>OY763903.1:13320000-14641000 GCA_963667235.1 Nomada lathburiana | reverse complement strand
AAGAGAAAGAGGGAAACGACAGACTCGAACGAGAATCTTGGATGAAGCTGTCGCCGAAGAATTATTGCTCAAACAACGCGCGGAATGTCGGCCGCCTTGATTTTTCACCACGCGTCACGAGGATCGGCCTGCTGTCGCGAAACAAGAGGAACGTCCGATTAGAATAATCCGACGAAACGAAGTTCGCAAATGTTCCGTTCGCGCGACACAGTTAAACTACACAACGGGGCCATCCGGGGATCCGTGTGAAAGAGTTGTCTAATTGATGATCGCCCTTTTCTTTCCATTCGCGCGTGACCTGACCCATTTATATAAGCGACACCGTTACACGTACCTACGTGTACAGGCCGAAAATCAATTTCAGCGTCGAGATTACCGGGTTACCTCCTGTATTAAGATTCCTATCGATCACGCCAGCCGCGATCTCCGTTTCCATTTCGTTCAACGATAAACAAACGTTCGTTTGGGCACTCGTACAAATTTCATCGGCTACCTGGCGAACGAAAATGCACGCGATTCGCTTCCACCGGGTGGTCGAACGATTCGTTACCGGCATGCCACGACGGCATGGTTGTATCGATCGTTCGATCCGAATTTCACGCGGAACGGCGGGGCCATAAAGGAATTTACGGCGTTCGTTTCACGACACCCTAGCTTTTGTACGAAGGGGGGCGAAAGCTGGCGGAATACGCACAGTTTGGAGGCAAACGTTTACGGCTGTGCATCAGCAGGATGGGACACGTAATCGTCCTAAATTCCCACGCCGCCTGATCGTTTTAATATTACCCAGGCTTGCAGTTAGGGCTCGAGTGTGGTGCCGAGAGACGAGGAGAGAAACTCTAAGCAGAACACTTTATACGTGCTCATAAATATACGGCACAATTAGCTGCACCAATAATGACCAAGATCGCGATCGTTCTTTCTCCCGCACGATTCCCAGCTGGTTACAAAAAAATAGTCTGCTTCTCGGAACGGCGGGAAGGCTGTCCTTTTATCGCCACCATCTTTCATTATTAAACGTCCGCCGATAAACATTGACAGGCCGGACCTTCCACGCGCCGATGAAAAATAACGCCCCGGATTGGATCTTTTTTCTACGATGAGGCCGGGCTCTATAAATATCCGCGAAGCACAGAAAACAGAACACAGAGAACGTATTCGCATTTATTTACCGGCAACTGTCGAATAGTCGCGCTCGCGTTTAATCTGTCGACCCGATCGCTATTAGTCTATACGTTCCATAGCTTATCCGCTGTGCTTGCATTCCTATCTCAAGGCCTTTCGACGTTCGACGATACAGCTGAAGACGTAGGAGCCATTTGTACCGCGAGCGAGCTGTCTGACTTCGACGACGACGACGGGGATCATTCTACTGATTTCTACGTGGAGCGTGCATGGAACCAAATATCGTTCGCGGGCTCCTGGACACGTCGCGCACGACATTGAACTTCTAGGTGGTTATCTTCGAGTACACGGCGCGTTTGATTACTTCGACCAACACGGTGGCACGCAGTCATCGATCATGCAACAAGCCAGTACAACTAGACGAGCAACAACGCAAGTGCCACTACAATACGTAATTTAGCCGCGCGTTTCCCAAACTGATGAACTTCGTTCCACGCGACAGGCGGTTCAGATTCGGAAACGACGTGTCGGAAAATGAAGACGCCATCGGTACGTAGGTCGATCAAGTTAGGAGCCAAGGCCTTCGGAACAACTTGCACCGGATTCGAGTACATTTCAATTGGAATTTTAAATTCGACCGAGCATCGCGTAATGATATTCGTCCACGGCCGACTGTCACTTAATTAAACAAAGTTAGTTTGGGAAACTGTTTCACGGCGTACCTACTTCTACAGTTATAAATACTATCTGAAACTCTGCGCGGACACTTCTCGAACCGCGTTTCCAAGGTTTCGCGACGCGAAACGAACGTTCCCCGATACGTTTCGTCGGAAGAGTTTAAGAGTTGCAAACTTGACCTGGCTGTCGATAAAAAAGCGAGATAGACAGAGAGACAGAAGTACCAGCCCGGAGGTCTTAATAAGCGCTCGCGCGGCATTACATTTAAAAGCGCTTCATCCGATACGGCTGCCGGAAGTTTCGCCGTGGCCCGTGACGCGCATTATCTACAACAAGCACCAACAAACATCCCTCCAGGTCCTACATGAAAATCACGAGCGGAGAAATAGTCCGAACGGTTTGTCGCAGAGTATCTAGAAAAGAAAAGGAGTAAAACACAACGAATAGAAAATGAAAAGAAAACCATAACGCAACGACTACCAGCTAAGAGCGTGCTGTCAGCGCTAAGGCAAAGCGGCAAGCGAGAGTGATAGAGTGTGGAGTTGGTATACCGGCGCGGGACTGACCGTCGTGGAGCGGATCGATCGTGTGGATCATAAGCTGTAGCAGGCCGTGCCTGAACTTGGCGTGGCTCTCCCTGGAATGAGACGAGGGGCCACCGTGGGCTCCCTGCTCGCAGCCCTGTCCGGCCGTGCCACCGGCACCACTGCTGCTGCCACCCCTGCTGCTGCACCCGGCCTCTCCACCCGCCGGTATGCCGCTGCTTCCGCATGCACCCGACACGCCACCCACGCTCGTCTCGCTACTGTTCGTCGCGTTCGGATGCTGCTGGAACACACACGTCATTTCGTCTCTCAATACAACATCGATCACCTTCTTTCACCCGATTCTTATTCCTTTATTTTGTACAATTTACTATTACTATTATTATTTTTTTTATTTCTTTTATTTTTTTTTATTAAGATTGTTTGGTGTTTTGTTTGTCATGGTATTGTTTGGCTCTGACAGGTTACCATCCGTGGCCGAAAACCCTCAACACCGTCTTCGCCCTTAATACGAGGACGTTGATACACGTCGCCGAAGAACGGTACCAGTGACCGGCGCCCGGATACTTTTTGCAGGTGGAAAACAGAGGCGGAACAATGTAACCGGGCGCGTCTTCCACCGAGTGGAAGTGCTTCTGTCCCGATCCGGTGAGCATGTTGATCAGATTAGACGCTCGAGGCGCGTACACTCCGGTTCGGGCCGATGAACCTACCGCTGGTTAATGGGGGTTGCGAGATCGAGACCTCTACACCTGGGATTTATACGGGACACGGCTCAAGCGTCGCTTACGTTCGGACAATATACTCTCGGCCGAATGATCGCGTCGTGTGACTCGCGACGCCTCTATCCTACAGCGCCGCTTGCTTTATTTCTCCTTTTTTTTTCTATTTTTATTTCATCGAAGCACCGAACGAACAAATGGCGAGAAAAAGGTCTGTCCCCTCTCGTTTGCTATGCATGAAACGTTCGGATTCTCGACGCGTTACACCCACGACATCGCTTTCTGCTTTGCAAGTCGCTTCTGGAATAACAGTGCAACAGCTTTGGTCACGGATCACCTATACCTCCTCCGCTGCGTCAAGGGTATCCTTTTGTTCGTTTAGATGCAGATGAATCGACGGCACAAAGGAAGCCCGGTTTGAAGCGTGGAACAATGAGCGCGATACGAAACATTGAAACGATCAATCGACTGTGATCCACTCGATTTTTATTCTTAGCTCGACGGGACGCTGTGCGAAATTTATTACGCTGGCTTCGTCGCGTCACGGTTTTGAAGTCGACCTATGCACGTCGATTATTGCTTCCCAGTCGAGGGCGAAAACATTTCTCACCGGAGATTCGAATAATCGAAACACCTTGGCGACCGCGTTTCGAGTATGAAAGCCTCGAGATGGAACTATCCCCGATATATTTCCGCGAAACAGAAATGAGAAACGTCGACGTCGTTTAACGACAAATAACAGTAAGCTCGGCCCCGTCTCCTGCTCGCGTTACCCGATAAAGCGCGTTGTTTGTTAAGGGTATACATGTTCCTCGAGAGGCGCCCCCGGAGCTGAATAAACCAGGAGCTCGAACGCGCGCGACATGTTGACGCGGAAAAAGTAATTTCGTCCCGGCGAAAAATCCCCAAGAGAAGCTGGAGGGTAGAGGCGGGGCCGTTGAAAAATCGTGCACGTATGAATTGCGAAATTTGCGTGGAAATTTGGACGCGCGGGCCAAGTATACCCGCCTGTTATCCCGTAACATTCCCCCATCGCGAGTTTTCCCTCAAAGTGCTCGCGTTACTCGTGCCCGTATTAACTGAACTTCTCGTGCCTGTTACGTGCCACAATAGCTCGCTGGTTTTTATAACTTCTGGCGATTGCTCGCGTCGTTAGTTGCACGGAACCAAATAGGCGAACGCGTGCACACTCTGTGGCACGAGATAACGATACGGTCTGAGCCGTAAGAAGCTGGCCGATTCTCAATTCCACGATTCTTCTTTATCTGGTCGCGTTTTTTAATTCGCTTCTTCGTCGGCAGGAGAAAGAAGCTGCTCCAAACTGTTCCCCATGCTTCTCGTCGAAGCGACACGAACGATTCGGTCAATCACAGCGAACGGTGCAGAGGTTGTACAGGCTGGTTCCACGAGTTAGGCTAACGTTGTTGCGGGGAGCGTACGAGAGCTCGTAAATATCGTCTGGCGGAAAGTTTGACGGGTATCGATCGACTGGCAAAGTTTATGCCGCTCGCGGCACGGAACGAAACACGGTCTTAAATTTTAATTTAAGCGCCGCCGGGCCGAAAGTTCTACTTAGACGGCGTAAGAGTGGCTCTGGAAAGCTCGTTAACTAACACAGCGCGAGCGTTAAATTTTTGTTTCGAATGAATGTTATATTTTTTAAAGAGATGCTACCTTTCCTAATTTCCCAGCATATACATACGTATGCACGGGTGCGGAAACCAATGCGGAGGAGATTCCACCTCGAATGGAAATTTTACCGAAACAGAGAGGACCAATTTTTTTTAATACGACCGTTGCGAGAAGAAATATTTCAATGACTGTCTGCTCTTTTTTCCGACTATTCTCCGTCACGATCTGTGCACAATTTTTCAGACAAGCCGCAAAGGAAGGGCTGGCCCGCGCGTTCCCGTTTCCATCGATGATTTGTGGCCGGGTTCAGGGATTGAAACGGCATCGACGTTGATCGAGATCAGATTGATAGAGGCCACCTAGCGATGATACGGACGGGCGTACATAGTCATGAAGCTGAAGCCATGAAAGCCTGGTTTCGGTTTGGCCACTGGCTCAACCCCTGGTTACACACGGTTTACACGTGCGTGTGTGTGCTCGTAGTTGTCGCATCACGTCAACGAGGTAATGAACTTTGTAATTAGCTGGGCGAGCTGCAAAGACGATGTCACCCTTCGCTCGAGTTTCCGGGCGGCCGATTTGAAGCTGCGGGAGGAAAACAGACACGAATTCGAAGACGAACGAACGAACCATCTTGAGCGAACTCAGCTGTTTCAAACGGCAGATGATATTAATAGCTAGGGGTGGAAAAGGAATACAGAAGAAAGCTAAAAGCCGCAAAAATTGATTCGCCATCTGCGAATATTTCATTTCGTGAATGCAAGTGGCTTTAATGGGAGTGATTTTATTCCTAAAGCCCGGATTTAATGGTTACTCGAGACCGTAATTCCTATTGATACACTCTGTGTATTTTAATAACGGTATCTGGGCCCGCGAAAGATGCGACCCGTTTGGAAATCAATAATATCCAGTTTGTTCTAGCCTCGCGAGCGCACTGGCGGAATATTAAATTTTCTTTCCACCGATGTCGCGGATAACAGCGAACCATATATAACTGTCCGTTGCGGCGTGAAAATCTTGCATCGCCGCGTTTCGTTCGACGCCTTCGAGTTCATGGTGCACGCCTGGGAGCCGAATTTTCCGCCGAGAAGAAACTACGCGTGGAGTTCCGACGCTGCATAACTTGTGACTCATTCGGGAAATGGAACGTCGAAATAAACCGCAGGCCGCCGGCCTCTGTGCTCGAGGAATCGTTTGATCATTATCAGCGAGACCGCGGTAACACTTTCGAGATCATTCCGCGTTACGGGAAACCGCTAACTTTCGTGATCGCAACGAAGCAGAAGCGAAACGGAAAGAAAGAAAAGGTGAAAAGGAGAGTACTTTGCGCTCATTGCTGACTTCCACTTTCGCAAAAAGTGCACTCCACCCAGGGGCTTTGTTGATTTATCAAGAGCTCCGTTGCGCCTAAGACCACGAGCATGGCAAATTTTCTTGCGTGCCGTTCCTTCGATTGCGTAGGGTGTTTCGTAGTCGGGGAACGGAGAAAAATCCGGCACGCAATTCGTGCGTGGAGAACGACGAAACCGAGCACTGCAAACTTGCATCTCCTTCGATTCGCGTAATTACATTAAATGGATCGTTCCCGGGGAGGTCGGTGCCCGAAAGAACAAGCCTCGAAGCTCGTGTTAGGCCGGCTCGCTTTTGACAGGGAAAATTTCTTAGCGGATTCGTGCCAACGTGGAACGTCCTCCGGGTTCGCCGACTGTTCCCCGCGGCGGTATTTGCTCCCGTTGTTAAAAATTCTACAAGTTCGGCCAGGTTGAAGGGGTTTCGAGTGGCGGAAACCGCCATTGGAGTCGGCTCGAGCCTTCGGGGGATCGTCGCCAAGAGCTGGCAAAAGTCCTGCCGCTTGTACCTGCATATTTCCGCGTCTGCAGAATACGAACTCCTGTGGCAGACAAAGCGCGGCTATCGGGATAAATCTTTGCCAGATAAGAGGATTATTTGAGGCCCGCCATGTCGCATCGCGGAGGGGGTCGGCGTTAAATATTTATCAAGCCCGGAATTCCAAAGGGAGAACGAAGAAAAACGGTCAGCGAGATTGGCCGACGAGGAAGAACTCATTAAATGCACCTCGGTTACTCAGTTGGACGGCGGGCACCTTTTTTCCCTGGAACCGTCGCGGCCAGCTTCGTTGCTATCGTTACATTTTATTGCGATCGTTATATTCGCCGCAAACTGTACCGTGGGAGCAGGTTGGTTCGTTCCAGAAAATTCGAGCGACCCCCGGCAACAAGCGAGGCTGCTTCTCCTTCGTTCCGGTTGAACATTCTGGCCGGGCGGTGTGTTTGCACGCGAAAACGTCGATGCGGCACGAAGATCGCGAGCAAACGTTTCGGTCCAAATAAAACGCGAACGGCTACGGCACTGTCGGCGAGACAAAACGACCCTGCGCGCAGGGGGTACACGCGACCGAGCAGAGAATCGAGGAATAATAAATATGTAGGGCGGAATAATGTTCGACAGACGTATCGTGACGCGTTGCATTTACCCGGATACGAAAATCAACCACGTCGCGGATGCTGTGTCACGGACATGGGCGTGGCCTGGTTTTGGAGCACGCTCGATAAGCGAAACGAAAAACGACAAATTGGCATTCTTAATTGCGAGCCGCCACCGGCTGGGGGGGGCGCACGTCAAACCGGCTTGCACTCCGGGTTGCACTCGGAGGGTCGCGTGCTAAGCCGAGCGCACGAGAAGTAAGCAGCTTACTTGAACGGCTGACAAATTTATACGAGTTATGCGCGATTGTTGCACCCCACGTGTCTCGCCTCCTCGGCCGGGAATAATCAACGTACCTTCGCAATTTTCACGGACAACGTTCGACTTCCGCATCGAAAAATTGATTTCTAGTCGCGAGTACTCGAGCAATCGATTTCGGGCTCCTGGAAACGTCGAGGAGGAAAGAACAATCCTGCAAGCTATTCCTTGGGTTCACGATCTATCGACAGCGCCCGGTTCTTTAATTCCTCCACGTCGATCGGCTTTTATCGTTCGACGATCCACGCGCCAAGTTTTTAACGCCCGTTCCGGAAGATAACGTCGATCGTTCGATTTCGCGTGATTCAATCAGACCCGAACGACCGGCCGACGTCAGCTGCACGAGCAAATCGAGAATAATTGAATTTAGAGCCGCACGTAGAAACAGTTCCGAACTTCCTAATCGGAACGCGTCATCTACGCTATGAAATTCACCGGTCGCACGGAATTGTTAACGCCCGGGGAAATAAATCAACCGCTCGGGTGTATGCCTATAAACCTTGGCGTTTCGTTAACTAGCTTTCCGAAGCGAAAATATTCGGGGAGCAGCGCGGAGCTTTTGCCGCTCGTAGCGTGTAACGAGTATCGCGACGGCCGAGTTTACGTCTTCGAAAGTTTCACCCGCATATTTCCTGGCTGGTTGTAAACGTCACACGATTTTACGACGCTACCAAGCGGTTTAGCGTGCTAGCGAGGCATATCCGCGCTCAACGTGTCCTGCGAACGTCAGATAGGGGAGCCCTGACCTTAGCCCAGATTCGTGGAAAAAAGAAGAAACTGCAAAGCCTCGCTGGCAACGAAAGGGAAGAATAACTGAGAAGAGCGGTGGACAAATGAGTCGAGACGAGCTTGCGTGAGATCTCTGGGCGCAATTAACGTTTGCCGTGTGTGCACGTGGTTGTGCATAGGTCTCGACGGACGAGGAGATAAGCTGGGAAACGAGGAACAACCCGGGAAACGAACGGCGGCAAAGAAAGTACAGAGACAGTGAGAGAGGGCGAGCAGAAAACGGAGATCTGTGGAAGAGAGGCTCGTCGATTTATCTACTCGTGTAAATAGCTGCTCGAACGTTCGTCGGAATTTATAGCAACAGTGTCTGGAAGAGTGTAAAAAGAGCAAGAGAACGAAAGGGGAAACCCGAGAGTGTGGATGCTGCGGGGAACGGTCGACTGTTTGTTATGCGCAGGATAATCGTAGCTGATTGTACGCGAAGTTATTCGATAAAAGGTGCGGCAACGGCAAGATACCGTGAATCGTGCGGCGAGTGGCAGAAACGCAGGCTTCGAACGCCATAATTCACGAGCCACCGTTCATCGCGGTTCCGCTTAATAAAAAGTTTCCACCCCCGGAGTATTCCAATTACCGCGAATCCTAAATTCTTGCGGTGGAATGCGATCGACGGCGAACGAAACGGAAGTCGTGGAACGCGATGAAAACCCGCGGAAAGTTTGAGACGGACGATCGCGTTGCACTGTCGATACGTCAATTCCGCCGGTAGCAAACTAGGTGGTGCGGTTAAAAGCATAGAAGCGGTCGCTTGGACTGTTCGGAACGAATAAAACGGGTATTCGAGCTCTGCAGCGATACACGCGTCTTCCCTTTTACCCCGCTGTTCTCCCGTTCCACGTGTAACAGGGCTGTTCAGAGCGAAACGGAGACGCATTGAACGAGAGAACGTGGGCGTTTATCGCGGCTGGCAATATTTCAAGAGTGCACCGTTAGGCAAATGCAACGAGTAGGCCAAGTGAGCCGGATTCATTTGAACCCGCTTCTTCGTCACATCCGAACAATGACGGGACGGCTCACGATTGTCACTCGCATCTTTTGCGCCGGCTCGCCAAGGACGACGTTGTTTCGAGCGAACAAAACTTTTTTTACCTTGCTTCTAAGGGTGGCGCCGGTCGAACGGGACGCGAAAACAATTCGCACGCCTATTTCCGCGCTTTCCGATCCGACGGACGAACCAGCCGGGCAGAAACGGTCTCGTTTTTTGCTCCCGAGTAAGCTGCGCGCTTCCACGAGCACTCGATGGAGCTCGGAGTTCCTTTCCAGCGAGTTTCGAGGATCGATACCGTTGGAAAGACCCTGCCACATTATCTCGCCACCAGTTTTCATCCTCTGCGACGTGCCCTTAAGAGATTAAGGTCGAAACCATCGATACCCCGATGTTTGAGACACTATTTATGCCTCTGATTCAACGCGCGGCCCCGATACAAGTTGGACAAGTTAGCACGACCCCCGGGCGAGGAATGGGGCGACGGGCACTACAAGCGAATAAACTTGAAATTATCCCGGGCAATCGGAGAAAATAAAAGGGATCGGGCATGCATGGCCGTGACAGATGTCGCTGGATGACGCGGCACGAGGGTATCCCCGGGGTTGTCTCCTGGATCTTTTGTCCCGAAGATTAGATTGACGTAATTGGACGGGCGCGACCGCTAAAATATTTCAGCAAGGACGGCAAGTAGGTCAAACAGAGGAAAGTAAGCTACATTGAACGAGGTGGTGCTCGAATCAATTAAGACAGGAACGAAAAAGTTCATAATTATTTGGTGGTCGTTAACAAGAAAGGGGGGGCGGACGAAGAATATTTCTACCGTAGATTGGTCAAAATAATTCGAATCGTTCCTTGCGAAGACGACGTACAAGCGTTCCTCTTCGCGGTGTAACTTATTTATTGTATGACGATACGCGTGGCGTCGTTAAAAGGATAAACAATTGGACCAGTGCCTATGGATCGGAAAAGCCTCTTTGTGGCATGAATGGAACGGCGACTAATATTCAAACGGCGGACAGACAGTGTGCATTAGCGTGAATCCGAGCTCGCATGCACTCAGACCGAGGTCTGGCCGCATATTCGTGAATAAATGATAGGCCGGCTTACTACTGGCTTCGATTCACTGCTGCTGCCAACTCGACGCGAACGTTTCCCATCTAGACACGTTCACGGTAGGGCTTTAAGGGGCTGGACACAGTAAAGTTTTTTTAAGCAATCGAATTTCTCTTCTTTTGCCCTTAAATAGTGATTTGATGTCTTGAAAATAGAATGAGAAAGGTTTAGTTACGCGAATGCTTTGGTAACCCGTCAGTGTCCTAAACCCCTAAGCCTTCTCTCCCGAATCTATTTTCAGCTGCGACGTTGAAAGTCCAGTTTCACGATCTGCACGATGCTTTCCCATTGCGCGACAGTGACTACTCACGTGCATGCAGAGGTACATTCGTACGCTGCGCACCTTTTTCCAATTCATCGGAGCAGCAACAAAAAAAAAGTCAGCACGCGCCACGATTTTTATCCACCTCGCAGCAAAACGGGGGACGCGGAGCAAAAGTGGAGCGTAGAATAGCAACCGAAAGTTTTGCCCCCCGTGTTGGATAATATTGCGGCCCATGATCGACAGCTTCTCTGCGAGCTGAACACAGTCAGCGGTTGCGGCGCTCACGAAGCAATAAATATCACGGCCCGTAGCCGGCAGAACATTATAAATGATATTAACCGTCACAGGTTGTACGTATCGCGGACATTAATGCGGGCTAAATTGCCCCGGGGACACCGAAGTTACCACCACCGTGGGCCGCAAATTCTTTTTCCATGCACGGAAATACACGGGGCATCCATTTCCACGATCAGAGCGTCCCATTTTTGTCGCCCCGAGCCAGCGATCCGCGTGCAATTTCTTGATTCGCCGTTACGAATTGTTAAATTGCAGCCACGATAACAGAGGAGCGCTCGGTATTCCCCGGGCAAACAATCGCGGATTAAAGTGGTCGAGAGCGGCGATATCTTGGTAAGCATTAAATGAATCCTGGCGGTACCTCGAACGGCTCGATGAAGAGTCTGGATGAAACAAGGACGGCTGAGAAAACGAGCGATCAAGCGAAGGCGAGGAGGAATTAAGAGACGTGGAAATGGACCGGTGAATTGAACTACCGAGACGCGGTGAATTTTATCGTCCAGCCCCGTCGCGAATAATGCAGAAACGAGAGGAGAAAACGACGGCGAAAATAACCCTGACAGTGTTTCGTAAGGAAACGATGCCCCCTCGAATCCGCCTCGATCACGATCCATGCCGTTTCATAATAGGATTTATCGCGACGAGCTATCAAACGTTATTTAGGTAAGAGCGAACCACTCGAGAGAGCTGGCCCCGGAGGAACTTTACGCCAACTACGGCCACTTTGGCTCGCGACGCTAACTGCAGTCTCTCCGTTGCGCTACGAAGAGCCTGTCTCACTTGGAATCGGCTATCGGAACCGATAGAGGCGCAATTACACAACTTTTACTCGCGACCCAGTTTGCCGTTCCTTGGTAAAATCACTCGCCGCAACTTTTCTCATACAGAATATGGGACAAAGGATAGCAGCCCCGCCTGGCTTCCCGCGGAATCTTGTCTGAAAGTTCGTTTCCTCGAGCCTACACTCCGATCGAATCGATTCGTCCCGATCGAAGTGGAACCAGCGTGACCCGGGCGCCACGAGTCAAGTAGAATAAGTAATTCGAATTGTTCAGTGTCAAGGGAGGACGGCTCCATTTGCACGAGCGTATAGAATTCGACGGAAACGGAGAAGCGAGCTAACTGCCACCGCGCGAATCGTTGACATTTCCTGAAAACATTGTCTGAACGTACTGATAGAATCGCGAGAGCGACGAGAGCACTGTCCAGGAGCAGGAAACAAACACCGATCGATGCTGTTTAAAATTCGGTCGGGCAATCAGAATTTCAGAAACGTGATTGCTGTTCATTTTCTTTTTTTTATCGAGCGTCTGGATTCACGGCAACTAATCAAACGGGAAACGCCGACGTGTTCGTCGCTGTCGGTGTGCGCATAAATTGTTGCATTATACCGAGCGAACCGACAAATTCGAACCGCCCCTCTATTTCTGAACACGCGGAACTATTTATTGGAACCCCGGCCGTCGTTTGTTGAAAGGAATAAACGTGTACGACTGAGGCACATTCGTTCGGTTGCCGTTGGGTACCCCTTTCGTTTTTTTGCACGTGGGAGGCCTAAAGTGCCCTCGATTCGTTCGTACTTACCGCAGCAACGATGAATGTTGTTGTCGAACGAAACGAGCGCACGTGCACTTTCAACCGCGTCAGAGCAATTTCTTTTTTTCTTTTTTTCATTTCTTCTTCTTCTTCTTCTTCTTCTTCTTCTTCTTCTTCTTTTGGAATCTTACCACGGTTTAGTGTGTACGTGTGTATACGTTTGTGTGTGTATATATATGTGTGTGAGAGACCGCAGCATACGAGTGAGCGGATGCTGCGTGTGTGTACGTGTCTACGTATCTATTATGCGAAAACGGGGTTGAGGGCGTGGATAAACAATTCTTTTTTGCCGCAGCTGCCACTTCTCATGCGCGGAGCGACTTGGCTGCACCGGTGCATCCCGAACGACCAAGGGTGCTTGATGAAAGAGAGATAGATCAGAACTGCAGCGGCTGAAATCGAAGGTGACAATGAGGCCGCGTACCGAAATCGTACAGGGACGAAGACACTTTAGCCTTCCACTCTGTAAGATACTTATGCTGCTGCTGCTGCTGCTGCTGTTCAAGTTTTATTCGTTTCTGTAATCGCCAGAGTTATTCAATCTGGGATTCTCTCGAACAATCCCACCGATTCAAATCCCCCGTCCCTCAAATTCTGTCGTTAATACGGCCCTGCTTCGAATAGTAGTTTCCGTTCCAAAAGTCGAGCGCGATCCGTGCAAAATATGCGTCGACATAAATGGAGGATTTTGCACGACATCTGGAACGTTCGTGTCAATTTGATGTCGTTACGAATAAGTACATCGATCAAAGGCACATGACGTGGGGTGAATTACGAGACACAGAATCATGCATCGCGTCGTCGTGCCGGGTGCTAAACTTGCGCGACAAAAGATCGACTCTGTCGTGGCTTGTCTCGAGCAAAGGGGACGGCCAATTTCTGGGCGCAAGTTTAGCAACCGGCTGTGTGCAGAAACTTTGCCAACGATCGTGAATGAGAATCGCAGGACAGGTACAGTGACAGATATAGAAAAGTATGGAAGAGAAAGAGAGAGAGAAAAAGAGATAGAGACATGCAACTCACCAATGCCTGGGCGGCGCTCTGGTGCTGCAAGCAAGAAACACCCAGTTACAATCACAATAACGACAATCGAGTAATTGTTTTGTTTAGATGATTCGTGATTTCGCAAGCGTTTTACACAGTCACACGACAATGCAGTGCTCGCAAAAGCGTATTGACATCGATTTTGTGCACAGAGATCACGCGTTAAGGGAAAGAGTATGCGGCGTCGTAAGCCCAGCCGAAGGTCGCAGGTTAATTAGCAAAGAAAGGGGAAAAAAAAGAAGAAAAAAAAGAAGAGAAGAAGTGCCGGAAGAGGTACGAGAAAAAGAATAAAAAAAGAAGCGGAATCCTTGAAACTTACTTTTTGGCCGTGGCAAATAATTGCGACCTTCGAATCGATACGACGGCATCCCGTTTTTTTCCTCGGCGTAATTGGTTTCAATTTTTTTTTTTCTCTTTTTTCATTGCGACACCTTGCAAGCTTGCGGGGGAAAAAGCGGGGGGTGGCTCTTGTCGCGACCGACAACAAGCGCTTGGTTCTGTAGTAATTATGAGGTACGATGATTGGTCCTGGTGTTCTGAGGTGTTCGACGCTGATCGATGGAGTAATTTCGAAACTGCCCCGGCCAGGACGGCGACCAGAGCGCAATTAAAACAAACCGATCCGAGCGATTTTGCCGGTGGATTTGCGTCGCAGCATGTTTCAGCGCTGCCGAACGACCTACCTCGCACGGCTGCGCCAAGTTCGACACTGAAAGCAATAATAATCGCGTGGCGTACTCGTGCCGAGACTCACTGGATGGGTCCTAGTAAGGACGCGACGACGCATTCACCAATGTGTCTCCGATCGCGAGTAAATATAAACGTAGATGTTGCAATTTACATTTACCTTGCGGAGGGGCACGTTTAAATTGTGAATGATTCTGGGGGAAAACCATCGCTGTCAGAGCGAATCGGACCACAGAGATCTGGGAAAACGCTGTCGACAGCCACCGAATCTGATACAAGTCCGGGTCGACTATTATCGATAACGAAACAATTTGTCGTCCCTGCACCGCGACGTAATTCCAAGACGAATTAAACGTAATTCACAAGCCATCCCGTTCGAAATAAAATGAAAAAGTGTCGCGGCGGCTTCGAGCGCGGTTAAACGTTT
Source organism: Nomada lathburiana (assembly GCA_963667235.1). NCBI lineage: Eukaryota > Metazoa > Arthropoda > Insecta > Hymenoptera > Apidae > Nomada > Nomada lathburiana. The sequence continues at coordinate 14,626,329 of OY763903.1, read as the reverse complement.
CGACGGCCAGATTGCGCTATCATATTCGAGGCGAGAAGGTTTCGCTTTGAGCAGAAGTTTCGCCGCTCGAAGCATTCGTGCTTCTTCCGCCCCTTAACGAGGACGGGGAATTCCTTAATCGCGTGTTTCCCCGTTGAGAGAAACCTGGATGAGATACGTACTTACATACGTGTACGTACAGCGCACGTACATTCGCCGGAAACGATCCGGCTAGGTTGGTGGAAACGCGACGGACCACCGAAGTCGATCATTTTGTCGCGAATCGAGTTAGTCACGGCCGGAGTGCAACGCTGGGCGACAAAAGGCCGAAACAAACTCGCTTCGAACGTACGCGCAACTTCCTCCGTGGGTGTGCGTACTCGAAGCAGAACCCGTCCAACTATGACAATGCGCGAAATTTAATTAGGAAAAGTTGCAGGCTCTCCGCGTGCAGGACGATCAACGTGTTCCAATTATTTGCGACGACGCAAATGTATCGGAAGCTTCACGAATTCGTGGGGCACGTCGACGTGTTCTGAAATACGCTAATAGCCGTCATCTTCGCCGGAGAAATTCCAGATTGAACTGTCCCCGTTGAACTATCGCGACGGTATAAATCGCGGCGGTCCGCCGCGGTGAACGCGATTTCCGTTCGCGTCGCGCGACCCTTGACGTTTTCGAGCTTCCACATTCCTGGAGAGAGAAAGACAGACCCGCGAATATTTTTCTTTCAACGAACGAACGTCAGGTCAATTATCGCGGGCAGTATTGATCGATCGTTGCACGCGCGTTCACGCATGATGGTTTTTCGAATTGAAGAGGGGAGCACTGGAATCGCAACGTTTGCAGAAAAACGCTGGAAATGTCGCTGGTCGAGGTAACGAAAAAGAGAAGAGGTAGTAACATTTCACGTTTTTTTCGACCGTCGTTTACTGAACGTGTGTCTAACGATTTAACGAGCGGCCAACCGGATAACGAAAAAACGATTGCCAGGGATGCTTGTTCTCCTAATTACGGTTTAGGTAATTTTACACGTCGGACAAAGCGAAGCGAACCACATAATTCGGGCCGCATTACATCCAAAGAAAATCTAATCGAAAGTTACGCTTAATTCCGCGCGACAGGCATCCGTAATTGGAGGGTAAATGAAACTTTCAATTGGCTCTCGTACACGGCGAGGACAGGAAATCGTGCCGCGGTCGTAAACGTTAATCCTCTGCGTCGCGGAAGGCTCTTTTTGCAAGGAACTTCGCCCTGGAAAGAACTGTCGGCCCGATTAAGATATAGATCGTCGCGGGAAATGGCAAAAAGAACGAAGCGAACGGTGGAAAACGAGCGATACAATTTACTGCATTAGCGAAACGAACAATCGAAGAATGAAGGGTAGCGGCGGTCAATAATGCAACGTCAAGAACACGCGCCCGGAAAAATTCCTTTCGCCAATTGAATTTGCTCTGTACAGCAAAGAGCAGCGACTCCTCTGGAGATGCATCGTGGCTCGATGTTCACTTTGAACCATCGCCTATTAAATGTGCCTTCATTAATTTACTCGCGCTGCACAATTGCAAGTGACAACAGCGACCGCGCCATTTGCCCGGCTCATCGTACAATTTGTCCCGCGCTATCTCGCGAACAGACCACGACCCGGATTTTCATATTCTCATGACGGAAACCCCTGTTCCTCTTCGAGGGTCGCGTCGGGTACGCATCAACGGCGCCACGCGTCGTGCCCCCTCACAAAATTTCGTTGACCCCTTTCGCGAGCACTCTGCCGCAAGAATATATCGTCGTCGATTTTACTTTCGCGTACCTTGACCAGCGATCGCGATTTCATCGGGTGCTTTTCTACGTTCAGAGATTCGCGTGTTTTCAGCGTGCAAGAGTTGCCACTCGGACAACGAGAGGGGTGGTTAATTATATTATTAGCATCCCTCCGTTGGCCGGCACTCTCGAAAACACTTTAGATCCGTCCGGTCAATCGGGTTTTGTGGGCAGATTGCTGGGTAACTCGAGCGTGCATTTCACCACCATACGTATATACGTATGTTTTATATAACGCAAAGAGGAGGAAGGAGAGCGTGCACGAGCTCGGCCGTCGGTGGTTGTATATCGTCGCGACGAGGTTAAGCGTGGAAGGGCCTCTGTCGAATCGATTCGACGATGGGCGGAGGGCCTCTGCACACTGCAATGCCGTAACTTCCTCGAGGAGGAAGATTTCGAGAAGGTGACAGTACCGACGGGCTATCATTGAGAACAGATGGGAATGATAAGAGGGAAGAGGGATGATAAGACGGGGCACCGGTGAGCGTCGATCGAAGCACCGGTGAACCCTTTCTTCCTGGGCTCACCGGACTTCGTCCCTGGAAATTGCTCCGAAGGGCATGAAATTTGAAGCTTCCGCGGGCAGTCCCCGTATATTAATTAATTTAATCTTTTCAAAACGATCTCAATCGTGTTTGCGCTGCAGCGTTACTTTTCGAGTCGGTACTTCTGCTGTGCAAAGCTTTTGGATGAAACGACGAAACGGGATTCTCGTATCACGGTGGCTCGATTCGGACACGCGTCCGGGAAACAAATGTTTCTGTCTAAACAAATTCGCGAGCCCCTCGCCAGATCCTGCGCAGTTTTCGCTTAGCCCTGAATAAACATTTTACGCGACACTTCGATGGTTTACATTGAAACAGAGACAGCTCGCATGTTTGCGTACTGCTTTATCGAATTTTTTATACGCGAGGCGTGTTACGGTACACGGTGGCGCGGATTACGTGCGCGCACTTTGTTCCAAGAAGAGCAAATAAAGCGAAACGCAGAACAACTTTCGTAATGGATTCAAACCGAATCATCAACGGCGCAGCATAAATTCGAAACACCGATTAGCGCGTCGACCTTTCGTTTTATATCTCGCGCCGTCGATGTTGCGCCTAATTGACAGCGGGGTTCCAGTGTTTTGCTGCATTAACGGTGCCAGAGAATCGGGACGCGAAGGTGCAGTTTGCACGGCATCGTCGAAACGAAGACAAAGAACGTAACACTTGGGGAACTGAAATAACTGGCCAAGAAACGATCGCACTCTAGGGAGACCTCGGTAATTCGCCGCTGGAATCGTGGCTGACTTTTTAAAAACGAGCCGGAACTTTTACTGCCCCGCCACACGACAACGAATCGTTTGCTTTTATACGCGACTCCTCGCCGCTTCGCGTTTTATCAGCCACCATCTCGATAACGCAATTAACGCTGCGACAGTCCCCGCGCGCGATCCATCTTCCTGCCGCGTGACAACAAAATTTTTTTTCACACCGGGAACCACGCGCTCCACCGTGAAAACGTAATCGCCCCGAGGAAATGTTACGCGGCGTTTCCCATTATTAATGACCCCCGTTGCACACCGTAATCGAAAGTCGTTCGGCAATGTCGTTATAACCATTCCGACACCACGGCCAGACTACGATCGATCCTACGCTCCCGTTCCTTACTTTATCCGCGATCTTCCGCGCTCATCCACCATCGAAATTGCGGAAAAACCGCGATGCCCTAATTTGTCGTCCGAGCCGAATCTGCTTAAGAATCTGCCGCCTGACACGGTAATAATGTATCCTCGATGGCTACTGCTTCATCATTTCGGGGGGTTTTTCTCATCGAAGAAAGACGATAGACGCTTTTACGCGACCTGGGAAATACAAAGTAAAGTGGAATCGTGTTCGACTACACCGAATTTCTCAGGGCCGATAAATCGATGTGCTTCAAGGAGGGTATCAAAAAACGCTTCCCAGGTCCCCCACGAGATACATCTCTGCCCTTCTCGCGACGCCTCCGCTATGAATCTGTTCCGGAATCGCGATAGCGGTGAAGCGTGTCCCCTCGATAACCAATTTCCCCCAAAACCCTGGTGGATTTCGTTCGATTTCTGAAATCGATCCACGTCAAGTTTGCCGAGCCGTCCGCTCGGTAAATCCGAATTTGATCTAATGCGATCGTAAATCAATCGGTCGTGGACAATTCGCATTCGAAATTCAACATTCAATTGATTTACGCGTTTACGTTTTTAATTCGCGCGTTTTTTTACACTCGCGCAATGCGCGTAATCGAGCGAGAATCGTCTGAGATGCGGAAGAAATAATTTCTACAAGTTCGATTGAACGTAGCAATCGTCCAGGGGATCAATTACGATTCAAATGTAGCGAAATGAGTAAAAAAAAAGCCGGAGATGAAAACGTTTTCGATTCTTGAACATGAAAAGGGTTGACGGTGGTACTGAATCAATGCTAGCTGCGCTTGTTTTTTTCACGCCACTTCACTGATACCGCGCTATTCCAATTTCAAACTAGATTCGCGCGGCAAATGTACTAATTAAACGCGTCGTCGAATGCAACACGCGTAATTGCACTATCTTGAACGCGTCTGGGTTTTTCATGTTTTTTCGTCCAGAAACCACCTTGCCCGAAACACGAATATCCACGGCGCTCCGATTCGAAGACTTTTTCTTCCGACGAGGCAGGTTGCAAGTCACTTTCATATCGGAAATACCGGATGAATGCGTACAATAATGGTGAACCATTCGTTACAAAACAAGCCCGTCTGCAAATCGTATTCTATTTGCCAAAGTACACGGAAGATATGCGCGTTGCGCGGGGGAATTATGAGCACTCGTTCGATTAAGAGCAATCTGAGGATAAAGAAGAATGGGATAGAAGAGGTGGACAACGGTGTCGAGAGAGCGATAATTGGTAACGTGGCCAATGTCGCGACCCCGACGCTCGATCAACCTGTATCCCCTGAAGGAACAGCGAAAGGAGAAGAAAAAGTGGCGTCGATAAGAACGCGAATGTGGCGATGCCCGTCAACGAGACAAAGCACCGCCCACGGGTAGCCGTGCGAGTAGGCCAAGTCACGCGACCCTTTTTCTAAGGACAAGGCGGAGTAGTAGCGAGTAACGCGATTAAGGAGCCTTGCAACGCGCTTTAACGTAGGGAGGTTGGTCGACTAGCGATCTGAAGTGAGGATAAGAGCGGGAGGGAACGCGTGCGAAAGGATAGAGTCGGTTTAAGATAAATCGGGTGGGAGTTACGGGGGATGGTTTGCTTTCAGAGGATGACCGATCCGACGTTAGTATCCGTGCGCATACACGTATGTATTTAGGTTACGTGCGAAAACAGAGTACATACCGAGGGCATCAGCTGATCGGTGGACCTCACCCGGGTCACCTTGTTCCTGTAGATAACTCTTTTGACGAGCTTCTCCATCGGTTGATTCCACTTCATGAAGCTCACGTAAGCCAAGTAGAATCCGAAGAGCACGAGTGCCTCGTACCAGTGAATATAATTATCACGGAAGAAATAGATCAGGGTGAGCAGACTAGCGCTATAAAAGGTGCAGTCGCGGAACAGAGGCCACCATGTGAGGGAGAGCACCGTACGCGAGAAGATAGCGCACATGCCGATCACGAAGAGAATATTGAAGACCGCCGAACCGACGATGGTGCCGATACCGACGTCGTCGAAAGACACGAACACGCCGATTATCGATGTGAACAGTTCCGGGGCCGAGCCACCGGCTGCCATGAAGGTAGCACCCGCAACGTCGTCGGCGATCTCGAGTTTCTCGATGATCACGTCCAAAGACGGAACGAAGAACTCGTCGCAGACGATCGCCAGAGCGACAAACATGTACACCACACCCATTATGTGAAGGATCACGGCACCGCGTCGCCGTTGATGGATGGTGAAGAGATCTTCAGGAAAGAGGGGCGCCTTTTCCTCGGTCATGTTACCGCCGACCTTCTGATGGTGGTGATGATGAATAGTACTGTTGTATCCATCCTCCCCGCGCAGGTCGTACTCGTTGTTGTTGTTGTTGATGTTGCCATTCGGTAGGAGGCTACCGTTCGCAGAATTGGCGTACAAAGGCGTAGCTGTGGAGTTGATGCTTGTTTGAAGAACGATCGGATTGTTAGGCGACGGCCTGTGTCCTTCGATGGTCACGGGGCCCATCGCTAAGGCCAGCAGTGCCGACATCACTACCGCGACCGCGTATCGGCGCCTCCTCCTCCAGCATGTACGTCGTTCGTCGCCTGTCGCGATCATCGTCGTCGGTGGTGTTGCTGGTGCTGGTATCTCGCACCCTCGAGGACGTTCGCCGCCGTTAGCGAGTCCTCCGTCCTCCTCCTTCTTCTCCACCTTCGTCTTCTTCTTCTCCGTCCACATCGTCCTCCTCTCCGTCCTCCACCACCTCTCTGGCCACCACCGCCGTCGCCTCCTCCGCCGCCACCACCACCACCTCCTCCTCCGCCAGCACCACCTCCTTCTGCGTGTCGTATCGTGTCGTGGCGCGGAGGGTGTACGCCAGCAGAGGTACCCTACTAAGGCTGGGTCATGTTGGAACACCGAGGAGCTGCTCTCGCATGCTCCTCCACCTTCGATGGCTCCCCCCGACGAGTGGACCTACCTTTCACTTTTCTCTTCTTCTTCCTCTTCTCTGCTCTATCGCTCTAACCTCTGCCTTTCTTCGCACTGCTTCTGGTCAACCCGCGTCAGATATTTTTCTTTATCTCTTCTCTTTCCCCGCACCGAGTCTTCCTATAATCTCCGCGCAGTCTCTGTTTCCGTTGCGCTCGTTTCGCTCTTCTTACCCAACAGGGGTGCGTTGTTCTTCGTTTGAAAACAATGTCACTGGGTAATTAACGTTCGCGGTGCGACGTCCGCAGGGCAACGTGAATCACGAACGCACGTCCGCGTCCCGTACTACGATTTCTACTAAAACTCTACTGGTACTAAAGTAGATACTATGCCGTTAACGCGAAGAAGTCACTCTCTACGCTTCGACCGATGTCGCTGGATATCCTGTTTCTTCTCCTCCTCCTGCTTCCCGGCGGCGTCGTCGCCGTCGTACGTCGTCACTATCGTCGTCGTCGTCGTCGTCGTCGTCGCCGTCGTGGTCGCTAGGATGCGGTGGATGGTGCATATAACCCTGGATGGATATACAGGAGCAGCAGAACGGCGCCCCCGCCGCGATGCCCGCCCGCTGCACACTGGAACAACCCTGTTCCGTTCCGTTCCTCTCTCTCTCAATTTCGCCCCTCCACCCTCGCCAGCTTTTCCACCACCCTCCTATACGTTCTTCCTTCTCTGTCCATTGGTCTTCATCGCCCCCATACGACCGTCTCTCTTTCGCTTTTCACTGTCGGCCGTGTAGCTTCTCTCTCCCTCTGCCTCCTTCCTTTCCATTCGTTCCACGTACCTTTTCGCATCATCTTCTTCTATCTTCTTCCTCGACATTGGAGATCTCGTGTCCCTCCCTCCGCTCTCTGTTAACTCTGTTTCCCTTTCCCTCGATTCTTCCACCCTCTTCGTTCTTCCCTGGACCGTCCTTTCTCCTTCCTTCGTGCGAAACAACGACGGACAGAGCAGCATCTCTCTCGCCCTGCATTCTATACTCCACCCTATCCGCGTCCCTCTTTAATCCCCGTGCTTTGTCCCTGTTCCTCGACAACGCTACCCTCCCGATCTATCTTCTGTCCCTTTCGCTGCGACTCTACGCCTCGTCGTTGCTCTCTCTTCCATCCGAACCCCTTTCTCCGTCGACGGAAAAGGAGCCACCCCCTGATATCCTTCCTTTCACTCCGTTACACCCTGCACCCTACTTTCGTCTTCGTTTCTCCCCAAGTTCCTCCCCGTTCTCGCCACCTGCTGGAGGTGGTAGTCCATAGAGGTGGGAGTCTGCGCACGTGTAAGCTCGTACGTAACGTACGTGTCCCCTGCCTGGTCGAATGTGTGTAGATGTTGCGCGCGCGCAACCCTCGCAGGGCCTCCCGCTCGATATCGGAGAGTCGACTCTACAACTCTACGCTACGAATCCACGTATACCGGGTGTCGTCTCGATCATCCTGCTTCGTGTCCGCGTTCTTATTGCGCCTCGTTCCACATTGCCTTTCTGTTACGAACCACGGCCCGTGACAACGGAATCGGACCAGCTGCGAGAGCCGATCGTTCCGTGAATTTCGAGGGTCGTTACGATTATCCGATGGAACGAGAGGTCCGCGCGAAGCCACCCCTTTCCGTGCTGGTTATTTCGCACGCTACCCGGACACGCCGGTGGTCATTTGTTCTCAGAGAATGCTTCAATGACGATTCCTATTGCAATAAATATACTTCGGAGTATTCGACCGGTGCACCGGTTCCTTCGCAGGAACGTTCGCACGTTTTCTAAACGGGACGGCGCTCGATCACGATCCAAGCAGACCCCGTGTCACAAGGGTACGAGCAAACTGATGTCTAATGTCGAAACTTTGAACAATGCCGTAAGTACCGCCACTCCAGTGATTCAACTTTTCAAGCTCTACTTACGGCCGGGAGAAATTCGGGCTCTCCTCCGCCTTTGGTACTGTACAACAGCGGCGATCGATGGTTAATAGACAACGGTCTATTCCAGCGATGCAATTTTACCGCGTCGCTGGTAATAACGTTGCCTCGAATATAAATCAGATACGCTCGCTGACATAACAAGCATCGTCTCCATTGCGAACTTGCTTGGCTGTTTGCAACCGTAGCTATCTCGCGCATTCGCTTTAAGCGACTTAACATAACCAATTCAACGTTGCTCTAACTACGACAATAGCGAGCTTAGCGCAAAGTTTGTAATCAAAGGAACACACTCGAACGAGGTGTAATTACTGCGCGCAACAATACCCCCGGCCACATTCCCCCGTCGTACCCTATAAAACGGAATCACGTCGCGTAATATACATTTTTCTTCACCTGCTTCACGTTTCGAAACTATGGCCAAGCTTTCGCAGACCGTGCGAAGATTTCGAGCGGTACACGAGCGGAATTGTCGAGCGGTGGAAGCTCGGGCAAAGTAACCGCGGGCGTAATTTTGCCGTTACATCTTCGGCTCTCGCGACGCGCTCGACAATTCGCGCTTCTTCGTTTCCATTCTCGCCGTTACGTTCCATAGATCGTTACAGCTGCCAGAGAATCTCCTATCAGCTAACACGCGAGAGCAAATTTTGGCAAAACGGACGGGCGACAGCTAGCTGAGTTGTTGAATCTGAGCGATACAATTAAACTATAGCCCGTCTCATACCTCTCGACTTTTATCCATCTTGATTTATGAGCGCGGCTGACGATTTGTGAACGTTCATCGTTGGGCAAACTTTGCTCGTGCATGACAAACGCCATGCAGCGTCGGTAAGTAATTGTAATAGTCAACGAAGGGATGATTTATTTAGGGAGGATTGAAGATGACCGCTGTATTGCTGTCAGTCTCGAGAACGATAACGCGCCACGGCCCTGGAGCAATTACTTGCCGAAGAAAAAACGTATCCTCAATTTTCCAGTTCAGCGGAGTAAAAGTCTGAAACGGAGCCGCCGCTGCTATTGAGTCGGACATCTAGCCACAAGGAAATACATCGCCTCTAATATTATAGCATCGATTTAGGTCGACTTAGGGGCATTCTTCCCTCGCCGAGCCTCGACGATATTAGCATACGGCGAATTTTCGTTATCGTATTTGATGTACGGTAGTATTATGTTGCGCAGCGCAAGGAAAAACAGGGGGGCAACGCGGGAAAGAGAGAGAGAGAGAGAGAGAGGATGTCGTCTTAAAATACTGCCGTAGAGATTTAGGAAGAGGAAAGGACTCTTATCGGAAAATAACGAGCAGATAATCACGGCGCCAGAATGCGACGAATTATTGCAGCTAAAGTGTATCACTCTGTCGGCCAGGTATAATTACTCGCCATCGCGTCGAGATTCATTAGAGTAGCGCAATAAAAATAACGATACCCGTTCGAGGTCGCCGTGACGTACGAACACCGGTGCCACCACCCCCCCAAAACGTTCTCCGCTACTTTACAGAATGTCCGGGTGGCAGCGTGGATCTATCGACCGATTCGAAAAAATTCCAAACACCTTTTTCATCCATTTGCGGCCGGGTCGATGCCTTTGCATTAACCTCGACCACGAGCCGGTCAGCTTTAGCGTTTTCCTACGTCTATTCCCGAGTATCGACCACCGAAGGAACGAACGCACGTTGAGTTCGCAAGTTGAGCCGCAACCCGAAACTCAATTGTCGCAAGTATCATTCCTCAGAAACGAATGTCCGTCCGCGATTGTCAAGCTTACCCTCCGTCGGAGTTAATGGCCGTCGCTCAAACCACGTGGCAGCACAAAATACGTTTCAGAGAATAGCAATCGAATCGAACGGCAAAGATGGAAAGGCAAGCATGGCCTGTGCGACGTTAATGAAATTAAAGGGCGCAGCGGAAGCAGGACACCGGATAGCTCTTCCTCGACGAGGGAGAGCTTGTGTACAGACTGCACACAGAGTGTGTACAAGGGGCCAGCTAGTACCCACAGATTAGATATATACGCTACACCATCCTCGAGAGTTTCGACGTCTCTCCAGCCGAAAGGTGGAACCACCCCCATTATCGAACGTCCTGCTACCAGCCAGCAGTGCCGCGTCAATTCACCCCCCACGCTAAGTACGGCCCCCGAGGAGTTTTGAAACACCTCTCCACTCGGCAAATCCCGAAGAGTATCCACCAGAGGATTCGTCCGCTGTCCCAGGACACGAGGGACGATTCGGCCGCCCTTTATTATCGAGCATAACGGGGCGTCCTGGAAAGTCCAGGAGATCCTTGGGTGACCGATAACAAACGCTGACCCAAATACGTTCCCGCCAAACCGTCGTAAATCGTGCTGCCACGATCTAAGGTACCACCCAACTTCGTTCTACCCACCCCTGTCTTCCACTCAACATTTTTCACCGATTCGTTCCTCCCTCTATTTCGCCCCATCCTTCGCCCCTTTCTTCGGATACCCTTCCGTCTTCTTCTCCTCGGCCGCTACCCTCTCGCACTATTTCCGTCCGAGTCCTCCCCTGTTCTCCCCAAGTTGAAACGAAACGATCCCTTTGTTCCCCGAGGAAGAAAGGGGGGTGGGGAAAATAGGAGATAGTATTGGCCTCGCGCGGCCGTACGCGCGATTAGTCGAATTTTCCAATTCCAGATACGACGTTCCAGGCGCACGGAGCTGGCTCTGTTCCGAGTTTTTTTTTCAGCGGCGTGTGCACGCTTCTGTGCGCGCGGCGCGTCAAGCACAGACACGGTCGAAAATCTGGACACGTGTAACCGAGAGGACGCGTTCCCCGTGTGTGCGAGCGAGAATAGTTTTCTGCGAGTAACGTGGCGCGGGCGCATCGCTTGGACGAGACGGGCGCACGCGCTTCGAAATCGTCCCACGGAAAATCATCTTGGTGGTCACACACGTTTCGCTGTCCGCTGGCTGCACCGCCCGTCGTGCACGGGCCACGGGCTCGATTGCGCCCGTTTTTCCAGGCCAGCTTGAGGGAATGCCAAGGGATGCAACACGTACCCGAGGCTAATGCGATACGCGATACTATCATTCCAATTTCTGCGCATTCCGTTTCATCAATGACCGAGATACGCGATACCACTCGGAAACCCACATGCAACGCGTCATCGTCGAGCAAATTCGAACTTTCGTGGCCGTGCGATTTACTTGCAGAGAGCACTAATTGCGCGGGGGAAATATTTTCGAGGGGGGAGGGGAGGGGGGCTATAAATTATCGACGGCGACTTTCACGCGAACGCGCCCGCGAGTTCAACGTGGGCGTGAAATTGGCCGAAACGCACGCATGCGTCCACGCTTGCACCCGCGAATGTTTCCCCGGCTCAGTTTCCCACGGATATAATTTCCGGAGTGAATTCCTCGGCGAACGGGTTAAACGGAGAACCTTGGGACAAATGTAAATGAGAGGTGAACGCGAATTATTTGTTATTCACCGTGGGATCCTCGCGAATACTGTTTCCCTAAACGTTGCCAGCCTCGAATTACACCCCCGCAAACGATGATCGTGGATTAGCGCGGCGTGAATTACGGCAAAGCCAAACATCTGCGGTGGGGGGGGGGGGGGGGCGCATCCCCATAATTTACACCGTTTCGCGATGCCGGCTCGTAGTCACCGATGCCCGTCGCTCGTTATCGTATCCTAATGGAGTTCTATTTGCGGCGAAGACGTCGCGAAACACACCGGAGCATTCGACATCTGGCACGCTTGTTATCTACGTCGATTGTAGGATCCGATAATATGCATGGGAAGATGCAATAAACGAGATGCTCGAGGTGGACGGAGAATTTTAATTAGCGGTGTCTGTACTGGGAGTTGGGTGTTGTAAAAGTTATCACCACAGTATCGAGGTTAATTTCTTTGATCGATAGGCGAATTGGGCAGTTGCGATTTTAAGGGTATCGATAGTTTATCTCGTGGACTGTCAGTGACCTGTGACTAACGATAAGCGATCATTGATTCCTTCCGTTCGTGTGACCTTCGATTCTTCTAGGCCAGTGATAGGTATTATTTAGGGGTGGATGCTTCGCGGGGATGAAATGAACACAAGTTTCCACCAAATGGTAACACAGTTATGAAAGGATTAGCGTTCTCAGCCGATGAACGTTTACCATCGGTTGCAAATTAAAGTTAACAGCAACAGTTAAAAGCGAATCACTTTCCTAGGGTCGTGCATTCTGCACTTCGATAGTATTCTATAATCTGTTGGAAACGTTGCGAGTGACATGGAATTGGAAAGGGGTATTCAATACCTCGGGAAAGCTGAAGATAAAAATTCTGTTAGACCTGACTTAAACTAAAGAACAAACATTATATTGTAATATAAATTATCATGCACGTAGTACAAATAAATCCTACCTATACTTAAGGTAAATTAAATCTTAACTTAAAACTAAGATTTGTCTAAACGTTATGTAAGATCTTATTTAATAGCATCCTACCTAACTAAAAATCTATCTTAACTTAAAACATCCTACCTGACTAAAAAGCTAATTTAATTTGGAAATTGTCTGCCTATTAGAGAAATGACTTAATTTAGAAATAGCCTACGCCGACCTAATTGAAAATCTAAAGGCACATCAAAAAAGGGGATAGGGATATTTTGTAATGAATCTTCTTTCATTGAAATCGTGATCGTGCAACCTGAAACAGATCAAAGTAGGTATGATAGCGTGATTGTTCCTATCATTTCCTTTAAGTCGTGTTAAATAATCTTTCCCATTGCTTCAATTTATAATACTCCACTTTAACTCCGAAAATACTTACTCGCACCTGTAAAAAAAATGCCACGACATGGGTTTATCCGCAACTCTAGTTGCAATCGCGATTTGATTTTATTCGCAACTCTAATGCGAACCGTATTTACTCGCACGCGACGCTAATAAAAATCGCGATTTGTCCAATACGGCGATGAGTGCTGAAAACAATTAGCTACAACTACAGCATACAAAAGCGAGCATAGTGACAAAATAGTAACAAAGAATGGCTCTCCATCCAAAAGATGCAGAGCCATTGGTAGTTGCCCTCTTGAGAGACAGTTTGTCGGGCCTCTTCGGCATTTAGCTTCTTCTTTTCTTCGGGCGCAATGCCCGCTGAAACTTAGTCTAGGCTCGAGACTCTATCCGCAAGAAAAAATAAAATTAAATAAAAATCTAAACCGCGTAGCTAAACGGAACACACGTGGACGAATCACGACCAAATACAACCGTAAAAATTGCGATTATGGAAAATCGTAAAGATTACGATTAAAATTGCAATCGATCTTCGCCTGCACGCGCAGCCTCGAGCATAACGCATCACGTTCGTTTCGAAACCAAATCGCGATCGCGATCGCGAAAAATTCGAAAAATCGATGGGCAAAACCAGAGGCGAACGCATTTTCGTTCGCGCCACAGCTTCACCGTCGACTTTTCAAATCAGATTTCCTGAAACAGGTTGAACACGCGAAATGATGCCTACCCGACCAGAGACTGTGTCAACCTGCCCGGCCCTACCTACTTACATCTATCAGACACACCAGAAGGTATACTACCTATCCTACCTGGACCTATATTTAAAAAATGGCAAAGCATTCACACAAACACACATCATTCCACGTTTCTCAATCAAACACTCGGGTGCAAGAGCCTACACTAGAGAGACGTCCCGGGACGCCTCCGACACCCGAGCTTGGCATACAATCATTCACACTCTAAGGGTACGTACCAATTCCTGAAATCGGCTGACAAAGGCTAGCGACCATTGCGTAAATGTGCGCAAACGCATATGCTTGTGCATTACTTTCGTATAAAATATTGATTTGTTAAAATATACTGTACATTTTCTTTCAACTAAGTATGCTTGGTTTGTATAGTACTCTATTCGTTGCCATATTTCATAAGTCGTTATGGTATTCAATGTATTTGCAATTATGAAACATATTTCTAAATACGTTTATATATTGTTACGAAATTCCCGAGCCGACGCAATTCCACAGCCTAACCACATACATACACAATGTGGAAAATACGTCGTGCACGGTACACTAGCAAATGTCAGCCGCCAAACATTGTTATAAAATTAAAAACCATACAATCATCGTGCCCATTGTCTTTCACTCACCCAAGTAGCACCTGGGCACGTGAGTGAGTTCCTGGCAATGAACACGGAAGGGGTTAAACCTGAAAATCCTGATCTAAAAAGATGATTAGTATACCCAAAATTGCAATAGGTAATAGTATATTTTATTTTCAATCTCTTTAAAAATGACTCGACTTTGTAATTTATCAAATATCAATAAAGACTCGACAATTACTGATAAATAATTTATTTATTAAAGGAAATAACTGTCATTGAAATTGAATTTACTAGAATATATAATGCAATTAAATATTCAGTAGAAAAATTGACAAGCTATTAAATAAGCCTCGGGTGATTCCTTAATCGAAGTAAATTGTTCAAGTTAATTACTTCGATTTGAAAATCTACCCGTATAAAAAGCGCCTTCTTGTACATAATGTGTAAGAAATTTCATACGAAAAGGACTCGACTATGGCATATAAAAATTAATAGTAAATGCTACTATTGGCATATGCATATTCAATGCTGATTTTAATATACGTGTCGTTACATAGTGAAAACAAATTTCAATTGATTATAAATGCAAGTATAAATTTAATATACAATATCCTCAATATATATACATTTGTTCAATGTATTTATTAATGTCATCAAATATTTTTATCGAAATAGAGGAACCTACACGAACAGTGCTTATTTGACCAAATATTTATTGGCTTATACTACTTATATAGTATAAGTACTAGTACTACTTATATTAGAAAACGCGGAGTACAAGAAGGCAGATCTAACCTCGTATAAGAAATAATACACAAGAAAATAATAGCGGTCACTATGCTCGCAAAACTACTGAAAAATACAACCGGTCACCCGTGCCGCTTCGGACCAATCGTCCTACGGCATGATTGGGGACCGGAGGAACCAAAAAGCATGCGACTCACCAACTCGTTGATTGGAAAAATAGAGGAAGTAACTGGAACACATCAGTGGAAGACATCAGGAACATCACCAATTGGACTCAATCGCCAGGAAGTTTGCAAACTGTAACTAAACAAGAAAGCAAAGAAGATTAAAATCTACTGTTAAATCTACAGAATTTACAGAATTCACAGAAAACTGAGAATTGTTTTAAAAAAACTTACATCTCACACTTCATGTGCAATGTACAAAATGAACAATGCAATAACAAATGTAGTAAGTATGTTTTTAAATATAAAACATAAAAACATATGCAAAAAGTGCAAAATAAAAAATCCTATTCCAATTGCAATTACTTAATTGTAATTGGTATAGAAAATCTAATTGTTTTTATAAGTATTTTAAAACCAATATGAAAATATAATTAAAGTGCTCACACACGCAGGCCATGGCTGCTTTGAATGATTAGGCATCATTATAGCTATTGGCTTACTCTATTCCATATAATCGACTCTCTCCGTACTCCTGTAGCAAAGAATAACAAGGAAATTAAACAAGTGCACGAAAGCAATGATAATCGTGATATACTAAAGCAATAATTCATCTCGAATTTTATAGCAAACGTGAGCAATTCGATTTGTAAATGTATAGGCACGCTTGCGAGACAATTGTATATCACACAAGATTTATACCAGGTACGAATAATAAGTTAATCGATATATATTACTAGTAGTTGTACAATTCTACTTATTTCTACAAGAAATTTGTGAAATCTTTACCTGTCAACCAGATCGTTTCAAACTTCGGCATGGAATGGCGCCATTATGGTCCTGCGCATTCCCGGCTGTCAGCGTCGCGTTCCCGCCAATTCTGATTCGATACTCGAAGCAAGCGAGAGAGACGCCATTGAACAGAATCCAACTGAAATTAGAGATGAATGTACCTAGAATCGCCAATATTATGATAATATTGCTAGAAACTGTAGAATATATTGCAAGATCAAGGAGTTCAGAGCTGAAATACGTCTACGCAAACGTACAAAATGATACGTATATGCGTACTCGAGTGGATTCGAATATGCACGCCGCGCGGCGTGATTCCGTTCACTGCACAATATTTTCTTAATTTCTTGCAGTATATTGGTCAATATCAACAGAGAAACTACAGAAAACTTGGAAGACATGGAAAGGCTAACAAGTTTTTACTTTCAAGATTATATTAGACTATGCAACATACCTTAATTCGACGATCACTCTGAACACGTCAAATCACTACGAGATCCGTTGCGCGAAAGAGGCAGATTTTCTAAATAGATTGCGCTAATTGGCTGCGCACTGGTCGGGTAGTGGGGGGTGGGATTCATCCTTTAAGGCGGGTGTTTTTGAATATCCTGTCCAACAGAATGGTTTTTATTACAAGTGTTACAGTATGGATATTAGTCGAATTGTAGAATACAAATATATTTATTAGCAATAAGAAACACATGTGTGTAATAAAATGTTTGTAATGACGGTTGCACTATAGAATAACTAAACTATTTCCGTCAAATTAATATTTGCCTTGAGCAGAGGACGCTCAAATCAGTGTCGAATTTCTGTACCGGTATGGCAGTCACGTTGTGCCACGAAAGTCCACAAAGTGATTTGTCTATTCATATATCTCGTCTGTGCTGAAACAGCGTCTCGATCAGTGGTGCCATCTTCAACGTTCTTGTTTCGAACTACATAGGTAGAAACAAACCGCTCATTAACAAATCATGCGATAATCAACGTCATTCTAAACAGGTCACCTCGCAACTTAAATTACCCTAGGTCAGAGAAAGCAACTCTAAATCCAACATTGAACTGCCTTTACCTGCTTGCGACACGATTTGTTTGTACGACCCTTGAAAATATACAAAGAAGTAGCATATGGGGAACGGAGGAATGAACTCGAGAAAATCAACAAGCCTCCCAATTATAGATTGCTTATTAAGTTCGACTCGACGAGCCTTTACCCTTAAGTCAACAATTACAGGGCAACTGCTTTATTAATCGAGAATCTACGTATATACATATTATCTAAGTTATCTTAAGAATCTCTAAGTTTCGCCAGCAGCTGGTTTTTCGCGGCGAATGTCGCGGGTCGTCCACGATACCGTGTAATAGAAGCGATGATAAAGATTTATGCCGCATTTCACGGGTATTAAGGGGGATGTATAAGAGAAAAGAAAGAGAAGAAACGGGCAAACCGAAATAAAGTTCGAACTGGCGCGAAGCTGATCCCCGCGAGGCGAGAAAGCCGGAGAGAAGCGGAGGCGTTTAAAAAGGGAGAAGATTGGTAGAAGGGAGCCAAGGAATTATGTGTATTCTCGGAATGATTCATAAATAGTTTATTTTCGTACCGACTACCGGGGAATCGTTAGTTACGGGCCGAGGTTACCGTCTCCATGTGGCGCCGCTCGTCTCTTCGTTCCGCGTCATGTGCGTGCAACGAGAGCGGGAACTGCAGCAACGCGGATCAATTCGATATCCAATATTATGAGCCGTATTCTTTTCTTTCTCGTTTTTTTTTTAATACATTTATGTAAATATAGACGGGAGAAGATAATAAAAGATAATCGAGCGAAGCCGTTGAACCGTGAACAACGTTCGTTCGCCACTCGAGCATTTTTGTAAAGGAATATTCAGAGGCGAGAGAACGGTGCGCGTATGTTAATTTTAATTTGAAATGCAATGGACGAGAAATTGAAATAGTTCCGGACGCTCTGTTATATTTGATGGCTGTTTTGAAGTAGTAGAACAGAAGTGAAATATCGCTAAACGATGTACCTACGATGTATCGTTTCTAGCTCGCGTTACCGTTTACAACGGCTGACCGGCAGGATTTATAGTTAAGTAAATCTTCGAACATTGATGTACTTGCACAGCGAATCCGCAAAGAATCCCGAAATCCCAGATTAACGCCTCAGAACAGCGGAACTGCCGATAAATTTCGTTCGCCGGGTGTGAAACAGACGATGCTCTCAATAATTCCGCGCGTATATTAAACGAACAGTTACACCGATAATCGCATTAGCAATATTTTATGGTCGCGTTAACGACGGATTCCGAGTGGCCTGAATAAAATTATCTTGCGAGCCGCAATCGTCGCCGATTCCTTCTCTTTTAATAGCTCCCACCGCCGTAAACACGTCCACGTTATCGTTCAATTCGCAAAACAAACGGCGTATCGGATTCGATTTTTCCGAAAAATCGTGTAATCTATTTTTCTCGGCCGGCCCCGCTCGTACACACAGATATGCATTTCCAATTCATGGGAAAATTGGAAAGGCTCGTTGTTCCGGCTGAGCGAATTCTCCAAGGAGGTGACGATTTTCTTGCCCGCTTTCATCCAACCGTTCCCCGAGAATCGAATAAGCAAACGTTTGCAAAAGCAAGAGGACAGGACTGTTCCAGCTGGTGCGTGGATCAGCCAGCAACGAAAGAAAACTGGAACGAGTTTAATTTGCATATTTTCCGAATGCACAAACGTGTCGGCCAAACGACACGTAACGAAATTTTATATTTCAGCCGCGATAAAGAGTGAAGATGACGAGTGGAGAGGGTTTAACCCCCTTTGGCTGCTGAGATCTCTCAGCCCCGTTGAAATTTCTCAACGTCGAAATATTCCACAAGGCAACCTAAGTTTTCTAATTATACCCTAAGAAGGTTTACCTTTTTCGCTTGTAATACGGCCCGGCGACGGATTTACGCGTTCAACCCTGGAATGTTGTCCTATGTTTTCGCTGCTTTCCCGCACGGTTTCCCTCGTTGCCTGTACCATTTTCTCGGCCAACAATTATGCGCAATTTATGTATCACGGTCAACAAGGAAATAATTTGGGAAAGCATTTCCCAAGGTCCCGGGGAGACGCGACTGCGTTGCACCTTTAATAAAGTAGCGCTAAAAAACTGGAAAAACGTTGCGAGAGACGAAAGGGACACGGGGAGAAAACGAAGAATAGAACTGTAGCGGTATATATATAAGCATTGTTTTCCACGAACTCCTAGCGGCGTTAGCGAATTCAATCAAACAAGAAGAATGGAGAGCAACGCGAGCTTAGCTCCCCGACGAAACAAAAGTACAAGTATCGTCTGGAGAAATGTTTTCAATTAAGTATTCTCCAATTATAGCTGTAGAAACGACGATCAAACTGGAAGAATACTTTCCGAACGCGAATATTCTTTCCGTGGTTCTACAACGAATTCGAAAGGCAAGCGGACCGGGCAACTTTCGCGTTTCCTTCGCCCACCGACGAGGAAAAGTTAAACGAGAAACTTGGTTAATAACGTGTAAACGAAAGGACAAGAAAGTGTGTCGCAAATTAGGTTCTATCGTCCATTTTCCCCACCTGGGAGAAGCCTTTTTTTCTTCCTCGTCGCGTTCTAGGACGATTAAGCGCGTAACGATGACCCATACAAAACCGATCTCACCGTTGAAAATGCTAGGTACACGTGTGCCGTGGCACACTGCACCCTGCGGTACCCTATCGTATCGCCTACCATCGTATCGTATCGCATCGTTACACCAACGACAAGTCACGTAACACTGCAATCGCAGGTGTACACGGGCCCCGTACTTCCGGATGCGGTTACGACTGTTCAAAACTAAGGTACAGATTCACGTGTGCGGCAATGTTTTACTGCTGCTGCCGCTGCTGCTGCTGCTGCTGCTGCTAGCTAGCGGTTCAGTAATCGACTTCCGTTCCCGTTTTACCAACATAGACATGCGCCTCGTGATTATATCAAAATTATTGCCGAGCTCGTGGAACCGCGTTCCTCTTTTCCTCCCGATTTCCTCGAATCTCTCGAGCACGCTTGAAAGGCCGGAGACAAATGTAATCGCGCGATCTCGACGTTGGTCGTTTTTACATCGCAATTCGTAATATTAAGAAATGAATATAGCTTTCGATCAAGTGGCTGCCACTTCAAAAGCCACCTCCGTCTTTCCTTGCGTCCCTCTCTTTCCGTCGTTCCATCGCCCCTGTCTCTCCCTTCGTTTCTGCCCCGTTCCTTTTCACCGCGATGAATACCCCGGCCGCGCAATAAAGCAGACAGTAATTGAATCGGTTACACAAGAAACCCCTGGTGCTCAATTTTCTCGGCACGCTAAGCTAACTAAGGGTTTCTCTTTCTCGAGGATGGCTCTTCGTGTAGGCGAACAAGCGCCCAGTGATTCGACGTCTACGCCGCTTGCGAGCTTGAATATGCTCGCGAAAAGTGGCTCGAATTTTCCCCAGCACGAGCAAGACTTTTAAATGAAAAACAAGCTTACATCGGATTTGGACGGGTTCGCCGACCAATAATTACCGCTCGTCTAATAATGAACGAAGAGGGTATCACGCGTGCTCCTTGGCGTTGCGGTCGAATTTTGTTTATCGATCCCGCGGCCCCGGAAGGGCTGGCGAGCCTACGCTCCATGGCTCATCCATCGTCCGACTGGAGCTCCGGCATTATTTTCTAACGCGTGCAACGGAGGGTCGCGATGGCCGCAAAATATTTATAAACTCCTTCTTCTTCTTCTTTCTTCTGGACGCGAGGTCGACGAACAAACGCGGCTGCGGGAGTTAGCCGCACGGCACGCTCGCGTACGCCCCACGTGAATATGTTTACGCCGGCATTAAAGTTGCCAAAAAGTCCCGACTGACGGGTCGCTCGCATTCCTCCCGCCGTGGACCAAGTGTTTCCAGTTCGAAGACGACTCGACTCGACTCGCCGCGATCGCACACCCTTTGCAGCGAAGGAAAAACGATCGCGTAGACGGGCGAAAGAGTAGCGGACGTTCACCGTGGAAAAAACGCCACGGTGCACACGCACGGGTGACACACGTACAGTTCGACGACGTTGACCCGCTCATCTGCAGACATCAAAGGTGCGGAACGCGTTCCATAATTTCCGCGAAAGAAATCGAGGCAAGCTGTTCCCGGGCGGATCCCGAGTGTGATCCGCGTAAAACGTTCGATAGGGGATGGATCGAACGATGGGACGCGAACGGGAGGAGTCGCGTCTAAGAACAGTCGGAATCGTAAAAATATTTAAAGCAGCGCAAACAACCGTTACCGTCGCCGAACAAAAAGACTTCCGGCAAAGCAAAGTCATATCGTAGAAACGGACGCGTATTCCTTGTACGGCGCGTCGGTTTACATTGGCTTGTTCGCCTTCGGCCAGGCGGCGCATCGCTACCCCCGGAGGGTGAGTCAATTTCAGAATGAGAGAACGAAAATATCTGTTCTTCCGTACGGGCAAGAAACTACGCGGAGCGGCGCACGGTATATAAATCAAACCGTTATGTACATTGCCGGCAACATAAGGAGATCTGTTTGCGCGACGAAAGTTTCGCAAGAGACGATAGTCGATAGTCTCCAGGTCGCGAGATCGGCGTGGCAAGAAGGGCAAAGAAGAATCGCTCGCTGCAGGGGGCCAGACGCGCGAAAACGATTTCTTGTTACGATCGTGCCCCGGCTTTCGCGTTGCTCGGTCATACATTCGGAGCTACGAAGTATGTACATATTTGCGAATCACTTTGTTACGTATGCGACGTGTTAATTTCGGCCTGCTACAAATGTCCCGGGGCGCGCATAATGGCGCTCGTTAATTTCCGAAAAACAGGCCGTCCCGTCGAGTGACTGCACGCGTACTTTCAATATGCGTGTCGCGTGCTGAATATTTCAAATACCGTGGACGATCCAGCGTATTATCAAATACATACGACACCGGGTAGTCCGTTCCGCGGTCGTGATTTATATAGAAACGCAACGAAATCGAGCCGATCGATGGGCCAAATGAAATGACAATAAACGTTGGCCGCACTGGCGTTCGAAAAGCGTTCGCGTGGTATTCCGAACGGTAACGTTCGAACGACGGGTCTCGGATTGTTTGTAGACACCGGAGCATCTTCAATTGCAGCAAGTATCTGGGTGAAACGTGGGCGATGTATTTAATAGAAAAGTGCAACGGCCGTCGAAACACGGGAGGCACGCGAACACCGTGCAACATCGACGGAAAGAAAGTGGAGCTTTCGCAATAAACCGATTTGCGAAACTCGAATTGCTTTGATCCTGGGCAGAACATCGCGAAGCGGCGTGGATAAGCTCCTTTCGGGCGCTAATAGGCTCGTTTGAATCCGCAGACGGTCCGCTGCAAACTATTTGCCTGAAATTGCCGTACGTGCGCGATTCGTGAAGATAAGCACTCGAGAGAACGGAAATGGCCCTCTTGAGAATGCGAGCGAGCGTCATCTCGGTGGGTCGCCCGGCGTCTTGCAAAAATTTCCCTCCGCGTTGCTTTGTACACTCGTAAAGTTGCGCCAAAGTAGAAAAATGGAGAGAGACAGAGACCCGAAAGTTGTGACGACGGTCCCTACTTAGCCTGGAAATCGTCGAATTATCATATCTCGAGGCTCAAAAGCGGATGCGGAGGAGAAGCCAATACATTCGACGGTTATCTTTCCGCAGTTTACTTTTCGACTGGTTCGAGGCTTCTTCATCGAGCCAGAAAAAGATCATTGGACAACTTTCAACAAGTTCGACCACGCGGATTGCCTCCACTTTGTCGAGCAACACTTTCCATTCAAACGACGCCCGCTGTTGTCAAACGCTTCGTGTCGAATAAAGTAAGATTAACCCTAAACGAACGACGATAGCTGAAGGGGTGAGACGGGCAAAGGGATGACGATATTCTCGTGCAACGAACCGACGGGGGTAGATAAACATAATTGAAAAAGCGTGCACGCACGAGACCGACGAACGCGGATCGTCGTCTACCCCCGACCTTTCCCCGGCGAGTTTCTGTTCGACGATTAATCTCAGAGTCGAGGGAGGAAAACGGCATAAATTTTGGAATAGTGGAAATTCATAGACGACCTTTTCATAAAAAAAAAAAAAAGAGAAAAAGCACCGGTGGTATTCGCAGTAACGTGGCTAAAAATTCCAGCTGCCTTTGAACCCGAGATAAACGCGTCTTTCTACAAAGAGAAATCCTAAAAGTTAGCAGCATCCCTGTCTGCCCCGTAGTTCGACCCACCGCCGTCTCCATCGCACCACCGGTGGAGCACAACCTGGTAGGAAAGTGGTAGACGGAGAAAGAGAAACGAGGCAGACAGGACGAGCGTGGAAGGGTTGCGGGGGAACGAAAGGGGGCGAAGAAATCGAGAGAAAACCGGGAAAGAAAGGAGAGAAAAGTAACGACGGAAAAGGAGACGAAAAAGATGCAGGTAAACGAGACACGCCGATAGAAATAGAGAGGACAAGAGGCGAACGATGAAAAAGGGGCGAAGAGTGGATCGAAGAAAGAAGGAATATGTAGCGACAGAGTCGATGTGCTGCGAGCGTGTTTCGCTCTTGCGACCAGAGTTTCAAGTTGCTTTTCCACTTCAATTACACGAGTCGCGAATTTTCGAAACTGGGAAAATTCAGAAAAATATTACAACACACAGTCGTTAAATAACAGTCATCGTACGCTAGATAGATATCGTTTCTTTAATACACCGTGACCTGCAATCCACTCGAAACGACACAGCGCTTGAATTTCGTCAAACTCGTCGCCGTATCGGCCACCTCCCCCCCCGACGCTTTAAAACTCGGGCAACACCGGGTCCTCGTATATCGTTAAGCAAATTGCACAAAAATTCGCAGCGGAGAGGATCGAATGCCCATCACTAGAGAGGAGGAAACGTCAAGTAGACAGATAGAGCGACGAGGAGCAAGTGGAAGGTGCAAGACAAGGAATGGAGAGTCCGAAGAGGAACAGAGAGCAGCGGGAACGAGAGGGAGAGTAGCGGAGCGAGAGAAAGAGAGGAGAACCGGGGTGGCAGAACGAGCAGAGCCGACCCTGCGCGCAGCCTCCCCAGTCCACCCTGAAGATTCAGTCGTCGTGCGGCAGAGGAGGACCGTGGAACGCCCGGTCGAAGCACGCTGCTCCTCTCTCGATTCGTCCCTCTTTGCAACCCTCTTTGTCCGTCTTCTGGTCGGTCGAACGCACGCTCGTTGCCTCCCTCCGTTTCGGTGTGTGCCACGGCGACGAGGAAAATCGCTGCTGCGGGGACGCGTCGCTGGCGTGCCCGGTGTACGCAACAGGACTGATACACGGTAAAGACGCAGCGGCGAGGAAAATATTCGGACCAGACGGAGGTGAAGTATCGGGATTCGCGTGAATCGTGCACGAAGCAGGATCCTTCGAGTGCGTTCCGCGACTACTTGGACCGTCGACGCCGGTCGTCGCGGTTTGCCAACGCGTGCCTCCTTCGAGTCTATGCCTGCTTGTACGTTCGTTCTGTGCTCCTCTCTCTCTCTCTCTCTTTCGCTGCGCGGTTAAAGGGTGGGTTAGTGATATATTGCCAGATCGCCGTCGGTGGTAGTGCTTGCCGGTGGAGGTGGTGACGGTGGTGATGTTGGCAATGCTGGTGGTAGTGACGGTTTAAATTTCAACCGCGTGCTCGGGGCTCGCGTATGCACGTCCGTGAACGATTCGACACGGGTCCGAGGACTTTACTCATCAACCGTCTACCTGTCGCGGTTCGACCGGATGAGAATTGCTCTTGGACGAGCGTGTGCGGCGAATTGGGCAGCCGGCGTTTCTACGCGAGAATCGTAGCGAGCGTGGGCTGCACAATTGACAGATGCCGTACGGATTTCGCGTGTGTGCCTCCCAAACGGAATCCACGGCCACCGCGAGCGTGTATTGCTCTCTGACGAGAGGCGATCGCGAACGAAGCTTCGGCCGAGCCGGCACAAAAACCGAAGATATATTTTGCTCGAGCGATGCCCCGATCCCACGGCTCTTGACTCTCGAGTTTGCCATTCGATGCACGCTCGTATGTGACGGGCGAACGACCAGTTGCAGGGTTATCGCGATTCACGATGACAGGAAGGAATTGGCAAGTTCGACGGGCAACGTATCCTCGACGGCTGCCGTCCAACGCTGGACGGAACTTTGTGAATCGCTTCACGGTGAAAAGTCCGCTCGCGGGACGTCCGTCAGATGGAACGAGACCAATATTTACGTCGCTGCGATTTATGCTTTCAAACAGCGCTTCCTGAAATATCGTGAAGCACGAGGGCTCGCGACCGGCTTTGTAGACGTGAATCGTGGCTCGCAGGCATCTCGACGGGCAAAGCTTGGACGTTGATCGTCTCCGAACGTTTCCGACATTTACGTGAAAGGAATCCCCGGAAGCGATAGCTCGTTAAAAAGAAAGGGGACGCTTAATGTTCGCGGCCTTAAATCGTTCTCCTTCTCTGGACGCGTCGCACCGAATCGCTATTCCCAGGACAGCTCGTAATAGTTCCATTAGTTGTTCGAAACAATATGATCGATAGCACGACACGGCGAGACACTTTCATCGACTGTGCCGGCACTGTCACCTTCTTCGAAAGCTCGATCGGAAGAAGGTGAAGGGGAGCCTATCTTCCTCCCAGACAGACCCCAACCGCGATGCTGGGCTGTACTCTACTGCGTGTATCGTTTGGAAACTTGTTACATTAGACGAAAGTAAAGTAGCATCAGTAGCGGATCTCTCTCTGTGCGCCTCGATTTCCACCGAAGCAGCGGGAGAACGTAAATACGCCGTAAACATTGCCGTTTCTCTTATACAGGAATTCCGTTTCAGTAAAGAAAAAACGAAAGAAAGGGAAACAAAACGAAACGGTAGCCCGGCATATAGGAAGTTTTGCATGTGCGTGTACACACACGTATGTACAAGAAATATATATGTATACGTAAGTACATATGCGTCGGGCAGCTTTGCATTATGGAAATCCACAGGACTTTACGACTTTTCGAAGTTATCGCGTACATTTCCTTATCTCGGTTTAAGGCTCTCCGGGAAACGTTTATCTCCGTGGCGTAAAGAGGATAGATAGACTCCGTAAAATCAGCAATGATCTCACTTCGTGGCGAGATATATACCACGATGCCCTCTTCCCTTTTTCCCGTGAAATATTTATATCCCCGCATAAAAAGGTCGAGGAAGAGGGAATTTTTCGGCGGAAACGCGGACAATTGTTCGATTCACAACCCCGACAGACGGTGGATTCTCTCGCGTTCCTTTTCTCTGATCCGCCTCTACGCGAGTGCGTGTTCGCGTTTCGATTCGATCGCGACAAGGGGCGAGTATCGGTAGCCGAGGAACAAACGAGCACACCGGAACGATGGTTCTCGTTGTACCTCGCATCTCTCGTTGAACAGCGGGGCCGGCCACCCTTTCTTTGTTCCAGCAGTGGGCGTTGTGTCGAAACGAACGATCGGGGAGAACAAGAAGCCGGGGTAGGAAAGGGGGCGAGAAAAATATGGCCCAAGTGCTACGTCGAACCAACTTTTCCGTTCGTTTCTTTTTTATCTTTTCGTTTTTCCCTTCGCTTTTTCTGTTGCTCGACACTCGGGAATCGTCGACCGCGTCGAATATCGGTCGGTGCAAATGAGATTCGTGGAAGCCGAATAGCCGTCGCGCGACGCGGCCCGACGCGACGCGTCCGTCCGACTGAGACTTTCCTCTTCTACTTTTTCGCGCGAAATCGCTTTCGCAGCTCGAACGTAAGCCGAACAGGAGCGCGAAAGAGAGAGGGACAGAGGAGGCGGGCGTGCGAAGAAAGGAATACATATAAAAGGGGTGGCGAATCCTGGACTAACCGGCTTGTTTAAATGTTTAGATTGCCGGCTGTGAAGCCGTTCTTCCCCTTTCGTTGGTATTCGAGTCGTTCGACCACCGAGAGAATCCGCTCGCGTTCGACGATACCATTATCGGGCGAGGAGCTACGGATTTTTTCAACGGATTTCAGCCCGCGTCCGTCCCAGCCGGAAAATAAACGTACCTGTGCTTTTTCTCTGGCACAATAGAGGAGCAAAGAGTAGGCACTCGAATCTGCTTCGCGTAGACTCGAGTGAACAGCGAGATTCGCAGCGAAAGAAAGGGAGGAACGTCGAACCACGGCGGATTCTTTGCGGGGAAAAGAAAATCCTGGGCCGCGAATCAACTGTTTTCTAGAACGTATAAATTTATAATTCATTCGATGAACCCGCCAGCAGTTCGGGATGGAAAATCCGAACTGAAACGGTGTCCGTTTAGTAACGATAAAAGCGGACGCGGCTCTGAAGCGTCTCTCGAGTAGCGAATCGGCGACGTATCGAGGCGGCGGAAGCGCGCGATGCAGGTCGCGTATCACGAAAACCGTTCCGCTGATTAAACCGTGTGCCAGAGGGAGCGTAGGTGTCGTTTTACAGCCGTTGCCCGGTATCCTTTCAGAAAGGAACGAGTTCGCCGGCGCAGGAAACGAGGAGGGTACGTGCACGATGCCAGCCAGCACCACGCCAAAGGATAGAGCGCAGCCAGAAGCGAGTGGAAGCTCGTTGGACGGATACTCGCCGGAGCCCTGTTCGATTTTGCACTTTTATACGAAACGAGTAGCGCCGGTCAGCGCCGTTTCCACGTTGCTCGGGCCAGGCGCAGTCTTCTGATTCGTGCACGAAAATAGAGGCGACCGGAGTGCGGTGAATGTTGACTTCGTCGTCGCTACGCCCACGTGGAGACGGGCACGGATTCGTTCTTGGCATGCTCCGTGCTGTGCGTGACGAGCAACACTGTGAAATGGATGAGAAAAAGCACGCTCGAATCTTTGCCGACCTGTAAATAGCCTCTCGCGATTCCCGTCACGTGAAGTCGATATCCCTTAAGTGGCGATATCCCCCGGCTGGGCCGTTTCTTAGGGCGAGCAAACTTTTTCACCCTCGCGACCGGCAAGAATTGGCGGAAGCTGCGTCGACGAAGAAGCAAGAGCAACGTCGAGATTCCGGTTGGGAAGAGCGACCAGAGGATAAAAGGAAGACGTCCTGGAAGGAGCCTAATGTTTCTCAACGACATGGGGCTGCTAATGTTCTTAGCAGTAACGGCCTCCCTTCTGGGCTACTGCCAAACGGATGAAAAAGGTAACGTATAGCCGTCCCATGGACGGTGACGAAAGAAACGCGGGCATTGCTTTCGGCCGTAGCTGTCGTAGCGCGAACGTAAATCCAACGTAGACGTGCCCGATAGAAAACCGACAAACACCGACCGGGATGAACTTTTGTGGTCGTCGCGCGATTGCACTTATTAACGAAACCGAATCGTCTTATCAATGGGAAACGAATTTCGGGTGACTGGAAATACGCTTCCGATTTCTCGCGAACAGATCGTTCGTAGATCGAAGATCGAAGGGGGCAATGCACTTTCGGGGAAGTAAATTGCTTCCTCGCGACGCCATCAGCGGGGTAAATTTTCATTTCGGCAGCAATGCAGCAATCGTCGGCCGAACCCATCGAGACAGAAGCAAGTGAACAATGCCGTTGGAGGGGTTGCACACAGAATCCGGTCGATTTTTTAATTAGACTCATCAATCGGCGGGGGCTAGAAGTATTTCGCCGCGACTCGATTCTAAAGCAAACGGGGTAGCAAATATGGAAAGGTTAATTACGAAATTAACTTCGCTCGTCCGCCGGGTAGGGAACAACGGAAATAAATTGAACCGGGGAGGATTAATGCGGCAATACGGGGCACGAGCCGCTCGGCGATCCAACGATGTAGATGCAATACGAAAACATGACGGCTAGATACGTTTTCGATCATCTATAATTGCAACGATACCATTCGCGATCCCGTGGCCACGCGCGACCATTTATTCTTCGCAATATCTCTCTACCATTTTACCCGTACCCAGCCCCGGTAAATTCCGTTTCAACGATCCGTTACATAGGAATACCGGGCGTACCTACTGCAATTTATAAATCGACATAGAAAATTGCATGCCCGTTCTCTTGCGGAAGTTTCCTTTCTAACGATAAAAAGAGCGAAAGGGAAAAGGGCAGACGAGACTTTGAATCGCGAGCGTTGAATCGCGATTTTCCGCTTCGATAACACCACGATGGACCGCGTAAAAAATGATATATACCGGCCACGATGTCCGTCTCTATTCGAGGCTGCGCTTCGCCGCTCGACGATCGATCCATCGATGTAGGACCAATTAATTCGCGTATCAAGCATACGTGGCGGTTATCCAGCGAACAGAGTGCGTGCCTAAACGATCACCGGGACACCGAAGACTTTCCGCCCTAAAATATCCCGAGGGTACGACGCCTATCGGGTTTGCTTACAACCGCTTACATCCGCGAGAGTTATCGGTTTCACGTAAACTGCGCTTCGTCAGCTGGCTTCGTGGCCCCGGCTAGATTCTACTCGGCGTTCGGTTTCCGGCAGGAGAAAGAAGAAAGGATAGAGCGGGGTTCTCCTATCGACCGACACGGTGTAATCAGTTTTTCATTTAGCCGGCTAATCCATCGTTCGGCGGATACATCGAGCGCTCGACGATCGAATTATGCGAGGTAGAAACTTTGGAAAACACATCCCTCCTTCTCCGTTGCGAACCGAATCGAGAGTGTCGCTCGTCGCTATCAATTTTGCGTAAACTGTTCTTTGATTCCGTGCGTCGTATTTCTATAATGGCGGTTCGTTGATGGCGATCCGATCAAACATCGATGTACCACGATTGGACTTGCAGTACATAGTAACACGGGCGGATACGTACAATCAATTTCCTGTTTATCCCGCGTTCCATTTCTCTAATCCATCGAGGCACGCGCAAATTAATGTTGCACTCGCCCGGAACGCTGTTCAAGAATCGTCCTTTTTCCCGCCGCGGCCGGCCGGCAGGGTTTTGTCCGGTGAAGGGGCACGTATAGACAGAATTTGTTAATTAAACGCGGCTGCCAGCTTAACGGCCGATCACTGATCACCGTTGAAAAGCCGAAATCTCTGTTGAATGCCGCGCGTAGAAATTTCGCGCATCGATTTCAGCATAATCGCCGATGCGATCTATCGAAAAGTAAAAATCTGTCGACATGGATAAAAACGGTATCGCGAGTCGAGATTTCTATTGACGTAATCATTTTCCCCATTTGTCTGGCTGCTCTTATCCTTTTGGGATACGCGCACAAACGTACGCTTGGTTACTAGGTGAGAAATTCGTGCGGACAGATGTGTCACGGAATGAACCGAATTCCTTCGGCGGTATACGTTCGGAGGATGCTTAGCATATTTTCCGTCTCGTCTGGTATTCAACGTGGGTTAACTTGGAGACGAAGGAAAGGAAGCTCGAACACTTTGCTATTCGCGAGACGCGTATTCGAGACAGCAGCGAATTGGCATGATTCTACGTCAGGCCTGACGTCAGGTCGTTAAGAATGCCATTTATCGGTCAGAGCAGGGCGGTTCGAGAAATTGTGCCCGCGAATCCAGCGATTCGATCGTTTCTGCGCCCTATTATCTCGCTAATTAGCGACCGATGAACATTTCCGATAGCAGAAAATCTGCCTGCGATTGGATAAGGACCTCGACCCCGTTATTTCTGGCCCGCGCCTTGTACAGATAAACACCGAACGGGAACATAATGAACTGCGAACGGAAAAAGAGGGGAAATCCATGAAATCCGGTTACCGTTATGCCGGTGGAATCGTCCTGTGTCATCGGTATATCCTACGCGACGGTTACCAAACAACATTTACACTCGACACGAATATACATACACTCGTGCGCGGTATATAGGCGCGTGTCCAAATATGACGATTTGCACGGTAATACGAACGTAATACCAGCCTAGTAACTCCGTGAACAGGTGAGCGTCAGTTCCATTGGTATACAGGATGCTTATTCGGAATCGACTCGATCGATTCGCGGTCGACGTTAATGCTTCTATGCGCTGTTCTGCGACGCTACTACATGCATGCGCCCCGATAGAACAAAAAATCGAGAAAGAGAACCGAGCGGAAAGAGAAGAAGAATATTATTTGCAGCTAATGTTCCGAGCGGTTGTTCCGCGTATACGAGCGGTCCCTTACAATTAGATCATTTACACAGGCCACTGGGAAATCGAGTCTCTGGATGTTCCAACGTGTTACGCGCAATGTCCGATTTCTCGGTAGACAGCTAGATGCGAGATCTCTTCTTGAACGGTCGTTTGAAGGAGTTGAAGTCGCTCATTCATCGGTCCTGCCAAGCTTTTCAATCGCCTTCTGTGTTTCCTTTTCCCGTTTCTTTCCTCCCCGCTTCTACTCTTTCTCGGCTTTTCCCTTCCTCGCTGTTCGCTGACTCTTTCTCGGCGATCGGATCAAGTCCGCCAATGGAAAATATTCCGCCGGAGTTTTACAACCATCAACGAAACGTGAATTAAAATTCTGATCGGGTCAATCGTTCATTTGTCCAAACTCGGCACTTCGTGCTGGTATATTTCTTTTCGCGAATACCGTGCAATTCCCAACATTTAGGGGTGCATGGCAACGATTCGATGAATTAGAAAGGCAAAAATGTATTTTTACGCTCGCGCGAGAGCTCGTTGGTTGAATGTTTGATGTCGAAAAAAATTTCACGACCTCTTCGTTCGCGGCTGACCGGTAAAGCATTTAGAAGCGTACACGTTTGCCTTCGTTATAGACGATAAATTATAGAAAAATCTGGCTGGCCGTGAGCAAAAGCAACCGGTTAAACTCTCTCGACGGGCAAACAAGGCGACGAGCTTGCAAACTTTACGAGATACGCAGAATCGTTCCTGCCAGTACACATCTATCTTGCACCCTCAACACGAATCATTTGTACTATGTATATCTCGCCGCATACGCGAAGTTTATATTCGAACGGTCCACCCTAACTCGCCAAATAAACGAAAAGAAACGGCGATGAAAATAACAAGAATAATATAAAAGACCGTACATATCAAGCGCGAAGGTTAATTTACCCTGCGCGTTACCCAACCCTTCGAAATAATCAAAGTCGAACGAGGCGCGAGCGATGAATTTTTTCCATCGACAAATGATTGCAGGCGAAATCACTCGGATTAACTCCGACTTGTTCGACCGACGCGTACCAGCTTTCTGTTCCACAATTTACCTTCCCCTGCTCGTTGCTGAAAACCGTTTCGTTGATCTTCGCGATCGTCGCGGTGTCTCTTTCGTTTCGCGATGCCCCAAAACGCAATCTGTACGATATTCGAACGACGGCACAGTGGGCAGTGCAAACGCGTATTTCACGCATCGATAGCCGAAGAATCGTTCCACGGAACGGACAATAAATTTTTCAAACCTATTGCAGTGTCATTTTACGGAGCGAGCTACATTCATCTTCCGGTTCAAGAAGCCAAGGGTGCGACTGACATCAGCTTCCGGTTCCGAACTCATCTCGCGGACGCCATGCTGCTATTGGCCGTTGGCAAGACGGATTACTGCCTGATCAAACTCGAAGCCGGCAGATTGAAGGTTCGTTTGCCCTCGATGCTTACTTCTATTAATAGGCTTTCTGTTTGGGACCCGTGCTCGTTGGTCGTTAACCAACCGCACGTGCTACACCCCTGCGACAGTCAGTCTGTGCACTCTCCTTCTCTCATTCTCTCTCGCCGAGCCGTACTCGCTAAGAAATTAGGTTCGCTTTGATACATAGAGAAAGGGAGGAAAAAGGGGTGGAGAAAGCGACGGGTCGAGGCACGTGACCACGGACGCTGTGGAAAGAAAGGGAAAGAAAAGTGAAAAAAGAGGGTAAAAGAAAGGAAGAGAATGGAAAATCACGAGGATTTCACCGGCCAGTTTTGTTACTTCGATAAAAACTTTGTCCTGATTTTAACAACGCGTCGCTCCGACATTTTATTCGACACATTAAGGCTCCTCCAGCAGAAGCGTCTTATTTATGTATGGCTGCTCGCGAGAAACGAGAGAAACGAGAGAAACAGACGAATCCTCCGTGGAAAATAATTCGATCGACAATGATTGGTATTCTCCACATTGTCGCTCCCCCTCTTTCACCCTCTATCGCATTGAATCAAAACCGATCGTAACATTCGTCCGAGCATAGTTAACTTCTCTCGTTGATTTTGTTTAAACCAATCGCACCTGCGTTCTCTCGTAAATTAGCGATCCGAACGGCAAAGCGTCGAGCCGATAATGAGTTTCCGTGTAAAACGTTGTTATACGATAAACGACAACGATATTTATCAGCGAAGCTTTTTTCGGGCCAAAGTTTCGATCTTATTCTCTTTAATGGCCTGCCACGTGTTTGCCGTACCTGTGCCCCGTTGAAACGTTTGTTTCATTGGCGGACGAGACCAAACGATACGCAGCATTACGACCTGTCGAACGATATTCTCTCCACGAGAAATTTTCTGCGACGCGTCTAAAAAAATACAATCCGAGAGCGCGAATATCCGAGTACCGTCAGGATTTTTAATTGAATTAAACACGCCGCGTTCAGTTTTCATTCCCGACTATTGCAATTTATTCCAAGGTAACGCCCGCCCGAATCTCAACTATCCATTTGCGAACAGACGAGAGAAATGTCCACTCGGCTTCGCCGTCGGTACTCGATCGAGTTTACCCTTTTGAGGAGAGAAAAAAAAAAACAGAGGAGGCAAATAACACCGGCATCGATAGAACCGGATAATCTGTACAACCGCGACGACCGCCGAGCCAATACTCTCGCCCCGGCAATGAGAATGAAAGAAGGGGATGATCTTCACCCTCTTCTTGTTTCAACTACGTTAGCGCCAGACTATTTATCATAAGTTTTGCTCGTGCTCGTTTCAACGACTTTCGTGGCAACGCCGACTCACCGCCAACCTTTCCACCTCGTCCACCAGCTCCTCTCTTTCGGTCCGTTCCTATTTTTTATCTACCTTTCGCCCCTGACGCAGCGTCGAGAAAACGTACGTACCGCCGATCAAACGGAACAGCGTAGCGAAATTTCAACGACGCGGCTCTCTGTGCGAGCATATTAACGATCGCCGGTGACGCCGTGCCGTGGCGCCAACGAAACGAATACTCGTTACAGCGGAATTAAACGGCCCCGTTGAGCGTACAGGTTGCATTACGAGGAACAACGACGCGCCGGGGACGACGAAGCCCAGAAGGGCCACTTTACTCTTAGGTAATAATCGTCCTCGAGCTCCGGTTACAAATTACGATACTGCGAGAAGAATCACGACGGAGGTACACGGTCGGCACACAAGCGGACGCGGGATACACGCTGCCCGGTAACGATTAAATAGAACCGCTCGCCGATCCTGTAACACTCATTACGCTCAATTCGAATGTATTATAACTGACGGGCGCGTTCACGGGTGGACAAACGCTGGGGCGAGTAGCAATGAACGGCCGCGGCCCCTCAAACGTGTACCACGGGTTTCGCTATTAATCGCAAGTCGGCTGGTGTATTGTTATCTCCTCTTCCGACTGGGAGGCGTTAATATATTCTTTGGCGGAAAGGAATTCGGGGGCATCGGATCGGTGACGCGTGGCCGTCTGATTGAACGCTCTCCGAGTGATTTCGGCATTAATTTCTGTCGGCTTGATTAGCGGAAATCTCGATGATTCGTGCGTCGAACGCGCGCCGATAGGACACGGGCGAGATTAAAAGTGTCTGCTCGAGAGGAATGTTATTAACGTTCGACTGGGGACCAATCTTCTTCGCGAAACGATTACGTGGATGGAGAGCACCGATGCAACCTATCAATTAGGGATTAAAGGGGTAGTCGGGTATTGCAAAGTGTGCAGCTTCCGGTTGATCGAGAAGAGTCGAATAATCTGGGACAGTTAGATAAACAAACGCTTTACGATTCCACCGACTAACTCCCTTGTATTTCCACGGGGAGATTCACTCTCCGATTGCCACGGTAGCCAAATTATCGTGATCGTGACTGGAAGGTTCTCGAACGACGCTCTAATTCGTCTAATTCAGCGGAGCAGAAGAAACGAGGGTAGATTCTGGTCTTGGCGAATTCTAATGAGTCCAGAAAATTGCGGACCAATCAGTCTATATTCAGTTGGTAGGAAGAAGAATCCGGAAACGAATTGATCCAATTCAGCTAAAAATGTAGGAGCTCGCGTAGGAAGAGAGGGAGAGAGAGTTTCCTGCGGTTCCTTTCATCGTAACCTTGAGACGGTGGCCGAAGTAATTCGGTATCATGATATAGTACTAAAATATCGTCCAAGTACATTAGGGGGTGCTGGTGAAACGCCGCGCCGTATCAGCTTAGAGTGCGAGGATTCAGCGTGAAAACCGCGTGGAATCTAATTTCACGAAGGGCTAAGTCCACAGGCGGAGCCGCGAGAGGACGGTGTCTGAGCTTAATTAAATTTGTTAAGAAGATCGTTAAGGAGGATAGGATGGAGATAAACGGCCGGGTAAGAAAAAAGGAAAATTTCAAAAAGTGCAATGAAATCGTTTCGGTCTCGCGTACCTCGGCCCATGGAGCGTACTCCTCTCGACCGTGGTTTTAACTCGCTTGAAATCTTTCTCCAATCTTCGCGATTATTCCTGCCGTTCGTAGCTTCGGGCGCTATAAACCAAACGAAAACAGTCCGATCGATCCGGGCGCAGTTGTCTGCGATTCTTGTTTGACGAACGTATTCAATCCGTATAAAAGTTTCCCCCGTCGCGCATTAGAGTTCGCGAAAAATGTCGATTTCATCGGACGCAGGTCGAAATCGATTCAACGTTCGACGAGACGTACGTTTCTCCGATACGCGTGGAGAAGCGCAGCGAGGGAGGAAGACTCTTTTTCATTGCCGCAATCGACCTGCGTAATATTTGTCGTTGTTCACTTTCCAATCACCGATAACTGCATCGATAATGCCCTCGACGCGGTCCCTTCGATCTTCGGAACTGTATACAGGTTCGCGTTTACACCCAGTAAAGTGTCGAGACCCCCCGCGCTTATACATATTAATAGAGTTCCGCATAGTCATCGGACGTTCGCGCTAGCGTGGACCGAACTTGCAACTCGCAAAAGCTCGCACGCCTTTATTACCGAATCGATCGCGGCTAGGAGAAAACTGAAGCGTCACAAGCATGATTGGACCCGATGCCAATCGCGTTGCCTCGTAATTTCGGTCCGTCCGCAGCGAGCGATCGACTTTTCATTAAGATACGTCGCTGCCGTTAGTCATCTTGGTTGGTTCGCTGTCCTATACAAGATCAACGAGAGAGGATCGTCGGAAGGTGTCGTGGAAGGTACCAGCAAGGCATCGCTATATATAGTTAGGTCGCGATTAAAGACTCTTTATCAGACGCTGCCGCTTCAACCTCTTGCACGTCGTGCCCTGCCTTTCTAACTCGATAACGCGTTACTCGAGCCAGCCTTATAATGCTGGCCCGAGACACCGCAGGACCGACGGGGATGAAAAAAGTTGCGCGTAATCCTTGGTCGTTTGCGGCATCGCGACGCCGACCTGTGTGAAAGGGTGGAGCTTAAATTACTAAAATACACTAGCTGCTATGTCAAATGATTCTTCTTTTTAACGGTAGCTGGATTAACGGCGTCGCTTTTTTTCTATCTCGCCATATGGAATATTCTAGATTCTAGATGGCTTTAAGCGAAGTAAATTCTTCCTTAAATAGATGCTAATTTTTATTCTATTTTGTTGAGTCCGACTGTGAACGGCTCTTGAGTGGACCTTCTTCTGGTATATAGAAAGGAGGACTGCAAAAATGTGGATCTTTCAACTGCTGTAACTTGGCGAAAAAAAATCCTGCGACACCCTGCTTGCGCTCATTTTAAAGGGCGAATCCTCTACTTTCGCGCCCCTGGATTGCGTTTTTTGGAAGACCCTTTGTAGGAGAAAGAGAGATTGAAAAACTGAAGGGTATGCTAATGCTCAACGCGTTTCAGGAGCGATCTTTCATACCCCAGGTGCATAAATGATACATAATCCTTGAAGACAAGGGTGACAAGTGTGACGTCAAATATTCGTGATCTTTTTACGCATGAACTGCTAGAAAACTTCAGGAAATAGGAGAAAACCTGCAAATTTGGACGCTCGTGTTCAATCCCAAGCCGAATGCACCCAAACATTTGTCGTTGCGTCGAAAACGCTTCAACCTTTATGCATTATCCGTCACCTATCCGAATATCCAACAACGAGTAATTATCCCCGTGAGAGACTTGCGACAAAGTTCAGGTACATTATCGGTGCATCAAAGTCCCCGGAACCTCGTCAGCCTTTGCCCCGACAATTTAACCAGGGCTTTTTCCTCCATTTTTCCA
Organism: Nomada lathburiana; assembly: GCA_963667235.1. Lineage (NCBI taxonomy): Eukaryota > Metazoa > Arthropoda > Insecta > Hymenoptera > Apidae > Nomada > Nomada lathburiana. The sequence continues at coordinate 14,588,943 of OY763903.1, read as the reverse complement.
CAGGTTCACATTAATCTAGGCGCGGGCGAAAGCGAGATGGCCAGCGATCGTGGGCTGAAATTGAACGACCTCAGCTGGCACGAGGTGAACCTGACGAGACGGGAGGCGAACATCACGTTACAGATCGACGTCATACACGCGACCAGATCCCTTCTACCGGGACGTTTCTTCGAACTGAACATACACTACGGCGTCTTCATCGGGGGACAGGGTGACTTCAACGAGCTATTTCTAGGTAAGACGCAAGCTTGACTCACTCGGAGAAATTGTCCCTCCGCGTGACTGCACTCGCTTTAAGACGCTTGGTTACTAACAAGAGGGCCACGAGCTACTGCACGTCGGTTTTGATCAAACTTGACGAGCGGATGAACGAAAAAAGAAAAACGACTCCGATGAAATAAGCGCGGCAGGTTCAAGAGATCGAAGAGAGTCGGCGTACTCGTGTTGTTTCATGAAAAATGTAGAAAAATTTTGCGCAGAAACTCCTTTGTGAAACGCTGACGTAAATCGTGTGCACGCGTATCTCGCGGTAAAACGAACAGTTATTTATGTTGGAACGACTTCGAAAATTCCTCTACGGTTGACATTCTCCTGCGAACCGAAATTCCTTTCTATTCGCTTCGTTACGCGAACGAAGTGGGATCCTAAACATAAATGGAAAGTACCGTCGATATTCTGCTGACGTCGAATTTATGAGTGTCATCTACTCTCGAGTATGATTTCACTGGTAGATTTTTTCCTCGGCGATAAAGTTCGGCGCGGTTGAAATAGAACTAAAGAAAAAGAAACAATACGGGAACATTCGGCGTGAAATATTACAGTGGATGAGCTTCGGCCCCAAAGTATTGTGCACACCGTGCGTATATAAAAATTCATATTTTCGTCACACCCAAACCGATTGTACAGGGAACGAGCAGAGGCACGCGTTACGTGATCACGATCCCGCTGCAACCAGCAGCTTCAAATATTCGTTTTGCATTTGTTGCGGTAAAACGCTCGCTCTATTACAGGGATTTTGTCGGTGTACAATAGAAACAACAACAGCCGCGGTTCGATGCTACGATTTGTTATTTCGCGTGATGTCAGCGGTACCCGTAAATACTTTAAGTGTTTCCCAATTAGTCCCGAGATGATCGAGACCGTCGGAAATACTTTTTCAAAATAAGTGAAAGAGCGCGCCGCTGTTTCCTACGTCTAGGAAAACTTCGTACGGCGCGAGTTTCTTAACCACGGTTTTTCTTTTCCTTCAATATCCTCGGAATGTTTTTCAATGGTTGTTTTACAATGTTAAACCAGAAGGTAAAAAGATAAAGTATCCCATTTACGATGAGCAATACGAGGGCAACCTTAAACTCGTATCTACTCCCCTTAAGTTACATTTCCACTACACAATCTTCCATGCGGTAGCGTAAATCTTTTATGGTAGATGTACTTCCTTATGCCTCTGAAAATGACAATACTGTACAGGAAAAAAAAAGAAGTAGGAACGCTTTGGAGTGTGCATCTGGAAGCGCGTTTAAAAATAAACGAAGGAAAAGTACGGCAGCAAATTAAGACCCGCACAAACGGCGTACGTCTAATCACCTAACTGTATCTTCCGGCATCGATCGAGCGAAATATTATTTAGTGCTTGTCACGGGGGATATTCGCCCCATCCATCACTGACGCAGGCTATCACCGGCGGTCATTGAGCAAGATTAGCACGGAGAATATTCTGATAGGTCCGCGACAGTGGCCGTTATCTCTAAACCTAATTTCGCGCCGTTCGATCGTCGATTTCCTTCCTCATCAAGATGAAATTATACCAAAGCACGACGTAACTGGTCGGCAAGCTGTTTATCTTGACCGTGAAATCGTAAATCGGATGCGGAACGCGTTGCCGGCGTACCTGGTGAAAACCCTCATTACTCCGTACAAGACAATGCCCGATGAAACCCATTCAAGTGGCGAGCATACTATACGAATTACGAAGCCGAAACCAGATTCTCTTCCATCGTGTTTTACCACGGTACCGTCTAGCCTGCCCGAGCGTCCGTATATCTCGCGGCTACTTTCGCAGGTTCAATCAAAGCGCGCGCAATTACGATTGTTTTACGAGGCAAGGGGTGGATGGCAATAATTTCTGCCGCGAACGTACGTATGGCTGGCGCGATAGCGGCTAGGGAAAAAGCAAAAATTCATCGGAAGGCGAACCGAGGTGACGCGTACCAAATTGAATACGACCGGGACAAACACAGAGAGCGTACCGGCATAGCGCCGCCCAGCCTGTACCTGCCGTTATCCCCGCGAGCATCTCGCGCAACGCTCGACGACCAGCTCGAAATTCAATTTACATATTCATGACAATTCATTTGTACCCCATGGTACGACATAGCTCTAGCCGCCGCCCCTTCAGAAGCTCTTATTAATTCCTGCTGCCCTGCGAACCCCGCCAAATGCCGCGTACCGAGTTTTTCCTCCGCGAAGGGTCCGTGCATCCGTGCGGGATTTTAATAAGGGATGGAACGATCCGTCGAAATCGCAACGGCACGACCCGGCGGCGCGACGAAACGGGCGAATAGTTTGACGCAAACTTGGCGTCGCGACTCCTTACTTATTCATTTTTCGTTCGTATTACTGAAATATGCATGAAACCGGCATCGAGTGTTAATTTCGCTCGAAAGCGTGGATTGTTATTCGAGGATCGAGCGCGTTCAGGCGACGAATAAAAAAAAAAACAATTGTAAATCGTTATCGATGACAGAGAAAGGGGACACGAGAATAACGTTTGACTAGTTTTGTCACTTCGCGGCGCAGGTATCCCCGAGGATGAAATCCTCGCGTGAATTTCGCTTATCGTACGACGTTCCTGAGGCCACGTGAAAATATAGAGAACGCGCTCCACTAGACACACATTTGATACCGGAGAATCAATAAAAGTATACATGTACCGAGATGCCAGTGCCAATGCTCCATTGTGGAACATTCGATCACGGTTTACGTCCAAATAAATTGAACCGTCTTGCGCGCGGTGACACACGGGAAATTATTTATTTTATGACTCCACCGTTTCACGGTCGCGAGCATCGCGAATCGTTTCACCCCGAACGTTCCGATATTACTGTCTTCGCGGCGACGAAGAATCGCAATACAGCGCGTTGAATATCGGGTACGTACGTTTCGTATCGTTTCGTCTCTCCTGCCAATATTATTTACCTTGCACGGCGCTCAAAGGACCTCGCATTCTGGTATTAATGCAGCCGCGAATAAAGCTGAGCTTGTTTGTCTCCCATCCACGATCTACCGCGGAAGCGTTTCATTCGCAGGCACGCGAGCAAAACCGCGTACCGTCCTTAGAATTCTGCTAGACAGCTCCCGGTTTCTAACAGGAGGGCACTTTCCAGTCTTAGCGTCGTCGATCTGAGCCGCGGCCGCAGGAAAAACGACACTCGAATCTCGTTCGATTAACGCAATCCAGAAGCACGCGGGGAAATCGCAAAGAACGGTACCTACCTGCGGCAAGATTGCATGAATGAACGATTTACTGCGATGCAGCACCCTAGACACGGTTTATTGTAATGCCGATCTGCCGGAAAATATCACCGCGATCCTCTGCCCGTAAACATCCGCTCGATTCTCCCTTATTCGCCTCCTGTTACCTTGCCGCAGGTACGCCAGCTGCTGTCTTACCCACCCGTGCGGCTTCCAAGCTTATGCAACGACATGGAAATACAATCGTCCCCGTCGAAACGCGAGGCAAGCCTCCGTTATCGACGAATATATTACCATTCGACGGAATTGCTATTTGCATCGTACTCGATCTAATAAATGAATAGAGTCGCCGCGCTCGATTATCTTGCCGAATTACATGTACATACGTACAGCGAGGGGGTGGGACAGGGCGAGAGACGAGGGGTGGAGGTGGCGAATGAACTCGATAGCCTAGTTCGCTCGCTGGCAGACTCCGAAACTGAGATTATCTGGCCATCAACCCCGGTGCGGTTTGCAACTGACGCTTTCATTCCGGTACTCTTTCATGAAGACCTCCACCGTTAAATGATAGCACGCGAACGGGTGCCAAAGTGTGCCACCGCGTTTCGAGACTAAGGATCGTCTGGCTATCGAGTTTAATATCCCCCTCGTTTCGCTATTTGCCCGCGCGAACACTTCGCTCGAAAGGAAATTGCGAACGTCGATTCGCGAGCCCCGCAGCTCCAACGACTCCAGTAAAATGTTTGATGGTATTGTCCCTATGTATCGCGGGCAATCCCACGATTTTCTTTCGTACGCCCGCGCTACGCGAGCCATAAACAGTATCATAAACCGCGACCCAGTCTCGATAATAATCATTTTTCCGCTGCGCTTTTCTCACCCCACCCTCGTAGGACACACGGATTACTTGCGGGGCTGTATGGCCGACATCGTCTACAACGGCGCGAATGTAATAAAATACGCCAAGTCTAGGAAGGGCCAGGCGGAGGCCACCGCCGTCACGTGGGGATGTTCACCGGAATTCGACGCCACTAGGAACACGGAAGTCAGTTTCGTCGAGGACGGTGCGTTCACGGCGATCCCAAGACCCATCCCGCGCTCCGGCTCGAGGTACGTAACTAAAATCGCCTTTTCATCGTGCAAATTATACCTGAGCGTGTACCTAACGCGCGAGGGACCAGCCCCCGCGCGAAAGATGTCCTTGAGCCTTTCGTAGGCAGCCGAATTAATTGATATTCAAGCTAGCTTGGCCGTAACAGAAATGTAATTAGCTACGCTGAATGGTACATCTTGCCTTTCATCCAAATTTCGCGGCGCGGATGAGGGGTTTCGGTCCGCGCAAACGTTCATCGGCGACGAAACAACCTGTAATGTTTAATTTCGCGACGCGAAACGAATCGCGTTAACGAAATTATAGCCGAACGCGTTCGGCCGGCCGTGCAGCTGTTATCAGCGGTTTCAGAAATTTCTGATCGACGGCCAAAACCGCTACGGATACAAACTAACGATCAATATTTGATGTGCGACTGTTTAAAGCTTTGAGGCAAATATGAAATCTAGTTTCCTAGTCAATTTTAGTAGCGGCTCATAGTAGAGCGTTGCATCAAAACTGTCCAACGGGCGTGACTTTCCTGCCTGCACCGTGCGTCGGGTTGCAAAGGTATTAATTGTCGGATATAAGCGGCTTATAAACGTAAAAAGTAGCTGGTAAAACGAGCCGGGGTGATTTAATTTCCCTTGCACGTGAAATCGTGTTACTTCCAAGCCGATATGCATTGGAATGCATTAACGTCGAGAGACAGCAACAGCATCAGAAGGGAATACGCTTATTCTAACGTTCTGCCTTGCATCGCATTCATGGGATATATTGTCGTGGACCTTCGACCGACTGCTTGCATTATTTTGAAATGGCAAAAGCCTGTGAATGCATCGTCGATGCGCATCGAGCAAGTCAAAACAAGGACCGCAATCGTGTTACGACGAAGACGTCGCTAATAGTTACAAGGAGAGACTACGTTCTACCCTCGATGAAAGCACTTCGAGCCCGCTTTTCAGAATAACAAAGGCTTTCGGAGACAAGACGTTCGATTGGTTCGACGAATCACAATGGTAAACCTCTCCCTGTGCCAGATGAAAAATGATGTTTGCGAAATTAATGCTATTGAGGGCCGTATCCGTAAAGTGTCGCCCGAGCTGGGGTATTGAATAAATATTGAAAGACGTACCCTGAAAGAGGATCTCTTTCAGCCATCGACCCATTGTGCCGGATAATAAATTCATCTGTTACGCGTGATTTGTAAGACCGTGCATCGAGCGGCACAGGATTCTCGCGGTATTCCTATCGATTTCTACTTTTTTTAATTACCAGTTTTTCGAATGAATCCTGCGCGATGCACGGGGAATTAATCACGACTTCGTAATTACGCCGATACTTCTGGAATTCTCTGACCGATAATTGCGCAACAATTATGAATTTTCCGTGCAGCGACTAAAACGCTGTTAATATAATTGTCTTTGTGAGTTAACAAATATGCGGGCAAATATTTTTCCGCGATATCCTCGGTTCCGTGTTCTACCAACGGAATTAATTCCTCTTTCCCGTGGGATTCGAAAAGCAATTTCGCGAGTCCCAGCTATTCGCGATCCGCGCTGCACAGAGAGGTAATGGGAGACCCGAAAGTCTTTGTCTGAACAAATTAAAAGCGCACTTGTCGTGATTCTTAATTCGACGGTCGTTTCAGAAAATACACGTACAGTACCTGTTGCGTATCGCGGAACGTTATCGAAACAATGCCAGCAATCCGGTCCCCTTCGCTCCTCTCTATTGTACGTCGAACATCATTGGACATCCACAGCTGATGAACTCCGTTGCAGCGTCGCGACGCGTCGCGTCGGCACGAGCGACGTCCACGGCAAATAACCTGCTGGAAACGAAAGCAACGATGTCGTTTAGCCAGCCCTCTGTTCTTAAACGCTCTGATCAAATTCGACCAGGGGCGTGCAAACAAGACGTTAATGGCGATTAAAACCAACGACGAGCCGTTTTCACCGTTGATTATCTCGCGAAAGTTCAACGTCCCGCTCATTAATTCCACGTAGCCCGTCCGCTCGTTGCTATCCGCTGATTTTCCGTCGCGTTCGCGTGACGCTGATTTCCAGCGCTATATTTAACTACCCTGTCCATGCGAGGCGCGAATTTTTTTACGCAGAGCAATTTGCAAAAAACATTTGTCACGGCGCGGGACACTTCTGAATCACGAATTACGCAGGGCTCCTGCGTAACTTTCTCTGAAATCGATTCCGCGCCAGTACCGTTCCGATGCACTTCTGATTCAAAGACATTTTCGACTTTATCGAAATTTACTTAACGCGTATCGATATCGAATGTGAACCTATCACCGTTTCGCGAACCGCCCAGCACTTTATCAATTTGTTGGCCGAGCATTTCCCAGCTATTCGTTAAATACGCTTCGGTCGATCTACATCAATTTGGAATCACATTTCCGCGGGAAACATGTTCGTGCACCGCGAACGATATAAGGTGCAAACGGGCGAACAACTCTGCCGGGGCAGTTAAGAAACAGGAAATTTCGCCGAGGCGGCCATCCCGTTTCAGGTACCAGGACGATTCAGAGGGACGATAGCCGCGGGTCGAATAAGGCAACTTCGAAATTCTAACTCGATCGTGAATAGCCCCGGCAACGTTGTTACAAAGTTTTCATATTATTCTATAATACCTTGACTGCAACAACGATGCCATCCCCCGTAGCTGTTTCGACAAGCTGCAGCCGCGCATTTCGATCGTCCCGTTCGACGAGCGATCCCTCTCGATTTTGCCCAATTCGACCAGCCCTCCTTTTTTGCCCGTTCGTCTCGCAGATGGGAGTTCGAGTTGAAGACCGGCGCCGAGAGCGGTCTGCTGCTGTACAACACCGGCCAATCGTCGTACGCCGATTACCTCGGGATCGAGTTGTTCGAGGGTAAAATTCGACTTCTGATGAACAAGGGGAACGGGCCAACCGAGTTGATACACGGCACGCCGGTGGCGGACGGCAAATGGCATCGAGTGGTCGTCGATTTCAACCCGAGTGGAATCGGGATCACCGTAGACAGGCAAGAAAAAACGATGATCCTGCCGTCCGGCGGAAATCGTTATTTAGACCTGGCGGACACCCTGTATATCGGCGGGACGGAGCTGAACAAACGCGCCAGGGCGTTGGGTAAAGGGCTGAGGTCCGGCGACGTGAGTTACAAGGGTTGTCTGCGAAATATGCTGCTGGACAACAAGGAGGTTGGCCTGCCGGACGTGAAGATCAGCCAGGGTATCGTCGTCGGCTGCGTTTGGGGATTTCCTTGCATCGAGGATGATCCCTGCGTTTCCGGTGCACTTTGCACTCAGCTGGGTGTCAGCTCGTTTAAGTGCAACTGCGATCAGCCTTTGTGTATCAAGCCGAACTACGCCGAGGATTACAAGGTAAACATTTCGTTGGATCAATCCCTTGTTACGCGACGCGTTGTTTTTTTTTTTTTTTTTTTCGTCGGCTACATTGCGCACCCGGTGCGCGCACTACTTTCTTTAAAAGAGCGGAATGGATTTCGGTGGCCCCGATCTGTTTCCACGCGCACCATTTGTCGGCCTGTAAAGAGGGGTAATTTTCAGCGAGGACTCTATTTCGAATTCCGCAGGTTCAATCGAAAGCAAATTTACCCGTGAACTTGGAGATACTCTCGCTGAGTCCCCTATTGGTGTCTGAAGGGGAGCACGTGCCGGTGACGAGCGATAACATTGCCATGGTGTTAGACATCGCTAAATATGGGGTGGAAGAGGATGGGGTTATCTTCACCTTGGTTACGCCGCCCACATACGGAACCCTGGCTCTGCACCTTTTAACGTCCAGAACCGAGCATTCGTTCACACTTCAAGACGTAAACCAGGATAAGGTAACGCTCGGCAATCAGTTCGCCACAAGTGGCAAAAATAGTTAAATATTAAATGTCCATCGTCGAGGAAATGTCGCGACAACGACTCGTCGATACGATCGTGTCGATAAACGAAAAGAAACGAAGAATGTCATGTGTTCTTCCAGTTCGTCATGGGGCCACGAGCTATAGATAGTTTCTAGCATAAGGACTAACTTTAGAACCGTGGGGGGCCGCGTCAGAACTCTCGGTCGTCTGATCCTCTTCTACTTGCACTCGATTTATCCAGTGACACCGGTCTATTTATAAACACCACCGCAGCTCATTAATGGTTTTTCGGGGATTTACATCGAAGCCGGATCGCTTAAGGATCACTCGCGTTACGCGTTGCACACCGATTTGTCACGGATTATGCCCCTTTCCTCGGCGGCTCGTCGAACGTTCGACCGTTGCATCGACGAGTGCACTGCGAGGGAAGCGCAGCGAGAACGAAAAAAATATGACGTCGATTCGGTATGCTAATTGTCGATTTATATGATCGCCTCCGGCGCTTTAATTAATTTTAACTGGCCGAGCAGCTGGCGGATTTAGTGCCGGGAATGATTCACCGACGGAGAATATGAAGGGAATCTTTAAAGAAGTTTAATTTTATAAACGGCGAGTCACGCGGAAGGCTCGAGTTTCAAGATATTAAAGGAGTTTATTGGTTCGTTAGGAATACCGTCGCATTGCCGTGAAGATATTGAAAATTTCACCCCGCGAAAGCTTCGTGAATAAATCGTGGAGTAGGATGAAATAAATGTCTCGTTAGCTACGAATCTTCGGACCCGTAACTTCCATTTACCGTCGTTGAGAAAAAGAAAGGCGTCCTCCTCGTAAAGAAATATAAAACGCCTTCCGACGGTATGGCGTTGCGCTGGCTGTTTCAGCGTCGCGACCCTTTTGCCGGGCATACATATTCATAAGTTCTAGAAACATTGTTTACCCCGTGCACCATTGTCTCATTATTGTGATCATACTCCTTGGCAGATACTGTACATGCACGACGGCAGCGAAACCACAGAGGACAGTATGATTCTGGAAGTGACACTGGTGGCAGGAGCTGGTTACACGTTGCCAGGCTACCTCCAGGGGCGACTTAGGTTTCCGCTTCACGTCAACGTTACACCCGTTAATGATCCACCGTTGCTCGAAATATCGAACGCTAAAGTGCTGCGTCTGGCTCAAGTAAGACACAGAAACACCATCGGCTCTCCTGTTGCGCCGAGAATTTATTTTTTCCATCTTGGAACCCACCGCATTCTTGGAACTTGAACGCGCGTTAACGCGATTAACACGGAACGCCCTGTAATACTTGACGCGACCCCACTAATTCAATTAATAATGAATTGAAGGAATTGTGGCCTATTCGCAACGGCGGCGTCTTGGACGTGCCAGTCGAGTCGCAACGAAATCGATTAAAAGACGCTCCGGTCGTTGCCCCTAATTAACCACTTAGTTTAGCGCCACAATCTTTTTAAATGTAATCATTTCTTTCGCCGCGAAAGTGATAGACGGTGGCGAGACCGTCGCAGAAGCCGAACTAAGAATCTCATTAACATATCTCGGTCAATCGACTCGAACAGAACCGCATGTTTCAGTCAACTAACTCTTTAAATATCTAAACCCTACAGATTCTCTTTCTCCCCGCGAGCATAACTACGAGAGACGTCCGCGACAGGAATAAAAAAAAAAATCGCTTGATCGAATGGGATAAACAATATAGTGTACCGTGGCGTTTAATTGCTCGCAGGGCACGAGAAAAATTTTAACGAAAGAATTAATCTGGGCGATCGATGCAGACACGCCGTCAGACATGCTGGTTTACACGGTCTTACGTACCGACGCAGATGCCGGCTACGTGGAAAGAGTAACGCATCCATCCCGACCAATCAACACATTCACCCAGGCCGAATTAATGCAAGGACTAATTGCATACGTGCACCGCGGAAACGGTAACATTTTCATCTATATTTCCCAATGCAAGCAAACATTATTGCCGCTTAATTGCCACCTATTTCGCAACTGGTTTATCAATAAATCAACGGCCCTGTCCAATTACTGTTTTCAGCAAAACCGAACGCGAAGCTCGATCTTCAGGTGAGCGACGGAATCGAGAGCAGCCAGGCGGCAAGTTTAAGAGTGGCGGCACACCCCTTGGAAATCAAACTGATGCACAACACAGGCCTGGTCGTGGTGCATCGGTCCTATTCATACCTGACCCAAGCTAATCTATCTTTCACCACCAACTCCGACGACAACACCATCGATATACGTTACGATATCGTGTCGCAGCCACATTTCGGTACGATTCAGAAGCTGAAGGACGCCTCGAACAGCTGGACGAACGTGGATCATTTCACCAGCAGGGACATCGAGCTGAACGCGATACGATATCTTCACAACGAGGGCAGCCCGAATCAAGACGAGTTCAAGTTCCACGCAAGCGTCAGAGAGGCGAAGGCTCAGCACGCTTACGATTTCCGGATCACTTTTATCGATCTGGAGCTAAGAGAATCGAGGAGGATTCCTATTAACTTTACAAATATAGCAGAGGTGACAGTGAGCGGGCAAAACTTGAGGTACCAAACGAATCCCCTGGTGACCACGTCGAATAAGATAACGTTCACCGTCACAACGGGACCAAGGTACGGTGATCTGTTCCTGTCGAGTCGAACGCTAGAAATCGGTGATACGTTTACCCAAGAGGACGTCGACTCCGGTAAATTGAAATACAGACTGTTCAAGAGGGCCTATTCGACGATACTGGACGAGTTCGCCTTCAAAGTCGGCGCGCCCCAGTGCATCGATTTGCACTCGATCTTCAAGTTCAGACACTACCTCAGCAAGAACATGAAACCTCTGGACAGCGTCGAGACGTTAAGGGTCGACGAAGGTTCGAGGGTTCCAGTAAGAATTCTACGAACGAATCCAAGGGATTACGGTGTTACGTCGTTGACGTACAACCTAACGATAGAGCCACGTCACGGTTGGTTGACCGTCACGAACAATTCCAAGTCTCACTCTAGAAACAACACCTCGTATTTCGCAACGGAGGAACTCTCCTCCCAGAGGGTCTATTACGTTCACGACGATTCTGAAACGAAGGAGGACTCGTTTCAATTCGTCGCCGTTGCCTCAGACGCCGTGGACTTCATGTACGTCGGTCTGTTTCGCGTCGAAGTGACCATGAAGAACGACAACGCCCCTGAACGAATAGTTCACAAGGTGTTTCACGTGGTGTCGAAAGGCGAGAGGCTCCTCACTAACAAGGACATCGCCTACGTGGACAAGGACATAGACACGAAACCTAGCGAGCTGATTTACACGAGAAGAGACACGCAGAGGAATGGTGTGTACAGGATAACGAATCCATCGTCGCAGGTACACGAATTTAGTCAGCAAGATATCAACGATGGTCAGATATTGTTCAAGCATCAGGGCGACGATCGGGGAAAATTTGAGTTCGGTGTCAGTGATGGACATTTTTACACGCCCGGTGTTCTTGAAATCGAGGCCAGTCCACCATACGTGAGACTCAGGGAGAGTAACGGATCCGTTGTGCAATTCAATCGAACCGTTGCACTCCGACCGAAGGAACTGGACGTTGAAACGAATGTGTACACCACCGACAAAGATATTAAGTACACGGTGCTGGAGAAACCAAAGCACGGGGTGCTGTTGAAGCATGGTAGAGAGACGAGCACTTTTACCGAAGAGAATTTACGTTACGGTATAGTACTGTACAAACACCTTGGCGGCACTTTGGCGAAGGATTATTTTAAGTTCAAAGTGATGACGAAGGGGGCAGAGACAGAGGGGGTTCTTCCAATTAAAATTTATCCGGAAAGCTATTGGCAACCACTAGTAATACAAAATAATAAAACAGTGTTCGTTGAAGAGGCTACCAGCATTTTGCTGAGTAGAAAGAGCCTGGAGATCATGCATCCTAAGATACCGGAGACTGAAATCATTTATTTCCTAAAAGAGTGGCCGCAGAATGGATACTTGGAGCTCCAGGTTCACGACGAGCACAACGACGAGACTCGGGAGGATTACATCGGGAACGCCGTGAAATCCTTCAATCAAGGCCTGATAAACGAGGGACACGTTTTCTACGTGCAATCCGTGGTGAACCAAACGAACGACAGGTTCGTCGTGGACGTGACAAATGGAATATCGTGGCTACGAGATCTAAGCGTTAATTTCGTAATCGTGCCGGAGAAGCTGTACGTCGAGGCGAAAGGTTTCAACGTTGTCGAGGGGAGAAGTATTGTTCTCGACGAGAAGAACTTCTCCATTCTTACACCGTATTATTCCGGCAAGGTGACGGACTATAGAATCGTAGACAAACCGAAACACGGCGCCGTTATCGAGTCGACGAAGAACTCTCAGGTGAAAAAGTTCTCCCAGAAACACCTGGCCGCGGGAACAATTTTGTACAAGCACAACGGCGACGAATTTTCGAAGGATTCCTTCAAGATGGTCCTCGTAGCCGGAGACAAGACCAGCGAATCTTTCGAAGTCGCGGTGACGGTGGAACCGGTGAACGACGAGATACCTGTGCTCGTTAACAGGACCAAATTAAATGTTTGGCAAGGTGGTTCTGTTACGTTAACGTCCGACAGTCTGGCAGCCGTGGATAACGATACCACGGCGAACGACATAACGTTCAATGTAACCGGAGTTAGGAACGGATTTATCTCGTTGAAATCTTCTCCGGAAATGGAAATTTATAATTTCACACAGGAACAGATCGATCGATCGAAAATTATTTTTACGCACACAAGTAAGCGGTACCTCTATCTTTTTAAATCCTTTTCAGAAACCGTCTCATTACATGGCACGAAGTTTTCTTAGTTTGCAACAAAATTTTACATTTCAGATGGATCGGATGCGGAGTTCAATTTCGCGTTGCACGACGGAGTGCACACGACAGAATCGTACACGATACTGGTATCGACCAAGCCAGTACGATTGTCCATCGAGAGGAATGGAGCATTGAACGTTTTCCCTCTAACCAGGAAAATAATATCGAGTAAATTGCTGTCGACGAGTTGCTTGGACGACGCGCGTGAGATAAAGTACACGGTGCGAAATGGGCCGCACCTCGGGAAAATCATCATGGAAACGAACGAGGGTGCGTGGCTGAACGTGGAACGGTTCACGCAAAAAGATATCAACAGCAGTAAAGTGTTTTACGAGCACACCAAGCAGTTCATGGATCTAACTGCCAACGATTCATTTACGTTCGACGTGGAAGCACACTTCGCGGAATCCTTAACCAATCAGGCGAGTCTATGCTCTAGGAAGTCGTCAAATAAATGATGGCCATACCAACCGGCTTCTCAATTTCCCCCGTTTTCTATCGCAGGTGTTTCAAATAGATATCTCCGTCTCCAGCGGTGGATTGGATAGATACATATCCGTGAAGAGCGTAAGAGTCGAAGAGGGTAGCTCAGCACAAGTTATCATGAATATCAGCGGCATCGTGTCGTTTCTTCAAACTCACGCTGGCATCGAGAACCCCGCCGTGCTTTCTAGGCTGGTCAGTCAACCTAGCCATGGCCACGTGATGATCCTACCGGACTTGAACGTCACTACCTTCTCCCAACCCCAAATCGAAGGGGGAAAGATCGCCTATTACCACGATCACTCGGACACCCTGGAAGATCGAATCAATTTTTCACTTTACCTAACGCCTGGTCACATTCTTTTATGCAACACCAGCGTCCCAGTGATTGTCGAGCCAGTGAACGACGAACCCTTCAAATTAATTACGAATGAACCGTCCATCACGGTGGTTCAAAATCAAAATCAAACGCTGACCAGGGAGAACTTGTTAACGATCGACCCTGATACGCCGCCGGAAGAGATTATATACGATGTAATATCCGGGCCGACGTACGGTCGCCTGTTGCTTTTGCCGTTCAACGATAATGTTTCGGAAGTTCGTCAGGTGAATAAATTCGCCCAGCTCGATGTCGATTCGAACAGGCTGGTCTACGAGCACAACGGGCCCCTTCAGGCTGCCTCTTTTTACTTCAGAGTGTGGGACGGCCGTTTCAATCCATCGTACAAAGTCTTTAACGTGTACGTTCTACCTATCAGACTGAACGTAACCGTCCCAGGCCCGGTGAACCTTCAGCAAGGATCGAACGTGGCCCTAATTACCGAGAGCAACGTGAAACTGGACACGAACGCGAGGCAAGATCTAGTCATTTACGAAGTAACGACCGCCCCGAGGTACGGAGTGCTGTACGTGAGAGACGAAGCGGCGGTCAGTTTTAAGCAAACAGATTTACTGTCGAAGAGCGTCGTGTTCATGCAAACGGACATGACCATGTCGAACGACAGCCTCGTATTAACCGCGCGACTGAGCGGATTCGAGCAGAAACACATAAGGATCGATATAAATGTGGTACCCCTGATGATTATGAATCCTATGATCGCTCTCGCAGGGGAGAAGACTAGAATTACCCTGCAGCATATGGACGCAACACCCTTGGCCAAACTGACGAGCAGCAATCCCGTGTACACGGTGCTCCGAAAACCGAAGTACGGTAAAATAAAGCGAATCATCAGGAGCTCCTCGTCGTCCGGTGAAAAACGAGGGACCCGGGAGAAAGAGGTGATGAAGTTCACCCATCAGGAAGTGATGTCGAGCGTGATTTACATTGTTTGCAGAAAAATACCGACGATGGAGTACGAGGGGCTGATCGATAGTTTCACGTTCACCTTGGAGGTCTCCATATTCCAGCCGGCGGTGGGTGAATTCGAGTTCCGCGTGAAACTCGACATGGACGAATACAACATCACCCTTGGAGGCCCAATGGATCCGGTTGGACACGAGGGTGAAATGGCGATCGCGCCAAACATGAGCAACGATTATCTATTGATTCTGGGAATGCTCCTTGGCGTATTCTTGCTCGGTGTGGTTGTGATAATTACCATTAGATGTAGGCATAATAGATACAAACACGCCGAAGAGGAGAAACCAGAACCGACCCCGGCAGTTGGCGTGATGCCATTGCCAAGACCGCCGGACCACTTAATGCCAGCGACACCTCATTTAAAGCGTTTCGCCAATGATCACAACAGCGTTGCTGCTAGCACACCGTTACCAGTACTACCGACGATGACATCGACGCTGCCCCAATGCAAAGTGATACCTCTGAGTCCCCTGGAGAGCATTACAGGGTCCGAGGTGGACGTATCAGCGAAATATCCATACGGTGTCGCGGACGGCGACGAATGGAGCAGCTTCGACACGTCCGACATGCCTTGTCAATCGGCCACCGCACAGAGGACCAACAACCCCTTGTTAAGAAGAAATCAATATTGGGTCTAGCAAAAGGAGGGCCGTTCGCGGTTAACGCGCAACAGGCCGTAACACTTTCTCACACTTGCAAGACTGTTTTCTTCACGAAACTTCGAGACTAATTGTCGATTAACTATGGTTTTAATGTGCCTAAAAAAACAAAAGAATAATAACTGTCTCTGCGATGAGGATATACCCACAACCTTTTATATCAAAACTTTTGACGGAAGCTCTTCTTTTCACGACGACTCGCGGGTGAACGAAACTAAGCATCAGAGTTTCCATCGAACTTTTTCCTTCCTTTTTTTTTCTTTTTTTTTTTTACATCACAGACTCCATTCAAGAGAACGCTAATTATACATAATACTCGAACTAGTAGAAGGGTGCACTTTTGCGTGATCTGTACGTGAGATGTTTCACGGTGTATCGCGCTAGTACTATAAGGTCTCGCAATTCCGCGAAGCTCGTTAAATGTAAAGGAATACGAAACGAAGACTATCGTCGCTATTATGGATCGAATGTGCCTAAGATATTACCGAATCTTGTAAGAATATTTCCCACGAGGCCTGCACGATATCGATATCGCTGTCTTTCCTCTCGGTTTGATGTCGATTCGAAACGATCTTCAATGTAATCGAGATCGTTTACGTAGCCCGCTACAGCCAAATCCATGTCATACAGAATCAGTCCTTCTTCGGCGCTTCATGGCGATACTTCCACTTGATCGATAGGACCTCAACGTATTTTTGAAAAAACGAATGTCTCACTGAAACGGCAGAAATACCGAGGTCAAATGTCACGGAAACGTTGAGTTGAGAATGTCGGAAGTATATGGTTATACATAATTACATGTAAAGTTTTGTAAAGAAAGAGACTACAAATTGGACTGCGTATTTCAGATTTATATACATACCAGTAACATATAAAGCAGTTTGCACGCGACTTTTCTAATAACGTGCGCGTTCGAAATATGCAGTACAACAGGAACATTCGAGTTTTCGCACCACATATCTTTTTACACGATTCCCGCGTATTTCTACTGACTCGCGTCGTACAGCGTCGATCTCTTGTATTCTTGTGGCGTCACACGAGGTCGCCCCCGTTCCTTTCCAGGCAGACGATCTTACCATTCGAGTAAACTTTTTGCGGATTGAACAAAACAATTTTTTACCACATACTTGTGTTGCCAAATATAGAACGAAAACAATTGTTTTTGTACTTCTTAAGAAATGGCGGCACTACTTGCGGCGCACTAATTGTAAGACGTATCCTGTTGACGTTACGCACGGGTCAAATTTACTAGATCGGCGTCGATGGAAGAAGACCCCTCCCCCGGCCCTCGAATTTCGCGAATATTCTATGACAGTGAAGGAATTTATCATATGTATATCAATTTACAAACAGCGACGTCGATTCTTGTTCGAACGCGTTCCAAATCTTTTGATCAATGTATCAGGAAACACACTACAACGATGGTTCGCTCATTGTCTTCAGTATTATGGAAAATGAATAAATCGCTCGATTGATCGATACGGTGAATTATTCGCGCGCTAGTCGACTTTTCAATGGATATTTAACTTTACGTTTTTTAGGGCTGCGCAAACTCACAGTGACCTTAACCAGGTTTTCTTTAAAAACCCTAGGAACGTATAATTAAGGAAACGCTCTAACGTCGATGTTAATATAGTGATAATGATAATGATAATAAAAGCGGTAATTATTATTATTATTATATATAAATATATAAATATAAATATAAATATAAATATAAATATAAATATAAATATAGATATAAATATAAATATAAATATAAATATACTATGTACACTCCTACATAGAAAACACTGTTTCATGAATTCGCAGCATATGCATTAATGTAATAATTCCAATCGTGTGGCAAAAAAGAGAGATAAGAAGACGTTTTTAACAGAGATACGTGCGTTGATTAATGAATATGCTAGAAACAAACAGTTAGGCTTTTTTACATCCCCGAAAAATGAACCGACCCGAGTGCCAAACTTCTATATTGTGTAATATATAGTTATATAGGACTGTATTTTCCCTGCCGACTGAATGCATTACTCTTGTAATTCAAATAAACTGAATGTGCGATGTTATATAAAGAAGATGCGTCATAAAGTCATGAATTTACCTGTCCATAATTAATTTATTCTTCCAGCAATTTCACTCATCGGACGATACGTTCATTTGCGAACAATGGCAAGAAACGGAATCGTGAGAGATAATGCCGCGTAACTTTCAAACTTTTCCTCCTTAGTTTTGGTAGTTTGTCTGTAATCAAAAAAATAAGTGAGTATTTCGAATGAAAATAAAGGAGCATATAATAAACAAAGTTTTAAAAAAAACAAGCATACCTAAAAAAAAACGTTATCGATGACGATTCGAACATGCGGAGCTCCATCTATAAAATCGATTCTGCCTTGTATGAATTAGTAAGAACGCGGCATAGCAAAAGTTACTTTTCAACATGGCCTCGTACGTGCGGTAAGTTAATTATTTGCGGCCTTGTAACCTTCAAAAATCTAAGGCTAATAATTTGTTAATGTGAAAATACTAAGTTATAAAATGTCACGTATTTGATTAATGTTGCGTATACATGGTTACAAACTCTATAATTTTTCTAATGTTTATTTTTGTAATGCAATCATAATCACGCTGACGTGTCCATGATAATACCGTGTTTGATATAAATAATTTTTTTTCGAACAGTACGGCACATACCACTTTTCCGCTCTAATCATTTTATTTATTGAGACAGTCACTATATACTTAAGATCGCTGAACGAGCATCTTTAACATAAAAAAAAAAACAGTGTAGAACAAATTATATTACACATCGGTAACAATGTTCTTTTATTACTCTTAACGGTTAACCAAAAGTAAAATGTAATTAAAATTAATGCAATAAATATGTATATATATATATATATATGTATATAATAAGAGATTTTACAACGCGTGATTATTCGCATTGCAGATTGGGTTTATTAATATTATTAGTCTGCTCCTTCCTCTTTGTGGATGCAGTTAATAGAGATACATTTAAGACATGCGAGCAAAGCAGCTTTTGCAGGTAAGTGTTTCATGTTATTTTTAACATATACATTTTCTTACTTAGAAATTCAATTGAACGTACAGTCGCTATTAATGTTACACGAATATTCAATAGACGTTGCAGAAAAGTTGAACCTGGAAAAACACCGTATCAACTTGTACCAGACACATTAGTTCAAAATGAGTCCAGTATAAGTATAGATTTATTTAACAAGGATACTGGGGTTCTTTATACGTTACAGTTAACTGTATTAAAGGACAATACGTTTAGACTTCATGTGAACGAAAAGAATCCGTTACATCCAAGATACGAAACAGAATACTCGCTTCAAGATCAACCTCAAACATCCAAGTTAACATTGGTTGAAAAAACCACAGACCATATAACTATAACAAATGAGGGAAACAAAGTGATATTATATGCTAATCCGTTCAGAATAGATTTATATTCTCAAGATGTATTGGTTATATCTGCAAATGCCAGAGGTCTTATGAGATTTGAACATCACCGTTTGAAACCAAAGTATGTCTTGTTATCAAATATTATACCGCTATATTTTACATATTACTAATTTAATAATGATTGTTGTGCACTTGTCGATAGGAAACCGGAACAAGAGGAAAATGCTGAGAATGTTGAAATACAGAATAGTAATGGAGTGCCCGGAGATGGTGCAGAAGATGATCCTGGTGCTTGGGAAGAAAATTTCAAATCCCATCATGATTCGAAACCTTTCGGCCCAGAAGCAATTGCTTTAGACTTTACCTTCCCTGGAGCGGAACACGCTTATGGTGTACCAGAACATGCCGACTCTTTTGCACTAAAATCTACAAAACAAGCACATCCCTACAGATTATACAATCTAGATGTATTTGAATATGAAGTCAATGAAAGAATGTCAATCTACGGTGCAGTGCCCGTTCTTTATGCTCACGGCAAAGAAAGAACGAGTGGTATATTTTGGCACAATACTGCAGAAACATGGGTCGATATTGTATCAAGTGCAGATAATAACATTGTCAAAAGCATTGTAAATTTGGTATCTGGCTCCACGAAAAAGTCACAAGTTGATGCCCATTTCATGTCAGAATCGGGTGTAATCGACGTGTTCTTTATGTTAGGTCCTAAACCTCTGGATGTATTTAAACAGTTTACCGTCCTAACGGGGACAGCACCTTTGCCACAAATGTATACATTGGGATACCATCAATGCCGTTGGAATTATAACGATCAAGAAGATGTTATACAAATAGCAGAGAACTTTGACGTACACGATTTACCATTGGATGCTATGTGGCTAGATATCGAATATACCGATAGCAAAAAGTACTTCACCTGGGACGAACGAAAATTCCCAAATCCTATCGAAATGATACACAATTTAACGACGAAGGGCAGGAAGTTAATTGTTATCATTGATCCGCATATTAAACGTGACGCCAGTTACTTTGTCCACAATGATGCTACAAAAATGGGTTACTATGTGAAAACAAGAGACGGAAAAGACTACGAGGGTTGGTGCTGGCCAGGAGCAGCGTCCTATTTAGATTTCTTTGATCCAGCAGTACGAGAATATTATATAAGTCAATACAGTTTAGATAAGTTCCATGGCACTACTAACGATGTATACATTTGGAACGATATGAACGAGCCAAGTGTATTCAATGGTCCTGAGGTAACTATGCCAAAAGACCTGATCCATTACGGCGGTTGGGAGCACAGAGATGTTCACAACATTAATGGACTTCTCCTCACCATGGCCACATATGAAGCTTTGTTTAAAAGATCCGGAGGCTCGTTGCGGCCATTTATTCTGACAAGATCATTCTTCGCTGGCTCGCAACGGTATGCTGCTGCATGGACTGGTGACAACATGGCTGATTGGGAGCATCTTCGTATAACTTATCCGATGTGCCTCAGTATGGCCGTTTCCGGAATCTCGTTCTGCGGAGCCGATGTTGGTGGTTTTTTCAAAAATCCAGACTCTGAACTGTTCATCAGATGGTATCAAGCTGGAGCCTGGCTTCCTTTTTATCGCCAACATTCTCATATTGAGACAAAACGACGCGAACCATGGACCTTCAATAAGGAGACTGTTCAAATCGTTAGGGAAACTTTGAGAATGAGATACTCGTATCTGCCATTGTGGTACACGCTCTTCAGGGAACATGAAATAAATGGCTCGCCGGTTATTCGGCCATTATGGACTCACTATCCAAGCGAAACAGAAACATTCGCCATCGATGACGAAATACTAATTGGAGATTCTATACTTGTACATCCAGTATTTCAACCATCTGCTACTGATGTGAATATATATTTCCCCGGCGAAGGCAAAGTAGCTTGGTACGATATTGATACCATGCAACCATATTTCCAACCGGGCTTAGTTAGTATACCTGTAACTCTGCACAAGGTTCCTGCATTCCAAAGAGGCGGGTCCATCGTTCCACGGAAAATGAGAATACGTCGCAGTACAGTGGCAATGAAAAACGATCCTTACACTTTAGTAGTTATCACAGATGCGGCGGGCAAAGCTAACGGCACGCTGTACATTGATGACGAAACCAGCTTTGAATACCGTCATGGAAAATACTTGTATCTAAGACTCAATTTTGAAGGAGATAAATTAACTTCAACATTCATAGATAAATTAGCGTCATATCAAACGGAAAGTTGGTTGGAAAGGGTAGATATTACGAATCCACCTAAGGACGTTACATCTGCTGTGCTAACATCTCGCAGTAAGTAACGACGATTAAGCTAAAAACTATACTACTGATTCCTTTTAAATAAAACACGAAATTTGTTCTGTTCCAGGTTTGGGAAAAGTTAGTTTGGAGACTAAGTACAATCCAAATAACAATGTATTAACCGTGCGTAAGCCGGCTGTAAATATGGGAGAAGAATGGACTATTGAATTAATCCATTAGAATTGCAATCTAATCGACGTTGATTCAGTAATCATACAATAATACCAATTTTCTATTATTCATGTACTTTTTCAGCTATCTGTGATCGAAACATCATTGTACACTTTTAACAGAACAAATACATAATAGAATTAATGTAAATGAAATACCGAACAATTTAGGGAATTAAAGATTATTTCCGTTCAGTTAAATAGTAGACAATATTGCAACCATTATTCGATCTTTAAGCCTTATAATTATGCATGTCAACTTTGATAAAGTATATGTATTAGAGATAGAAGCAGTAAACGTGTTTCTATAGACGAATATTTATATACTTAATACATCGAATCTATTGTTTATATATGTTATAATTCTCCTTGAGTTCCATCTGATGTATTATTTTTTTGAAATCAGAACAATTTTATCGAAGACATATTTGTAACTAAAGGAACTGTAAACAAGGAAATATAAAGAAACTTGATTTCATTAAAAAAATGTTTTATTATATTAAATACGTTCTGCGGGCGCTTGCTTATGAGCTAAATACAAAAACACTATCGATGATAATGCGGATACTAAAAAGATAACATCGAACCACCTATGATAAAAATTAAATTGTAGTTCGCCTAGAACCTGAGTTATTATAATTCGATATTCAGCAGGCATATTCATTCGCATTAAAAGTACCGAAGACACAAAATACATGCCCTGTAAAAAAGAAGAATGATATCACCATGAATCATTACTTTAGATTAATTAAAGAGAGAATGATATTCTTCCTAATATAAAGAAGGGGCACTTACCATTATTTGTGCCAGTATGAGTACGATAATATTCGATGATTTGCTGCTTGATATAGCGTAAAAGAACTGAAAGAAAATGAAGCAATATTACATGTTTAATCAATGTTTCACTGGTTTGAATCACAGAAATCTGTCTCAAATATCTACCTTTGTAAGTGTCAATAGCAAACCGCGAATTGATGTTAATACGATACAACCAATGAGATAAAATGATATATGTTGCGACCAAAATGTAACATCGATATTAAATCCAATCCAGTGTACCGCAATTTCAATGCCCCTAGTCACAGGGTCCTTTTTACCCACGCGATCGAAAACTATGTTAATTGTTGACTGAAAAAAATAAGTTTAAGGTAGTAACGCTGTATGGTTCTTTTTCTTTCCTTATTCCTCTTGCATCGATACTTACAATAAATATTTTCCATGTACAATACCCGGAAAAAAAGTATCCCAAAACATTGAAATATTTTCCCTGCCAAGTGGCAGCCCATTCTAAACGTTCACGTGCATTTTGAATATCGTGCGCCTCTAGAAATAATTGCCTAGACAATTCTTCTAGTGCTGTAACTTCTGTTTGCAACTGTTTAATACCTACAAATATTTGCCATCATATATACACATCTAGGTACGATTCTATTTCACATCTTAAACGTGTAATACACACTTTCTTGATTGCTTTTAGTGCCGCTCAATGGTCCAAGCATTCCCCATAAACGGGATCGTGTTTCAGTTTGTCCTACGACCTCTCCCTTTTTAGCTAATGCTATTCTCTTCTTTTTGGCCACTATCATGTCCATTGTTTGTAACAATCGTCGTTCTATAGCCTGTACATCGGCGTACGTTACAGGTCTCATAAAATAAGCCATTGATGTATATGGATAATTAACAGCGCCAAATCCAGAGAGTAGTGCCATTACGGTAACACCAATAACACCTATACGACTAACACCTTGTTCAATTGATAGTAGGCCTTTTTTAGGACTTAAGATTGGGAACGGATCACCCACTTTCCAAAACAAGTAAAGATAAAAGAAATAAACAATGACAGTTAAAGGCCTTATTAATTTCAATCTTACTGTAAGAAGAGAGAGCCATTGATAAGATCGAATATTAAATATTATACATTGATGTTGCTGAAATATATACATACCAAATCGTATGTTACTAATGATGAAATATGCTATATAAAATGGAATCAGAACGATTACCATAAACAGAAGCATATAGAGACCAACATTCCAATGAAAATATCTAGAACTAAATATGATGCGTATTATTAGCGTTCACTTTCAGAAACAATATCATTTGCTTACCTTGAATCAAGTACTCCAACTATTTCAAAAATAATTAGCTCGAACATAGTACAGGACAAAGAAAATGTTGTAGAAAAAATGAGTTGCACTAATCTGTGATGGACTTCGTAATCCCGAAACAACTTTTTTACAAAAAAAACCCATCCTCCAAAGAAGAAAATGACCTGAAATGTGCAATACAAATAAGTAGAGGATATTACCAAGTTGTATTATTAAACCCAGTAGTACACAATGCGGCTATATGAAATTTTATAGATACATTTGTCAGTTTAAAAAATAAATTACACAATTTCGAACCACCAAATTTATTGCAGTATTATTAATATCAGTACAGACGATATAAATGCTATATACGCAGTACAATTATTTGCCTTAATGAATACAATAATATACCATATTGCAAAACTTCCAATATAAGAAAATAGCTGATATCTGATATACAGTTTTATAAGTCTCAAAGTAATCGGACTAGGAGATATTCTAAATCGTACAACAGTATTCTAGGTCGAATTAAACGATAAAATTAACAGTATATGTAATGCATTTACAACATTCTAACAAAAAATTTATCATTTATAACCTAATTGTGTAATATCTGCGAATACCGGCAAGAACCTATTTATATTAGTGGAAACAAATTTCCACCTGGGTAATAAGTATCACGAATGTATCCTCCAGGAAACCCATGTTTTAGCTGTGTTATAAGCGCTTCGCATTGCGAAACGTTAAATTAGTTTTGTCACTGTCACAATACACGAGGAAAGACAATTCAGACGACAACGTAATGCGGCATTTGCCACGAGTTCTATTCTATGAATCTCATAAAGGTTTGCTCGATTCTATGTCCCGTTTAATCTATTATGAATATTTATGTACGCTGAAATATTAATAACAAAAATACAATTTCGCTATTTATTTAAAACTATTATTTACTGAAATAGTGTTGGGGACAGGAGTCATGCATAGCTTTCGTAGTTTTCTTACTTATTTTGATTACGAGACACTACTTTTTCGTCAGGCTTAAAAAAATGATTTATTTGCATTTTTAATTGTAAAATCACATTAACACAGCTTGAAAATCATATAACTACATTTTTGCTATTCTTCTTAGTAATAATAAATTATCTAACAATAAGACTGCAAGATGGAAATTAAGTTCTCCTCCGCATTCACTCTTGCTCCAATGCAACCATTTTTGTACACGACTATCCAGTTGCCCATAATTACTATTTAAAATGTTTTCTTTATTATTTCTTTCCCTTGCATTTGACACCTCATAGATTAAAAAATTACCACCAGAAGCTGAGATGTAAAAATTATAATTAACATCGCTTTCTACAATATGTCGGTAATGATGTCAGCGACATGGAAATGGTACTTGGGCTCTAGAACCCAACAGCGACATAAATGGTATACGTGGCGCCATCTCGCGTTTGCGGCCTTTTTAGCAGTTTTCTGCACCATCAAAACCGACATTCTGGATTATATCGCTAATTTAAACAATTTTTCTCGGCTTCCAGAGCGTATTTTTTAACCGGACTGGTTTTCAATTAAAGCTACGAACCCCAGCTATCTTCTACAACAGCTTTAACAATATGGCATTTGTGGTTTATAAGTTATTAACAATTAAACAATCGGCAAAAATGCACGTTGGGTCACTGCAATTATCTCGACTTCTGGAGGCTCTAAATTAATGATCGAGTGCTCAAAATGAAGGTAAAGGATGCCGCTACAAGACGCTGTTTATTTTTTTCGTACAATTTAATAATTCAATTGAGAATTACACCGAAATTATAAACAAAGCCCTTTCCAAAAATGAGGCAGATTGTTCCTTGACTCGAGAGCTTCAATTTGAGATATCGTTGATTAAACTCGGCCAAGCAGAAGCCGAAATATTTGAATTTGTTTAATGAAATTAAAAACAAATGCCATTATTTCGACTTGCAGGCCAGCTACGTCAATGGTCCGTGGACATAAATTAAAGCCAGAGACATAAGCTACCATCTCCAATAGGTGTGATGAATATTCCATGTGAAGTTCATTTGTTACAAACAATTAACCAATTAAAATTGTTATTGCGGCCAACAACATATAGTTACAGCAACGGGGTATTTTTTATCCTGTAGCTTATTCGTTTCTCTTTCACTTGAGACGTAGTCGATTATAATCAGCCAAGTAGAAGCCGAGTTAATCATTTCTAAATATTTTGTCGGTAACGATATGTCGATAATCGTGTATGTGGCGCCATCTCGCGTTTGCGGCATTTTTCGCAGTTTGCCGCGTCCTGCATATCCAAATTTCTGGATTACATCATTAATTTAAACAAATGTGTTTTTCTCGGCTTCTAGACCGTATTTTCTAACCGCACTGAACTTAAATTAAAGCTACGAGCCCCAGCTATCTTCTACAACAGCTGTAACAATATGGCATTTGTGGTTTATAAGTTATTAACAATTGAACAATCGGCAAAAATGCACGTTGGGTCACTGCAATTATCTCGGCTTCTGCTTGTTGTTTTTAATCTATGAGGTATCAAATGAAAGGGAAGAGAATAAGCTACACGGTAAAAAATATCCCGTTGCTGTAACTATATGCAGTTGGCCGTAATAACAATTTTAATTGTTTAATTGTTTATAACAAACGAACTTTACATGGAATAATGTTCACTCCTATTGCAGATAGTAGCTTATACTCCAAGCTGTAATTCATTTCCTGTGGTCATTCCTGTATCTCGTCGGCAAGTCCACGTAATCGCATTTGTTTATAATTTCTTTAAACAAATTAAATTATCTCGCCTTCTACTGGGCCAATTTTAATCAACGACGTCTCAAATTAAAGCTTTCTGTTCAAGGAACAACCTCTTTCTAGTGTAGAATAGCTCCCGTGTATAGTTACCGTGCTATTTTCAAACAAATATTTAAATTGTTTATAAAAAGTAAACAGTGCATGAAGCATTAGTAAATCATTCATTGTCATGTAGCAGCACCCTTTACCTTTATTTTAAGCACTCGATCATTAATCTAGCTCCTCCAGAAGCCGAGATAATTGCAGTGACCGGGGTGCATTTTCCCCGATTTTCCAATTGTTAATAACTCTTAAACCACAAATTGCATATTGTTGTAACTTTAGGACTAGGTAGCTATGGTTCGTAGCTTTAATTTACGACAAGTCCGGTTAAGAAATACGCAGTAGAAGCCGAGAAAAACGCAATTGTTTAAATTAACGATGTTATCCAGGAATTCGGTTTTGAAGCTGCGGCAAACTGCGGAAATGGCCGCAAATGCGAGATGGCGCCACATAGCTAATTATCGACTGTCCATAGCTCCCCATGTCACATACAATGTTATCGACACATAATGAAAAGCGATGTTAATTATTTTTCTGCCTCTGCTCCTGGTGGTTGTCTTTTAATCTATGAGGTGGCAAAAGAATTAAGGCATGCACCTGTAATAGTCTCGTTGCTATAACTTCGTCCACTTGCTCGTAATAAATTAATTTAATTGTGTAAATGTTTATAAGAAGCTAACGAAACCAGGTAATATTCCGCTCTGATCGAATTCATTCTTGCGAGATCCATTCCCTTCCTTTTAAAATAATCCTCTCTTTCTCTTATGCTCCTGGTATAACCTTCCTCCCATCTTTTTCCTCTAAACATCCCTTCATCATTTTGTACTATACTTACTAATATATTTTTTGCGTGCGCAGCTTTCATGGACAAAGAAATGAAGAGCATGGACAGTCACTTCTCATTGTGCGTAAGAGCAAGAAAGAAGATAGAAGCAGTCTTGCCGCATACTTTAATTATCTTTTAGTTATAGTGAATTAATTTAGAACAATTGTGTCACTTTATTTTATATTCAGTTCATTCTGTGGAACTTATATAAAGTGTAATATTACGTTTACTACAAGTTCTACTGAATGTGCCAAATATAAAATCGAACATCATTCTTTGTTCAGAATTAATACAAGTTTTAGTTGTACGATGTAACTAGATTGTAATTAGATATAAAAGAATAGTTCATAAGTATTAGCTTGTAAATTTTAATCACAACATTTTTGTAACTTGTATCTTTATTAATTAATTTGAATAAATCTTCAATGAAAGGAATGCCACTGCTCTTTTTATTTTCAAACCTTACCAATCCTTGAAAAGACCTAATTCCAATTCCTTAAACAAGTACTACCGTGCAGGAACTTTAAATGCAAAGTTCACAAGCGGAGAACTTGTAAAAATAGACCTGAACATTATTAAACTTTCCGCTAAGTATCTAGGAATTAATACAACGCTTTGATGGGACCCCGAGAAATTAAGTGCTCGGAAATTCCTGGAACGTGACGTCACTTCCAAGAATTTCTGAGGACGTATACCTCCTTGCACATCATATTCTCCTAATACAAATCCATGATTTTCGGCAAATATTTTTGCCAGAAACTCAGAAATTTTGCGCTTGGTAATTCCTGGAACGTGACGTCATTTCCAAGAACTGGTGGTATCAAATACCTCCTCGCATTTCATATTCTCCTGATACAAATCCACGATTTTCGGCAGATATTTTTGCCAGAAACTCAGAAAATTTCTACCGAAAATCGTGGATTTGTATCAGGAGAATATGATATGCGAGGAGGTATCCGAGTTCGGTAATTCTTGGAAATGACGTCACGTTCCAGGAATTACCGAGCACAAAATTTCTTAGTTTCTGGCAAAAATATATCGCTAAAAATCGTGGATTTGTATCAGGAGAATATGATATGCGAGGAGGTATTCGACCTCAGCAATTCTAAGAAATGACGTCACGTTCCAGGAATTTCCGAGCGCTAAAATTTCCGAGTTTCTGGCAAAAATATCTGCTTAAAATCGTGGATTTGTATTAGGAGAATATGATGTGCAAGGAGGTATCCGACGCCGACAATTCTTGGAAATGACGTCACGTTCCAGGAATTTCCGAGCGCTCATATTTTCTGGACATATGCCAACAAAATTTTGCAAGAAGTGAAGACTTAGAATTTGCCGCTTCCAAATTTAATAACGTGTAGGGCCATTTTTACAAGTTTCTCGCTTTAGAACTTTGCATTCAAAGTTTGTCCACGGTACTTCTTGTATAAGGAGTTGGAATTAGGTTCTTTCAAGGATTGGTAAGGTGTAATAATAAAAAGAGCAGGAATTCTTTTCATTGAAAATTTATTTAAACTAATCAATAAAGATACAAGTTACAAAAATATTACAATCTAAATCTGCAAGCTAATACTTATGAACTACCCTTTCAAATCTTTTTTTGGCATTAAATACTACAATAAACATACAAAATCTAATTCTTGTAAGGTATTCTTTAAAGTTAATTCACCATATTCCTCACATTTTCATATGTTAATATGAAGAAGCTTATAAATTTAAATTACAACAATTGTGCGATGTATGCATACGTAGATTATTTATTAAACATACTTTTCACTTTACATTCAGTACATCCAGTAGATCTTGTAATAAAAATAATTATTACGATTTATATAATATCTACTGAATAAACTGAATATAAAATAAAATATATAATAAGTATGCGTACATAACAATTAACAACACAATTGTTCTAAATTAAACTTATGCGCTAATAGTTACAAGCTATTTTTATAAACCTATTCACTATGATTAAAGGATAACTACTGTATGTGGCAAGAGTGCTTCCATCTTCTTTCTTGCTCTTATGCACAATGAGAAGTGCTGGTCAAAGCTCTTCATTTTTTTGCCCACGAAACCTGCACACACAAGAAATATATTAGTAAGAATGTAACACGAAAGAGAAAGGTTGTTAAGGGATATTTATAGGAAAAAGAAAGAAGGCAGGGCCAAGCCAGGAGCATAAGAGAAAGGGAGGATTAGTTAAAAAGGAATGGAATGAGTCTTGCCAGATTGAATATGATGAGGGCACAATTAAAGGACTTGACGGAGAGCCTCAACAGTAGAGACTATGACATGCAACAGCAGGTGCAGAACAGAGAAATGAAAGGAGAAAGATATAGCAAAAGGTTTAGATATATTAAAACCTCAGCATCACCACAGTACCAACGTAATTAGGAAACTCAAAATTGTCAGTGATTAATAGCGCAGGTAAGATCTGAAAGCCCTCAAAAGTGGAATAGATATTTAGAGAAATAAGAGAATAAAAGATGCGACCTGTATGGAGACAAATTTATAATGTTAGAACATTTAGTAAGAGAATGTAGGGAAACAGCTAGGGAGGTTATGATACAGAATCTGATACGTGGAATAACAGATAAAAGCTTAGGAATTCGAAACAGAAAGATATATAATAGATGTGCAATAAGGAGACGGCCAGTAAGAAATACGGGAATATGTAAGCTAGAGAAGGTACGAAAGAAAGGGTCGAACAGAAGAATGCGTAAACTAAGATAGTAGCCTAAGTTAGGTTATACGTTGACTAATCGTAAGTCCGAATTTTATGGCCGCCACGCCGAAATAAAGAAGAATACAATTGTCAGTACGTACTTATTACACTTATTAATCTCGCTTTTCATCATGCTGCGTAACGTTGTTGTGACATGAAATTGTGTTGGTAATATGTAGTGCTCTACGGACAGTCGATAATCAGACATGTGGCACCATCTCACGTTGTAGGCCTTTTTTGCAGTTTGCCGCGCCTTCAAAACTGAATTCCAGGATTACATCGTTAATTTAAACAATTGCATTTTTCTCGGCTTCCAGTGGGTATTTCTTAACTGGGCTGGTCTCAAATTAAAGCTACGAACCATAGCTATATTCTCCAACAATTTCAAGAATATGGCATTTGCGGTTTAAAAGTTATAAGCAATTAAAAAATCGACGAAAATGCACTCCAAGTCGTTTCGATTATCTCGACTTCTGGAGGCGCTAGATTAATGATCGAGTGCTTAAAATGAAGACAAATGATGCTGCTGCACGACAAAAAACGATTTACAAATGCTACTTAAGTTATTCATTTTTCATGATCAATTTAATTATTCGTCGGCAAATTACACGGTAATAATAGACGGGAGCTATTCGAAATAGAAAGAGATCGTTCCTTGTATCGAAAGCTTTCATTTGAGACGTCGTTGATTAAAATTGGCCCAGTAGAACGCGAGATAATTGAATTTGTTTAAAGAAATTATAAACAAATGCGATTACGTGGACTTGTCGGCGAGCTACATCAATGACCACAGGACATGAAGTAAAGCCTCGAGTATAAGCTACCATCTGCAATAGGAGCGAACATTATTCCACGTGCAGTTCATTTGTTATAAACAATTTAACAATTAAACTTGTTATTACGCCCAACTGCATATAGTTATAGCAACGGGCTATTTTTTATCGTATAGCATATTCTCTTCCCTTTCATTTGAGACGTCGTTGATTAAAATGGGCCCAGTAGAACGCGAGATAATTGAATTTGTTTAAAGAAATTATAAACAAATGCGATTACGTGGACTTGTCGGCGAGCTACATCAATGACCACAGGACATGAAGTAAAGCCTCGAGTATAAGCTACCATCTGCAATAGGAGCGAACATTATTCCACGTGCAGTTCATTTGTTATAAACAATTTAACAATTAAAATTGTTATTACGCCCAACTGCATATAGTTACAGCAACGGGCTATTTTTTATCGTATAGCATATTCTCTTCCCTTTCATTTGAGACGTCGTTGATTAATATGGGCCCAGTAGAACGCGAGATAATTGAATTTGTTTAAAGAAATTATAAACAAATGCGATTACATCGACTTGCCGACGAGATACAAGAATGACCACGAGACATCAATGAAAGCTTGGGGTATAAGCTACCATCTGCAATAGCAGTGAACATTATTCCATGTAAAGTTCGTTTGTTATAAACAATTAAACAATTAAAATTGATATTACGGCCAACTGCATACAGTTACAGCAACGGGCTATTTTTTATCGTATAGCATATTCTCTTCCCTTTCATTTGAGACGTCGTTGATTAAAATGGGCCCAGTAGAAGCCGAGATAATTGAATTTGTTTAAAGAAATTATAAACAAATGCGATTACGTGGACTTGTCGGCGAGCTACATCAATGACCACACGACATGAAGTAAAGCTTGGAATATAAGCTACCATCTGCAATAGGAGCGAACATTATTCCACGTGCAGTTCATTTGTTATAAACAATTTAACAATTAAAATTGTTATTACGCCCAACTGCTTATAGTTACAGCAACGGGCTATTTTTTATCGTATAGCATATTCTCTTCCCTTTCATTTGAGACGTCGTTGATTAAAATGGGCCCAGTAGAAGCCGAGATAATTGAATTTGTTTATAGATATTATAAACAAATGCGATTACTACCTTCATTTTAAGCACTCGATAAAGCCGAGAAACCGGCTGCATTTTTTTTTGCGATCATGGTAATCACGAGAACTATTCCACATTAATACAACAGTACTCGTGACAAAAAAACTGAACACATTGTCAAAATTCTATAAATGTAGCTTATTCATAAATTTTCAATACATAATTTTTGATCCGTATAATAGTAAAGTTATTAAATAATATAATTAAAAATCCAACACGTAACGTAGCCCAGGCGTAGTCACCTCTTTGTGGTGGACCTTGGTAATTGATAATTGTACCAAGCTAAGAAATACGCACTAATTACAAGCTACTGACAATGAGTAGAATGAACTGAACTAAAGACACAATTGAATAGAGTAAGAAACACTTAATGATCTATAAGATTTGTCGCAGTATCATGTTTGCAGTATCAACATGATACTTTCAATTTTATTTCGTCGTTGAGCTTATCGTACAGTTTAAAAATTCACGTTTAATGTATTAAAAAATAGTACGTATGTATATCGTTGTGAGTTATTCAACAAGGTCAATTTCTCAGCTAGTATTCGCCGTTTCTTTTGTAGGTGTGTTGTCGTTCAATGGCACTATAGGCTAAACGAAGGCAAGAATAAATAAGTAAAGCATCCAACTCGACCATTTAACTGAAATTAAAATTACTATGTTTAGGACTTACTTCATTTTCGGCTTGTTCAATATCTTCAAGGGTTTCTCTGTACCTTTTGAGAATTCGTTCGTGAGGGGACGTTCTAATTAATTGTCTGACATACTGAAAATCCTTTCTCGCAGGAGTTAAACCTATTTAATTTGAGACAAGTACGTAGGTCTTAATTTCTTAACGAGTAAACATACAACATACGATGGAAAAGAAACAGTACATACCTGTCGGTGTATCACGATATAAATCTTCGGTGAAGAATTTGTCAACTCGATTAAGTATTGCTTGCATTTCTGCAATAATTCTGCTATTCATATTTTCTGCTTCCGTATTTTCGTTTTCGAGCTTTCGACTCATTTCCAGAGACGCATTTATAAATGCTATTTTACAAGCATTTAAACATTGTGCATGTTCATTGCTTGCATTGTAAACTCTCATATATACATCCTGCAAATAAGACTATTAGAAATGAAGTTATAGCTAAGATAAATTTAAACAATGCGACGGAAAAATTTACATTAATTGCTGATAAAATAAAACTCTTATCTCCTTCCATCTTCAGCTGCATAGTCCTCATATTACGTTCCACGCAATTTTTATAATTCTTTAATGTGTCGCAATTCTTACACAAATCTTCTTCGAATTGTTTTATTAACATTTTGCCTTGTACGATAGCAGTTTCAGCCAACAACCGTGACTGTGAACAAAAATTAATTACGAATTATATGACAAAATAATAGAAAGTTCCTCCATTAAAAAATACAGTGTATTTTACCTTATTTGTTCCTTCAGCAACTACTTGCTTTATAATTTGTAAATCATTGTGAATCATTTCTTGTAAATCATTTCCCATTTCTATGCTTACTTTACATGTATCAGTAACTCGATTATTTATAATCTTACACGTCTCATCAATATTGCTTAATGTATCGGATATTGAAGAATAGTTTTCTTCCTCTTCTGCTTGTACTTCATTGAAACAATGTTGCAATTCTTCCATCATCTATGAATATAAATGTAGAATATCAGAACTGTAAGAGTTTTGGTTCATTGATACTTTGGATAAAGTTATTGTACCTTTGCAAAATTTGTTCGTTGCTCCTTAATGCCATTTTGATTATTTCGAATCTCTTTAATACGTTCTCTAATTTCGCATACATTATTATTTAAAGGATTGCGTTTCTCAAATGAACATTCGGAAACCGATGATACCAATTGTTTCGTACTATCTACCAAATTGTCAGCTTTGTTAGAAACGTCGACATTAAGAGCTTGAACATTTTCAGCTATTTTATTTTCC
Organism: Nomada lathburiana; assembly: GCA_963667235.1. NCBI lineage: Eukaryota > Metazoa > Arthropoda > Insecta > Hymenoptera > Apidae > Nomada > Nomada lathburiana. The sequence continues at coordinate 14,554,782 of OY763903.1, read as the reverse complement.
ACTACTGGCACAATTTTCTGAACAATGTTGCATAAAATGTTGTTCAACATATTATATTCTTTCTCTGTCACGGATGTGACATTTCTTATTTCATTTTCGAGCCATTCTTGATACCTCAAATGCTAGAAAAAAGACAGAAATATTCCAATCACCACCACGAGTCTCAAACCAAATTGAATAATATTAATTTTATTTTACCACGTACAGAATCATTGATATTTGTCGTCAATTCCTGGGTTACATTTTGCTGATTGTTAACAAGTTCCCCCGATATAAGTTGAATGGACTTATCGATGTCCGCACTAAGTGATTCAGTTTGCACACCTACAAAAATAAAATAATACATGCTTGATTTTAAAGTTTAATCTTTCCATGATACGTAATAGTTTACTCACCGACACGATCCTTTATAGACGTGCAAAATTGCATCAAACTTTTAGTATGCGTTGATATGTCATTTTCAATCTCCTTAATTCGTTCTTTAATATTGTTCTTAAATTGTTGCCCCAAACAATTATTTTGTTGTCCTATTTGCCTATAAATATAAACGAATGATGTTTAATTCGCAAACACAATTTGTGACTCAAAATATTCGATCTTAAAAAGAAGGACTTACATTTTACGATAGACTTTATCATGAAGTTTATGTACATCAGCGGTAGCTGTATCAGCAACATCTAGAACTGTTTGTACTTGTGATAAGAGTATATTTTCAGTACATGCATGTTTCTCGACAAGATGCTTCTGCTCCTCCTTTTCTTGTTCCGATATCGCCAAATGAGAAGACGTTAACAGTAAAGTATTTACAGTGGTTTTCAATTGGTTTTTTACATTTAATATTTCATTCGCTTGATCAGAGGTTTTCGACTTTAAGTCATTAAATATGTGCTAAAATGGAAATAATGATTATTCATTACTAAACTGATAAGAACAAAATCGAATTCAACGGACTTTATTGGATAACTACCTCTTTAGCGTTCATAGATTCCTCAAGAGCATTAATATGATTGACTTTTTCTTGTATCTCTTTGTTTTGAAATTCGATTAACGATTGCATTTCATTGTAACTATCTGGAGTTAAATATGTACCATTTCGTTCACGACTTGCCAATAAATCTTTCCTTAATTTCTCAATTTCTTCCGTGTACTCTTGCAGTAATGCCTTTTTCGAAAACTTCTCGTTAACTTCTGGTCGATTCGTTATATTTTTCGCACGGTGTGCATAATCCAAAGTTGACAATGTCTCCTCAAGATTAATGCTGGCCGGAGATATCGTAGCAATTATTGAAGTTCTCGTGCGCCCGCCTAATGATTCTTGTAGCAGACGCGTTAGTTTCGACTCTCTAAATGTTACAAATGAAAAGTATATTTACAAATTTCGATATACTACCGAAATAGGACAAAAGAATTAGCTCATATATTACCTATAAGGCACGTGTGGCGATTTCTCGACAAGTGCTGTTATCACGCGACCTAAAGTTAGTAGGGACTGATTAATATTGCCTGCTTCTCTTGCTCTTCGATCAACAGCTCCAGATCTTCCAATATTTTCGCTACCAGCTAAATCAACTAAATTTAATTTCCCCGTTTTCAACAATTCTTCGCCGTCTATTGTATTCTCCTTTATATGAACAGTAATAGAAAATATTGTGTGGGATCGACTAAAAAATGATTAACAATAATATAAAAGATTATAAACTGAGATATTAAAGCTTATAATATACCGAACCTTGAATGTGCATTCATTAGCGTAGCTGCTGTCTGCCGTTTCTCTGAACCCTTTTGAAGAATTTTAAAAACTTCACTTTTATTATGTATCCCTATTTCTTCTAAACCGTGCACTATTACTGCACCCTTTTTAGTCGGATCCTCGTATATCCTTTTCAAAGTACGTCACTCATTAGTAATTGTCAAAAGCAGCATCGTGTAAACGAGAAACACAAAATTACCTTATTTTAGCAGCTTCTTGGCTTGGAGATAATAAATCAAATACTTCTTCGTTGTATAATTCTAAAAAGCTCACTCTTATCGAGTATTCCTGTACCCCTATCATTTTCAATTCATCGAACAAATGACTCAAAGCGCGTGGTATAATTCCAGCATTGCTTTCCTATTGAGTGATATTGCATATTACAAAGTACAATCATATATATTGTTAGAAATAAGTAACTGTTCCTCGGACTAAAGTATTCTACTGACCGTTTGCCAATGCATTGACACAAGTTGATCATCCCCTTCCATCGTAAATGTTTTACCGGTTCCAGTTTGCCCATAGGCAAACACTGTACAATTGTATCCGGCCAAAACTTCTTCCAACAAAGGATTAACAACTGCATTGTATACTTCTATCTATAAAGAACAAGCTCATTAGCTGTCATTTATTTTGAGCCTCGCAAATATAACATGAGGCGTCAATTAATTTAGAAATAATATTTCGCTCGGGTACATACCTGTTTCGACTGTGGTCCGAATACTTTGTCAAAGGTGAATTTTTTTGTAAACTTATCGTGTGGTCTTTCACGAACAACTAACTCTTTACTGGATGGTATGTCAACTACTGTCACCGATTTGCCAATCTTCTCCGCACTGTTTGTCGGCCTATCATGTAATAAAACAACATCAATATAATATTAGATCGTCAAATGAATATGTAGTATTTGTCCAGTTTTTTGATGCACAGTTACCTGACACGAACGAAGACTTGAATTTGTTGTTTTATGTCTTTCTTCGAGATACGCGTGTCGTTCATTTTTGACGAATTCATGCCTTTAACACTTTCAATCGTTTTCAATACTTTCCGGTCAAACATTCGTGCCGTTTTCCATATAACAACGCACCACTTTTCATATTGTGTACAAACGCTTTCTTACAATGCGGACCGTTGAAGGATTTAAATTTACACTTTAAATGAATCCCGCCAGAGGTCTCGAGCATCGTGTCTGTACATAAAGGCACAAAGTTTTTACGTGTCCATCGATCTTTCAAGGACGAAAATAAATACGTACAAACTAATAAACTTTACGAAAAAATGCACGACTGTACGATTTTTTGTTTAGGTTTATCCATTTTTCTAGTGAAAGGAATCATAGAAAGAATACCCTCTTTGTGGTAAATTCAAATGAATCGATCTAAAAATCTTCCTACTAATTTATAATTATATGTATAACAACCACGATATATTTCAAATTAAAGAATTATTCGAGTTATCCTGTGGAAATAAAATGTTTGTCTGACAGCAGCGTGAAAGAAGTATAAAATTCTGTACAATTATATGTTTTTGTATATTTTGATCGAGTATATGTTGTAATATTACATTGTTTGTATAAAGAAAATAAACATGATTTCAGAATAAATGCCAATTATGCAAAACTTCATTGCCTATTTAATCTATGCATTCATAAATTTGCCTATGGTATTGAACACTTAAATATATTCTCTTTGTAATATTTTAATTCTTGTATACTTCCTTTAATATCAGATATAGCTCTGTGATTTAATACTTTCTCGGGTTTACATTTATAAGCCTTTGGATTCCATCTCCTAAAACAAAAATTATATAATTTTTCAATTCTATAACAGCTTTCAAACATTATAGTGTACATTTAAGCAAAAAGCATGTACATACCTGGCAAGTTCTTTAATTGAACTAACATCGATAATTCTATAATGTATGTAATCATCAACTAATGGCATAAATTTATGTATAAATATACGATCCATATATATGGTGTTGCCGGCTAATGGACAAGTTTTTTTTGGAATGTATTTCATTAAGTAGGCCAGTAACATTTGTTGTGCGTCTTCTAATTTAATTTTGCTGGATCTACATTCTTCTGTTAAACCTGACTAAGAAGATAAGAACATATATCGTGTCAGAAAAAATGTAGATGTTATAGATAAATGTTGCAATTAAATAGATCTATTTACGGTAGAATGTTGATTGGTAGACCACTCAATCATATTTTCCAATATTGCTTCTGGCGCATTAATTACAACATTAAATTCTTCACTCACGGCATTCAAGTCACTGTCGCTTATTAAACATGCGACTTCCAAAATTATGTCTTTCTCCACATCAAGTCCAGTCAACTACGAAGAAACAACTCACATATGAACATATACGTTATTTTCTTCAGATGATTAAATACATACTTCCAAATCTATCCATACAATGCGGTCTTCTCTCTTCCACGACATAATTCCTCTTAACAGCAAGAAAATGAATTAATTTTGGAAATTATTTTTTAATGTTATCTGCTTCAAATTGAAAAAGGATAAACGCGTAAACGAAACATAACCTATTCAATCGATTTTCACGTAACTAAATACAATTGGAAATTTGATAATTAACCGTATACTATACTTTTCGCATATAAATTACCCTGCACTTCTGTTAAATATTTGAGTAAAGAGCAAATGTAAACGAACGGTATTAAAATATGTATGTATGTGTGCAGTTACCTTACCACAAAATTCTACACCTAATGCGACCCAAAGAATCTATTTCACGCATTACGTAACGAAACGATGTTTCCCAGAATTAGTTATTAGGTGTATGTCACTAGATCCTCGATATGCTTCGATAATACATTTCAACGAAAATTTTAATTTTGGCTATGATTTTCATTGGCAAACTTGCAGGAATCGGGACGTCGATCTACATTTTTATACTCTGCATAATTTTTATATTTGTCTATACTAAAATGACAGGGATTTTTATGGAACATATATGAATAGGGAGCATGCAGTTGCTTCTTCGAAATAAAATTTGTTGGCCCTGAAAAGGGCCGTTTATTTTTATGTTAACAGAACAATTTAAGCTCTCTCTCCACGAATTCTGCGGGCGAGTTGAATATCTTTTGGCATAATAGTAACTCTCTTGGCGTGGATGGCACAAAGATTCGTGTCTTCAAACAGGCCAACCAAATAAGCCTCGCTAGCCTCCTGGAGTGCCATAACTGCTGAACTTTGAAAACGAAGATCGGTTTTGAAGTCTTGGGCGATCTCACGTACAAGCCGTTGGAAAGGCAATTTACGAATCAACAGTTCGGTACTCTTCTGATATCTTCTAATTTCACGAAGAGCGACAGTTCCAGGACGATAGCGATGAGGTTTCTTGACTCCACCAGTTGCAGGCGCACTTTTACGTGCAGCCTTTGTTGCCAATTGTTTCCGTGGAGCTTTTCCACCAGTCGATTTTCGAGCTGTTTGCTTGGTACGAGCCATTTTTCTTTATTACAAGAAACGAACGATGTGAACTTCAACGTTAGTCAACCAAATATGCACCTCAATTCCCAAAGGGCGCCGTTTATATGCCCTGAGAGCGCGAACTTCGGGCGTCTGATTGGTCCGTTATCATAGGAGAGGGGTGGAAGCGCAGAAGCAATTCGCGATTATAGATCATAGAGGTGGGGGATATAATACTGACGTATATATAAATACGAAAGTTGTTCGTTTTTATTCAATCTTGCTTCAACTGTATCACGCCGTAAATGTCGTTTTGGACACGATAGCTGAACAAGGAAAAGGATTGAAAGGATTGGTGAAGGGAGGTGCGAAGAGACATAGAAAAGTACATATATACTTCGAGATTTCGTTTCGTCGATTAGCAAGAAGATGTGCTTTTAAAAGAATTAGCGGCTTAATTTGTGAAGAGACTCGTGGTGCCGTGAGAATGTTTCTAGATAATGTTATTTGCGATTCAGTTATATATACTGAACACGTAAGGAGGAAAACCATAACGAGGGATGTAGCTTATTCATTTAAACGCTAAGGCTGAACGTTGTATTGTTTTGGCGGTTAAATACCAAAGCTATAATCAATACCGCAAACGGCTCTTTTCAGGGCCAGTAAATCATTTGAACCTGAATTAACTTTCGTCTTCGACAATAAAATTTACCATGATATATAACTGTATATAAACGGTAAGCTCCCATATACCCCCATAAATATGAAAACCTTTACGACGTGACAAGATAAATTATGTATCAGATATTAACCTTCCCATAGGCGAATATACTTTTCAAACCTGATCATTTATGTCTAAAAATAAGCGTAATTTCATTATTGGCCTAAACTGTAAAAAGAATATGAAAAAATTGTAGAATATCTATCAAAGTTTCATCTATATTTAATAATTATCCTTCAAATTAAATCTTTGAAACATTTTTCAATTAAGATACAAATTTCGAGGAAAGGAAAAGCATTTGTTCATTATGCGTCTTAAAACAATGAAAGCTAAGAGTGAACATCGTGCGGTACTCAATGCGGTTTAAGCCACTTATATCCCATTGACCGTCTCCTTCTCAGACACTCGAAACATAAGTACATATTTTCACGCTTCGGTGATTTTATGGCCTTGTTACAATAACCACGGGAGCTCGTACACCGTCATTAGCATTTCCCTCCTCAAAAAGGACTTTCCCAGCTAGGATGAATGAGATTTGATACCTGGTCGTCCCAGATGCCTGTTCCAGTGCCGAACATGCACATTTAACGCTTCTCCGATTTTACGATAATCTATGGGTATATACCTGCGGATTAGTAATAGTGCGTCCTTACAAGACGTACACTGAAATAAATACCCGACGACTAAAATAATGGAGAATCAGGAACGAAAAATAAAATATAACAACATTAATCAATCCTATTTATACGTATATATAGTATACGTGCATAAACTTTGCAGAGTGTATCTCCACTTACGAGAAAAGAAAGAAGCAACTGTTTCGAGTTGAACTTTTCATACATCTAAATGTTAAAAACTTTATTACTGTACCGACTTGAAATAAATTAGCAATTAGGGAAAAGGTAAATGAACCGTTGAACGAGTTCCAACGAAAGAAAAATTGTTGGCCCTGAAAAGGGCCGTTTGCGAGGCCTGGAATACAGGTTTTGTCCTTTGTAATCTATTTACTACTTGTATATTTTGTAACTGCTTTTGTACCTTCGCTGACCGCGTGCTTAGCAAGTTCTCCGGGCAATAAAAGCCTCACAGCTGTTTGAACTTCCCTAGACGTGATAGTGGACCGTTTGTTGTAATTTGCCAAACGCGAGGCCTCGGCAGCGATCCGCTCAAATATGTCGTTCACGAAACTGTTCATGATGCTCATGGCTTTGCTCGAAACGCCCGTATCTGGATGAACTTGCTTCAACACTTTGTAAATATAAATCGCGTAACTCTCCTTCCTTCGTTTCCTCTTCTTCCCTTCGGATTTGCTTATACTGATATTCTTCTGAGCCCTCCCGGCTTTTTTCATCGCTTTTCCAACAGTTTTGGGAGGCATAGCTATGAAATATGTATACACGACAAAATATGAACACACAGAATATCTATGCTGGTCTGACAATAACTCAACGAGTTCACTGCTTTTATAGTGGAAATGGTAACAGCGCCGGAACGAATCGCATGTAAATAAATTGTCGAATATGCTTATCTTTAATTCCCATTGGTCCGGAATCGAACGCCTATACGTTGATTCCAATGTTTCCAACGATGTCAACAGCTCGAATGTTCAAAACAGTAAATACAGTATCGAACGGTGTGAAAAAAAGGAGCAATGCTTATAACATTATCGACGGTGCTACGACGAACGAAAAATTCCTTCTTCGACGAAGCGAACACTTTTTGCTCGTAACATATTGTAATAACGTTTCCCTCGCAAAATGAACGAGTCCACGCCGAAGCGGGGGCTGAAAGAAAAGAATGGACGGAAACCCTGTTGATCGTTACCAGGAAAAGCGGCGATTTTCATCGATGCCCTACAGATAATCTACGATGTTGATCTACCGATACCCGAGGAACCTAATCCGCTAACCAAATGATCACGAAATTAATAATCAGGGATTAACTCGGAGGATTTTCCTAATCACCTTTGATTTTCCGTGAAACGGTCATTAAGCTTTAATCACCTTGCAAAGGATATCGAAAGAATATAGGGTATATAAAGGGAAACTATGGATGCAATTTTCACAGTTCACCATGGTTTCGACAATGGTCAAGACATTCGTTTGCATCGTCGTTGCTGTTGCATTGAGTACGAACGTACTCTGTGCTCCAGCTTTGAACGCGTTCAGGATCGTCAATAGTTGGACGCCAAACTTGGAAGCCAATAACACTTATAGTTACTATGCACCTGTGCAGTATTATCCCGTAACGAGAGGTACGTAATCTAACATTTAAAAATATCGTTTCGTAAAACAGTAGCATCTAATACATTTCTTCTACGAACAAAAAACAGATTTGGATACGCAGAGGATCTCTGGTGGACAATTCGCAGCGCCGTACCAGTTTCCATTTATGGCAGTGGTCCATCGCTTAATTGGTGGAGGAATGATCGCTCAATGCGGTGGTTCAATAATTTCATCGAGATGGGTGTTAACAGCAGGCCATTGTGTTGCACCGCAACCACGCCAATTCCTCGTAGTGTTCGGTATTATCGATAAATCGAACATCGGTTACGATTTCAACAACGGACCTGGCGTAACCATGTTAACGAATCAAGCTGTTCTCCATCCTCAATACCAAGTAACAGGAAATGACGTTGCTGTGTTGCGTATGCCACGTGACATTCCATTCGGAGGTAAATTTTTGTTTTAAAATAAAAAAATATATACACGGAGCACAGAGAGAAAAAAAGGTTTGAATCATTGAGAATATCGCAATTAATTTTTCTGTTTTCTATTATAATTTTTAGCAACCATCCAACCGATACGGCTTGCTGGATACAACGATGCCAGAGAAACGTTCGCTGGTCTAACTAGCATGGTTATCGGATGGGGCAAAGATGGTCCGACTGGATTTGGAACGAAGAGGTTGAAGTACGCTACTTTGCCAATCACACCGAATGCACAATGCGCAGCATATTGGAGAGTAACAAATAATCACGTGTGCACTGCCAGTGGATACGGCCAGGACGCCTGCCAGGGTGACAGCGGTGGCCCTCTGATCGTTATGGGTAATGGAGGGCCTCTTCAAGTTGGAATTGTCAGTTACGGAGACGGAGATTGTCCTAGCGGCAAACCTGGTGTATTCACGAGGGTGACTAGCTATATCAGTTGGATCGAAAGTTCTACTGGTCTCCGCCTTTAAAGAAATCTTGTATTATAATTAGTAATTTTGTACAGAATACGACTCAGGCAAATTTTTGTAATATTTTATACACAAATATATGTAAATAAAAATAATTGAATTTTTCGCACATGTGACCATTATTTATTTTTGTATATTTCTTAAAATATCCTGGCGGTTTTGTTATTAAGCGTTTCTCTATTAAAGAAGAGAATAGAATCGTCTGGCTGATTACGAAACTGCTCGTTGTTCTGATGCAAAAATCGAACGATGCACCTGGCTGGATACAAGGCAAAGGAATACATTGCTAGCTAGCGAGTGGCCAGGTTAAAGAAGAGACGAACACGACAGCCAGGTACAGGTGTTATAATATACAATTTTTACCATGTTAGCGCATTGAATGAGGTTGCAACGTAATATACAATTTATTATTGAATGCTCAATACAAAAGTACATTACGATTATAACATATAAAGTCACATTTATTATAAATGCAGTATTTATTGTGTAAAAGAGGCATTCCGAATGTAACGCGAGTAAGTATTGTAATAAAGGAATTTAATGAAATTATTAGGCCCTGAAAAGGGCCGTTTATATCCTTTTTCTGCTTCAATTTTATCCATTTTCTTTAGAAATTTATATTTCAATGAATTATTTATCTTCGTTCTGTTGAATATTCTGTAGAATTCCTCGAACAAGATCCTCAAAAGACTTCTTATTGATTAATAATTTTGTGCTCTTTTGATAATAGCGTATTTTTTGAATGACATTGTTTTCCGTTCGAGGATTGGTTTTCTTTTTAGTTTTATTGTATTGATTAATGCGAGTCATTCTTTGCCGAGCGAGCGTACAATACACCCCAAAGCTATTCTTTAAAATGAAGCAGATGTTCAGTTGCGTTTCATATATAACCTCGGTAGCTACGTTGTAGCTTCTGATTGGCTATAGGGTACGAGTGGTGGGGATGCAGCGATCTTGGTGTATAAAAGGGCGAAAATCTGGGTACGGCGTCAAACGTACTTTGTACTCTGTATCGAGCTTGAGTGTCTTTATTAAATCTCAAAATGACTGGTCGTGGAAAAGGAGGAAAAGGATTGGGAAAGGGAGGAGCAAAGCGGCATAGAAAAGTACTTCGTGATAATATCCAAGGTATCACGAAACCAGCAATTCGTCGGTTGGCTCGTCGTGGCGGTGTCAAACGTATATCTGGTTTGATTTACGAAGAAACTCGAGGCGTACTAAAAGTCTTCTTAGAAAATGTCATTCGTGACGCAGTTACCTACACCGAACACGCCAAACGAAAAACTGTAACAGCTATGGATGTCGTATACGCATTGAAGAGGCAAGGACGCACTCTTTATGGTTTTGGAGGTTAAGATGGAGATCACCGCTTATGACAGACAATTGCCGACGACCATGAAACAAAACGGCCCTTTTCAGGGCCACAATTATTTAAAACTGAGCAAAAATTCATTCAACTTCATCCTGATTCTGTTTTATTACAATTTCCTTAAATGTGATGAAATATCTTATTGAACAAATACATTTTTCTTAATAAATTGCCCTGTATGGTCCACAATCTTGATAAAATTATAATAAAGAACGAACTTATTAAATAAACTCAATAATACTTTGTGGCATAAATGTTGTACTGCGATTGTAATACAGGATAATAAAACTACATTCTGGTAATAGGATTAGCTTTAAAAAATACATCTCCTATATTTTTATTTTCTCAAGCTCTTCATAAATTAGAGTATTAACTCGATATACATTATAACAAAGGAACCGCTGGGGTGGCAATGCAGCGTTGCCAGGTTCTTCTATGGCTCGTCCTGACTGAAAGACAATTGTCCACAGACAGTAAATTCACAGTGTGCGCGGTTAAAATACGTATCTGCAGCCTGTCCATGGACAACGAGTGGCAATCTATTTCGTTTTCCGTGGAAATGCCAACCAAGAATAAATTCTGCGGACATTTTCCCGGCCTCCAGAGATACAGACTGCGTTCATGCCCGTTAATGTAGACAAGGCTTTAGTTATTTCCTGTGAGATGCAATGTTGCCACGTATGATCTCATACGAACAAATAAATAATTTTATGAAATCTTCATTTTATTAATACTACAAGAATTTATACCGATACCGTGATAGTTTCTTTGTGATATCAAATACATGTCTTATTTTAAAACAAGATTAAGGGATAAATGTCAGCAATAATTTTTACACATATTTGGCACCTTATCCTAACCTATCCGTGATGACTTTACGATATCAAACTTTCATTTACTTTAATAATTAATGTAGAACGTAGAAGTTTAAATTATATGAAGTAGGAGATTGTTCCTTCGATTTAAAAGATTTGGTGGCCCTGAAAAGGGCCGTTTGGTATTATTCGAGTAATGGAGATTACGCTTTCTTTTCCGTCTTTTTTGGTAATAGTACAGCTTGAATATTTGGCAGAACGCCGCCTTGTGCTATTGTTACTCCGGAAAGTAATTTGTTCAATTCTTCGTCATTGCGAATGGCCAATTGCAAATGTCGTGGTATGATCCTTGTCTTCTTGTTATCACGAGCAGCATTACCAGCCAACTCTAAAACTTCAGCAGCTAAATACTCCATTACGGCTGCCAAATAAACCGGAGCACCGGCACCAACACGCTCAGCATAATTTCCTTTTCGTAAAAGGCGGTGAATACGGCCGACAGGAAATTGCAATCCAGCTCTGTTAGAACGAGACTTCGCCTTTCCTTTAACTTTACCACCTTTTCCACGTCCAGACATATTGAAGAAATAACTAAATGCGTATGAGCAAACGGTAACCTTCTCTGACGAAGTTTCGCTCGATATTAATTTTTCCACCTCCTTGCTGGTCTATTTATACAAATCTAGATGTCACTGTGAATGCACGAATCAGATCACAGTACTGCATACCTCTTTGGCAGAGTACTCTGATTGGTTCGTTCCTGGTACTCTATTGCTTAATGAAAGCATGTTTGAACAATTGCTATTCATTCGCAGCAACGGCGTTCGAGTACGAACTTGCGTTAAAAAAAGCGAAGAATGCCGCCAAAAGCCAGTGGAAAAGCGGTAAAGAAGGCGGGCAAGGCTCAGAAGAATATTAGTAAAACTGACAAGAAAAAAAAACGTAGGAGGAAGGAAAGCTATGCGATTTATATCTACAAAGTCCTGAAGCAAGTGCATCCGGATACTGGTATATCTAGTAAAGCCATGAGCATCATGAACAGTTTTGTGAACGATGTATTTGAGCGCATTGCGGCTGAAGCATCTCGCCTTGCTCATTACAACAAACGTTCAACAATTACATCTCGGGAAATCCAAACTGCTGTACGTTTGCTGCTTCCTGGTGAACTGGCCAAACACGCTGTCAGTGAAGGAACTAAAGCTGTTACCAAATACACCAGCTCAAAGTGAACACATGATTGCACTGATTGGCCCTTTTCAGGGCCACAAAGGTTTCATGCATAACAGTTTCTGGTTCTTGACATTTATCAATTATTCATATTCCTAATTATATTCCAATCCTATACTTGTATTGTAAATATGAAATAGGTATAGCTACACACATTAAAACGTTTTGGTTTTAAAAGCAAAAGTGGATTAAATATAATTTTATATAAAATTAAATTCATATGTATTTTGAAACCCTTTTAAAGACTTTTAAAATAAGATTAGATAGGATTGCTGTGTAAAATCAGTTCTAAGCATATATGTTGTAATCAGATTCCAAATTTGACTTTAAACTACTGAAAGCAAATAGCCACTTATATATTCGGTGATGTTCTAAACAGAATTTGGTTAAAGGTTACATGCTTATGAATATATTTATCGTCGCACTTTAATGTTGAGTTTATATTTTCTAAGTGCTATGTACAAAATCTACAATACTTTGCTCCCAGATACAAAGACTGTTTGTTAAAGTATCGTTGAGAAATGTTTCTTGTATGGATGTATTTTCAGTCATTAAAGTTTATATAGGTTATGTTTTCGTTTCTAACTGTAATGTATTAAACATTACAAAGTAATAAAATGGGAATATATGGTATATGTCTATGATGGACCAAATTAACTGTCATGTAAATAAAGTAGACTGTAAAAAAGATAATTATCTGATAATTGGTCTTTGTTCAATCTGAATTTGTGGCCCTGAAAAGGGCCATTTGTTGAGAATTGGGGTCTAAAAATTGTTCTGGTAATTACTTTTTTGCTGTTGCTTTAACCGATTTTGCTGCTGTTTTAACAGTTTTCACTACTGCTGCCTTTTTCGGCTTCGGTGTTTTTGTTTTTGCTGCTGGTGCCTTAGCAGTCTTTTTGCTCTTTGATATTGCTTTAGATTCGCCTGCTGGCTTAGGTTTTTCGGCTTTCGCAGGCTTCTCAGTGGATTTGGCAACTTGTTTTTTCACAGCTGCCGTCTTCTTAGCATTACTTTCGGTAGCAGCTTTCTTGGGTGGAGTGGCCTTCTTCGATGGTGTAGGCTTTCGAACAGGTGAAGTTTTCTTCTCGACTTTCTTCGGTTTAGATACTTTAACAGCTCTATGGATCTTCTTCGATTCAGAAGTCTTCGTCGTAGATAGCTTGAACGATCCAGAAGCACCTTTACCCTTCGTCTGAACAACAGCGCCGGTGGTGACGGCGGTTTTCAAATATCTTCTGATGAAAGGTGCCAATTTTTCACCATCAACTTTGTACGTTGACGCAATGTATTTTTTAATCGCTTGGAGGGACGATCCCTTACGATCCTTCAGTTCCTTGATGGCAGCGTTAACCATTTCAGAAGTTGGTGGATGCGTGGATTTTGTCCGTTGAGTTTTCGTTGATTTTACTTTCGATACCTTCTTCGCCGGACTGTTACTACTTTCTGTATTTTCTGCAGAACTGTTTCCAACGGTAGCTTTATCCTCCATCTTTTGGTTGTGCCAGGACATCTCTTCCGTACAAAATCAAATGACAGCTTGACGGCAAATAATATCAGCCCGCCAGTGGGTGGTCTTATTCCGTGCTTGTGCGGACCTTGAAGAAAGACCCACTGAATATGTTGAACGTTGAATTTCTCTAAAACCGGGCAAGCGGTAAATGATCGGTTAAATTCAACCATGATTTCTCGAAACATTTTGTAGATGTAGGAATAAAAAATATATGAACAAATAGCCAAGTGTATCGACTTTTGCCCAGTAGCGTTTATTTTCCGTAGAATGTTATTGGCTTTCGAGTACGGCTTGATTTTTCAACGAGTGTCTCTTTACGCTGGCAGGGTAGCGTGCGGAAAAACAGCAAATTTCCACAGATTGTTGTAATATTCACTTGTAATGGCTATTGTAAATGATTCTAGTAGACCCTGCGCGATTCACCCTCATGTATTTCACGCGGAAATTCAATGATTGTCTTAAAAATTACAAGTTTAAAATATAGGCACCGTCGGAATGTGTATTTCTGTAGATAGTGAACGGTAAAGCCAGTCGTGATATTTTATAAGTTAATGATCTATGATATATAATGGATGCAATTTTAGGTGAAGCGTGTAAAGATTATACGATATACACAAAAAACAACTGGTATTCATAAAGTGATAAAAGAAATGCATTATTCTACTGGTAAATAGGCACACGTATATTCCATTTACAAGATAAGAGCGCGTATAATACATTATTCTCATTAATATAATACTCTTCTTGAATGGTCGAAGTATAACTTTCGAAAACACTGTGCCTTTCTATTTGTTTCAATTTTTTACTCAAAAAATTAAATAAAATGAAAATGTGTTTTGTTAATTATTGCGTGAGTAAGATATCATTTTTATATCTTCGCGTTAAGGTTATGTCAATTGAAAATCCATCGAGTTCAGATTTAAACTATGCTCTAATACAAATCTATAATAATTTGTACAACAATCTTAATCAATTGTGAGCATAGACTGATCGCTAATGTTTCACGTATAAGTCTCGAAAAAGTCACATAACGAAAAGAAAAATGGAAATGATCTATTGTATTCCTATCTCCTTGAAAGTTTTAATTTATAGATCATTTTAAATGGACAGAGATTAATCGAGTGCATCAGTTGAAGACGAAAGCATTCCCCTATTCGAAAGCGGGAAAGCTTACGAGAACGGAGCAGCAATAGTAGTGACAAAACGTTTTGAAGCGACCGGTTCCTTTGGGTGGGGAAAATCAATAGGAAAACGCAAGTTTATATTAGAAGTTTGGATCATTAATATTAATCGAATGTATTTCGTGGCGATATTTTTAAATACTACGACGCATGTACAACCGTGTGTCTGATTATGAAAACTTAACAATGACGCTTTCGAGATGCAATGCTTCTTGACGCACACGGAAAATTTGAGTGTACATAGTGTATTGCACGGTTATCTTTAACAGCTGTGCTCTATTAGAGGGAAATGTTAAGGAACTGTATGATTGATAGTTCTTGACATACAATTTCGAGAACGCAATATTAAGTTCCACTTAATAATGTTGACACTTCGAAAAATTTTGTTGGTTTGCCTCACATTATCAATCGTAGCAGAAATTAACTATGTTAAAAGCACACATATTTCGGGTACTTTTAATACGAGAGAATTCTTTCGTTTTCTCATCAAATTTGGTTTCCAAAAGACTGATCGTCATCGTCAAAAGGATTCATGCGGATATATTTTCGGCAATGTAACGTCGAGGAAGAATTTTTCAGCGCCAATTACATTGGCAGTCTTGAATCGTGGTCATTTCTTAGAGTACTATGGTAATCGTACATTAAGGGACAAGAATACTGCTTGCACTCTTATGTTTAATACATTAAATCAAAGTTCATACGATGTACATTGCAACGAGGAAGGCCAAGATTTTTTGAGGTATGTTGCGTCTTTAAATTACCATTGTTTAAAGCGATAGCAAAGATACAAATTGGTTAATTTCTTTGTTTATAAAGGAGAGTACCGTGTCCAAAGGGCAAATTATGTCCAGATGAAGATTCCATATGGAACATTGTAAAGGGACATCAATTTACGTACGTCATACAAGACTTTTGGCAGCCACGTTTTTGGTACATGAGCTTGGTGGCATGTTACAGAAATACGACCACTTGTCAGTGGGAGTATTACGATAAACACGACGAATTAGAATATGACATTTGGCTAGTAAATGGTAATCCAAATACTAGCGGCCTAAATAGTTTAGCGTATCAGTTTTCGTACGACAGACAAAATACGATAGAACTGTACTTGCTGTTTTTTATGTGCTACATTATACTTGTACCACTACAGTTATATGCAGTAAGATTGCAGAAACATCCTGTAACAAGATTATTCACAGCTAGTTTAATGTTGGAGTTCATAGCACTGTGTTTAATTCTGATACATGTATTGAAGTTTGCCCTCGACGGTGTGGGCTATGAACAATTAGAAGTCGCTGGAGATATTTTTGATATTTTATCAAGAGTAAGTTTCCATAGACAATTTTATATTTATATTGACACCATTTATTTTACATGTATTTTAACAAGCTTTTCGATATGCGCAGACATCGTTCATGTTACTCCTTCTGTTGCTTGCCAAAGGATGGGCTGTAACAAGAATGGAATTGACATGGAAACCATTGGTTTTTGCTATTTGGCTGTGTTACGGAATAGTCCATATTCTTTTGTACGTGTGGAATATGGTATGTTTTTCTTAATATTTAATTACAGTGGGGTATCCTATAATGATCTAATTTGTTCTGGAACCTCGTTCGTTATGGGATGCATGTATATAAAAATATAATTCGAATTGAATTTTTATATCCTGAATTGAATCTTTTTAGACCGAGGTTGATATCATTGAGGATATAGACGAATATCAAACATGGCCAGGATGGTTTATACTTTTGTTCCGTAGCGCAATAATGATCTGGTTTTTATGCGAACTTCGAAACACTATGACATACGAACATAATACTCAGAAATTAAATTTCTTACTCCACTTTGGTGCATCTTCGTTGGTGTGGTTTATTTATTTACCTATTATAGCACTTATAGCACTTCAAGTGAGTGCATTATGGAGGTTTAAACTTTTGCTGGGTAAGTACATTACTATGATATTTTGAAATATAATTTTCCATTGTCACATGTATGAAATATTTACAGGTATTACCTATTCCGCTGATTGTTTCGCGTATTGTGTTATGACTCATTTACTGTGGCCAACAAGAAGTGAACAATACTTTTTGCTCGCCCAAGGAGCGGATAACGGAGACGAACTTGACGAATTCAATGAAGCACCGCACGTATTAAATAATTATGTAGAACCACCGGAACTTACTAAAATAATTACTTAATGGCAGAACTCGGAAGGCAAAGGGGGTACATATGATAGAAGTCAAACTTATAGTTTCACGCTCACTGTTTGCCAAATAACTAAATTCGATAGGGTTGATAATACTCTGCTACATGCTACTTGAGACTGATATATTCTGCACATTGTGTAATTAGAGATATACTAATAATCAAATTTACATATGTGATAGAAAGTCAATGATTGGCACAAAAAAAAAACAAAAACGGGTGAGTATGATATGAGTATCTTTAAGTAATTCTTTCATTTTCATTTAGGATAATCGTAATATATGATTGCGTTGTAGTATTTTGTAGATATAAAGAGATATTGTTTTGTTATCTAATGTATAACTTTTATGCCAATGTAAATAATGATAATTAGCTGTGGGTATCTAACATTTGAGGGATTACTGTATTGTGTATAGTGATACTGGTATATACATAGTCTTTATTCGTATTTTCTACTATCTATTTATAGCAAGGTTTGGAAACAGTTGTAATATCTATTTCGGTTCTTAAAACAGTTACGAAGAACCAATATTCTGAATAACTATTAAAAAGGACCATAATCCCTCACTACAACGTCATAATTCCAGTTCCTACATTACTTCGTGTTTCAAATGTTATTGAGTCCTTTGAGTGTAATTCATGTCTAAGTGTTTCTGAGTTTCAGCGCATCACGGGCATTGCAGCCAGCTTCTGTCAAAAAGTTAGAATCCAGAAACACTAGAACAGAGTGTCAACCCCAAAAACCTCATTTAATATATCGAACAGTTCAAGCTATGAAAGCTGTAAAAACTCTTAATTTACATATCAGTCACAAAGCAATTATTATACTGCTTTTTAATATACGAAATTTCGATTCTTCACAGCAGTTGTTTAGAATTTCCGTTCTTTATGACTGTTTCATTAAGAACTTTTATACAACTGTACGAAACAGTTATTTTTAGAAATCTTTCTATCCCTAATTTACAGTCCTATAAAACACAGTACACCTGCCATATGATATAACATTTCAGCTTTGATTTACTCATGTCATACTCTTGGTTCATATGAACTCAACGTTGACAAGTAACATACTCGTTAATCACTGCTATCCATTAATTACATGTAAAAAAAATGAACAAGATAATCATACAATTGTATCTACAAAAGTTTGTAATCTTGTACTATTGTATGCATTTTTCATGATACCTGTGGTTTCTGCATTTTGTACTTATGTACATTTGGCTTGGATGAAAACTATTTTAATGCATAATTCGAAAAGTATGAAATCTGATGATAAATAAGTACAACTTTCTTCGTATTAATTTTAATGGGATATGTTCGTATAGAAAATTGTACAATTATAATGTGTATAAGTGAAATTGTTTATCAATATACTATACACAAAATTCTCAAGAAAGATGATTCTATGCATTTGTAATTTTGTCAACATTACAGTAGATGCTGTATTAAAATTTGAATGACTTTGGGAATTATTATAAATATATATCTTTTATATGTATTTTAATAACAGGTGTTCTCACCTTAAGATTTCTTTGATCTGCAATTGAAATAAATATTTAAATAAAAATAACATTAAAATACTGATATTCGAAACATATGGTGGTAGTATTTTATGCAAATTTTTTGTTTTTTAATATTCATTCATGCACTCATTAACAGATTCCTATAACTTTTTTGCTCAATCTTGTAAAAAACATGAAGTATTAGAATAATAAAATGTTTACCTAGTATATTCATAAGTTGTGTACATGTGTATTGCAAGTTTAGTATATTTCTAACAGGACGTGTACAAATTTTTATGATGTTTTTAAAGTAATACCCAAAAGTTTATCAATTTGTGTATGCGAGTCGAATTTTAAAACATCTATAACTAGTATGTATTCAAAGTAAAGAGAATAACGTGCAAATTGTGCTGGCATAAGCTTGCATGCTGTAATTCTATGTTACTATATTACAAAGAAGAAAGTGATAATTAAGAGTGTTGTAATCCAAAACATGTTGAATGTATGTTTTTTAATAGATAGTACATTAAACAAATAGATTTTGTTTATATCGTATTGTATAGAGCTAAGTAGAGGAAAGCAAAGCTTTAACTAAATAATAAAGAATTAATTAAAATATTACGAAAGCTCTGATCCAATTAAAAATTTATTAAGGTACAATGTATAAACTACTCCTTTATACATTTCAATAATGATTATACATGTAAAAACCTATAGTAGTTTTAACTTTGAAGTAAGATCATCTATCAATTGCTTCGGTCCAGGCCCAATGCCAAGTGTGGATGTTGTACCAGGTACCAATTGAGTTCTTCCTGCATCTTTGATTATTGAAATAATCAAACCAGTTTTGCGAGCACTACGGGCCAATGACATTAGTTCTTCCTCATTTGATATTCTTAATACAATTTTAGGTTGACCTTGTATTAACCAAGAGTGAAATATATGTTGATACTTTGCGTTAGATGATAATTGTCTGCAGCACTCTACCGCAGCGTGGGCACATTGAGCAGCAATCTTTCCACGTCCCATAGATATGTCAGATCTCACAATAAGTACCATTTTATAAGGTTCACTTTTTCCGTATTTAATTGGATGAATAAATATGCGTCTTATTAGATTTGATATTGTCATATTTATTTATTTATTTATCTATCTATTTATTTATTTATGTACAATTCCTCTCTCTTCCTTTGATATTCGTCCATGCACGATCTGAATTTTCTTACTTGTTCCTGACACTTTCTCCAGTCTTGGGTCTCTACTATACACTCCTGAAATCGTTAAAGAGAATAATTAATTCTGTCCAGTATACGTTATTAAATATATAAGGTTCATACTTGAACTTGATAATGCAGTTCCATACATCCAGTTCTCTTTAACATCTCCTCGACAGGATCCTCGATGTCTTGCTGTTGTGTAGTTGATTTAGGGATCATCTTGTATTTACTTGGTCATGTAAAATACTAAATAAAGCTTAATATTTAATAAATATATTGTTAAATTAGAGGTTAACCGTCACATGCCTTTACTATGTTGGTATAGATGAAATATGTAACATGAATATGACCACGGTATGACTGTTAGTCGGGATCGAAGACATTTAATGTCTATCTTCAAGTCATTGGGAAACTATGTACATAAACTTAATTACTATGAATTAAAAAATTGCTCTACTTTTCTATGGCTTTGAACCACAAAAATATATGTATTCTTTAATACAAGCGTTCTGGATGCTAAAATAACGTTAATGTAATAGGATACATGAATTATGTGACCTAAGTGAAGTTCAATTGTTTTCGGTATTATAGTTGTAATTGTTATTAAATGTTAATTTTTATACAAAATTCATATTTCTGCACTTGGTATTAGTGATGCTAAGGGGTACATTAATCAATCAAATACAAAACTGTAGCATTTTTAAGAATAAAACGAACAAGATAGTCGGGTACGAAGTACTATGTAAGGCGCTAGCTTCGACATATGGCTGCTGGGTATGCGTGTTCTCCAGCAGACGACAGTAAGGCCTAGTCCCGTAAAGTGAAAAATATGAAGGATATCATGTGTGCTTACGTGTTCGGCCAATATTCCATTCTTTGATATTTGTCCCCTACTGCCTGCTCGTCAGACAAGCGTAAACTTTAAAAAAGTGCTCATGATCGTGTATTCGAATATTGCTCAAGACTGCATACACACTGCGGCGTGGATTGTACCTGCCAGCCGTCAGTTGTAGCATTTTCGTAAGTATTTAACGTGTTTTTTTACATTGTGCTGACTTAAACAACTTTTCTTTTCTCAAAAATATGTTAACTAGTCGAGAGAAACTGGTCGCCAAAGATATTTCATTTATAATTCGTGTTTTTTTTGTCGTCCTTGCTATTCCTAAGGTAATGAAGCAATCCCATAATTCCAACGCACGTGGATGATGTATCTTGAATACGAATGTTCATACGTATTGTACAGGTTGCTATTTTATTAGATTAATTTATTTTTGTGTTAGGTTTTGACTTTCTCTGTCTGGTAATGGTATGGTATACATATTATTAAATGAAATGTCTGTATAACAAGTGAAGTTACTGCACACTATCTTCTTCGATAACGTTAGAAAGGAATGTAACGTTTGGTGTTTTCTGCGAATCAACATTTCGTCAGTTATAGTTTGCATTTTGGTTTTATATATTGTTACGTAAAAGTATAATTATTAGGGTGTGTCCTCGTGGAATTCAATTACGTCATAAATGAAATTAGTATAGTAGATTTCATTGATAAAATCTAAGCAAGTTTCGGTTGAGACTATGATATTCTTCAA
The DNA here is from genome assembly GCA_963667235.1 of Nomada lathburiana. Lineage (NCBI taxonomy): Eukaryota > Metazoa > Arthropoda > Insecta > Hymenoptera > Apidae > Nomada > Nomada lathburiana. The sequence continues at coordinate 14,533,073 of OY763903.1, read as the reverse complement.
TCTTTTAGCGCCAAGTAGCATAGCGACATCTGTCGAAGAGTAGAAATTCCGATTAGCTTTCATTTGTCCGCCAGGTGGCTACGGTTGTTCGAAATGTTTCTCGCTATTGCTTAACCATATCTCTGATTCCTATATAAGAGAGAAACGAAATAAGTTATTTCGGATAGTCTGATGCTTCCCGGGTAAAGTCCGCCGCAGTAATGCCGCCGCTCAATCTTTACAGATCATATCATGTGTCCGATACTACACGTTATTGATAACGATGTGTCATCATCGAAAAATAATTGTGTTTACTTTGTAAAACAATTCACCGTGGAAGTACTTTGTGACTATCTTTTTGCTTGCAATTTTGATCAATAATCCTTTTCATCTTCAAACTTTCTCTCGCGATTATTTATTGCATTTGCTTTTTTATTATGGTATTTATAATAGAAGCGAGCACGTTGGGCCAATTCTCCATCAACATTTATTGCTTGTACTTTTTTTAAAACTTACGGTACGACACCCTCATATTTTCAAATATACTACGTAGTTTGCATCGTATTTTATTATATCCCGATAAGTTAATTATCGCTGAACCGAGCGTTTAATTATACCGCAAGTATGAAACGCTTAGCGCCTGTATGTACATTTGACAAAAATAGCCCCCTAATTGCCTAACTCTCATATCAATAGGCTCGTTTCATCAAGCCGCCCCGCAATACATATTTTTCTTTGGGCTGCAATGTTGTTATCGATAACAAGTATGTACATAGCTGTAACCACATTTCTGTGTCGATAGAGGACCTTGAAAAGCGCGACGACTTTTTCCCGTTTCGCGATAACTAATGTTAATGAGATCCGTCGTTGGGGCGCGGTGTCGGGTGTATTACGATGAAACGCACGGGATTGAACGGTGCAAGGTTAATTTTAGAGCGTTGTCGCCGCTGGCCATGACCACGGTAGACGGACGACACACGACTCGTCCGAAACGAGAGCAAACGTGAAACGATACGTAATCGGTTTAGGTGGGACGAAGCAAGAGGTAAGGAAATCGGAAGGCGAACGTGCAAAAGCACGTAGCGATTCTCACGCATTCTCTCGGCCGAAGTGTGACCGGTACACCTCGAAGGTGCGCTTACAAGCCAACATCGTTTCTGTTGTAGTGCCCTTTGCTCTGGTGATTTTTGTTTTTTCAGCCGGAAGATCGGCGTGGTCACACTAGTCCTGCTACGATCGTGGACACAGAAGGTTGTCAGCGTGCTTGTCGATTTGGAAGGGAATCCACGTGCGGTACCACTACAACTGGAACATTGATCAGAGATCATGGAACAGAAAGAAGTCAACGGAGACGCGAAGAACAAGGCAGTTGAGGAGGACGAACAATTCGAGCAGGGCGAGAATGGAACGTTTGACGAGTCCAGCTTCCCGGAGCTGGAGCGCACGCAGACAGGACGCAAGACCAGCATCTTTAAATATTATTCGTTCAAGGAAAAAGGTGAGTTGGCAGGATGTATCCATGTGGGAAATTGGGTACCACGCCGCAAGATGTTGCATCATAGAGCACTTTGGAGAGTCATTGAAAGAAAGTTGCACAGCTCGGTAAGCAATGTTGCGGGTGCGATCAATGAAATCAGAATTGTTGAACCAATTGTTTCCCTCGAGTTCGTTTGCACAAGTGTGTCTTGGGTCAATTTATTTTTCTCTCCGCTGATTGTAAATTGGAACTTCGAAACGTTTACTTTCGTGCGACGCTTATCGGAGATATCTTGGCTATTGCTTACTTGTTCAGAAAACTTCGACCTCTAATCGGTACGATATTTATTGCAATCAAGGGGAAAACAAATGTTCCCTTCTTAATGAAAAACAAAAAATCATTGGTTGCATTTCACCGAAGTACACGAGGGCTCGGAAAGATGCCCACTCGTGTTCGTGTGGTGCATTAGTAATCTCGCCAAAAATAAGAAGCTACACAAGATGACCAATGATATGCGTGCCATGTGACGCTGCGATTGTCTTGCCTGTGTATGTACATAGTATATGTATATTTACATGCATGTGGCTTAGCATACAAATAGCCTATGTATGCACGAAACACGTGTAGACACTCGATAATGAACTTGTGTATTCGGTTGTATGCTTAAAGCCGTATTTTCGTATAACATATTCAACTATCTAATTCGATGAATAACTTTCACGGAGTTCTATATATGTTCTTGCTTAACACACTAATGACCCCTTATCATTGTGGATATCCTATTGCCCTTTCGTGACTACAGCTTTCCAAATATGTATTCTCTTTCTACCAGTGTCTATTGTGAACAAATTTCGGCTATAGTTTCGGAAGGCGTCGGTCATCGATCGACCCGAAATTTTGAGGTTTACTTGTCCGTAGAGTTTCAGATTCTTTTCCGACATCTCGATTGCAGAGAAGCTTTCTATTTAAAATCATTTATCGCTTGCCACTTTATTCATGTCCATGACATTACGAAATCGCCTTAATACCACGGGGCAATGTTCGTTTTCGCGACTAATGATAAGATTGCGAAGGTATTTGTGCCTGGCCAACATTTTGCTTACCCTGCAATTAAACGAGCAATCGTTGGTCATTGTGTATGCCGTATGCAATGCCAGGTGGTATATTAATAATGCATCTCGTGTTTACAATTGATCTGTGTTGTCTACGTATCGATATGCGTATGCATATGTAGCGTTATCCAAAAGTTATTTTGGAAAGTTATTTCAAACAAAATTCCTTCAACGATCGTACGCTACATCTCGTTTCCTTAAAGTCTCGTTCGCATTTCACTTGTGTAGAGGAAACTCGGAGCGTTTAACTTTTCTTAGATAGTGGGAGGACTAAAGAAATACACGTGTGTACATATGTACATATGCACTTCATGATAGGCAGTTGCTTGTAGAAAACGGGAAAAAGATACCTTTGACCAAGGTAGACCGCTCGATAATGACGCATCGTATATGTAGATGTAACTGTAAAGACGGGCGAGCCCCTTTTGCTGGCCAATCCGGTTGGTCCTTGTCCGGCAACGTCACGGTGCATTCTAAAAGACGGCACGACGCTCGCGTGTATGCATACGTCACGTTGCACGTGCATCTGAATCCAATGTAAGCACGTGCCCGTTTCAGTGGCTGCTGCATTGTGGAGTATATGTTTCGCAAATTTATTAAGAAATAATGGTTACGGAATTTTTTCAGCGCGTGCGTTTAATTGTATATGTGTGAAAAGAGATCGGTAGACAACCTGTTACGTAAAGTATGCTTAAAGAGCAGATAATGTCGAGGGTCAAACATTGGCTATCAGTTCCCCGTGGGCGTATCTACTTTCTACTGAACATCTTTAAAAATATATGTTTTTGCATGGTCCGTCGTGATGCCGCGGGTCAGATCTTCGTCTAAATTGCAGGAACAAAATTCCGTCTACGTGGAATTTACGTAAGAGAGATTCAATATCACGCGATTTAAGTATACTCTCCTTTGCAATAAAAAAAAAGAAATCCTCGGGATTAGAGTAAAAAGGTCGGACTGCTAGCATGATTTTCGCAGAAACGAATTACATAATACACGTAGTATTTACGGTGGCTGTAATCCGACACGTTTACACCACAGGAGGGAACACATAGCTTACATATCATGCATTTACGCAATTCTGATCTAATCAACTTTTGACATATGTAAAGTACTCCCATATTTTTTTTATTTCCATGCATCGTAAAACGTGTGCAGTAAAACAAGTGTCGTTTCTAGAAAAAATTTCGTCGTCACACCGTGAACAGTAAATCCACGCACAGAGAAACCGATAAACGTCTCTTTGCCGATAGGCACGCAACAAGAGAATCGTTCGTCAGATTGAAGTCCGTATGCAGAAGAATGATGTTCCGTTGCAGAGCGAAAAGTTATCCCCGTGTATTAATAATTCGAGTCTCCAAAGCTGATTTCACAAGATGAAAAGCTTTTTTCATTTGCACGCGCCTAGCGTAACGTGCATTTTTCACGAAGGTGTCGGCAATGTTTCTATAACGCATATATGCTTATCTCGAATTCTGTGTGGCTGACAACGGGTCAAGAGGAGGAGACACGGATAATGAGCCCCCAATATTAACGAATCGGATTCCTCCAGTTTTCGACACGCATTTCGCTCTATTCCGATTAAAGAAGCAGACGCGCGACGTTCGTACGATCATTCTCGCTTCTTTCGTACGGTAAGAAATATCGCGAGAATATCCTGCAGTAACCGAGCTCATCGGAACTTTTCTTGGATTATGGTAGAGAGTTTGTTGGAGTGAAAGCAAAGGTAGTGGACGTATTGGAGGACCTATATCGCGATGGACTTGAGAGTGTCGGTCTCGTTAAGTCTGCGGATCAAAGTAATTTAGTTATATTCCATTGCATACGATTAATAAGGATAATATTGAACTTCGCGAGAGAACACTATATGGTCGGTTGTGGTAGATCCTGCCGAAAATTCGCCACAGGTTAGTAAAAATAAGACTTTTATCGGCAAGTTCAAAGTTATACAGATTTATGATGAAAGTTTTATCTCAAATGAGTGGTGTTGCTGGGCGAGAAGTTTGGATTTTTGAAACGGAGGTATATATTTTATCTCGAGAAAGTTCTGGGAGTCCATGGCTGTTCTACGTGTTCCTGGTTCAAGTACAGTTGAAAGTTGAAATGGACCAACAGTTTGAATGAGCGATAACGTCCTCATGATTTAAAAATAGAAAGGTTCCGGCTGCATATATACATATGTAACAAGGAAACGTCGATACATTTAGAGGGCCCATTAACTTAAACGTTGGTTGCACAAGTATACCCAAAATGGTAAAGCATTTTAACGAAGCACATAACTTGTTGATAAATTAATCGAACGCACGCTGTTAGGGAGAAACCCAATCATTGTACAAGGGTGACAAAATACTTTGCACAATGAAAGCTTGATTGCTGCATTATTGGATGCAACAGATTTTACCGAGCTAGCGTCCTGAATCACGTGTCTGGAGTCTCATCTGTAATCTAGCCATTATCACTTCAACCTACGCGTGGCGTCATCGAAGAACTTAATGAAGCACGATAAATGGATCGTATCGTACATTGTGTCATCAATTGTTCGCCTCGACGCTTGAACGTGACATTGTTCCGATGAAGCTGTACTGGTTTCAAAGCCGCAGTCATCTCGTCATCTTAAAGCAACCGATCACTTTTATCTTTCAGATACAATGTCGAGCGCTCCGAAGAAACCGGGCCCTCTTATCGGAGTAATTGATGTCGGCACGCGGACCGTTCGCTTTGTGGTGAGACATACCTTAAGCTGTACCAGTCGTCTGTACTTTGATCATGCCTCAACTTATTTTCACCTAGAGTTCTATTAGAGTCGTTAACATTAATGTTCTGCTACAGTTACACGCATACCTTTTGTCGACGGCAAGAGCGGGAGATTAAATTGCATTGTATTGTAGGTGTTCAACGCGAAACACGTAACGGAGGTGGCATCCCATCAAATAGACATAGAACAAATAAATCCACAGGAAGGATGGACGGAACAGGATCCCAAAGAGATTCTATTCGCGGTGAAGGCGTGCATCAAAGACGTACTCCGAAAGACCGACGTGTTCGGGTTGAAGGTGGAAGAAATAATAACGATCGGTATTACGAATCAAAGAGAGACAACTGTGGCATGGGATACAACGACCGGTGAACCATTACATAATGCCATAGGTATGGTCTGAGAGTAGTAAAATCGATTAAACTTGTACCAGATTCGTAATCAGCCGTTCATTAAAACCATTGTCATTTCAGTGTGGTCCGATATAAGAACCAATTCGATTGTCGATCAGATAATAGCCAAGTTTCCAGATCAAAGTAAGAATCACATCAAGCCGTTATGCGGGTTACCTGTAAGTCCATACTTCTCCGCACTGAAAATTCGTTGGATGAAGGATAATGTGCCTACTGTTAGAAAAGCAATGCGAGACAACCGATGCAAAGTGGGCACAATGGATACGTGGATCGTTTGGGTGCGTAAACTGCTGGGCGATTGTACGTAGAAATTGCTTAGAGTGTGAAAACAGTTGTTATACGTTACAGTAAAAGGAATGATATGATGATGAACATTGAAGATCCAGAGAATTCATTGAAAAATGGTTACAGAACTTAACTGGAGGCAAAGACGGTGGATTATATATCACTGACGTAACGAACGCGTCGAGGACCATGTTGATGAACATAGAAACTCTCTCGTGGGATCCTACGTTGTGCAGATATTTTGACATTCCTATGCAAATTTTACCGGAGATCAGGAGCAGCTCTGAAATTTACGGGAATATCGCGGTCGGTCCGTTGAAGGGTATCCCTATATCTAGTGTAAGTTATATCTGCAGATGTATATCCTCGAAGAGATAGAATGCACAGATCCGATATACAATTTTGCAATTTACTTATAGATTTTAGGTAATCAACAATCTGCGTTAGTCGGACAGAACTGCCTAAAAAAAGGTCAAGCGAAAAACACGTATAGAAGCGGATGTTTCTTACTCTGTAATACAGGAACAACGGTACGTATTATAGTCGAAATCGTGAACTACTTATATGCGTTCGTTCAAGTATAAATAATGTTAAATCTTTTTTTAGAGAGTGTATTCTTCCCATGGATTAGTGACGACAGTGGCATATCAGTTTGGTCCAAAAAGTCCGGCTGTTTATGCTTTGGAGGGCTCGATTGCAGTAGCAGGTGCTGCTATTAAATGGTTACGAGATAATATGAAGCTTATAAAAGACGTTCACGAAAGTGAACATTTGGCTCAAAGCGTTTTTAGTACGGGCGACGTGTATTTTGTACCAGCTTTTACAGGGTTGTATGCTCCATATTGGAGGAAAGATGCTAGGGGGTAAGTGGCATTTTATAATGATTTCTTTTTGCGAAGCAACATTAGTACAGATTTCTTGTACCAAAACTATTTTCTTTAGAATTATTTGTGGTCTTACTGCATTCACCACAAAGCAGCATATAATAAGAGCATCATTGGAAGCTGTTTGTTTCCAAACGAGAGATATTTTAGAAGCTATGTATAAAGACTGTGGATTCCCTCTGACCAAGTTAAACACGGATGGGAAAATGTCGACTAATAATCTTCTGATGCAGCTGCAAGCAGATCTTTGTGGAACGCCAGTGTGTAAGTATACTTTGTTAAATGTCTTACAAGGCACAAATGGACATACGAATCAATACTCTGCATACATTAACAGTCAGGTCAACGATGCCGGATATTACGGCGTTGGGTGCTGCAATGGCAGCAGGTCACGCGGAGGGTATAGGTGTGTGGCAACTTGAAGGAGAAGAGGTAGAAACGCTACCGACTGACACATTTTTACCTACTACAACACAAGAAGGTACACAATTTCTAAACGTAATCGTTTTCGTATTATGCATATATAATAGCAAACATAATAGGTTTCATATCATATACATATAGCGTATTCTATTTTTTAGAGAGAGATGGTAGGTATAAAAAATGGAAGATGGCAGTTGAGAGGAGTTTAGGGTGGGCGGCTGTTAAGAAATCCGATCAAATGACAGGTAAATTGATAAATATTGCACAAATAAAATGTGAGATTTCAGGCATGTTTGAAGCTGCGTTTCTGAATTACTCGTGACTTACTTCCTATAGTTTTGTCTTCCACCTGCATGCATTATTTTATATTATTATAAAATTGTAATGAAAAAATAATTTTCCTATTGGAGGTACTGTTGGGTTGCTTGGTGATGGCTTGATATTTTGGTATGGTTTGTTGTCCTATTTGTTTGCTCCAGCTGTTTGTTTAAAAATAAATTATATAATCTTTCACATCCTCTTGGTATTTAAACCCGTTTGTACTATATGCGTATGTAATAATCTCGATTTAAGGTCCTTTATTTCCTAAGGTCATGCATGCTTCCTAACTTCGGAAACATATCGGAAAATCATAACAGCATTACTTTTCTAATGTTCCAGATGAACGATACTATGTTCTGGCGTCGATTCCTGCAAGTTGGTTCATAATGACAAGCTTTATTTTACTACGATTAAGTTACTATTTGAGAAATCGGTGACAGCATCTTTATAGTATTGAAATAGAGAGTCAGTTAGATAACAGATAGCCTATATTGTAATACAAAAGCGTATAGGGACAAAAGGCTGTTAGGTCTTAATGCTCTGTAGTAAAACAAAATATGGCCATCCATAACAGGTTGCAGAACGATACATAGAACAAAATACTGCTTCGATTCAATAGGTGTACTCGTACTTTCGATCTTGCCGAGCGAAACCATCGTATAATTAATTGAATAAAGCGCGACAAAACATGGAGTTACTGATTTCCAGAGGCAAGCGTCTTAAAGGAGAAAGTATTAGAAACAATGCACACATAGAATAACTTAAAATCTTTCACGTTCATTCGCTACCTTTTATCGATCGTTGATACAAGATAACGTGGTATTTCGTGGAACGTTACTTGCCAAGTACACAAATAAAGTAATAGAGTTTTTTGTACAATTGTTTTTTTAGAATCGCGAGCGTATATATGTTTAAGGACGTTTAGAGTTAACAAATTCTTTATATAGTTTAATCTGTTTTCACCCGTTTCTTTTATATTTCTAATTTATTTGTCCCGCTGTCAACAATCTTTGTATGTACAATGTTCAAACTTGTATTGTAAAGGCAAACATTGAAATACACGTTCGTCTTGTTTTAGCAATGCATTTGTTCCTTTAATGTTGAAACTCGTACAAGAATATAGATAAGGCATTCGTATATCTAGAAGATTTGACATAGAAATGTTTATCCATTAATAAGAAAAAATAAAAGGATAAAACGATAACTTGAATGTTACAAAAAGAAGAAAAGTCATAGTAGAAGTTCAAATAGACCGCGCTACACAAGCGCCACAGAGCGTCACGCGGACTGGGGTGAAAGCACAATTAACGAGCCACGGGCACGCTTGGTCGTGTCAGTGTCGTCGATTCGTTGTGGGTGTCCGCTGTTGTCAGTACGGAGTAAGTAAGAATAGAATGTGGTATCGTACAACATTATGGTACATCTCGTGGCCGCGACTTCGTGAGAAGGTCGTTGAGTTAGTGAATAACGCGACTCGTTGATGGAAATGCGGTATATCGTATTACGCGTATGCAGGCCAAGCTAACCTAAGCGCAGAGGTGTTAGGTGGTTCTCAAAGGTGAAGTGTAAAAGTGCGCGGGACTCGCATCGAAGGCGTGCGAGCAGCACCAAGGAGTCCCGGTGCTGCGGGATATGCATGCACACGTCAAGATGTCGTCAGGAGGACATAGCAGTCGTACTCGTGCTGTACACATAGGTTCAATTTTCCAGAAGCTTCACGGTCGCTTCGCTGACCCGATGACACTGCCGAAACTTTCGACCGACAAGCGAATGCTGGATAAGACTTGGAAGCTTATGGATAAGGTAGTGAAACTGTGTCAACATCAGAGAATGAACCTGAAGAATTCGCCACCGTTTATCCTGGACATCCTACCAGATACGTATCAACGATTGAGACTGATATATAGCAAATACGAGGACAGGATGCATGTGTTACATAGTAACGAACACTTCTGTGTCTTCATCAACAATCTAATGAGAAAGTGTAAGCAAGCGATCAAGTTGTTCAAGGAGGGCAAGGAGAAGATGTTCGACGAGACTTCCCATTATCGTAGAAATCTGACCAAGCTCAGCCTTGTGTTTAGCCACATGCTGTCCGAATTGAAAGCTATCTTTCCGAATGGGATTTTCGCTGGGCACAAATTTCGTATCACGAAGGCGGATGCGGCCGAGTTCTGGAAAGAGAGCTTCGGTATCAGGTGCGTACCGTTTTAACGATCTCTTCGCTTTTTTTTCGATTCTTTCTGTTTGATTCCGATCGTGTAAACAGGGGGCCACCTGTCCCGCCACCTGTGTTTTCGGTACTGTCGTGCGTTAAAACGAATAATAAACGCGCGCTTAGTGACTCGCACGTGCGCACACCTAACCTAAAAACGCGCTCCACGTCTCTTTGATATTGACATTAGTGCATGGTGCACCGAAAACCAGGACGCGTTGTCAGCTCGTGTGCAGCTGACGCCATGCCGTGATTATGTATTTCATTGGCCTGAAGTGTTCTTTTTCACCTATCAATCGCATTTCGGGGGTGAAGATTTGTCTGCTTCACACGACCCCGAATTACATGAATAGCATTCCTTCCCATCTATTGGTTTTTACAGCAATTTAATGTCATCCGTAAACGCGTTACAACCTCCTGTTTTCTTAACAGTTATATCTAGTTGCGTGTACGCGACTGTTTGAAGTTCCCTTGGAGATAATGCTAATTTAGCCAAAGCATAGTCGTAACAACGTTATCGTCAGGTTTTTTCATAAGGTGACCGAAAAAATAAAATTACTCGAGAGCTTCGCGTTTCCGGTTATGGATAGAGATATCGGTCGTTCGGACGATAATACGATAAACACCGCCGTCAATTTCATTTGAAATATCGAGTAGCACACAGTGACTGCTGTATTAACCACAAAGCTATACTTCCGGTGCAATCGGAATTCCATTTATACTCGGTTGTGGAGCGCCGAGCCGTGTAAATTGTCCGGATGAACCGTTACCGGGTTTATTGTCGCTACCCGGTTACTGTCCATTGACTGCGGTTAAAGAATCGCGCCGAGCCGGAAGAGGAAAAGAAAGGAAATTCTCGGCTATTCGAAATCTAGGGATTCACGACAAAAGATAGAAAAAAGGGCGAGATAGGAAGAGAAAGACAGAGCTAGGCGAATGGAGCAGTTTGAAGCTAGAGAAGTTGGTTGGGCAAAGTATCGACTGGTTAGATCCATTTCCTGGTTACTATTCTTGGGGGGGCTGGACGGTGTTTAGTATCGTTTTACCGAACTGATACACCTACTTTTACTGGAATACGTCATAACGCGGTATCGGGAGGCGTGCGGTGCGTTCTGGGCTACGTGCCCGCGTAGCGATTTATCAGCTGGTATAAATAAACGGCCAACAGTCCGAGCCAATTCATGAATGACGGACTGCTGGTACTTACGGTGTCGCGAGGGGTCGTCACGATTTGTCGGGACACGAGACTCGCGGATGGATAGCCTACCGACACACGCGTTGCGTTTGCCTTATTACCATGGATTTTGCATACTAATAGTATATAAGATATTACGTGTTCGCGGTTATCTCTCTTCTCCTTCGCTGCACTGTATTTAAATGGACTTACGTACTTATCGTTTCATACTCAATCGCACGCATGTGCCTATCACCATCCATAAATTAATACGTTTCGTAATACGATTTACTCGATGTTGGACACGTACATGTACGTCCATAGTCGTATTATTTTTCCACCAAAGTTTCCTCGAAGGCGAAATTGGAAAATATACCGTCTGAAAATAGAACAAGCTTCCCGAGAACCGATCAAATATTAATACTTTATGCGGGTCGGAACCGGTAAAATTAAACACCAAAGAGGGATTTACTCTACGTGCCTCTACTATTTCTCCCTCGAGCAATTTCTTGAAATCGTTTCCATCGCTCGTTCTTCTTTTTTTTCGTCCTCCTCTTCGGACCGAGCGTGAACCACGCACGTACAGACGAAGAACAAGCCCACACGCGTTTTCCAAGAAGGCTAAACAAGAGTTAGAGAGGTTTTATCGGGGAACCATTCCTGTTTCGAACGTAGGATGCGGGCGATTGCAGCGTGATTAACATGCGGCGAGCCGACTCGATTACGACGATGCGCGAACTTTCAGTTTCCGGTCAAATGATCCGCGGACATCCGGTGTTACGTGTACGCTGCACGTATACGCACGATCACCGGCTAGCCCTTTAATCAAGCAGAACTCCGGGGATTCGGGCGTATTTAATTCGGCAGCGATGAGATAAATGTAAGCTCCGATTTATCGTGCCGGAAACAATATTAATCGTTACTGCGCCGCGTAACGTATATAGAAGAAGATATCGGTATCGCGATATTTTCAGTCGACCTTACCGGCGTTACTCGCGGTCGTTCAAAGAAAGTAATTAACGTAGGATATAACAGAAGCTGCCTGCGAAGCCACGGTGCAACACCTGCGTACAAGGTAGAGAAATTCTCGGGCGAGATTAGGCGTGACGCACATACATATCTAGGAAACTAGTTTGTGAAAATTCGCGTGGCATTTTTCTGTCTTCTTTTATTGGAGCATCGGCATTTAACTCGCGATCGAACCAAGAGAAATCCCTGTATTCTTGTTGCATGCACGAAGTCGCACGGGCGCCTCGCTAATGGATGTTTTGAGTGATGAGCGCACCGGAAACGGCGGCAAGGGGTTGAGCTTTTATCGAAGAGGAAAAAGGAACAGGCGAGAACGATAGTGGAGTCGTGACACCGGCACATGTATACATAGTTGTGAAGGATCGTACTTTGTGCCGCCGCCTTGGAGAGACAGAATCTTCTCTCTTCTACTCCTCCGCTACGTTCTACACGTATAACGATATCCGGATGTGGGTTGGGAAAGCCGTATGAGAAAAAAAATAGTGGCGAGGCAGAATGGAATTCAACGAGGTTGAACATTCCGGTTTCTTGTCTCCTACATACGATTATTTCATTAACGTGTCTCCGGCTTCTCGTCTCTCCAACCCCCCGGTGGAAATAATTGAACGTGAGTCTCTGCTGTTCGGGCACAAAGTGGCCAATGTTCACAGCAACTCTGGCGCATTATATTTTACACGGTGTCGGTGTATCAAACGTTTTGGTGGAGAGGAGGAGAAAGGGTGAGTGTGAGCGAGAGGAAACAGAAGGGAACTGAATCACCGAATTACCGCATCCGGTCTTTAAACAAGAAGGGAGAAAAGTTTTAATTCTATTCATACCGTCGTTGAAACGATCGATATGTTTGGAATTCCATTGGAAAGAATCTCGATGCTTTTTGCTTGCCTCTGTTTATTCTCGCGATATCGGGTATCAGGCGCAACAGCCCTGGTGTCTACGTACATGGACGCAATATGTCACGACGTGAACCTCTATCGACTTATTAGCATCACGATGTAATATCAAAGCTTTCAGAGGTCCACTTTGCCGACACCTCGACCGTGTCGTGCAAGAAAAAATGTCGTACAGCGTTCTCGGTCCGTGGAGATAATATTCTTTCCTTTTTCTATCGTAGCCCATGCATCGGAAACATCCTTGCGTGTGATTTATGGAATCCATAAAACATCATTCGGCATATTTCAACATAAGCTCGAAGATATTGTATACATATTGTATCGCCCTTCATTCGAATGCACATATTTCCTCTTTTTAGGAAAATCCTCAAACACTGCTCCCGATTCACTGTGAAAAGAAATACAGAAAGAAAGCAGTGCAGAGCAGAAATACATACGTCGTGAAAGCTGTCGAAGTGCAATTTGCTTCACGGCGCAAGTGGAGAAAAAGTGGCGCGGGTGACCGAAGCGTTCGTCCCAGAGGATATTTCGCACTATGTATATTAATTCCGGTCGGCAGGGGTTGAACCGCATTGATAGAGAAGGCCCGATGCGTATCAACTATCCGTGTCTCTGAAGAGTTACCACGAAAGAGGCCTGTTACCCTCCTTCCCTTTAGCAGTCGACCAGTTAAGCTCGCATCCGGACGTGAGCCGAAGCGGAAGGAAGGGGACGTGACGTCGCGATTAAAGCGAATTAAACGGACTGAACTGTATATACGAATCGGCGTGGCCACGCTCGGACTCATCCGCGATCATCCATTCTGTCTACGTTTATCAGATCGTGCGAGTTCGCTCCTTCCGACTCATTGGAGAATCGTTATCCTTGGTCCAAATGCATAGCTTGTTTCATCCGCTGGTTAAAGTTTTGAACGGTTCGAATCCGGAAATGGGGGGTTGCTGGGGTGATTCTGAACAATTTTTTTATCGAATAGGTAACTGAAGGCAGTTAAGCGAGATGTCGAATCTTTCTTTCGGTCAAATTGCGTAACCATCGTCTCACGCTGCGTGTCAAAGATTAAAGGGATATCCTGGGCTTTGCGGAATAGATCGTTTTTCTAACGACGAAAGGCGCGTGGAAAGTTCTCATAGTAAAACAGATGAGATGTGCGTGCACTGTGTGCAGTTCCGTTTGTCGTTAAAAGCAACTTTGGCCCCGTAGAACGATGGCCATGGTGTTCTATATAATGTCGATAATACGGTTAATGCCATGCGTCCATCGTCGAGGGGATCAACCAACAGATTTACACGAGCGTGCACAACCTTTGAAACGAGCGGAGCATCCTTGAAACCCGCCACTCCAGCCGTTCCACTGACATTTTCCATAGTTGTATTTTCGCTGTGCATTACGTAATTGCATATAACCATCCATGGTTTAGAAGTCTTGCGTCGTGAGATGTGTGCGGAAGGTAGAAAGTTAAAAAGCATGTCAAAGGTTCCGGGTTTAGGTAGAAAATTGCCCTCGTGCGTTAAATAGGCGAACCTGGACGAAGTAGGACGAATTATTATTTAATAAAGCGGTGCACTTCGTCTCTTTTTTCTTCCGTTTAACGTGGCTCTGTTCGGCAAATATGTGCTCTTGCCTCGAGATTAAACAATCATCGGCTGCTCGTTTTAGGGACGACGCTTCTTTATCGGAGCACGCACAGGTATTTGTCGGTCGCTTCGACCGTGAGGTATTCTGTCAGATAACGGAGCAGGTTTTTCTTTCCTTTACAGTCGCCCTCCAACTTTTCAATGATTATACATTGCTGTGAAACCCTCGTACTCGTTTTAAATAGGTTCGCAGCGGGGATAGTTGTGAAATTGCGTGCAATATAGATTGCACAATTCGAAGGTGTGACGTGTCGTGGCGAGAGCGATATTCGAATCGAGCTTGCACAAATCAGAAACGTCACATGGAAATACGAGTGTGGACGCGTCGGAAAAGCAGCGATCTATGAATGGAGACGAGCCTCGGATCTGTCGGCAAGCAAGGCCGACTAATTATAGCGTTAGTATCTCTCAGCTTCGTTTTGTACGTTAGCCACGCACCGTCAATGCATATATGTATATACGCCCGTATGTACATACAGATATATCGCGGAACATTCAATTCCGAGATGGTACTCCTGCAATAGAGAACGTGACCCAGTTTAAATGGTGACGTAAACCAGCACAGGATTGAAATTCAGGAAGGACACGCGACTCGCGTATCGTCCCTCTTCTTCTTTCTCTTCCATACCGTTACTCGAATCGAACGAATGTCTACTTTCGAAATATGAATATTAAATGCGCTACGAGGAATAAGGGAGATAGTAAGAAAAGTGTTTGACTGGATCGGGTCGAGTATTCGCCATTTATCCTTGACCCGCTCGAGACACGGTGGCCTGTAATTATGTCATCGTGTTACTCGTGAATATGCCTGGGATACGTCGCACAATTTTTCCAAGCAAGAAAGCTGGAATTCATTTCACTCGCTGAACCATTGCGAATGCGATAGATTTTCGTATCACCTGAGTCACGCTCGGCCGTATTTCTGATAGGCTATATGAAAAAAGATAGGACGGGGCTCGTCCGATGGCTGAATGAAAGGCACTAATGATACTAAAAATAGACAAGGTCAGGAACGAATATAAAGTCCGTGACGTTGTGGTGCGAAAGTACAACATAAAGGAAAAAGGCAACGAACGATGCGTCGTAGAACATTATAATTGCACGTCACTTCGGCCTTAACGCGCGGTTTAAGACGAAGAATTAAACGGCATAACAATTGGACTTCGTAGTGGACATTGAGAGTGGGCGTCATGTAAAGTATATTCTTTTTATTATCATCCATGTACGTACATTTAGTTTCACGTTTTTGAATTTGGAAAAGTGCCCTAATGGTCGATGATATTATAGATAGTTAGATAGAAGATGTCGTTAAATCAAGGAAAAAGCTATCTATCGTCTTTTGTACATTCAAATAGAAATGAACGAGTTCACCTGTTCTCACGCACGTTAATTAATTTGCGAAGTGCATATACTACTGGTGCGAATCTTTGCGTACATTAAAAAAACAACAGTAGACAAATATTTAAAAGTACTTTTCGAGATTGCTTTTCAATTTACTGGGATCCACATTGGGGCCATGGCGTTCCACCACTTTGCCCTCCTTGTTCACGATGAATTTGGTGAAGTTCCATTTGATGAAATCTCCCAAAATTCCACCTTGCTCCTTCTTCAGATATTTCCAAAGGGGATGGGCGTTTTCCCCATTGACGTCAATTTTCTCGAATAGCTCGAATTTAGTCTGAAATAAAATGCACGTGGAATACTTAGACAAAATTAAAGGCAGACCGATGTGGAGCGTTGAGTCTGAATAAATTTACGCACCTTTTGTCGATCGGCGAAACTGCATATTTCCGCACTGTCTCCTGGTTCTTGTCCATTGAACTGATTGCAGGGAAAGGCCAAGATTTTTAAGCCTGAAAGTAGAATGGTTTTTTAATCACTGCGAATAGTAAATTACCTATCATTTTTGTTCACCTTTCGATTCAGCGTACTCGTCGTGCAATTCATTTAGTTCCTTGTAATTCGTTGGAGTGAGACCACATTTTGAGGCCACATTTACGATTAAACATACGTGACCTTTGTAACTGCAATTTCGATAAGATTGCTGATATATTCGTATGCTTTTCAAGATTAATTTTAAATAAAAATATTACTCACTTCGACAAAGGAACATCTTCACCTTTGATGGATTTAGCGACAAAATCATAGATTGATTTCGCTTCTTTGTAATTGTCGTTTCCGCTCATAGTTGCTGCGACAACTGAAATCGATCGAGGTTTAAAATATCTAACAGTGCTAGAAGTGTTAGGGGTAAACGTGAACCAAGCCGCAATACGTGAAAAATAAATTCAGCGAGCACGATAAGTATACGTACTTAGTTACGACCAAACGTTTGTTAGTAAATTCGCGATAAGTTTGAAGTGTATGAGGCTAATTAATCGCAATCTCTAATTACATAAAAATAAGGGTTCTTCAAATTCTAAATATTAATTATGGGTATGACAAAATTTATGTCTTGTCATTTACATGCTAAACTTCGTCAGTAATGTATGACGTGGCTCAATACAGATTGTATTGTCATTGACGCGAGGCTTTATAGTATTGATTACGTGATAAAGTAATAGTCGCAATACTTTTATTCTATACTTCATAATACTAATGATAATAATAATAATAATAATAGTATGATCATTAACTAGGGGGAAAAAAAGAATAAATCTTTGGAACTAACTAGAACGTGTTTCAGGCGAATTTTTTAAAGAAATGACCAGTCATGATACCTCTATATGTATAACTGTAGCCGCCTATACTCCACGAGTGCGTATACTGATATATGAGACGCACGTCGTTTGAGGTACATTATGTACTGCACGTTGTAAGATGAGTTTCCGCGTATGTACTTGAAAATAAAATCCTCCGTACTTTATAAAGGCCAATGCACTTCAAAATTACCCGAATGAAAGTATTACATGTTCCAGTGACAATATTTCCATTCGCTTCAAAAACGATTACACTCTATCTCAATTTCAAATTGCGCAACGAATGTTTCATGCACTCGTTAATAATTATACATATTAGTTCGGTCTTTGTGGCGGTCGCCTATTGAATTTCAATCTTGAAATAAAAAAAATCCATGCTACATCTTTTTTATTCGCACAGCGGGGGGAGGAAACAGATGACGTACTTATTGAATTACGTGCCTGAAAAATTTCGGATAGCATGAGCATAGCCCACCGGCAGCAACAGTTTTTTTAAAAAATGCATCACCTCGTTGTGCAACGTGTGCAACGCGGAATAGAGTACAGGTCGTATTCCTGAAATTGTCAGGGCAAACGCTATACATTTTTGCGACGTGAGAAATATGAAGTAAACAATGGTGTACTTTGGAACTTATAGTGATACGCCGCTAAGTTATCACCAGTCATAGGTGTTATTATATACTAGCTTACGGATTAACTGTAATCTGAACAGATCTTGCGACAGGTTATTCGTGCTCGAACGGTTTTCGGAAATTTCTGCACCACCGTATAAAATTATGCCTTTCTCCTTTGTTAACTATGCTATATATTAATTATACTTTAGAATAATAAGTCACACCGGAGAACGCAGAGCAATTAAGCGAACATGTTCCCAAAATATTAAAGCACAGTTTTTATGCTACAGCAAGTTGAAATCGATTGCCATCTGCCGTTCGCTGTGCAAACCTCGGGATATCTAAACTATCAGATTGCACGAATCGTCTGATATTCTACGCTACTGCTGATCATTCTAAAATTGAATTCGATATTCTTTTCTGTGCACGTAGAAGGTTTTCGGGAATGGTCGTGATATTTGATAGTATGCTTGAATCTTACCAATATTACGTTGTTTGGGAATTTCGCAAAGAGAAAATGACGAGTAGAACCGCACTCCAACAGCTCTGTCTTTACACTGGCAAGCGGGTAGTGAGTAGTGAATTTAGTAGTGTTTATCGGCTCTCCCGTCCAAGCACGATATATACGTACATCTGTATGATGACATACTTGCTATCCTGATATAATAGAAAGCGTCATCGTCAATTTATATTCTTATATTTATTTAACAAATGAATGGATACGCTGAAAGATGAAGAAAATTACACATTTCTTAAACAATGTAATGCTATAATGTAATGCAATAATGTAATGTAGAGGTTATACTCGTGTTATTGGACCAGTTCACGTTACTAACGAGTAATTTTTATTTTTATTTCAGCACGTTGGTCCCGTGGAAAGTATTCAAAGATAAATTAAATGAAGTTCATCCGATTAGTTCTGGATTGCAAGCCATGGCATTGAAATCAACAATTGATCTTACGTGCAATGACTATATTTCGAACTTTGAATTTGATGTATTCACGAGGTAAGCTTGCAAATATATGAAGCGAGTCTTTCGTACACCAAAAGCAAACCTTTAATTCTTGCCTATCTGTAGGTTATTTCAACCGTGGTCTACGTTATTGCGTAATTGGAAAATTCTGGCTGTGACACACCCTGGTTATGTAGCTTTCCTCACTTACGATGAAGTGAAAGCACGCTTGCAAAAGTATTGTAGCACTAGACCTGGAAGTTATGTATTCAGACTAAGTTGCACGAGGTTAGGGCAATGGGCGATCGGTTATGTTACATCCGATGGAGATATTCTTCAAACGATACCACACAATAAGAGTCTTTGTCAAGCATTATTGGATGGGTATCGGGAAGGATTGTAAGTACACTACTACATTTATAATGTACAGGAAAGAATATGCTAATAATCTGTTCATTCTTGCGTCTATAATTTTGTATTCAGTTACTTGTATCCTGATGGACGTAATATAAATCCAGACTTGACGTGGGCAGTGCAACCGACCCCAGAGGAGCACATAAAAGTCACAGCGGAGCAGTACGAATTGTATTGCGAAATGGGTAGCACATTCCAGTTGTGTAAAATTTGTGCAGAAAACGATAAAGACGTGAGGATAGAGCCATGCGGTCATCTCCTTTGCACTCCGTGTCTAACTGCTTGGCAGGTACTTACCGTGCTCCGTATTTGTAGGCTTTTTAATGAAAGTTCTAGAAATTTGTAAAACAAACGTGTATGTCCTTTAGGATTCTGAGGGACAAGGTTGTCCGTTTTGTCGGGCCGAAATTAAAGGAACCGAACAAATAGTAATCGATCCCTTCGATCCTCGAAGAACACATCGACCGGGAACACAATCAACGTCTGCTAGTAATGCATCGACTCCTACGCGGGACCTTGACCCAGACACCGAGGTATCCGACTAGGAGTAGCACCTACCCCTCATTATATTAAATGTGCTCTATGTATAACAACTTCCCAGCAACACGCCTCATTTTTAAAGAATGCTTCACGCATTTTCATGTAAGATCTCGAGTTTATACGATCGTCATGTCATATCATTTATACGATTAGCATCAAACGTGTTGCCTCTAATGAGGCACGAAAGTTTAGATACAATGATAAACCATGAAAGGTAATGTTTCAAAGAGCAAATCATGTAAAAAGGGACCAACTTTTTGTCTCTATATATAAGCTTCTTTCGAATCATATTTTTTTTCTTCTCTTTTTTTTATTCTTTTTTTTGCATTACTTTTTTTTATGTACATAAGACCGTTAGGAATGACTCGTGGAATAATTCTGTGAAAGTTTTATGTTACGAACGATTGATATGAATGCTTTTCTGCTGTTCACGTGTTTACTCAAAACTAACATATACGTTTTTAAATTTGTATGTATCCTTGAGTTTTCGAAAATTTTCCGATTTATGGAGACCTTAAGGTAGGTTGCTTTTTCGCAATACAAAGTCGAGGGCCTGTTATACGACTCTTGTGTTCTTGTTTCATTATATTTACAAAGCGTTTGTGTATTCACAAACCCGTACTCTCGTAAAGTGGATCTTCGTGTCGTTTAACACTTTACTAGCGTTGTACTTGTTGTACAACGATTTATTTAAAGTAATGGGACTTACATTTTTACTTACGAAGGCATGTAATGTTTAGGCGTAACAATGTAGCTGAACTCCATATCAGATTTATGATAAGGATTACCTACGGATCGCTTTTTAAACAATAGAGCAAAGAATTTATAGCTGACAGTGACACCTTTGCGGTGTATGCATACAAGACTTGAAGTTATAAATATTTCACATCCATATACAGTATTTGCCAAATGGGGGATTTGAAAAACAGATCTGCAATTTTTTTTACCAAAACATTAATTTACTTATGCGTTAAATCCTGTCGTGTGGAAAATCGAACAATCGCGTTTTTTTCCAGCAAACAGAGTCCATTTAACAAAATCCCCAATTAGATGTTCCTCGCTTTATATTTTTCTCTATTTTTTTTTTTTTTTGTAAAAGAAATTAAATTCTTTTTATTAATTGTTATTTCATTAATATATATTACATTACGTTCACGAATATAAGCAGTGACGTAGTAAAAGTATAAGATAAAAGGAAATGGTGATTTTTGTAATACCCCGAAGAAAAAAAAGAATTAGATAAAATTAAGGGATCCTCGTTGGAATGAACGTAGTCTGCACCGAGCAATAGAAGTTGTACGTGGTCCATAGATGAACGATTGTTCGTCGTTTTTTGTATTTTATTAGAATTAATTACGTACCTGTTGGCGATAGAAACAATGTAATAACATGCGACATCTTTACCAGGGAAAAGATGTTATTATTTTCTTTACCTTAGAATATTTATTATTTATTCCGTTCACGTATAAAACAATCGTTAAGAAGTTTCAATAGTTATCATATGGTGGCACTTCCTACCGTACTTGGATGATGTGGTACATACGTCTCCTCATTTTTGTTTTTGTTTTTTCAGTGCATTAAGGCCACAGATTTTGTATGCATCAATGCATGCAGGAACAATTAAAATATGTACTCTTTCTTTCAAAGGAGACTTATGCTTTTTTTTTGTTTTTAACGTACGGATTGGCAATTAAACGATCTGCAAAAAGGGAGTAGCAATATCTTAAGCGTAGTATTAGGTATGCTATTTACTACAAAGTCTACTACTACATCTTTCGCTAGGAACTCGAAATTAAAGGATAGATTTTTTTACTGCGTTCACGTGTAGCCGTTAGTGTAATTTGTACAATGAATAGTGCTGCTAATCGAACAGTCACTTAGTTCCATTCGTGCTGCGCGTAACCGGCAGTAAAAGTGGTCTAAAATAAATAATTCATAAACACTACAAACTGTAGCGTACGTTTCTTCCTACTCATTGTATAAGACTATTAGCACTCTGAGAAATATGTTCAATCTTTCTTTATCGTTTCTTCCCCTTTCTTTCTTGTTCTTGAAATAAATTTATGATATCATTACATCGTGTTACTTCTGCACACAATGTTACATGCATCCCTTTTTTTCTGGACTCTAATTTCGTTTTCGGCACATGTTTAATCAGTGGTTCCAGTAACAAGGACTTTTGACGAAAACCCATGGTGTCTTATATCGTATTGTTCGCATGATCGTTTATCTTTATTTCATAACGTTATCTACTGGGTCCATTGCTCTGCCCGCTGCATGATCGAAAACTAATCGGTAATGTACATAGCCGAAGGAAACGTGTTTTGAAACCACTGTACCGCAGGTAAGTGATCAACTGCATTACGGCCCTCCGCTTTAACGCTTTGTAATTATGCTCGTTTTTAATTGTGATGTTCCGCCCGCATATAGGATGTTTTTTTACCACCTACTTTTTATTTACAAACGCGTCGATTCTTTTGCATCTTTGATTTTGATTACAACGTCGTGTCACTTATTAATAAATCTATCGTTATCTAGACGCCGAGTCGAATATAGTATGCTTCTCTGTACGCGTTCATATACATTCCCTCGTACTTCTGTTTAATAACGATGTTAATTTGTAATTACATCCTTCTTCTTCTCTCGATGTTATAGGAAATCATGGATCTGTGCAACGGCCATTGCGGTTCGATATGCGACGACACTGACGAAGAAGAAGATTCCAGTCCAGCAAATTCGCCGGTCTCCACGCGAAAAATCGTGCCAAGTCCGCCGCTACCGCCTAGACGACCTTCTCCGTCGCCCACGCCCAACAACCATACCAGAAACGGTCGTCATCTAACTGTACCAAAAGAGAACGCCCCGCCGCCACCCTCGTCGGCGTACAACTCCAACGCCACGGACAATCAGCCGAAAAATAACAGTAAGTTATGAACAATCGAAAAAGGGGAAAGGTTCGGAGACAACGAACTTCGTCATTTGGTTAATGTTCAAACTGAGTTCGCTCTATTTTACCAGTGAACTCTGAAGCAGGATACGATATGCTTCATCGCGCCTCTTCGCCCTCTCCGGTACCACCGATACCCCCGGCACCGTTTGCGGTGCCAAGAGGTGGTCACGTGCGTCGGTCCCAAGGAAATCACGTTAACGCCACGCAACCACAACCACCACCGATCCTGCCTGAAAAACCTAGTCGTTCCGGCGGTGTATCGTCCACGATGACGTGTCAGATCCCCTCGAGCAATAACGTCGTGCCGCCGGTACCGCCGCCGTTGTCGGTACCACGACCGCCGAAAACACCTGGCAAAGAGCACAACAGACAGGATCATCATTACGAGAATACGATCGTGATACCCGGCACGAGACAGCACGTCGTGAGGAACATTAATCTGGAAGCGAATACAGCTCGATTGTCCGCCCTGATGAGAGGTAAGGACGATCCTACCGGTTCCGCTAAGCCAGAATCCGCGGCATACGAGAACGTGAACGTCGAACACATTTCCAAGCTGACGGCACTCGGATTCGCGCAAGACGCCGTGATTAGGGCGCTCGGTATTACTAGGAACGATCTTGAAATGGCTTGCGACATACTGCACGAATTTGCCACGAAATCGTCTTGACCAGGTATGCGTAAAATGCAAGCCTAAAGAAAAGAACAAAAAAAAAAGATTATGATAGAGACTATATTCATGTCTGAGATTATTCAATGGAGGCTACCTCACTAGTCCATTACTTCTGTTCAACGATAGTGTCGTTTTATTGAAAAACAGAGCCCAGTACACACATGTGAATTGAATAAATTTCATCACGGTTAAAAACATGAAAGAGAACAGTAGTCGCATTCTTCTCTCTTTTCTTCTTTTTTTTTTTTTTTTTTTTACAGACGGACTTATCGTTAGTCATAGTTCCCTTTTTTTTGTTTTTGTTCCAGGGTCGAATACCGAGGGCTCGTAACTGGCTCTACTTGCCGCACTTTTGATGAACATTATGCGCAAAAACGTGTAGAACATGTTATTACTGGCTGCTGGAAAAACTGTGTCTTTCCCCCGAGCTGAAACGTTCTTGTAAATTCGAGCAATACGTAGCGCCGAGAGTCGGCTGGCAGAGATTTCCTGTCCATTTGATCGGCAATATCCTCGTTCGTTTTTGCACGCGACATACGTCGTTTCCTCTTCAGCCTTTTGTCACGCGACCGAACAATCTCTGCATGGAGGAAGTCATGACATACCTATAGGGTATTTCTTTTACCTCCGTACATATATGTATACACACGTACAGATGGGCCGCGCTCGTAACATACAAAACACACAGCACCACAGAAATAAAACAAGACTGCTTCAAACTGCGAGAAGGCGCGACGAATGTTAAAAATGTAAGTAAATAATTGATAATCATCGGATAGAGAATCGCGTCAGTCGAGTACAAAGTCGAGATTTCGTTCTCCAGCGGCCGATTGCAAGCGAAAATCGCTATCGTACATTTCTTGAATGGTTCTCCGTCTTTCGTATAGAGCGCCCAAATATTTTAATCTATTTGGGAGAAAAATTGCAATATACGTTCTTTTTTTAAAGATAAAATCCGCATGCGATTATATGATTGTACAGTGGCCGAAGTCGCTACCTTTTTTCTTTCTTCTAATATTTTTAATCGATAAATATATATCAGCCCTTCTCGTTGCTTGAGACAAGAAGGAATATTAATTAGATTTTTACGAAGTATTTATTTAATTAATATATATAAAATTCATTTTAATTACGAGCGAGACATTATCGTTTCAATTCGAGAGTGAGAGAGAATGTACTTTTTGAATTCCTCGCGTGCTCTTTAGAATTGATATTATTGCATAGGAAGTCTTGTCGATCCCTGTACAGCGATTAGCGTTATTTATCGAATGTGATACTTATGTTTTAATAATCCTCGACTACACTGCATACCCCAGTCGATGCATGAGAAGTATAACTTGTTGATTGATATATATATATATATATTTAACTACGTTTCGTAGCGTGAACATGAAGGAGAATATCGAAAAAAGAAATTCATTTTGAAATTTTTTCCCGGTAGTTTGAATTCGAATAAAGTTGTGGATGTTCGAGGATTCAAATACTCGTAACTTTAAAGTTTTTTCTCCTATAAGATAGTAAGTTAACATATATTCAACGACGATCCCCCGCGATTGTATGGCTTCTGTCGTATCGATTCATATCTTAACGATTGTAAAAAGAAACAAAAATCTTGAAGGTATATACATATACATATATACGACTAATTTCTTCCCGCATAATAAGTTCGTTACTATAAAGGGTAAAAAACGAAAGTCGGTCTACACTAGAACATCCTAATGGAATTACATCCGAAATCAAACCTACCTCGCGATCACACCAAAGTAATATCATCGTTGTTCTGTATCGAACGAAGTGCGTTATCGAGTGCCGCCTGTGAAACAGGAATAATTCATTACTCTAGCCTGTACATTATGGAGTGTGCAATTAAATTGTGATCAAGTAGGCGACGGAGTCACAGTATTGCACCGCTGAATGCAAAACTGCGGATGACCCTGTGTCCGGAATAAAAAAAAATGATAGTTGTTTAAACGACACGGTTTAAACGTTCACAGATTGGCCACATTTAGGGAAAAAAAGAATAAACATTTATCTCGTTTACTGTCCATTCGCAATCGAATAATCATCCAGTTCCATTAATAATAATCTCGCGACCACGACAGAAATGATTATTCTTACAAAATATCATAGTCCGATATAAGTATTTAACGAATTTCGCTATCCCAATTTTCTACATTGTATAATATATTTAAATATATTTGAATTTGCGTTTGAAAGGCCCTGCTCTCGAGATAAACGTTTTAGACACTGGGCATAGTCGCAGCCAAGATAATAGCGCGCCCGTAAAAGTGATGAGGCGCTTCTGAGCAATTGCTTTCGTTGCCGGGGCAAGAGTATTGACAGAAGTACGAGATGCTAAGGATTTGGGATCGTGGTCGATGGCGTACGGAGACACTTTTCATCCAGTGTTAATGTATCTTATACACTGCATTATTTGTATATGAAAGTCAAAATTCACGCTCACACTTCAATTTTGGATAGCAATTAATATTTACATTAGTATGGGAAATAGCATTTAACAATTGAAACACCAAAACGCTTGCCACCATTAATTTCTTGTTAGAATTCTAAAACAATGCAACGCACTGCCCTGTCTGCCCCATCATCAGACGAGGGTGTTATATCTTGGTTGCGACTATACGTTCGTTGTTGCGCACTAGCATGTAAGATTAACCGTTTGGTGCAATATATAGGATAAAACATAGGTGTATATCCTCCTTGATTCAACTATTTCGTTGTAAAAAAATTGTTTTACATATTTCCTCAAATAAAATGACATGTCGTTCATAAGATTAAAAAATATTACACCTAACGACTCGCGAGAAAGGCATTTACAATGTTCCAAGATGTTACAATATAGAAGATAATTCCATTTGCGTATTCCTGTATCTTTTTATCTCTTCTTTGCTAACCGAAGGAACCAATTCGTGTACAGCTTCTATAAAGTCGTTCAATTCTACGGCAATGGAATCGTTTAATTTTACATCATTACCACTATCGTTAGAACAATTCAAAACTCTACGCGCTGCATTTAGCCACGCGTTCGAACAGACGGAGTATAAATCAGCCCCAGTCATGTCATCCGGCAACTGATCTACCAACTTCGTCAATTCTTCCCCGTTCTCGCGGAACGTGAATTTACGTGTCAATGCCTTTAACACGTTAAGTTGCGAGTCACGATCGGAATGGATCCCTACGTACAATAGTTTATCGAATCGGCCAGGTCTGAGAAGAGCAGGATCCACGAGATCTGGCCTGTTCGTAGCACCTATAATAAATATACTGTTGGAACAGTCAAGACCATCCATTTCGGCGAGCAATTGGGACACTACGCGGTCCATGACACCACCACTATCACCACTTCTTCCACGGTTGGGTGCCAGTGAATCCAATTCGTCGAAGAATATTATACACGGTGCTGCGGCTCGTGCTCGTTCAAATACTATTTAAAAAGATTGCATCTCTTTCATTGATGTTTAAGCAATGATTTTCGCGCCTATATCTGTGATCTTACCTTGCCTAACATTTTTCTCACTTTGACCGATGTACATATTCAACACCTCGGGGCCTTTGATAGATATAAAATTAAGTTGATACTCTGTAGCCACTGCTTTAGCGAGAAGCGTTTTTCCAGTTCCAGGTGGCCCATACAATAGCAAACCCGACTGGCCAAATCCTAGTGCGCTCATTAGCGGCAACTGAATTCGACGCATTATTTCGTGTTTTAAATTTGTTAAGCCGCCTATATCTTCCCAGTAAACTTTTGGTACCCGCGGCGCACCTTCGCAATCGGTATATATCGACTGCATGTATTCTATAAATGGAATTAAGATTGTTAAAAGAGCATAGCGCAGATAACAATTATATTTTACTATATTCAGTAGAATCACCATAAGCTCTATCGAAGTCTGCTTGCGAGAGGGTCAATGAATTTAAATTCGTAGCATTGTCTTTGCATTTAAATTTTACAGCGTGCGATATCAACCCCAATAGATCTAAATATCTATAGTCCGAGCACATTGCAGAGATTTTCGATAGATTCACACGATGATCAAGATTTCGCTTCGCGAGTAGCCACGAAATTAAATCTGCCCTTTCATTCTGATCTAGATGTTTCACGTGAATTGTTTCAATAAAAATTCTATGTAACTCTGCTGGTATATCGGTTTCACTTGTTGTAGCCATTATGATAACTGGATAATTTAAACGTTTGTTAAATAGTGCATTTATCTCGTTTAGAAATGTCGATATGATCCGTTCATCCTTCTGGCCTTCTGCATTTTTTCCAATCACCTACAAAACTTTATCTTAAAATATTTGCAAGTATACGTAATAGTACTGAAAATACCTTTATATCATTCAAACAAAGTATACACGGTGCAGAGTTCTTGGCATTGTGTAATACAATACGTAGCTTTGCCTCTGTTTGCGCTGATGTTAAAGCTTGAATTTCAGCAAGGTCTGCGTTAAAAAAATTTACACCGATCTTTTCTGCCAATATTTCAATTAATTTGCGTTTATTTGAACCCTGCGAACCCTTAACCAGAAATATTGGTTTTATAGGTAAATAAGTATCTGGAAGAAGTATGGAAAATTAGCTACATTCGATAGAATTGTTTTAACGCTTTCAAATATAGAAGAATTTATTTTTACCAGATTTCAAAAATGGTAATATGCAATGTTTTAAATGTTCCAGAGGAGCTTCTAAACTTGGTGGGTATAATCCCATATATTTTGCTTTGGTTTCATCGTAATAAGTATGCTTTTCAGGTAGATAACTATGTACATTCGGTTCTTGAATAAGCGTGGTTTCACCACGTAAAATATAAGAACTATCTCTATCCGTACAATGATTATCATTGACTATAATAGAATTAACTTTAAAATATATCACGGGGATCAAAATGTTGGTGTACAAATAGGTTTGATCCAATATATATTCCTTTACATCAATACCAAATAAATCATTCTTCCTCAAAAATCTAGGCTCAGAAAAATAATTTTCTAACAGAGAATTTGTTAATTTATCGGTGCACTCGTATGGATTAGAAACCATAGAAATTTTAGCTTCTTTGGCAAAAGTAACAATGTCGTCTTGTACGGGTACTGAAAATAATTATATACATTTATTATTATCGAACGTTGTATTGTTTGAAAACCTTTCAACCTTGAAATTATCTTTTTATACTTACACAAGAAACATTTATCAATGGTGCATTGGAGCGCATTTTCTACATTACATCTTATAGTCTCTGATATAAATATTTCATTTGTGCTACATTGGCTTGAAGGTGCAATTAATACTTTATACTTCTTCAATGATATTGTAGAACAAATGTAGTACCAAGTGGGTGTAGTGGCTTTAAAATATTCTATGTTTCCCAATAAACAAGAATTATAATCTATGTAATAACTTTCCTCATTGTAATATTGTTCGATCAAATTCCTCAAAGCAACATCGGGGAAAATGTTCCAGGAAAGTTTTATGCTTATTAATGCTTTTAACTTTAAAAGCGTGTAATGTACGAATATGTAAAAATGAACGTAATTAACATTCTTTTCCTTTAGCATTCTTGTTAAGTTGCGTAAAAAATTCATATAAAAATGTAAAGAATTCATGTTGCATTTGCGTTTGGGTTGAATCATTTAATTTGAAATCGATTTACGCGCTGAAAATGAAAGAAACGGTCAATTTTCATATCGTGAGATATAGGATCGTTTATCGAATAGTAACCACGCTACGTGGAAATATAGTAAATTTCGTAATGTCATGTATGCGACATATAATAAGGATGTATTTTAAACAATAGCACAATATTAAACATAATCTGTAACTAAACTTCCGACGAAACCTCTTAGCTTCGTCGATCCCTTTTAACAGTCATTTAAAAAGCGAAAGGAAAAGAAAAACGAAAATAAAGATCATCCGCGTACCAATTTTGGACCAATCTGCCCAAGTTACTATAGAAACAGTAGCGAAGTGGAGGTTCGAGGCTCGGAAGATCATGCGAGGTCCCTCTGTAACAGCTGTCCTATTGGTAATTTTCAATAGGGATTCGCGTGAAAACTGTATTAAGCGCAGTGAATCTTTCTTTGTATCGGTTTTCGATTCTCTCGTATACATATAGCTGGTCGAATTAAAATTCGTGGTTCAGCCAAACGTAACTCTTGCATCATTTCAAGCGCAGCATAGCAGAAGACAGTGAGAAACCGTTGGTGGTCATAGCCGTTAAGTGGAAAACTAACCTAACCTAGACTGATAGCGTCCTTATTGAAGTTATCGAGAGTAGATTTATTCAAATTTGAAGGTCCGCCGCTATACAAAGAATATTATGCAAAATTTTGGTACGTGCTAAATGTTATTTGTCACTGGTGGAAACGTCGCTCACACTTTGTTCTACTGTCTGAAAAATGTTCGAACGATTGTTTGCTTTACGTTAAAACAGAAACTACATCTTCAAGTAATCGCAAATTCGTGGTCTCTTTAATCTTTCCGCATTGTTACACAGATTACAACACATCGCAACCATTAATAACGCATTGCTTTCTTTTGACACATTGAATGACAAGTAATTTAAACGTCCAATGTACTTTCTTCGTGTTCATTTTTCGTAGAATTTAAGATACTTTTACAATAGCCACCATTTAAAAAACAGCCACAGTGAACTTTCAATTCTACCTGTATGTTCGTTCCACTTTTTTTTAGAACATAAAGCGGTCTGATTAATAAGAAAGTATAGAATTAAGGATGGATCCTGCGACAGTGATTGCTCTTTGCAAAGAAAACATTCAACCATTGCGTTACGGACGAAATGCAGTACAGTTAGGAACTGCCTTGAGAGCACAAGAAGACACGGATGCTCAACAATTATTATTACAAGAGAAACAGTGGGTCTTGTTACGAATGTCTCTTATTCTTTGATTAATTAAATTTCCTTAACTTTTCCAATGAAATTGTTATGCCCAATTCTGTAGAAAGTAAATGAGAAAATTTTATATTATTTTCGCAGAATGTATGAGGACGCAATCAAGAACTACGACGGAGATGATCCCTTAGAATGTTGGTACGAATATATATTTTGGGTGGAACAAAGTTATCCAAAAAGTGGGCACGAATCGCACATTGGCAAACTTTTACAACAATGTTTAGCTATATTTGAAAAAGAGACCAAATATCATCAAGATCGTAGATATATACGCCTTTGGATTAATTATGTAAGGAATTTCAAGGAAACGTTTTTAATGGAAAAAAGAAATACTGTGCCAGATGTCTTTCAGAACAAACATTTCGTTGTAGATAAATATGCAGAAAAACCCATTAGAATTATACCAGCTTTTACATAACAATGGTATCGGGACTATGGTTGCCGATATGTACAGAGCATGGGCCTTTGAATTGGAACAAATAGAAGATTACAAGCGTGCAGATGAAGTTTATATAATGGGCCTCTCTGCTTTAGCGGAACCGCGAGAGGAATTGGATTACGCTCATAAGTATTAATCACAAAATATACTTCTACCAACCAAATTTACTAAGAACATGCACTGTAATCTGATTGTTCATTCGTTTGCAAGGAATTTCCAGCTTGCAGTCGCGCGCCAAACACTCGGGCACACGGACGATCGTAGCGAAGTGGCATTGCTCGAACAACGTCAAGCTTTTAGTTCTTTAAGAGCGATAAAAGCCGGCAAGAAAGTTAGCAGCGTACGTACCGGACATCGTGTACGCGAGCACTATCCTGGTACGGTTGCCCAAAATTCATCGGCGATGCACAATACTAGACCAAATGCCAGGATACAAATATTTCAGGTAGAGAAATACTTATCACAGTATTTGATGTATTTATCATACAGTATTTATACTGTACATACATACATACAGTATTTATTACAGCAAGATAGAATGCTAACATTAATATGTTTCTAATAGGATGATGTGTCAGGTGAAATGAAAGGTTCGAGTATTCTAGACCATGTACCGATAGAAGATACGATACATAAAGAGAATACTATTAAACCCGGTCCATGGAACAATGCTAGTAAACGATGCCCCTTGATGGCTTCTGCTACGAAGGCAGCTTTCAAAGGTAGGATTTTATTTCGAAAGAAAATATTATTTATCTCTCCAAGATAAAATCGATTTTTTGGGCATCGTTATTGTTTTCTGAATTATAGTTCACGAAGATCAGGTGGATGACTTTGATGCGGAAAAAGTAAAATTATTTCCGAACCATACATATTTTTTCGATGGCAGTAAATATCCAGAGCATTTAACTGTGCCTGTTTTTGTACCGGATGCTCCGAATCCAAATACTATATTATTGTCGCACTATCCCAAAAAGTTAGTTTACGCTAATAATATGGATCAAAGTATGGAAGAAGTGAGAGCTCAGTTGTACTTTCAAAGGTAACATATTTTTTCTTGGCAATTGTAAAACTGATAGGAACGTTTTGACTGATCAATAAGTGATGTTTTAAACTATATAGACTTCAAGCTTTAGAAAAGAAACATGATGTATCTGAGATAAGAGAAACTGACCGTCATGTGCAACATAAAAGTTTCGAATCTGACCATCAAAGACACGAGATATCATTGCAAGAGTTACAAAGACAACGAGAAGAATTTGAGCAACAGCAGTTGACAGCGAGACGGAGGAAACTGGAGCAGCAACGTAGAGAAGCTGAGCAGCTCGAACTAGACAGGCAGAGACTTGAAGCTGAACAACAAGAACTCCAAAGGCAACAGTACGAAGCCGAAAAGCAAGCTTTAGAAACCCAAAGACGCGAGGCAGAGCAACGCGAATTGGAAAGATTAGAAGCGGAAAGAATCGAGGCAGAAAGAATTGAGGCCGAGAGGCTCGAGGCACAGAGAATGGAGGCAGAATTGAATACACAACGAAATTTGCAATCCACTTTTATGCATCAGCATCACACGTCAGCATTAAATACAGAACAGGAAGAACATTTACTTGGGCAAAGCCTTACGGTTAATACGAAAGAAGCCATGTCGGTCGTGCAAGATATGTGGCGTTCTCCTGATACAGTACCATCGGCACACAATTTTCGCACCCCTATGACACCTAGAATTCCAGACCCAAAATCTAAATTATCTTTCGACATACACATGGACAGTTCGATGACGCAGCATGCGATGTCAAGTAGTAAACATCATTATAATATGCAACCCTACAATGATCAAGAAAATCACCAAAATTACTCTACTCACCAAAGTTACACTAATCAAGAGCATCAAAGTTCCTATGGAAACCCTGGATTACACAACACTTACCAATTTCAAATGCAGGTATATAGTACAAATAGATTATCAAGCGGGTATCTTATCTTGTTTTACTGATAAAAGATTGTTATGTAATAATTCACCAAATACTTGATTGCAGCAGCATCATGAACAACAAGTGCAGCAACCACATTCCCGACTGCATCATTCGCAACATCATCAACATTTAATGCAACCACATGAACCGACTCACGTGGTTGCCCATCACCACACTCTTCCTCATGCATCACACTTGCAGTCACACAGTCCAATTCAGCCTCATCCTCAACAGCATCAACCATCGCATAATCAGCACCTCCATCATCAACCACATCAACCACATCAAGCACATCAAGCACATCAACCACATCAACATGTTCCGCACATACAGCATCCTGTTTATGGAAATATGATGCCGAATGATATTGCCTATCATCAGTACCCCTCGCAAATGGAACCAACGTTATTGCAGCAGAATATAGAACCTCAGAAACCCCTTCATTACCCTCCATATAACGAATCGGGCATAGAAACCAGCAAACCGTATAGAATGCCACCAGAGTTACCGTATATAAAGTCGCCGGGGATGAATCGTAGAGATATCAAGTATCTTGAAAGTGCCGAGAATAAAGAAAATGATATTGTTGTTGATTATAATGGACCAGTAGAAGAAAATATGACGCCAAAGCCAGCCGAGGAAAACAATTTATATATTGACGAAAGTCTTGGTATTACTCCGTTGTCTGGAAATAATGATACCTGCTACACGGAAGCATTTAATATACAATTAACTAGTTCTACACCTATGACTAATCATTTTAGACAATCTTACAAAGTACAAGAAGGAGCATCACAGTACCCGAATCAATGTGTCGTACCTCAAACGTATGTGATCCTTTAAGCACACCAGTTATTTTATTAACTGAGAACATTTCGCTGATGACTGCTTCATATTTCATTTTCAGCAATTCAGAAGCGCCCAACGTTGAAGCTGACGACAAATTAAGTGTCATACTAGAATCGACTAGAGAATATATTTCGAGCAGTTCTGGCAGCAGTACGCATACAAGAAATACTGCATTGGGTTTTACATTAACGAAAGAAGATCTGGTTCCTATAAAAGAACAATCTATTAGCAAAAGTATACAAATTCTGCCTCTTTTTTTCCGTCCCAATGTATCTTATACGTTTAAAAAAAATTCTTCGTTTAACCAGGTGAAGAAGATGAATTTACAAATATTACACTTTCTGCCAATCAACCTTATGAACAAAAACTTCAAGCCCATATTCAAGCCGTGCATGCTCAAAGTCCACGTACAGTGCTACGAAATCTGGATCAAATTACCTCTGAAATTAAGACGAATTGTGATTTACGAAAATCAATTAACTTTAAACTGAACGAAATAGAGGAACAGGAAAAAGTTGATTCGATGGAATGCGAAGAGCATCACGAATCTGTAGAAGAAGCGGAAAAAGAAAGTTTCCAATTACCTTCCGGAAACATAAACCCTTTCGATAGAAATTTGATAGCTGGTCTTTTAAAGAATATTAAATTCCCCCAGCCTCATCATGCAGAGGGATATGTGAGATTAAATACTAATTTAAATAAGCTTGTGCCTTCTAATACGATTACGCTTGGTCAGTGTATTTCAACGTAGACAAATATTATTGTGGATGCAAATTATTTACAATCTTGTCGATACTTATTATTCTTATTTGTTTCACACGTTCAGGTACTGAAACGTACGATTTGGAATCGTGCCTTGGAAAGGGAACGTACGGTACCGTATTCAGAGCAATGAATCCGCAAACAGGTGAAACAGTTGCCCTGAAAACACAGAAACCCGCTTGGGTGTGGGAGTTTTATATCACTAGGGAAATAAAAAGCCGTCTTACTAATCCTCATATGGTACACTATTATGTATTACTATTTTCGTATAATGAATCATTCATTGCAGCACGACGTTTACTATATTAGTATATTTTTTTTTCTTTTCCAGTTGCGTGGATTTATGGACGTCTCACTGGCATATGTTACAAATAATAGTAGCGTACTAGTTTCAGAATATTCGAAATTCGGAACATTATTAGCGGTAACAAATCAAATAAAAATTGCCACAGGTAAACCGTTACTGGAGCCCTTAGCTATATTCTTCACGATTGAGATTTTGCAAATTGTGGAGTACTTACACAAGTGTCAAATAATCCACGGTGATATCAAACCGGACAATTTTCTCTTAATGCGTTTGTAGGTATTCTATATTTACAATATATTGGTACTTGTAAATCTCACAAAATGAATCGAATTGCATTGAATATTTTATTGATAATTTATAGACCTACGGAAGATGTAAGGCCAACGATTCAATTGATAGATTTCGGGTGTAGTATAGATATGAGTGTTCTGCCGGAGAAGACGACGTTTAATTGCGTCATAAAAACAGAAGATTTTACGTGTATAGAAATGCAAACTGGAAAACCATGGACGTATCAGACTGATTTGTATTGTCTAGCCGCGACATGCCATTGCTTATTATTTGGTAATTATATGAGAGTTTCGAACGTTACCGGTCGCTGGTTTATCACATCGAAAATACCAAGGTACTTACATATTGATCAATGTGTTTCCTTTAATTTAAGAATTTATGCAAAAGTTCGTCTGATTTATTATAAACTTATTATAAACATAGGTACGCCAAAAGAGCTGCTTGGGAACAATTCTTTACAGAACTATTAAATGTCGAGTCTTGCGATAGTATGCCAGATTTATCAAAGTTGCGCAATACTATGGAAGAAACATTAGCACAGATGACGGATGCGCAGCAAAGATTTAGAAATTTCGCCAATATTTTGACCAAACGATAACACTTACTGAATATATTGTATCAATCGTTGTGTCCCGATGTGTGCACATATTTAGTAAAGAACCAACATTTATTAAGAACAATTAATGTTACTATGCTATTTATTATAAAAGTTAATACTATGGTGATATATGTAATACACGGTTAATAATACATGAACTGCACGTTATGGCCTGCTTCGTGGAGGCTTTAATTAAATATATTGCTTGCACATAATCAATTACATTAGGACAACTGAATATTTGATTCGATTAAAGAAAGAAAAAGTGGAAAACTTTCCAAACTGATATTATTGACATTTTATGCGCCATAAGTTATAAAAATGTCTTTCAAGATACCTCGTGACGCAGTACCTGGATGTTAGCATCTGTCACGTAAATTATGTAAAGGCAGATTTGTATAATAAAGTTGAGTAAAAACGAAACACTGAAAAAACGAATATGTAA
The DNA here is from genome assembly GCA_963667235.1 of Nomada lathburiana. Classification (NCBI taxonomy): domain Eukaryota; kingdom Metazoa; phylum Arthropoda; class Insecta; order Hymenoptera; family Apidae; genus Nomada; species Nomada lathburiana. The sequence goes on along the minus strand of OY763903.1, from coordinate 14,497,055 downwards.
AAAAAATATTTATAATATACAATGCGCGTGTGATAAATGCGGGTTGTTTACCTACAATGTTTTATAATTAAAGTTGGAACAAAATTTGTGTACTGATGCATTATCAAGTACACCATGCAAGCTTGCATACTTTATTTAGATAATATATATGTAGTCTTTATATCATATATATACATATATAAAATGACATAACTTTTTGTTCCATAGACATCCAATTTCTTGCAGGTATATACATTTTAATATGATTGTATTTAAAAAGTTTAAAAGCTCTCGCATGTCCTATAAGAGAAATAAAAATATTTGTGCCCGATTAATTGATCTCAATGCTGATATTTTATTTTGTCATAAATATTTTTTAATGTCGCTTCATTGTTAAGAAGATATGCAAGCTAACAAACTGTAAACAAAGTCGAATACCACGTATAGGCAATTTTGTTTTCATACAAAACGTAATCATTGTGCGATTTTTTATTTTATTTCGATCGGTTTTATTTTTGAATGTGCAGGCTTATTCGCCAATATCCACTAAACAGGCCTTTATGTAGAATATTTTATAAAATAGGATCTATTATATCTATTACACATATGCGATAGAAATTTCAAGTTTGTGTTCAAACTATTCGATATCAGATTTTATAAAATGCACAAGAACAGTAGGTTGTCTAATAATTAAATAATAATAATATAAATTATATGTATAGAATTGTAAAACATATTAATAACAATGGACAGCCTATTGTTCTTATTTAGCAATTTCTGAGAATATGCCTTATCTTATTTTGAGAATGCAACGTAAAAATATTTAGATTCATATGAAATATATATATATATATACAATTATTCAATACATCCCCTATAAAAAAGAAACGAAAAAAAATGGTACATCATTGGATTTAGGTTTACTTACACAAATAAATTGAGGAAGAGTATTATATCTCAGTAGTAGGCGATATTTACTATCATTACTTTAATTATTTTTATAAAAGTTAAAAAAATATATTTCTCTCTTAAGACCTCTAATCATATTTAAAATATTTTGTTCTATAGACTTCTGTGTGCATTATTGTTAAATATAATATCTTGCAACATGAACACTAAAATTTCAGCCAATTAAATATTCGCAGGCTATTTCACGCCATACGTAAATTTATAAAATCTCATTACAGTTTATATATCCTTGTCGCAATACACAGACCCTTTACAACATTACATGCAACATACCAAGGAAACTTATATAATTATATACAAAGATTATTCGCATTTTAATGCTTATTGTATGGCAGCAGCGAACTATGCAAATTGGATTTAATATTTTCGCAAGCTACAAAAAATATCTGTATCGTAGTCCATCTTCGTTTAAGAGCCCATAATAACAACGGAACATTGCACAAGTGCATAATTGTCATATTCATAAAAATACATTTGATTTTCTGTTTTTCAAGTTTTACCATAAAATTTTCGATTTAATAAATATAACAATAAATTCACGTTAACCTTTGCTTTACCAAACATATCCATAATTGGTGCACCCTCGAATTGTAACTCGAGTAACTTTTGTATATCGATGTCAACTTTCTCCATTTCTACACCCATAAATTTGCAACGTACGCTGAACAGGCCACTATGTTCTGTGGGGCTTATTTCAAAAATCACATTCTTGAATTGCGATTGCGGAAGTCCATCAACTTCTAACAGTACCCCCTTTTCTTGTAGTTTAGCAGCGGAATATTTCAACGTCATTTTAGATCTTAACTTACCATGACTGTTCTTTTGAATGGCTTTGAATGCTCGTAAAGATCTACGCATAGTTTAATACCGTTACAAGGATAAAACTCAATATTAAAGGTAATCACATACATACGTACCCTTTTCCCGTGTGCAAGTTTTCCAAACAACGTTGTATGTATTCATTGTAGTACTCCACTTGTTCTTGATAATATTTACACTTTTCTTGTAGTCTCTGTTTCGTTATACGTAAAGTCTGCAATTCTTTATTTCGCATAATTCGGTATTTTCCTTTGTTACAGAGATCTTTAGCTACCGCTGTTATAATATTTTGATATCCATCCCCTTGACTGACCCATCCTCCAAGTTCGAGTTTGTGGAGATATGCGCGTAACTGTAGTTTACAATCGTTTAAGGACGAACTGCGAAAGAAATGTTTTTCATTAGCGCACTTATTTCTTAGCTTGTTATAAATTGTTTCAGTGAAATACCTTTTATGAATAATATTTATCGTGGGTGATAGACTGGAGCATTTTACGTCGTACAGTTTTTCTTGTACAGGAGAACAAGTCGTATCCAAAGCATCTACTAATGTTTGACCTTTTAAAAATTGAAGCACAGAAACTAGCAATTCCTTCGTTTTAATAAAGAGTTTGTTTAAACTAGCATCTTCATCTTCAGGTACTTGAAATTTGTTGGTGAGTATTAGGCAGACCTCGGTTTTTCCAAATCGCGTTAAGTTTGTTTCGCAAGTGGTATCGGCTAATAAATAATTGAAATATAACATTCCGTTGATTTAATAAATGTCGCAGAGGCAATTAATTGTTCCTTACGAATTCCAAGTAAAGATGCAACGGTAGATGCTGGTCCCAAATCATCTAACAAATCGTGCAACGGGTCCATCGGATCTGGTGCTATTTGATCTTGATATTCTAACATGAGACAGTGAGTATCACAAATTTCCTGCAAATTATACGGTTAGAAATATCAATAATGTAAGATTCTTAACTTGCATATGATTCCTGTTTCTTACTTGCAAGGAAATGTAAATTTCGGGCTTCTCGATAAGAGTAGCTTCTGTGTATTCATGAATAGAAAAATGTTCTTCTAAATCTTCGATTTGACAACAGTAACGAAAGAAGCATTTAAATTTTTCGTGGCATTCAATTATAAATGAATTCAAACATACTAAATGAGTAGCCTCTTCTCCGAACTAAAAAAGAAAAAAGGAAAATGAAAATATGATGAGACTCATAATTTTACCCACCTCTGAACGATATTATTTAAATGAATATATGTACCCCTTTTTTAGAAGCAGCAAATTGCAATATTTTTGCGATACTGGCTAAATTTCTTCGTTGGTCGTTTGATAATGATCTATCAATTGGCAATGTAATGATATCGAACGCATCGGGAGCTACTATAGCTGCGTTAATAAAATGATAATAAATTAAATTGCCGACTACTTTCAAAATGTCTTTCTCTGGAGCGTTCGGGAATTTTTCTGTTAAGGAATCATGTAAAACTTTCGCCATGTATAACATTCCATATGGTATTAAATCTCGGGACTCCGTTATTTTGGTTAAAAATTCTAAAACAGTGCTTTGCAATAATTGTATTCCTCTATGCAGTCTGATTCGTACTTGTTCATAATTTAAGGCCTGCTGTTGCGTTACCGTATATGGCAAATCCCTGTTGACAGAAGTAATTGTAAAAAGAGTATTACGTTGCAAACAATCAATCTGAAAACTTACAATGTTTCCCCCGTTTCCATTTCCAATTGATTTCGCCAGCACTTATAAATATCGACCGGATTTGTCTCTATATTTAATGTTCGATCCGCCAATATTTTTTCAATAATCGGTCCAACAATTTGTCTCAAAGCCCTTTGACCATTTAATTGACGCGCATAATTCACCACCATTTTTAAGACAAGAGGATTTCCAGTTACAACTTCAGACGGTTTTTGAAATTTACACCTATGCATTAAATTATATCATTTACAGCGTCGATGTAGTTCTTTATTATCTTTCCGCGGGTAGCCGGATATATACCTGATCTCCTCTTGCAAAGCGCTTCCGAATAGTTTTAATAATAAATATTCCTCCCGAATGTTTGAGCCAAAATTAAACAGCGTTAGGATTACATTTTGAAGAAACTTGTTCGTTTTACTTTGTGGTAAGAGAAACAAGAGTATGGAAAAATATGATGGATTAGTTTGCAACGCATAGAATAAATGCTGATATCCTTCCAACATTTTTCGACCCTCTTTTGTTAACGATTTCAACCCTTTTTGTGAGATAATACCATCCGATATAGAGTTTCTTTGTTCCCTGTTAGAGTGTCTCTGTTTTGCAAGTGTTTCTAAGCTCTTCCCATGAGCTACGACATCCTGTAAATTGTTTTTTTGTTAATATTATACTTTTAAGCAACATCATCTTGAATCTTTTAGCTTTATAAATTTTGTTTTCATTACTTGTAACGTAATTCTATTCTGTATAAGCAATCCAATTTTTATGTCCATACTATCCAATTGTTGCGACAAAGTTTGATTATGTCGGATGCTTTGCACTACCTCGTGTTTTAAATGCTGTAGCAATAAATTGGTCGTCAGGAATTGATGTATGAAAATTGTATTTAAAAACTAAAGAACTGCATACTTGTAATTGTAAATCTCTGTCATAATCCTCCGCGTTGAAGTTTAAAATTGCGGAAAAATGGCGAACCACAGGAAATGGTATTTTTTCCATATATAACAATGAATGGAAAGCGCGTCTTTCTGCACGGCCGCGCCACAAAGCTTGTAACTTTATAATCTTTTCCTCCTAATAAAATATACAAAATATAATACATAAAATAAACTGATATATCACTTATTATTTCGGAGAACAGTTCTGAATAAAATAAATGAGTATTATTTACATGTTCTCTGTAATAATCCAATATATTTAAATATTTTGCTTTAACTTTTAAGTATTGAATCTTTGATTTTTCTCCATTACATGTCCTTTTTTCTAATAATTTAATATACTTTTTCCGCTGCACCATACTTCTCCACCACGCTTGTATTTGAACAATTTTATTCATGTTATCGTAAAGATACGCGAATCGTTCAGAAATCTTTTTCCGCAATAAATGTCCTCGGATACAAGCTTGCAATCGAATTATCTGTCTACTTATTTTGTGCTCTTCATGTTCTCTTATTGTACTATTTTTTATTATTCCCTAAAAATAATTAAATGCAATCAACCTTCGATGCTTGTTCAGCTTAGGGAAATTAATTAGTTATGAAATACTTTTATATCTTCCATGCTGATGTAAAATGATTCAGATATATTTTTGGGGCAGTCCCAAGTGTAATTGTATCTTTGTAAATCTAAGTACGATTCGTTTCCCTTTGGTGTCACATAACGAACGAACGCACAATCGTGCTTTTCATTCTGAAATGCAACAGCATTATAGAAAAAAAGTATGTTAGTCATTAAGCAATACAGTTTACTATCAAGTTGTACCTTCATATTTTGTAATTCGCATAAACTTCGAAAACAGTCTGTCTTATAATTGTTTGGTATTTTAAAGCCGAATGTTTGAAGGCAATCGATTGTAAATAACATGTCGTTTCGCTGTAATCCTAGATTGACTTGTGATAAAAATGTGCACACTAAAAAAATATTCAATTCATTGTTTGTGTTGAGAAGCACAACGCGAATCCAGAGGGTTTATGACACGGTCAAGCTAATGCTATTTTTGAGGAACATATCTAACGTTTCAAAACATCTGGCTGCCAGCCCTCAAATGGCACCGAATTATCATAAACTTTAACCACAATTATAGCGGCGACACAGATCTCTCTCTTTTTACCTCAATAGCAGCGACCCTATTATAAAATTCGAGAATTTCGAGCGGTCATACGAAGGCACATCTGGCGGCCTCGCGTCAACCCTCTGGGATTTTCCAACACCTCGCGTTGCACCCACACACAGGGCTGAGCCTGTTCCCCTTCCAGAGACACATCGCGCTAAGGGCGTTAGAAATATTCCTCAAAAATAGCATTAGCTTGACCGTGTCATAAATCCGCTTTAGCCGAACCCTCTGTATTCGCGTTGTAGCTTTGAACAATTTGAAAGAAAACAAAGTTAGTAACGCAAGATAGACAGACTATATGTTATACCGTTCTGAACATTTTCCGCTTCCGCAGCTACAACCTTCGTAACATTTTCTACATCTTCGAGCCACAATTCAGATCCATCGAAATGTTTTTCTTCGAGGCAATTCTTAAATAATTTCAGATAGAGAGTTGCATTATCTGGTGAAGTATGTTTTTGTAACTTTAGAGCAGTATCTTTTAAAGCAGTTATAACACCGTCTCGATCGTTTTCCACGACGGCCAAGTTTAATTGACGCAGCACTTGTATGACTGTGGAAACGATAAAACAAATACTATATAATAATATACACACAAATTATTACCATATACTACTATTAATTCGAAAATAATACAAAAAAATGTATGTAATATACCTTCATCGTCATTTTGACACTGTTGATTTACAACGTCAATGCATTCTTGTATATCAATGTATGTTAATAGAGGACATTCTTCGGCAATTACCTGTTTTTCACAGCGGACTGCCGCTAATGCTCTGTAATATTTTACTTTATGTTCCTGCTCTATTCCCTACGGTGTAATACATGTAAAAGCAAGTTCTTATTTCATCACACATGTATATAAAAACCAAAATGACACTTACAGAAACATGACAATCTGGTTTTGTCAATGCTTGATAAACCAAATCCGGATTGTCTGTGTCCACCGCTTTGGTAATTTCTGCGATCGTCGACAGAACTCGTAAACTAACTACAATATCGCTGTATGAAAGGTCGTTCTATTAAGAATATTGTTCATATTAATAACAATTTATATCATATACACGTGTATAATCGTACATTATTTATATTTCGTTTCTACCTCAGATTCAGTGCGATCGATTTTCATTTCTTCGTAATATAATGGCATAGCGAAGTCATCGATTTTTCTTATTACTCCAAGACTAGGATTTTTTAAAGCTTTATAGAATTCATCTTGCGCAGCACTTTTTAATGTCAGATTTAAAAGCTTCACACTGTCATCACCTGTGCGGAAGAAAATGAGTTCATAATTGCATTCGTTCTCGAGTATTTAATACTAACGTTTCTCGGATTTAAGTGCGATTTCATTTGTCTTATCAATCTCTTTTTGAAGTAGTTGCTTCCAATGATGATGATTGCTTTCAGAATATATACTGTTCCATTCAGAGCTCTCTAATAACTGCATTAATTGTTCTTTGTACAACTGTGCATTTTCATTTACAATATTCTAATGAAAAAGAAAAAAATTATGTTCGTAAGTAACAGAATTTGCGAAGAATTAAAATGGATAAAAGCAATGGTATAAAATATACTTTTAAGCATAGAGTTGATGTCTTTAATGCATCCATGAATTCTTTATTTTTACGATGGATAGACTGAATTATATTTTCTATAGCGCAATGAACTGAAAAGGATATATGTGGTTAAAAAATGGTTTAATTATAAAATAATTATTCCTACTACAACTTACCATTGACATAATTGATATGACCCTGAATTTCTGCCTGAGTCAACAGTTCATCGTATACGTCTGCCACGTAGCTATCATTAAGAGACTGTTAAATTTTGATTAATTATTAGGCATATCGACTAAGACAAGTAAAACAGATGAATTATTACTTACTCTATTAAGTGCAACTTGTGCTTTAGATTCTTTGGCTTCATACAAAGTGTTACTGTATTCTTTAATGAAGCAGGGCACGATACCATTTAACTGTACTACATTATTATTCAGCGCACCCAATGTTTTGTCATAATCCTTGCAATACAAAAATGTTGAATTAATCAAGTTATTCCAAGCACTTTCTGAATCCAGAATGCTATCTGTACCTTCTCTGTAATGGCTTGATTAATTGCTATCACCGCAGCATGAAGAGTAACTGCGTCGGTTTCCATGCTGTCCGCGAATAAACCGCCAATCTTTTGGAACGATGGCATTTGGATTCCATATTTTTTTAATTCTCTGCTAACAGCGTTTATTTCCTCCTCTAAAAAGGTTCACACATCGTAATAATAATACAATCGATTCTATATATTTTCATACAGCGCACAGTCGAACAATTACCAGTAAAGTTCACTTTTCCATACAAGTCTTGAATCTGTGGCGCCCTACCCAATTTAAACAAATGAGTACTCAATGCATGAATACAATATATGACTCGAGGCATGTTTTTCTTATCGTAGATATCTGTTGTCTCCGGTCGAAAGGTCTGTTAAGAAATGTTTATGTACACAATATTTTCCCTTACTGTACAAAGAATACGTACCAATGGTAATTGCATAGACTTTAAAGATTTTAAAAAGTGATTGATGTTATCCGTGTGCCTGAATTGCAGACCAACTGCTGCGTAACGCTTCTGTTCGGAATCATAGATTTTGTTAACGGCCAGAGATTCAGGAGCCATAAAATGTGCAAGCTTCGCCAGATACACTCCGTTTCTTAAATTCTCCTCTAGCTCGGTTGTAGGTGGAAGCATTTCTCTGAGGCACGCTTCCAACCATCTATAAAAATCGACAGAACCATAGAACTTTGTATGGATGAAGAATTACTCTGATTCATTTGAAAAACAAATGTACTTTTTCGCTTCCTCCAAGTGACAGAGGTACTCGTAAGCGAGTGTCTTTTGACGTTGCTCATCCATCTCCTGTGCCGATTTACGTATATCACCTCCTGTAAAACTTTGTATTCTAAATAAAGGATTAAAATCTACATACGGAATACAAGATGCACGTATTACATAGTGAAATATTCGATGCCGCGTACTAACAAAGTTTCCATTTGACATTTATGGTAGGCAAGAAGCGAGATGAAAATTAAGTATCGAAATTGTTCGGCAAGCTTACCTCGTTCATGGTTAATTAATTTGTCATCGGTATCACTCATATTAGAACAATAGAAAATACAATTAACAGACAAAAAGGTGACAATGATACACGATAATGGAGTAGTACGTTAAATTCTACGAATTCAAACTTGTTCAAAAACGCAGGTACGGTGGAACACTGTGTAGTCGTACCAACCGTGGTACATTTCGATTGCGAATCTTATTGGAGGATAAATAGATGCAAATCTTTCCATTGGTAATTTTAACTGAATGCGAGAAAAGTACTCGCTACTAACTTCGTTCCCCCCCTTCGTTCGTCAAGAACCGCGACGGATTCTTTTGAAACAAATAAAGCAATTATAATTAATTCATGCTGACAAATGACAGATTAATTTATTCTAAAAATGAATATTCCAAATACGAACATCGATACTTCTTTAACTCTAACATTTTCGTATCTGGCACTTGTGGTATATAACAAGTTTTATATTTATTTATTTCATTTATCTACCGAAATCTATCAGACATTATATATAATATAAACGGAAATGAATTCTTTCAATAATTAAGCGAAAGCTAAATTACTATGCAAATTGTACGGAAGCATAACTTAATGGTTTGTCAATGAATTTAGTAACAACAAATGATGTATGTTGTAACAAATGAAAGATAATTTGAACGAATGCATTTTTCGGATATTCGACATATATACATATATGTATGTATATACAGTTCCCAACACATCCTTCGTATATCATTGTTTCTTTCAGAATTATCGTTTCCAGAATGAAATTCGCATGCCGTTTGCAGTTCCACGAGGAGTAGAAATTTGTTTACTCAATTTCATGCGTTCATTCATTAATGAGACGCACGCGATATGTGTACGTTAATGCCAGTGAAGTGGTGCAGAATTAAGGGGAGGCTAAGGAGGAAACAACGCAAGAATAATGGAGGGGGCAAGGGGGCCCAGATAAAGTGTTTGACCCTCGCCCCTTCAATGACCCGGGAGATATCGTTCCACTAAAATCACTGACGTATCTCCCAGTCGAATGCGAGGTCTGTTCTACTGCAGGTCACAGTCATCGCTATTTCTCACCACGCTTGTTCATTCGATTCAGTGTCAAAACTGAAAATGCAATTCACAAAAGTACTTGTACTTCTTTTCTGTTTTCTGGTGATTGGTCGATGCAGCGACCAAAATTCCAGCGGTGAGTTGTTTAATATATTATAATAGAAAATATACTTGTTCTTCTGTTACGTTTCTGACATATGTAAATCGTTTTTGAGCGATTTTCCGTTCTTGCGCAATCTAACGCTAAGATCAAAGACCGATTCATAGATAATATAAGTGACACGAGCGTCGTAGAAGTGGTAGAATGCAAGTATGGAATTATTGTGCGATGGAAAGAAAACGTTTTTGCTATACTAATAATTGGGTATAGCTTTTCATTGAATTATTAATAAGATCGATACGTAATATTGTTAATTATAAATGGATACTTAAATGTAGCATTAATGTTCAAATTTTTTTTGCATTCAACGTCTAACTGAGAATATGTTTTTTTTCAGGAAAAAATGATACGACAGCACAAATCGCGCTTGGCGAGAAACGACTCGGAGATCATATTCGCGCGATCTTGGAGCACTATCAGCAAGAAGATCCGATAGGACTACCGGGGGCGCCAGTACCAGATCCCATGCCTGTGCCTGATATGAAGCACTCGTTTTCTATGTACACCATGAATTTCAAGGAAGTCAAAGTCTACGGTCTCTCCAAATTTCGAATAGTACATATGGAGTCTGAACTGGCACTGATGCAAGTGAGAATTTTTCTTCCCCTCCAAAAAATAGAATCAAATATGATAGTCGCGGACATGCAAATTGTTTAAAGTTTAAAACATCGTCACTAATGCACAATCAATGAAAATTTAAACGTTCTAAGCTTCAAGCATTCATAACAAATGGCAATACGGTATATTTAATCCATTTATTTATAGATTTCTCTATTTAAAGAATAATTATTCATTGGCTCTTCGCTAAACTGTTATGCATCACTTCTACGTTTAGTAACATCTATCGTTACGAAAAACGTGCGCTAATTATACAATTGTAACGCGGAACATGTCACACGGATGAGTAATTACGGAAACGTCTAATTAAATTGCCTCGAGAGTGCCTGCCAAATCGGTTCGTATAAGAATGAGCCAGCAAGCTTTAAATGATTTGCACGATTACGACTGTTTATGCGATTGCAAAAAAAATAATTGGGATTCATTTCTATTTGAATATATTTTTCGAAGGTAACCGTGGCGCTGAGCATTGAATCGTTGGATATTCGTGGATTGTACACCCTATCCTCTTGGTTGTCTCGATCGGCCGGGGATTTTACCGTGAAATTAACAGGGGTGAACGTTCAAGGTATTGCCAGACTCACAGTTGGTGCCGATGGGAAATTGCAAGCGCAAAATATCGATATGGACTTGACGTTCGTGAACATTGATATGGATTTCAAAAATTTGGGTTTCCTTGGTTCTGTGTTTCAAGGATTAATCAATTCTGTAGGCACCTTCATTTTCGACAGCATTAAACCCTTCATATTGAAGGAAGTGAATACCAACATAAGGTAATAGATCGAACAAATTAATGCCGGTAAACGTGAGAAATGGAAGTGATCCGAAAATTGATTTCCTCGTTCTAGGGGCGAAGTTAACAAACAAATCTCTCAGCTGCCACAGTATTTCCCAAATTCCATATCACCTTTCGATATGGCAGTAGCTGAGGCACGCAAACAAGTATCTGACATGGGCTATGATCCATTTAAAGTAAAGGATTATAGCCAAACTGTCGGCATATTTACCGTCACGTCGAGTCATACTTGGATCACCGGTCTGGCAAGCTTCTATCGGATGGGAAACATTACATTAAGCATGGAGAATGGAACAGTAAATAATCAATCACTTCTCAAGCAAACAGTACCATTCCAGATATCATTTACCGTATCGGTTGCCGATAATCCAGTTTGCAAAGCAAATTAGATGTTATCGTAATTACATCACTTATTACGTCGTGTACATTTGCAGACCCAAAGCACGATGATTAATCAATCTTAATCGGGATCTGTAACTGTCATATCTGTTGCGCAATCTGTTTGTAGGCGTCGATGCATCTGAACATTCTTTGTTCCCTTTTAAAGGTATACGCAACGATTGACGTCGGGACTCAAGAAATCGAAGGAAAGACTCACTGGGAAATAAGCGTGATCGGTGGTTTCTTATCCAGGGCTGGTACTGTTTCCTTTACCGTACAATATTTCAGGGTTCAAATAAAGCTGAGCCAACCCTTGGACACTCGAAAGAAGCCAAGCGTGGAGGAACTTGACCTTGAGTTGGGTAACATTCAAGCGAGAATTCATGGGGCCGGTACCATCGATTACTTGGTAGAAGCTAGCGTTAATATACTGCCAAACCTTTTAAGGTTCGAAGCTGCTGTTTTTCTACATCACGCAAAAATCAATGGATTCTAAGTCTATCGATTCGTGACGCAATTTAAATGAAAATCTTTTTTTTAAACAGGTATCAGATAATGGATGCAATAGAGGGGCCACTTGAAAGGCGCATACAGTCGGAATTAAATAAAGTGGACGTTGAGAAATTGATCTACGAAAAGATTCCCGATATAGAAGAACAGGCTAGGTATATACAAGGTTTAATTCCGGCAGAGGAGACTATATTGGAGGAAGCAGCAGTACCTCCAGAGGATCAGGATGGACAGCCGTTCTCAGAAAGTGAAGAAGACCGTGGCCCTTCGTAAAAATTGAACACATTAAATAATACGCCGAGCATTAAGGACTCTGCATTTAGATTATTAATGTACGATGCGAAAATATGAACGTTTCCGCTGGTACCACGGTTGGTTAAATTGGTATGCATCTGTTCGTGATAAATGCACTGCGCAGCACCTCACTTGTGTGCCTTGTATATATTTTTGTTTTATAGAAATACATTTTTTTGCGGAGATTTTTCGCTATTCGTTACTACTTAGAAAGTATACACACACGATTATACTATTTAATATTTCTTTATTGAAAATATACTGATGAAATATATAGTAGCGTGTATATTAAACATTCATTACACATGTATAATTTGGTAAATTATTCGATCGCTTCAACTACCGTTAATTCTTCAAACGCGATCGCAATACAATCTTATATACCTAATAGAATAATAAAGTTACATGCGTGTAACTAAATTATTACTAAACAGTGTGTAATGAGAATTAAGCCGGACTAAGCAACAAAAAATTGCTGTGCTCGAAAGTCAACAATGCATGCAACTGTATAAAAGGAGTATAGTGAGACAATAATCGGTCCGGCATTTACAGACTATGCCGCTTTAATTGCTGGCGCGTTTATTCGCTCGATCGGTACGATTCTTTCCCCAGGAGCTGGTAAAACGAGCCTTGGTGCAGTAACTGTTAGAACACCATCACATGATAGACTTGGTCTAACGTGGCCCATATCATATCCTTGTGGCAGCGTGTATCGGCGTACGAAATGTCGCGACACATATCCATGTTGATCTTTCTTCTCTTCGTGTTTTGCCTCAATTGTGATGTATTTATCATCTGTTCTGACAGTGATCTCTTCTGGTGCAAAATGTTGCATGTCGACAATCACTTGATATTTATCTTGTTCCCGTTCAACGGTAGTCGAACCATCTACTTGGTGCTGCAATTGTTTCATCATGGTTTTCCATGGACGGAAGCATTCATTGAAGGAAGGCATTGGTGGTGGTTGCCAAAGATCGCCCCTGGTACTGAGGCGTCTAAAATGGTCCTCCAATTCTCGGTGATAGAGGTCCATGTCCTGCCACCAGTTGCGGAAAGGATCTCTCGACACCAATGCCATGTTTGCCCGTGATCGATCTGTAGAAATTATAGTATGCAAAATAACAATTTGCCAATTATAGAGACTAGAAATACTGGGGAAAAAATATTAGACGGGCCAGAGGGAGAAATTATGACGTGTGGGTCTGTAAAAAAAAATAGTTGTTGGTATTGTTATTCTTGATGAATATTTTATTTAGAATTGTAGTGCATGAGAAATAGTGTACCTGTAGTTTTTGGAGCCGCTATTCGAAATCATTTTGCATCAAATGCATTTACGTCTGTCTACTGTCTATTCTTAGATACCCGAAACAAATGCGTAAAACGTAATATAAACATTGTACTCATGTACTCAAATTTCACACAAAAGCACAAACGCAACTTAAAAAAAAATATATATATATACGTACATAGAATTAAAAAAAAGAAATAAAAGAAGATTCGATATACCCGGATTGAACAATTGTTTATGTCACTGACAGTCTTACAATAAAATTCTATAGCGTGAGTGCACATACCTTTTTTTAGAAAAGCTTTATCTCGTTTTGTAAATCTTTCACTGGGAACAGAAATCGTTTGTTTCGTATAAAATCGTTCGGTATTTGCACGAAACTACAGGTTCGATTTGCACTTTCTGACTACGCAATATCCCAGACCACTGGCTATATATTTGTTGCAGCGCGCCTTTCGAGATTTTGCGAAGCGAGCATGCACATGCGCATATATTGCATACGAACTGATCATGCGCAAACTTCTATCCCTGGCGAACGTTCGCGCAATTATAGCGCGACAAATCAGCGTATTGCTTTAGTCTTCCGTAAGCTTCTGGCTTGTTCGGGTACTTTTTATTATAGTTTTTGGCGTGTACCTCAGTAGTTTATTCGATATTTGTATATATTGCAATATCATGTAATAAGATCGTCGTATAACTTTCATGCAAATATATCGGCCTAATGTTTATGCCAGATATTACATAATACGACGCTTAAATTAATGTTACTATATGCTTTTTGTAATGATTAAACTTCAAAGCATTCTAATCTGTTTCCTTTTGGCGCCCTGCTTGTAATCTACACCGATAGTTATTCAAAGGAAACAGTCATCAAATATAAATTTGAAACCAATGATGCGCGTTTAGCGTTTAGTATTCTACAAATACTGTTTCGAAAGATCGATTAGCAGAAGATGAATGCATTTATTCTAGAACATTTAAACATTCGATGGTGCACCTCCTCGCAGTGTACATTCAGCCATTCTAGACTCATACGAATTTTTAGTAGCAAAAAATAGTTCTTCTCTTGAACAACTTCTTTTCTTGAACATTCATTCTATCTATTTCATGAACTGAAAATTACGAAATTACGTTGCTGTAACTATAACAGTTCGCCATAATAACTATTATAATTGTTTAATTGTTTATAACAAATGAACCTCACACTCAATAAGGTTCACACCTATTGGAGATGGTAGCTTATATTTCCAGCTTTAATTTAGGTCCGGTGATCGTTGATGTAACTCGCCTGCCAGTCAAAATAATGGCATTTGTTTATAATTTCTTTAAACAGATTCAATTATCTCGCGTTCTACTGGGCCGATCTTGATCGACGAAGTCTTAAATTAAAGCTTTCTGTTCAAGGAACAATCTTTTTCTAGTGTAGAATAGCTCCCGTGTATAGCTACCGTGCAATGTCATAACCAAAATTTAAATTGTTTATAAAAAAGAAGCAGTGCTCGAGGCATTAGTAAATCGTTTATTGTCGTGTAGCAGCATCCTTTACCCTTATTTTAAGCACTCGATCATTAATCTAGCTCCTCCAGAAGCTGAGATAATTGCAGTGACCCGAAGTGAATTTTTGCCGATTCTTCAATTGTTAATAACTGTTAAACCACAAATGCCATATTGTTGCAACTACTGGAGAATATAGCTATGGTTCGTAGCTTTAATTTAAGACAAGTCCGATTAAGAAATACCTAATGGAAGCCGCGAAAAACGTAATGGTTTAAATTAACGATGTAATCCAGGAATTCGATTTTGAAGGCGCGGCAAATTGCGAAAAAGGCCGCAAACGCGAGATGGCGCCACATGACTGATTACCGACATACATTACCGATAAAATATTTAAAAATTGTTATCTCGGCTTCTGCTGGGCCGATTCCAATCAACGAAGTCTCAAATGAAAGGAAAGAGAATAAGCTACACGGCAAAAAATATCCCGTTGCTGTAACTATATGCACTTGGCCGTAATAACAATTTTAATTGTTTAAATGTTTATAACAAATGAACTGCACATGGAATAATGTTGACACCTGTTGGAGATGTTAGCCTATACTCCAAGCTTTAATTCATGTTCTGCAGTCATTGCTGCATCTCGCCAGGAAGTGGCAGTAATAGCATTTGTTTATAATTTCTTTAAACAAATTTAATTATCTCGGTTTCTGCTGGGCCGATTTTAATCAACGAAGTCTCAAATGAAAGGGAAGAGAATAAGCTACACGAGAAAAAAATATCCCGTTGCTGTAACTATATCCAGTTGGCCGCAATAACAATTTTAATTGTTTATAACAAATGAACCGCACATGGAATAGTGTTCACACCTATTGGAGATGTTAGCTTATACTCCAAGCTTTAATTCATGTCCCGCGGTCATTGCTGCATCTCGCCAGGAAGTGGCAGTAATAGCATTTGTTTAAAATTTCTTTAAACATATTCAATTATCTCGCGTTGTACTCGGCCGATCTTGATCGACGAAGTCTTAAATTAAAGCTTTCTATTCAAGGAACAATCTTTTTCCAGTGTAGAATAGCTCCCGTGTATAGTTACCGTGCAAAGTTATAACTAATAATTAAATTGTTTATAAAAAGGAAACAGTGCGTGAAGCATTAGTAAATCGTCTATTGGCTTGTAGCAGCATCCTTTACCTTCACTTTAAGCACGCGGTCATTATTCTAGCTCATCCAGAAGCCGAGATAATTGCAGTGACCCGGAGTGCATTTTTGCCGATTCTTCAATTGTTAATAACTTTTAAACCACAAATGCCATATTGTTGCAACTACTGGAGAAGATAGCTATGGTTCGTAGCTTTAATTTAAGACAGGTCCGGTTAAGAAATACCGGCTGGAAGCCGAGAAAAACGTAATTGTTTAAATTAACGATGTAATCCAGGAATTCGGTTTTGAAGGCGCGGCAAACTACGAAAAAGGCCGCAAACGCGAGATGGCGTCACATGGTTGATTATTGACTGTCCCTAGCACTCCATGGCACACACAATGTTATCGACACATAGTGAAAAGCGATTTTAATTATTTCTGACTCTGCTCCTGGTGGTTGTTTTTTAATCTATGAGGTGGCAAATGAAAGGGAAAGAATTAAGGCATGGACCTGTAATAGGCTCGTTGCTATAACTTTGTCCACTTGCTCGTAATAAATTAATTTAATTGTGTAAATGTTTATAAGAAACTAACGAAACCAGGTAATATTCCGCTCTGATCGAATTCATTCTTGCGAGATCCATTCCCTTCCTTTTAAAATAATCGTCCCTTTCTCTTATGCTCTTGGTATAACCTTCCTCCCATCTTTTTCCTCTAAACATCCCTTCATCATTTTGTACTATACTTACTAATATATTTTTTGTGTGCGCAGCTTTCATGGACAAAGAAATGAAGAGCATGGACAGTCATTTCTCATTGTGCGTAAGAGCGAGAAAGAAGATGGAAGCACTCTTGCCACATACTTTAGCTATCCTTTAGTTATAGTGAATTAATTTAGAATAATTGTGTCATTGATTGATATGTATATCTATTACATATTTTATTTTATATTCAGTTCATTCCGTAGAACTTGTATAAACTGCAATATTACTTTTACTACAAGTTCTACTGAATGTGCCAAATATAAAATCGATCATTGTTAGTTCAGTATTGATTCAAGTTTTAGTTGTACGATGTAATTAGATTGTAATTAGATATAAAAGAATAGTTTATAAGTATTTGTTTTTAAATTAGTTTTACAACATTTTTGTAACTTGTATTTTCATTAATTAGTTTAAATAAATTTTCAATGCAAAGGATTCCACTGTTCTTTTTATTTTCAAACCTTACCAATCCTTGAAAAGACCTAATTCCAATTCCTTAAACAAGAAGTAACGTGGATGGACTTTAAATGCAAAGTCCTAAAGCGAGAAACTTGTAAAAATGGCCCTACACGTTATTAAATTTGGAAGCGGCATATTCTAAGTCTTCACTTCGTGCAAAATTGGTTGGCAAGATGTCCAGAAAATTTAAGTGCTCGGAAATTCGTGGAATGTGACGTCATTTCCCAGAATTGCTGCGACCGAATACCTCCTCGCATATCATATTCTCCTGATACAAATCCACGATTTTCAGCGAGATATTTTTGTCAGAAACTCAGAAATTTTGTGCTCGGAAATTCCTGGAACGTGACGTCATTTCCAAGAATTGCCGAGATCGAATACCTCCTCGCATATCATATTCTCCTGATACAAATCGACGATTTTCAGCAGATATTTCTGCCAGAAACTCAGAAATTTCAGCGCTCGGAAATCTGGACTTTGTATTAGGAGAATATGATGTGAAAGGAGGTATCCGACCCCGGCAATTCTTGGAAATGACGTCGGATACCTCCTCGCATATCATATTCTCCTGATACAAATCCACGAATTTCAGCAGATATTTTGCCAGAAACTCAGAAAATTTTTGACGAGAATCGTGGTTTTGTATCAGGAGAATATGATGTGCGAGGAGGTATCCGTGCTCGGCAGTTCTTGGAAATGACGTCACGTTCCAGGAATTTCCGAGCGCTTCTATTTCTGAGTTTCTGGCAAAAATTTCTGCTGAAAATCGTGGATTTGTATCAGGAGTATATGATGTGCAAGGAGGTACTCGAATTTCACATCATTTCCAGGAATGTTTGAGACTTTAATTTAATTTCTATCCGAATTTAATTTTCGAAAAATTTTCCAGACTGTACGGTAGTGATCTCTATGTACACATTTGTGAGCTAAGTGGAGGAAACTGTAGAATCGATTCCGTGGAACACAGTTTTCTTCTTTACCATGAAGTGTTTTCGGCAAATCTCTATTTCATTCTGCGCATGCGCACATTTAGCAAACGCGACCACTTTAAACCCTAATAATCTCATCAATTCCCACCGAAGAATTAGACGAAATTGTTTAACCATTTACTTGTTTAATGAAATTTTATTAAACGGCAGGTAAAGGGCCATTTTAAAAGGGATAAAGAATATGGAAGGAAAGGGTTATATAGTAGAAGGGTAAGAAAATAGTAGACAGATATATCGTAAAAGTTATTTATTGTTCCTGCTGTTCGTCATACACATGTTACTCATTTATATCAATATGTTCATCACATTTTTATCCAAAGACAGGAATGCTTCGATTGCAATTCTGTTACCATTAATCATTCCAATTACTATACGCTTGCTTCATGTGGTAACACCTTGTACGGGTTAAGAATACCATTCGGATCCATCAGTTGCTTCAATTCGTGCATCAGTTGAATTTCAGAAGAAGTTCTGCTCATGTGAAGATATTTCGTTTTCGTGAATCCTATCCCATGTTCCGCGCTTACGCTACCGCGAAGACTCGACACGAATTCGAAGATGAATGGTTGCAGCTGCGCCGCGATGTCAGGTTCATAAGACGGTATGGACACTTGTACATGAATATTTCCATCCCCTATAAACAAAATGAACAAAAATTAATCGATGCAGATACTTGAAGTTGCATTTCGAAATAATAGTTAAACTTAATAGTCGTTACGTTTAATCATACCTAAATGTCCGTAACCGCTGATCCTTATAACACGTGGATCGCGCAATCGCTCTCTAAGCACCTCGATGACTTTGTAAAAGGATGGAAGAGGTATAGAAATATCGTACTTAAAAACGTATCCTTCTCTCAATATTCCTTCGCTGATTCCTTCTCTCAGCGCCCATATATTCTGCGAAAAACGAACGAAAATATGCGATTATCAGCGACAAAAATTGACTTGCGATTTATTAAAATAAGTGAAACGATATTATCGAAAGTTCCGAAAATAAATTGAACCACAACGTTGAAGCAAACAACAATTTTCGCATTAACGCGAGAAGACTGCGAGTTAAACCTGTTCTCGGGGAGCAACATTGAAAAGATAACACGTATCGCGAACAATCATTACATACTACTAACTTTTATTTTAGCCGGATCCGAAGTTAAAGTACCGTCCTCGATGATGTCATCGGCGAGTGCCTTTTCGACGAAGGAGGCGAGCTTCTCCTCGTCGTGGTTCACATTGCTACCAGAAGTCTCCATCAGCACGTAAAACTCGTGGCCGTCGACTTTCGACGCCAGTGGAGCTTTCATACCGAGAATACTGGTCGAAACATCTAACGACAACTTGTCCATCAATTCGAAGGACGATAGAATCTCGCCCAATTCCATTTTCGCAAGTCCAAGAGCTTTGAGCACCTTGTCGAAGCTGTTCAATCCTAGAAACGACGACGAATTCTTACGTACAGGTGCATAAGTCGCCTCCAAGACTTGGCGGTACCTAGGAATGCAACGCTGATTGCTTTAGGAAGTGGCGGACATTGAATGGCGACTTTGGTCACAATCCCCAAAGTGCCCTCGGATCCTATGAACAGATGCTTCAAATGGTAACCGGTGTTGTTCTTCTTCAGCGTGTTCAGACAGTCTACAACATCCCCGTTCGCTTTCACCTGGAATGTGAACGACTGAAGAACACGCGGGACCGACAAGGGAAGGTGTCGCGACTCATTGGTGAAGACTCACAGCTTCCAAGCCCAACACGTTCCCATGAAGATTACCATATCGAAGAAGCCTCAACCCGCCAGCATTCGTGGACACGCAACCACCTATCAGACAGCTACCCTTGGCGCCGAGGTCGATCGGCATCATTAGATTCACCGTCGCCAAATGATCGTCCAGCTCCCCGAGGACGCAGCCGGACTCGCAGGTCAACACCCCTGGCGCGAACAATCGCGGGGCAAAAAGAACGTTCCGATAATCTGGTCGTTTTAGAGAGGTCCGGCAATTTGGAACAATGTTCCCTTCGTTTCGGAAAAATCGACCTTTCTCGCTTTCACTTCGCGCCCATTACATGCATTAATGGCTCGAGCTCGAGCGTTTACCAACCTGCCAATTCGTTCGTTTCGATGATCCTGTTCATCAGTTTCATGGAAATAACGATCTCGTCGAAGACAGGCACGCTGCCGCCCACCAGACCTGTGTTCCCGCTCTGAGGGCACACGGCTAATCGATTCGCATTGCAGAACTTCAATATTGCGGAGACTTCGTTCGTATCTTTCGGTTTCAACACAAGGTTGCTCTTGCCTGCAAGTAATTCGAGCGTTGTTCAACGCCGCGTGATATATAACCGGGGGCGATGCCGAATTTTTCTCGCTGTTGTACGAATTACTTGTCGGGTAACGACGTTTAAGATATTAAAAGCAATGTTGGCGCGATGCTCCAACGAATTTGTTACGAAAGATGGAAATGGAGGAGGGCCGCTTCTGCTTACCTCTGACGATCTTGGCGTAATCTATATTGTATCCTTCGCATTCTTCTGCATTCGTTATTACCCTGTTTAATCCTAGCAGCTCGCTGAAGAATGCTACATGTTCCTTAGAAATGTTTGCGTACGGACCTCGTTCTACCTTGTATCTATCGGACGTGAACTCCGGTTTCGCGGAGAAAAACCGGAGACTCGACGTGCGGCGTAGTGCGCCGCAATACGTTCGCGAACCCATTTTCTGCAAAAGATTTTCCCAATCGATACAAATCGATCGGACTACGGCTTCGCGGATTTTCTTCAGTTTTTGACGGGGAGAATCCGTGCGCGCAAGATTGGTGTTTCTGGCGACGCGTTCCATGATTAATCGGTTGATTGATATTCGTGAAAAACTGTCGAGATCGTGCCTTTAATTTGTCTCATTCAGCACTTCCCACCGCCCATCGGGTAAGCTTAGTACGGCGGGTATTTTTGTTCGGCATGGTATAAATCATGAAAAGCGGCGACTAATTGAAACGTGATATTTATGTAACTCGGGCGAAAATTGAACCGATGGAAATATCTGCGCGAGGATCGAAGCGATCCTAAACTGTTCGTGACCGACGTGATTAATTGATGCATTTGTCTTATTAAACGTCGATCCCATTTTAAAGATAAAAGTAACGCGCGGATTACGATCGTGTTGGTGGGTCATTTTATTGAGTACACTGCCATTTTAAACGTTACGAATCGATAAATTAAGTATCAATCTCTTCGATACTGATATCGTGTATACTTGACTTGTTACAGTGTTGAAAGTGGTCGGGTGTTAATTCGTGAGTTTGACAAGCTCGTTGTGAAAAAGAAAATCAGAGAAGAGGGTGCAAAGAACAGGTGTACGGGATGAAATTTCATGATTGTCGAATGATCGTGGAAGCATGGTAAAAACCAGGCGTGGCGTAATTATGCGCTCCCGGCTGCTTCCATTTTCTACACGCTAATTCGCCTCTGATGCTCGATCGACGGACATCGAATATTATAATCCACGATGAATCTTGATGGCAACTCCCCTCCTTCTCACGCACAGCCCCCTTCGCCCCTGTCGTTCAAGAGGATTCGCGGCGACGCGTGGAAGAATTACAATCCTACAGAGCGGTGGGGAAAATAAGGTCAGGGGTAGAGGGACCAAAAGAGCAAAGAGAGGAGATGAGTGAAAAGGAAAACAGATCGACCGAGAAAGACATAAAAGCGCACGAGGAAAGAGGAAAGAGAGAAACGAATCGAAACAGAGAGGGTAACGAGAGATTGGAGTGGGAAGGGGACCAATCGTCGCGACGACCAACATTTTACATCTCCACGAGTGTGTATGAGCTCGATTTGTTGGTGTACGTTTTGTCTATGGGGAAGGGCACGCTCTCTCAGAGGCGTACGTATACGTATATCCATGCATCTGTGTGAAACTCTGGGCCACAGAGAAATTCTGCCACGATAAGCGGGAAGGGAGTGTACGTATGCACAGAGAGCGCCGATATGGTGTGAGATGTGGCTATATGAAACGCAGGATACGATGCCGCGAGTTCAAAGGAAGGGCGCATGCGCGACACCGCCACGAAGTAAAGCCAATTTCTCAGTGGCGGCTCGAATCATTAACTTGTTTCCTTGGCAACCCCGGTCGACCTAAACCATTGGCTGTCGCTTTACCCCCACTTTCCCTTCGCACGCTCTATCGGTAGAAGACCAAACTACGCACGTCTCCACACTTCTTTAGCGGAATATTGTAAATCTCCTAACCTTGCGTGAGCAGGACTATAGACTGTCGCTGTTTCCCTCAACACACACATACTCATGCAAACGAAATATCGTTGTATGCGTCGACATGCCACCGTAGGGACGTGATTGCTGGGATTGGCGCGGCCACGATCTTCCTACCCTCTGCTTGAACATCCTACCGTCTCGCTCTTTGCCGAAATCCGTGACCGGTATTGGAAGATGACCGATAAATTGCTAGCGTTTCACGCTTCACTATACATCTTTTCTAAGATTTGGTTCCGAATCAAGACATTTTGAAACGTAATTCGCATTTATAGAAAAGTTGAAATATTTAAAGAACGGTTTTTCTTTTCTATAATATAAGAATTGTTCAAGAAAGCATACAAGGTTGATGAAAAACAGAACTGCATCGAAAGGTTTTAGATGCGATTGACCTAGATCAATGGTTAATGATAATCCAAATTTCGCTTTTGTAATCAATACTAAGTAGAAATCATTACACCATAACAGCAGACACGTTAGCATGCCACCCAAATTACAGTTTCAGCATTTTCTATCGAAAGTCATCGCGCATGCCAGCAGTTTCAGAAGAAAATATATTTGTTTAAATAAAAAATGTAGAATAGTCTTATGTCAATAGATATTTTGTAAGTATACGCAAAGGAACAATCACAAGCGAAATCGTATTACGGGGTTTTGAACAGGACGGTATAAGCTCAACTTAGAAACAGCTGTGCCAGGACCGTAACATCCACTCGCAAAATTGAACCAAAGTGTATTGAGAAATAAAAAAATTTGCAAATATTATGATTTACATGAATGTAATCATTTTTTAAATTTTAATAACGTAAAACTGAATATTGCACTGATGCAGATCTATTTGTGTTATGTTATTTATTACACATTTATACACAATAAACTCCATTTTTTAAACCTCTACATTTTTTATTGGTTGCCATAACCAATTACAGTTTAATTTACCATTAAAATATATATATTGTATAAAGCTATATAGTTAAGTACTTCCTTCGTATGTTCATTTAATATATTGCTCATTAAGATCTTGCACGCTCCATTTATGTAAAAAGCAAGATTGAAAATATAATTGCAACATTAAAACAATCTACATACTTGAATGGCAAATTAAACTGTTTATATAAAAAGTATAAGCACGTTAGCAATTTGAAGTTACAATTTTTAATTAGTCAGCATTATAAAGAATAAATAATAAGGTTATGTCATTAATATTTTAATAAAAAATGTGGCATAAAAAAGCAAAAAAAGCAACGGAAAAAAGCACGCGGAAAAAGCACAAAATATATT
This sequence comes from Nomada lathburiana, assembly GCA_963667235.1. NCBI lineage: Eukaryota > Metazoa > Arthropoda > Insecta > Hymenoptera > Apidae > Nomada > Nomada lathburiana. The sequence continues at coordinate 14,472,867 of OY763903.1, read as the reverse complement.
TTTTAATAATATACTAACTGTATAACAAAATCATGCAGGTACAAGTATAACGGATGTATGTTTATTAACAATATAACTAAGTTAACAAAATATAGAGTAGCATAATAATCTTATGAAATGCCCAGGGTGACATTTGGAATACATTCGTTCCTGATGGTATCGTAGAGTTATACTGCAAAATATTCTGCAGACTATATTCACGTATACATACAGTACGCTACATGAAATTGTGTTAGTAAAGTGTGTATGGGTATGTAGAAGTAAGAGTATGAGTACCGTTACGGGGCATGCGCCTGCAGCCACCATATCCACTGGCCCCGCCTTTCACGGTGCAAACGATGCCTTTGGGATTTGTCCTTCCTGGACCAATGGGAGCCCGAGTTTAGCGTGTCCGACGGGAGAGGTGATGTTATAGGGAGGAAATGGTGGGGCACAGAAAGGATGAAGGGAAGAGAGGGGAGGGAGAGCCAAGAGAAGCGAGGGGTTCTGTAGATCGTGTGGGAGCAGGGAAGCAGAGACAACGAATGCGACCACGATTGCTTACGAAACCTCGCTACGTCAACGTATAACAAAACTTTGCTTGGGTCCCTTACAGTGCTTTTAAAAAACTAATAAAAAATACACGCGTATAAATAATAGTTTGGACAAGCTTACAGTGAAATTGTGCAGTGACAGTGTCTACGGCGTGTTCGAAAACGTGATAGGTGTGACTGCGCAGTCGCCATGTGAGTACCTGAACGAGTATCTGAATCTCCCTGTAATATCGTGCACCCTGGATGTTCTTAATTTCCTCAGACCTATATCGCCAATGTTCCAATAAGAATCACCTTAATTTATATAGTACTCAATGATTATCGACATAGGCAACAAGTACACAACACACTGCTTTATATCCCGCCGGATCTTCGAACGTGCTTTATTTTGTAATCCAATATGTCGGCTTTAGGGACGCTGTTCGGTACATACTGAGAAGTGATTCGTCTACTGTGCGTACTTTTTAGTATATAAGCACTGAAGAGCCAGTTCTCGAAGAACCGCGTGTGTTGTTATTATCATCATCCTCGTTATTACCATTATGGCGAAATCCATGTTGTCAACCGCCCCCTGGTACGGCTGCTTCGCCCCTTCTCTTATTTTTCTCTCCCCCTTCCTCATGCTTCCGCCATTAGCCCACCTTTCAATCGTATTTCCCGCTCAGAGAGATACGTTCCCCCGTTCTCTTTGAACCCCCCTTATCGTGGTTCTAATTATGGTGGTGCTAGCAAGACGACATTTTGCACAATTCTACCCAAAATCCAAGATGGATCGTGTGTTTTCAGTTTGTCGATACCTTGATGCCTATTCGGAGATACAGATTTCTTCTTTACCGTTTGGGACGCGTTGTATCTATTTCGAACTTATTTGATGTTTTTATAATTTTTTAGTTGAGTTATTAGTTAATTGAGTTTATAAACCAATTATTTCATATAAAAGCCATTTTTAAGACGTAGCGAACAAATAGATGCACCTTGATCTTTACTTTACAATAACTTAATTTCGGAAGCTTGCCGGTTATCAAATATGTGAATAATCAATAATTACGCACAAATGATTAATATATGGTTTTCAATTAGAGAAAATGTACACTTACGTGGTACATGCGTGAATCATTGTAGAAACTACGAAAAATGTTAGGTTAAACGAGTTTCACCCATATTGATTTTAATTTTATTTTATGTTGTTTTCAATAATTCGTTAGCTTTACAAAATATGAATTAATAACATATCATTGCAAAGTAAGGGTCCAAATAATTTCATTTTTATATTTACATGGTGCAACTTTGCAATTATGACTTTGCTATTTTAATTACTAATTGAAATGACTTCCTAATTATAAAATTGCATATGTTTGCAGATAATAAATGTTTGACATCACACTGCACGTAATAAATAATATACTTAATCATTTTCTTAATAGCATCTGCTATTTTTTTGTTTTCGTAGAATGCATCTATGATCTATTTTTTAAGGTTATGCATCATGCATAATGTATAGAAGTGATGAATGCATTTGCACAAAGTAAATAATACATAGTATGAACTACTTATTCTTAGTATGCGTTTAGTAAATGATTAAAAACTTAGTTTACAGTAGATCATACAATTCTACTAAAAAAAAGCCACCAAAAATTACATGCTGATTATTGTATACATTAATACAAGATTTAAGCGGGATTATTTTGTAAAGTATAATAAATTGTATTATTCTATAAAAGCACTTACACTATTAATAAATATTTTCCACTTCATTCTTTCTCGTTCTCTTTCTCACTTTATTATAAGTATTCTTCGTATAATGATGAAAGAAAGATTGAGTGGGAATCCCAATCTTTCCATGCAAGGTGATTAATATTAAGGTTACGTACAGTAAATATTGCATAACCTTTCCTTTATCTTGGCCTATGCAAATGTATTGCCATTGGCGCTTTAATAAATTAATTACTGGTCCACATACGAGAATATCGATTTTTTGTTATTGACAATTTCTAGAAATTTATATGGAATTTCAGAATTACATTTTTTTTTTAATTATCTTTTAATTATATAAGTAAAACGGAAATAAAATTAAGCACAATTTTAAATAAATTAGAAGATATACAAGCAACTGCTCTTTCCAATGTAATCTACTATAAACTCACAGATTTACACGCATGCATATTTTTGATTAAACAATTTTTTTTCAGGTGCTGCAAACTAAAACGATATAAAGTGACATTTCAATAAGAAATCTATATAAAATGGCAAGGAAAAAAGACATTGAATTGCTAAGAGTATAATAGAGGGAAGAGTACTTCTTTGCATAAAGGAAGTTTAACTTTAAATACTAAAAAGGTGTAAGAAAACATGACAGATGTTAAACCAATTGGAATATCTCAAAATCAACAACCGCAACAACAGCAGCAGCAGCAGCAACAACAACAGCAGCAGTCACAGCAACAGCAACAGACTCAGCCACAGCAAATGATGATCGCAACCCATGATTTACAACAACAGCAAAATGTACAGCAGCAACAGCATGTTCAGCAACAACAATCTCAACCCCAACAAGTACAACAGCAAGCACAGCAACAAGTTCAGTCCCAACAAGTTCAACCGCAACAACAAATTCAACAGCAGGTGCAATCACAGCAACAGATGCAAGTGCAGCAACAAGTACAACAGCAAGTTCAACAACAACAACAACAATCACAATCACAGCAGCCTAACAGTGGACCTCACAACGTTGTTCCTACGCAAGTGCAAGTGCAACCACAGGTAGCAGCAATTATGCCTCAACAACAGGTAAAACTTCATTTAAAAGCATGTCCAAGAGAAATAGTGGTAACCATTCAAAATTGTACGTTTTTTTTATAACTGAGAAAATATTTTAGGGGGCTGTCGCTGTGTCCATGCAGCAACATCAGCAACAAGGAGTTGGAGGCGTATCTATGACTTTATCTGGTCAACAAGGAGCAACAACAATAACCACTATGGCTGCGCATCCACAAGCAGTGCAAGTTATTCAACAACCTATGCAAAATCAGGCATATCATTTACAACACCTGTATAATACTCAAGGAACTCCCTTATTAATGCCAGGGAATTTAGCTCTCCATCCTGCTGGCATTAATCCCTCTTCTATACAGGTGCATAAATATATTCATGCTGCTCTATATTATTAAACTACATAGATTATCTTCTAACTAGGGCATCTTACAGGTTATAACTGCTGGAAAACCATTCCAGTCCGCTTCGCCGTTGACACCTCATATGTTGACTACAGCGTCAACCCCTGGTCAGGGTGGTGGCCATCAAGCACCAGGAACTAAAGTACAAGGGTTTCCTACTGGCTACTTACCAGTGCCTACATCTGGTACACCAGGAGCAGGACAAACCTTAGTCTTTGGTCAACTGGGTGTACTGGGTTCTCCACAACCACCTCAATCTCTACAGCAACAGCAGCAGCAACAATCTGCAAACAAGCAGGATCAAGTACAAAAGGTCTTTACATAATTTAACATCCTTTGCCATAGTATCTTACCTATTTATCGAATTTCCGTTCAATTTGTTGATATAAATATTATTTTTTTAAATGCATAGTACACTACGTGTACTGCAGCTACACCATCCGGTGGACGAGGCGGAATGCAATTTGCTCCATGGCAATTTACACCGCAAGTAGCTTGGACTGGAATACAGTCACCAGCACTTCTTACGAATCAAATATTCATTAGAGGGCCTACTCAATCTGATATGTTCATACAAAGCCCACAGCCAATTCAGGCTCACAACGGTTAGTTTGACAATAATGTTAAATAAAACCTCGCATTGCCAATAGACTTATCGCATTATTTGTACAGCATTAGCTACTCAACAACAAATTCAAGGAGTTCAACAAATTGCTGCTGCTAGCGGTAAACCAAAAGTAATGGATATGCAACAGCAGCAGCAGCAACAGGGTAAACAGAACACCGGTGGGCAACGACCATTGAGTATTTTACCGTCCTCTTTGCAAGCTGTACAAGCTGCCAATATACGAGCTGCCAGTTCTGTTTCTACGCAAACCGTTCACGGAGTACAAGCCACGGTACATATACAGGTTACTATAGTTGCGTTAATAATGATTGGAAGAACCATTTCAATTGCTGCGATTGGAAATCCATTTTTTGTTTTCGTATAATGAAGAAGAAGTATTCTTTTTTTATGTTTCATAACGTAGGGTGGAAAAGGAGGCGGCAGTGGCGGTAAAGGCCGTGGTAAACCGTTGCAATCGCCGCAACAAACGCAGCAACAGACACAACAAACGATGCAACAACATCAACAGATTTTTATTCAACAGAAACAGCACACGCAACAACAACAGCAGATGCATCAGCAGTATCAACAGCAGCAAGTACAACCATCCCCACAACAAATACAGCCAAAACCGATAATGAGTAAGTTGATGTTCCTTATACTTTCTATAAAATCGATATAAAAATGTTGTTTTACATAACTGTAATATTTGGTTCTTAGCGAATATGGCTTTGCAACAACAACAAGGTGTGGTTCTTGGCGGAGAACGTCCGATTATGCCTGTGGTCTCGGTGGGCGGTGTTGGAGTGGGAGTTGGGGTTGCTACATCTCAAATGAATCAAGTACAACAATCTTCCATGTCCGCTGTACATCAGATACCCTTACAGGTAATTGATGTTACTTTTGTTAAATAAGCATCCCGTAATTTATACTCTACTGGTGCTATCATGTAATATAATTCCTTCAGGCAATTAATTCGACGATAATTGGTAGCCAAATAGTTAGTGGAACCCCACAGGCTCCATCAATGCCACTGATAAATACTTCACCAGACCACCAGGCGCACGATAACAATAGTTCTACAATAATGATCACGTCGCCTGATCGTAATCATCAACCTGAATGTTCCTTAATCATACCAGCTGCTGCAAGTACTCCAATACCAAATGACGAGAGTTCCAAAACTCTATTGAAAAAAGAAGAACCAATGGCAATTACGATAGAAGAAATTTCAGTAGCTCAACCAGAAACAACAGGTCCGTCTACGGTTATATGATTGAGATGTTGAAGAAGTGTATAATTGTCTGTAGCATCTGTATAAACGTGTTTCATTTTACTTTTATAGAGGGGGACCAAATTAAAAATGTTACAAGAGACGAGGAAAGTTCATTGGTAAAGGCTGAAGATAAATTATGTAACAATCCTTTGGCAGGATTAGCGAATACAATTAATTCCATTACGAACGGTGTTAGTAATGAGGAATCTACAGCAATATCTATCTCTGTGCCAATTACTGCAAATAGTAAGCACGTACCTCCAAAGGCAATGGTCAAACCACAAGTTCTTACACATGTGATCGAAGGCTTTGTGATACAAGAAGGTAAGAATTTAATTAATTTCCATTATATTTAAAATCATAAATCATGCACGTATGTTTGTATTTTTTGATTGATATTAACATTTCAGCATCTGAACCCTTTGCTGTTAATCGAACGTCATTGAATAATGCGGTTAATCAAGAAGCAAGTAACCTATTAAACCGAAATAATAATTCATCATCGGAGAAGGAAAATCACGAAGAACCGCCAAGTAAGATGAGCAAATTATTAATTTATTTTTCTATCCATTTCTATCCTATGAATACATGAACCACATTAAACATGTCTTTGTTATAGGAAAGAAACATGCACCTAACTACCCAAGCGACGAGGACGGAAGTAATGTTTCCACTGGAAAATGCGAAGCTTGTGGCAATTTAGTAGACGACCAAAATACTAAGTTTAAAAAGGAAAAACGTTTCTGCTCTTCTGGTTGTGCAAAAAGGTTGGTGAATATATGATTTACTTAGGAAAACATAGGTATAAAATATTAAGGTTTCGAGCGCTATTTATTATCATATTGTGAATGGAACAGCAAAAAACGAGAACTCAGGGATCGCGATGGTACTGAGAAACAGTGGACTGAGATAGAGACTGAATCGAAAAATGAAGGAGACATGAAGAAAAACGGAGAAGACAAGTCTTTGTCTACTACAACTTCTTCCGTTGAAGAAGCACTGCCGAAAATTAATCCTGTAAAATGGACGGTAAGAATATAGCGTATTTAAATTTGTAGAAAGAAGAAGTAATAATGAATAATGAAATAAAAATGTATACTTTACATAGGTTGGAGAAGTATGTGACTTTATACGTGGTTTGCCGGGATGTGCCGATTATGCAGAGGACTTTGCTATTCAAGAAATAGATGGTCAAGCGTTAATGCTACTCAAAGAAGATCACCTTATGTCGGCCATGAGTATCAAGTTGGGCCCCGCACTGAAAATCGTAGCCAGAATTGATTCGATGCGAGTAGAGTCGTTATCGAACTCTAATCCATCTAATAATTCGTAAATGTTTCTTGTTTACGATTTCTACCCGCAGAACTTCTAGTTGCAGCCTATGGGCTACAGGGTTTGTGCAAGTATTTGATCGAATCATAGAGTTTAAGCTTTCTAAGAAAAACATAAGATGTTTTTATACAAAATAAAATTATTTTTATTTCTTCTTCTCATTCAACTTGATCAAAATATCTCATTCTGTGAAAAACAAAATTTTGTTTACAAATTTTTTCGACTTTTAGTTGCAGTCCTACGGTTTAAAGATCGATCTATGTAAGACTACTTTACGTTTCGTACTACTTTGTCAGAGAGAAGCACGGTTTTTATTAATTCGCTTTTTATCATCAATTTACTTTGCTATATTGCGCAATATACATACATACAGAAATTGCTATCACATGTTATTAAATCTTACACCGATCGATTTTTACGCAATGTAAATAGGGTGAAATCTTTTGTCCTTTATAGTTTAAAAGTGTATGTCTCTTTGTTTTCGAAATTTTTGTCTAAAATAGTGCTCTTTAACTAGTACGATCAAGAAACTGAGTACAAATTATGTCCACTACACAAAAAAAAAAAGAAAAAACATTGTATATAAATTATCCGGCACATATACGATGTATTTTGTACTCGAGAATCACTTTTTGAAGCTGTACAAAAAATGATTGCCTTCAACAAAAATAATCTCGACAAATATCTGGCATTTTTATGATGTTAGGCTTTGTAATGAATAGCAGTTTATGTGCATGACAATTTCGAACTGAGATATAAGGTGTCTGACGCAATGTGATTAACATCCTTGACCATGTATTTTGTAAATGTATCATGTGCACTCAACTTGCATACGTGTAAATATTAAACATAAAATGTTTATTTAATATACAAATTTTATAACATAAAAAATTTAGTTGTTAACAGTAGTTATCCTTCCATTTAGAGAGATACGTTTTTCCTTTACAATTATATATTCTAGGAGCAAGATGAAATATACTTTAATTGTTTGTGTAAAACATATATATATGATGTTCAGTATAATGCAAGACATTATTTTCACCCCTAATATTAAACTTTATAAGTGTCAGATATGTTGATCATGAAGTGAGTTCTAATGTATTAAAATGTTACTTAATATTTCCAATTACCAACAATACAAAAATATAGTATTTAATTGGTAAGCATTTATTCTATAAGTCCATTTAATTCTGCATTTATTATACTGTAGATTGGCAACTATTATAAAAAATACTTTTTTTTTATAGAAAAAGGAAAAACATTTTCATTTACAAAATGTGTAGCATTTTCAAGTTAACAACTTACACATGAGTATCATTTATATCAGTAATTAAAGTGATATGTAAATTACATTTCAAATAATACTTGTTATTCCATTTGTTCTTTCGAAATTACTCGGGGCATAGTTTCTCAAAATACATATATTTTTTACTACTACTTTGATTCACGTATGAGTAAGAAATGTATGTATATGTAATTTCGCAAATGAAACGAATCATTAAGAAATGCAACTAAAAACCCATTACATAAGAAAAGAAAAATATGCTATTACGTTAGCTGACAGTGTTCTTATCACTTCATACTTTATTGTTAATAAATTACAACATGTTAATTTAGACTTATTTTATTATATTAGCCAGTAGCTACCACATACTTTCCTTCATCTAACAGTTCTTCGTCAGCTCTAGATTTTATTTGCTTCATCGCCGGCCTTACATACTTATAATAATAGTAACCTTTGTAGACTAAAGCTCCAAAAGAGATTACTGTAACAGCCATACAGATTCTCACGACTCCTCTATGTAATTTATCTAAGAGAAAACTCTTATGTTTATATTTCGGCAACATTTCTTGTGAATATATTTATTCGGGTTAATCCTTAAATATATAAATCTGCAAAGCGTATAAATATTACGGGGATGACATAATTTCCTCAATAACTGTTAATTTATTAATTAATGATAATTATATAATAGAAGCACCTGCCACAAATTCCAGAGCTAATTATGACACTGTTATTAAAATACGTGATTTTTATTGGGTATAAAAATATCAATCTATTCGCTTTTGAGGTTACAAACGAACTACACTGCTCTCTGTACAAATGTTTACTGAAAAGAAAATTCCATATCGGTTAACCTCACATTGAAAAGCAATTAATAAAACTTGTAAGTATCCCAAAATGTTGAAGATCAGATGACATAGATAATTCAATTTATGGGGATAACTAACATAATTGGAACTGCAGAATATAAGTATAAATTATTAATATGACGAGTAGTAAGTGTATCATGTATTATATGTATAACACGTACCGACATGTGCATAATATGTACGTAAGTACAGTACATACGTGCAATATTACTGGTGGGTACATTTTTGTACATTTTTAACAATTGTTGACTGATGCAATATTATTATTATAAACACAGTCTATTTGTTGAAAACACTGTACATGTTATTTTTACGTAATGATTGAATATATATATCTTTAAATATTTACACTGTAAACTATACAATCACATTGATTTGTACTCCCCAAAGAAACAAAATTGTGAATTCTCAGTTTTCCAAAAATTCATCAAATATCTTTGAGTCCACATCCAAAACTATCTCATCTAATGAAGGCCCTTGCTGTGTTACTGGTAATTCTAAAATAAAATAATATATTATTAGATTCACTTGGGATTATATTATCAGACTTTCATTTTTCAAATATTTGGAACATGCTTGATATAGATCCTGTTGCCTTATATTCTCTGAGTTCCTCTTTAAACACTTCGTCAAATGTTTCCCGTCTTTCTTTCATTACTTTCTGTTGTTTCTGTTCATAGCTTGATACTCTTTCAATGTGTTCGTTCGCCAACTTTGCTAAAATTGACATTCATTTGAAATGTCTTCAGATTACTATAATTAATATTATTCAAACATTGTTGAAATGGTACCTTTAACGATATTCAATTCAGCAAGCTTTTTCTCTTTGTACAAAGCTAACTGAAATCTGTGATCCAATTCTCTATTTTGTAATTCTAACATTTCGTTCAAATCTTCTAATCGATATAGCGCGCCTTCCACTTCTTCAAACATTTCTTGCAACGTCCCTTTGTTTTCAATGCAAATTTTGAATTAAGCTTTGACACTTGTACTGTCGAGTTTCATTTTGCAATATGTTTAAAATCAAAATACCTATTTGATCCATAAGATCTTGTATCGCGCTGTTGATTTTTGGAATATAAGCCAAAGAACTATTCAGGCTGGTAATATTTTTCCATTCTTGCTCCAGTTTTTCATGAATATTACCCACAAGTTTATCAGCCTCTTGGGCCTTTCCTGCATTCTCTTCTGCAAGCTCGTGTAATTCATTCCATTGTAATTGAAATCTATGTAGCACATCTGCCCCTGCATTGTAATTAACATTTCTGATATTGATGGATTTTTTTTGTTTTGGATTTTCAACAGCGGTCAAGCCTCTTATGCTAAAATTATAATGCCAGAATAAAATATATGTAAATAAATGAGATTACACGATACTTTGTTTTTCATTATATTTATCATTCATGAAAAATTAAGATTGTTACCTGGCCGATATTCCCTCTTGTACTGTTTGAAACTTATTACGCAAAGTGCCAAACATGATTACACGATGTTATATATTGTTTATAGTTTCAATCGATTAAAAATTCAAATTAATGCTAATACATAGAATATATAAATAATTCAATTCAGTGTACTTTCTAAATCTATCGCGCATACGATCATTAAGTATGTCATGTTTGTATGAAAAATATGTTCCTTGCTAACATGTAAATTGGTGTTCAATTTTATTTGTATTATTGTTGGGCAGCGTACATCAATTTAAACATTGAACTACGGCACAGGACTTTATATTTCACGTACAAATATAAGACGTTCTGGTGTTTCACGTTATTTATGAGGGACGTATGTGTTAATATAACCTATTCATTTTAGTCACTGATAATATCTTATCCATACTTTTTTCACATACCATTGATTATGGACTTTAAAGTTTTTAAACAAAACTTTTAAGATAACGAGTTTTTGAAATTGTGATTTTGATAGTTTATCTGTCAAAGGATAATCGATCTGTAATTTTATTTAAGCGAAATATACAATATAAGGAAGAATTTATCGTTCAACATTTAATTGATGCTTTCAATTAGTATAAAAATGTAATTAATTTAGGTACTTTATAATTACAGCACGATATTTATGTCTAATCAAAAGCTGCGACATTTGCGCAGCCTTTCCTTTTGTTGGCAACAGTGATGCAGAGTTCACAATGTGTGCACTTGAATTAATTAAAAGTAATTATACTTGCATTGTCTATTATAAATATTGAAAAACATTCTAGAAGCACCGAACTGTCGCGCTATGTGCTATAAAAGATATTCGCACTATTAGTAATTGTTTATGTTAGACCAACAAATAATAATTTCATATCAATGTAATTTACTGTCTATGCAAAATATAGTATTTATGTTTACTAATTTTGATACTGTACATATTGCGTATAGAAATGTTAATGATTTAATCACTAATGCACTAACATGTGAAACGAAAACCACGGTCGTACACTATATGTAAACTCGATTAAAGAAATGTTTTATTTTTGGCGCGATTCTTATAGTAATGAAAAAATTGTGTATTTAAAATTGTTATTTTGTATTTCCCACATGAACCTATTTGGCAACATCGCTAAAGCTTAACTCCCTCCCTTTGACAATATGCTTGGTGCCTAGCAACCATACTGAGGTCAACAAACGAGGTCAAATTGCAAATTACCTGTGCAAAAAAATCAGTAAATGGATCTAATGAAATGATGAATGAAATTAATTCTAATTCATGGTAATTAATGTCGGCTATAAATAGAAACATCGTCCAAAAGAAGCAACGAACAATTAGGTTCACCGCTTATTAGCAATATAAAATGAAAGACCGGGTAGTAACTCAATAATTTAAATATAAAACAATACGAGTTTCATTGTTTCCCGTAATATAAATTAGAAATAATTTTCTTACAGTAATATTACTCAGATATGCGAAAATCGTATTTTTGGCGCACGATATAGTAAATTAGCACGCTATAAATATCAATTATATCAACCGTAATGTGGATCCAAAAGAATCATACAATTTATGTATGTGCAGATATAATGATATATATCGTTTCTGTATTGGATAAACACAAAAGAAGATGGGGGTGTTTTGCATTATTGATATGTGGCAATAAAACAAATCTTGGGAAGGTGTATACAAGGCGGAATAGTATATACAAGTGGATGTAGGTATCCTCTACGTTGCCAAGTTTCCCACTGCCTCCATATTGAATTCCGAAATGCTTTGTACAATGACATCCACAAAAAATCAACCCTTATCACTGTATTTCTTTATAAACATTGCATTTTTTCTAGGAAAACTTATCTCCCACCCTGGGAACTCGATCCAATAATTTCTATATCAAAATGATGTTTTCAACATGAGTAATATATTAGAAGATCATTCAATCTTCAAGCTTATCTTAAAATGGCAATCTTAGCTTAAATCTACTAAGTTTTGTATAGAATGGTATCAACGGGCTATGTACCACGCAACACAGCTTGATTATCCTGGGATCACGGGTGCTTTCATTAATAACCTTGAATAAGCTCGTGTAGACCTGTTAACTGCAGCCTTTATCAAATCATTATATTTTTCTATCCCCACTACGAGCGCAATGAGCATAACTTGAACGAACCATGTCAGACGTGATTCGAGCTTAGAAAGTTGTGCGCAACTCGCAGTGAAATCAGATTTCGTGGTAGGCGGTGATGGAGAGGAAGGCGTAGTCTGCGATGTTGGGTCATTGTACGTATCCAAGTATCCCCTTTCTCCTTGCATCAAGTTAGACCACTACTATACCGTGGTGAACTCGTCTTCTCCGGAAAGGTGATTACCTTTCCGCGCATACTAGTGTGACTGCGGCGCATACTAGCAAAAGTTGTTAACCAAAGGACGAGGTGGTAGGGGTGAAATCAATAATCAAGTATTCCGTGGAATGGGAATGTCAACTTCTACATATAACCACTCCACTGCTTGCTTGAGTTTTATTCGCCACAAATAAAGTGGCAAAAATAGTTGGCGGTCAACCGTCGATCACATCATTGGTCAAATACTATTTTCTTTTATTCATAAGTATCATAAGTATACCTGAAAACATGTTAACGATATAATGCGTATTCATTGCGAACAGCGTTCGCAAATAAATAAATTCTCTAAATATTTGCACATCACGTTACTCAACATGCAGTCGTAAATATTGTATTAAACATCTATGTGTATAATGAGGTAATAGATATTTATTAGCGAGGACTATAAAAGGCCGTATACTGAGTTGTGCTTTAATATGTGCAACAAATCACTACGGAATTGCATATGAACTAAATATAGAATACCAAACTCGGGTTGTTGAGTATTTTCATCGAAAATAGGACAGGACTTGTTACGATCAATAGAAGCCAGATTCGGACGTTTTCGACTTGTTCCGTTAAGTTCCCCTACTATATCCGTTCCTGTTAGCCTCCAACAATTTATGCCACGCCTTGTTCATATATATTTTCCTGGCAAAACCGGTTATTCCAGATGTATGCACGTTTGGTGTAGGTTTTACCATGGAAAAATGATATGTGCAAAAGAACATCGCATCAACGTCAAGACTTAATTTCCCGTCTATGGTTGGAGATATTGAATCTCAAGGCTAAAACATATAATATTTTTTTAAGCACGTTGCATGATTTATGTACAATAGAAATTAAAAGCATATGATTCACTCATAGAAAGCAGGAGTTTTTTTTATCATATTCTTGTTTGGGTCTATATGTGTATGTATCTTTTGCAGAAATATTTGAGTTGTATTATTCAATAAAAGCAGGATTGCGTAATTCTATGGCATCCGCAAAATCAGAAAAAGTGGTTGAAATTATGGATATAAAGTGTTGTTACAGCAGCAGCAACTTTAGGCACAATGGTTGACAGGTGGCAATTGGATAGCGTTGACAATTTTGTTGGAGAATTGCATGGGCCGCCAGTCACCATGGAGCAGTGGAAGGGCGATGAAGAAAAGCTACGAAAAGAGAATAGCATAACAAAAAAATAAAGCAGATAGGTTAGTTGAGGAGGGAAGAAAAGAGATGGCCGTTTGAGTAGGGTATGGTAGGATAAGCAGAGGGAGAAAAAGAACGAGAGGGAGAAAAGTTTTACGGCGACATTTGTGAATTGCGCCTGCGTCGGCACAACTTGCTATGAGCGGATTGGTTCCCTACTCATACTTGGGTTAACTTAATTTCAATTCGGGCTCCTCCACTACTTCTCCCTTCTTCTTTTGGCACCAATATACATTCCAGTTGGTCCCTTTTGTTTCTTTTGGGTTTTGCCGGAGGGGTGTGTGCGATGCTACGCTACACATTTACCCTGCATTACTAGGAACATGCAGCGAAAGTGAACCCCTTGATCTTTGATAAAGAAAATGCAACGCTGGAGGAGGTGAGGAGATTGAGAAAGAAAGGAGAGAGAGAGACAAATAGTGAAAACCGAGAGGGCAAACGAAGTGGATGAAGATGGCTGACGGTGGTGTGCAGTGGAGGAGAAGTTAGATACGAAGTACGACACTCACAAGAGAAGAGAAAAGAAGAGGAGAGAAGAGAGGAGAGGAGAAGAGAGGGAAGCTTGGCGTTTGCAGCGATCGGCGCACGCTACACCGCGCGCGCGCGCGCGTTCTTACAAAACAACGCATCTGAACACTCTGAACCCGCCGCTGAACGCGCCTCAACAGTTCGGCACGATTCACATTGAGTTGATTATCCTGTCAGACGCGCGGTTTCATCGCGTTGCCGCCATATTGGCGGCTCGATATAACACGTACTAATAATAAGTTCAGATTTGGTACGGTAGGCATCGCAGTTGACACACCGATTTTACCTTCGTTGATATTGCTACTATGAAATGTGCAACAAACAGCGCAGTGATCATGGCATAATATTGACAGCCACGCTTCATCTGTAACAAACCGGGAGAATTTTATTGTCTAAATATCAATAGAACTAGATGTTTTTTTCTCGTCACTGAATTTGATCCGCAATGAAGAAATCGTGACATGGTTCTGTTTTCAATTTGACTGACAAGTAAAATATCGACGTTGGATCAGTTATCATCAATTAAAGTCAACTTCGATGTTTAATTTTACTTATGCAGTTACGTTTGATTGTATGTTGATAGTTTGGTGGTTTGTTTGATGGACCTTATTTCCATACAATACTTCGATAAAAGTCGAGGATGTTAATGACAATTTGACGAGAAATTTAACAGAAACAATACATGTTTAATGGATCACTTTTACCGGATTCTCGTCAACATTTCCTGTGATTAAAAAACATGTGAACTGTTCATTAGGATGAATTAAAACATGCATATTCAATTGATCAATAAACATTAGCAACGTATTTAATTATAAATGAACAATTATTTCAAGAGAAATTTCAAGATAAGGCTTTGTTCATTAACTGGTGACAATTTGCATTGTTAATAACAATGCCTGTAAGTATGATATCCACAATTATTATTTATTTTTTTATGTAATTGTAAATGTTATGTAATTGATGTAACTGTAATAATAAAAGAAATAAATGATTATAATTTCAGATTGGAAATGAACAATTCATTGGATCAAGACTTTGAGGAATTAAGTTTTTCTGACCAAAACAACTTTTGCAAAGGCGATGCAGCGGACAATTTACAAAAATTTGGTATGTTTTTCTGTGAAACAATGTGCAATATAACATGCATAATAACATTGGTATAAAAGTTTGATGTTATTTTTATGGGTCACCTTTCTAAAATTTAATATTTTATTCTTGTTTAATTGCATATAATTTTGTCTTGAATATAGGAATATATATGCTTAAATAATGAAGATAAGAATTTAATATTTATGGTACAATGGTAACTAACCTATGGTTCTCTTATCAGTGTAAACCTCTCCCATAAATTTATCCATCCAAATTTTGCCATTGTTTACGAGAACATATTTATATCATATCTCATTCATATAATATTCCATTCTTCGTTTAATCAAACATTTTCCTTTTATATAAATGACCGCGGGCACAGGTCTGATTTTTTAGAAAATTTCGCACAAAAGCATTTGCCTGAAATTCTGAGAAAAGGTTAGGATTCGTTTGGTAGCGGATAGCACGAAAGAATGCAGAATTTATATTGTTACTACTTCGGCGTCAGAAGTATTTACTTTAATTTATGTCCCCTTTAACAATATTAATCAAAGACAAATTGCCATTCATCCCCGATCGAAAATAATACGATAAAATTTTCGATCCCTGCGCCAGAAGCGTCTTCGATACCTTTATAACCTGTTAGGTCGGATGGTTGACAATATACCACTGATTCCGTTGCGAAATAAAATTTGGATAAATTATTTGAATTTTATACGACTGGTAAGAATCACTTTCTACACGTTCCCAATGTATGCACTTAATTACTTGAAGTGCATTTCAATGCGAACCATATCGCGGCGGGAATGTTGCGCTAATATAAAGTGAGC
This sequence comes from Nomada lathburiana, assembly GCA_963667235.1. NCBI lineage: Eukaryota > Metazoa > Arthropoda > Insecta > Hymenoptera > Apidae > Nomada > Nomada lathburiana. Next base: position 14,456,336 of record OY763903.1, on the reverse strand, counting down.
CAATGATATTCGTCCTTTAGATAGTATCGATTGGAGAGAGACCCGTTTTCAATTCACGGCAAAAGCAAAGACAATTATCTCGACTTGCGTTAGGCTGTCTGCTACTACACCATTTTCCCTTAACACTTGCTGCTGCTGTATGTATGTATATACATCTGCATCGATTGTTTACATTCGTTGTAACACGACGGGGTTGATATACTGAGTGGTGAACGTTCGAAATAAGAAACGTGTATCGATATATTACAGTTCAGTTCAATTGGTTTAACAGAAGATACGAAAGCGCGGAAAATTATCACGCTTTACACATTTTCTTGAAATTTCTAAACGAGAAGGTGGTTACATGCCCGGTCTGTTTGTTAGTTGTTTGTTTTCAAGTGGAAAATAGATTTCCGTACGACTACGTACACCAAAGTTTTAATTTTCCAAATGGTATTGCGATTGTATGAAATACATTTTTATTGCAGGCAAACATACAGACGATCAGAACTCAATATTTTCCCTACGACTACCATTATTGCGCTGCGAAATTTGTAGAAAACAATTTGTGACGAAGAAGCAGTTACGCACCCATATCCATACGCATTTGAGAAGACCACGCATAGTCCTGAGGAGGGTAACAAATCTAAAAAGTCTCAAGAAGAAAAATACTAATACGTACTGGCTAGATCCGGAGAAAAAGGGTTCTCTGAAGTTAACATTAAAAAAGCAAAACTTCACCGATCCTCTGAAGCTTAAGCTAAAAAAGTCGTCAGAGTCGGAAGACTTTACCGTTGTGAAGAGCAACATTAATCTGGGAACAGAGAACAACAGTCGAGAAGAAGTGGCTGGAGCGAGAGAGAATGATCAGAGACATGAAAAGGATACGGAAAGTCCAATTGATCAGCCGTTTGAAAACGTGATGGTAGAGCAACAGGTATGTTGTAACGGTAAATGCAATAGGTAACAATTAATGTAAGTCTATAGAAAATATTGATTAATAGGATGAATATGGGAATGGTAAATTCAATACCGATGAACATAATCCATTGGAAGAAAACGATAGACCACTCGTAGACACGAATGAGGGCGATTCAGGTGTGGGGAGTGATATGGCAAATCCGTCTGAGAAGGAAGATCAAAATGTTGATGACCTACAAAATATAGAACATTATGATAACACGGACAAGAGACTCTCCGAAACAGAAGATCACGAAGAATCGGATGCACTGGAAGCAACATGTAGAGAAACAATTGAAAACTTGAAGAAGCTTGGCGAACAATCTGGGTAATATTGTGCGTTTGAAAATATCTTTTAGGCGATGTAGTTTTCTTTCAACAATCGCGCCTTTTAATGTTTCAGATCGAGATCTATCGGCCAATTAATTGACAATTCAGGCATCGAAGAAGACGATGACAGAGATAATGAATCTAATATGATTCATGAATTAGAAGAGAATCCGGCTATTAGTATTATTTCAAAGTCCGCTTCATTCTCAAATCATGCGGTAGATTGTACAACGGTATGCGACGAGGAGGATAAACCCGAAGAATCCACAGAAAGCACATCTGGTTTTAATTGGAATCAATTGTCCACTAATTTATCAAATAAAGACAATGATATGTCTAAGGAGGGCGAGGAGCAATCGGATCATGGGAGTGATAGCAATATTGAAAATACTGGATCTCTTTTACAAAATTTGATTGAACATCAAAGACATAATCAAAATGAAACGTTGTCGAACAGTTTGCCACCAGAAACTGAATACGTCTCGCTGGAAAAGTTAGCCGAGACTGTTAATACTTGTCGCGTTTGCAATGAGAAATTTAAAGATATCGCTCATTTGGACGAGCATCGGAGTAAAGTTGGACATTATCAATGCAACATTCCAGAATGTATCAACCTTATTTTTCATTCACCACTGGAAGTGTCCATGCATAAAGCTCAAATGCACGGGACGCCGCTTTCTCCGAGCGTGAGCCAGTTATCGCCCCATATGAATCAGAATTCGCCCCATTTGAGCCAGAGTTCACCGCAATTAAATACACATTCGCCTCATGCAGTCTCAATGGACTCACCGACGGCTCAAAATTCCCAGCAAATTAATAGAAATTCCCCTTTAACTTCTCCGCATCAAACGAACTCTCCTACGTATAATGCGGTGGCTAGCGCTGGACAACAAATAATGCCACCTGTTAATTTCGAGCAATTACCCGCGCCCGTTCAACAATTAGCCCAACAAGTACAACGTATGCCACTCCCGCAAACACAGATGCCGCCAAGTCTTCCACCAGGTGCTAATACAATGATCCACAGTCCAAATTACTTCGTACAACCGCCAGGAAGACCACCGTTGTACCGAGTTCCTGGTCCGCAGGGCATGCATTATCCACCGCATATAGCCCATTTATATCCGCAGTACGGGCCGCCAGGTCCATATCCGCAAATGACTGCACCGCCACAAATGCATCCACAATTATCTCAACAAATATCACGTGGAAGGTACCCTACTGTTGCACAAAGTAGTCGGCAAGTACTATTGATGGAACATGCGTAACTTATTTGTAATGGAAAACAAATGTACAACGATAGGAAAGATAATTAAATTCCCCGCTAAATCAACTACTAAGCAGTTTAATTTGCGTATATTGTATTGTAGAGCACCGCGATTACCACAGTCAGGATCATCCGTGCGGCAACGCATGAAACGTCCTATGCAACAAGCACTGCAAGTACAACAGCAGAACAATTCTGCGATGAAGCAACGACGAATGGATGTTTTATTGCCGGATAGAAACGAAGACGCAGATTGTCATGTTATTGCGCAACAAAAAAGAAACGACGGCCTGCCCGTTATACAAAATGTTCAGGGCGCTACCACGCAACAAACGAACAGAAATGATTCGACTATACACCTCACGGATTCTATAACTCTTAGTGTTAGACAACCAGGTACATGCCAATATTTGATTAAACGTGTTCACCTTAACAAGCATCAGACTGTGTATATTATTTCTTTCATTCAAATACCTCTTCTAAGAATTAGTTTAGTTTTTTTGTAAATTATTCTTTCTTTACTTTCTTGTTTTAATTTATTTGTGTTCACTATGCTTTAAAATTTACGTGGTTCTTTATGTATTTTAAAGTTTACGAACAAAAATTTAACTACTCACGGAAGAGGTGTGTGCTCAGTAATAAAAAGATATGTTTTACTAATCTGAAGGTTCCGCTCCAGCTCAAGTGCAGAATGCATCGGGCGCTGGTGGCAAGAAGTCTGACGCAAAGGCTGTGGCTAATGTACTGGCAGCGAGAGGTATTACTGTTACTCCAGCAGCAAATAAAAATAAATCAAGCGAACAAAACAAACAGCAGATACCTTCTCAGCAACAGAGGACTATACCTTCACAGCAGCCTTTGAATGTTACAGCGCTCAGTCTGAATTCTGCTATTTCTATCATACCTGCTAGTTCGCAAAAAAAGCAACAGGATCAAGGACAGTTTGTTGTTCCTCAAAATAAACAGAATAAAACAGCTGTGAACGAAGTGGAAAGACCACCGAGACCACCAACAGTGGATTTAACGCAAGATGGACCGCCGCAAATGCCAGTAGTTAGGCGTGGACGACCACCGCGGTAAGATAGAGTAACAGATAACTGAGAAAATAGAACGAATAAATTTAATAACACTGTTTCGTTAATTGTTGCAGGGCAATGCTTATTTGTCAAGTATGTGACAAAAATTTCCAGAATCAAGAAATGTTGAATCAACACATGGCTACGCACCGTGCGCCAAGTAAACTACTTCACAAGTAAGCCCATTCATGAAGATTTATTCTCTGTTTTTCATACAATAATGCAAATATTATACGGTTTATGATAACGTTTGGTATTTAGGTGCAATCTGTGTCCTGCCCAGTATCCAACAGCCCAAGCATTAACGACACACAAACAGGCGTATCATAAAGAAGTTGATACCGTAGCCCAAAATGGTGGTGCCGAGTTAGCATTGCCGGTAGTAGATCTGAAATCTCCTCACGTGTTGAATCGTTTATCAAATCTTGGTATACAAAGCTACATTCCGCTTTCGCAGCTTAGTGCTCAAACAGGCGGATACTTTGGATTGCCAATTATTACAATAGACGGCGCACGAAATCCTAACACTTGTAATTTAGGTGCGCTTGGTGCTACATCTATTCTAAGTCTGGGCCCCCTTAAGCATTTGTCAAACAGGTAACTGTGGACAATTTTACATTTGGTCTACGTTATGTACAATGTTCTTATCATCTTTATCATTTTCATTAGCATTAATTGCGTGCAGTATACAACAAAAGGATTTCTTTTTCTCCATTTTCTGTTAGATAAATTACTTAATACATCATTCATCTTTCCATAGAATTTGATATAACAAATGGTTTAGACATTTTCAGTCTTCGGTCTGTTATTTTGCTTCTTTTAAATTATCTCCATTTTATCTGTTTAATTCACCTAATTATGAATAATTTACGTAATCTTAAAGCAATACAGTATTTGTAGCGGGGGGTGAAGTGGCTTTCGTGTTACTTTAGAATAATATAGGACAAGATTCGAGATACACAATCATTATGAGAAGATAGTGTATATGTATGTATATGTTATACATCATTATGAGAAAAGTTTTTAATGCACAGTTCTAACTGTGGTCAAATTATCGACATTATTAGTATATTTTTTTTAACAAAAAAATGAATGAAAAGAGCAGCCATATGTATTCTTTGGAAATAACTTGAAAATACATGGTACATGGATAAACGATGGTTCCAAAACCTAGTGCCACCCTTTCATGAACGTATCAGATTTGTTAATATTACGCTCTACTTGCGTATTTAGAATTCAACAAATATACGATGTTGTTTGAATTTTTACGCATGGAAATGTAAAAAAGGAATAAAAAATTTGTTCAGTTTTTTAAGTTTGTAATATTAGTTTTACTAAATGAAAATACCATTTTTTTTTGTAATTAATACTAGAGATTATTATCATCGTGTTGGCTCGTATCATTTGCGATACATAATACACATTTTTAAATCCAATATCGGGAACACTTATACGTACTGTATATGGTATTATCAAAATTATTAGATTAATTCTTCTGAAGAAGTGTGACGTATCCAGGATACTTTAATCGATTCTCCGAACGTTGAACGATTATTATCATAGATTGTTGTTAAATCACGTCCACTTTTACTTTAAGAAGGAACGACGTTAATGGGATACAATCTTAAAAGTTTTTTTTGAACAGTTTAATTTTATATCTAAACAAACTATTGAAATATATTATCGGTTGTAAATATATTTTGTAAAAAGATTATAATTAAATCATACGCTCGTTTGTACTGGAACTTTTATGAAGATATTAATACTTATGTAAGTGCTATTTAAACGGCTAATGTTTATTTCTATAAAATCATACGCGATTTTTATTTATTATCATTCCTGTTAAAACACTGCTGCATGTAAATAATTACCATTTCTGTGTATATTTTAAAATAAGCGATCCGTTCTGTTTAAATTGTAGAGAATGGAAACGGTTACTAAAATGCGCAAGAACTGATTTAAAATAATCATATTGTATATATTTGTATGATAATAAAAAAATGAAGTACATGATCATTTCAATGAAATCTAGTTAGTCACATAGCTAGCAATGGGGCATTATATTGTTCTTTGTTTACAATAAAGACTGCCAAATTTAAGAGCTTAATTAATAGATGTTTGAAGTTCTGAAGTTGATTTAGCTGTTGCTTTTTTCTGAAGGCCTAGTTTAAAAAAAACAAAGGGGAGAGTGCAGAATTGTTGTGATAGTAGAATTACGTATGCATTTACATTTAATTTTTTTGAATGATGGCGCGCGACATACAAAATTTGAATAGTCTAACTGTTGTTAACTATACCACTGCAATCGTTGAGACTTGTTTTTATAAATTAAAATTCTGCAGGATGTGTATGTTTTTGTGAAGAATGTGTTTAATTATTATAGATTTATTGTCAACAAACAAAATATCTTGTTCCTAATTGATAATTATTATTTCAATAATTAATGTGCAAATGTTTTATTTTAAATATTTCATTGTATGAGCGACATTAAAAAATAAATAGAAAAAGAAAATAAAACAGCTTGTTATTATGTATTCTTGTTGTTGCCATAATTCATATAAAGGAATCCAATTAGTGTAAATAAATTTATTTTAGGCTTCCTTCCTATTGAATTATGACTTCAGCATTTCACTTCCGGTAACGATTCGTTAGTGCGCGGTTTCGCGAGTGTTGTAAAAGAATTCTTTTTCTGCCGATTTTGCCATGTAATTATAACAATTTTTAGTTTTTAATACTTAATTTCGTATTTCTATGCACTTTGTAGTATTAATTAAGTACAAGGTGTACAATATTTATGTAAATAATTTAGTTATTGGATTATATCATACTTTTCATCTTCACGCTATCTACGAATGTTCAATTTAATTTTGAATCATGGCGGACTGCGCATACGCGCGCTATGCAGTAAAGATATAATTCAATTATTAAATAATTTGAGTAATGAATTTCATGAATATTTATTCCAAACATGCTAAAACATTCATAAATTATCGTGTATACAGTAGAAAAAAAGGGATACTTTTCCCCTCCTCGTACAAACTATATGTCAGGAACATGTGTTGATATAGATTTGCATACATATACACTATACATACGTCATTGCACGCTTGCTGTCACTCAATGTGTAAGCGACGCTTGAAAAGAAATTTTGTTGACATTCTTATGTGAAGTTTTATTTCATGCAATTTATACCCGTTAATATCGAGCATTTTAACACTTGCACAGTATTACATGCGTAATTTGTCGGTAATTAATGATTTTTGGATGGTATGGTAACCTATACTTAGTTTCCCATCGAAAATTTTCTGATGCATTTACCCGCTTCGCAATATTCATTATCATTCTAAAATTTCGTCCTGATTGAAGCTTACATATTTTTTATTACAGATATTTGATCCGCGGTAACCTGAAAATTTCGGTATGAGTGCTGCATTGAATTCAAGAGCCGAGCAATATTTCTACAGTATAAATCCATTGGCGGGAAGGATAGGAGAAGATATAACTGCCACGAAGGAAGCCTACGAGGGATTGTGGAACACTTTAAGTACAGCGGAGAGGAATCAAGCAATTAACGAAACAATAATTCAACCGGAAGTAGCATTGAAGTATACTTCGAAGAAGCCTGAGATTACTAAAGACTTGCCGGAATGGTATCCAAAACTTCGCATTCAAACTGGGATGAAATATGTCATCGATGAAACCGGCTCTGTAAGTACATTATTATATTGGTAGTAGTTAATATTATCAATTACATCTTATTGTCTATTCTGGGTCGCATGATCTTAATTAATTCTTATATATATTATATATTATCATGAGTATACAATACTTTGAATCCAGGAACATCGTTACTAGTATATTATTTAAATATCATCAGGTTTAGCGTACTAATTTAAGGTTCGCTTGTTAAATGCAACTTCTTTTACCATAATATTGTAGACATTGCGATGGCACGACGAGCATTCAGCTCCGTTCTCATTTATGACTCAGTCGCAAATGAATCTCAGTATAATAGATTCAGCCGAGGATACAAAGTCAAAGTCAATAAGGGCTCAATTTGGAGAATCGCCACGTTTTACGAGTCCAGGAATGACGCAGAGAAACAATTTAAATTCCGTTAATGATACCTATACATCGTCTCACATGGTTAATCGCTTTCAATCCGATCGTTATCCGAGTGGGGCTTTTGCGGACGACCAGTGTAACAGTTTGTTGAAAGGCAACATGGACAGTGAACATTCTGAAAGTATATTTGCGAAATTAATGAACAAGACAGCGTTGTTAAAATTACAGAATAATTTGGCAGACGATATGGAGAGTTTAGTTAGGGAAAGAGATTCGGATACTGATAAAAGTCAGTCAAATACATTGGTAGTAATGTCGCGGACAAAATCTAGCGATATCAATGAATCCACAGCATTGTTAGAGACTCCTAGCTCTTACAGTAGTTTTCAATCGTCTCAATTGAATCAAGATGAAGAAGAAGAAGAAGAAGAAGAAGAAGAAGAAGAAGAGAGAGCTATACCAAAAACTGGTTTCGAGTTCCTTGATAATTGGTAGCCCGAATAGGGTCAATAAGTCTTGTATTTTCGTTTGCGTTGAAATTGATACTGTAATTAATATAAAATTGCGCTGAATCGTTTTCGTACAATTCTAGTTCCTAAAATGGTAATGCCAGGTTGGTGTAGATTAATATTGATTTAGATAATGCTTCTTAAGATATATCCTTCAGTATTTCTATAGTATGATCTCAAATTACGATGTTTTTGCGGGCTAATCTTACTACATTGAGCGCATTCGAAGGGTAAAATGCATGCATATCGAATATTAATTAGGTCTCGTATAATGTATGCACGAAAATTCGTTCTTATCGATTCATATGTCTCTTATATAGAGATATTATAAATACGAGAATCTTTATATGTATATGTATATAACATTATTCTCGATAGAACAAATGAGAAGAGTTAGAAAGCACGTTCTTTTTTATAGAAAGATTCAATATTTTTATCAACTACTTTTTATTACTTGTGTTTCTATCTATAAAGATTTTTACAATTTTATATTACGGTTTATCTTCCAAAGATAATCATCTATCGTCATTGCTTAGAACATAAAAAATATCAGGAGGTGCATTTAAGAGTATTAAATCCAAGACTGAAGAGGCTATTTCCCTTGATTTTTTTACTACCTTTATAGTTGATGTAATTCATTGAGTAATGTGAATCTTAAATCAATTTTAATACATTTTATACAGATTGCTATTCAGGTTCTACAATTAATTATGTAACTTTCATATGATAGAAAAAGAGGAATAGATTTAGAATAATTACTGTCACTTGCTCTCTACTAATTTCGTTCGCTTGCGAATCAAATTATAATGAACAAAGTAAAACGGATGTGTGGTTGCGTGAGTTGGGCTGTGTTCGTGTGCTTAGTAATATGTTATTATAATTAAATATATGAATTCGTGTATTATAAGCTGTGTCCTTCAATGAATATAGGCCGATAAGGATTCATTCCTATCCACGACGATCTTCCCGAAACTCCAACCTCTATGTGGTCCAAAAACCCGATAGCCAGACTAGCAGGAAAAATGTTAAAAACCTATTATTGTTTTTCCACTTGGAACTTTCGAAATGATCTGTACCTTCCGTTCTTGGAGATTGAATAATGGTAATATTCTCGTCTCCACCGCCAATTTGTCCGACTTTCGAGTTATTGTAATAGCCGAAGATATTTTTATTCGCCTGTGCGATACAGTAAAATTCTTCTAGATCGGTCGACCTTGTTAATTTGGCATCTGATTCCTTCTCAAAGGGTGACACCAGTATCAGACGCCTTTTCAATGATGTCCGTACTGAAACTGGAGCGGTTCCTTCATGGTATTTTGTCATTAAAAGAAAGCAGAAAAAGCAGAATCAGTATCGTTATCACGCAAAAACACGCGCATGCACCACCCATCCAATTGTTTCGAGCAGCATAGTATCATTGATATCCACGTTAAAAAGTTGTTCATAATTTTCAATTGTCCATTACTAGTATTTACCAGTTTTATCGATTTTATCACCTGATGCACCCTTAGCTGTGTTTTTCGATCCGCAAGATACGTTCTGAGACAACGCGGTCAAACTTTTCGACAGTACACTCGTACGACTATTTTTATCCGTTAAAGATCGACCACTGTTGTCCGTTTCGTTTTTACTCTCCCGCACGATATTGCCTTGATCTTGTTGAAAACAATCTAAGAAGTTCAAAGACCATGCCCGTCAACTAATCATAAATTAATTACTCAGCGTTTAATAATTGTCGTGCAGCGTCGCGGATAAATGGCGAAAAAAATATTTAAACCTCTCTCATCCTTCTCGTCCACATTCACGGGGCTGCACTTCCCGAAACCAGAACACTTTTGACCGTCGATGCAGCCCGGTTCCTTGAATATTTTGGTCGAATTTACGTCCAACCGTTTATCATCCTCTTGCACGCTACCACTGCAACATTTATACTGCTCCATTGCCTGTCGCTCGAGCTCCTGTAAGAAAGCCGTCCTTCGTTTTTCCAAAACATTCGCGACTGGCGTTCGCGAGCATAGGTCAAATTTGATTCCGTTCTTAGTCGTCGTGTGATGGCCGTAGAGGGAGGTTGCGACGCGGTTGTGTTCGGAAACGTTGTGATACATTATGATGCATTCGTGTGAATTTGGGAAACGACGTGCCGTTCTTTTTGGGCCTTTCGAGGGACGATTGGCGGGTCAAGGTAAGCGAATATTACAATAAACGATCGTACTTGATATTTAAGGGCCAGAGACTCCTCGGATGTTCTATACTGCTCCATCGCTTGTTGCTCCAGTTCGTCGTACCTAATATTATGAACATAATGCGTATTACTGTATATTTATTGGCGCTTATTATTGATATATTTAGTGCTTTTATTCGGCGAAGCGTATATTAGGTATTAATTAACCAGCATCTGCAAACAATACCTTTTCTCGAACACGTTCTCCAACATGGCTTGGTTCGCCGAAGCGTTGGTCAGAACGTCCCTGTACAATCTTCGTCGTCTTCGGTTATCCCCCTTTTCCCTCTCGCTGGACGATTTCGTGTTCGCCCCTTGGGCTTCCGGTTTCAAGCGTTCCGTATTTTTCAAACCGTCCTTCTCCCTCCTATAGCTGGACGCTTTCCTATCGGTTTTGCTCTCGAAATTTCTCAATTCCGTTGTTAAATTGTTACTGGCAGTAAATTCTTTCGTCCTCGATGTACAACTCTTGTCCAGCCATTGAAGTACCTCCGACTCGGACTTGGAACCGCGATTCTTCCCTTCCAGAACGTAAGGGGGTTTCTGTTGCGTGGCTTTCGTTTGACCGCGGTGCGCTTTCATGGCGTTTTTCGTCAACAATATCAGGTTCTTAAAATCGACACCCTGGTTCTTTCTCTTCTGTCCAGTCTCGTGGTACAGCTCTACAGGGTGCTGGTAAACTGGTATCGGTATCGGGCTGGCTTGTAGAAATTTCTCCTGCACCTGGAACGTTTCTTCCATGTTTAATGAATCTCTGCTCGGCGTTTCGAAATGGTCGTTTATTTTCCCACCTGTAGAGGATGATGAGTGATGGTCGCAGCTCGCAAAGGTTGTATGGAGGTGCACATCGGCGTCGAAGTGGTGCTGGATATTTGTATTTGTGCCGGTGCCGGTATCCTTTGGTACCATTGTTGCGGGGGTCGAATGAATGTTGTCGCGTCCGTGGCTGGCAACAGGGGTATCCCAGTGGTCTGAAATTTAGTCGGTTTTGTTGTTTTCACACTCTTCGACCGGCGATAGCGTGCAAAAACTTATCGTAAACAGACGGGCTAGTTAGCATTCTATTTGGAACCTGATATATAGCACCGGCATTCTCATGGGTCCTATTGTAAGGGAACAATTCATTCTGGTAGCTCCTCTCGTTGAGAGACGGGAAATATTGTACACGATTGGTAGTCTGTTCTTTGTTGCTGTTGCAACGCGTCATTGGCACCTTTGGGAAAAATTCGGGCACTTCCGGGCTGAGCACTGGCGGCAAATGCTTTCTCATCCCGTACGTTTCCGTTCTCGCCGTTTGATATTCCGTTCTCAGTATCAACGGCCGATACTGAAAAGCGTAATAGAATTGTTGCTGGCGTTCTTTGTTCTGGCAACTTTGCTCGCGCGGTTGTTGCTGCAGTTGATAGCACTGCAAACGTATTTTCTGATGGGCGAACTGTTGCTGGACATTGCCGCCTGGCCTCCATAAGCTTCGAACCGCCTCGCTGGTCAGACGAATGTGCAGCTGCATCTCCAAGGTGTTTTCGATCGTGTAACGTCGATGCTCGTGGTAAGATTCCGATTTGTCGGTGGAATCTGATTCTTGAAAGATGTGGATTTCAATTGAGGAAACTAAATGTAGGTAACGGTACGGAACACGATTTTCTTCTCCCCCTCCCCCATCCCCTCAATTTAATCGAAGCATTTCTTATTTAATCGCAAGTTAATTACCGATCAAGTTTGCTTCTTTGCTCGACTCTAGGCTCGTCCTAACTTTTTTCTCCGTCGAACTCAGTCTGTGCACGCGTTGCCTTTGAAAACAGTTCTCCCAATGGGACTTGAGACCGCATCCGATCTTCGGTGTATCGTCAGGTTCCGGTATCCTTGTTGCTGAGCTTTGCAACATCAATTTTCCCCGCGAACGTTATTGCGAATCATACAATTAGATGTTTAACGTCTGATTATTTTAAGAGGCTAACAATTCACGACACGATCGCGCTCCGCCCTTGGTTAACCAGGCGAAGTGTTTCTCGACTTCCGGTAGCATCCACGGTTCCGTAACTTCCGTCCAGCAGAAATTTGGCAGGGGCGTCGGTGTCGAATTGTCGTGCGGTTTGTACATGCTCTCGCGTTCCTCATTGTACTTGTAATTGCTGTAGGCGGCCAAACGAGAATCAGGAATAACGTCGCGAACGCGTTTTGTTCGATAGGTACCGTTTTCTTTATACTTTGCAGACAGCTTATAATTCTGTTAGTGGAGATATTATTAAACTTTGCGTTACATTTTTCTTCCTTTTCAAAAATTAAAGATACTCGGCACGCGTAGACAAACGGGACGCGAATTATTGTGGCGAGGGCGGGGGTGTTTGAGAAATTTGTACCTGAAGGGACAAAGATCGATTCAATTTTTGGAATGGATCTTCCTTGTCGAAGGTCCAAGCTTTGTCGGCAATTAAATTTATGTTCGCATAGGCGCTGTTTAAAAGCTCTTCGTCGTATGACGGGAATGAAGATATCATTATCTGAACATTCTAACCGGTCGTGTGTATGTTAGTAAGCAATTAAATGACGTATCGATTATCTCGTTTGGCTGATAATATCCCCGTTCTAACGTGCTTTATTTATTCCTCCCAATTGGTAGACTCGCGAACGGTTATTTATTTAATTGTCCTGCCTTCGAGACGTGTATCGAATCGATAAAGAAATTGAAACTTGTTCAGGGGAAAGTGAATGTCTCTCAGATGCCTTCATACTTGTGCAATTTATCTTCAATTGAACGTTTCCATTCAGTTTTTAAGGACAGTAACGGTGGGAAGAGATTGCAAGATGGTGCGATTATTTTTTTTTTTTTTTTTTGTTTTCTTACAAATGTCTTGTTTATTACAAATACGATCGACGATAAGGTAGTACACGCGCTTCATTCACACATTTTGTACAAATCAGGCGTACGATATTTACAACGGGCAGTTCGCGTAATTTACAAAATTTTGACGATCGATGGTATTATGATAGCTTACGATTAGTGTCTCGAAAATCGTGGAGTAATCAGTCAGGCAATTATACTCTGTCCAAGAATTTCGATCGAATCCTATGAAATATACGGTGAACGTTAATTCGTTTAACGAATCTTATTATTCGACAATTATACGACTGGATTGGACGAAAGTGTTGGACGAGCCTTTGTAGTCATTACGACACACAGTTACCACGAGGAACGCAGAAAGGCGCAAAGATCGATGATACAATCGACGAAAGAAAAAAAAAACGTGATTTTATTCTCCATTAATCATCACCGTCCGCTTTTGTGCGACTGTATCGTGATTATCTGGCACAGAATGTTAAAATACTTTTATATACAAGACAGTTGTTCATTGATGGTTATTTATAATAATTGTCGATACAGTCGCGCAATACGATTCAAATCGGCGACGAATTCTCAATAAAAACTCGCCGTGAATGACGAGAAATCAAGTACGGTATAAATTCGTTAGCATTCAATAAAAATAACGTACACTACGATCTGAATTTCGAACGCCGAAGGCGTCTCGTTTCGCCTGCAAAGAGAATGGCGAAGTATTTACAAAATTCACAATTACGTCCCCACATGACACGTAAATCAGAGTTCTCGATAATGTTTATTACGCGAAACGATTACAATCCTCCTATTATTATGGCAAGATAATGGCCACGTCCTCGCTGCACCGCCAGTTTGAAATAATCGGCGAACCCAGAGAACGTGACGATAGTTGCTTACGAACCTAAAATCGTCTCCTTCGTTTTCCTTTCCCTCCGTTTCCACAAATTCACAATTAAAGCCTATCTCCACGCGTGCGTGCGCAACGTTAATCACTTTCAAATCAACTATCTTTTTGGTTATCCGTGCACGCTACCATTTCTCAGCATCTTCGCAAACATGTAAGAGTCGTTCCATGCAATACCGCTGCAATAGATTTAATGCTAAGACGATCTTCATACATATTCCTCCGACGGCTTGGGCATACTAGCTGGCAATCTAAGCGTACTTGGAACACGATTGGCACTGTCTGGCAGCTCCGCGATATCAATGAACACACCGACCAGACCGTCGATATTCAAACCCCAGTTCAACAAATAATCCCAACTCAGCGCTGTCGTTGTCGTCGACGATGATCCGCTATTGGTCGGCCTGTACAATCCTCCCATATGCGGCGACAGATCATCGTCAGACGCTACCAAAGTACTTAGAGATCCCCGGAACGAACTATCGAATCCGTCGTAATTCACATTCGGCGGCAATGGTGGCTTCGTCGTCTGCGACGATTCATTGCTTCTCTGGTTCACCTCTTCGTCGTCTTGCTTCGCGAACGGATGGTCCGATCGTTTATCGCCGACCAACGGCGTGTTATCGCATTCAGAGCAGGTGAAACTCTCGTTGCCACTCTCGTCAGTGGTCGTCGAATTTCTCCTTTCGAGTCTCTCGACGGGCGGCGTGTGTCGCCTGTGAAGATGCAGAGGACCGTGGGTCGGCGGTCCTCTGGCTTCGCTGGACGAACTCACAGCATCCAGGGTGGACACGAGACTGGATGTTCTCGGCCTGGAGTTCAATCTCTCGATTTTGTCCGCGGTTAGCCTCATAGGCTCAGAGGATACATTGTTCACGGAATTTTCGTTGTTCGATTGGGGCGCCTTTCGACTGGCGGTCGAGCCCGATAGTTGGCTCATTATCGGTGAATTTAAGCTTCTTTCGCTGTTCGAATTCAGGGCATCTTTCCCGACGCCCCCTGAAGAGGAGGTTGTAGCTAGGAGAGCGTCCTGCAAAAGTTTCCCGCTGATATCGTGGAGCGTCAGTATCGTCGTTTGTTGGGCAGATAATTCGCTGCTGGGCGATAGCCTGGCCAGCGGCGTACTTTGTAACAATTTCTGAGTTGGCCCGGATGGTTGACTGACGTTCGGCGGAGGTAAAGCTCTGGGCGGAAATGGACCAGTGTGCCTATGCTGCTGTCCTGTATGCTTGTGATGATTCGCGTAATTATTTATAGGCGGAGGCGTGGCCTTGTACTTGTGCATCCCATCTCGATAACTTTTGTAGTGATAGACGATGTCGATGTCGCTGGGCGCGATGGAGCTTGCGTTTTCCAAATCGTAATGCTCCGGCATGTCGGGCTCGGGGTTATGCTCGTGCGAATGTAGAGAGGTTGGAGCAGGCGGAGGCAGAGGCGGATGCTCGTCCCGGATCGGTGGCGATTTCGTTACTTCCCTTTCGATGATGTCCGGCCTCTGCGGTCGATGCTCGGCAGTGGAATTGATGTCACGGTCTTTGTACTTCTTTGAAATCAACTCTGGACCCATATGACCGACACCGCGTAGATCGGACGTGTCGGAAATATAGGTGTTCTCGTGTCGAGACATGAGATTGTCGTTCCCCGAGCCAACCAGTGGATTTCCGGTCATTATAGCGTTCGTGTTTTTGTTCACACCGGACGGGGCGGATTTTTCCTTGTTCTGCCTTCGCAAACGGAATACTATGAAGCTGGCCAGAATAGCGATTAAGAGAATAACAAAGAAAACTATGACGAGAGTGATTCCGATGCTCAGGGGATCAGCCGGGGCAGCAGCGCTGATTCCAATCGGTCCTCTGCAGCCTGTGCTCACTTTTCCGTGATTCAATATCTCTTTGAATATCGAACCGGACCCATTGAATGGCTGGATCTCGTTGTTGATGGTGAAATTGGCCAAACAACCCTCGAAGCTCCTGGCGCCAGCGCTGTGAGCGTAGTACAAGTCTTGGCTAACTCCGCCGATCGATAAGACGGACAGGTATGGGTCCAGGAAGTCGTGAACACCTGCAGAGTCTAATTCCTCCCCGGTTTGGACACCGTCGATGAACAATCTCAGCCCCCGGAAGTAGGAATGCAGAGTTAGATTGTGCCAGTGGCCATCTGCTAGGCCTCCATCGATATTGGCGGACATATTCACCGGAGATCCGAGGAGGGACGCGTAAAATAGTTGGCCGTTGCGAAGCTGTAATATCATTTAATCGTGTTGCAAACAACTGCGTTTAATTTCATTCAATTACGGGAATAATACCGACGAAGGCATTGCTTTCGTCTAAATTGAATCGTTCCTTACCTCCACGGACGTGAAATGTTTGTCGGTGGCGGCGTAGATCAGAATACCATCGGGTTTCACTGTTCTGAACATTAAACCGATAGTTTTGAAGGGCGACGGGTTGGCCATGAAGCTCGTGTCTTCGCTGGCGGCCCGTTTCGCCCGATTTTTGTGCCACAACGTCGAGCCTCCGTAAAGATATTCCAATAATTGCATTCTCCTGTGCTTCTCCGACACCTATTGCGCAGAGAAATATTAGAAATCTAGCCCAGGTATAAGAACGAGTACTGATGAAAAGTAGGAAGCAGGCAGTACTTTGAATTCGATGTATCCACCCTCGCTCAAAGTGAGAGGCTCGAGGGCACCCTCGCAATTGGGAGCTGTTAACGAACCACACTGGCAGGTTACTTGGTGCCACTTGTCGTAACACTTAGCATTGGCCCCGCAAACAGACGCGGAGTCACTCCCGTCCCTGAGGCAAGGATTCTTCTTCGATCTGACGCACGTAGGTCTCACTCCCCTCGAAGCTAGCGGATACGACAGGTTCAGTGCTCTTCCGTTTATCGAAACCGAATGAACGCATCCGACAAAATCGTCAGAATGCACTTGGCCTGGCCTTTCGAGCACCGGGTCCGCGTTTTCCAGCCCCCCGACCAGAAGTGGATTGTTATTGAAGTTCAAAGTTCTGCGGAGAGTTGTAACGCATTAGAAACACGATCGTTCCTCGTACAGAAAATATTTCACTGGTCCATTTTACTAACCCAGTTGGTCCAACGTCGTCCGCGTAACACGTGCTATCGCCGGGTCTGCAATCGTCGCAGATAGCCCCGTGTTCCCTGCACATGGAAACGCTCAGAGACACGACCCTTCCGTTCCTGGTCGCCGTCACTTTCCTCCATTCGCCGTCAGCCACAGACATCACTGTTTTTATAGTGATCGAAGTGATGGCGCTCCTCGCGCCTCCATACGAGAACACCACCTTTCCGTTTACCAATTCCAGCACCACGAAATCCGACCGGCCGCCAGTCTGCGGCGCATAATTGTACAATAACAGCGCGTCTGGTTTGGTGGTCGCGAATACAATAGTTATATCGTTCGTGTTTGAATCCAATGCGGGGAAGGCCATGTAGGATAGCTCCTCGAATCCAAAGGTGGATCGTTCGCAGTGTCTTCCGTAACGACCACCGGGACAGCTGCATCTGTACCTGAATTCAAGAAATGAACAGCAAATTAGTGCGAACAGTGGTCAGAGGTATTAGTTGTTGATTGACAACTGCATGGAGGGCTGGCGAAGCTTACCCTGGCTTCTCTCCAACGCACAAACCTCCGTAGAGACACGGATTTGGCCGGCAGGAGTCCGTGACCGCCTCGCAATGGTTTCCTCTGTAGCCAGCACGGCACAGACAGAAGAAACTGAAGCTGTCGGGACTCTTTCTGCACGATCCACCGTTTCTACAAGGATTGCTGGCGCAAGCATCGCCCCTTTCCAGTTCGCACAATTTCCCCTCGCGATCGTTTGGACAGGTGCACTGGAAATCGTAGCCCAGTCTTCTACACTGTCCACCCTGAATATTCGGAGTCATAGAAAGTATTAATATTACGAATGAAAGGTGTATCAATTAAGAGACTGTGGAAGTGTTGTTAAAAATATGTACCAATAAGCAAGGATTTGGCGAGCAAGGGTCTTGTCTCCTTTCGCACCTATCGCCGGTGAAACCATCGCGACACTTGCATGTCATTTCGTGCACCATTCTCGGCGACGTGAGTATTATTGCCTGGCTATCGGTGATCCTGGCATCGTCGTAGATGACTAATTTGTCGCTGCAAGCGCCGCCGTTCTCGCATGGAATATGCTTGCACGGCGAATAACCGATGGTGATTGTTCTTCCCTCGAGTATCGATCGAATTTTGTCTCGAACATGGTTCAACAGTTCGATGACTTCGTACTTGTTGCGATATCCTGTACGATCGAATTGAAGTATACATTTAAATCGGAATATGTGAACCACCGAGACGAAAACTTCGGGCGAACAATGTCGTCAATGCGTGAATTGTCGAATTGCCAAATATTACCTTGAGAAGATTCCACTGCCAGGTGAATATCCAAATCGTTCCCATTGTCTCCAAGGCTGAAGATCTTGAGCGTGTTTCCCACGACTATTTCCTGTTGCAGAATATCCAATAAGGCGCGATAGTATTGGTTTAAAAAATCCCTCGCGCTTAATTTCGACACTTGTAAAGTCACGCTATTCTCGACGGTGCTGTTGGTAAAGACTTGAAATTCGACGGTGACTGTAGACACCACATTAGGATGACTACCATCGTTGCCGGACACGCTTAAGGAATACCGAAAGCCTGTAAAAGAAAATGAAGCATTGCGATTATATGTCATTCGTGTTCTATAATTTGTTTTCGCGGCAATTCGCCGTGAACGATATCACCGATTAACACACCTGGAGTTATTTTCTTCGTATAAAGATCGCAAGCCGTAGGAATGCTGAGAATCTTCGGATTCGATCCTTGTAGTATCTTACAAGAATAGCTTCCAGTAATGTCCGGATCGTTCGGATGAACGTCGGCAATTTTTCCCAACGGGATCTGCTCGTTGAACGAATGCACTATCACGTAAACCGACCTCGGCGACGATGGACTATCGTTTTGATCTGTAACAATTACAGTTATCGTGTGCTCGCTCTTCATTCTGGGCAATCCAGAGTCCTCCACTTCGACCTGCAAGAATTCAACCAGATTACACAGTTTCCCAATTAACTGTGCGCCGTTTCGCGGAACTATTTTTCCCTTTTTTACTAACCACGAGATCCAATTGAGGCATAACTTCTCTGTCCAAGCTTCTCGTGGTTTTCAACACTCCTGTGTGTTTATCCAATGTGACCATAGCACTTTGTCTTCCACCAATCAATTTGTACGTGAACGGCGCTCCATTTGGCGGTAGATCGGGGTCGGTTGCGCTGAGGGTCATTACGATGGTCCCAGCTGGTTCGTTTTCGTTCACGTAGCCGGTCACCTCCGGCGGATCGAAGGTGGGCCCGTTATCATTGACATCGAGAAGCTCGATGTGAACAGCCGCGGTGCCAGTTTGTGGCGGTGAGCCGGTGTCGATCGCGCCGATGGTCAAATCGTAAACCGGAATCGTTTCTCGGTCCAATTGTCTGGCAGTCTCTATGTCGCCGGTTTGCGGGTCCACCTTGAAAGCTTGTCTAATATTCCCGCTGATTATCGAATACGAGAATTGGTTGTTCTGCGGTTTTATGTCCTTGTCGACCGCCCTAACGGTCATGACGCGGGTTCCATAGATCGCGCCTTCCGACACTGTCGCGTCGTAGGCGTTTTGCAAGAACACCGGCGGGTCGTTCCCGTCCTGGATCGAAACAATCACCTGAGCCTCGTCCGTGTCGTTGCCGCGAATCCCACCGCCGTTTTTCGTCATCACGGTCAGGACCACTCTGTTCTGTGTCTCACGGTCCAATCTACGCGAGACTCGTATTATCCCGGACTCAGAACCGATTGAAAATCCACGATCGTTCGAGGAACCGACAAATAGATAGTAAACCCTTCCGTCCTCTCCTGCGTCTTGGTCGGTCGCCTGAACGAGACCAACGGAGGTGCCAACTTCGGCGCTCTCCGACACGTCCATGTGGAATACGGGTTGAACGAACTTTGGATAGTACTCGTTCACACCTGTCACGTGCACGACGACTGTCGTGAAGCCAACCATCTGAGGATTAGAGTCCGGGTTAGCTGCGACGATGTCCAGCGTATATTCGTTGGCCTCCTCGTAGTCGAAGCTGATCAAAGATGTAATATCGCCGGTGTCCTCGCGAATTCGGAAATGGTCCTTCCCCGTTCCTCCCAGGATTTTATATTGGACCACCGCGTATTTGGGGGAATCGATGTCCTTAGCAACGACCTGAAATCGCGACGAAAGATATTAATTGTAGATTAATTAGATATTAATATTAATTATAAATCGTAACAGTAACGAAATTCAAGCTAAACAGATAGAAGCATATTTGATACCTTATAAACGAAACTGTCGGGTGGCGAATTTTCAAGTAGGTAAGCCTCGTATCCGCTCTGATTAAACGTGGGCGGATTGTCGTTAATATCCGAGACATTTACAGTCAGTGTGGCGACAGCTTGCTTCGGCTCGAACCCTAGATCCGTTGCAGTGATATTTAATCTATATTCCTGTACCAGATCGTAATCCAAGGGCTCGAGTATAGTCACTGCTCCGGTTATAGAGTGTACAAAGAATTCGTTCCTCTCGTTTCCAGCTGATATCTTGTATCTTATCATTCCATTCGGTCCATCGTCTCCATCCGTTGCGCTAACCGTCAATATAGTCGTGTTAACCGGCTCGTTTTCCGGCACCCGTACCTGGTAACTAACTGCAGCAAACGTGGGGGCGTGTCTGTTCCTGCCGGATATCACCAAAGTTAACGAAACCTCGTCCTTTTGGGGCGGAACACCTTTGTCGATCCCTTGGGCTTTCAACAGGAACGTAGTACCCACAGGCACGCTGCTCAAACTCTTTTGAACGTAAACCCAGCCAGACTTTTCGTCGATAGAGAAGTATTCGCTTCCGTTCACGTTCACCAGGTAGTAACTGATCTCCGCGTTCACACCGAAATCAGCGTCGTCCGTGGCAATTAGTTGCACCACTTTTCTACCAACTCCGTAATTTTCCGGCACCGGGTACAGATACGATCTCTGCTCGAATCTCGGCGGATTATTGTTCGCGTCCACCACGTTCACGTAGACCACCGTTTTCGACGACAGGGGCGGCTTTCCATTGTCAGTGGCGATCACCGTTAGGGAGTATAGATTCTCCGGCGACGATGGACGATGAGTGTGCTTGTACTTGAGAGTTCTCTTGCTGGAAACGTCACCGGTGGCCGGGTCCACGGTGAACAGATCCGACGGTTGCAACAGGCTGTAAGATATCACAGAGTTCGGGCCCTGTTTGTCCCGATCGATCGCTGTCACTTGACCCACGTGTGCAACAGGTGGCTGCAGCTCCGGGAAATGAAAGTGATAGGATCCCTCCTCGAACTCTGGCGGGTTATCATTTTGATCTTGAATAGTTATCGTCAGGGCGGTTGCCGTTCTCCAGGCGCCGTCCGCCGCGACCAACTGTGGAATAAATGATTCATTCATTCAGACTTTAGAGTTTGAACAATTCGAACGATAATAATTTTATCGTCCGAAGACTGTGCGAACCTTTAACAGATATTCATCCTGCTCCTCTCTGTCCAAGTGTCCATTTACGGTCACGTTGCCACTTAGAGCGTCCAGGGCGAACTTCTCCCCAGGATTATCGGTGAAGCTGTAGGTGACGTTAGCGTTCTGTCCGATGTCTGGGTCGCTGCTGGTAATTCTGATAACGAACGTTCCAATTTCCGCGTTCTCCGTGACGTTTACACTGAACAGCCGAGTGAATTGCGGCGGATTGTCATTTTTGTCTAGCACCGTGAGCAAGACGGTGGCTGTGCCCGCTAGAGATGGTTGTCCGCGATCTTTCGCTTCCACGATTAATTCGTAGGAAGCAATCTGAAAGAAATGTCGTTTTTTTTTTTTTATTCTTCCCTCCTTAATAGCTGATAGAGAAAAAATTCACGATTAATTCGAATATTGTAATCACCTCCTCGCGATCCAATTTCGCATTCGTGTTAATTTCCCCGGTGTCAGGGTTGATGACGAAAGTCTCGGAGAAGTCGTTCACCAGGTAATAAGATACCTGCCCGTTCTCGCCGGAATCGCGATCTTTCGCTGAAACTTTGCTGACGAACAGGGGCGGGTACTCGTCCTCGGGCACAGTGGCATTGTAAATCGACGCTTCCATTATCGGCGCATTATCGTTCGCGTCCGTAACGTTCACGAGCAGTTGCACAACGCTTCGCAAAGCCGGTGTGTCCGAATCACGAACCTCGACCCAGGCTTCGTAGAACGGCGCGGTTTCGTAATCGAATCCAGTGGCGACCAACACCTAAACAAAACGATCGACCATTTTACCATTCGGCCGGGACTATCGACGAGAACAATCGACGGGACCTTCTCATTTTACGAAAGGAAAACGTTATCCTATGCGCATTGCGTCGTGACTCGCGGTTTCTTCCTTAGCGTTCTTAATTTTATTCGGCGGATGGAATTTGAAGCCTAAATTGTCTCGGAATTTGAAATTCGAATCTGTTCCAATTATGCACGATTTGTATACGCACCTCTCCGCTGTGCGGATCGATCTTGAGCGCGTCTCCAACATTACCGCCGGCCATTCCATAAACCAGAGTACTCGTTGCACCGATTTTCGGCGTGGCTGCGCTCAGTTTCGTGATCACGCGTCCCTCGGGCACGTCTTCTGGTAACGTGAATCTCGTGCTGGTAGTTGAACGAAATCTAGGAAACAGCTGCCTCTCCCAGAGATGTATCACCAAGTCGGCGGTGACGGATTGAGGTCTTGTGCCACAATCGGACGCTTCAATTTGTAATTGGTAGGTGGTTTCATCAGTGGCCAATTCCTGAGTCGCCCTTATCACGCCGCTGTTCGAATCGATCGCGAACTTCTCCGCGTCGATTCCCTGGAGACGATAGACGATCCGGGAATTCTCTCCGTCGTCGTCGTCCACAGCTTTCGCGCCGAACACGAAATCCCCTTTAATGGAAAACGTGCGTTTAAGTGACGTTGCGTTAGGCAGCCACGTTAGGCTGCCTGGTCACTGTTATTCAGGTGTTACTTGACGCGTATGGACTCGTGTTAAGGGGTTACAGAAGTCCAGCAGAGAGTGGAAGAAAATTGGGAATGGGGTCGGAGGAAAAATTGTGCGATTTCATCCGTGGAAGGGTATTGGAGAATGTTGTTCTGCAGTTTAATATATTTCTTCTGGAAGTGAATTTTTTTTTTTTTTTGACGAAGACCGCCAAAAATCGAAAGAAATTTTTACGAGGGCTCATTGTGTCGGGCCTTAAAAAGAATAACCATTTCGAAGTCGTATATTTTCTTGACGTTTTCTCGGAATGGGTCAGCGGGCCATAAACTCGTAATCTTGTATAAACCCTTTACCTGGTTTGGTTGCACCTGGCACATAGGCTGTGTATCTTGGACTAGAGAATCTAGGGGCATTGTCGTTCACGTCATTCACGAAGATCGTTAGATTGACGGCGGACGCTTGCGGTTCTGTGGGGCTCGAGTCTTGCGCAACCAAAGTTAAATGATAGACGGCGGTCTGTTCTCGATCCAATGGCACCACCGTGAAGATCTCGCCAGTTTCGGGGTCCGCGTGGAAACGTTCCGAATATTCCCCCAATAAACTGTATCTGTGGAAAGTGTTCGTTTTGTAATGAATCTGTGAGACCCGTTCGAAATTCCTGGAAGCGTGTAGAGAATTAGACGTACCTGATCTTCGCGTTGAGGCCGTCATCTTTGTCAGTGGCGTGCGGCTTAGTCACCCAGGCACCGGAAGCCGAGTTTTCGGCAACCGCCGCCATGTACTCTTGCCTGGTGAATTCCGGAATGTGATCGTTGACATCCAGCACGACGATTCTAACTATGCCCGATCCGGTCAACGGCGGAGAACCTGTTGAACAGGTTCGCTAATCGTAGATTGATCGTTCTATGATTACGTGAATTTATTCAGGCGATTAAGGCTTATAAACAGTCCGTTCTCGGGTCCCTCAAAAGTACATTTCTCTTTCGCAAACTTGACTTTCCCCCGAAATCAAATCGAACGAGTTATTCCTTCGAGCAAGTGTTGCGCGCTGTTTCGATCTTTTTCCAATGGAACAAAAGAGCATTCCGATGCCGCTTATTAAACTTTTTACAACTGTCGATGCTGACTGAGAACGTTTCGACGATTCGATCATCGAACATCCGAGAAGACAAATTGCGATTTCACAAAGTATCAGACGGCCGGGCACCGGCCGAGTTAATTGCGCCGTCTAAAACAGCCCATTATTCTTTGAGGTACCCGATTTCTCTGTTTGCAACAGGTACAACGCGCGCGTTGGCGTGGCCCCTGGGCCACGCGTCTCCGTGAGGGTATATCGTTCAATCACGTGGACCTCTCACGGGGAGGATCACAGGCACAACAATTGCAAGGCACAATGGTGTGGTCCACCATAGGCGGTGTTCCCTGGTGGGCAATCAGGCAAGAATATACTTACTTGCACTAGTAGCGTGTTCTCCTTATTCGTCTGCTTAATTGATGAGTAACAAGAAGAACAAGAAACAGCCCCTTTCTCTCCCAGCACCCATTCTTCTGCGTACCCTTGTATTCGATTTGCGTTATCAGAATAATTTCGGATAAGAACGCGAGATCGCGACGATCGAGGCATATACGTGTACGTGTAGCGCGAGCCATTAGTACTATCCGTGCCCGACTGTATTCCCTTATTAATACCGTCGCGGAAACGATGCTCCGTATCGACGTTGACCGTTCGAACGAACCCTTCTCGTAACGCCACGCAAGGTGGATTCTCACCGTTCACCATAGGCAGAGACGCGCGTTCAATCGTGGCCACGAACCGGGTACGCGCTACAGGTGGCAAATACACGCGACACCCGCAAAACGTATGAATAAAATAGGAGTGCATGCATGCATATAATGGAAGAGCCCGAGCAAGATCGCGGGAGATGCGCGTTTGGCTACGAAGAGAGGGTCCAAAAGGTCCGGCAAGCGAAAACGGGTGGGGTGAAGGGTAGCGATATAGAGGGAGTAGAAGAAGGGGGAGGCGGTTGAGAACGAGGGAATAGAGTGAGAGGAAGAAAGCGAAGAGTGGCGAAGGGAAAACGAAGAGGGAGGGAGGGAGGGGGGGAGGGGGGATAAAGAAAGTGCAGCGTCGAGGTAGAGGAAGGTATTTGAGAGCGATTATCATAATCGCGCGTCATAACTCTGCGGGCTTGTCTACCTCGGTGGGGACCGATTGGGCCATCCGGCGAGGGGCACCCTCGAATGGGACTACTGGCTTCGTCAGAGGGACGTACGATAAAAAAGACCTCGACGAGGTACTGCCCACCGCTTAAAGAATCTCATCGAACAACCCACAAATTTATATCCAATTTGTATATTACCGCTCATTACTTAAACCCATCCCATATATCGTCTATTGTTTCGCCTATTCGCCGATGGCGGGGGTTGCGTGACATTTCCATGCCACGGGCCCCGTATGCCAAAACGTTTGTGCAATCGCGACTCGACGTTACGGGAATTCATGGATGCAAAAATGGAGTGTACGAGCGTGTACGAGCGTGTCGACGATCGTCGCATGCCTTCGTCGTTTATATTCCCGTGTGACATTTTGGTGGCATTTCGATCGGTGCGTCGATGGGGTGGACTTCGATTTGTACGTAACGTGTCGCAGATTTGTCAAAGTAAGTTCGGCGAGTTGATTGCGAGACGTATGCACGTACTACTCGATGCACTCGAGGAGCGGGGCACCGAAGCGACTTGCTTATTTTTATTTCTTTTCTCTCGTTGATTCCGTTCTGGTCACACGTTCTTCAATTCGCTGGTGGGTTTTGTGTTTTTTTTGGAAGTGCCAAACGCGATATAATTAAGCCCTTTGTCCGTGCTAATTCGCAACCAGTTTACATAGAAGCTGAGACCGGTTACTAAGATGGCCGGAAAAATATTCACTCCGAAGAATACTGACTACCCTTTCAATGCCGGTCTTTGTGCCGAGCCTAGCCAGGTATATACCTATTTAGCTGTTCCCCTAAGGTACGCTCTAAAGAATCTACTGGGAATACCTCTTACCCGCGATTTCTTTGCCCCTTTATTTCCATGCACGCGTATTTATTCCCGTGTTGTGCTTCCATTTAACCTTTTCCTTTTTATATCCCCCGTAAGCAATTATAAATTAGCCTTTAACGCTTTATCTAAGGAGCGCTCGTTAAGAATTCTTGAAATAACTTACCGGTGTCCATGGCCACCAAGGTGAGGGTGTATTCCGGCACCAATTCCCTGTCGAGGGGGCGAAGCAGGAAAATGTCGCCTGTGCTCGCGTTAATACGGAACAAATCGGTGTCACCTTCTTTCAGGAAGTATCTCACTTGGTCGTTGTAGGGTGGTGTATCCGCGTCGTAAGCTTTAACCTGCGCAGTCGGAAAGAAATATTTCGTTTTTTTCAGTAAGGAATCTTCGATCTCAATTACGCGAGAGAACGTGTTGCTAATATTCTTAATTACCTGTATCACGAATCCCCCACCAGGCGGCACCATATTTTCCATAACGTGTGCCAAATAGGGCGAGTCCAAGAAGACAGGTGCGTTATCGTTTATATCGAGAACGGTGATGGTAACCTGAGCGGTGTCACCGCGCGGAGTTTCACCGACTTCCGAGGCGCAGTCCTCCCCGCGAATAGTCAAATGATACCTGGATTTTCGTTCGAAATTCAGATTCTTCGCCACCCTGATAACCCCGCCGTCCTCAGAGATAGTGAAATCCCTGTTGTCGTCCCCCATGGCGATGCCGTATCTCACTCTGCCGTTTGCACCCTCGTCCCGATCCATGGCGGACACCTGTAACAAATTAATTAACTCGCATCGTTCGAAGCTAACGAGGGCCTTGCTGCTCGTCGACGTTTCAATTTGCAAGGGTCCACTTGACCTGTTATTTATCAACTTCGTGAAACGTGTATTATCGAACGGTGCGCACCTGTAAAACACTGGCGCCAATGCTAGCATTTTCGGCGACAGTGGCCGAGTACTGTCTCGGATCGAACACCGGTGAATTGTCGTTCTCGTCGAGGACCGTGACAGTGACTGTCGTCGAGGACGATCTTGGCGGTTCACCGCGGTCCTTCGCGGTTACTTCCAACGTGTAGTTTGACCTTAATTCGCGATCCAACGAGCCAGATACGCGCAATAGTCCATCTACGGTGCCCACGGTGAAGGGAAGCAACGTGTCCTCGAGGGAGTACTCCACGTATCCGTTTCGTCCTTCGTCCCTGTCCACGGCCTTGATGGCCATCACCACCGTGTTGCTCGGTGCGTTCTCTATTATCGAAATCTTGGTCGGGGATATGAACTCTGGCGACATGTCGTTCACGTCCAGCAATACAATCGTCACCTGTCGATTAGACCGTGTGGAGCTTTGATTTATTGATGCTAATACTACTAATCATTATTATATTACATTATATTAGAAATTAAAGTGTCGTTCATAGGCGACAAGAAAATTAGTACGCAACATTTCAGCTGTCCCATTGTTTCATATATACATATATATACATATACATATACAGTGTACTCGTAACGAAGTAACACGCCCGTGCAAAAATTGTTGTTGCAGGAAACATGTACATACCTGTACAGTGGAAGACAAAGGACGAGCCGGTGGCAGAGGGCTGTCCGTGGCGCTGAGTATCAAATTGTAAAGGGACTTCTGTTCTCTGTCGAGCAACTTCCGAGTAAAAAGGGTGCCGTTTGATGCCACTCCGAAGTCACCATTCTCGTCACCGCCGGCGACAGCATAAATTACCCTGCCGTTATCACCGGAGTCGAGGTCCTGAGCAGTCACTGATAGGATTGAGGTGCCGATTGTCGTATTTTCAACGATATCCACGGCGTGTGGGCCCGCCTCGAAAATGGGCGCATTGTCATTCAGGTCGACCACGTTGCAATACACAGTCACGGTCGATGAAAGGGCCGGGACACCGCCGTCTGTCGCTTGGACGACCAGAATGTAGTGTTGCACCTGTGAAGGAATCAAGGTAAGTGCACTCTTATCTAAACAATGGAGTTGGACAATGGAATTTCTCAGCGAATCTTGTATTTTTCGAATCATTGCGATTCGTGGCGGATCAATACTTTAAATGTTGCAAAATATACTGATACATATATATTAGTTTGTCCAAGAAAGTGAAAGGAACGTTGAATTTTCATTAAATAGTTGTCGATATTTCAACTTCGTGCAACAAAAATCGTGCGGCAATCCACCTGGGCTCGTTTGAAGGGGTAGAGTCCCCACTACGACAGCCAATAGCTCATTTTCTCGCAAGAAATTTATTGCATCACGTGATGGCAATGTTATCGGCAATATTTCGTTTTCTTTTTACAAAGTTATTTTTCAACAAGACATTGATGAAACCGAGAACAAACAAGCATTATCCTACAATTAAAATTAGTTGGTTGATAAGTATTCGGTTGCGAGAAGAAGCTTTCAGTCGTTTCGAAGAACAAGGTGCCCCTGCCGTAGCTTTAGGGGGGAGGGACTTTTTGTTCGCGTTAGACAAGCTCCTCGGCTTGCACCGGCTTCTCTTACGAGCGGTGCCTAACAATTTCGCAGGGACTAATGCGAGTTTCGTGGAAGTAAAGCGCTGTTTCTCCGTTTCCGATGCGTTCAGATCTACTCCACCCATCTGTGAAATGCTTTCGCAGTGTTGTAATGATACCGCCCTATATCTCTGGAAAGGCATTACGATGATGAAGGGTTCTATAAGCTCTCCCTCTCTCTATGCACCGGCCTTTCGTCTTTGTGCATTTCCTATTGCTTCTCACCGAAACGCGGCCGTACCTCTAGATTAGATGCTATTATACGGGGTACCGTAAAATATAGCCAGTGGCGTGGCAAAGCGTTCTTAATAAATTTCACGGCTACTTGAGGGTCTATTTGAATCGTCTGTTTGAAATTGACGGAACGGAAACGAACATTTCGGTCCGGCAGAATATTTGTGAAATTATTTCAACAGTTCGGAGATCCCGCGATCCAGTATGCGTTTTCCGGACAGTCGAAAATGACAATTGTCGGCGACGCTGTTGAGAGAAACCGAACGTGTATATCCGCACCGGTCCGAGAATAAGTATTGCTTGCCTTCGAAACGAAGCGTCAGACTGGCATTAAAAAATACGTCTGTCGATCGATCTGTCGGACTGTTAGCGTTAAACCCTAAATTCTAGCGTAGCCT
This sequence comes from Nomada lathburiana, assembly GCA_963667235.1. Taxonomy (NCBI): domain Eukaryota; kingdom Metazoa; phylum Arthropoda; class Insecta; order Hymenoptera; family Apidae; genus Nomada; species Nomada lathburiana. The sequence continues at coordinate 14,426,942 of OY763903.1, read as the reverse complement.
TCCAGTCGATAGCTGATATAATAGGTGCGTTCGAGCTTGAATGTAGAGGCGTGTTCATGGTTATAATCGTTGCCCCGGGCAGCTATGCGTTTTACCGTATGTGGACCTTTCGCGTGGACGTATCCCGTGTCGATCGGACTACGCTAGAAAAATTCGATTCTTTCCTGCGGAGGGGCAAGTGTTCGTAGGAACTTTCATTTATCTCTCTGCCGGTCTCTTATAAGACTAACGCCGAAATTACGAGCGGTCACGGTCATTAATAATCAACCTTTCATCCTTCCAGTTTCTCTGAACGTTGATTCAATTTCCGTAATGACGACGAAGCTAATTGCAATCATGTTTCACGATTGAAATGAAAGTGTGTATCAACCGTCTGTGTTCTATTACGACAGTGGGAAGGGGGATATCGATTAACGAACAACAGACCGTGAGGGACCCCTTAAAAATCTTTTTAAATGCATTTTAAATATACCACGCGATTGACAATAGGAATCTTACCTGCTCGTAATCGAGACTAGCCGTCAGGGTAAATACACCGGTGCTTGGGTTTAGGGAAAAGACGTCGTTGGCCCAGTCAGAAATTAAAGTGTAGCTCAGTTGACTGTTGGGACCGTCTGCGTCGGCGTCTGTCGCGACGACTTGGCCTATTCTACTTCCCCTGGGCATGTTCTCTGGGACATCGAACGAGTAGGCCGTGCTCTGGAACGTTGGCGCATTGTCGTTCGTGTCTGTCACCTGGGAAGGATATTGAAAATTTGTCAGACAAAACGAAGCAATTGGAGAACGGTGGCGAATAATTCTTAGAATATCGAAAGAAAGATTAATCCTTTCGGACGCAGCGATAAAACCGAACGCAGTTGATTCATTTGTTTTCCTGTCGGTATATGCTAGCACGGAGAATGCATTTGGAAAATCTGTTAAAATAACAATGCATCCCATTAATTACCTGAACATAGAACATAATCAAGTCACTTTATTTTCATTTCGTATTTCACAGGAGATACAGTTGACTTTTTCCTATTTTTACCCAAGACAAAGGAGTTTTGTCTTACTCCTGGCTCATTTTATTGACAATGGATTCTACTATTACGGGCATAATTATATTTTATCGTTCATTATATTGTTTTCCATCTGTTGATGCAATATTCATGGCCAATTCTAATTTTAAATAATTGTTCCAAAATATAGCTAATTACAAGCTTCTTATTCATTTATTTTAAATACGGGGTCTATCAACTGTTTAATTCTTTGTTTTGGAATTAAAAAAAGCTGATTATTTATTTATACGAACATTTCGACAAAAAAAATTTGCTGTTCAAATTCCGATCTGAATTCGTTTCCCGCGTTACCAAGCACGAAAAAATGAAAATGAAGGGAAATATTATTTTTATCAACGTTCGCCTATCACTCGACGAGTCGACCGGTCTCCCTCGGTTAACAGGTTAAAGTTTCCTTTCGACTGGACGAATAATTGATGTTATTCTTGATCATACTCGATTCATCCTTTTCGAGGAGCTGCTGTGCTCGTTCGATCGAGGGGGGAGAAGAAAGGTAACGTGGCAGTATAAACAATTCAGAATCGAAGCTAGCGCTTCCTGTTCTCTTTCGATTGTACTCGACGTCGTTCCTGAATAAACATATTTCAATCAAAGCTCGAGAGACAACCGGTCGTGCCCGCAGTGCTCGCATCACCTTCGAACCGCGCGTTACGCCGCGCCTCCGAGGCAAACTTTCCTGTTGTTTTTACGCTGCCGGTGGAACCCGGTGGCTCGTACTCCCCGTCGAAGAATTTCGAGAATGTTTGTCCAGAAGATATTTCGTGGGAGCTCGATTCGCTAATGATACACCGTGAGCAAACGGGGGATGTTTGTTTAGGAACGTCCACGACAAGTTCAAGTGGAACGAGAATAAACATTTGGAAAATGACAGACGAAATATCATTGTGAACGTAGCTCGCGACGACATCGCGACGCTACCAATCCAGAGTCCTGGTGGGGAATCGGGCCGTTCCGTTCCTCGACGTCTCAATCGCTAGGGAAATAAAGGAAAAACGAACGGTGGACCTGCGTCGTAGAGATAGTTGACGGGAACGGTATGCGGATTTTTCGCGCGAATAGTCGACGGTAGAAAAAGAATCGTTGCTTGCCGGTTGAACTGGTTGGAAGTTTGGATCTATCGGTGGAGGACGGCTGGAAGATCCACTGCGCCTTGGTCGGAAGTGAGAGTGCGCCCAGTCGTGAATAGGTTTCCAGGGCCGGGAGGGATCGACACGCGGTGGCGGTATAAAAGAATAAAGCGGAGGTGGGCACGGTTTGATTAAGGAGGGTTCGGAGACGTTTGCAAAAAGTGACGGTTGCCCTGAGACGCGGTGGATGACGAGGAGAGGACCGAAAGCAGAGTAGCGGAGACCACGATGCAAGCGACTGGAGGAAAGAGGAAGCAGAGAAGGAGGAGAAGGTTGAAGCGGGATAATGCGGCGGAGAAGAAGAGGATGAAGAAGAGTAGGAGGGGAAGGAGGAGGAGGAGGAGGAGGAGGAAGATAAAGAAGAAGGAGAACGAGACGAGGAGGACGGCGAAGGAGAGATTCTTGACGGGGCGGAGAGAGGAGAGGTCGGATGAGAGAAACTCTTCTAAGGTCGAGCGGAGAGACGAAGGGGGAGCATATAAGGGGCCAGAAGGGGCAGATTCCGCAACTGTCGGCAGCGGGCCTCTTTCATGGGGCCCGAAAGAGCCGAGCTATGATCGGGTCTGGCATTCCTTTTGCCTTTAAGAGACCCGGATAGAATAGCGGACGGCGGGCAGCGAGAGCCTTAAAAGAATTCCAGCCATTACACGTCATAAGGATAATTTTTGCGATTGTCTCCGAAGGATACCCTGGCCAGGTTTCCCTTCCCCTCTGCTGCCATCGTCGTCGTGGCTTCCACCTTCGTTAAACGACCGCCAGCCCTTCGTCGCGTTTTTTATCGCCGCGAATCGTTTCGGTTGGCCAGCGTAATGAATTATAAGGCGGAACGCGGCGAAACCGCGCGGGCACGACGCCGGTGCTCGCTTAGAAAATAATAATACGGTGGAAATTGAATCCTCTATCGCGGTTATGCAAAATTGTTATTACTTTCTTGGTTGATAATCGCTCGCTTGGACTTCGTTATATTTCCCAGCAATTTCAGCGGACCAGGATTGCTCTGTCATCCTGTATGGCATGCTATTCCTAGAAACGTCGTATCGAACAATAGAAGTGACTTGCGATCGATTTGTCACAAATATTGTTCGATTGCGTGGCAATCGAAATGGTGGAGTAACGGGACGGTGGATCACGGTGTCCAAGATAACAGTGGCGTGCCGGTATAATTGCAGGACAACTAGCTTTGCAACGGGACTCGAAGGATTCCCATCGATACGCGATCGTGTCCTTATTCGTTGCATCGGCATCTTTTTTTTTTTTTGCACCGCGAATAAAGAAGGGTCGAGGAATTGTGATGCGACGCGAACGAAATGCCGATCGCGACGGAAAGAAGTCCGGGCAATTTTCAACAATTGTTAATCATCCAACCGGTACGCCCCGGTTCGAGCGAGCTCCATGAATAATTGCATTAAAGATCGCGCAAAGGGTTTCTAATTAGATGCACAATCGTTCACGGATAAAAAATTGCGCCGAGTCAAGGGGATGATATATGGAAATGAAACGTACCTGAACGGTTAACGCGATGTCCGTGTGTTGCAATCCATCATCGGCCCGAACTTTCAGGACATATTTTTCCCTGGCCTCTCTGTCGAGGGCCTCCGCTAGTGTCAGTTGTCCTGTGGTCCGATGAAGCCTGAACTGACATTCGGTTTCGTTCTGAAACGCGTCCTGGCTGTCCGGATTGCCGTTGCCGGCACGATGATTCGATACCAGGGTGTAAGTCAGAGTGCCGATCGTATCCGGATCGAACGCTTTCAGAACTGTGACAACGGTGTTAGGCGGTGCCTCCTCGGAGATTTTGAATTTCCAGGTGCCAGTTCCCCAGGTCGGTGCCACGTCATTCTTGTCTAGAACCGTCACGCGAACCTGCAATTAAAAATTTTTGTTCGATCTTTAGTATTGCCTCGTAATTACACGATGGTGCCTGATTGGTACCAGCGTAAGTGTATGCTCCTCGCTTCAGATATATTATAATCGTTTTACCGTCGTTTTTGTCGTCGACGAGTTAATTAATTAATTAATTAATTGAATTAATTACGAAACGGTATCGCGAAGAAATTGCGCGACGTTACGATTGCTGAATGATCGCCGGGGTTAATTGGCGCATTTCGATCGGTGTGATTTTAACGGATAGAAGAGTCCTGGATGATTTCACGCGGTGCGCTGCGTGTTAACGATAAATCCGGACGGTAAAGGGAGACTCTGTTTTGTCAGTCCCCGGGATATAATTATGTGCAATCAATATAAATCTACGGGCCGTTGTTGCGCCGAAGTCACGGTATGCATGCGAAGAATCGTGAGAAAGTTAGTTTTTCGATCCGACTTGTGCATGTCTCATTTCATTAAATTCTCAGTCACGTCAGCGGCCAAGGTTTATGTGACTACCAGAAGCCAGTGTATCGAAACGACGGCCGTGGCAACAACGCCTGGAACTATTGGAAAAGCATCGGGCTAGCAAGCAGGCCAGCCTCTCGATCGACAAGCTGATCCTCGTAATCGTGGGCAAAAATTGACCGGGCCTGCCTGTACGAAATTTCGTATTCCGAATTTTCGAAGTTTCATGTCGAATATTAGTCGTGTTTCGCACGGCGGGATACAGCGATACGTAACAGTTTCTTCGATACGTCTGCAAATTAAAATATTTGCTTCGCAACCAAAAAAAAAACAGAAAAAATGAAACAAAATATAAAATATCGAGAGGTAGAGGAAGAAGTAACTGCGAAGAAGCGTCGCCTCTTTCTTTTTTAATTCTCCCCACGATTCGGTCGCCCATAACTGACACGGTCTCACGACGTCGAAGAATACTAAATATGAAAGTATGTAGGTGATCTCGAAAGCTCAACGCAATACCCCGGTCGGGACGCATCGATCCTCCTAGTAATTAGTCTCGAAGCGAGGCCGTCATTGACAAAGTGTGCACCATCGATTACTCGCCTGAAATATTTAGGCGTTGCCACGGGACCGTCCGTGCATGCGTCACGAAACGTTGAAACAATAGAGATCTCCCGTCTCCCGCGAGAGTTAACGTTTACGATTTCAGCGTGACACGCGTATGAATAAATTTGACTTTTTAATTATTTTGCAATGCCGGATCTCGTGGCTGCCTTCCCTAAGTAGCTCGAACACGAATACAATTAATCGTTACGACCGCCGATCCTGTTCGTTCGTTATTAAAATTCAAGCGAACGGGGTTCCCGGTTATCGTCGAAGATCGAAAATACCGATATTCCCAGACGTCTCGGCTAATGAATCCCATATTCAACGCGAATACGCAGGAACACGAAAACGCTTCGATTAGATTTATGCAAAGTCCCTTTGACCAGACTTATCTGACCGGGCGGCTCTATAGGAAGCCGCAGCGTGTCGTTAATGGCGTTTCTAGCAATCGACAGCTCAAGCTAAACGATCCTTCCCTATCCTAAGGCATAGTTCACACGATCGGCCAGATAGCTTATCGTGTAGCGTGTTAAACCCGGTAGCGTTTCGATAACCCCTGGCAAGCCAGGAAATCGTACGCTAAATTCATCCTCGCGGAGGCATCGACGGCAATGGTAGCTGTTCGTCATTCGACATCCTTATCATTTGCTCCGTCCCGAAGGAAATATCTGTCCAGCTTTGACGAGTTTATTTAACCGACGCTGAATATTCGCGTACACGAATACCTGTGACGCTGTATTGTGTATACACCGTAAGACATTCCATCGGCTTGACCACCAAAGAAGAAACGATCGAAACGATCGAACCATCGGCCGATCGAGCTGCACGTGGTATATACGTACGCGCATACGTGTGCGACGAAGGAGATGACCCGCTTCTATAGTTTAGCTTGTTACGTATTATCGGTCGGTGCAAGGGAGGAAGCGGATCGCGAATTTCGCGGGAAGAATGTCGCTGTACGGTCGCGTCATCGTCGCGATCGGAGAACAAGGAGACGGGAACGGCAACAATAAGCAGACAAATCAGTGCGGTCATATAGCTGTCTCGGATAGAATATTCCCTCTTCTTTGCTCCTCTCGGAACGGGAGGAGAGAGGAGCGAGGTATATGGGCGGTAAGAAACGCCCGGAGAGCATTCGGAGTGCAAGGAAAGATGGTATCTGCGTCAGCGCGGTCGGGGATCAGCGGATCGGATCGAGTCGCTCAGCGGGGGTTTCTTTGGGTCATGCACGAAGTGAGTCCCATTCTTCTGTTTCCCCCTGTACTCTGCTATGCCCCACGCCCCCTCTCCTTTCCTCCTCTTCTTCTTCTTCTTCTTCTTCTTCTTCTTCTTCGCCTTCCTCTTCGTCCCGGTCTTCTTCTTCACCTTCGTCTTCTTCTTCTGCTCAGTTCGTCGTCTTTTCCTTCTTCGAACCCTTCTAGGTTCCTTCTTCGCTTCCTTTCTTCCGTCGTTTCTGTCCCTTTCTCGAGTATATTTCTCCCCCTCTCTCTCTCTCTCTCTCTCTCCCTCTCACCCTCGCTGTTTGCCCACCTTTTTCTCCCTCGCACGCTTCTGTCTTTTCTCAGGCCTGTACATACACTCTTTAGGTCCGCGAAGGATCTCTGCCGCCTTCCTTGTTCAGTGTTCGAACCGATACCGAGACAGCTCAGAGTCCACCTCCCTACCACGTTCACCTCGTTGTCCCTTTTACCGAACGGGGTCCTATGGGTTCTCTATGAGGGGTCGAACCACTGACATCGGCCGGTTAATAACGTATCTTCGTGGGGTCTCCATAGACCACAACGACGAACAACGAAGTGTATATATATATATATATATATATATGTACAACGACTGCGGCGAGGACAGAGGGAGGACTTTAAACCTACGGAATTCTGTACACCCGACGTGGACAATAAGATATATATCTACTAATAATTCCCCCTATTCTGTCCGGGATTTTTTCTTTTTCCTTGTTCGCTTCGGTGTCCGACGAGATAGAGATATTTAGTAAATGGAGGTGCATTAGCTCCGATCGTTTGCGTCCGGGCGTTCTTTTATTTCTGCTGACCGAGATTCAGGGACACCATGCGCGTCTGTCGGCCCCTCCTTCGGTTGATCGCTATTGTCGCGATCGCCGTTTCGATGGTTTTCTTTCACGCAGCACAGAAAGGACTTTTTTTCGACGCGAAGAAATTTCAAAGTCGTAACTGCCTTCGCAGTGGATGGAAGAACGCGCGAAACCACAGAGTGGAAGAGGCGCCCATTGTCGCGGCGAGGCACGCCGGGTCGATCGTACGTATAGTTCCTTCGTGGCTGTTTAGCGAACGATGTCCCGTGAGACTTCTCCGCGTCAGGTTAATAACATTCCCTCGAATGGATTCCCATAGGGTACCGCGGAGTTAAAGGGTACGCTGCACGTCTAGCGGCCGGAGACAATAAGATATATATCTACGGTTCTTACGACTAATAGCTTTGTTTTCTCTCGACTGCCACGACACCGTGAGTTCGCCCGTGGACGGTCCCGGCTTCGCCGTAGATATGTCTACGTCAAAGCAGCCTCTCGCCGATGAATACTTGCGCTCACGTTCGAGTTAAGTTGTCTTTCGATCATTTATAACTTTCTGTCGCGCCGAATGCAAACGCGCCCCCTCCCCCTCCACACCCCCCCCCCCCCCCCATCCTTGTAGGGCACGCGGTGCCGTATGAAATATGGCGGAAAAATAATCCGAAAAAAAGGGACGGCCGAGTCTCGCGGCCGGTAAGCAGACGAGTAAACATAAATTAACGAGTGACGTTTCATAAATAATCGGCCATTTGCCGAGGGAATATTTCAGAGGGTACGAGGGCCGTGATCGAACCGTTCGTTCACTAAAATTTCTACCACTCCTCCAATTATAACAGCGATAATAATGTTAATAATAGGCAATAATATCTGGCGAAGCGTATCCCCATAAAGTTAGAGAAGAATTTTCGAACGGTGGATCTACGCTCCCGATCGTAAAACCATTTCGAATTCCTCTCGAAAAACCAGACGGCAATCGTGGCCGTAACTTTGTCACCCTTCGGTATAATTTCGATGATCCTGCAGCGCTCGTGTGCGCGCGCGACGCGTAATAACCACCCCGGGGAAAAACGTTAAAATGCATTTGCAATTCCGATAAAGCTCGTTAAACGTAATCACCGGTGTTTCTGTCCTTGATCTTGCGCCGTTAATATATCACAACGGGGCGAAGATTTTCGCCCATAATTTTCCGCGGTGAAATTAAGCCTGCCGGGGCACGGGATACGTAATAAAATGCAACGATCATCGGGCGAACAACAACGTAACGCGTATTAATGAGCATTCTTTATGCACGGACGGCTCCAGATCGCGGCAGCTTCTCCCTTATGTAACCGTCCGCGCAACCAGTTACACACTTGGCCGCATGTAAGTATGTATCTTTATTACGAGTGATATGTTAGTTAGCATAAGCGCGGCGTACGCTTCGCGGTTTTCGCATACTGCGAGCCCCCGTCAGAGGAATTCTACGCGAAATGCGGCGTAACTGTGTACACGTATGCGCGCACGTATAAAGATTCAAGATATATCGAGTTACCGTACGATTAACTCGCGAGTGGTGACGTTAAATTCACCCGCGACACTCTGCCCCGCGATAAACATGTTAATTTATTGCGCGGACGAGCGAACATAGTAAACGCGTGAAATTAGGAAACTCAAGTAGCCAGCGTTCGTTACGGGCGAGAACGGCCCGGGCCCCGGCCGTTCGGGGATGAACAACTCGATCGGCTACTTTTTCCTCTGGCCGGTTGTGCACGCGTGTGCTCGGCTTTCGTACGATCGCGTGGGAGACGCGGAATTTTTGTTTCTGCATTCTTCGCGAACGTCGGGACGGACGTTCGATTTTTCCTCGGGCGAAAATTCCACGGGCGCCGAGGAAGATCGAACGACGGACAAAGAAGGATCATCGACGAACGGGGAACGGGACGCGGGATCAGCGGCGGCGAAAACAGTTTTTCCGGATAACGAAGGGGGGGGATCGTTGGCAATATGGAAATCGGGATTCGATCGATCGTAAAAACGTCTGGCTCGATTCGCGTCACCGTTCTCCCTCCTCGAAGGTCTGTCGTTCGTTGTCGTTGTGGAGCAGGGACGATGCACCTTGCCGAGGCGTGCGCATATGGGATCCTGTGACGAGCCGTTTTTTTTCCCCCGATTCGAGGATGCAATTAAAACCAAAACGAAAAGGAGCGAAAAAAGCTTGTGAGAAAAAAGATATATAGTTTGTGCACCTAGTATACGTACACGCCATCGGCGAAGCCAACAAAGTTTCTACTGCGGTCAGTGGCTCCTCGGCCAAGCTGATACCTGTATAGACTCGCTTTGTTTTTCTACCCTGTCGTTCCTCCCTTAGGAGAGAGGCCCCCCGCCCACCCCCTCCCGTATCCGTGGACTTTCGCCCGATGGCCCGAGAAGGCGGCCAAAGGATATTGAATTTATACCGGGAGACGTGGCCCCTCGTAAGAGATGCTACGGTCGACCGCAGCTTGCGGGTTAAGTGTCCGTTACGAGAGGAATATGTCACGGAAAATAGCCGTAAAGAAATTGGTGGATCGTCTTTTCTCTGTCCCCTCTTTTTTCCCCCTCTTACTGCTCTTTGTTTTAACTCGGTACACGTTTCACGAGCGGTGTTCGAAAGACCAATTTTTGTTTCCCCTTCCTTCGTTGAGGCACAGAGGACGAGAACCGAGCGAAATGCATTCTTTACCGGTATTTACCTGGGAATAATATTCGACTGCTCTTATGGAGTATTAGAAGTTTACTGTTAGGTTCGTTAAACTGTGCATCGGTGCCATTGTGAAGTTTCTTGTCTGGAGTTCAGAGTTCCGCCGATGCGATAATTGAGGTGGACGTGGAATGTATAGATTTGTGGGATATTTTCCTGGGGACTATAATTTTGCATTCATTTTTAGCAGGCGAGTGTAGCGGACAAAGATTGCGGGGATAAATGTGTATCGAGCGCGTTTCCGATTTGTCGCAATAATTTTGTTCGTTACAAAATTACCGATATGTAGGCGGAATCTTAATTTAGCGACGATTCCCCCGCCCCCCTCTTTCTCTCACTCTCTCCCTCTCGCTCTGTACCTGTATCTTTCGATTCGGAAAAGAGAGAGGTACAGCCAGAGAAACGCCGGTTAGGCAGATGTTCTTTGTGCAAGATCCGTCAGGGCATCGTGATGGATCATCCTTTTGAAAATCCTCGGTCGATTCTTATTTTTATTTCGTGCCTTCGCAGAATTCGTTAAAATTATATTACAATACCACTCAAACGAAGAGTAATGAATACCGTTGCCCCGGAGCGATAAATGCGCGTCACGACGATCGGTAGACGCCAAAAAGAGGAAAAGGATCGTGGAAGAAATAAAAAATGCTTCCGCCCAGAGAAAATGGTAATCACGTTTCGCGAAAAAGAGAAAACGAAGAAACGAAACGATTCGCGAGCCCCCGATGACCAGTAAAAAATTAATACATCAAATTCTGTTTCTTCGACGTGGTTCTTCTGGCAGGAACCACCCAGGGCGCCAAACATTTAAACGGACGATCACACCTCTCTCTGATTCGTACGGTTTCACTGAATCACCTGCCTCCACGAACTACCAAACGAAGCGAAACTTAAAGCGAACTAATGTGTATATTTCAGTCAAATTTGAATCGTACAGCATCGTCGTACAGATCCCCGGACTGATTAAGAAAGTAGAGAGCGACGATGGACGAGGGAGAGGAACGGAAAAGGAAGAGGAAAGGCGACGAGTGATCTCTCCGCGTGGCAAAGGTGGTAAAGCAAAAAGGTGAAGAAAAAAAAAAAAGAAACGGAAAGAAGAGAACGAAGGGAAGGAAAAGGGGACGATGAAGGAGGACAGTAGACGGCGATGAGAACGGTGAAAAAAGGTGGTGCAAGGTAAGTGGTATGACGTGCGTGGAAGTAGAATAACGGGAGAAAAAGAGATAAGGGGAAAGAGATGACGAGGTGGGGATTGTCTGGCGAAGGAACCTCTAACAACCTATGATCACGTTATTAATTGAAAGAGGACCGCCGATGCTACCGGTTACGCCACCGACTTTACGTGCCGTCTTATGGCCATGCGGCACCGGCACGAGGCCCATTTTTTAACGGAAACATTCTCGTCGATACATAAAATCTCGACGAACTGCCAGGCCCCTGTAAAACTTCCGCGGTTCCCGGTAACCGTGCTTCTTAAGCGCACCTTGTCATTTCGCGTCCATTCGTGTCGTATTTCACGCTGTGACTTCTTTTCCGTGATATGCGTACATATTATACGCGTACATATGGAGACGGGTGACGTGCAGTATTCACCAGCAGGACTAATAAGCGGCAGTGAAGACTAGCTTAATGGGACGAGGAATTTTTCCAACTCCGTTGGAAAAAACTCTAACGAGATTGGAAAAACTCTCGGTATACTGAAATCGTCGAGCCGGCATCGAGATATATCGTATTGGCGGCATTCCATTGGAATTCCATGGCCGGTGTCTCGCTTCGCGATACTCGGCTGACATTTTCCACGGCACGTCACTCACGACCGACGGGACCACGAAACCTTCTCCCGTCTTAAACTGGTCGATTTATTTTAATCGTTGGACACGCGACATTGCCCGGGAACCGCACGATTCCATGCGGTTTACCTCTTAATCCGTGCTGAATGGCGGCTGTGGTTCTCGTTCGATCGCCTCAATTTCCCGGATTTCCTCGTCGCTCGTCCCGCCAGGACGAACGGAGACGCATAGACGGGAGAATTGGAATTTCATCGCGGGAAGTGTGCACCGCGACTTCTTTGGCCGGGGTGGGCCTCGACGATGCCGAGCTTCCACGGGGAGAAAGTCGCGTCAATTACACGAGGACGTGGCTTATGGCGGTACGTGTCCCCAACCGTGGGTTCTTGGTGCATGCACTTTACTTACGTGGGATATGACACGCGGCGTTCGTGCCAGCGGAAGAGAAAGAGTCCCTTCCACGGAGGGTTGCCGGGCCTTTTTATTTTCCACCCTTTTTTTTCTCTCTCTCTTCATTGGCCATTTCTTTCTCTTCCCCCGTCTTCCCATCTCCCTGACCCTCTCGCACTGTCCTTCGCGAAGTCTCCTTTTCATTCTTCCCTTCTTTCTCGCGGGCTCTTTCTGTCGCGCGGCCGCACTCTCCTTGCCGCGGAGCGAGAGCAAAGGAGAGTCAAGGAGAGAAAGGGCGAGGGAGCGATGCCGGGGAATAAAAAGAGCACGCCGGTCGAACAACTCTTGCACGACAGTCACGAGTGTAGGTACGTATGCGTATATGAGCGTGCAGGCGCGTAGAACACGTTCCTCTTCCCAGAGGGGAAAGGGTAGTAGTTATCGGAAAAATGTCTGGTATGCGCGCTGTCACTTTTTCGTTGGCCCGACCGCTTCTTTTTGGGCCTATCTCCGTTTTCGATTACGCGCCCATTATACGTATGCATATACGTGAGATCGTTCGTCGGGCCCCTCCCCGATAAGGACCATTTCGATCCATCATCATCGTCATTGTTCCTTGCCTTGCCGCATACGTGCGTTTTAAACGATCGTGATCCGTTTCGAGGGCAGTGGACGGCCTATCGCTTTGGTCAAAATCAACGGGGCCTCAGGTTTGGTCCCTGACGAATTTCCAAGGGAGAAACACAGGGACTGCGACTGCATTGTTCCCGTCGTCCAATAAGTCTCGCCCGCGAGACGACCGTTCGAGCCAAGCGGTTTCGCGGCTACGCCCTTGTAATACGTACAGCACGTACGTACGTACGTACGTATGTATATACATATCGGCTGGTAGGTTTCTCGCATTCGGCCGGAGGCTGTGGGCTGCGCGATAATGCACCGACATGCACATTCCTCGATTTTCTGCGTCTCCAATAACGTGGGTAGCCAGCCTTATATTCGCGCCGGCGACCCGGCACGTGTCCCGACCCTCTCCTGGCCGAGCTTTAGACCCGGCTGTATTCGAATTGCGCATGCACATACGTACACGCGTACACCACGTTGCACCGAGTAGGTACACGTATATCCGTTCTATTGCCGGACGATTTATTGTCCCGACATTTTTCACAACTTCCCGCCGTTAATTCCGCTTCATAGATCTTTCGTCGCCGCCCGGGTCATAATCCGCGCTTTATCTTTCTGCGGATCGAGAATACCGGGACAATTCTGATCGTTTTCACGATTTCACTGTTCCACGAACTATTGCGGCCGGTTACGAACCCGGCCGAATTGTGCGACGATTAAGCGACACTCGCGTCGATCGGCTTGTCGCAGCGGCGCGTTATCAATGCCCATCTGACAAACCTTGACCATAGAGCAACGAATTCGAGGAACAGGCGACGTACGTACGCGCGCCGAGTACTAGAAGCGTCACGCTCGATCCGATATGCATATTGACTGGCGTAAATCGCTCCAAAAGGTTAATTGAAATTCCAGGAAATCCGCTGGATAACACGTCGGAGCGCTATCGTGTGACGATATCGCGCGTAACCGGTCGTGTCATTTCGATTGCGCAATTCGGCTATGCCTGCGTGACATTCTCCGGGCCGATCTCGTTGCGTCAACCGGTAACGCGCGATAATCCTGGAATTTCGCCCCCTTTGTGCGAACTATATTTAGAACGCTGTTTCACCGGAATAAACTCGCGTTTCCATGCACCCCGCGCTATCATTCGATTTCACCGTGGCCGCTCGAAGCCCCGGGGATAAATAAGTTTATCGCCGTTCGCGCGATAAGTCGCCGCTCCACTTTCACGCTCGGATAGGGCTGGGAAGGCGGCTTTCAAAAAATATATCCGCCCTGGAAAGGACATTAGTGCGTTTCTCTATTGCGGTTCGTGTACCGAGCACTTTTTCCCCCGGTCTCAGTTACTATCATTAGCCGAGAAAATCCGATAATTTTCTCTGAATCGTGCAACGCGAGATCGTTGCCGCGTCGCCTATCATTACGAGTTCCGTTCGGACGGCGCACTCGCTCTGCCCGAACAATTAAGAAAAATTGCCTGCCTCGCGACGCGAGCTCGAATGTTGCCGCGAACAATACGTATCCAGCGGCGAAATCCTCCAGAAGTATCGTTCCGGCCAGTTATCGAGGTGCAAAGTTCAGGGGGGCCTTGTTCCTCTCAAGGCTATCCCGGCGAAGCGGAAGAAAGTAGAAGAGTGAAAGGGACGAAGGACGAGAGCGTAAATCATCCCGCGCGAAGTGTCAAAGACGTTTCGCAGACGTGTTCGCAAAAGTCGGCGCCGAGAGGGGGAAAGTAGGCTGGTCGACGGATGAACCCACGGATGAAGCCTTTCAGGAGTTCCTCACAATCGATCGGCCTCGACTATCATGATCCTAATCTTGTTCGGATCGAAGGAGAAGTCGAATAAAAAGGAGACTTATCTATACGACTCAATTAGCGTCCACGAACCGCATCTAAACTTTCCGTGAAGCAATCCCTGACGAAAACGAAGAGCTGGTGAAGAGATCCGGCAGGAAGTTCGAAGGGAAAGCTGTCCCAAATCGTTTCATAGACTACCGCGAGGCTAATGAAATATATATTCTGAATAATTTCTGAATATCGGTGGAAAAGAGCTCGTATTTTTCACCGGGGCACCAGACGGAGGGTCGCGAGCATCGCCGGTGGCAGGGACGAAGATGGCGTGGAGGAGACAAAAGGGAAGACGAGGCTGTGCAGCGTGGCACGAGGAACGGAGGACGAGGACCACGGCGAGAGGAGAAACAGCAGAGGAGGCAGAGGACAAGGATGTAAATCATAATATGTAAATCCGTGTGATTTCGTTTGACTCCGGCTGGCTCGGATGACCGGCGCTCCGAACTGATGGCCACTTGGCGAGAAACTCGAAAAGGCATTCCAAGACTCGCGCCTCCTTCGGTTCGTCGCTTCTTCCTCGTCTAATCTTCCACCGCCTTTGCGTGTCTCCTTCTGTTCGTTTCTGTCTGGTGTCCGGCGAGCCTTTCGTCGATTCTCTTTCTCTGCCGGCGTTGCTGCTGTTGCTGCTGCTGCTGCTGGTCGTCGTAGAAGAGACGTCGTTCATTGAAGGTTCTTGCGAAACCTCGAAAAACGCGTCGAGGAAACCGTGAAGCGTCGTAAATAATCTTGTTCGGGCTTCTACGTAGTTCCCCCCCTTATATACTTTCCCTCCAGCGTCCCTTTCTTCGTGCCTCTTCTGCCACTTCTTCATCCTCCTCCTCCTCCTCCTCTTCTTCTTCCTCTTCTTGGTTCGTAATACTTGCACAGCCGCAGGGAGTTGCTGGTGCGTATTAGAAGAGATTTTTCTTTCGCCGGTCTTATTAATTATCGTCGAGGTGGTTTCCAGCAAAACTATCGGCGCGCTCTAAGATATCATAGATGCATTATCTCGACGAAGACCGGCGATACGTGTTCCCCTCGCGTCGCGGCCGGGCGAGGGTCCGGGGCGCATTATAAATAATTTCCTGGAACCGATTACCCGAAGATAGGAGGGCTGTTCGCGCGGTCGTGGCGAGCCAAATAGAATTCCGTTTAAAGAAAGCGATGCGCCGGGCTTTTTATCTGACCGTATTGATCGATAAACGACGGAATGGAATTAATATAAATCAAGCTGGCCGTGCCTACCGGCTTGGTTGTTATTGAAATTCCGTTATCGAGGAAGGAAATTGCGTTTCGCTTCCACGTAGCTCGTTATTTCATTCCGTTCGATAATTTCTCGGCCGTTTGAGAAGTTCTGCGTCGGGCCATCGGGGCCCCCCCCCCCCCCGCCCCCTCCGACAAGAAAGGTCGGCTGCGCGTTTCGCGCCACTGAGGGGCTTCGAATACTTGTACGGACTCGCGCGTACCTCGCAGCCAGCAAGTAGTCAAGGACAACGTGGAATATGGAATTCAATTCCAACGAAGGCGTAGAACTTTTAGATAATGTTCATTGAAGAGCGCCGATCGCGCGGCGTGGCGAAATTAAAGCGTGTCTCGATCGTGGGCGGTACGTTTCCTTCGTAACTACCTGCGCATAGATGCATACGTACAGTTTCGCGTAAGTGATACCATTCGCTTTCATTCACGAGAAATTTCAACGACGATCTTTACCGCGGCCGTTGTTTGTGTGTTGACGAATTGCAAACGGAATATTACTTGGGGAACAAAAACGGCGACGGTAGAAAAGAAGGAATAATAAATAAAACTTTGGTACGGGAGGAGACGCGATGTCGCGCACGAAACAGGAGGCTGGGTAGCATATTGGTCATCTCGCGTGAAACTTTCGATAGATCCAGCAACGAGGCAACGGCACAGCGACAGCATCAGAAACGGTAGGGTACCGTCCGTGGCAGAAGCAAAGGGGCAAAGAAGGTAGGAAGGAAGGAAGGAAGGAAGGAAGGAAGGCAGAAAAAACGATATCGGTCGAGCGGTATCGTCCATGGAAAGATGTTCAGAAAATTATAATCACCGGCGGCTGCTGGTCTAAGGAGTCACGTACGAAATGCAGCACACGAAATTCAGGCTGTCAGGCAGCAAGATGCATAATTAAATGTTGCCTCTCCGCGGCGAGGTGCGGAGAGGAAATCGTGCGAGGGCGATCGCGAACGAGCACGGGTGCGGACGCGAGAGCCGGATAACACACATAGGGCGGAGAAGAAAGGAGGCAGAGACGGTGGAAGAAGAAGATGTAAACTGAAACGAGGAAGAGGACGATGAAGAAGCGGCGGAGGTGGATAAGGAGGAGTTGCACGAACTCGCGTGTCGCTCATAGCCAACGGCTCGCATAGTCAAAGGCAATATAAAAGCTATAGAGTGTGGAATTCAGCCTCTCTCAGCTTGAGACCCGGGGTCCGTGCTTGACTTGCTTCTTCGACTCGATTCTCGAGACTCTCTCGAGTCTCTCGTTCCCGGTTGATGGTGGAACGAAGCATTCTGGTTCCCGTCATGCTAGCCGTAGGCTTCGTGCGGCTCTTTCGCTTCGCATGCTTGAAAGTCGGTTCACAAGCGGGCGCGAGCGAGAGACTTTGGCCGGACAAGAAGAGGATCCTCTCTGCGTTCGGGCCTCCGGTACGGGTTCGTTTTAAATTGAACGACGACCCAGCGTCCGCCGTATCGTCAAAAATATCGAGATTTAAAGTGGACGAATAGATTACGACGGAATGTCTCGCACGCCGCGATCCTTCAAAGAATTCCAACCATTTCTTTATTTATTTCTACCGTCCTTTCCTTCCCTCCTTCCTTGCGCACTCCTTTTGCTCCTGTTGCGCGCACCTCTTACCTTTCGATATCGACGACGTATCTGCTCTTCGTGTCCGATCGTCACGGACACGTTTAATTCTTCTCCGCGGCTCGTCCCCCTTTTTCTTCATCCTTTTTTCTTCCTCTTCATTTTGGGATCGAATTTGACGATGTTTCTCTTCGTTTCATTTTATCGTGCCACCTTTAAGTAAAGCCGTTTGTTCCGAGAACCGATCGGAATGCGAGAACGCCGCAGATTATACTAAAACGAGCGCCCGCTAAATTATTCTCATCCCGGAGATAAATGTATTCGAGAAGATTGGATATCTGCGAGCGAAACAAAGTTGTCGAATGAGACCGGACGAAGAAGGGCGGGCTCGATACGGACTGCGGGGAACCGATAATGCGTACACGGCATTGCCGTAAGGAAACCGCGGTCACTCCGATTACCAAAGAGAAGGAACAAAAGCTCGCTGGAAAAATAGCGACTTTTCCGTGGCGCCACTTTCTAAACCGCCGCGGTATGGTTGCGCGGTTTATTTAGAGCACGCTGGAAATCACGGTGGGGATATTAGAAAGGACGGAATGATAATCGAAGGTCAAGTACTGAATGCTCGATACCGGTCCAACGAAAGTGCACGGCCCGTGCACCGCTGTTTCTTCGAGTAAGCGTTCGGTTTACCGTTGCACGCGAAAAGGGATGACCACTCGCGGGGAATGGTGCCAACGACGGCCGAGAACAATCGCGATGAATTTAATTATCGACCCGGACGATCGGTCCGAAGCGAAGATTAATATTGGCCGAGAGGAAAGCGAAACTCATCGATGAAAACGACCGCGAATCGTTTCGTTACGGACGAGCGGACACGAGCGGTCGTCGATTAATCTCTGGATAAGCGAGGGCACGAACAGCGCGGAAAGAAAAAGCAAGAAAATTCTACCTCGAGTGACATTCCGTGGTTGGGGAACGAGATTCGAAGGTGGCTCGACACGAATCGAGGAGAAAATCGAATTGGCACGCTCGCGCGCGTTAATTAAACTTCGCCGCGATCAATGGGAATGATCGATAAAAAGGGGGCGAGCGTCGCGTCGACCCCGTGGTCAGGTGAAACGCGACGAAGAACCGGGATCCGTGGTTGATCACCTGGATACAGTTACGGTTGCGTTAAGTCGCGCGAATTCGCCGGGTGGATTCCTTCGGCCAACGTAACCGGCGGTGTCGCGCAGTATATAAATCGTGGCCGTAATTGCGCGCAAAAGTAATGAATCCTAGCGTCGTTTTATGTCATAAAACGAACTCGTAAATATCCAGCCGCGTATCTGACCCTGCGCCGCGACCGGCCATAAAGTGTCCACAGTTTCTACTATCGTCGAGGCGTTCACCGGTTAGGCGAGCGTAAAAAAAAGCGTTGAAAAATCGCGCACGTGGGCCCTACTGGCCGTTGGTAGAAAAACGCTGTCGATACTTTCCAACTCTTTCCTCGCTTCGTACAGCTTGCGTACAGCGTCGTGCAGCTGGCGATCGCATTTACAACCGAACGGTTGCATCGTCCTATTGTCGCGGGCGTTTCTTGCTTTACGACGCTCCGTTGGACGTCTACGGCGAATAAAATGTCTGGCGTCTGGGAAATGAGCGAGTGGAGGCCGACGCGGGACTAAAGTGACATTTTGCTCGGATAAATTCGAACGATTGCGTAATTTGAGACGATCGTTGCTTCGACGTTTGTCTCCTACGGAGAACGAACTGCGATCAACCATTTCGCGGCGATGGACGTACATACACGTTTATGCAAATATTCGGTGCAACGGTTCATTCGTTCGTTCAACTATTCATACGAATTAAACCGTGGGCGATTAAGCAGAGTATCATTTTTGTAAATTATGTTCGTGTTAAGGCAATTATTCCTAAAACAATGTACACGGATACGAAGCACATCTTTCACACTTTAAAATAATTTAATTCTTTTCAATTTAATTTAATATGTTTGTTAATCAAACAGGCTTAAGAACCCTTTAGTATACCGGCGTTGAAATACACACAGAGCAGTAGTATCATATACAGTGCAAAGTAAAAAGGAAATACAAAATGGAATAACGAATGGAAAATAATGTACATCGTTTTAGGAATATTTTGGCGACAGCAGAATAACGAAGTTGCAAGTGAAACTAGTGCACTGTGTGAATACTTTTCTGTCCCACTGTATAGGCCTTCTCGATATTAACGAAATCTGTACTGTGTTCTAGAACGAGGGCACGGTTAAAAGCGTTCCCGCGAACGATCCAAGCCCGACGAGAGACCCAGTGAAGAGAGAATCCGTCGAGTCGGGAAAACGATATTCGATACACCCGGAGGAATTAGTCCGTTTTGTAAGTAGCCGTGCCATAAGGGAATTCTTTTTTAACGTGCCCGTCGGACGGTCCTTCTTTCTACAATTGGAAAGTCTCGTTCGGCACAATGGCCACCGAGTACCATTGTACCGATTGCACATTTACCGAGAGCTTTTTGTCTCGCGGCTCTCTAATTCATACCTGGACAAAAGTTTGCCTCGCGTCTACCGCTGGATGACCTTCAAAATGGAGCCTTTATTAATGAGGGTATTCTCTATTCTACCCCCCGATTTTTTTTTTGTTTTTTTTTTTTCTTCTCCTTCAACCGTCTTTTGCTGGCTGACACCCTTTTTAGCCTCCCTCGTACAATCAGCACGCTCTGCTCTGCTGCTACGAGGGATCCTATTTCCTTTTTACCGATGCGTTTCGGCCGTTTCACAAACGAGGGGCCATTTTTATTAGGATTTATTAGCCGACCAGCGTTAATCTTTGCCGTTACCGTATTTCGAAAGTCGATCTACCCGCGTTTGGTATTTCTAGCAAATGTTGCATCGATCAACTCTGCTCTATCGATTGGCAAAATTGTACAACCACAGAGGTGTCCAACGCTTACAGGTGGAAATGGGGAACAGATAATGAGGCGTTTTTTCCCTACTCTCTACGGTTAACAAAGGGGTGAGAAGGTCCGTTTCGCAGCGTGTTCTGTTTGCGCGGTGTCCCAGAAACATGGCCGAGGGAAGACGGAGAACCATCGGTTTCGAAATTCTGTCGCAATTCGCAGCCTGCTCGACGGGTGTTACGTTTGTCGCGGCGGCGAAACGTCTCGGTGACGAATAAGAAGGTAATCGGCAGTCCCGCGATACACGGCTGGATGTCAAGCGGATTCTGCGGGCTGGCCAGCTTCGATGCCCAGGATCGGGCACCGTTTACCAAGGCCCCGTGTCTGCCAGTTCCACGAGGTCAGCATCGTCGGCTTATGCCTCTTTCAGGCCTGAAAAGAGGTTCGCAACAATGCCCAGTCCGCGCCTCTGCTATATAGCCTCTTGAGCAAGAACTCGCCGTATCGTCGTTGCCTCTGTATCTCCGTTTCATTCAATTCCCCGTATGCTCACCTTTTTCCCTCTCTTTCGCCATGGTATACCGGGTGTGAAAGTACAATTTCGCCCTGTCACCCCCCCGGAGCCGTTTTATTCCTCTCTGTTTCTGGCCGTTTGCGCGAGCTGCACGGTTGCGGCCACGTTAATTTGCCGGTGAATGATATTGTGAAAAAATCGTCGATAGGTACCGTTCGCGCGGCATTCGGAAATTGATTGTCGGGCATTCGTGAATTTACGATAGGACGCGTATACTTAGCACGGTAGCCATCGGAGAGGGATCTTAATGCCTCCAGTAGGCCGTAAAGTGTACCTTAATTTTTCTACTATCCGTCGTTTCAGCGGACCCTCCGCTCCTCTGTCGGGCCGAAATGTATCGCTACATTAAAAGCATAATAGCACCGGCGCCGTTATTATGATATGATAATCATATACTGGAGAAGTTTGAGGAATCAGCCACCCCGTTTTCGTTCCCCGATAGTCCATAACCGGATACGCCTAATATCAACTAATACCCCGTATACATTCGGTCCCGCGTAAAACGACCGCAATGGGAATCGTCGAAATTTTCAGAGTCAGCCGACTCAAAGGAGACCCCAGTGCGAACCGGTCGGGACCCGCTAGTATATTCCGCGTTTAATAAATCAATGCATCACCGGCGTCGCGGTGGAAATGATCGAGCGTCTCAGGAAAAAATGGGATTCGTATAAAACGTGAAACGGCGAAACGGAGAAACGGTGATTTACTGTTTGAACTCCGATATAAACTTCGGTTTACAACCGACGCGTGGTGGGCAGTAAAGCCGTTCTTAAACCAAACGTAACGCTCGATCGTTCACGAACGTTTGCACGACCCCTATCCAGCTCCCTGGCGTTATTCTCGCGTCCAGAAGAGACGTCGGCGTCTCGCCGCGTCGTGCTTTAGAAAAGGATCCCAGGTACACCTACATGACCGACTATTACCCGGCCGCAGAACAATGCTCTCGCCCCACGGTTCGGGCTAAAAACAGGAATAGTAATGAACGTGATTGCCGGTGGACGTAAGAACTTCGTATATAACAATTACGCGCGCGCCACGCCAGACGCGAGTTGAAAGCAAAACGAGCGTCGCCGGAAGACCAGGGTCGTCGTTCGGCCTCGTGTCCTTGAAACCCACGGAACCGTTTCGCTCCACGGCCAGTAAGGCTTTTCTAAGAAGGTGTCTATTGTCTTTTTTTCCGTTTTCGTTTCTTTCTCGTTTTTTGCGCAATCGATTATTCCTGTCTCGCGCTCGAACGGAACGCGTTCGTTTCATTTCGCGCGATCGCTTCTCGCGAACGGGGCGCCGAGACGGTGGATTCACCCGCGCAAGACGCACCGAGTCCCCTCGGTCCTTGCGGCCACGACGATTAATATTCCGGTCGTTTCTTCCTGGGACTCGTTCCTCGTACAACTGTATCGCGAAACGTCGCGTAGCTTCGTGGACGGGACGAATCTCTTCTCGCGATCGCGTCACCGGCTAACGGGGATTCGCTTGATAAGCGATTCGCCGGCTTGTAGGAAGATTTTTTTTTACTCCGCCGGTTTCTTTCACCTTTCGTTTCCTCGTGTTCGGCGGGTCCTCTGTATCGCTTTTGTCGGGGAAGAGAGGGGAACTTTGTCTAAGAGTGATCGATCTTCTGGGCGCTCTGCGTGATTGTTTTTTTTTTCATCGCTGGATAGCCTCTGGAAACTACCTGATCCGTGGAAATTTCGTCTCGACGGTGTAGTGCGTTCAATGCTAGAACGGTTGCTCGCTTTTCATTTGGTAACAGGTGTCGATAATCGCTGTTCCGTGGAAGTAGCGACAGTAGCGTTTGGGGAACACGATGCGCAAGGAATAGATAGAAGGGTAGAATGGTCAGGGTGGGTGGGGGGTTGGAGAACAGACAGACGAAGAAAAATTTACACGTGTTTACACGGTGTTTGGCACGATCGAATAGCTGTGTTTCGGATTCAATTAAAAGAAGTGGGAGGAAGAGAAAAAAGGCGAGAGGAGCGAGTCGAGTGACCGAGCCGGCTCCGCCCTCGACGTTCTTTCGGACTTCGCGAGCAAGTATACGAACTAGCAAACGAGTTTAGGAGAGCCAACAGTGTGATGAATTTAAAAATAAAACAACAGAAAATAGGGTTCTTGTTCTAAATAAACACGTAAATATATCGTTGAAGCATTGGAGCGGAGTTCGATGAACCACGCACCACGAAATTTAAAGGGTTACCGAATTTTCAACTCCTGTAACTCCGTGAAAAGAAATCACACCACAGTCTGCCTACGCGCATTTTAAAGCGTACAGTCTCCGCTTTGAAAACGCGTAACTCATTTTCTTGTAAAAAATTTACTGCATCACGGGGGCGATGGAAAAGTGCAGGCACTTGTTTGCCAAATTTGTACAAATCCAAACGTCTGTACGGACCGTGAGAAATTTTTTTTCCCGACTAAAATCATTAGGCATGCGAAGCTTTAAGTCTCCTCTTTACAATCACCACAGATAAATTGGGATAGGATTTTTTTTTAACGTTTCGTCGCACCTTGAATGAAACTGTGCAACCACCCCATGGTGTACCCTAGGTTACACGAACGTCATCATCGTTCGATCAATTATTCTAAAGTAAAGATTTCGCCCTTTAAAACGAGCCCTGGTAGACACTTGCACTATTTTCATTCACGAAGTTCCAGTAATTGAAAGATCGAACATTCTTCGGCAAAAGGACTGCAAAAACATTAAGCTGCCTCATACAAGATGCTCCAATAAATGCGGTACGATTTTGTCCTTTTAATTCCAACACAATGAATAAAAAATTCGTCTCGGTGGAAAGAAGGCTCCAATAACAGTTAGATCAATTAGAGCACCGACCACGCTATTAAATCGTCCATTTTCGGAACGTATTCATTCGGTCCATCGATTTATGTTAATCCCCGTTCTCACGAGAAACGATCGTCATTAAAGATGCACGTGTCGGCCGTAAACTAATCTTTATGACTCTAATGTTCCCCGATGTTTAGACGGTATTAAAGTTTTGCCAGGCAATTAAAGTCTCCTCCCAGTCGGGCTCGAGCATAAGAATTCAAGGGAGAATTTAATTTGTTCGCCGATATAAATATCGCCGAAAGAATGACGCACTTGTCGCTCGGAACGTGCAATCGGTAAGTGGAACTTTCACGCGACTTGACGTTTCGTTCGCCTGTTTAATTCGTCGCAGATATCGATTCATTTCGCGAGCGTGCGTAAATTCGCGGTTGACGTTTAATTGGTCGATTTCGAGGGAGGCATGAACATTCTTCGATCTTTTCCCCTTAGTTCTTGGAAGTCGTATTATTCGCCCGGGGAAGCTCTTTCGTATAAAGTATACCGTGTCCCCCGAAAGAAAAGGAGAAGCGCGGCACGAAAGCGCTGCCTGTCGAAGAACAAAGCACTCCGGTCGCGTATAAACGCTGTCATATTTTTCAGCGGCGATCGGCCGGCCGGCTCGTGGCGATTATTAAACGAAAAGCAAGAGTCGAAATGACAAAGGTAAATTTTAGAGAGGAACACAGGGCGTCGTATCGTGTGCCTGCTTTGGACGCCCATTATCCCTCGCGCGACGTGAGATTACTTTCAGTCGATGCGCCACTTCTTCCCCTTTCGTGACACCAGTTATGCGTAAAATAATCATTTCTTAATAATAATTCTCTCTTTCTTTTCGCCTGTCACATTCAAAGTAGGAAACGGTCGGATCAACAATAATTATGCCAGACATCGATAACACACCCGGTTGATTCGTGATGCTCGGAAAAAGAGGACCGAAACGTTTTGCTACACGTTTACGTCATTTAAGTCGTACCTCTTGCGCAACGATAGAAATAATTACGCGCGTACGTACACCCGCCTTTCTCTTGCTGTCGCACTTCCCTTCGCGGTCTAAATCTGTCGGGTGATCAATGATTATTTGCATGAAATTATTAGCCACCGCGGCGGGGAATTATAGTGCTCGGCGGGCAATACAGGAAGCATCGGAGCTGCGAGGAAATTTTCAAACGAAATATATATATATATGGGGTATAAAATGCAACCTCGTCTCGATACATAAAATGAAGTAGCAATTAGAATTTATTCTCATGCGCAGTCCCCGTGTCTCGATATAGACGGTAAAGCGGAAAATTGGCGTTATCCGAGACGCGTTATACTTTTGCTGCAGCACGCACGCGCACGCACGGTACCACGTTCCAATGGAATCCCCTTACGATTCATATATTTCGAGGTTTACTCGAGACGATCGTGAATTCCGTACAAAGCTTCGTATCGGTCGATAGCAATCGAAGATTGAACCGTAGGAACAGGGGCCCGAGGAACAATCTCAAAAAGCTGCCCGGTCGGACTAAAGTTTTCCTAATCTCGGGCTCGGTACGCAGCAACCGAGAACGAACGCGTTCGCATTGAACTCACCGCGGGGAACGATCGCGAAACGACGGTGCCACGGAAACGACGAAACGGGAGGAAACGGGGCAACGGAGAAACCGCGAACGAAACGAAAAGAGTTATCCGGCACTCGAGATCGAGCACGCTTTGTCCTTTGGGGCCCGCGCCTCGGATCCATAAGCGCCGTAATGCGTAATACTTTCTTTTGGAGATCTCTGCATCGAGATCGATTTATGTTAATTTCCGTGCGTGCACCTTCGTTTTGTTCCCGCGTCGAGAGAGCCAGTCGTTGCACCTCTCACTCAGCGTGCATACACGGACGCGTCCCTCTTCTTCTCACTTTCTCCCTCGTGATTGCTCCCTCCCTCTGTCCTACTCGCGCAGGCGTGCATTTTCTCGCGTGCTCGCCAAGGGTCCTAGCTTTTCAGCTAGAACGGAATCGACACGCTCCCCTCTCGTTCGCCCGTGGTGAACCTTCCAACGGTCCGTGGCCTCTTCCTCGTGGCTTCTTCTAGCGAGCGAGCATATCTCGGGCTAAGTGAAGGATGGCCGCGAAAAAATGGCAAGATTTACGCTTGGTCACAGTTATTGGCTCAGCAAGTGGAAATCGATTAAATCGCGGTGGACTCGTTCCAGGAATTTTTACCCAACCTCGAAGCAGCCGTATCGCCGCTTCACTCTACTCGCTCGATAGCGCTATTAATTAATTCAGCCGGCCAATTTTTCCCTCGGCGAATTCTTCCCGAGCGTTTGCTCGCTCCTCTCCCCGAGTCGCGTACACGCCGCGCCGGTCTCGCGCGCGTCGGCGCAGCTCTCGCGATTTTCTTTTTTCCCCCCCTTTTTTTTTTTTTTCGTTTTCCTCTTTTCTCCCTGCGCGGCGTTGGCCAGCGTGCACAAACACAAACGCAACACGCGCTCGCCCGGCTACGCATTTTTGCGTACCGCGGAGCAGATACGGTGTGCACCTTCACGTGTGCCACGTGTGAGTACGGGCTCTAAATCCGGCGTCGTGTGTGAGCGTCGAGCGTGTTCCGGGGCGCGTGTGCGTGTAACACGTAGGCAAGAGTTCCCGCGGGGCTCAATCGTTATCGCCGGGGCCTTATCTCGTCTTAAGACTTCTTTGCAAGAGCAACGCGAGGGGGCCCTTCTGCAATTATCCCCCTGTCCTCTTCACCGCCGCACCGTGCTGCACACTAAGGCCGCTCATTCTCTCCTTCTCTCCTTCCCCTCGTTCTCTCGTTCGGCCCCTCTCTTCGTTCCTCTTTCGAAACGCTTTTGCACCACCGCCCCCTTCACTACCCCCCCCCCTCTCTCTCTGTAGCCACGCTCGCCGGTTTTTCATCCCCCTTCCCGATCCGAGAATTCGATTTTTCCGGGTTCCGCGTACAAGACCCGCGATAGCGTCGACGCCGGAGAAAGACGTCCCCGTTGGTATTTGTTTAATATCACTCTAAACGCCGTGCGCGGCAATCCTCGACGTCGCCCCTTCCTCCTCGTCTTTCCTCCGCAGACGTCGCGGCGATTTCGTGAATGCGAGACTCGCTGTCGATAAGCCCCCTCATTTCTCTCCCCCCCCCCCCCCCCCCGTTCACTTCCAGCTTGGAAGTTTCGCGACGCTTTGCGTACACCCGTGTCTTATTCGCGAGGGTTATCTTAGATCGTTTTTCAGATAATCGCTCAAGGTTTTGATTCGACGAGTATTTAAAAGTCTAGCCCGAGTCCTTCCGACGAGCCGAGGCTTCGAAGCGCGTGCACGCGATATACACTATTCAGCAGAGGTTGCCGAGATTCCTGTGGAACGACGCTGCTGGCAAAAAGTAACTGCACTCTGTGTCTGACCACCGGCCGCCTCATTCTACTTGCCCGGCTTCGCGACGTTTGTCTGTCGAACGTTACCTATGAAGAGCCAGACGCGACCGATGTGCCCGTCCGATTAGCATTCCAGCGTAGATGTCGGATGCCGCGTTCGTTTTTCTTTATTAATGCTGTCTTTGCGATCTATTTGGCAGGAACTGCCGACCTCCAGCAGGTATGCTCGTATAAATTGTCGAATATTCGTCAATGAATATACGGGGCCCGGGCTTAAAGCGAGGTCGATTTATTATCGGCTCGAATCCGTATTTTCGCGGCACCCCGTGTATGCGCAATGCACACGAGGGGTGCGGCAGTTCTGGGCTGGTCGGCGGAGGGCCTGACAGTCACTCAATGAATTATTGGCCATAATAGCAGTGGCAGCGAGGTTGGGCCTGTTCTCTCTTGCATCTCGGGCCCACGACTCGGTTCCCGGACCCTGTAACCCGTTGGCGTTCTCCAACACCAGACGATACGTATTGTTGCTGCGCCACGGCGCTCAGTAGGCCACACTCTTTGCGCGTTAACCGTGGAATTCCGCAATCGGGCCGGAATTTCGCGTGGCGAAACGAGCCGAGGATTATTATCCAGCGCGTCCCTGTCGCGTTTCACGGGACGAGCGAAACACAGCCGTCCGAAAAGCGCCGTTCGCGGCTTTCTCGTCGTTGTTCCGCGAAGGAATTTCATCGCGAATGCCCGCCTTTTCCGTATCGAAAACTGAACGCCTCGCAGGGAGTGCGTTGTTATCCGCGGGGAAGAAATGATTACCGGTCCCTGCGGTCGCCGTGTTTCCTGTTCCAGTGACAGATTATTACACGCGGGCCAGCGACAATTACGCCTAGATAATAATCATCGTTGCGACCGTTGTTATTGCTATTATTGCTATCGTTATTGTTATTATTTTATCGTCACGGCTGCCCCCTCGGGTGTCCACGAGGGCTGGTAGGAACGAGGCTGTTGCGACGGTGATGAGAATGGTGCTCGACTTGAGAGCCCGACGAAGGTGGACGAGGTGCTTGAACAAGAGAAAGAAGAGAGAGCGGAGGAAGAGGATAAGAGGAGGATAAAAAGAGGATAAGAAGAGGAGTAGAGGAACGAAGCGTTGGGAAGAGGAGAAAAGAGTAGACCGGTGAGAGAAGTAAAGAGGAAGAGCAAGGTAGCAGAGACCGAGAAGGGAGAAGCAGAGTGTAAAAGAGAGAGGGAGAGAGAGAAAGAGTTCTGGCAAGGTGAAGAAGGGAAAGAGGAGAAGAGTACCTACGCATTGCAGCAGACATTATGCTAATCTGCGAGCGAGGATGTATGCCCGATAAGCCGGCTGTGCCTCGGTATATAAGTCCCCTTCTGCCAGCAGTGAAGCCCAGGGGCCCCACGCCCTCGATCTCACGTACGTGTACATTACTGGGTCGGTGTGAGTGCGTGCGTGCCTTACATTACGTTACCTTGCCGTTTCGTACCCCGGCGTTATCTTCTTTTAACGAAAATCTGGAAGAGCATTTGGCTGTCTCTCGAGGTGCTCGAAATGCGTCCGCGCGAGGTACGCGGCTGACTTTTCATGCTGTTCGCCCTTCCACCCTCCTCCGTTTCTCTCGCCTTAATCCGTTCGCGTCCCTACACCTTTTCTTCGCGTTTCGCTTCCACGTACTTTTGTTTCCCCCGTTAATTCTCTCCCCGCTGTCTGTCGCCCCTTCCGTCTCGCCGTTTACGAAAGCGACAAGAATGAGCAAGCACGTCGGCTCGCATAGCTCAGCCCGGCTCGTTTGCATCTATACGTATCCCGTGATTCGTAAATAACGGCTGATTACGCGCGCATCGTAGAGTCACGCGTGTAACCACGTTCGGTCCGCGCCGTTCTGTTACAGCGTGCGTCCGGCGACGTACTCGTTCGCTCGGGTGTCGCTTAATTTGCCAAAGATAGCTCGTTAGATATCGCTGGGAGGTCGATTCCTTCCGGGGATGTTGCAAGCCGACGTACGGTACCCGCGAGGAATTATACGCTCGGCGTGGCAAACTCGCCGCGCTTCCACCGAACGCGTTTTCGAATATTTCAATACAATGGACCGCTCGCGAGAAATTGAGCGCTTCTATTCCACGCGCGATCGTCGGTGCCAGCCATCTTCGACGCGCCCCTCTCGAGCGGACGGCGAACGATATTTGACGCCCCGTCGACGCAGTCTATTAGAAACGCCCGGGTCTGGTTATTCTATCTGTCTATTCTCGCGATACTTTTCACTCGGTCGCCCGTGCAGGAAGCAAGATCGTGTTCGCGAAACATTGAACCCTGGCCTATGGTGGCCGTGGTGCTGGCGGCAGGTGAGACGAACCGGGCATCCTAGTTTTTTCGTAGCAATTTCATTCGGAAACGTTCACCCCGGTCACGGTGAGATCGGGGATAAATTAATACCGCTGGAAGATAAGCTGGACATTGCGAACTCCGTTATTATACGCTCCCATTGATTACACCACGCCACACCGTCTCCGCCTTATCTCGTTTCGACGAAATTTCTGGAAGAGCATTCGGCTGTCCCGAGGGACTTAAAATGTTGCGGCCCCGTGTGTCCGGCGCCTGATTGTGTCCGTCGTTATCTTTTACGCGCGTTCGCCGCTCCGCGATTGGAGGCGTCCCGCGACAATTGTTCGCCGCGTGTACGAAGGATCGTTATGCTGGACGACGCGCATTCCGCGGATATTTTTCATAATTCCCTCGCGGCGTGATGCATTCGTGCATCCAACGTATGCGATTCTTCCGCGACAGCGAATTAAACTCGCCGCCACGAGCGATTCGGCCCCCCCGCCTCTTTCTATCCCCCCCACCCCCCTGGTCTAACTCGGGGATGAGACTCGCCGGCGGGACTCTGAGTGACAATTCTTTTTTTCAATTCATTTATCGATTCTAATTCAAGGATATTGGCTAAACTGCTACCCTTAAATTTATTTGATTCATTTGTACAACAATGTTATCGCGTTAGTAACGAGAAAGTAACGTGATGTAAAGTGATGCGACGGAATATCGACCCACTGTGCGCTGCACCTCGCGAGCCACTTTTCCCTTATCCCGTCCACGGATTACGGTTCGTACACCGCCAAACTAGCAATCCGGGTGGTGATCGATGAACTTTCGTGGACCCTGCCCGAAATCGCACGTCGCTAATGAGGCACAGTGGCCCGGCTTCGCAGGCGTTACGTGAACTCGTTTGAATACAACGCGACTCGAGTATCCGTCTTCGCGCGTTCCTCTCAGCCGCGAAATTCCGTGCCGACGGCCCTAAACCACAGTTTCCCCGCGACGTTCGGGGACATCGATGCTCCGGAAATTTGGGGGCGCGACCGCGGGTCGATGAAGTCGCTCGGATGAACCGAGGACGCGTATCGAGCTCGTTGGAAATTGAATCGTTCACCGGCGAATGTTTTAATCGTCGAATTCGGTATACGCGACTGGTATCGTGATCTATTTATAACGGCCGGCAATACGTCGGCGATTTCTCACGATTAGCGCGCGGAGAGGGTTCCCAGGGTCTCCGATCATCTTTAATTCATCGATCTGCCCGCCACCGGCGAAAGATTTTCGATCCCTCGCGTGATTTCCGGCGGGGGCTTTTCGTCCCTAATTTTTCTACCGTTGACGCGGTTCGGAAAGTCCGCGACGAAGGAGAGGCAGAGGGGAGCTTCGAATGGCCGTGATGGCTGGCAGCGTGAGGGAGAGGAGGCTTGTACCCGCGGTGAGGAAGGGCGAGAAGAGGAGCGAAGGGACGAAGGATCGGGAGAGAAAAGAGTGGCCGTCGCGCGCGGCTCACGGGAGGGGGGCCCAAATAATATTTCAAAATTAATGTCATGCGGGGCCTTCCAAAGGGGTCCGGTGGGTTCCGCACCACCTTTCTGCATAAGATAAGGACCCGTTGGCCACCGCGCGAGAGAAAGAGCAGCCTTGCCGAGGGAACGAGGCAACGTGACCACTCTGCGAGCTCGCCAAGTGGGGATGGATATATGTCTGTGGAATGAAAGAGCCGGGAACGAGCGGGCCAGACAGAGAGACAGTCGAGTAGCAACGAATGGAAGGATGGAAAGGAAGGAGAAGAAGAAGAAAGATGAGGAGTAGGAGGAGGAGGAGGAGGAGAGAAACGTAGAGAAGAGAAAATACAAGGAGAGAGAGCAAACAGACCACCGAGGAAACGGAGAAAGAAGCGCCAAGAGGGAGGGACAACCGGCGAGAGAGGAACAGACAGAGAGAATGAGAAGGAAGGGAAAGTGTGAGAGAAGTAGAAGGAGATGGTAAGAATGCGTGAGGAAGAATGTAAGAAGTGAGTAAGAGTATCATGCCGGAGGAAGGGTTAGCGTGTAAAATGAAGAAAGAGAGGACGAGGTGCGCGAGATGAAAAGGACGAGCAGGAAGAGAGACTTCGCCGGCGTGTAAGATGGAGAATAACAGTGAGTAAGCGTGTAGGATGAAGCGAGTAGAGGAGGATAAACGGAACGACGACAACGCCGGCGACGACGAAGACGAAGACGACGACTGCGAGCAAAGAGAGAGTATTCTACGTGCAAGGTAGACTAATACCAAAGGCGTATATAGCAGCGGTGTCGGTCGATGGAGAGGATGACGCGCAACGGTGACTTAGGAACGAGAGGGAAAAGAGAAGAAGAGGCTGCTACGAGGGAGACAAACGAGACTTCATCCGAGAGTCCTCCGGAGAATCTAAACTCTCGGGGTTAACGCGTCCCTCTGCCTGTCTTTCCATTTTTCCTTTGCTGTTGCTCTTCGCCATTCTCTCGCAGTGCCTCTCCCTTTCTCCTTCTGATATTTCCGCCATCGTCCTGCACTTTTTGTCAACCTTGCTGCTCCTACCCTTTCGGTGCCCGCCTTCGTCCTCTTTCTTCCCGAAACATTCTTCTCCCTTTATGCTTTCCCGATGCACCATCGGCGTATGTATTAGCTGTCTCGCGATTCTTTTTAATCCCACCCCAGTGCTCGTCCTCCGATCGAGTAATAGTGAAGCGCCGGTAAAAATTCGATTTTCTTTCGCGCCATCTTTGCGCCACTCGATTCCACCGTAGCTACCGTTCTTCCTTTCCTTCTTTCTTATGTAGGTATATGCGCGCTACCAGTCTCTCCCTCTCTCTCTCTCTATCCATCTGCAGTATCTCTCTTCGTCCTTTCTTCCCGGCGCAGTTGCATTCCTGGTGCATACACACGAGACGCAAAGGACACCGAAGGCGCGCACGTTTCTTTCTCCATCCCCCTAGTCTTTCGAACGCTAATTCACGCTGACGTCTCCACGCGTTGAGCAAACCAACGGACGGATGACTGTTGCCTTTTGGTAGCGGGACGGGCGAGCAATGAAAGCGAATTCCCTCTTATCGGGAGCCGCATCTCCGGAAAATCTCGCCCCGTGTATAATTGCACGGGCAATTAAGATTCTATTAATAATCGACGGGCCGTTTCGCGCGATTATCTTAATTAATCGCCGCGGTAATTATTTTTTACGCTTCCAACGGACACCGGGGCAACCTCTCGTCGCGACGTCTCCTCGGTCCCTTATCGATCGGTATCGCACAAACGAACGGAGGTTACTGTCATCCACGATCTTTCAATAAATATTTTCACATCCTACCGCGGACGATTTATCTTTTTCGAGGAAGGACTGCGTGGCACCAAGGTGGTCAACGATGATTAATCAATGATTCGTAGAATTCGAAGAAAATGGAGGGGAAAAAAAACAGAGGGACGAGAGAGAGAGAGGGAGGGAGCCTGTGGGAAGGGACTTGACAAATGGAATTACTTTCGGAGTCCGGTAGACGTGTAGAGATTCGTGTTCCCTGTTCGAGTGTTTGTCTAGGACTTAAATAAATGTAAATCAGACGCGGCAATCTTTCGAAGAGTAGCCTCACAGCGGGCAGAAGGAGAGAGAATTTCCGATGCTATGCATCATTCGATTTTTCGTTTAGACGACGCGACGCGTGGTCCAGCGGACCGCAAACAGCTCGACGTTTCCACTACCTGGCCGCTTTAACCGAGAAATCCAACCACGACGATTGCGCCAAGGATTTCCGACGGATCCATTCCAGCCATCGGGTCCACCTTCGATACGAATAGATGCCAAAGCGACGCGATTTTCGTGTCCGCTTTGGCATCGTCGCGGCGGGAAACGAAACGTTGCGCGCCCAAGAATTCGTTTTGATTTATATCGAAGAGGAATGGGCCCCGGACCGCTGGCGCGGCCGGCCCCATCTGCTAGGCTTGTTTTCTGCGGCGAAATTATGCAGAGAACGAGAAAGAAAGAAACCGAGGACGAGCGACGAATAAACGTTATACAGCGTGACGGAATCAGACGGAAAGCCTGAACAAGGAGCACGGGCATCACTTGCCGGCTGAAGCGACGAGTCAACTTTTTCGTCGGCCCGCGAATAATAATCGAGGACCGCCCGTGTGCGATTGTCAATGCTCGTTCTGTGTTCTCCTTTGTGGCTGATTGAAAAATTCGTTCGAATACAACGGCCGGGCCCTCTGTCTCTGTGCTGCAACGCGTTTAAGTTCAACCGGCCCGATCTATGAGTCACGATGACGGACGGAATTTTCGGCCGGTCAGGTTAAAAGAATACTTTGTTTGGGGCCGAGTGGACGAGAGAAAAAGAAAGAGGAGAAACAGTCAGAGATGTTTGAGAATTATCGAGCTTGAAACGCAGGTACGATCGAAACGGGGGATAAATGGTGGACAAAATGGAAGGAGGAAGGGAAGAAAAAAAAAGGGGGAACGTTAGACAGAGTCGGTTAATGGACATTCAATCCCGCGATAACGTGAGGTGTTCGTGCGGTTATATTTTAGCGCGAAATGGAAACCCGCGGTTAGGAAAAAAATGTTGCCGAAAGAAAAGGTGGAATTATCGACGGGACGACGAGCACGCACACGTACGAAACATCACCGGAGTCCGAACGATACCATGTGTTAGCCAGACAGCGCAGCGGTCCGGCCGAGGGTTACTTCTGGTGGGTAAGAGCTCCGGAGTCCGCTCGAAAACGCTCGGACCGTATCTGACGGTCATTAGCGAACGCGCGCTTCTGAGCCGCGAGATAAAAAGCGGAGGACCAACCGAGTATTATTTTACGGCGGACATAGTTCCCAGGAATGATCACTATGCGAAGGACGGGGACGATTATGAAAAGATGCGGACTTCGCGGAATCGTCCCCTCGCCCCCTCCGCTTTCCATTTTCATTTCCGAGCGTTGCCCGTGAATTTGCGACCGGCCGCGCGACAATCGTTTACACATTCTATTGGAAATTAATATTTCTCCTCCGATTAAGCGTCCGTCGATGCCGGGGCCCACCCCGATTCGCCGCGATGGCCGGGCAAGCGTTGTAAAAATATGGAATCCAGCGATACCGAGCTCTGCTAACCGGGCGGATATATTTTCTTATCGCGGCGAATATGGCAATAAAGACGGGGAAACGTCCCGGCGGGGTTAATTCCCTTTTTCGTAACGGCGATGCGTAAGTTCGGGACAGCATAAAAGTGTTTATACGACGAGCATCGAGATAACTTCATTTGCCACTTACGCTTAACGCTGCAGCACGGTTTAATATAAATTTTTGCGTTAAGCACCGTGCGGAAATTTTCGTCGAATCTCGCGGCCCGCTGTTCGCCACGGCGAGGGGCCCGGATGGATCCGGCATGTCGAGGGGGGGGGGGGGGGGCTACGCGTTATTTCTGGCCGCGTTTACGAGTGGAGAAGAACAGAAACGGGCAGAAGACGGTAAAACGTCTCGGAAAGCGCAGCGAGCCCTTAATGATGTCATAATTGAATAATGCCCATAATCTTCCGCGGATCTCCGACTTTTTGCCCGTTTCATCCCGTCGCTTTCCGCCGATCGCTTTAAATTGAAGCAGTTACACACGTAAATACCCACGGAGAGAGAGAGAGAGAGACGTTGATGCGCCGTAAAAACGTCGATGGCAGCGAACGGGTATTAATTTGTAACGCGTACCCTCATGCCGATTGTTTCCGCTTGTTCGGAGTTTCAACGCTCGTGAACGGTCGCGAGAAATCATCCCGATCGTTCCGTCTGCTTAACGCCGCCCTCCTCGGTCGGCTCGTATTTAAAACGGGGGACACACGAAACAACTGCCGATAGAAAGTAAAATACAAATTAGGAGGGGCATTAGTCCACGCCGTGGACACAATGGGACAGAGAAGAGGGAGAATAAACGAGGCTCGTTAAGCCCGAGTCTGTAGATATAAATCCGAAATCGGTAAACGGAATCCATAAAGTATAAAAGAGCGGAGAAAAAGAGAGAGAGAGAGAGAGAGAGAGGGGGGGAGAGATGGAGAGGGAGAAGAACAGTAGCAGACGGTCTGCGGTGCACGGCGAAAAAATTATACGGTAAAAATACCTGGTTCTTCGAGTGCTCGTGTCAAATGTCCATCGGGACATCGAGACATTGGAAAAGCAGGTAGAGATTACGAGGAACACAATGCGTGCGACTGGTATACCTGTGCGTTTTGAAAACGACGGAAAAGGGAGGCGAGCGTGTCGCATCGAGGAACGCAGGTCCTTTAAAGGATCCAACCATGGGACAAGGGGAGACGGAGTATCGAGGGTGGAGAAGGACAGCGGTACACCGTGGAGATCGAAGAGAGATCGAGAAGATATGCCCACGGGGCACGGGACGATCATCCGTAGGAGAAACGGTATGCGGTTCTGGAATTTCGTCCTTTTTGTGCGACCGGTGATTTCAATAGACGAATCTCGAGGTCGGCATTGGTCCCCGCTGAGCGTATTCTACGGTGACATTTCCAGGGGACTAACAAGTGTAATATTTCAAATGGGCCCCATACGCGTTTGGACGCTCTACTCGCCGCGGCACACACGGGAATATTATTGCATCTCGGGCGCGGAATCTCGCAGACGCATCTACCTAGAGAAAATATATCGACACTAAAGGCCGCATTCGAAGTCGTAACGTCTATATAGATAGCGAAGGAAGATAAAATCCTTTATAACCCCCACTGCTTCCTCCTGTCGCATCGCGTGTACTCCTCCCTGCCAGATCTTTTTCGTTTCCTCCTTTTTTTTTTTTTATCGATTCACAGTATATCCTCGGAAACTTTAGATAGGCCTCTTTCTCGCGGTGTGCACGACCGGGATCGATACGCCGACTTTCGTTTCGAATGTGCAAGCTCATCCAGGATCATATCTCTTGAAATATCGTTCGCGGCGTGGTGGGAGCCGGCGCGGGCGGAACGAAGCTTAAACCTCCCTCGTTAAGTAACTCTGTCTCTCTGTTTCCTTTTTTTCCACCTCCTCTTATTTTTTTTCATTTCTCGTCCGCACGCCGACGACCGTCCGCCTTTAAATTGTCTCGTTCCTGCTACGATTAATTTTTCTCCTTCCTCTTTGCTTTTCTCCCCCGTTCGTTCCCTTTCGTTCCTTCACGGACGATTCCCTTATCGCCCGATTGTAACTCCTTCGGGCTTATAATTCGATCAACGTGCCCCGATGAGACCGTCTTTTTGCGCGCCCGTGCTCGCTTCCTGTCGACCCTCCGTCCGGTTAAATGCCCCGCGAAATTTTTAAACGATCGTTAAATATTTATTTTACAGTCGTCGCCGGCCCGGCCGAGATTGTTTTAATACGGGCCGGCGAGGAAAGTTCCCCGGGTAGCGAGAACCGCGGCGCGGAGAGGGCGATCGCAGTGCTTCCACGTCTGCCCCGCGATTCCTCACGCCCACAGATTTCATTTCTCCCTCTGATGTCGTTTCGTTCCGATTCTTCGCGCTGCGCCTTCTAAAGAAGACGTTGAAAAATGAACAGGATGACGATTGTGATTACGAGAGGGGACGGTGAACAGCAACGGAACGAGAGGGAAGATGATGATGATGAGCAAGTAGAAGATTAGCGTAGCATTAAAGGTGCCATCCCGCTTCCTTTATTTCGTGCCCCGTGAAGATCGACCGACCGGCCGGAATGAACGCGACGAACTTTATAAATGCGCCCTTGTAAATCATTTGCTGCGCTGCCCTCGCGTCCTCGCAACGTTGGAAACACTTTCGTGCAACCGCATTCCGCTCGCGAGACAATGTTCCTGACAATGTTAGCCCGTTCGATTATTCTCCTCCTCGAAGTTTACGCCGAAAATGTGCTGCGCGGGCGGCTGATTATTATCGTGTTCCGGGAAAACTGTACGACAAACGAAACGCCAAGGGGAACGGATCCGCGATACCGTTGTTAACCACAGAGCAATACAGCGAGGCAGGAACGTTCGATCGGTGGTTTTCATGTAGCGATCCTTTTTTTTTTTTTCTCCGGCCCATCGTCCCTGGAACATTGTTGCAACGGTACAGGCGCAACAACGACGAGACGCAGAAAAAACGCAGGAAATAATGATGATGAGCGAGCAGGGTATTAGCGTAGACCTTTCGCCTTTGGTGCAGCTTTCCCGTAGATTGACCGAGGCGGGTAAAAATTCTCTCGTGACCGAAACGGACAAATCTTACGTGTCGTCTGCGCGACGAATTCCGCGTGACGCGCGAAAGGAGCGACGAATAGATAATTGAACGGCGACGGAACAGTTTCATAGAGCGAGCCAAATACCGGCCAGCAAGAAACGCGAGCGGCAATGATAAGTGGACAAGTTTATTAGGTTTAATGGGCGTTGCTTTTTGCGACGCTAATGCTATCTACAGTTCTATTTATGATACGTCCAGCGATCGTTACAGATCGATCCGGTGTGGACTGCCGAGGGACGTTATCGATGGCAGAGCATCCGATGGCAAAAACGGGGCGGATCACAGTCAACGTTAAGACTTTTGTAAACGCTGAAATTACCAGGAGATCATATCTGAATAATTAACCAGGCCGGGAAGCGGAATAACGAAGGAGAATTCCGAGGGATCTCCTCGCGGCTACTTCCGTCTGTGCGTATCCGTTTATTACGTGGCCCGTTTCTGAGAAACACGCCGACCAAAGAGCCACCGATTTCGCCAGGAGGACGGGATATTTTTGACCCATCCTCTTTTTTCTTCGCCAAGAAGTCTGTCTAAGCAGGTCGCATCTGGGCATCGATAAGCTAATCATATAACTCATAGTGGAATGGACAACGAATTTATCGTGGCCTCTCTCTCTCTGTCGAGTAAATTAATTTGAACGGCGAACCGCTATCTAGCATTGATCGCAAGATGGTTAATCGCGAATAGTCGCGTATCCACCTCAGTCGTACGTAAGCGCGCGTACCCGATGTCCCCGGCGAGAGAGTTTCGCACGGCCGCGGTTAACGGAAGTCGTACGGAATTCGAATGATCATCGATGAAATATTAAATTACGACCCGGTAAAAAAGTGGCTCGCAGCCCGCCGTTCCAAATCTTTAATGCGGCAATAACGATTTGGCCGCGAGTTCTGGCCGCACGTTATTACGCGGCAATATTTCAGGAAGGGCGAAAAAATCGGCGTAGTTAATTGACGGTTTATCGCGGTTAAACGAGGGCCATTAATCGGACACCGACGTAATTATCATCGACTATTATTAAATTCTCTTCGTGCGCGCGTGTGCCCGCGCGAACCGTACGCCACGGACGAACGGGTTGGCGCACGCTCTACTCCAGATATATTTATCTAACGTGGCCAGGGGAAGGACGATGAGGAGGAGAGGACGAAAAAAAAAAATGGAAAAGAAAA
This sequence comes from Nomada lathburiana, assembly GCA_963667235.1. Classification (NCBI taxonomy): domain Eukaryota; kingdom Metazoa; phylum Arthropoda; class Insecta; order Hymenoptera; family Apidae; genus Nomada; species Nomada lathburiana. The sequence goes on along the minus strand of OY763903.1, from coordinate 14,388,242 downwards.
AAGGACGAAGGGAACATTACGCCTACATTTCGCACGAGCTCCCCGGACCCACCCATTGGCGCGCGAGTGTGTGGGTTTGCCGTTCCTTGGCTCGCGCGCTCGTACATCAAGATCACGTTAGAGCCACTTTCTTAAATCAAACGTCGCGCCACTTACTTCATTTATCCGCGTTTCCACCGTTTTGTCGCGCGGGATTGTCGTATCGCGGCCCGTTGGGAATCGAAGCTTTTCGACCCGCTCGTGCTTTCGTCGCCGACCCTCCCGTCTACGCGCCGCGTTCGCACGATTTTCCCTCTTCCTCTTGGCGACTCCATCGACGTGCCCGGGCGATCCCGCGTACCCGCGACGCTGTCTGGACGTCGGGATAGAACTTTCTGACATTAGTCGCGAATGATACCGCGCGCATGTAGGTGGATTGCAAGCGGGAGGTTTCGAACAACGGGCGGTCGAGGCGCAAACGTCGGAAAACTTTAGGTGGTTCGACAACGAATCCGAGAGAATTTCATTGCTCCGTACATGCAGCTGGCAGGGCGACATGGTAACGACGGCGGGGCGAAACTATCGTGAGACGGCTGGCTCGCGACCGTAGTTAATTTACCGGTTTATTACTTAACATTAATTGTTTTCATATCATTAGTCGTTCATTTAACAGATACGGAGCGGTCGTAATTATTACGGGATCGCGTTAATAACACCGTATTACGAATACATGTTACCAAGACGAGTTTAATATAGGCAATTAAGTCCGTTAACATCGCGTTCCTAACGAAGGAAATTGAATAATGCTCGCGCCGCTGCACGACCGATCGAACGATCCCTTAATTTCTTTTTCTTCGCCCCCTCCCTGGAAACTTGCCGGTATCCCCTGGCTGTGTGCATAGTAGACGCGAACGGCGTGCTAATGAAATCCGTCAACAAGGTGATCGGCGAACGAACGACTCTAACGACACATCGTCGACACAGAACCAGCCACTCTCCTTCGGTTAGGCGAGAGAAGGGACGGAGAGCAAACGGTTCGCGGGCCTGTTAATTTTTCGCTGGAAACACGACGAGAGCGAAACGGGCTGCCGCACGATGCAAATACAATTACGTCGCTCGAAGAATGTTCTAATTGACTGGGCGCGGTGGGGCTTGACAAAAATGCCGGGCGATCCGAGACGGCATCGGCTACGAATATATATACCCGCTTTCATCCCCGTGCAATTCGACAAAAAGCCGATGATACGAAGTCGATGGCCGAACGAAGAAAAAGAACGGCCGGTCCTCGTACGAAGGGTGCGCGGTGTACACCGAAACCAGTGGAGGAACGGACGAAGAAAGGCCGGGAGAAAGATAAAGAGCAGGAGACGAGGGAAGAAAGGATGAAGGAGAAGAGCGGAATATAGAGAGTGAGTGAGATCAACGGGTCTGGGACAAAAACGTCTCCGAACTGCAGTCGGTTCCCGAAGAGAATCACAGATCCCACAGCGAGCGATAAAGATAGGGCCAAACGGAACGACGAAGACGGAGACAGACGGAAGAAACGAGAGATAGGAAGAAGAAGCAGAAGCCGAAACGAGGGGGGGCCAACGGGCCAGAGAGCAACGAAGGGAGACAGAGGGACCCTGACTGGGAGAGAGAATCTTCAGAAATGAAGCATCAGCAGCAGCAACAGCAGAAGCAGTCGCACCGGGGGTAGAGATGGACCGACTTTTACCTACGTCCAGCTGTTTGTATGCGTTCACCCGAGATCAAGTTTTTCTCGAGTCCTGAACCTCCGGCAGCGACGCAGCAGCAGCGGCAGCCCCGACTCGAATCCAACTTGATTTCCTGGCACGCGGTTCATCTTGTCGTTTATTCTTTCCCACCACGCGAACGCGTCTTTCTAGCTCTCGCTCCTTTTTCATACGCCCTTTCGTCCTTTCGCTTTTGCTCGATCATCCCTCGGCTATGTTACTTCGCAGCGCTGGACCAAAGGATGGTCTCGCGCCAGGTACACGTGCCTCTTTCCAAAACGAACGACTATCCCATTATTCCCCTTCCGTCCTATTCGGAGCGTCTCCTGTGTTACTCGTGGATCGTACGCGTGCAAGATCGCGCGAGGAACCGCCCGCGGACTAGATATTCTATGGTCGATTAGCAGAGACAAAAACGTTTTAAGTAGAATCGGACGTGTCTGGGCAGACGATCGAAGAGAAAGCGATTCCGTTTCACCGCCGTTTGTATTCCTTGTTCGTTGATTGCAAAGGCTAATAGTCTCGAGGGAGGAATCACCTGGAAGGTATCGATTTCTCCCACCGTCTCTAATAGATCCGTTCGTTCGAACCGCTGTTACGAGTCATTTACTCGGGTCCCTTTCTATCTGGAACGTATTGTTCCTGTCGATGCTCCGGTCTGCCAGATTCTTCGGTGCAACTCTCTATCGTTGACCCTAATTACGTTAATATCATTCTCTTGCGCAACACAATTCCCAAGCAGACGAATTATCGTGCCTACCGTGTTGTAAGACGAGAAGTAAATGTACGTACGTGTAACGCGTCTTTACGGTGGATTAATAAATCTATTCCGACGAGTTCCCCCGGTGATAAACGAGCGAACCACCCCCTCCCCCCCCCCCCAGCTTTTCATGCTCGTTTCGTTTCTCTCGTATTTTTCTGCGTCAAACGAGACGGAAATTCCAAGGAGAATTTTCAGTTCATATCGTTCGATCGCTTAGAATTTTCGATATGTTTCTCGCTCTTTCAGGTTCGTATCCGTTGGACTTTCGCAACAACGAAGGAATTTTACCACGCCGACATGTTGCCCGCACTGAGAAAGACATGGAAATAAAACGACCCAAAAAAAAAAAAGGCATGCTAGGAATCGCTGCTCGCGGTTTTGTACCGGCGCGAAAGAAAGAAAGAAAGAATACGCACGAGAGGAAAGACGAATCCGGTCGACAAAAAGCGGCGAATGACTTTCAGAACGCAGCGGATCATTAATATCACAGAGATGATCAATCAAAGACGTGAACTTACTTTGGTAGACGCCGTACTGGGCCTGGTACCACCAACACCGATGGCGTACAGCTCCACCTCGTACCACTGGATTCCTGTTTCCCTGTCCAACGCTGCAGCCGTCGACAATATACCTGTCTTCGTGTCGACGTCGAACAATCTGTCGACCTGAGGACCGCCGCTACCAGCGGTCACGTTCGTCACGTAATATTCGAGATCGATGTTCGATCTACGACTGCGGGCACTCACTTTCAAAATGCTTGTGCCGATCGGCTCGTTCTCGTACACGCTACCCTCGATCTGTCCGCGGTGTTCCCAAATTGGTTGATCGTCGCCGTCCTCGCCGGGCACTATCAGGGTCAAATAGGTCTCCGTGGATCGTCGTTCGGCTTGAACGGCCTCGTCTGTCGCGCGAAAACCCACTTGGTACTTCGAGACCCGCTCGAAGTTGTTCTTCAGGGATCGGGGTAGCCTCATCGTCAGGTGACCCGTGTTTCGATGGATGCGAAACATGTCCGAATAGTTCACGCTCGATCTGAGCAACTCGTACGTAACCAGACCGTTCGTGCTGGAGTCTAGATCCCTGGCGATCAATTGGGTCACCGTGATCTCCTTCTGGAGCTGATAGTTCCCTCTCAGTGGCAGGACAACGGCAGACATGCTGACGAAAATTGGCGCGTTGTCATTGATGTCCTCCACGATGACGATCACCAGTTTCTCCGCGGACAATCTGGCGCTGGGTGGTTGAGCACTGTCGGTAGCCACGACCACCAGCTTGTAAGTGTCCACCTCTTCCCGATCGATCGGCAGCAGAGTGTGTATCACACCGGTGGAGGGGTTTATGCCGAACCTTCGGACCTGATCCTCCGGATCTTGACTGGCGATAGAGTAAGTGACCACTCCGTTCTCGTTCGAGTCGGGATCCTCCGCGGTGATCGTCACTATCGGTGTGTGCACAAGAATTCCCTCTCTAATTTGTCTGGCGATCGCGGTGTTCGGGAAAACCGGCGGATTATCGTTGGCGTCGATGACCTCGACGATCAGGGTGGTGACCGAGCTCAACCTCGGCTGACCACCGTCGCTGCAGGTCACGTTCAGAGTATACTTCTCCAGTTCCTCGTAATCCAGCGGCTTTCTCAAGTATAACGTGCCTGTCAGAGGATCGATGTAAAAGGTGTCCCTTCTGTTGCCCGCGGATATAGCAAAGGCCAGCTCGCTGTTCGGTCCCAGATCGTTATCCGTTGCTTTGAATCTAAGTAGTTCCGTGTTGGTCGGCGTGGTTTCGAGTACGGCAATCCTTGATTTATTGTCCACGAACAAGGGAACGTTATCGTTCTCGTCCAGGACCTCGATGTGAACGGTCGTGCTCGAAGACAGACGGGTTTCCAGACCGGCGTCGTGCGCCACCACGGTGAGCACGTACGTGTCGGAACTCTCGCGGTCCAGTTCTTTCATCAAGGAAATTTGTCCCGTTGCCTCGTCTATGGCGAAGTGACCATGTTGATTCCCATCTTCCAGCGAGTAGAACACGTCTCCATTTAGCCCCTCGTCCGCGTCCGTCGTGTACACTCTGAGCAGCTGCGTCCCTGTCGCGGCACCCTCGTTCACTTGCACTCTATACGGAAGCCTTTGAAATTGCGGGATATTGTCGTTCACGTCGGTGATATAGATGACGACCTTGACTCGATCGCGGAGACGATTGACACCGTTGTCGGTGACGGTAGCCTCCAGGGTGATATAGCTGCTACCGGTGTTGGTCACCAGGAGTTCTCTGTCGAACACTCGCAGCGACTTGATGAAACCGTTCCTGGGATCGACGATGAAGTCCTCCTGGCTAGCGGGAAGGGAGAACATGAGATCCGCGTTGCGACCCACGTCACGATCGGTGGCCAATAATTTCCCGACGAACGTGTCCGGTGGCTCGTTCTCGCGTAGGTGGAAGATGAAGCTGGAATTGGTGAATTCCGGCGCGTTGTCATTCTCGTCGATTATGTGGACGACCATCGGGACTACCGAGCTTCTAGATGGGCTGCCTTGATCGGTGGCCGTTACCTCGAGCGCGTAGTAGTCCTGCTCCTCGCGGTCGAGAACGTTCTTCACGTACAACTGGCCGTCCGGGAATATTCCGAAGCGACCCTCGATATTTCCGTCAGTGACGCTGTACAACACACGGCCGTTAGCCCCGAGATCGACATCGGTGGCCGTTAGAGAGAAGAATCTATCGTTCACCGGCGTCGACTCTGGCAGAGACGTCTCGTAGCTGGTCAACTTGAACACCGGCGTGTGATCGTTCACGTCCTCGATGGTGACCCTGACTTGATGCTGCGCGGACAACGGTTGATTCCCGGAATCCGTCGCGGTTACTTCCAGGTGCAGGACCGTTCCCGGTACGGCTCTGATCGGTTTGCCCAAGTAAATGATACCGGAGTTTTCGGCGACCCGGAATTGACCGCCAGGATTGTGCGTCAAGGAGTAAACGATCCTGGCGTTGGCACTGGCGTCGCGATCACGAGCACGTGCCAGGCACACCTCTTGGCCAACGGCGGCGTTTTCCTTGAGGAACACCTCGTCCCCGATTTCGCCTTTAGGAAATCTCGGTGGATTGTCATTGACGTCGAGCACCGTGATATTTACAGAGGTTTGCCCGTAAGCGAGTCCAGCTCTGGCCGATAATTGCAGACTGTAGTAGGCCACCTGTTCCCGGTCCAGGCAGCCAGAAGTGCTGATCGTGCCGGTGCTCTCGTCTATTTTAAAGTTGCCCTTCGGGTCGCCGAACACAATGGCGTAGGAGATCTTGGAGTTGGCGTATTGCGTGACCCGAACGGTGCCGACGTCTCTGCTGAAAACGCTCGACATCGAACTACATTCGCCTCTGTCCTCGGCTATTCTGAACTCGTAACCGTTGTAAGTATCGAACTCCAAGTGTCCGAGGTCTTCCTCCCGAATTATTTCGACCAGGGCGTTTCTATTCGCAGTTCTGTCCCCGGTATCCTTGGCGGATATGTTCAATTCGTAGAGAGTTTTGTGTGCAGCCCTGAGCGAACCCTGAAGACTGACCTCACCGGTTCTTTCGTCCACTGCAAAAAGTCCTTTGCCACCGGATTCCAGCGAGTATCTCACTTGGGCGTTTTCTCTGGCATCGGCATCGGTCGCCGTCACCTTGCCCACCGAGGTTCCTGACGGGGCGTCCTCCGGTATGGGCATCAAGTACCTCCACGGATAAAAAACCGGTGAATTGTCGTTGACATCCTCCAGAGTTAATATCACCGTGGCTGTGGAGGATTGCGGCGGTGTACCCTGGTCTCTGGCGATCACCAGGATTCGATATTCCGCCGTGGTCTCTCGATCCAGGGCGACTTTCGTCGTCAATTGACCGGTCAATCCGTCCAGGGCGAACGTTTTCGGATAGTCCTTGGCTACGCTCGAATGGAAACTGTAGGCAACGCTGCCGTTCGTCCCTTGATCGTTATCCACGGCAGTCAAAGTGGCAACCAAACTCTGCGGAGGTGTGCTCTCCGACAGCGCGACCTCCACGACGTTCTGCGAGAACCTCGGCGCCTCGTCGTTCTCGTCAAGAATCGTGACCTTCAGGTGAGTGGAGGCGTACTTTGGATTAGGACCGCCGTCCCTGGCGGAGACGTGCAACTCTATGCTACCCTGCACCTCTCTGTCGAGCGTCGCCGCGGTGGTGACCAAACCGGTGTCCTGATCGATCGCGAACCAACCTTGCTCGTTGCCCGAATCGAAATCGTAATAAATTCTCGCGTTCAATCCGGAATCCGCGTCCGTTGCCGAGATGCTGGCCACGAAGCTGCCGGTAGGCGAAAGTTCCGACAGCACCGCGGAGTATTCGCTCTGCTGGAAGACCGGTTCGTGGTCGTTAACATCGTTCACATGGATCACGAGGTAGGCGGTTGCCGATCGCGGCGGCGTGCCTTTATCAGTTGCGACCACGGTCAGGTTGTATTTCGGTATTTCCTCGCGGTCCAATCGGCCGTTCACGCGAACTATGTCGAAGCTCGTCGTATTGTCCAGCCTGAAGTGGGCCAATTCGTTGCCAGCACGAATTTCTACGGCGGTCTCGCCGTTCAAACCTTCGTCGTTGTCGATCACGGTGACCGCCGCCACGATCGAATCCTTGGCAGCGTTCTCATCCACGGTCGCGAAGCCCGGCGTGGACGGGAAATAGCTGAACTTTATTTCAGGATCGTGATCGTTCGCGTCCAATAGATTCACCGTTACATAGGTTCGACCGTCCTGCCTAGGGGAGCCATGATCTCGAGCAAAGACCGTTATGACGCAGCTCTTTGGACAACCGTCGCCAAGACGCGACGCGATCGTGCAACTTTGCTGTGGACAATCCAATGGCTCCACCGTAGTAATGGTGCCGGTCTCCGGGTCTATGGCGAACTGGCTCTCCGTGTCCGGCAAATAGTACGTCAGCTTGGAATTGTCCTCCGAATCCCTGTCGGTCGCGCGAACCGTCAACACCTTCGTTCCCACCGGGGCGCTCTCGTTCAGGGCGACCACGTAATCGCTCTGCTGGAATGTCGGCGGATTGTCGTTCACGTCCAGCACGGTAACGTTCACTAATAGATAGCCCAACCTCGACGGCCGTCCTCTGTCTCTCGCGCAGATGTTCAACGAGTAAAATTCTACCTGCTCGCGGTCCAATTTGCCGGTCGTCTCCAAGTGCAAATAGGAGGTTTCGCCGGTCGGATTGCCGGTCACCTCCAAACGGAACTTCTCGTCGGTGTTACCATCCACGATAAAGTAATCGTCGACGACACCGTTCTCCAGCGTATCCTTGTCCGTCGCAGCGTCCAACAATAACTTCGAGCCGACCACAGCTGACTCGGAGAAGCTCACAGCTATACTGGACTCCGGAAACTCGGGATCGTTATCGTTGATGTCCAACACGAGAATCCTCACCTCGATCGGATATGTCGGCTGGCTGGACAGCACGACCAAATCGAACCTGTCGCTGCTCAACGCTTCTCTGTCGAGCACTTTGCCCGTTCGAATCTTCCCGGTCTCCGGGTCGAGCACGAATTCCTGCGGCGGCTCGTTGAACCTATAAGTGAAGCCAGGCTTGACCGGTATTAGACCGACCAGGGTACCCTTTGGTTCACCTTCCCTGACCTCCAGTTGAACCCTCGTGTCGACGGCTCTGCTCTGCATCGCCAGGCCCATCGTAGCGCTGTCCTGCGGTAACATCGGTGACCTTCGTGGCACTAGCCGCATCACCCTTTGAGGTAGGTTGCGGGAAAAGTAGTCGGACGCGTGTTTCTCCAGGCCGTGCGGTTGGCCGCCATTTTGGTCCACCGACAAGAGTCCCAGGACCAGGGCTAGGACCATCGATCTCCTTATGATCATCTCTTCTGTCCCTTCGACGCGCCCCCTTCCTTAGCCAAATTCTTCTCGATTCGACGACATAAAAGTTCCCGTGGCCGGTTCGTTACTACCTCTCGTTCTTCTTCCTCATTGTCGGTGGCAATTTCATCTTCATCTGGGCACGTGTTTCACGTAGCGACTCGCACATGGAGCATAGTACGGTCCATGAGGATGAAGGGACCACGATTAAAGGAGTTAACGCGTCGACGTGCTGCTCGAATAGCTAACGGATTCCATGCCTTCGGTTTCTCTGTCTCTCTTCCCGGCCTGCACGTTTCCCTGGCGGGTTTTCGTTTAAATTTGTTCGAGCTACGTTCAACCGGACACGACTCTCGAAATCGGTTCGAGGATGCCTCGAAGGTGTGGGCGTTTTCTTTTTTCTCCCAGTGTGTGCTCTTCTTTTTACTCGTTGCCGCACAAAGTCAAGTGAACACAAGAGACTCGAACCGACAGAGAGGGCACTGACCCGCGGAGCCGCGCCTCGCGAAACGCGTCTGCTGGTACTCCCTTGCCTCCGATCCTCGACACCTTTCCACCTTCCGCGACCTTTCCCGATCGTCCTCGAAATCGATGTCGCACGGAAATTAGTCAAATGCACCGCACGTTGTCGCTGTCCGGAATCGTAACAGGATAAAGGTTTTACCGCGCGACCTCGCACTCGGTTGCTGCTTCTTCGCGTTCCCCTGTCACGCGAAACGTTAACACCGATACCACGAGCGATTCGTTTTCCATTAACGTCCAGGAACGTTTTCCCTTCGGCGACACTTCAGCTATTCGACGTTCCCCTCGACCAGGATTACGAAACACTCGTCGCGTCCCGTCTATATCATTCCTCTCAACTCAGTCAAGAATCCAAAGACCCGTCACCGATGATCGGGACGGTTCGTCGACTCGCAGCACACCACTAACGGCACGACGACACTCCGTGTAAAGGTGCGCGATAAAGACGTCGCCGGCAAACGAGAACCAAAACCATGGATGATGGACGAGCACCAACGTGATCTCTGATCTACCGCTACTGTTTCCACCAAGCGTTTTTAAATGCTACACAGCCGGTTTCCTATCGTTCACTTCATCGAGATCCATCGAACCGGCATGGCAGTTCGTGGTCACGCATCGTAGTCGAAGTCCGTCACGATGGGATTCTCACTCGCGTACGACGTTGTTTCGCGTGTGTTCCCACATACGAAACGCTCGTTTCATAGGGGTGAAGAAGATCGTGGCGGACGGAGGAGACACACGGAAGAAAAAGCGAAAAGACGCGCGCGCGCGACGCGTACGCGAGATGCGAACGATGAGCGAAGGAGACAAAAAAAAAACACACACGCACGCACACATGCACACACACGCTGGAGGAGCGAAAAGAAGGAGTAACGTGGGCCGTGAGCGCGGCGACGTAAGGCCCCGAGAACGTACGACGGCGAAGAATATCACCTTCCCGAGGACTGACCTGACTCGACTAAACCGAGACGGACCCAGAAACTTGCCGCTGCCGGGAGAAGCATTCTTCGGCCTGGCTGACGCCGTCCCTCTCCGATCCATCGGGCCCAACGCATGCTTCCGTTTCTCTCGCTCCTTCCTCATTCCTCTCTCCTCTCGCACCTTTTACTCCCCGCTCCGTTACCCCGCTCGCACACCTTCCATCGATATCACTTTTTCTCTCTCTCCGAACAAACCTCTGGGCCCCCCTTTCTTCCTTCGGACACTGTATTTCGCGTGTCTTCTCTCTCGCACTTTTCAAACATATCCCTATCCCCCTCTCTTTCTCTCCCTTTGGCACCCTTTTATCATTATCTTCCCTCCTCCTCCTTCGATTATCTCTCTCTCTCTCTCTCTCTCTCTCTCCCTCTTTCTCTCTCTGGGTGGTTCTTTCTTATTCTTCAACTCTAGTCTCTGCGCCGTCCTTGTTCATTTGCTGATATCATATCTTCCCGCTTCGTAGCACCTTCTCCCTCAGGTATTTAGGAAAGCCTCCTCTGGGTCCGTATACTCTCGTCTCTGTTGAATTTTCGCCGACGACTAGCCGTCATCGCTTTTCCACTCCATCCATTCTCCTTCTCTCTTTATCTTTTCCCATCGATTCTCCCTTCCCTTCCACTCTACGACGTCTCTATCTCTCTCCACCTGGCAACCGGTGCCGCGTTCCCTCCTCGTCCAGCGAAGCATTCGCGGGCCCTTCTTTTCCCGAGACACCGATCTCCGTCCTTGCTCACCTGGAACACTCCACTCGATCCGTTCTCTTTCTACCCAGCTGTCTGTCTCTTTCTCCGCGTTATTATCCTCTCCTCCTCTAATCGTACCGCCTTTCTCCAACCACCCATCGATAACGCTTTCTCTCCTCGTCTAAGGAAACATTCGCCGGCTCTCCTTCTCCTCCAGCTAGCCAACTTCATCCTCCTCTATCCGGGCCCTCTCCGCTCTCTCTATCGCTCTCCGTTCCGGTAGTCTTTCCATCTTACGTACATGTATATATATATATATATATATATACTTCCCTTTACCTCTTCTCAAAGGGTCTACCAATCGACCTTTCTTTTTCCACTTAGCACACGCTAGTCCTGCCAAGTGCTTCTTCCCCTCCGTTTGGGCCCTACATGTCCCTCCTCTTACCAACATGTCCCCTCCGTATCGCGCTCGTTCACCGTCTCTGTCCCCGCGGCCGTTATCCTCCCACCCTGGACTCTATCCTCGCGCATCCCAACGTCGTCTCGCGCTGAGATATTCTCCCTTTTGCCCTCGAGGAGCGAGCAATGCGGAGGCTCAGGTATGCAAGATGGCCGCCGCTGAGAAGCGTTCGCGACGAGGACCGCTTACGGGCGAACGAGAGAAAGGGACCAGTCAGCGAGACGAGGAAAGGGTTATTTGTTAGAGAAAGGTGTAACCGGGCTCGAGTCAGAGGAACAAGGTGGGCAAAGTTGAGATGAATAATGCGCGGGCGAGGAGGGGTAGCGCGAGTCAAGAGGCAGCGAAGAGAGAGAAAGAGGGGCGAGGTGGATGACAGAGGTACGGGGCAGCAAGGTGAAGAGGAACGGGTAATGGGGGGGGGGGGGGGGCGAAGAAGAGGCCCAGAACCACGATGCCGTAGATATACATCCACGGACCTATAGCCAGTTTTATAACTAATCCGTTACCACGATCGAACGAACTTTCCGCCTCTTCTTCCCGTCCCTTCTTCTACTTCCTCGAAACAGGACCGGCCCAACTAGATTCTCCCTCTGGTGTTTTCCTTTAATCTAGTTTACTGGGTTCCGGTCGTTTTATGGCCACAACGGGCCCAGATATATGTGCCGATCGCCGTAACGATAGGTAACCCGATTTAACGCGTAACCACCCGTTTCTTCTTACCTTTTCACGTTTATTAGTTCGTACCTCTTTTCCGCTTTCACTTTTCTTTCTTTTTTGTTCTTTTTTTCTTAAACAGGGGTAGTGTATTTCACGCAGAACACCCCGCCTTTGGGTCGAATAAAACCGTGCGGCGTTTGAGGAATCGTTGTCTAACGGAAAATGCGAAATTCTTGTGCACTTGGGACGAAATGTCACAAGAAAATTGATGACTCAGCTTCGGAACAAAACGTCGCTTTATCCAAGCAACCCTCCTACTTGAACCATTCAGAACGAAGCAGCCCTCCGTTGTGAGACCGTTCAAAGAAATTGTAGTTGGAAATCTTTCGCCTAGTTTTCAGTAGTACAAATACGAGCGACGACTCGTTTCTCAGGTATATATTGACTGAATCATTGTAAGTTTCTCGGCTGGCAAGGGTTAATTGGAAGTATTTGTCGCGAGGGAGGGTGCGGCAGGATGCCGGTGTTACCGTGTGATTAATATCCGACGTTCAACGACACGGCACGGCACGGCGACGTGTATGCATGTGCCATTTTATTGGTCCATGATATTCGAAAGGTTGCGATCCGAAAGACGACAAGAGATCCTGACATTTATCCAAATGGTGGTGGTGGGGTTCTTGGATACGTTGAATTTGACGAGGCGGTCACCCTACGGTATCACCATCCCGGCTAACAAGTGACTAAGTGAATCGTTTAGCTATGTTAAACTTGATTTTCTCGAACGCGGCTGTGATTAATTGCACGCGAGATATATGAATGAGGGTATAAGATGCAGAAAACAAGTAGTAATGACCGTGGAAAGTCAGGCGAGAAGACTCACGGTAGGAATAACTAATCTCGACACAAAAGATGATTTATCTGCGGCGCGCTTCCTATAAATGAACGTGATAAATTTAATAAGAAAGCGAAGCAATCGTGATTATTCTTGAGACATTTGTTCGCCGTTAAATCTTTCGCGGTTCTCAATAAAACAGTTACATGTGTAATGTGTATCCGTGTGTAACATGTCCCCTGCTAATTGTTATCATTTTCGCTTCCCATAATTTCCATCCGACCGACTTATAGCTGTAATCATGTACGATGGATGACTCGATCATTGCAACGCATTACCACGGAGGGCACACTTCATGAATCTTATCGGTAGATCCGCAATGGTACAGCGCGTCGCAATTCGTCGAGAAAACAACGATTTAAGCAGAAATCTGATCGCTTTCCGCGTAGGTAAGCGTAACGATCGCTGAAGCGGCCTTTATCCGGTCGCGGTATCTTAAACCGAGCGCAAGAAGGACCGTGGCGAACTTCTTAACAACTTATTTTGCGGGGCGCAGCCGTAATAAATTCGCCGGCGATCGTTCCTCACTCGAAATGGCCTTTTGCGCCCACTTGTCTAACATTATTTCGTGGTGCTGCCATATACGGGGCAGGATCATTCGCAAAACAGTAAAGTTCTATCGGGTTGCAGCGTGCCACGTGGGCGTTACACGCAACAGCTTCATTGTTTCACCGAACAATAACTGTAACACATTCGGCCCGTGTTTATCTTCGGCTGTTCAACGCACGTGGAAAACATATCGATTGTTCGTGGCTTCTGAATTGCCTTGGAAATAAAAGCAAAAAGATAAGAAAAGAAAAAAGAAAGAGAATGCCCCTTCTCGTAAAGCATCGAGGAATTGTGTAATTGAGACAGACTTATCTGCGGTGCAGTTTCTTTTTAGTATAATACGTGTTTTATTATATAGATCTGTACAATAAAAAATAATAATTCTAAGGGAGCAGATTATTTTTTAGGCGCTCCATACGCGTCTGGCATTCTCTCTATCGTATACCTATGCTGGGAAACGTACATTATAGGTACTCCAGGTATTTTTCGTATTCTCCTCTTGAGGTCTTTGTCATTGGTTGCAATAATGTAACACTTGTGCTGAAAGATCACAACATTATATCTATCCGGAATAACTTTTAAGCGGACTGGGTTTTTAAGAGTACTTATATACTTACTTGAGTCACCCTATTGACCAGACAGTCGTCCGCGTATGTGCCTTTGTGCATGCAATTCAATCTCTCGAACCTGGGATCTTTTATAATCTTTAACGCTATTTTATACTTTTGCCCTAACTTTTCCAATTCACCCATCACGCAGTCCGTTATATATGGAATACATTTTGCGTACAGACACTCCATCATATTTTCTATGATGTCTAGTTTATTCTTGACGGAGAAATTTATAAAGTTTGTGTCTATTAAGATATGATAGGGTGGTCCCAGTTGCGTATTAAATTGGAAGAATAATGCAGAGGATTGTTGAGGCCTGCAATGATACACCATAATGTATTTCATATAACTTCTGTTAAAATATCAATAGATGCGTAATTGTGCTTACGCTTCTGTTATCTTAATTTGTGTTTGATCTTCCTTTTTAGTTTTCTTTGGCGGCGCCCTTTGTTCTGGTTTTCTAAAAATAATGGATTGATATTTTTTAAAAGAATTTGTATATAACAATTTGCTTCTTGCCCCGGTATAACAATAACAATAGTATTCAGTAGTAAAAAAAATTCACTTACATTCTCGAGTCTCTCAGGTTTATCATTTTCTTCATTTGTGCGAACCTCTGCATAACAACCTTTCGCGTTTTTTTATTCTTTCCCTGCGTTGAAAATTAATAAAAGTAGTAATTCTATATTATTCATCCCAAGTAAATTAAATTATATGATATGAAATATTAAAAACATAACCAAAAATGTTATATTTTTCACGAGAACACAATTTTGTGTTATTTAATGCTCCGTTTACCATTTTTGCGTAATATTTAATATCCTTTTATATTTGGAAAACAATTGTCTCAAAATATCAATCGTTCAATGTATCGAGTCAAAACATTGTAAACCACGTGGTAGCTTCATTCACTGCTACAAACAGCAGTTACTTATTTCTTTTACTATCTTAGTACCAACTTAAAAAGTTGTATACATGCGCGTCATTAGGTGGCTCTGTCCGTAGTGCAGATTATGGCGGTAAATATAAACAGTCGTAGAATTGCAATTGTAAATTGTAACCAGGCAACGGACAAAGGAATTTGATTATGAATTTATTTATTTGTTTCAATTCCGCAAGGGACACGCAACAGTATATGTAAAGTCACGTCACTTTACATTTTATACAGCTGAAGCAATTTTATATTGTTTAACCCAACTGTTTCTCCATTGCGATATATCATTATCATTCACGAAGATGAGCGTACTATTTCTGATTTCAAAAATTACATCTTTTCGCGCCATGCTTGATCAGTCGGAAGTAAATCAGAGCGTCTTCTGTGGTTGACCCCGCCATCTTCTCTTCAGTTCACGGGAAGAAAGTTGTTGTAATTCTTGAAACGTAATTTGTATAGTTCGATAAAAAGAAGTGGTTAGATGCTAAGAGATACATTGACCACTGTCGATTATTAAGGCGTTACCGTTGCTGCTAGTATAGGTATAAGAAAACGTAATTTGACTATGTGCATAAAACGATTATTAGTTTGTAACCTATAAGAATTCGCCATGAGCATTGCGTTTCATTCATGATTATCTGTTGCGTGACCTAAAGAAAATGCCAAGAAAAACGAATAAATCCTCTTGGGGTGGCCGTGGTGGAAGACCAGCAAACGTGGACGATAAACATTATTTCGGTAAATTTCGTGGTGTTAATCATCTCTTTGTTATGGCGTGCTTGCTCCGTGGTGCATCTACAACGTTATTAATTGTCCTTTGCTTTCTCGTGTGACATAGCTCACGATGATCGCGTGCCAAGAAACGACAGGCGTTCGTACCTGGGAAACAGGCCAAGAGTATCGTTCAAAACACAAGCCAGACCAGCAAGAGATATGCAGAGAAGTTTGGCGTTGGCGTGCTTGGACGAAGATGTACAAATGGCAACGAGTTCCACTAACAATAACAGACAGGCTATGATCAGGGGAAGGGACAGGGGAATGCAACGTGGTAGAAATAGTCCTTTACCTCATAGAAGGTTTAGAGGCGGCCTGGCTGCGCCTCGGGCCAGGCAGCTTCCAATTGGGGAGCCAAGTTGGTATAAAGTTACTGTAAGTTAACGAAGACGTGAATTTCAATGACATAATTCAACACAGCATAAAGATTTTCTATTGAAAATTCAAATGAACATTTTCTTCTTTAATTGCAGATACCCTACGGTCATAAATACAGTAAAGATTATGTAATAAATAATCTGCTTAGTTATATTGCGCCAGAAACTTTCGTTCCAATAAAGGTATACGTGAATTGGAAAACATTTCAATGGTATTATATTATGGAACAAATTGTGCAAATCTTAATCGTATGAAAAAAATATTTGTTGACAGTACGAGACAGTCGGAAATGAAGCGAATTTTTATGTCGACGATAACAAGGTGGCGGTTGCACTACTTAATTGTGATCGCAAGATTACAACTACCGATGGATTCAAAATGCAAGTGTGGGTTTCGAAACCTGTATTCCCACAATGTGAAATAGACGATAAACTAAAACAAAGATTGAAGCAAGCCATGGCAAAGCGATACGTGCACGAAACAAATGCATTAGATTTATCGAAGTTTCACAGAGATCCGGGTTAGTGAGCTTTTGGAATGTAAACTTTTCTTGAAAGATATTAATGAAATTCTATTCATTGCAGATCTCATTGCGGATTATTTCTGTGCTTTATTCCGACCTGTAATGTTGAAAACTGTGCTGGATCTTGTATCGGAGCACATACCAGATTTAGAAGCACTAAATCTGGATGGAAACAAGTTGCTGCTAATCGACAAGTTAAGCGTTTTAAGTAAGAAATTCGCTAAATTGAAGATACTCTACCTTGGTGATAATAAGGTAATTGATTCAACATGAAATGTACTATATATATTTTGCCGCTTATATCGTGATCTATTCACGAACAATATTTTACAGATAAAAGAAATAAATCAACTGGACGTCATCAAAGATTTGAAACTTGAGGAGCTGAAATTGGCTGGGAACCCTCTATGCAACAAGTATAAATCTCGACAAAATGACTACATTAGGTAATGTATTGTTTCAATATGATCTTCCTTTTCATGATGATGGAATTCTTCAGATCTGGATTAGGTCGATAAGATTTGGAAACGCTCTGGTTACATCAATGACCATTGCATTATCCTACTAACAGTATATTGAATTATTAATTTATTAGAATATAGACAGATCAATAGAACTTTCTTATCGTTTGATAATATGTATCAATGGTGATTGTTCTTAAACGCAAACGTAATCGATCCTGAAGGTTCTAATCGATCTGTGTATTTTCTTAATTATTGTTCTTTCAATAATAAGGCAAATATTTCTGTTATTACGACTAACTTGGAGCTTCCGGGCTTCTGGCTTTTCTTTCCCGACCATAGCGACGTGCGGAAATGGTTCCCCAAACTTCTACGGCTGGTAAGCAATTATCAATAATCGTACTACTTAATAATTATCACTCTTGAAATTTAGTACAAGCAATTTTTTTACATTTTGCAAGGATGGTATGGAACTCCCAAAGCCAATCTTATTCGACGTAGCGGACGAAGGAAATAAAATGCCCTCGTCTCAGAGAATGTTCGTTGCAAACGCTAAAGCACAAGAAATTGCTAGTCAATTTCTGCAGCAATACTTCCTAATATTCGATAGCGAAAATCGTCAACCATTATTAGATGCGTATGACGAACACGCATGCTTTAGCATGACCATATCTCATAATTCCGCCCATAATTCCAGCAAGTACGTTTTTATATTTCAATTAATTTCCAAGTGCAAGTTGATTGATATATGTATGGTTTACTAACGAACAAAATATTACAGATTGAACGGATACTTAATGGAAAACAGAAATTTGTACAGAATAAATGATACAAACAAGAGACAAAAATTATTGAAACAGGGACGCTTACCCGTCGTCTCATTTATTTCGGAAATGCCACAAACTAGGCACTATTTGAACACGTTCACAATGGACATCAGTTTAATCTCGGTAAGATTGTAAATACTTTCTTACAGAAGGAAATAATGTCTGCTATCTTTTGATTTCTTTACACAATTGAAATTTTGTGTTTCTCCAGGCCGGAATGATGCTGATCACAGTCACAGGACTATTCAAAGAGCTCGATAAGAAAGAGCAACCAATTCGATTCTTCAATCGAACATTCATAATCGTACCAGAAGGAAATGGTTACTGTATTCGAAATGAACAATTACATATCAGTCATCCGACAGACGCACAGTTGAAACATTTGAGTAGCCAAACAGAAACCCAGATGACTGAACCAGCGAGACAGGCACCCTCGACTAGTGGCATTGAGAAAGTATTACCAGCACAATTGCCCGAAGACGTAAAACAGCAAATGACGATGACGCTCAGTCAACAAACAAATATGAACCTAGAGTGGAGTTTGAAGTGTTTAGAGGAAGTGTTATGGAACTACGACAATGCAGTCACTGCGTTCCAAGAGTTCTACAAGCGCGGGCAAATACCAGCAGAAGCATTTAACAAATAAAGAATAGAATATGCGGAAAGAAGTAAGATTCATAAAAATTCTAATTCCATTCATTATTCTTTTCTGCTGCATGTGTCTTTACAATACATGGTTTTTTCACATCGCAATCTGAATGAAGGCCATGGGTTTTGGGGTGCTGAGTTATTCGTTCCGTGAATTACGCTAGGTTTATTGGAACGATTAGTTGTTAATTATGTCTCGCACATTTGCGTATTTTTATTTGTATTACCTTTCCCCTGATAGCTGACCAAGACCACTGCCTGTCGATCGGTAGGAAAAGAAGATTGTTGTACCATATAGAAACAAAAAATTAATGCACTTTTCCACAGGGTAATCCATTTTTTTTTTACAACAATCTTCTTTTCCTGCTCTTCATGCGAGAATCATTTCAGTTTGTACCATTCGGGACAGTAAGTGTACACGCATACTGAACGTTTCGCAAGCAGTTACCCTTGATTCAAGTTGTGATGTGCGTAGGGAGCGAGGCTGAGATTTAGCGACGATTCATAGGATTAAAGAGATTTCAGGGAAAAATAGTTCAAACGCGATACGATTAGCTTTCACTTTCATTTTTGTATGTTGCAACTTACGTGTTAGTCTCGGTGAAATTGAATGCTAGATTATTGAACTTACATGTTTTAATAGTTCATAATGTAGTATGAAAGTTAATGACATTAAGTTCAAATATAGGGTTCGAAACGCAAGTGTTGTTTAGACTCCACATGCTGTCAGTTCGATTATGTTTCATATGTGTACAGAATAATGTTCATTTCATATTATTTGTGCACAAAATTATAGCCCACCAGTTTTAAATCGATAGGTCTACAATTGCGAGAAATTGTTTCGTAGTAGAATGATTGTGCCTTTGTTGATATAAAGTTTGCTTGCGCTGTTTCAAATAAAGTAACTTCACACAACTACTTTACATCAAATTTTATAGGATCGTAACGTAATGAAAGGAGGTATGATATTGGGAGGTAAAATCGTACTTCCCTTTGTATCGTGCTGGTTGATCGTATTTATTATAAATTAAATTTCTTCGATATATACCAAAAAAAAATATGAAAAAGGAGTAGTTCCATTTTACTGTGATTTCTTGTTTTTTTTCCTTTTTAGTAATGTTGATATTGAAACTATTGTGATAAAATTTTAATATTACAAATACATTGACATTAGGAGAGAACCGGGATAGAAAACGTATCAGCCAGCTCACAATGTTTGTATAATTTAATATAAGTCAGAATATCATACTAATTTTCCACGAAGAAAAAGAGTCCTTGTAAAATTGTACGCGCGAACGTATTGTTACTATCTGCGATTGTGTTTATGTCAATTCAGTTCATTGTACAAATCCAAGGATTAACTACAGTATGTGAGCATATATTATTCATCAATATCCGTAAACAAACCGCGTCTGATGAACCGATTCGAAACACCCATTACCCTACGAATATCCAGGGAAGGAAAGCAACGAAACCTCACAACTTGTAAAGCTGATTAATTCATTCATCATTGGAAAATCATTTTTACTCGCCATGGTTTCTTTGTGACGAGAAAAATTTTGATAAGCGAACGAGAGACTGCAATCCTGATGGACCAGTTGGAAGCCTAACAAACGGATGTGAACTGGTGACAAACTTCGAATGTTTGGTCCCCTCTATTGTCGGAGCCTGTCGATAGATGACAAATTGTGCTACGACAAACAGTCACACGATGTCCGTATAATGTTAAGAACCAACAAAAACATCAAAGAGGACGAGTTTCAGTCGAGCTTGTCAGTTGCTCCTGCGAATTAAATCCACAAAAAACCTTTTGTGCGACGCTGACGTCGATGTAGACAGAAGCAATATCCGCACTTCCATTTTGTGTCTCCTCTGAGAAGATACAATAACATAATACCTATGAACAGAACTGATCTAAAGGCATAACAACGGAACTAGAGAATGAAAGGAAATGTATGCGACACAACATACTTTATTTAAAACAACGATTTTATTTAATACAAAATAAGCTGTGTGACATATCTATATAAAAATAGGAATGCTTCGTATACAATCAAAGGAACAGTTTATGCTCACATACTGTACAGAGATTTTATTACATTTCCTAGGACAAGAGTATTTTTAGCAGTACTGTCGAAAACCCCATAAAATGGTATATAAAAAGAAAAATTAAAAAAGAAATTGTTGGATTTTCTTTCGGTCCATTGTAAAAATTGAAATACGATTTAAAAAATTGTAGAAACCATATTTTGCTATCGTTGCGCGGAATGGTAAATAAAATGGGCGATCTGTCAATGTACTATAAAGTTATGGACGATGTGAATGTGCATACACTATTTCTTGTTTTCTTTTAAGAAAAAAGTTGTAAATATTTACATTGATGTACATGTTTAAGATACAATTTTTCATTATACATTCTCGTCATGTAAGACGTTTGAATAAGATATACGATCTGTAAATACACAACATGTAATTAATAAAAGAAAACACGTGTATACATACATGGGCGTTTTTCATCGAAGTATTTTTAGTAATGTAAATAAAAAGTAAAAGTTTATTAAATATAGCTACATATTTTACAGAATATATACTGCATGATGTTTAACGCCATTTCAATACTTTTTAAATATTTTTCAGCCTACAATTATCACGTGTTTTCGGACTTTGTAGCCGCGATCGCAGTTCCATTCTCTGTAGTCTGCAAACGGAACATTAATTAATTACATCTCAATTTGAAGTTGTTAGAATGATAACAAATACTTACATCATCGTTTTGGGGAACTTCCACATTTTGTTTTTCTTTCCGTTTAAAGAAACCCATCTTGAAATATTAAACCAAAATGAATACAAGGTGCATATTATAAAAATATTAGTGAGATAAAAAAAATGTACCGTGCTTAAGATCGCAGCAAAAATGAGTAATAATAATAATCCGACTAAAACAGACACCATTGCAATCCATGTCTGGAGTTTTTCCACTTTTGGAGCATTATAGATCATTGTTGCAACTTCCACTGTAGATCTGAAATGTAATTTTGTAAGTTATTTGTAGAAACCTTGAAACGCAGATATTGGAAGAGTAATATTACTGAGTTCCATTGATGTGTAGCCTTAAAGCAGGCTCTATTATTTCTACACTCGCCTCGGTGCTGAATTTTAGAACGGCTCTGTCTTCCTCGAAGTAATCTGAACACGTTAAAAAACAAAAATTAAGCCAACAATAGGCAACTGTAAATTAGCATACATAAATGAATAGCACCAACAAGTACCTTTTAATTTATCAATATCCAAGACAAATCTGATCACCATTTTTCCAATATCTTGAAGTGTTTTCAATGCATTCAAATTGCACACTATCGTTGTGCAATTCACATCGGGGGTCGAACAATTTATATAAATAATATTTGAGCTCTCGTCCATAGTCTGTGGAACTGTAATACTCCTTAAACCATACGACCATAGAATTGGTTCCTCTATATCTCTTTTATCTATTGTATGCGATATATTTTCTTCTAACTCATCGGAGTACAAAGACATATCGGTCTCATCTAACGTTGGTTCCCCTTGTACTTCGACTAGCTGAGTATCTAATAAAATATGTTCGTAGGGACACTCGAAATATTCCCCTGATATATAGAGCTGGAAATATATTTTCTATTAAATTTATTCGAGACAAAACGTAAGGTAATTCTTTCATACCTGAGGTTTGTACACGTGAACCAAAGTTTCAGAATCTTTAATAGACAATGGTACTTTCACAATGAGCCGTGCATCTTCTATCGATGACGCCCCAAGTTTGTACACCTGATAATTATGTTGAAAACTGATATTTGGTGTTGCTTCGTTTAATGTGGTTAAATAATAGGTCTCTTCATTTGCCTTTCTGAAAAATGGAATTATTCAAAATTGATTCGTCTTGCTGTCCGATGTAAAAAGCAAGATCCGATTTGAAGTTACAAACCCGTGCAAAGACAAGGATACCTCGCTTAATAAATTCAGTACACTCATCACATCTGTTGTTCCATGATTTATACTACGAGTATTTATTGCCGTACGAAAATATAATTTATAATCGTCGGACGAGCTATTGTGTAAGTGTCTCATATCTAGATCTAATTTAATATTTTTCTATAACAACAAAATTTAAATGTTATATGATGCTGCATCTTATATATAAAAAAAAATTGTGATATACGTACTTCTTCTCCTTTCCAAATGGGATTTCCTGCATCACAAACCACTATTAGATTCTCTTCAGACGTATCTTCCCGACAGGAAGGTAGAATGCTACGTAATACTACTCCCTCGGGAAACATGAATTCAAGCGTAGCAAGGTACGCTGGTTCACCATGATTTTTTAAATTAATTTCCAAACTTATATCGCTTGAACCGATGATCCAGGTATTATTGTTTCTAAAATGATTTTTATATACAGTAACACTGAAAAGGATGGCAGACAGAGTTCTGCGGTGATTCTATATTTACCTTGCATTATGAAATTTTGAAGTAGCAGATATATTAGAGTTGCAAACCTTGTCTTCCCCGCAATCAATATTAAAAGGAAGCAATGCTTGGGCTATCTGCAACTTATTGTTCTTTCTTTCTACAGGACAGTTTTTACAGAACACGCTCGAACCATTATCGTATATAAAATCGTGCTTTGCAACAATACTAATTGGCTCGATAAAATCTCGTATGTTTTTCTATAACATGTTACACTCGATTAGACCGAAAATCATTGTGAATTTATACGAACATATATATCGATCGTTACCGAAATATTAACTTCAGCTGACAGACAAGTATCTGACGTTGAATTGGAATACTTCAGCTCCACAACGGTTTCCTTAGTTCGTTGATAGTTTTCATCTATGGTAACTGTAATCTTAAATTCTGTAGAAATGAAGTACAATTTATTAAAAAATATAAACAAATGTGCGTCCATAACAAAAATTGTCCAACTTCCCTTGTGTTGTTTGCATATTAGACTCAGTGTACTTTGGACATATCTTGACTAAAAATTGTTTGGCATCCCTTTGCAAAGTATTGGGTATAGTTTCAATAACAAGTTCTGTTTCAACTACTGGTTTACTTCGAAGTATTACAGCGTGTTGTGACTTATATGCACCGACTGCGATATCCAAATATCTAAGAACGAACAAATAGTGATTTATACATTATACTAAAAAAATATATTATTATATGAACAGCCTGACTGACCCGTTTCCGTCAATATCGACCGGCTTCGATATTGAAAATCCAAACCTCTCCATTTTCTGCAATAAATTCGATTCGGCAAATTTGTTAGCTTCAATTCGCTGTGATATTTGCAAATTCGCGTTTTTCATATCCGGGCTCCCATTATATATATAAATTACGCCATCGTCTTCCCACGGTGCCCCCACGATAATATCTATTCCGATATAAAAATATATTTTATAAAATCATAGATCTTTCATTACGAAATAATTGCGATTACCATCGAATCCATCGGCATCTAAATCCCCGCTGGCTAGGTCGTATCCAAAATAGCTTCCCTCTGAATATCCGTGCAACGTTAGAGCGGTATCAAAATGACCCTATAAAAAAATTGGAAAATTGAATAAATAAATAAAATTAAATACGCTTTCCTCAGGGGCTGTACTATGGTGCAGTACGGGAACTGGCGATCCCGGGGACCTTAGCCAATTAATTAATTTTCTTCTCATTGTCAGAATCTGTATGCGAAATATAATCTCACCTTAGAAGTTCCGAGATAAGCGTACACTTTGCCATTATCGTCGCCCCAATAAGGAGCACCAATTAAAAGATCGTCCAAACCATCGTTATTTAAATCACCCACGGCCAAACTAGCTCCGAAAAATTCGCCAATGTCGGTACCATGGAGCTTTGTAACCAGAGATACATTCGATGCTGGATTAATTATTCCTACCTGAGAAAATATTTTCATGAATAGTACACTAATTATAATTGATAACATGCGTCGTAATATCTTTAATTACCAGGCCTATGTAATGCCAACCGGGTGCGCTACTGGCAAAAAGCAATTGGTTTTCTTTAAAAAAATAACCCGACTCGACACTGTAACCTGTGTATATATTATTAGATACCTAGAATCAGAAATTAATTTCTTGAAACGCAATAAACCTACCAAATTGAGATAACTCGTCACTTAAGGGTAATTCTACAGTCTTTCTCTTGTTCGTGTACAGTATATCCACGGTTCCATAGCTCTCGTGTCTCGGTTCTCCAATGATGCGATATATTCCGTGCTCTTTCCTGGCTTCATTGTTCTATATTTTATTATAAATTAGTTATTTAATGATAACACGCGCATTGTTGCATTACAGAATTTGTACACACCCTTATTGAGCCATAATGTACAGAAAAACCATGCAACGGGTTGTACCAAAACGGCGACTTGAAGTCTAATCGAATTAAAGAAACAAGTATTTAGTACACCAATTCCAATTTCGGACAAACGTGTCGTATTAATTATATACCGTGAAATTTTAAATCCCTGTCTTCAAGTTTCAATGCATTAGAAGAGATCAATCCACTGTAACACATTCCCTGCATGGTCTCCAAATTAACATCCATATAGGCCTCCAAACTCACAATTGTTCGCGGCGCACACACCTCAAATTAATTGCGTAATTTAAAGTCCGTGGCAAGATATATGGAAGACTTAATATTCTACTTACTGTTAGAATTCCATGCAACTCGTCTATAGAAATCGCGCTCCCAAACCATCCGTGCTGCTTCCATATGAGTATCTTTGTTCTAAGTTGCGCTATGTATCCTTCCTCGTTTTCCACTATTAGCGGTTTAATTTCTTGACAATTTCTATTGTTAATCGAACATCGATAAACCACACCAGGTTCGGCCTGAGATGATAATCTCTGCTTCGAGGTCGAGGAATAGTTTCCCTTCGGTGCTCCAATTATCAACCTTTTTCAATCGCCGGTAAAATAATATTAAATAGAACCCCGAGGAAATTAATTTGTCCTATATCCGAAATAGAAATACTAATGAACGTTACCAAGATGTATCGTCGTCTCTGTCAAAGTGTAAATGCACAGTGTAACCGAAGTAGGTATAACTGGTTTTAGACATGCCTCCTTGGTAGAAAATTATCGGAAAATTGGTATCTATATTGTAGGTGTATACTGCACCAGCGAAGAACAAAAATATTCCTTGAACGAACATTCTGCAAAGCTTCGTGGCAAGTTCAAACTTGACGTGTTTCGCGTAGAAAAACCATAATATCGCGGATTTTTATTCAGCAACAGGAAGTCATACGATAAGGCAATCGCTGAGAAATGTATCATCACAATTCTATTTAACAGTGACTAATGAATTATTTATTTCATTAGAATCATCGTTATGCTACAGAATTCTACGCCGAAAATTCACAAGTTTATTTACAAACGTATGCCTAAAAATTTGGGCCCTTTATGCAAATAACTTTCGATATCCTTTTTGTATATCGCTAGATTATCTCGGGGGTCTCTGGCTGGGATTGGCGGGCACTGAAATCGATTTTAAGTTCATGTTCTATTGATATAGCATACTGTGCTTTTAGACAATAATCTAGACTCTAGACTAATAAATACTTTGGCTTTCCTCCTCAATTCCATAGCCCTAGGTATCATTTGGACAGTACTTCTTTCTCTCTCTTCTAAGATAGGGTGCTGCATAAAAATTGGTACTTGAAATTTCTTTTGCCCACTCAGCTCTTCGAATGTCTTCATAATTTCCCAGAATACTAAAATCTCTCTAAAATCAATGCAACTCTGGAAAATATAATGTATGCTTTTACAATTCAAGTACAAAAATTCTAAAGAAATAGTGGAACAGAGTAGCGCACTTTTGCCGCTAATTTGAGTCCAGCTGTGTCAGCCTCCGCTTCAGTGCACCTTTTGTACCATGAAAAGATGAGCGCGGTTAGTACATACATGCACGAACATAACACTGCTGCCACTCCTCTTGCGAATAATAGCCAAGATGCAAACGTAAATGTAACAGTTACAACATCAGATATTAGCCCCAAAGATAATGTTTCTGACTGAGAATAAATGTATTTTAAGATTATTGTAACTGCATTTTTGTTTGAAAGGGATTTGAAGTAAAATAATTATGCACTTCAGTTGAAACTACTCACTGTATGAAGGAGCATTTCATGGGACATTTCATGGGCTAAAATAAACATCAGCTGGTCATTGCTTTTAATGAAATTAAAAATATCCGAGACAATCACAATGTTTTTGTCCTAAAACATGTAATAAGAAATATTTTAGATCATTACGCCATTAATTTCAATTCATTCCTATGTGCATATTTGATCATTTTAACATACTGGCAAAATTAAAACATTAGGGACTGCTGCTATATCGAACATACGATGAATTATAGTTACTTTCCATTCAGTGTCTTTAAATATTTCTTTGTTACAACTTCCCAACTTCCTTATTACTGCTGCGGCTCTTGAGTACATGGGATTACTCAGTGGCACCACATTATCTTCGCCTTGTACCACAAACTATTCAAGTTTATGAGAATATGAAACATTATTTCGCTACCAACTTTCTATAAATACATACTTTAAAAAGAATTTTAGCATTTTCCAATCGGTGGGCTTCGTCAAATAAAATGAGACGTGGCTTCTTTACTATCGGATCTCTTTGAAGAGATGATAGACAGTAAACAATTACAATAATAGACACGATTCCCAAAGTACCTAAAAATACAATGCATCAAATATTCTTTCTGCTATCGTATATCCATGAATTATAAATAGTCTACCATGAAGAAATTGTCTTCTTTGCCTATACCATCTTCTAAAAATTTCTTTATTTGTCGGATCTTGTCTCAACCACCATTTCCTTATATAGTAACCACTTATAATAGATCCCAAGCATAGGGTCAGAGATGTGGGATAATGTAGCGTCCGTGTTGTATGAAAATTTGATGTCTGAAGTTTTATACAATGCCATTTTCTTTCAGATCTTTTACATTGAAAATGAAATGGTTCAGTAAACCTATTAGACAAAATAGTTTGCCTTGTATAAGTCAGAGTTCTACTGGTTGATAGTTGAAACCATTTGGAGTACAGGAGCCGAGATATAAAATTTATAATTAACATCGCCTTTTATAATCTGTCGGTAACGTTGTCAGTGACATGGAAATGGTATTGGGCCACAGACAAGATATAAGAATAGACAAGATATAAGAGTAGACAAGACAACTTATGGACTTTCTTGGCCCAACGAGACTGACATACCGACTTAGAAAAACCATGCAGAATCGAGCGTCCTCTGCACATGAACAGTGATCACTTGAAGAACTATTATTTACTGAAGTAGTGACGACAGGATTCATGCGATTGTGTGAATATATGTAAATGCTTTGAGGGCGATCAGGAAGATATTTCTCGGTCAACGTCTGGGTAGAAAAATTGAGCTACGGTGCCTGGTCGCGCGATGCACTTCGGTTCGACTCGAGATGAGTCGAAATCACATCGCGATGCATCGGGGCATTAAAATTGACAATGAGATGCGTGTCACGTCAAGCGTCCCGCCCTTGCTATCCCGCCATCATTGCGCGGCAAAGAACAAAAGAATTCTTTAACAAGGATCGTAGGTCCAGCTAAAAGTTGGTCAGAAATAGTAAAAGTCCAGTAGGTACAACCCTGGGATAATAAGTTCAGCAAAAACATAGTCAGAACCCGCAGATGTCCAGTCGGCACGACCCTAGAGTCGTAGGTCCGGCTAAAAGTTGGTCAGAAACAGTAGAAGTGCAGTATGTATGACCCTGGGATAGTAAACCGCACGGCCGCGGTCGGTGACCATCGAAGATTTTCGAAAATAGCGAATACCAACGAGCGCAGCCGACGCGCCGGCGGGTCCCGGAGTGGGGAGGCTCGCAGAGTGGGGGTCGGCCGCGCGCCGTCAGTCTTAATTGAAGCGTCGCAGCGTATGGTTGTATTTATCGTTGAAGGTTAGCAACATACCTCACTCTACGACACAGTAGCACCTCGGGCTTTACTTTACCATCGAGTACGCTTGATTATTAGCTTCTATTAATTAATACGCGTTTAACTAACAATCGTTCTACTATCGCAACAGTACATTGAACTTTAACGATTAAAATCTTTCTTGAGTCTCCTTTGCTGGACGAATGACCGATCATCCAATTGAGGATGGACGCGTCTTCGTCCGGCATCGAGATTTTTTTTAAATATGAGATTAACTAGTCGTTTGTTGTAACATCGCGTTAACTAATTTATTAGATTGAACGGTTCTTCGAATCTTTATTATATTTTATTCAGTCACTTACATACTGCCTTTGCGACTTCGAAGTCGATTCTGATTTTAGAACAGGTCTATTCTTTTTGTTGCAGGTATAATGGATGCTTGGCTGGCAAAGAATAATATATTGAGGCTGCAGGAATGGAGTATTGAGATACAATTACTTCGATCATAACAATCAGTTCGATGACATATGATGAAGGACTGGTAACATTTAACTTATTATCCCAACGGTTTATGTATATATCTTGTTATCTGGCGATTGGTCTTCGGCTCAAGTTCGTCTCCTTCGGTTGAAAGTTATTGAACTTTCATTATTGTAAATAGATTTCAATACTTACTTCTCTCAATTCGTATATCCACGTTAACTAAATAATGAAAACATTTCAAATAGAACTTACAATATTCGCGATTGAAACGAGAGTCAGTAAATTTCATTAATTCTAAACGAAAAATTGAAATACGTTCACGTTTCGCTGTATATCGGTCGCGATTTCTATTGGCACTTTTATTATCTCCGTGACCTAGTCCCAAGTACAGTCAAATTGTATTTTCGACGCAGGATTAGTTACGCCCGCGTACTTACGTACTTGTTGCCATGCCCTTGAAGCATGATAAATAGTTTCGAATCTTGATTTCTGCAAGCAGCTACGAGAACTTATAAATGGCAGCGATATTGTTTACTTACTAGCATCATGATCACTTTTAAAACTCTGACAAAGAACAGTCACAGTACGCGTCTGATAAATTGATAGTAATATATAATAATATATCTTGTATAGACAATTAATAGTAATTAAATCTGAATATTAATACGGTAGTACTTTATTAAAAAAAAAGAGCAGTATTTCCTCAACAGACGTTCGACAGGATGAAGAAATAATAAAGAGACAAATAAAATAAAATATATATTGTTTAAATTTCTACATCCTCACCCCATCTACTAACTTGTACAGATTTTCTTTCAGAAAATTTTGATGACCGCGCGCAATGTGGTCGGTAGAGTCAGTGCTTGTTTCGTCAAAGTTCTTTTTATTGTTTTTAGAGCGTAACCGCTCTTAATAATTATAATTAAATATAAATAGTAGTAAAGATACGCGAAAGTAGAGTCAGTGTTTGCTTCGAAATATTGCTTTCGCGAAATTAGAGTCACTTTGTTCGTCGATGACAATCATGAAACGCGCGCGATAGTAGTCTTTTATTTTTTTTATTATTTTTTCTCAATACGTATTCCGGTATTAGAGTCAGCACCTATGCTGTTCGGCGAGTTCGGGCTTTCATCCACCAACTCGAAGAGTAAGTATCTCTGTATTTCTTTAATCTTATTTTGTAATGGTCTTTGATAACAATCGTGTTCGAAAATTTCTGAAAATGCAAAGATTTCAATGTTGTCTGCTCTTTTGAATGTTGCAGAAGGTGCCTTGGGCTCGATAGTGTCACCATGAAGATATTGTTGGCCGCGCGCAATGCGGTCGGTAGAGTCAGTGCTTGTTTCGTCAAAGTTCTTTTTATTGTTTTTAGAGCGTAACCGCTCTTAATAATTATAATTAAATATAAATAGTAGTAAAGATACGCGAAATTAGAGTCAGTGTTTGCTCCGAAGAGATTAGAATCACTTTGTTTGTCGATCATAAGTATTCCATTAGAGTCAGTGTCCTGTTCGGCGAATTCGGGCTTTCATCCATCAACCTGACGAGTAAGTATCTCTTTATTTCTTTAATCTTGTATTGCAATAACTTTTGATAATTAACACCATCGAATATTACTGAAAATGCAAAGATTTTAATGTTCTCTGCACTTCTTGAATGTTTCAGCAGCTTCCACGGCTTCGACGGCGACGAGCTTGACCGCGCCCCTGGTGAGTCTGCAACCGGTGAGTGGCATGCTTTAAAGTTCCTCTGGTCACTCAATCATGTCGTAGGACGAAAGGTCCGAACCGACACGAGTGATTGGTTGTAATTACGTAGATTTTTCTTGCAAGCACTGTGACCATGGTATATGAAAATATACTCATGAGTAGTAACTACTTTACTGTTTTATATTATATGAGGATAGGTCTTCTTGTACAACGCGTTTCAAATTAGTTTGAGAATTTTAAGAGAGAAATTTAGTATAAAATATATCGCTATGCATCTTTTTATAATAGAGTATTTCATTGAATACGTATGAAACGAATATTTAAATAGTCATTCATTATTAAATGAATATAAAGTAACGTCCAGTATCATACGTGCATTAGTTTGTAGTGGAGAAGTCGAATACCCTTCGACTTCGTTCATTTGTCAATTGCAATTAGTACACAGTTGTAATAAAATGCATAACGATTGCTGTTAGTACAAACGTAGTATTTCGTCTTTTTTCTACTTTGATTAAATATAAAGTAAAGGTACTTATATACCTTGTCAATTTGTTGGAACTATCGAATAATTTTATTATTCGATATCCATATTAGTCCTTAGCGTATAAAGATATCAATAAATTCACTTCTTCCGTACAAAATATTAATTAAACCTGAATGTACAAGAAGGCAATACGCGAACGGGTAGATCTCGATATCAAGGCAATCTACTTTAAAACCAACCTTCCGTTTTAGAAGCAATGCTTTGATGACGAGAACGCCCGAGGATGTTTGAATTTAATTCAAAGTATATTAAAGTAGAGTCATTGATTAATTTTTCTAATAAAGTAGAGTCATTGATTAATTTTTCTAATAAAGTAGAGTCATTGCTTAATTTTTCTAATAAAGTAGAGTCATTGAATATACAAATATATATTTAGCCCGTTAGAAAATCAGTATGTCTTTATCATCTTTTTAGACGAGGATTTCCAGGTTTAACCCTTTCCGTGTTCACTGCCCGGATCCCACTCACGTGCCCCTGTGCTACTTGGGTGGGAAAACGGTGGTAGAGCACGATGATATTTCTTTAGTTGATAAGCTATTGAATGATTTATTGTTGGCGACTGACAGTGCGTTTGGTGTATCGTGCACGACGTAACATCCGCATTGTGTGTGTGGTTAGGCTGTGGATTTGCGTCGTTCGGTACTAAAACGTAGTTGCGGAGGCCAAATGCCAAAGAGAATCGAATATACTTATCAATTCCTCTTGTATCGGTGCTATTTAATTATTCTATTAAATATCTATTAAATATCTCAACCGCGACGTGGTTTTTTCCACGTGAACGCAAAGATCCCAGCCACTGTCAGTCGATTTCAGAAAAATGGTACGTACATTAGAGTGTGCAAGTTGTGTGACGACACTTGGGTGTCGGGGGTGTCCCGGGACGCCTCCCTAGTGTAGGCTTTCGCGCCCAAGTGTTTGACTGAGAACCGTGGAGTGTCGTGTGTTGGTGTGCCTGTTTGCCATTTTTTAAATATAGGTCTAGGTAGGATAGGTAGCATACTTTCTGGTGTGATTGATAGACATAAGTAGGTAGGGCCGGGCAGGTTGACACAGTCTCTGATCGGGTAGGCACTATTTCGCGTGTTCAACCTGTTTCAGGAAATCTGATTTGAAAAGTCGACGTTGAAGCTGTGGCGCGAACGAAAATGCGTTCGCCTCTGGCTTTGCCTATCGATTTTTCGAATCCTTCGCGGTCGCGATCGCGATTCAGGCTCCGAAACGAAACGCCTTACATTATGCTCGAGGCTGCACGCGTGAACGAAGAACGATTACAATTTTAATCGTAATCTTTGCGATTTTCCGTAATCACAATTTTTACGATTTTATTTGGTCGTGATTCGGCCGCGTGCGTTCCATTTAGCTCCGCGATTTAAACTCTTTATTTCACATTTATAAGTTTTTCCTTGGTTTCCGATTAGAGCCTCGAGCCTAGTTTAAGTTTCAGCTGACCCTTGGGTCCGACGAAAAGAAGGGGCTATATGCCGAAGAGGCCCGACAAACTGTCGCTCAAGAGGGCAACTACTAATGGCTCGCCATTCTTTTTAAGAATGGGGAATCATTCTTTGTTACTACTTTGTCACTGTGCTTGCATTTTCATTCGTAGAATTTTTATTTGTACTTGGCCGACGCACATTCCGGCCCAACGATACAGCCCTCCCAAAAATATCGCGTTGCTTTAGAGTTGCGAGAAACTTGAGAACGGGTTGAATTAGAGTTGCGTTAAATGCCACGCGGTTTTTAATTAGAGTTGCGAGCAAATGAAAATCGCGATTGATTTAGCGTTGCGCAACATTGTCGCGATTGTTCTTGCAATTTTGCCGTTCTTATTGTTAGTTGAATTGTAGTATTTTATATTATATCTTACGTATGACAAAGTTTCTAGTGTTGCGGAAATTATTTTCGCGTCTTGAGCCTTCAGCTAACTTTTCAGGGGATCTTCAATTAGCTTGTTTTTTGATATTACAAATAATTTAATGTTTGCTTTCTGTCGGTCTTAATAAATAGTGTTGCGAAATGATTGCATCGCGAGTTCGAGTTAGCGTTGCGTTGATTAATGATCGCGTTTTTAATTAGAGTTGCGAATACCAGTCCCCAATTGCTTCCAATTGGAAGCCTGTTCCTGAGCCACCCTGGAGGGTGGCACATCATCGTCAGCCAAAGATCATGGCTGACCAATTCTTTGGCAATTCTTGTTGTATATGGTGTAATTTTTCTTTTCAGTGTTTTATATTTGTCTTTCTTTTTATTTTTTTTTCTTAATAATTATACCACCTGGAATGTCTGTTGATGGAAATACTGCTAAAAAGTTGCATACATAATAGTAAGTTACTGTGTGAACGAAATGAAAAAAAATGAAAACAAAAGAAAAGAAAGAAAAGAAAAGAAAAGAAAAAAAAAGAAAAGAAAGAAAAGAACAGAAAAGAAAAAAAAGAAAAGAAAGAAAAGAACAGAAAAAAAGGAAATAAAGAAATAATTCGAGATAGTAGATTTCAATTAGAGTCAGTACTAGTGACTGTTCATTATTGGAGTTTAATTACAAAATATTTTCTCATAATCGTTGCACATTTATTTTCACCCTTTCCTTTAAGAGAAAGGGTGAGATAGAGCCAATTGTTATAACTTTTCGTGCTTGCTTCGTCGAAATTGAAGTTCACTTGCGATATCCGTAAATGTTTAAACAAAAATCCTTCCACGAAAAATGTTCTTGGTTGTACTTGGACCTCGGCATGGTGATAGTGGAAGTTTGATATTTTGCTTCCGAATAATCGTTTGTCGCTTCTTTGTAGAAGCAAAATAGAATCAATTGTAGCGAAATGTGACTACTTCAATTTGGAGTTTTTAATGAAATTGATACTGCCATTCAGTTTGATCTGGAAAGTAGAAAAGAATATATCACATTGGCCGAAATCCAATTACCTATTGTTATTAAAAAGTAGTTGCTTTTTTCATATCAATTAGGATTTATTATCTTCG
Source organism: Nomada lathburiana (assembly GCA_963667235.1). Lineage (NCBI taxonomy): Eukaryota > Metazoa > Arthropoda > Insecta > Hymenoptera > Apidae > Nomada > Nomada lathburiana. Next base: position 14,354,306 of record OY763903.1, on the reverse strand, counting down.
CTAAAATTCGGTTAATACGAATTAAAAGCAGCTTCATTTCAATATAAAATGGAGGGGCTTGGGGATGTTACTAATCCAATGCGAGAGATTGTTACAGATGAATCCAATTATGATATATTAAAGAAATGCAAGTACATACGCCAGAGGCTCAAAAGTGGAATATATACAGAACAGATCCAGAAATATTATCAAGGACACGCTTGGAAACTATAAAATTAAAGAGCCTGCCTCGTCCATCTGAGAGTTTAAGTATTAATTTTTATAAAACTTTACTAATTATTTTGAGTCTGTGTTTGTTTCAGACGCATTGAAAAGAAGTGGATTCATGAAAATACGTATAATATGACGACACCCTCACCCCACCCCTGCCCCAAACCCCTGCCCTTTTAACTATTTACAGGTGTCAGACAATTAATTAGGCAGGCCCAATTATAAATCGAACAATACTTTTAGCTCCTTATGTAGGTAGGATTTGTTTGAACACACAATCTTAGATCTCTATACAGGCAGGTTTCACACGAATTAGAAATGATTAAACTTTTAATTAGGCAGGGTTTATAAAACCAAAAATTGTTGGCAGGTGCTGCAATTTTTTGGTTTCACTTTCTGTCTGTTCTAGGAAGTCATGGACCACGAAATTAATATGGACTAATTGAGGAGGAATTAAGTATATGCATACTCATACCTATATGAGTATGGTAAAGTATCATTTACATTCCTACGTAGGTAGGATATTACTGAAATTATTCTTTTAATTGAATTCTTAGATGTTATACTAGGTAGGGTCATACTAGTTTTAAGTTAGATGTTTAGCCAGGCAGGGCGCATTTGAATCTAATCTAGCATTTAAGAACGGAGGATTTATTTTTGAGCTGTGTCTTAGTTTTTAAGACAGCAGTGTTCACCACTGCAATAATATTTCGCTGTCTGGTTTTAAGATCATAGGATGTATGTTTAAGAAAGTTTTATTCCAGGAAATCGAATTCTCTTGCAGATTTTCTTTCAGGTTTCCTTTTGATATTCAATTTAGCTTTCGGTCGTGAATTTTCTAAGTACTCCTCTTATTGTCTTACTTGTACTACGATCAATTAACGAACGTTTTACAAATTGACAATAATAGGAGATTTTTCTTTCTCACATGTTATATTAGAATTGTTTTTCGCGTAATTGGAGGGTGGAAGGGCCGTGGCTAGGGTGGGTCTCCATTCGCAGTAACCTCCACGTGGTGAGACCTGGGCAATCAATTATTTATTGTATAATCATTAAACGTTTAATAGACGTTTGGTAATTATATGGAAAATAATTTGAGCGAATTGGCTGCGAATTCCCTTCCCATTTCCTCTCATTCCCTTTTCCGTTCTCGGCTCGGAGGACCGATGGAAAGGCGCTATTGGCACCTGTGGCGGTATTTGGGTTGCACTGTCTGCGGGGAGCGGTGTGTGAGGCTGTGATTGTGGTTCTGGAGAGTTTCCCAGCCGATGCAGGGTCTCCCTGGCGAGTCAGACCACGCCAAGCACACCTTGGGGTGGCAGAAGGCACCATGGGTTTATGATCTGGAATCGTGGTCGCCGTCTTGCATATCCGCAACTCAATGATAGCTGTGGCTCGGTATCAAAGCTGGTGTTGATTTAAGTCGCTGGACTGTCGAGACTCTGGGCTGAGAGCTCGCGGGCTGCTCGGTAGCAGTCATCTTCGATACCTTTCTTCTTTTTGTATCCACCCCTTTAGCTTCAATCCCTTTTCTGCTCTAGGCGCGGAGGACCGATGGAAAGGCGCTGTTGGCAACTGTGGCGGTATTTGGGTTGCACTGTCTGCGGGGAGCGGTGTGTGAGGCTGTGATTGTGGTTCTGGAGAGTTTCCCAGCCGATGCAGGGTCTCCCTGGCGAGTCAGACCACGCCAAGCACACCTTGGGGTGGCAGAAGGCACCATGGGTTTATGATCTGGAATCGTGGTCGCCGTCTTGCATATCCGCAACTCAATGATAGCTGTGGCTCGGTATCAAAGCTGGTGTTGATTTAAGTCGCTGGACTGTCGAGACTCTGGGCTGAGAGCTCGCGGGCTGCTCGGTAGCAGTCATCTTCGATACCTTTCTTCTTTTTGTATCCACCCCTTTAGCTTCAGTCCCTTTTCTTTTCTTTGAGGTTTCCTTCTGAAACTCAATTTAGCTTTCGGTCGTTAATTTTCTAATTACTCCTCTTATTGTCTTACTTGTAGTACGATCAATTAACGAACGTTCTACAAATTGACAATAATAGGAGATTTTTCTTTCTCACATGTTATATTAGAATTAGTTTTCGCGTAATTGGAGGGTGGATGGGCCGTGGCTAGGGTGGGTCTCCAAGCGCAGTAACCTCCACGTGGTGAGACCCGGGCAATCAATTATTTACTGTATAATTATTAAACGTTTAAGAGACGTTTGATAATTATGTGCAAAATAATTCGAGCGAATTGACTGCGCATTGCACTTTCCCCTCTCATTCATTTTTTTGCTTAATTGTATTTTCTACTTCATTCCCTTTTCTGCTCTCGGCTCGGAGGAGCGCTCAGAACCAATCCTCAGTGTCAGAGGATTATGATGTGTGGGGCTGCGATTGTGGTTCTGGACGAAGGTTACACCCGCTGTTATGTCTACGCTACTAACGGTTACAGCTATGGGTCATAATTCTGGAATCATGGTCACGGTCTTGCATATCTGCAACCCAATGAGGCTACTGCTTGGTATCAAAGCTGGTGTCGATTTAAGTCGCTTGACTGTCCAGACTCTGGGCTGCGGGCTCGCGGGCTGTTCGGTAGCAGTCACATTCGACACCTTTCTTCCTATTAAATTCACCCCTTTTGCTTCAGTTCCTTTTCTTTTCTTTGAGGTTTCCTCTCAATTGAAGCTCTCGGTTCAAGGAACAATCTGATTCACCATTAGATCGGTCCTGGTGTATAGCTTCGATGCAGTTCTCAAACGAATTGTTAAATTGATTGTAAAAAATCAACAGCGCATGTAGCATTTGTAAATCGTTTATTACCATGTAGCGACATCCTTCACCTGCATTTTGAACACTCGATCGTTGACCTAGCTCCTCCAGAAGCCGAGATAAGTACAGTGACCACGAGTGCAATTTTGCCGATTCTTTAATTGTTAATAAGTTTTATACCACAAATGCCATATTGTTGCACCTGTCGGGGCAGATAGCTATGGTCCGTAGCTTTAATTTAAGACAAGTTCGGTTAAGAAACACGCACTAGAAGCCGAGAAAAACGCAATTGTTTAAAATAACGATGTAATCCAGGATTTCGGTTTTGGCGGTGCGGAAAACTGCGAAAAAGACCGCAAACGCGAGATGGCGCCGCATGTACGATTATCGACTGTCTGAAAATTTTAAAAATTGATATCTCGCCTCCTGATGATTATTTCTTAAATAAATTGGGTATCAAATGAAAGGGAAACGAATAAGCTGGAGGATGAAAAATACCCCGTTGTTGTACCTGAATGCAGTGGGCCGTAATAACAATTTTAATTGTTTATCGACACATCGTTACCGACAAATTTTTTAAAAATTTTTATCTCGGCTTCTGCTGGGCCGATTGTAATCAACGACGTCTCAAAAGAAAGGGAAACGAATAAGCTACACGATGGAAGATACCCCGTTACTGTAACAATATCCACTTGACCGTAATAACAATTTCAATTGTTTAATTGTTTATAACACATGAACTGCACAAGGAATAATGTTCACACCTGTTGGAGATGGTAGCTGGTACTCCTAGCTTTAATTTATGTCCTCTGGTCATTAATGTAGCTCGCCAGGAAGTGGCAATAATCGCATTTGTTTATAATTTCGTTAAACAAATTCAATTAACCCGCGTTCTACTGGGCCGATTTTAATCAACGACGTCTCAAATGAAAGGGAACAGAATTTGCTACACGTTAAAAAATAGCCCGTTGCTGTAGCTATAAGCAGTTGGCCATAATAACAATTTTAATTGTTTAATTGTTTATAACAAATGAAGTGCACGTGGAATAATGTTCACTCTTATTGCAGATGGTAGCTTATACTCCAAGCTTTCATTCATGTCCTGTGGTCATTGTTGTATCTCGTCGGCAAGTCGATGTAACCGCATTTGTTTATAATATATTTAAACAAATTCAATTATCTCGCGTTCTACTGGGCCGATTTTAATCAACGACGTCTCAAATGAAAGGGAATAGAATTTACTACGCGATGAAAAATACCCCGTTGCTGAAACTATATCCACTTGACCGTAATAACAATTTTAATTGTTTAATTGTTCATAACAAATGAAGTGCACGTGGAATAATGTTCAATCCTTTTGCAGATGTTAGCTTATACTCCAAGCTTTCATTCATGTCCCGTGGTCATAGATGTATCTCGTCGGCAAGACGATGTAATCGCATTTGTTTATAATTTCGTTAAACAAATTCAATTATCTCGCGTTCTACTGGGCCGATTTTAATCAACGACGTCTCAAATGCAAGGGAAGAGAATTTGCTACGCGATAAAAAATAGCCCGTTGCTGTAGATATAAGCAGTTGACCGTAATAACAATTTTAATTGTTTAATTGTCCATAACAAATGAACTGCACGTGGAATAATATTCACTCTTATTGCAGATGGTAGCTTATACTCCAAGCTTTCATTCATGTCCTGTGGTCATTGTTGTATCTCGTCGGCAAGTCGATGTAATCGCATTTGTTTATAATATATTTAAACAAATTCGATTATCTCGCGTTCTGCTGGGCCGATTTTAATCAACGACCACTCAAATTGAAGCTCTCGGTTCAAGGAACAATCTGATTCACCATTAGATCGGTCCTGGTGTATAGCTTCGGTGCAGTTCTCAAACGAATTGTTAAATTGATTGTAAAAAATCAACAGCGCATGTAGCATTTGTAAATCGTTTATTACCGTGTAGCGACATCCTTCACCTGCATTTTGAACACTCGATCGTTGACCTAGCTCCTCCAGAAGCCGAGATAAGTACAGTGACCACGAGTGCAATTTTGCCGATTCTTTAATTGTTAATAAGTTTTATACCACAAATGCCATATTGTTGCACCTGTCGGGGCAGATAGCTATGGTCCGTAGCTTTAATTTAAGACAAGTTCGGTTAAGAAACACGCACTAGAAGCCGAGAAAAACGCAATTGTTTAAAATAACGATGTAATCCAGGAATTCGGTTTTGGCGGTGTGTTAAACTGGGGAAAAGCCGACAACGCGAGATGGCGCCATATGGCCTGTTATCGACTGTCTATGCGGCACTAGAGCGCCAGTTCCATGGCCATGTCACTGACAACGTTACCTACAGATTGTAATACGTGATGTTATACATTTGTTATCTCGGCTGCTGGTGGTTATTTTTTAATCTATGTGGTGTCAAATGAAAGGGAAGAAATAAGCTATTCACTTGTAATAGTCTCCTTGCTATAAATTTTTCCACTTGCCCGTAATTTTAATTTAATTGTTTATAACATACCAAGGACCCCTAAAATATTTTTGCCAGGCTATGTAGCTAAGGTATTTACATCTTTGAATATTTTGTTCTCCCAATAAATCGTCGTGTTTGTATTAAGGTACATACTAGTTTTTAAGTACGTACTAACAATAGTATTCTTCTTTACTTCGACCTCGTAGCCATGAAATTTGTACTTATTGTTAGTGGAAATATAATCTAACTTTAGATTGCTATCGTAGCCTATTGATTCTTCTCTTCCACTCTTTTCTTCATACGTTCTCTACCTTACATATTGCCCTATATATTCTTACTAGCCATCTCTTTATTGCACGTCTATTATATGTATATCTTTATGTTTCCAATTCCTAAGCTTTCATCTGTTATTCTACACAACAGACCGCCTAGCGCCACGTTATATCGTAGCGTAATCGTTATATCTATGTCCTTTTATTTTTCTGTTCCACTCCTGCTATTGTATTTCATAGTATCTTCCTTTAAGGTTAACCGTCAACTCCTTCACTTCAGCTCTCATCAAATTCACATTGCCAAACTCGTTCCATTCCTTTTCAAATAATCTTATCCTTCTGTTATGCTTCTAGTTTGGCCCTCCCTTCTTTCTGTTTCCGATAAATATCCCTTAACAATCCTCCTCTCTCCTGTTACATACTTACTAATATATTATTCCCGTGTGCAGGTTTCGCTGGCAAAGAGTAAGGAACATTGACCAGCATTTCTCATTGTGCGTAAATGCAAGAAAGAACAAAGGATAGTTCTTGCCGCATTTCTTCAGTTATAGTAAATTGGTTTTGCGGGATCGGAAGGTTTATGCAATCAAGGCAGATGTAAGTGTAATATAAAATACTTATATTTGATATAACAAAAGGTACTACGCAGAACTAAATGTAAATATATCTTAATTTATTCTGCTGTCGCATTTCATAGTCTCTACTTGCATGGCTCTCCGCCAATTCCTTTACTTCTGCTCTGATCAAATTCACTCTTACGAGACTGGTTCCATTGCTTTTTATATAATCCATCCTCTCTTTCTCTTATGCTTATGATTTGGCCTTCCCTTATTTCCTCTTCCTTCAAATATCCCTTAACAATCTTTCTCTCTCCGGTTACATACCTTTACTAATATGTCTTTTGTGTGTGCAGGTTTCGCCGGCAAGGAGTAAGGACCATTGACCGGCACTTCTCATCATGCGTAAATGCAAGGAAGAAGAAAGAATCATTCTTGCCACATACTTTAGTTATTGTAAACTGGTTTATAAAAGTAGTTTGTAATTGTTAGCGCGTAAGATTAATTTAGAACAATTGTGTAATTAATTGATATGTATATCTGTTATATGTTTTATTTTATATTCAGTTTATTCGATAGAACTTGCATAAACTTTAATATTACCTTAAATACAAGTTCTACTGAATGTGCGAAATATAAAATGAAAGATATAATAAATAATGTACATATGCACAAGTTACACAATTGTAACTAGATGTTAAAGATATTATACATTTGAATTACAACATTTTTGTAACTTGTATCTTCATTGATTAGTTTAAATAAATGTTCAATGAAAAGAAGTCCACTGCTCTTTTTATTTTCACACCTTAACAATCCTTGAAAGAACCTAATTCCAATTCCTTATACAAGAAGTATCGTGGACGAACTTTAAATGCAAAGTCCTAAAGCGAGAAACTTGTCAAAATGGCCCTATACATTACTAAATTTGGCAGCAGGAATTCTAAGTCTTCTTCTTCTAAGTCTTACTTCTTGGGAAATTGGATGGCAGATGTCCAGAAATTTTAGCGTTCGGAAATTCCTGGAACGTGACGTCATTTCCAAGAATTGCCGGTGTCGGATACCTCCTTGCATATCATGTTCTCCTAATACAAATCCACGATTTTCAGCAGATATTTTTGCCAGAAACTCAGAAATTTTAGCGCTCGGAAATCTGGACTTTGTATTAGGAGAACATGATGTGCAAGGAGGTATCCGACGCCGGCAATTCTTGGAAATGACGTCGGATACCTCCTTGCATATCATATTCTCCTAATACAAATCCACGATTTTCAGCAGATATTTTTGCCAGAAACGCAGAAATTTCAGCGCTCGGAAATCTGGACTTTGTATTAGGAGAATATGAAGTGCAAGGAGGTATCCGACGCCGGCAATTCTTGGAAATGACGTCGGATACCTCCTTGCATATCATATTCTCCTAATACAAATCCACGATTTTCAGCAGATATTTTTGCCAGAAACTCAGAAATTTCAGCGCTCGGAAATCTGGACTTTGTATTAGGAGAATATGATGTGCAAGGAGGTATCCGACGCCGGCAATTCTTGGAAATGACGTCACGTTCCAGGAATTTCCGAGCGCTTAAATTTCTGAATTTCTGGCAGAATTATCTCGCCGAAAATCGTGGATTTGTATCAGGAGAATATGATATGCAAGGAGGTATTTGTTCTCAGAAATGACGTCACATTCCAGGAATTTCCGAGCGCAAAATTTCTGAGTTTCTGGCAGAAATATCTGCTGAAAATCATCGATTTGTATTAGGAGAATATGATGTGCGAGGAGGTATTCGATCTCAGCAATTCTGAGAAATAACGTCACGTTCCAGGAATTTCCGAGAACTTAAATGAAAAGAGCTCCCATCAAAGCGTTGTATTAATTCCTGGATACTTAGCGCAAAGTTAATGATGTTTAGGTCTATTTTTACAAGATCTCCGCTTGTGAACTTTCATTTAAAGTTCCTGCACGGTAGAACTTGTTTAAGGAATTGGAAGTAGGTCTTTTCAAGGATAGTTAAGGTGTTAAAATAAAGAGAGGCGTAGAATTCTTTTCATTTAAGATTTATTCAAATTAATTAATGAAGATACAAGGTACAAAAATGCGGTAATTCACATTTACAAACTAATACTTATAAACTATTCTTTAAAGTTAATTTACAATATATCTTACAGATAAAACTTATACTAAATTTTACGTACTTGGTGTAGCTTATTTTAAATTACAACAATTGTGTAACTTGTGCATATGTAAATCCCAAAGTATTTATTGTATCTTGCATTTTATATTTAGCGCATTCAGTAGAACTTGTAGTAACAGAAACATTAAAGTTTATACAAGATCTACTGAATAAAGAGAATATAAAATGCAAGATACAATATACAAGTACTAGGTATACCTAACAGTTAACTACACAATTGTTCTAAATTACTCTTACGCGCTAACAATTACAAACTACTTTTATAAACCAGTTTACAATAACTAAAGTATGTGGCAAGAATGATTCTTTCTTCTTCCTTGCATTTACGCATGATGAGAAGTGCCGGTCAATGGTCCTTACTCCTTGCCGGCGAAACCTGCACACACAAAAGACATATTAGTAAAGGTATGTAACCGGAGAGAGAAAGATTGTTAAGGGATATTTGAAGGAAGAGGAAATAAGGGAAGGCCAAATCATAAGCATAAGAGAAAGAGAGGATGGATTATATAAAAAGCAATGGAACCAGTCTCGTAAGAGTGAATTTGATCAGAGCAGAAGTAAAGGAATTGGCGGAGAGCCATGCAAGTAGAGACTATGAAATGCGACAGCAGAATAAATTAAGATATATTTACATTTAGTTCTGCGTAGTACCTTTTGTTATATCAAATATAAGTATTTTATATTACACTTACATCTGCCTTGATTGCATAAACCTTCCGATCCCGCAAAACCAATTTACTATAACTGAAGAAATGCGGCAAGAACTATCCTTTGTTCTTTCTTGCATTTACGCACAATGAGAAATGCTGGTCAATGTTCCTTACTCTTTGCCAGCGAAACCTGCACACGGGAATAATATATTAGTAAGTATGTAACAGGAGAGAGGAGGATTGTTAAGGGATATTTATCGGAAACAGAAAGAAGGGAGGGCCAAACTAGAAGCATAACAGAAGGATAAGATTATTTGAAAAGGAATGGAACGAGTTTGGCAATGTGAATTTGATGAGAGCTGAAGTGAAGGAGTTGACGGTTAACCTTAAAGGAAGATACTATGAAATACAATAGCAGGAGTGGAACAGAAAAATAAAAGGACATAGATATAACGATTACGCTACGATATAACGTGGCGCTAGGCGGTCTGTTGTGTAGAATAACAGATGAAAGCTTAGGAATTGGAAACATAAAGATATACATATAATAGACGTGCAATAAAGAGATGGCTAGTAAGAATATATAGGGCAATATGTAAGGTAGAGAACGTATGAAGAAAAGAGTGGAAGAGAAGAATCAATAGGCTACGATAGCAATCTAAAGTTAGATTATATTTCCACTAACAATAAGTACAAATTTCATGGCTACGAGGTCGAAGTAAAGAAGAATACTATTGTTAGTACGTACTTAAAAACTAGTATGTACCTTAATACAAACACGACGATTTATTGGGAGAACAAAATATTCAAAGATGTAAATACCTTAGCTACATAGCCTGGCAAAAATATTTTAGGGGTCCTTGGTATGTTATAAACAATTAAATTAAAATTACGGGCAAGTGGAAAAATTTATAGCAAGGAGACTATTACAAGTGAATAGCTTATTTCTTCCCTTTCATTTGACACCACATAGATTAAAAAATAACCACCAGCAGCCGAGATAACAAATGTATAACATCACGTATTACAATCTGTAGGTAACGTTGTCAGTGACATGGCCATGGAACTGGCGCTCTAGTGCCGCATAGACAGTCGATAACAGGCCATATGGCGCCATCTCGCGTTGTCGGCTTTTCCCCAGTTTAACACACCGCCAAAACCGAATTCCTGGATTACATCGTTATTTTAAACAATTGCGTTTTTCTCGGCTTCTAGTGCGTGTTTCTTAACCGAACTTGTCTTAAATTAAAGCTACGGACCATAGCTATCTGCCCCGACAGGTGCAACAATATGGCATTTGTGGTATAAAACTTATTAACAATTAAAGAATCGGCAAAATTGCACTCGTGGTCACTGTACTTATCTCGGCTTCTGGAGGAGCTAGGTCAACGATCGAGTGTTCAAAATGCAGGTGAAGGATGTCGCTACACGGTAATAAACGATTTACAAATGCTACATGCGCTGTTGATTTTTTACAATCAATTTAACAATTCGTTTGAGAACTGCACCGAAGCTATACACCAGGACCGATCTAATGGTGAATCAGATTGTTCCTTGAACCGAGAGCTTCAATTTGAGTGGTCGTTGATTAAAATCGGCCCAGCAGAACGCGAGATAATCGAATTTGTTTAAATATATTATAAACAAATGCGATTACATCGACTTGCCGACGAGATACAACAATGACCACAGGACATGAATGAAAGCTTGGAGTATAAGCTACCATCTGCAATAAGAGTGAATATTATTCCACGTGCAGTTCATTTGTTATGGACAATTAAACAATTAAAATTGTTATTACGGTCAACTGCTTATATCTACAGCAACGGGCTATTTTTTATCGCGTAGCAAATTCTCTTCCCTTGCATTTGAGACGTCGTTGATTAAAATCGGCCCAGTAGAACGCGAGATAATTGAATTTGTTTAACGAAATTATAAACAAATGCGATTACATCGTCTTGCCGACGAGATACATCTATGACCACGGGACATGAATGAAAGCTTGGAGTATAAGCTAACATCTGCAAAAGGATTGAACATTATTCCACGTGCACTTCATTTGTTATGAACAATTAAACAATTAAAATTGTTATTACGGTCAAGTGGATATAGTTTCAGCAACGGGGTATTTTTCATCGCGTAGTAAATTCTATTCCCTTTCATTTGAGACGTCGTTGATTAAAATCGGCCCAGTAGAACGCGAGATAATTGAATTTGTTTAAATATATTATAAACAAATGCGGTTACATCGACTTGCCGACGAGATACAACAATGACCACAGGACATGAATGAAAGCTTGGAGTATAAGCTACCATCTGCAATAAGAGTGAACATTATTCCACGTGCACTTCATTTGTTATAAACAATTAAACAATTAAAATTGTTATTATGGCCAACTGCTTATAGCTACAGCAACGGGCTATTTTTTAACGTGTAGCAAATTCTGTTCCCTTTCATTTGAGACGTCGTTGATTAAAATCGGCCCAGTAGAACGCGGGTTAATTGAATTTGTTTAACGAAATTATAAACAAATGCGATTATTGCCACTTCCTGGCGAGCTACATTAATGACCAGAGGACATAAATTAAAGCTAGGAGTACCAGCTACCATCTCCAACAGGTGTGAACATTATTCCTTGTGCAGTTCATTTGTTATAAACAATTAAACAATTGAAATTGTTATTACGGTCAAGTGGATATTGTTACAGTAACGGGGTATCTTCCATCGTGTAGCTTATTCGTTTCCCTTTCTTTTGAGACGTCGTTGATTACAATCGGCCCAGCAGAAGCCGAGATAAAAATTTTTAAAAAATTTGTCGGTAACGATGTGTCGATAAACAATTAAAATTGTTATTACGGCCCACTGCATTCAGGTACAACAACGGGGTATTTTTCATCCTCCAGCTTATTCGTTTCCCTTTCATTTGATACCCAATTTATTTAAGAAATAATCATCAGGAGGCGAGATATCAATTTTTAAAATTTTCAGACAGTCGATAATCGTACATGCGGCGCCATCTCGCGTTTGCGGTCTTTTTCGCAGTTTTCCGCACCGCCAAAACCGAAATCCTGGATTACATCGTTATTTTAAACAATTGCGTTTTTCTCGGCTTCTAGTGCGTGTTTCTTAACCGAACTTGTCTTAAATTAAAGCTACGGACCATAGCTATCTGCCCCGACAGGTGCAACAATATGGCATTTGTGGTATAAAACTTATTAACAATTAAAGAATCGGCAAAATTGCACTCGTGGTCACTGTACTTATCTCGGCTTCTGGAGGAGCTAGGTCAACGATCGAGTGTTCAAAATGCAGGTGAAGGATGTCGCTACATGGTAATAAACGATTTACAAATGCTACATGCGCTGTTGATTTTTTACAATCAATTTAACAATTCGTTTGAGAACTGCATCGAAGCTATACACCAGGACCGATCTAATGGTGAATCAGATTGTTCCTTGAACCGAGAGCTTCAATTGAGAGGAAACCTCAAAGAAAAGAAAAGGAACTGAAGCAAAAGGGGTGAATTTAATAGGAAGAAAGGTGTCGAATGTGACTGCTACCGAACAGCCCGCGAGCCCGCAGCCCAGAGTCTGGACAGTCAAGCGACTTAAATCGACACCAGCTTTGATACCAAGCAGTAGCCTCATTGGGTTGCAGATATGCAAGACCGTGACCATGATTCCAGAATTATGACCCATAGCTGTAACCGTTAGTAGCGTAGACATAACAGCGGGTGTAACCTTCGTCCAGAACCACAATCGCAGCCCCACACATCATAATCCTCTGACACTGAGGATTGGTTCTGAGCGCTCCTCCGAGCCGAGAGCAGAAAAGGGAATGAAGTAGAAAATACAATTAAGCAAAAAAATGAATGAGAGGGGAAAGTGCAATGCGCAGTCAATTCGCTCGAATTATTTTGCACATAATTATCAAACGTCTCTTAAACGTTTAATAATTATACAGTAAATAATTGATTGCCCGGGTCTCACCACGTGGAGGTTACTGCGCTTGGAGACCCACCCTAGCCACGGCCCATCCACCCTCCAATTACGCGAAAACTAATTCTAATATAACATGTGAGAAAGAAAAATCTCCTATTATTGTCAATTTGTAGAACGTTCGTTAATTGATCGTACTACAAGTAAGACAATAAGAGGAGTAATTAGAAAATTAACGACCGAAAGCTAAATTGAGTTTCAGAAGGAAACCTCAAAGAAAAGAAAAGGGACTGAAGCTAAAGGGGTGAATTTAAAAAGAAGAAAGGTATCGAAGGTGACTGCTACCGAGCAGCCCGCGAGCTCTCAGCCCAGAGTCTCGACAGTCCAGCGACTTAAATCAACACCAGCTTTGATACCGAGCCACAGCTATCATTGAGTTGCGGATATGCAAGACGGCGACCACGATTCCAGATCATAAACCCATGGTGCCTTCTGCCACCCCAAGGTGTGCTTGGCGTGGTCTGACTCGCCAGGGAGACCCTGCATCGGCTAGGAAACTCTCCAGAACCACAATCACAGCCTCACACACCGCTCCCCGCAGACAGTGCAACCCAAATACCGCCACAGATGCCAACAGCGCCTTTCCATCGGTCCTCCGTGCCTAGAGCAGAAAAGGGATTGAAGTTAAATGGGTGGATACAAAAAGACGAAAGGTATCGAAGATGACTGCTACCGAGCAGCCCGCGAGCTCTCAGCCCAGAGTCTCGACAGTCCAGCGACTTAAATCAACACCAGCTTTGATACCGAGCCGCAGCTATCATTGAGTTGCGGATATGCAAGACGGCGACCACGATTCCAGATCATAAACCCATGGTGCCTTCTGCCACCCCAAGGTGTGCTTGGCGTGGTCTGACTCGCCAGGGAGACCCTGCATCGGCTGGGAAACTCTCCAGAACCACAATCACAGCCTCACACACCGCTCCCCGCAGACAGTGCAACCCAAATACCGCCACAGTTGCCAACAGCGCCTTTCCATCGGTCCTCCGCGCCTAGAGCAGAAAAGGGATTGAAGCTAAAGGGGTGGATACAAAAAGAAGAAAGGTATCGAAGATGACTGCTACCGAGCAGCCCGCGAGCTCTCAGCCCAGAGTCTCGACAGTCCAGCGACTTAAATCAACACCAGCTTTGATACCGAGCCACAGCTATCATTGAGTTGCGGATATGCAAGACGGCGACCACGATTCCAGATCATAAACCCATGGTGCCTTCTGCCACCCCAAGGTGTGCTTGGCGTGGTCTGACTCGCCAGGGAGACCCTGCATCGGCTGGGAAACTCTCCAGAACCACAATCACAGCCTCACACACCGCTCCCCGCAGACAGTGCAACCCAAATACCGCCACAGGTGCCAATAGCGCCTTTCCATCGGTCCTCCGAGCCGAGAACGGAAAAGGGAATGAGAGGAAATGGGAAGGGAATTCGCAGCCAATTCGCTCAAATTATTTTCCATATAATTACCAAACGTCTATTAAACGTTTAATGATTATACAATAAATAATTGATTGCCCAGGTCTCACCACGTGGAGGTTACTGCGAATGGAGACCCACCCTAGCCACGGCCCTTCCACCCTCCAATTACGCGAAAAACAATTCTAATATAACATGTGAGAAAGAAAAATCTCCTATTATTGTCAATTTGTAAAACGTTCGTTAATTGATCGTAGTACAAGTAAGACAATAAGAGGAGTACTTAGAAAATTCACGACCGAAAGCTAAATTGAATATCAAAAGGAAACCTGAAAGAAAATCTGCAAGAGAATTCGATTTCCTGGAATAAAACTTTCTTAAACATACATCCTATGATCTTAAAACCAGACAGCGAAATATTATTGCAGTGGTGAACACTGCTGTCTTAAAAACTAAGACACAGCTCAAAAATAAATCCTCCGTTCTTAAATGCTAGATTAGATTCAAATGCGCCCTGCCTGGCTAAACATCTAACTTAAAACTAGTATGACCCTACCTAGTATAACATCTAAGAATTCAATTAAAAGAATAATTTCAGTAATATCCTACCTACGTAGGAATGTAAATGATACTTTACCATACTCATATAGGTATGAGTATGCATATACTTAATTCCTCCTCAATTAGTCCATATTAATTTCGTGGTCCATGACTTCCTAGAACAGACAGAAAGTGAAACCAAAAAATTGCAGCACCTGCCAACAATTTTTGGTTTTATAAACCCTGCCTAATTAAAAGTTTAATCATTTCTAATTCGTGTGAAACCTGCCTGTATAGAGATCTAAGATTGTGTGTTCAAACAAATCCTACCTACGTAAGGAGCTAAAAGTATTGTTCGATTTATAATTGGGCCTGCCTAATTAATTGTCTGACACCTGTAAATAGTTAAAAGGGCAGGGGTTTGGGGCAGGGGTGGGGTGAGGGTGTCGTCATATTATACGTATTTTCATGAATCCACTTCTTTTCAATGCGTCTGAAACAAACACAGACTCAAAATAATTAGTAAAGTTTTATAAAAATTAATACTTAAACTCTCAGATGGACGAGGCAGGCTCTTTAATTTTATAGTTTCCAAGCGTGTCCTTGATAATATTTCTGGATCTGTTCTGTATATATTCCACTTTTGAGCCTCTGGCGTATGTACTTGCATTTCTTTAATATATCATAATTGGATTCATCTGTAACAATCTCTCGCATTGGATTAGTAACATCCCCAAGCCCCTCCATTTTATATTGAAATGAAGCTGCTTTTAATTCGTATTAACCGAATTTTAGCGAAGATAATAAATCCTAATTGATATGAAAAAAGCAACTACTTTTTAATAACAATAGGTAATTGGATTTCGGCCAATGTGATATATTCTTTTCTACTTTCCAGATCAAACTGAATGGCAGTATCAATTTCATTAAAAACTCCAAATTGAAGTAGTCACATTTCGCTACAATTGATTCTATTTTGCTTCTACAAAGAAGCGACAAACGATTATTCGGAAGCAAAATATCAAACTTCCACTATCACCATGCCGAGGTCCAAGTACAACCAAGAACATTTTTCGTGGAAGGATTTTTGTTTAAACATTTACGGATATCGCAAGTGAACTTCAATTTCGACGAAGCAAGCACGAAAAGTTATAACAATTGGCTCTATCTCACCCTTTCTCTTAAAGGAAAGGGTGAAAATAAATGTGCAACGATTATGAGAAAATATTTTGTAATTAAACTCCAATAATGAACAGTCACTAGTACTGACTCTAATTGAAATCTACTATCTCGAATTATTTCTTTATTTCCTTTTTTTCTGTTCTTTTCTTTCTTTTCTTTTTTTTCTTTTCTGTTCTTTTCTTTCTTTTCTTTTTTTTTCTTTTCTTTTCTTTTCTTTCTTTTCTTTTGTTTTCATTTTTTTTCATTTCGTTCACACAGTAACTTACTATTATGTATGCAACTTTTTAGCAGTATTTCCATCAACAGACATTCCAGGTGGTATAATTATTAAGAAAAAAAAATAAAAAGAAAGACAAATATAAAACACTGAAAAGAAAAATTACACCATATACAACAAGAATTGCCAAAGAATTGGTCAGCCATGATCTTTGGCTGACGATGATGTGCCACCCTCCAGGGTGGCTCAGGAACAGGCTTCCAATTGGAAGCAATTGGGGACTGGTATTCGCAACTCTAATTAAAAACGCGATCATTAATCAACGCAACGCTAACTCGAACTCGCGATGCAATCATTTCGCAACACTATTTATTAAGACCGACAGAAAGCAAACATTAAATTATTTGTAATATCAAAAAACAAGCTAATTGAAGATCCCCTGAAAAGTTAGCTGAAGGCTCAAGACGCGAAAATAATTTCCGCAACACTAGAAACTTTGTCATACGTAAGATATAATATAAAATACTACAATTCAACTAACAATAAGAACGGCAAAATTGCAAGAACAATCGCGACAATGTTGCGCAACGCTAAATCAATCGCGATTTTCATTTGCTCGCAACTCTAATTAAAAACCGCGTGGCATTTAACGCAACTCTAATTCAACCCGTTCTCAAGTTTCTCGCAACTCTAAAGCAACGCGATATTTTTGGGAGGGCTGTATCGTTGGGCCGGAATGTGCGTCGGCCAAGTACAAATAAAAATTCTACGAATGAAAATGCAAGCACAGTGACAAAGTAGTAACAAAGAATGATTCCCCATTCTTAAAAAGAATGGCGAGCCATTAGTAGTTGCCCTCTTGAGCGACAGTTTGTCGGGCCTCTTCGGCATATAGCCCCTTCTTTTCGTCGGACCCAAGGGTCAGCTGAAACTTAAACTAGGCTCGAGGCTCTAATCGGAAACCAAGGAAAAACTTATAAATGTGAAATAAAGAGTTTAAATCGCGGAGCTAAATGGAACGCACGCGGCCGAATCACGACCAAATAAAATCGTAAAAATTGTGATTACGGAAAATCGCAAAGATTACGATTAAAATTGTAATCGTTCTTCGTTCACGCGTGCAGCCTCGAGCATAATGTAAGGCGTTTCGTTTCGGAGCCTGAATCGCGATCGCGACCGCGAAGGATTCGAAAAATCGATAGGCAAAGCCAGAGGCGAACGCATTTTCGTTCGCGCCACAGCTTCAACGTCGACTTTTCAAATCAGATTTCCTGAAACAGGTTGAACACGCGAAATAGTGCCTACCCGATCAGAGACTGTGTCAACCTGCCCGGCCCTACCTACTTATGTCTATCAATCACACCAGAAAGTATGCTACCTATCCTACCTAGACCTATATTTAAAAAATGGCAAACAGGCACACCAACACACGACACTCCACGGTTCTCAGTCAAACACTTGGGCGCGAAAGCCTACACTAGGGAGGCGTCCCGGGACACCCCCGACACCCAAGTGTCGTCACACAACTTGCACACTCTAATGTACGTACCATTTTTCTGAAATCGACTGACAGTGGCTGGGATCTTTGCGTTCACGTGGAAAAAACCACGTCGCGGTTGAGATATTTAATAGATATTTAATAGAATAATTAAATAGCACCGATACAAGAGGAATTGATAAGTATATTCGATTCTCTTTGGCATTTGGCCTCCGCAACTACGTTTTAGTACCGAACGACGCAAATCCACAGCCTAACCACACACACAATGCGGATGTTACGTCGTGCACGATACACCAAACGCACTGTCAGTCGCCAACAATAAATCATTCAATAGCTTATCAACTAAAGAAATATCATCGTGCTCTACCACCGTTTTCCCACCCAAGTAGCACAGGGGCACGTGAGTGGGATCCGGGCAGTGAACACGGAAAGGGTTAAACCTGGAAATCCTCGTCTAAAAAGATGATAAAGACATACTGATTTTCTAACGGGCTAAATATATATTTGTATATTCAATGACTCTACTTTATTAGAAAAATTAAGCAATGACTCTACTTTATTAGAAAAATTAATCAATGACTCTACTTTATTAGAAAAATTAATCAATGACTCTACTTTAATATACTTTGAATTAAATTCAAACATCCTCGGGCGTTCTCGTCATCAAAGCATTGCTTCTAAAACGGAAGGTTGGTTTTAAAGTAGATTGCCTTGATATCGAGATCTACCCGTTCGCGTATTGCCTTCTTGTACATTCAGGTTTAATTAATATTTTGTACGGAAGAAGTGAATTTATTGATATCTTTATACGCTAAGGACTAATATGGATATCGAATAATAAAATTATTCGATAGTTCCAACAAATTGACAAGGTATATAAGTACCTTTACTTTATATTTAATCAAAGTAGAAAAAAGACGAAATACTACGTTTGTACTAACAGCAATCGTTATGCATTTTATTACAACTGTGTACTAATTGCAATTGACAAATGAACGAAGTCGAAGGGTATTCGACTTCTCCACTACAAACTAATGCACGTATGATACTGGACGTTACTTTATATTCATTTAATAATGAATGACTATTTAAATATTCGTTTCATACGTATTCAATGAAATACTCTATTATAAAAAGATGCATAGCGATATATTTTATACTAAATTTCTCTCTTAAAATTCTCAAACTAATTTGAAACGCGTTGTACAAGAAGACCTATCCTCATATAATATAAAACAGTAAAGTAGTTACTACTCATGAGTATATTTTCATATACCATGGTCACAGTGCTTGCAAGAAAAATCTACGTAATTACAACCAATCACTCGTGTCGGTTCGGACCTTTCGTCCTACGACATGATTGAGTGACCAGAGGAACTTTAAAGCATGCCACTCACCGGTTGCAGACTCACCAGGGGCGCGGTCAAGCTCGTCGCCGTCGAAGCCGTGGAAGCTGCTGAAACATTCAAGAAGTGCAGAGAACATTAAAATCTTTGCATTTTCAGTAATATTCGATGGTGTTAATTATCAAAAGTTATTGCAATACAAGATTAAAGAAATAAAGAGATACTTACTCGTCAGGTTGATGGATGAAAGCCCGAATTCGCCGAACAGGACACTGACTCTAATGGAATACTTATGATCGACAAACAAAGTGATTCTAATCTCTTCGGAGCAAACACTGACTCTAATTTCGCGTATCTTTACTACTATTTATATTTAATTATAATTATTAAGAGCGGTTACGCTCTAAAAACAATAAAAAGAACTTTGACGAAACAAGCACTGACTCTACCGACCGCATTGCGCGCGGCCAACAATATCTTCATGGTGACACTATCGAGCCCAAGGCACCTTCTGCAACATTCAAAAGAGCAGACAACATTGAAATCTTTGCATTTTCAGAAATTTTCGAACACGATTGTTATCAAAGACCATTACAAAATAAGATTAAAGAAATACAGAGATACTTACTCTTCGAGTTGGTGGATGAAAGCCCGAACTCGCCGAACAGCATAGGTGCTGACTCTAATACCGGAATACGTATTGAGAAAAAATAATAAAAAAAATAAAAGACTACTATCGCGCGCGTTTCATGATTGTCATCGACGAACAAAGTGACTCTAATTTCGCGAAAGCAATATTTCGAAGCAAACACTGACTCTACTTTCGCGTATCTTTACTACTATTTATATTTAATTATAATTATTAAGAGCGGTTACGCTCTAAAAACAATAAAAAGAACTTTGACGAAACAAGCACTGACTCTACCGACCACATTGCGCGCGGTCATCAAAATTTTCTGAAAGAAAATCTGTACAAGTTAGTAGATGGGGTGAGGATGTAGAAATTTAAACAATATATATTTTATTTTATTTGTCTCTTTATTATTTCTTCATCCTGTCGAACGTCTGTTGAGGAAATACTGCTCTTTTTTTTTAATAAAGTACTACCGTATTAATATTCAGATTTAATTACTATTAATTGTCTATACAAGATATATTATTATATATTACTATCAATTTATCAGACGCGTACTGTGACTGTTCTTTGTCAGAGTTTTAAAAGTGATCATGATGCTAGTAAGTAAACAATATCGCTGCCATTTATAAGTTCTCGTAGCTGCTTGCAGAAATCAAGATTCGAAACTATTTATCATGCTTCAAGGGCATGGCAACAAGTACGTAAGTACGCGGGCGTAACTAATCCTGCGTCGAAAATACAATTTGACTGTACTTGGGACTAGGTCACGGAGATAATAAAAGTGTCAATAGAAATCGCGACCGATATACAGCGAAACGTGAACGTATTTCAATTTTTCGTTTAGAATTAATGAAATTTACTGACTCTCGTTTCAATCGCGAATATTGTAAGTTCTATTTGAAATGTTTTCATTATTTAGTTAACGTGGATATACGAATTGAGAGAAGTAAGTATTGAAATCTATTTACAATAATGAAAGTTCAATAACTTTCAACCGAAGGAGACGAACTTGAGCCGAAGACCAATCGCCAGATAACAAGATATATACATAAACCGTTGGGATAATAAGTTAAATGTTACCAGTCCTTCATCATATGTCATCGAACTGATTGTTATGATCGAAGTAATTGTATCTCAATACTCCATTCCTGCAGCCTCAATATATTATTCTTTGCCAGCCAAGCATCCATTATACCTGCAACAAAAAGAATAGACCTGTTCTAAAATCAGAATCGACTTCGAAGTCGCAAAGGCAGTATGTAAGTGACTGAATAAAATATAATAAAGATTCGAAGAACCGTTCAATCTAATAAATTAGTTAACGCGATGTTACAACAAACGACTAGTTAATCTCATATTTAAAAAAAATCTCGATGCCGGACGAAGACGCGTCCATCCTCAATTGGATGATCGGTCATTCGTCCAGCAAAGGAGACTCAAGAAAGATTTTAATCGTTAAAGTTCAATGTACTGTTGCGATAGTAGAACGATTGTTAGTTAAACGCGTATTAATTAATAGAAGCTAATAATCAAGCGTACTCGATGGTAAAGTAAAGTCCGAGGTGCTACTGTGTCGTAGAGTGAGGTATGTTGCTAACCTTCAACGATAAATACAACCATACGCTGCGACGCTTCAATTAAGACTGACGGCGCGCGGCCGACCCCCACTCTGCGAGCCTCCCCACTCCGGGACCCGCCGGCGCGTCGGCTGCGCTCGTTGGTATTCGCTATTTTCGAAAATCTTCGATGGTCACCGACCGCGGCCGTGCGGTTTACTATCCCAGGGTCATACATACTGGACTTCTACTGTTTCTGACCAACTTTTAGCCGGACCTACGACTCTAGGGTCGTGCCGACTGGACATCTGCGGGTTCTGACTATGTTTTTGCTGAACTTATTATCCCAGGGTTGTACCTACTGGACTTTTACTATTTCTGACCAACTTTTAGCTGGACCTACGATCCTTGTTAAAGAATTCTTTTGTTCTTTGCCGCGCAATGATGGCGGGATAGCAAGGGCGGGACGCTTGACGTGACACGCATCTCATTGTCAATTTTAATGCCCCGATGCATCGCGATGTGATTTCGACTCAACTCGAGTCGAACCGAAGTGCATCGCGCGACCAGGCACCGTAGCTCAATTTTTCTACCCAGACGTTGACCGAGAAATATCTTCCTGATCGCCCTCAAAGCATTTACATATATTCACACAATCGCATGAATCCTGTCGTCACTACTTCAGTAAATAATAGTTCTTCAAGTGATCACTGTTCATGTGCAGAGGACGCTCGATTCTGCATGGTTTTTCTGAGTCGGTATGTCAGTCGCGTTGGGCCACGAAAGTCCATAAGATGTCTTGTCTATTCCTACATCTCGTCTGTGGTCCGATTGCTGAGTCGGTATGGCAGTCACGTTGGGCCACGAAAGTCGATAAGGTAATTTTGCTACGCATATATCTTGTGGATGCTTGCTGATAGATTAGAGACCTCTAACATCAATTGTCGAAACTTCGTGCATTAGAGAACTGTCAATCACATCTCTTTTGTTGAGGTTATATTTTGACCCCTTTTACTTGTGTAACAGAGAGTGCATTTATTTAAATAAACGGGATTTCTTCCTTGGAAAATGAGTCTTGTTGCGTATGGAAGTAGCGACGAAAGTTCAGACGACGAAGGCAATAATTGTAGTACGTTAAACGAAAATAAAAATGCCTCACTCGTTACGCTCGAAAGAATAAATGACAAGTTATGTTTACCTACGCCAAAATACGATATACTCGTAGACAAGATTACAACAAAGGAGGATGCGTCAATTGAAAAAATACACTTTGATAAATTACCCAAACCAAAAAGTTTAAATACCGAAACAGAAGATATTTTGGAAGAAGGAGACATCCCACCAAAGACGGAGATCGAATTTAAAGCTGAAGTACCAATAAAAAAGGATCGTTTACCGGTTAAAATAACAGTTCCTTCTTTATCAGAGGTTTGCAGAATTTTCCTTATACTTTCTTTCACTTGTGTTTACATAAACTAATGTATAATCCTTAAATTATAGTTCAAAGATGTTGACGAAGAGAATGAAACAAAATCAAGTAGAATTAAACCGTCCGATGTAAGTATTGGAAACAGAGAAATGATACAGCTCTAAAAAGCTGGTTTCAAATTACATAGTGTACATATTTTTGCAGAAAGGTACAAAATTGTTTGCACTGTTGCCTCCGCCTAAGGGTCTTGAGATTAAAAGTACTACCAACTTAATTCCGAATGCTGTTAATAAAGCTGCTACAAAAACTAGTCAAGTGAAAGCTCAACCAATTAAAGACATTTGTACAAAAAATTCAGGAATAAAGACAACAACAAAGCCGGTAGTAATGAAAAGTTCTATAGGTATAAACTATGACTCCAATTCTGAAGATGAGGATGATGCAGCTATGACTAGCGGTAGTAATCCTACCACAGACTTTTTCGCATTAACAGCGACTACAAGTCCATCCGCTTTACCAGATACAGTGGATGCTAATATAAATTTAGATAGTATTCGCTCGGAACTTAAGAAAGACAATAGCTCGTATAATTACACAATTCAATCGGACAGTTCCAATGGGGATACAATACAAACTTGCTCTAACAATACACAGACCACTTTAGTGAGTAATATTATAAGCCTACCAAAAGAGGAGATATTGCAGAAGAATAAAGCAGAAGTTGGCCCAAAGCTGCCTGTACCTGAGCAAGAGTATAATGTAGATATAGAAGGCAATGTTGCATTCGATGATAAAGCTATTGAATATCTCTGTGGAAGAAGAGGCGTGAAACGAAAACCTAAAGAGATTGAAGATGTGAATATTATTGAAATAAGTGGGGAGGATATAAAACCAGATGAAAGAGACTGGCTGGTAAAAGCATTAACAGAAGAACCTGTTCAAAGACCAATATCCATGCAGGGTGGAGTAAATTCGCAATCTAAAAAGAAGCACCAAATAACATATTTGGCACATCAAGCTAAAGCAATGGAAATGGAACTGAAGAATCAGTGGGCACAAAATAGATTGACCAGGAAACAGACGCAATCAAAATATGGTTTCTAAGCCAAACAATATTTGAACAAAACTGTACTATACTACATTGTTTTTATTATTGTATAAATGTGAAAAAAATTATTAAACAACTTGGTAATTAACAATATTCGTTACACCTATCACTCGAGACAGTAACTTGTTTTTTCTAAAAATGCCTTCTCAAGAATTTCATATTCCTTTTGTTTGACATCAACCAAAGCTTTAGCTTGTAACAGGTTTGCTGGCAAATCTCCATACTGACTGAGAGACTGATTAAGATCTGCCAATTCGCCCAACATTTCCAAGTATCTGTGATGTTTGTTTAATATCTTTTGAGGGTAAAGATCTTCGATTTGCATATGTATTAAATCAGTTTCCAGCTTTTCTACAGTTTGCTGATATTCTTTCAACTTTGTGGACAACGAAATACGATTGCAATAAATATCTTCTTGCTCCTTCTGTGTATTCTCAATGTAGCTCTCAACAGTATTCACAGCATCCTGTAGACGATTAAGCTTCTTTGAAAATGTGGCATATTTTCTAAAAAGATCATCGTATAATAATGCCAACTGTTTCTCAGTATGCTGTCTTTTCTTTTCCTTTATTTTCTTCTTCTCGCTCACTATACTCATCATAACATCATCAAGGTCTGACAGTTTCTCGCACCTCAAAATTAAAACAACCTTTTGCAGTCCTTCTTTAATATCATTTGGTAGAGATTTCGATTCCAAATTTAACTTATTCAACAATGGCGATAGTTCTTTTCCAAAGGCAATATTTTCCTCGTTTGTTTCCAATATACCACGTTGTAAAAGCTGCAGTAACGATTGCTGTTCAGACGAAATGGGTTCTTCGCGATATCTTGTGTTTGAAGCAATACTTGAAGTAGAATCGTTCTGCGAAAATGACTCCACCTGTTGTTCAATGTTTCTTCGTAATTAGTCTTTCTCATTACCACAGGTTTGTTTTTCCAAGAGTTAGTATAAGTTTAAATTGCTATGAAAGATTTACCTCGCTGTTGCACTCCATGTCTAATCCAAAATGCAGCAGTATTTATTTGATTGAAATGTGTTATAAATCGCGCTCCGCAGCAAACTGTTCCTAAACGCATAAGTTTTTATCATTTCGGAGATTTAGCTCTCTAATTAATAACCTTCATTCAACGCTGTCCAACGACACCGACGAGATATATTCTCGTCGATGGTGACACAGTGGAATGAAAGAACCGGCGCGAAAGAACGAATGAAACTTTAACTCTTTGTAATTAAAGAACAAAGTTAAATTATACCTTGAAAATAATAGTGAGAGAGTGGTTGGTGTTGGTTCTCCTACTACATAATAGCTGTTTACGATTTCTTGACGATCGCCGATTCTAGTCCGTCTAGCGTCTTGCGTTTCCATGACAACGTGGCTGGGTTTGAGAGAACCCAAACAGCTCTCGAGCTGACCTTGGAGAGCACTGCTTTAATTTATAGTTACAAATAATTGTGGGTATAATGAAATTCATATCGATTAAAATCATTTTGAAGTTCGTACGCAATGTTCAACTACAATGAAAATTACCGAAATTTCGAAACGAATGATTTGTCTTTTTAGGATGTGTTTTCACGTGAACGTCGGGCTATTGAATGCGGTGGAATTTTTATATTAAGTATTTTCATATGGGCGGAAATGCATATGTGCATCACACTATTAGCACATTCGGTGACAGCACGGTTATATAAGTTGACAGTAACGTGTATTTAGGAATCGTTATTTAAACATTGATTTTTATCGTTTGTGCGTCATGAAAATTCGCACTTAGATCGAATTCCAGTAACGGCTGTTGAACACATATGACCGTGTACGAAACGCTGTTGCTAGCTTCTAAGTACGCTTTCATTGACAGTTATTTGTTTTCGGCAATGATAACGTTTGCATAATAAAATTATAGGCGAACAAAAATTTGTTTCATACGAAATAACGTCGAAACAAAAGGTATCCGTGACATCACACTATATACTATTATACGATAGTTTGAAACAAACATTCGAACAATAATTTGTGTAATTCTAAAGGCGATCGTTGACAAAAAGTGGTTAGAAACAGCAACGATGAGCGACGATCAAGGAAATAACATGTCTGAGGCAGCTGAGGTAAGATCTACAATAAATAGAACGCTTTTACTTTTATATTGTGTTGCGTACACACAGTAAAATTTATAAAAAAAATATACTTAATTCTTTGGTTAATAGCTTTCAAACGTTCCATATAGAAACATTCATTGCTTTCCCTACATAATGTATATTTATTTATTTCTCACATGTAAATACAAGTATTTAAATATAACTTTCATTAAAATTAAATATAAGATGTTTCAATTTCGTTTGTTCAAAATTTTTGACAACACATTAAACATATATAATTATTAGTGAAAATGTATAAAACAATTTTACTTTCAGCTGTCTTCAAATGATATTGAGAAAATGGAAGAAGCAAAATTGAGGGCCAAATTTCCAAACACTGGCCGTCCGATAAGTGGGCATTCAGCATTTCTACAAAAAAGGCTAGCTAAAGGGGTGAGAATACAAATCTTGTTTAATCTTCTTTGATTTAATGTATAACTTGCTTATAAGTATTTGGAAGTATGATAAATTGTATGTTAAGTTCTATATAAAAATACATTTTCAGCAAAAATATTTCGATTCTGGAGATTATCAAATGGCAAAACAAAAATATACAGCTAAGCCAAAGCCAGCTGGTGTACTGCCAACAGGTGATGCTATACCCACACCTGAAACTGTACCACAACGAAAAACATCAATTATTCAACAGAAATTTAACACTGCAAGCACTTCATAACGTTTTGTAATGTTTCAAAAGTATTGCAACTTCAGTGATATAATGCGATTATATGGAATCCGAATTTTAAACAGTCCAATATCTTTATATTTTATAGATGGTATTATTTTAAGGAATTAGCGTTTTTTTTTAATGATTTACGAATGCTTGTCCATTATTAGTGCATTATTGTAAATGATTTATGTTGAGAATAATACATATAACTTCTTATACACTGTGTGCCATAAAAGTATTTCTTAAGAATTATATTTGGAGATCTTCAAGGCACTGGAAAAAAAAAGAAAAAAAATATAACAATTTACAAAAACACATTATTATTTAGAGAATATTATAAACCTGGTCTTTCATGTACCGAACATGAGAGTGTCAATAATTAGACAACAGTAACTTTAATCTTGTGAGTTGTTTTTTTCTTCGTCGAAATGGATGTGAAGTTGCATCTTATAGATTCACAAGCATGAAAGTAGAATTAAGAAAATCTGCTATATAAATAAGCAATGAAGTTAGGTATTTATGAATACAAGTTTGGTGACTAAAGAGGACAATGTAACTGTGTAACCACTTGTATATGCAATAGAGTTTCAGGATAAGAAAACATTATACAGATCTGCATTTCCAAAGTTGCTGTGATGCGCTTAGTAAAACTATTTTCTTATAAGATGTCAGATTGTCATAAGAATCTGTATGTAGCATAAAAACAATCTTAACTATAACAGTTCTTTGGTTATTGTAAACTATATTAGTAATATATTGCAATTTAAACTTACTAATATTTATTTAGTTACCTATCCATTATTGTGGTAATAAGACAAATTAAAAAAGTAATAAGTTTTTACACATTCTTAGCTATCATTAATTGTTTTTCATTATTATCTGTCGAAGCTCGTAGAATTCTTAATAAATTTATTTCTGTTGTATGAATAATGAATTGTGTATTTAATAATCGATTTTCCTATATTTAATTATTGAAATGTAGTAAAATAACAAAAGTGCACTTACAAATAAAACAATTTAATTGCATAAGAATGTTACATGTAATGTTTATTATTGCATTATCCATTAATTATAACTTCCAAATGTTTTTAAGGAAAATATAATATTATAATAGACATGCTGAAAGAAGTTGTGTATTCTTTTCATCCACTAATTATTTGCCAAAATATCATAAAGTGAACAAACAAACAAACATGAATATTTTTTTCATATTTCTTCCGATGCATCAATACCCATACTGCTAAATACATATATTTATATTTATTTTATTTAATATTACTTAAGTACCCTATTCCTTCAATTTATCAAATACAACTGTGTACTCTGTAAGTATAATTATACATAAATATAATAGTATTGAATATGCTACATCCGACACTATTATATTCATATATATTAAAAAACATGAATATACATACATTGTTTAAAAAACCACCATTTCCAAATTCTAATAGTAGTGCATGGATAGTGATATATATTAACATGATGCAAGTTTCGCTACCCACAAAGGCACTTATTCTAAAACCTTGTCAATTTCCCTTTCCTTTTTTCCTTACAACTTTAGTTGAATAAATTTCGTAAAAAATGGACCCGTTAATACCCAACAACACTGTTATAACAAATTACCTTCGTATACTAAAAGATATATCAAACTTTTTATTACATAATTTTCGATACAATTATTAAAAAAAAAAGAATTTCTACGTACTTATAGATAGTACTTATACACATACATAATGTGTTAACATAATTAAATTCTTCATAAAAATCTGTGCTCCTCTCGATATTCTGATTGCATTTTTTTATAATATATTTGAAAATTGAGATTCTTTAATTCAAATAGACAAATGAAATATTCATTGCACGATAGATTTTTTTAGTAGTCGAATTTAACAATTATATTAAGCATTAGAATTTTTGTATGCAGAGACATTGGCAGTCACTTCTGTTACTTTAGAAATATTTGGTTTGCCTTTTTGTTTCCAAAGATCTAATCGGTACCTTTTTCATATTTACTTATACATATCTTCTATCAGATTTGCATATTTTTTATGAATAACGCTTCTTTTGATTTTAAGCGTTGGCCCCAATTCCCCAGTGGGAACTGAAAAATCATGCGGTAGAATTCGAAACTTCTGTACTTTCTGCGCATTACTTATAACTTTGGTATTTGCCCTTTTGAATGCTTTATCAATTTCCTCGTACACCTAAAAGATACAAAATGTTTACAGCTAATGTGCAAAAAATTATTTTCAATCAAACACACAAATCTGAAATTTGTACCAATAAAACTTACAAGTGGGTCGTGTGTTTTTAGAACATCTGTAACTGTTTCGGATTTACTTCCAATAGATTGTAACCATTTTAAAGTATCAGACGTAAAAATATCTTTTGGTGCACCATTGTCGATATTCATTTCAGTCTGAGGTGTACATAGACAAAAATATGTTAAGGAAAAAGTTCGGATGGTAATAAAAATATAATTGTAAATAAATATTCAGTATGTATTTTACCTTTAAAGTAACTAACATGGTAAGATATTTTCGTTTGTCTCCAATTAACAGAACATTGCTTAATGCTGGCAATTCAGCTAATACCAGCTGTTCTATATGAACTGGTGGTATGTTTTCACCGCCAGCAGTGATAAGTAATTCCTTTATTCTTCCTACATTTAAACATTTAAATCAAAAGGTAAGTTATATTGAAGAAAGTGAAAACATTAAATTAAAAACACCAAAATCAATGGAGGCACTTCAATAAAATATGTACCTGTGACATAGACAAACCCGTCGGAATCCTCTTTGCCTAAATCACCGGAATGTAACCACCCATCTGCATCCAAAACCTCTGCAGTTTTTTGTGGATCATTTAGATATCCCATAAATACGTGTCTTCCGTTCATACAAATTTCGCCTATTCCATTGCTATCTGGATTATCTATTTTTGTACGTAATCCAACTTGGGGTTTGCCAACACTGTCCAGCCTGGAAAATTGTACGGATTATTTAAAAAATAAATCTATTACGCTGGTGTAAATACAAATCTCGTTAGAAAATAAAAATATCCCAAAATATTACTTGTAATTCTCCGCTGTGCCCAAGATGTGTGCACCGCTAGATTCAGACATTCCATATGCTTCGAACAAAGTAATATCCAAGCTCATAAAATATCGTTTGATGTCATCACTCAAGGGTGCAGCTGCGGTTACACAAATGTGGGCTCTATCCAAACCAAGCGCCATTCTTACTTTACTAAGGACTAGCCACTTGGCAAATATGTAGCCCCAATGCTTGTTATCGGTACCGTTAATTTTATTTGTATTATAATAGAGTCCTTGTGCTTTTGCCCAAGAAGAAATTAACGTTTTAATGTATCCATTTTTATTTGCCATCGTTTGCATTTTTTCGTAAATTTTCTCCCATACTCTAGGTACACCTACGAAAATAGTAGGCCGTGCCACGAGCAGCGTATCAATTAAGCTACCTTTAAGAGCATTTTTATCCGCAAAATATATTGTGCCTGCTAAGGTGATACTGCAGTATATATCAATTATCTGAAATGAAAGAAATATATAATATAACTTCCGTTAATTGAATATTAAAGGAAACGGGTAGAATATTTACCTGTGCTGCAACGTGAGATAAGGGTAGATAACTCACTAGAACAGTGTTTCCTTCTTGTAGATTATACATTAACTTAATACTACGTGCGTCGTGTGTGACATTATCGTGACTCAACATAACAGCCTTCGGATTCCCAATTGTGCCTGACTGCAAACAAGAGATAAGATATTTTGCCTTCGTAGCGTTTCGCAATTCGTGAAATGGAAAGGTTCTCGTGGGAAATGATTTTCTAATTACCGTATAAACCAAGGTACAACATTCGTTTACAGCCATTGTCTTTAGAACAGCGTCCAACTTTTCATCCGATTCTTGTTCACCGAGCTTTATTAAATCGCTCCACTAAAAAAGCAACCGCGAATTAAACGAATGCCGTTTAACAATAAGATCAATATTGCTATAGAGAGAAAGACTTACACTCAGAACGTCCTTTTCTGTCGGCGTACCTTCGTATTGAATAATTGCTTTCAAATGGGGCAGATTGTGCTTTACCTGTAATATCTTTTGTAACTGTTTCGTGTCTTCAACAACTATAATATTAGCCCGACTACTTTCAGCACAGAATTGGCATGCTTCTGCAGTATTGGTAGCATATATTCCAGCCGCGAATCCTCTAAAAATACGTATAAATAATATCAATTACTAAGGAACATCTGAAGAGATTAATATTATAGTCTTTAAAAAAAATCTATTATTTTTTACCCCGCATAAATCGCACCGATATCCGCAAAAAACCATTCGGGGCTATTGAATCCCAAAATGCAGACACTATGGAAACGTTCTAGGCCTAACTTTAAGAAAGCTTTTGCCACAATTCGTACTTGATTTTCGTACTCCCTGAAAATATAAGTTGATAAAATAAGTAAGCTAACGTCAAACGCCTTTTCATATTTTTTTATCAAAAATACTTACCTATACGTGTATGTCTTTCTCTGACCTGTGGCATCAGGTCTTGCTACAATAGCAATATGATCGGGATATTTGTTCGCTACTCTTGAGAGTAATCCTGGAACCGATATGGGCGGGAACGAATTAGGACCCTCGGTACTCATTCTTAATCGCACGCGTCCTTCCGGTTTTGTTGTACTGTGATATTCGGCGGGTAAAACTTGTTCAGGTCCTAGAAAAGACAAATATTTTTCAATATACATTTTTACGGTATGATTCAAGGAAATAAATTGCGATTGCTCACCATTGAGACCGGTTTCATTGTAACCCGCAAAATGGAAATCTTTCTCCTGCGTCTCCTGTTATAATAACAAATTAATAATCACGAATATAATGCAATAAGCTAATAATATATATACATTTTTTGTTACGCTGTTATTAAAGAACCTTCTCGTTCCAAATTCGTTGAATGCACTCAGCATGGATTATCATTCAATTCCTGTCCCTAATTATTATTCATAACGTCATTCACATTTTTTCGTGGACTCACCTTTTCGCTCAACGCAAACGCATTTATTATTCCGTTAGACTGGATCGGCTGCACCGCAGTCATGTTATCTGAAATCAAAGATGACTGAAACTGATCGAAAAGCTCTAGTTATGGGCTTGAGAAAGAAATAAAAATAATGTTTTGGATTATCGTTTGCCTTAGGGCGCATATTACCGAGCATTACGCATAGTCTGCACTGGGTGCGAAATATTTTGCTAGGATAATTGACAGACAGATTTTGTTATGTTATCGTAAGTGTTTCACGAGCTCGTGACCCGGAAACGTAACGGTCACTAATGTTTGTCTCGGGAATAGTAAATATTATCATGGATGATGCTTGCGTACATACACATGATGTAGATAATTATCTTTTGCTTAGCGGTAGTGAGCTAAGACTTCATTAATTTTATCGCAGATTATATACCATATACCTAACGCGGGAACAAAAATTTCCCCCTTGATTGATTTGCTGGCAGAACTATAGAAATACATGTTCTCCTTAACTGTGACTACGTATATCCTGAATATTAAGAAGCAGTATATACCTAACGTGTTCCATGAGAAACTAAACACTCCCAGCTTTACACCTAACTCTACGTTTAAAAAGTACTGCCTCCTGAATGTGGAAATAATTCATTTGCGACTAATAATATTTTCATAAACGTGTACATATTCGAGAGATGCGGCTCAGCGATATATCATTTTAATCTATTAAATATTTCCAGTTGATGGAAATGGGATGCGCAATAATGTACTGTATTGAAATCTTTTGCCCAGCAAATGTCTAATGTGTATTCTAATCGTACGATCATTTCTCTTCTGCACTACTTTACGTTATATTGTATTACGAAAAATTAAGCGATTCTCGAACAAAGTACACTTAATCCGAATATAAAAACTGCATTTACCATCCACAATTACGCAAAGTTGACGCCTTAATGTAAATCAATTTTCCAATATCGTTCGCGCCTTTTCTACGTATGTATACGATACGTACACGTGCATGGATACATGCAAGTGTATATAGCGACCACGAAAAATGATAAAGGGTCCGCGATCGTAGACATTAAAGGGTGGAAATGTTGCGCAGAGCTTGTCAGAAGTGGCACAAAGTTATCGAACAGTTCGATCTGTTGATATTATAATGGTAAACTGAACTCATTGTTCCACAACGTTAACACAATTCGCTGCGAATAGACCCAATAGTGAATAGCCAGGTAGCATAGCCGTAGAAATATTTTGAGCAGAATGGTCAATCTACTATTCCGAACGTGTACCCCCTTCTGCTTTATGTCTCTATGTATTATGCAGAAATATACTGCATTACCTATTACACACAATTACTGTGCCCTGCGTAATCCTTTGTCTTAGAACAGTCACGATAAAAAGAAAAACGTGATTGATAGGATTTGTCGGTCAGTAACCATCGCTTTATACTTATCACTAAAGCTTATCACGATATCGACAACGAAAATTGAACTAAAGGTAAAGGTCGAAATTCGATCGTGAAAAGGTGCACCATGAAGCTTACGATATCTCGCAATGAATATGCAAGAAGTAGGAAGACACATTTTGCTCTGAATGCCGCACAGTTGAAAGTGATCATTGCGTTTCATCCCTTCCGACGCTGATATCGTTAAGTTCAAATACACGTTTCCGTTGACATGTCGTCGGAATTATAGGGATTGATCCCCTCGATCAATATGATAAAGCCCACTAGCGTTTGAAATTTGTAAGAAATACCTTTTAAAAGCAGAATAACCATCTAGACACGGTTCGAAGTTTACTCGGCTGCTCGAATACTAGAATGGAACTGTTCGACTAGCGAAAATCAATAGGAGAATATCACACCACTTTCCGGCGGTTCATTTAAACTTTAAACTTTAAAGCGTAGCTATACATGTCTGTTCGTGTTCTTACTTTTCATTTACGCGAACTGAAATGATGGAAATCGTAATTACGCAAAAGTATGAAAACATGACAAGCGTTTTACATGTAACTATTATCTTTTCTGGATATTGTAAAATGTAAAATGCGTCAATTAGGTTGTTGATACATACATATATCATTACTATCAAACTGTCAATGTATTTGATCGAGGTAATGGCGGAAGGCTGGAGGCTAGGGTTGTAAAAACCAGAAACCGTGTGTTAACTTTGAAATGATACACAAAAAGGAATGACTACATTAATACTTATCACGTTACATAAGTTTTAATTGAAGACAAATCACTATTGCGATTTGTGAGCTGTGAATTACACAGCTGACAATCGGTAATATTAGATAGTACACAGTGCTTGAATACGTAACAGTATAAATCTACATATAGCATAAATAGGATGTAAATATATAGTACAGTAGATCGGCATATATTCTATACAATTAATGTAAAGATTAATTTGACAGAATTTACGGAACTACCGATGTTCGGAAATCTCAAGTTCAGGTTTAAGATGCTGCGCATAAAAAATGGGTGACTAAACTTTGGTATCGTATTCTACTCCATAAAGATAAGAAAGGGTCCCATAAGTCAGATAATTTTCCATGAACGGCTGTAGAATTTAGTAAGGCATAGAATTCCGAGGACTGTCAATACTTTTTTCCTGTTAGAAGTAAATATTGTAATAGTCAATCATCTTGATATTCAAATTTCTATCCCTAAACGATAGTTAACATGCACAGTTATTGTAGGATATTTATCACAGGATGGTTTGTTCCGATAAGGAATGGACAGATATGCACTTTATCTATATACCAGCTAACGAAAAATGCAGGGGAGGTCTGTGTTTGTATCGAGTTTGTATCCACACAAACACCTTGTTCTGGTAAAGATACAGTCATTGCGGTGCATCGTCGCCTTGCAATTTAAAAACCTGTATCTTTTTCACAAACAAAAATTATTTATATTTTAGAGAAAAAGAGTTTTCGGTAAAACTACGGAAGTGCTCCGACCTCTCCGATTTCGATGATTTTTCAATATGTTGTAGAACTGAGTATCCGGAACAACTTTTTCCTATGCATATAACCGCCGCTCGGTCTTAGTTTTCGAGATATTTGCCAAAAACTATAGCTACTACTACATTGAATTTTGTATATACGTGCACGCTCGTGGCAACGTGTTAGGCTGCCGCTTTTCCGGCGGCCGGCGAAGAATCTGTATACCGGGTGACCTCATACAAATTGTACCTCTAGAAGTTGATATATCATATCAGATTTGGTATTGGCGGGGGAGGGGCAAGGCCCCTCCCCCTGCACCCCCTCCCCATAAATTTCTAACCCAAACCTAACCCGAATCTAATTTTTATTTAATCAAATATGAATTTGGGTTAGAATTTTCTTTTCCGATGAGAAACTGTATACTCGGTCAACTCATCGAAAAAGTAATGATTTTTTAACACATGGTTAGATACCTGACCTTCCACCCTGCACGTCCGCAGAACGTCATACCTGCAGTACCACGGGAATCCCCAAGTACGTGCACATCTGCCAAAAACAACCATAGTAATCCTTCGCCCTTTTTTTAATTTCCTACACGGAATTTTCGACAAGAAACATGCCTCGCCCTCATAAACCATAAATTACCACCTTCCCCAAAAATCATTTATTATTTACCACCCTCTGCTAGTTTTACCGAGTTTTCGCATCCATGCGTATACAGTTCCTTTATTGTCCTTAGAAAATGTTGAATACAATGTTAAATGTTAAATACAAAAGGGCTTGGCCTATTTCTGAAGCACCATTTCGATACTATTATTAATTTCATATTACATTATGCCAAAAATTACGTCGTTGTGCAAAGAGTAATATTCAACACGCAACACGTAATATTCATCGTACAAACAAACACCCGAATAATTGCCTTTATGAAGTAATTGAAGGAAAATAATATTTCCCACTATCGTATGTACGTATGTATGTAACAGAAAAATGTGTACCTGGAAAAAATGCATCGTTTGTTGTAAAGCCGAACGAAGTAACGCGTTGTAACATTGAAAACTTGACGTCTGGAAATTTTATTTATGTGTAGATAAAATTATCTACGACATATTGCACGGAGCCCGTGGTTGTTTATAAAAACTTTAATCATTGCTGATTGCTTTCCATTCATCACGAAAGAAATGAAGCTGGGCTATCTTCCTATTTTTGCAGCGATGGAAACAATTACAGTAGTCCCTCGAACAACGCGGGGGTTCGGGACAGCGACCGACGCATAGAGTGAAATTGTGTAGTTTCGGAGCCCCCCCTCCACCATCATACACAAGGAGTAAAATAGATACACACGTTTATCTGTTTTCAATGCATATGCACATATGCAGTTAAATATTATATAATTTCACTACATTGCGCATATTATGTGTCAAGCACTTCAATTTTCTCGTGCAAACCCGATCATAAAACAGCTTGTCAGGTATCGAAGGTCGATATGTTCGGCCCTTCCGACCAAACAGTCAGCGTATGCATCGAGCATCTACATCGAATTCAAACAGATATGAAACTGTTTGGAGAATGGGATAAGAATGCATTTGTTTCTATGGATAAAATAAATTACTACGACAGCAATGTATCAGGACAAAAAAAAAAGTCTGGAAGAAAAACCGCGACACTATGAAGTGTTTTTGGTCCCAAGAGAATAATATGTTGCTTGATAAAATATACTGTTAATACTCTAATGTGCTCCCGCAATTCAATTAAAATTCATTTCATTCGTAACAAAAATATTTACGTTCGAAAATGAGTGCATTGAAATTAATAAAATGTGAATTTATTATTATTTATGAAAAAGTAATACAATAGTTACGATACTAGTTCCGTATCTAAATATACATTCATGTGTGAATGAGGAAAAAGGATTTACGTAAAAAGTAAAAAAAGGGTACGGAAATTATATCGATCATTAAATTCGATTAGATTTTCTATGTGACACGAATTTATGCAATGATAACTTCCTAATGTCTCGCTGAATATTGTAATCATATAGACTTTATGGTGTTTATAAGTTAATACATATGACTTTAAGAATAATGATTTTTTGGAAAAGATATAAATGGTGATCAAAATAAAGACATGAAATGTCTCCAAATTTTCATAAAATTTCTACTTTATTGAATAACAACAAGCTAATTTCGATTTTGTTAATTTCTTGTTGATTATGTAAAAAGGGTTACAACGAAAACACGTGGGAATCGTGAAAACGTTATATGACGATCGATTGCGACCGTGTTTCAATGTTGTATGTGATCTAGAATAAATGTCAGTGATATCTAGCAGGTAGATCAATGAATTTTCCAATGACGTTGAGGTTCATGATTGGTGGATTCCGCAGTTAGGGGGAACATACGATTTGGAACAACTAAATGAATCAATCAACGTATTCTATTATGTTTAAAGGTAGAAAAGCGCATTTTAAACTGACATATCATGGTTTGATATTTTCTTTTCAATTTGCACGGGATAAAAGCTCAAAAATTAATTTCCTGTCCCGAAATGCAGAATATAGAAAAGAATGAAATAGCGGTGAATCGTCGGAAAGTAGGGACGGGACTTGTAACCCGTTACCGATGATCGTGCACATGGAATGAAAACAATATTTTAAAAGCGGTATCTGCCACTTTCATTGTGTTGTAAACATTTCGCTGCACGGTAAATATGTATTTAGAATTTAAGAGACTGTAATAGTTTGGAATAATTACAATCAACAAATTCTGTTACATGAGTACAATAAACATCAAAAGAAATTTAATAAAAATTCAAGTTTTCGTTTTGATATAATGTCACAAATAAATTTCCTCATTTATCTTAACAATGCGTTTGTAACGTACCTGTTCTCTTATCTTCAACGGCAATTCTATGATGATTCCAAAGCTTTATATATTACAAAATTATAGTTCTAACTTCTTTCACTTTACAACTCCGTTCACCACGAACGTTCTTACGATACTGACGATACTCTGAGTTTGCCGCGCTAACCCATCAACTAGGTTTTGTTTGATGGGATTGTGTTGCACGAAACCGACGACGATTGTGGCGGGATTTTCATATTCGTGAATATCAGGAGTGTTTAATCTATTTCGTTGTTGTACAATGTCTAAATACATTCAAAAAAGAATGTAAACACAAGTATTTATTTATGATTAACATAAGTATGGGGTAAATATTAAGTTGGTGAAATCATATTACTGTACAAAGTCCAGAACTTATAATCACTAATCTACATTCGACATCAATAAAGGAAACGGCAACACATCCTTTCAGTTTCGGCATTATTCATTATTTTTACAATATGTGATATTATTTCGATTTTATATTCAATACATTTATCAAATCTATCCACATAGTTTATACTTTAATTTACATTTTTAATGCAACGCAACTACTGCAATAACGTATAAAAATTTCATTTTAAGGATACTGAACACGATAATTTATAATTCATACAGGCATGCATAATCCGCACTGTTACTTAAACTTAAACCATTTAAAATTATAAATTATAACATAGTGGTGGGGACAAAATGCAACGAGTTATCTACATGCGCAGTAGATAATACAGTATCGAGGCTATAGGGTTTTGCTGAACTTAATGTTATTATCCAGAGTCTTTGTGAATCGTGATATATCTGTTAAAAATCAAAATGCCAGGAACGCCCATGAAAGAGGAAAACGATACACTCGAGAAACTGCAAACGGAGGAACGCCCTCCAATTGCAAACTGTGAATCCGTGGTGCGGGAAATAACCCAAACCGATATATTAAATAAGAAATTATTGGTATCGCTTTTAGAACGGATGAATAAATCGAGTGGCGAATTTGATAAATTTATGGAAGTCCGGAATACAAGTCGCGATTCTCACGACGATAACGAATTTTAAGTAAAATATAAAAGTGTTTAGAGTCTAGCAAAACATAACCTACATACCACTGGCCGGGAGGATTACCGTTACGATTCTACCATTATTAAGAAAGAACAATTAACTTGAGATAAAGAACAAGGTTCAAAATTATCTTGTACTGAAGTACTTTTATTCACGCGAGCTTTTGTAAGACTTTTGCTGTTAAGCGAAAATATACTGTCTTCTTTAAAATCGTAGAACAACTTGTTGAATATGCCGTCGTTACCGAACATTTCTGATCACGACGAAGATGAACACGATATAGTAGCCGAGTACGAAAATCATGTATCGGACGAAGACCAGGGTAATGTTCAAAGAGATGAAGGTTCTGGCTCGGAAAATGAACAAAATGTTGGAAGAAGAGTTGATCCATCAACATCCAGGAAACACGTAGTCAGAAATCCTTTACCTAAATTAAATACAGAACGTTTAAAGGGAACCAAAGGAATACAGACTATTGAGAAATATTTTGATGGTCTCAAGTTTCATGGGCCAGGCTATGAAAAATTAGATTTGGACAGAATTATGAAGAGATTGGAACATTGGGGACATAGATTGTTCCCTAAGTTAGATTTTGATGATTTCCTTGATAGATTGGAGAAATTGGGTACTAAAAAGGATCTACAGGTGTTTATAAAGAAATATCGGCTAGACATGATTAATAATGACAACGACATTATTAATCAAGGCGACGAGGATCTTGAAGAGGATAAAGAAAAAGATGAAGACGACCCTATCGATGAATTTGATTTATTAATTGCAGAGCAAATTGAGAAACAGAAACAAGTCATTCAACAAACTTCTGCTAATGCATCTGCAAATAATGATGCATTCGATAAATTGTTAACAGGCTCTAACATTAAAAGTTCCCAATCTATAAATACTGCTTCCACTTCTTCACAATTAAGCGATGAAGTCAAAGAACGTATAGAAAGGAATAGGCAGCAAGCTATTCAGAGGAGGCTCGCAAGAATTAAAGCACTGGAAGAAGAAGCTAAGAGAAAGAAACTTGATGAAAGTGAAGCTACACAATTGGAAATTGTTAATGATCAAAGTACAGAAAACAGAAAAATTGAGGATGATCTACAGAAAATCTGTGAAGAATCATGAACCTTAAAAACTATATATATATATATATCTTGTAAGAAGCACTAAGGAATATTATAATATAAAAGTATTAATGTAGTATTTAGAGACGAATAAGTATACCAAATAAATCGATTTGTTATTAAACATTGTATTGTTGTTATTAAACACCTATATAATTCGTCTTAAGTTTTATTTCTTTTCTCTTACACATTTATTGTACTTAAGTCTTACGTTTTTGTGTGCTGATATACAATACGTTATTACCACGAATAAAAGCATCGCCATATTTGTCCTTTAACTGACCATTAACATATTCTTCTGTCTGTTCAAGTGCTATATTCATGTAACCATCAAGACAGGCTAAAACACCTATAAAATGCGAAAAAAAAAGGATTTTGTTACATGTTGTCATATATCAAAAGGTAGTAAATTTAAATAAATCACCTCTGTAATCCACACCGCTATTTAATTTTACGACAACAGGGCGACCATGTATTTGCTGAATAAATTGGGACAATGCTTCTTTTCGACTCATCTGTAATTTGTATGTAAAGTATTTACATTTCTTACATATGTATGTACAGGTAATCCTCCTATAACACGGTATA
The DNA here is from genome assembly GCA_963667235.1 of Nomada lathburiana. NCBI lineage: Eukaryota > Metazoa > Arthropoda > Insecta > Hymenoptera > Apidae > Nomada > Nomada lathburiana. The sequence goes on along the minus strand of OY763903.1, from coordinate 14,313,829 downwards.
TAGGTTCCTAGAAAATGCCGTGATATGTGAAACCGTGTTATAGGAGGGTTACCGGTATATCAAAGGATGTATTTTGAGGTTACAATTGGTATTTCTTTGAAAAGATAAGTTTATACCTTGCAACTATTAGTTTTGCACGCAGTTTTTAACCCCGACGTGTATTTCAATTTTAAAGTACAGTGACAATATTTTGCCACCACTAGAATACTTTTAAACTGCACACAGTATTATGATTCAATGAATAGTAAATACTTCCTTCAACATATCGCTCAATCGTCCAACAAATCGTCCAATCGGATTGCAGATATTAACCATGAACAAAACTTGTATAGGGTAATGGATATTACAAAAAGAAACAGATTTATTTCTTTAAGTAACAAAATATTATCATTCTTAAAAATTTGTTAAAAATTGTTTAAAAAAGCTAACAATGATGCACGGAATTTGTTCGTCAAACTGATGCATAGTACTAATAGTAATGCGCTATTTGTAAGTAATTATTTTGAGAATATTTATTGTGATTGATTTTTCTTTCAAGTTTAAGTAATAAAGCAGTCTTAAAGTAATTTTGGCAGAAGAATGATTGGTTAAAAAGTTTTTTTTTTGTGTCTTCCTTATCATTACACTATCTAACCATTGTCAATATACAGTGAATTTAATTTATTCCATATATGAATACGCTCCCGTTGACTCGCTTATGAAGAACGAAATCATTAAAAGTGACAGTGTATAATAATAAAAGATTCAGAGATATTTTTCAGCCCTGAATATATAAGTGGAACGAACGAACTTCGAAAACATGTCATTACTCTAGTAATAAGTTTAAAGTATTACGCTTTGTGTCCCATTTTAAGTAATTGGGTTGTGATTATAATCACCGTGCAATTATATAAATTAAGTTTTCTTTCCAATATAGATAAAGGTACATTGCACGGTATAAAATTTCGTAGCATATAATGATTATGGTGTATTGGTTACCAAAGAAACGCTTCAAAAAGAGGTAGTATCCTGGTCACTTTTAATTTTTTATCGTTTAATCACAGATCTGTTACACATTCCGAAAGTTTAGAAATACCAATATTTTGATGTGCCTATTTAAATTAAGATTTCAAATAACTTAAAAACCGATTTCAGCTTTGAATTACTAACACAAGTATAATCACACAATTATCACAACTGTCTTTTCAATTTGTTAAAATTATTTTCTTATTTGTCGGCACTATGTCGATCTTTCATGTCGATCATACTATATTTCAATAATTGAAATAAGCAATATAAGAGACACTGTACAAAGTATGGCATGCATTATAATAACAAGTCTCTGAATGCAATAATATGTGATTGCAAAGACAACCATTATTTTACGAATTATGATGTCAACAGAATGTGTACATTATATTATTTAAAAATAAAATGCAGCTTAAGAAATCAAAGGTTATTGACATTTATAATTTCATATTAAAATACTGTTAACTTAATGAATGGAATGTTTTGTCATTATTTTTTGTAGAAATTAACCTTTGGTCATATAAGAGCTTATCAGTATTAGAAAATATTGTATTACTAACAGAAATCTAATCTAAGAATGTGGGTATAATTATACTTTCACAAATATGATAAATAGTGCTACATCTAATCATCACTGTGTCATTAATCTGTAGTAGTAGCTTACAAGAACTTGTACCAAAGTAAATAACATTAAAGGGGGAATTAAAAAGGTGCCTTAAGTTTGGGTAGCTACTAACAAACATGCAGACAGCTTATCTACTATTAGCAGCAGCGATACCTTTCGTCGTTCTTGATATTTGGTATACAGGAATGTAAGTTACTCTGTTATAATCATGATATTGTATTTATTAATTTCCAATCTGTATTGTGTAACTATTGCAGCGACATAAGCTCATATAACTTTTAACACAAGACGATTCTGGTGTATAACATTAATGTAATATTCTTCTACTATATAAAGTTACATTATGATCTTTTTAAAACTCCCAAAAACAAAACTGTTGTAGATTTAGATGTACATTAATGCTTGTAGACTAATGCTTCCTCGCTCCTGCGTTATTCACTTATTAAGGCGTTCTTATTGTGAAATGTTAATGCATAGTTGCGCCATAATGAAAAGAAACTTCTTAAATTGTACATTGCTCATTTACTCATTGGCAATTTATACGGCATCAAAATATTAAACCTGAATATTTATCATGATGTTTCAAAAGAATTTCTATAAATATAAAGTTTATAATATTGTAAAAAGATGAAGTTACTTTTGAATTATACCCAATAAATATGCTTTGATAGTACGCGAAAATTATTATTTAAAATTAATAAATGCACACACCTATTGAATTTGTAAGGTATCGTTTCATGAATAACATCCCATTTTTAGATTTTATTAATGGTACCTTAACAGTTATAATATTTTTGTTTAGATGTTTTTTCATTTGTGCTTAGCTTATCAGATTTAATTATTTTCTTGGAAAGGAAAATAAGAAAATCATGTCTATTTGGACATAACTGTTATTTAAGTTTGACAAGAAATGATGCGAATAAATAAATGTATTCATTTTGTTATTGCAGATATTTATTTTGGATGATGAAGGTGTCAATTATTGTATATCTAATTATATTTGGACTTTTGCCGATTATATTTCACTACTCTTACACTATACAGAAGAAGATCCTTTTTTTAAATTTTCGTAAGTAATATAATAACAAGTTTATAAATCAATTTTACAGGGTTTCTTTGTGTACAACTATTTTTTATATATTTAGTACAATGGCCGTTGAATGTAGATTTTTCAAAGCCGGAGTTAGTAGGAATGAAAGGAACAAGAAACTTTTATTTAAAATCGGACGAGCAAGTGAAAATAGGATTATGGTCAGTACTTATATTTCATTCAATAGCGTATAAAGTATAATATAATTGAGGTTCGTTAAAATATTGTTTTAGGCAAATGCTACCTCAGTCTTTATTGAATGATTCCTCTATCGCAGTCGATGATGATTATGAAACCGCCCTAAGAAATTCTAAACGGCCTATCTTTCTTTATATGCATGGCAATAGTGGTAATAGGGCAAGTGGTCATCGACTAGAATTGTACAAGCTTTTCCAGAGTTTAGATTATCATGTTGTTTGTTTCGATTATAGAGGCAAGTAGGAAGTAGAATATTGCGATTGGAGAATGCTAATACTAACAGTACTTGTTTAAATATTTTAAATTTTTGTTATGTTTAATACATTTAGGATATGGCGATAGTGAAGAAGCAGAACTTTCTGAAATGGGTGTAGTTAACGATAGCAAATATGTACTCGAATGGTTATTACAATTAATAAATGGCACAGCTCCTGTATTTGTATGGGGACATTCCTTAGGCACTGGGTATGAAATTTGCAAATTTAATTTCAAATAATTTGAATTAAATAATAATATTAAAATTAAGGTTTAAAATCGGATAACTATAATAGTTCTATGAATCATATCACTTGCAGAGTTTCTACTCACGTGTTAGCATTATTGGCTGCGGAGAAAGTTCAACCTGCAGGTTTGTTTTTGGAATCACCATTTAATAATATTGCTGATGAATTAACTGAACATCCTTTATCACAGGTAATTTATATTATATAAAAAATATTTTATGTCCATGTGTTTTGGTGTTCAATCTGTTCGAGACTTGCTTAAATGATTTTTTTTGTTTCCTTTCAGATATTTAAACATTTACCCTGGTTCCACTGGATAATCGTTGAACCGTTTTATAATAACTATCTTCGGTTTGAATCTGACAAACATATAGGAAATATTCAGTGTCCAATTATGATACTACACGCAGAAGACGACAATATTGTACCGTTCTCTTTAGGTGAAAAGGTATTCGATATAATTACTTAGTAATGTAGCTTTACAAAAGGTCATAATATTGATACATTCTATACCCGTTTATAGTTGTTTAAAGCAGGTATAGAATATCATGGGAATGATACAAGTCATGTCCAGTTTATCAGAATCGAGGCATCGCATAATCTTGGACATAAATATATATGTCGTTATAAAGAATTACCTAATATAATTAAGTGAGTATTGACTAGAGTGTGCATGAGTTGCAACATATATAAATAACACATTTCATTATAAATTTTTCTGCGATTTTTAGGTCATTTATAGCCAAGGAATTCAAAAATCAAACTGACTGAATTGTATTTTAGAAATTTCAATACCTTCACATAAGTATTTTCCATGGTAGATATCAATACACAAGTAATATAACTGAAACGAGGGATTCTATTTTATATGGAATATTGTTTGCAGTCAACAGTATTTTTATATACTTAGTATATATACTTCGTTACTCAATAATACAATTTAGATCTTTTCTTTTTAATTAAATATTTTCACTGATTGTATCATGTCTAGTGCGAATTGTGACAAAGACCAATTACTTAGAAAAAAAATTGGGTTCGCAGTATATTTAAAATGTAATATATAAATTTACTGAAGCTTGAGTGCATTTCCAAGTGAACGGAAATTTACAAAATTTACTTCTACTATATAGATAAAAGAATATTGCGTTGTATTAAAGTTAGTACTGTGATACTTTGCGTGCGATGGCCTTCGTTGAAATGATTCTATGAATTGTATTTAGTTTCAATTTCTACCTTTAATGGTGTTGTAGTTTCATTCGTTACCGACCCGGTAACGTTGAAAGCGATACGAAAACGATATAAGTATTTTATAATTCACGCATGTATTTCGATACTATAAGTTTATATAATATATTGGGCAGTAGACGATATTAATATAATTAATATAAATATCTTTCCCTGTATATTCAATACTATATAACTTTTGGAATCATTTAGTAGCTCGGTAATTGTAAAACGATCTCTTTTAAATATTTGCGTTTTCTGCGTCTACAACAATTACTTTGAAAAGATTCTGTAGCATAATTTATAGTATGGGGAAATGCATAAATCTCTTCAACGATAATTTATCATAAACGCCACTTTATTTATCTATGTACATAACTCTGTTTAATGTTCCTAATGAATATTTATTAGGATTTATTAGGACTTAGTGGACTGAATTTATATACATGTTTTTAGCGTCAAGTGAAACGCTCTCACCATTGTACCCTGACTGAAATGATACGGGGAATCGTGCACTAAAAGTGAACACACGATGTCCACTACGCGAGGAGCAATGCATTACAAAATGTAAAGGAAAAATGTCACGTACACACATAGTTCAACACATACATACATCCGATGTTTCTGTACTTAACTTTACATTCGACGGGAATTACGAAATAATTTGTTTAGATACTAAATACAACATTCGATACTTTCTTCGAATCAAACCATCAGACGAAGATTAGGCGTTTAATTGCTCGAATTTTGACGATCGTGTGTAATTTATACGAGAACGTTTTTATATACAAAATATACACGAAACGTAAAATAAACTTCTTTCTTTCTGTTCTTTTAAATTAAGCAGGCGTAATTTTTGCATGCGCGTAAGTAATTTTGTCTATTTGAAATTTTACGCAGCATGCAAAATTTTGTCTGCCTTAAATTTTACAAATACAGAGGGACAATTTCAGAAAAAAAGCTAGTATTGCTGCATCCACTTTGTATCGTTTGGCGCCTGAATTTTGCAACCCATCATAATTTCGCTTTACGTTTTGTCTAATGCTGTCTCAACTGTTTCTACATAAACGATCGAGTTTGAATGCATCAGCCAGTTCAATATGAATGTCCAAATACAAAGACATACGAGCACAGAATAAATCAAGAAATAAATAACTTTAACGAAATAGAAAAAAACATAGTAGAATAGTATTTCGTATTAACAACGTATAAAACAATGTTAATGGCGCCTTACTAATTTAGAAAGAGAACCAAAATGAAGTAAAACAATAAATAAACGCTCGCAGGTATTTGCTAACAATTAAATTCGAACAACTATGATTTCGTTAGATCCCAACATTTCCTGACCGAAAAACACGGCGGTACGCATATATCGATTCTTATAATCTAGGCCGCTTCCTTTCGTCGTATCGACAAAACGAAACAGAAAAAAAAGAACGACTCGGGATCAGAACGATCCCTCGACACCACAGCTTATATTTAACCCTTTATTTGGTATCCTTTTTTTTTACATAGATAACATGGCTTCTTCGCACAGCCCGTGCAAGGATATACATGCGACAGAGACAAAAAAGAAATATTAGCCTGATTCATACGTTATTACATAAAACATATATACATATTCTAGTCGGAAGAATTATTGTGCGGTCGTAATTTTGAAGGAGATTCATGTGACGCGTTGAATGAATAAGTAAATTTCTTTTATTGGAATAAGTAAATTCTAAGATAATTCTCAAATATCTATTTAAATTTGTATTTAACCGTGATTTTACATATTTTTTCATGAGATCGCATATCCGCGAGAAAAAAGAGAGACTAAATTCTCTTCCCCTCATTCAACGCCAATTTCCTACAAATCTTACAACAACGCTATATTTTTCCCAGCAAGAATTACGTACCCGTGACACAAGCACATCGTCTTATGTATCAATGAACGCCCAACAACTTCACCGATGCTAACATTACCGTTACAGACAACGCTAACTACAGACGCTCAATTACATAAATTATTCCCCACCTCGCCCCAAAAACAAAATCAGCTCCTCCAATAACCAATGAAAACAATAACAGAACAATTAACTAACTCCGTTTAATTGACGATCTACTCAATTCTCAGTACAAACCTCCCTGTTTGCTGAACAATGTATGTTAACCGAGCGTCTATACCCAAACTTTACAACTCGCCGTTCATTCAAAAGAGACAAAGAAAAAAAAAGGGGAGAGAACCCAGAATAAGCGCCAAAGGAAAGACGAAAGCCACGTTTGAAAATTTGAAACCACCTTCCTTTTCGTTTCCCTCCGTCGTGTGTCGAAAAGAAAAAGGAAAACCCAAATAGAATATTTACAAGGAAAGCTGGGTCCAATGCGCGCGCGGAATATATGTTCTTCTCCCGGAAGAGTCAGTCTTGAGGATTGTTAGGTAGCTCTGGTACGACTTGATCCTGACACGAGGATCTGTTGGACGTCGTGTTTCCAATTCGCAACGGTTTCGACAGCCACGGATGCCTTGGCACGTCCTCCGCGTACGGCCTCTCGGACGGTTCTTTTCTCAGCAACGACCGGATGAGACACCGGGCACGGGGGCTGAGACCCTCTGGTACGGCGAATTGACCGCGCGAGATCTTGGCGAACAGAGACGCGTGTTCAGCGTCGTTGAATGGATAACGACCGACCAGCATCGTGTAGAGAAGAACACCGAGGGACCAGATGTCGGCGGCTTTGCCAGAATAAGCTCGGCCGGAGCGTAACACTTCCGGTGCCACGTATGCCGGGCATCCTCGTCGATCGGTCAGCTTGTCGTCGTCACCTTCGACGATCACTGCGTCCTCCAGGCTTTCCAGACGGAGTCGTGTCCTGAAAATAGAGGGGGTATGTCAGTACGATGATTGTATATTTTGTAGATTTTTTTAGAGGTGCATGCAAAGGGTGGATATTATATATATAAAAGAAACTACTACTGTAGGTATCGACGTTTTTCCTTTTTTTTCCACGAAGAAACAATTGTTCAATTTATATAAAAGACAAATTATATGGAGCCGAAACACTGTGCGTCACGTTCGTGGAATAAATCGTTTCCGATTCTATCGCGTGTTATCGGTCGAACAATTTATAAACCGAAGTCGACGGCGACGCGAACGTGTGCAACCTTTTACGTACGAGGTATTTTCAATTTAGCAACAGGACGACATCGCGATTGAGCCATCGTGGTGTAACCCATCACACGACGAGGCGTCGCGAAACAAGGCACAACGAAAGCACTCGCGAAAGAAAGGAGTGTTGCGAGCCGGAGGCCGTAGGTTGATCAACCTGCAACGCGGAAGTCGCGGAACGCGTGTATGTACGTAATATTTCTCGGCTCTTGGGTAACTGTAAGCTTTCCACGATATTCCTTCTCACATCGGTTACGATACACGATCGATACGCAACGGGCATGGAATTGTATTCGAAGCCTTCCTTTCTAGGTGAGGAGGGTGTTATTATACAGGGTGTCGTGTAAGCAGTGGTACAACCAGATAGGGGTTGATTCTACGTAAGAAAATAAGTCGAACATATGGAATACAATTTTGTCATTTGAGACTTCGTTTTCGACAAAGTCGACTGCAACAATTTACCCGTTCCTTGTTCATGTTTATGAACGTTCTTAATATTTTTGTACTATTTTAGATAGTACTAAACTATTTTAGATAGAGGAAACTAAACACTGCAGCGAAAGGATTGATTTTGGGACTTACATTGATTAGATATTTTTTACTTCCTCTTGGGAAGTACTAAACGAGGAAACTTTTAGAGCCCTTTTTTAATACCTTGTATTATATTAGGTTTCTTAGCAATTGGATAAAGTTGATGAAGAATGCCAATTGCATTATTACGTCGGCTGCATATAATAAAAATATATTTATCCGTGTACTTATTTATGTATGTATTCATTTAAGTAATAGTTTGACCAAATAGACTGTGCCACGAGGTTCTGCTACACTCGTGCTGCAAGGCATTTGAAATGAATATGTACTTTCTGTTTAAATGTGGGACGGACGTTGATGAAATGCGGCTGTGAATTTTAATGATTAACGGGAATATAAGTAATGTAGAACCGTGTATTATGGTCTCGGAAATTTGCTCGGGGACAGTTAAAGTGTACTGTTATTTTACCTGAAAACGTTAAATCAGCTGGAACCGCTGTTGTATGAAGCAACGCGGCATATTTTCCTTTTGAGTTTGTTCAAGGCTACTTGAAATGAGTTCCAATTTTGTATACGGAATTTAGAGAACGGGCACAAGTGGCTAATAATTTTATATTTTAGAGGCATACTTTCGTCGATTAACCGTGTCGCGGACTCGTATCGTACACAGACGATAGCAGACGACACACGAAGGGGGTAGAAGCGAGTCTGACACGATCTTGAAAATCCGAACGAGTGTCAACGGCCTCGAGAGTGTCGTTTCCTAGACGGAGCCCGGTTTCGCCAGCTTCGTTCACCGTTTCGTGAACGTACACGAGAAACGACGTACTACTGGCTACAGGTAGCGATGGCTTTCTTCGCAAACTTTCACTCGCAAGCAAACGACGACACCTACGATACAACGATGGGTTCAAGAACCCTGGTTGTCGCGTGTACGACAAATTCTGGCGTGCCGATTCTCTACACAGACTGGTGCAATCGAGAAACGTGCACTCGATGAAGCAAATATATGCAAACATTTTTTTGGGGGGGCGTTTCGTCGCACAGATTGCATTGAAATGATTGGTTGAAATATTTGGAGGCGACGGTTATGCGTCGAAAGGACATGGGAAGCTCTACTATTTTCTAAGGAATTTTACTTGTGACGCGTATTTGTGGCCAAAAATGAGAACAACTCTGTGACTTTCTAAGAGGAAACGAGGGATTTGAAAAATGTTACGCTGGCTGTGTTGCAAAAGCAAAGAAAGTCTGAGATCTGCAGGCCTGTTGTCTACCTGTTTAATGAACACTCGAATGACTGAATATTCGAATGCTTGGAAGATTTGAATAGTTCATAAATATAACAATTATTGTACAAATTGTTGTTACAAAAAGATATACAAATTATATCCATTAAATGTACAATATTTATGTATTATAATAATTGACTTCTACCCTTCATAAATAAATCAAAAATAGTTCAAGGAAATCGTGTTAAAACTCAACCCTGCTTAGAATTGAATGTCGACACTCGCTCGTCGACAAACTAGTAGACGCACAAGCTTGCCAGAGACTTCCGGTCGAAGGAAATTATTCCTCCTGGCGTTTCGTCTACGTTTGCATCCCTTTTGTATTATCGGCCGGTCCGTCGAGACACTTGAACACCGTAAAAAGGCACATCCGGGAAATCGTTGATTCGATCAATCGATCGGTTCTCGCCGGTTTAGAGGGGCGGAAGAAGGAACGACGAAAGCGTCAAGGACTTGGACGGAAATGAATCTCTGTCCGACGGTTATCGACTGATCGATTGGTCCACCACACGCTCAAAGGAGAGCTCGTGGAACACGAGGAGACAAGTAGGTATGTATACGTATAACAAGTGTGAAGAACCTTGATGTGACTGAATTTCATGTGATGCTATGCGCCAGAATTAGACACAAGAGAGCGGGCGCCTCGTTGTCACTGATGCGTCGCCTTGATACTTTGCTGCGGTGAAAAAGATCATCGCTTATAAGGATATTCACTATTCACACGTGTCCGTTACCGTCATCGTGAGCAGCGTCACTCGTTTTACGCGGCAATAGCCGTGCGATGAGAAACGTTTAAAAAGGAGCACAGAGAGTACGACATCCTTTTATGAACAGATCGCGCGGATACGATATCGGGGGGGCAATCGATTGTTGTAATATATTTATATGATTTGGAATAATTTAACTCCCATATTGTGTTCGGGTACTATACAGATCGATCTTGCTCCTTTTATAATTCGGTTGGTATAATTTTGTTCATTTCAAATTTAAATAAAGACTGGCGAGAGAACGTTCTTCTTGATATGTGTTTTCCTTTTTCTTTCGCACATACCGCATTCTTTGCAGGTGACTTTTGGAAAATGGAAGATACAAATGTTTTTTTTAAGGTTGTTTGTGTGATAACAGGTATTACACTTCTGGAAGATTGAAATTCATCCCAGACATTTGGACCGACAATGTTATACGTCCTATACGGGATTCGTGACGGCATCGATATACTTGGGCCAAATGGAACAAGGGAAATGTAACCTTCTGCTGTTTCGCGAATATGTTATTAAATAATGTACGTAGGTGGGTGTCGCAAGCAAGCTCGATAATACATATTTGCCGTGTACAATAAAAAGAAAAAGACTTTCGTCGATTTCAATTTTAATTTAATTCAATTCAATTTAATTTAAATCAAGAACACAAATTTTATATCGGAATTTAAATAAAAATGTACGACATACCGATGGAAAAAATACGATGCGAGTTTAAGATCGAAGGAAACACAAGGATATTTGCATAAGCACGATTGCGGCAAGCTACAAGGATAGTTACGTATCGGTATTGCGCACTGCAACCATCGTAATTATATTTGTAACAAAACGACTGACACGAAACCGATGCATATCTATCGGAAATGCATTTTTAATGACACTCCTTGCAGACCCATTCTTTTAGCGGAAGCGTTCACTTCGAAAGCTTGTGGAGGTAAGAGCCTTTTCCAATACCACATTTCAAGCGCATTATTGTTTCTAAATAGTTAGAAGGTCGGGGTATACTATTGGAATATTTTCAATAGTTATGCTATTGCTAACCTTCCCACACTTTTCGTTACTTTCTAGTGAAACAGAAAAGAAAGAATAAAATAAAAATCAATCAACGAATTTAACTGCATCTCCTAATTGGTGAACGTTTGTGTGAAAAATCTGACGAATAAAATCAAGACGCGTAATAATTTTCCATACACGTATCAAATTAACCCTTTCGCGGTCAATGGGATGCATCTGTTACCCGCTCGAAGAAACTCATATTTGGCAGATTAATCAGAAATTGGAAAAAAACACCACACCTGACTTAAACTCAACGAAACGACTTAAAAATCGTCTAACTAACTTTGTAATTGTAAATCATAAGTGCCCCCGAGACTGAAACCACCTATCAAAAGGCCTAATCCCCGAGGTGTACGCGTGTTACGGCCTGCGGCGGGTTCCAGAAAAATATTTCGCCCGGGGTCAGCGGATATGCACGGCGCAGGCATGCACAGCTCTAACGCAATCGTTGCGCTCAGGGAGACGTACAGCACGTCTGGACGTCGACGAGCTTCTGGGAGGTGGAACGAACCACGCGTTTCCTAATTATACCAGCATTTCAAAATCTCCCCAGCCGATGAACCAATATGCTTTTCTGGCTTGCAACATTCCCTGGTGTTCTCTCCCCGTCTGCCGCCGACCACCGCCTCCACCGCCTTCCCGCGTGTATCAAACTTTGATCTTTCCTTCTCGTTTCGCCTTTACTCTACACGCGGGAGCAGCTCACCGAGCGGCAGGAATGCGAGCCCAACTCGCGATTGGCAAACATTGAACCGACTGACTTCTCTGCACACAACACGCGACCGCCTGGGCTTTCTCGTTCTCTCGGCCTTTATGAGCACAGTGTACATAGACCACTCGTCCCCTGTGTGCGTCCTGCTCGTACGCTCTATCGGTTGCTTTGGCTGTGCTCGATCGGTTGATCTAGCGGGCTCGTTGCACTCGCCGCCACGAGGAACTCGCGTGTAGGTGCGTGGTATCGCGCGAACAGTCACGTTCAGCCGCGGGTACACGCCTAGCGAATAGCTCGACGTGGCGTGGTCTGGCGTGGCGCGATCCGCTCGTTCCTCGAATTCGTTGCTTCCCCGCGTGTCCTGCGATTGAGAGACGCCACCCCTGTCTCGAGGGGCGCGAAATATGCGAAACGGAGATGCGTTCGTTGTTTCGAAAATTTGGATTTGGGGAATTTATTGAATTTCTGTACGGTGTTTCCTGGCTGATTTCTCGTGAAATGTATGTGGAAATATATATCGCATAGGATGTATTTATTACGGACGCGGCTGATTCGATGAATTTCCATCACTTGGCTTCCGTTAATCAATTGCCAATGTTTCTTATGAGGGCGCAGACGAGACGCTTTATTTCTAAACGTTGGAAACCGGTCACCGGGTGTCGAATCAGTAAAAGTGCGATTATTGCGAAACGAGCGGTATGTATTCTGCTTCGGGTACTTTTTCTATAGTCGTATGTTTTCAATTGCATAATATAGTTTATCCTTTGGCAAACGAGCACGGGAGTCTGCTTTCGTAGTAAACAACATAATGGGAGAAGATACGATTGAGAAGAATTGCATAAGGTTGCAGGTAAATGAATATGCAATGCAGAAAGTGGACTACAAATGGGAACGTTTGCACCCATTCGTACGTAACATTGGCGAAGCTAAGTTTGAGGAGAAAAATAAGAAGGTCTTCTGTTCGTAATGCAACGGTGACGACAGCCTTTTCGAATTCGCAATTGCGATAAATAATCGGGTTGATATAAATACAAGAAAATGGAACGGAATTGATTAAACGTCCAAGGGTTGCGTATTGTGCCGTTGTGTATATCGAGCAGTGAAGGGGAAATTAATTTATGTAGGCGTGGAAGTGCCTATTTTGCAAGATATACCACCTATGTAACCGATGGTGCAAAAGAATTACAGGCGAATATGGAAATGAAACGAATACGAACTGGTTCTCCATGGCTTTGCAACGCGTGCCTTCTCGCTCGCTCCAAGAATGCTATGAACGATACGTGGGCGTACGGTATCATTAACACTCGTGTCAAATTAACAGCTAGTTTGTCACATCGGGGCACCCTACTTTTTTCCTCGACAAACTGCTATGCCATTTAAATCAATGCCCTGATCCCATTTCTACCGAAGAATTGCAAACACGCCTTGCCATTTATTCGCGTTCCCCCTATCTCCATCTGACGAATCGTGATATTTTGTTCTCCCGTGTCGTTGAAATTTTAACAAGAATAAGTGTGACGGAATTGTAATAGTTTCAATTACAGGTCGACTACCATGCAGCGGGTAACGCGGTGGGCAGGTAGAAATATTATAGGTTGAGTAAGAAGCTCGTTCCCGTTTCAATTTACAACCTTATGACACGTCCCGCGATATATATTTTCGGTGCTATAAAACAGAGAACACATTCGAGTCGCGTGAATGCTGCTATCAATGGATCTCTACGTCTGTTCTTCGTAATTAACCGTATGCAAAGCAATGCGTTTCGATCAAGGAAACCTTCACCATTTTCTAATCGAAGAGAAATGTCTCCGAGACACGACAAATTAAACGAAATCTATACTTCGACACGATATAAACCAGCCGTTCGACGGCACACTTTAAAACACGAGAGACCACTGAACTTCTTACTCAACCTGATACACATTTGCAACGAATATAATTCCTCCTTACCTTGCTTCGTCAGCGAAAACGAACTTCCTGAGTTTCAGGTCTCTAAGCACAACCCCATACTCGTGGCACGTTGCCACAGCTTTGGCCGCCTGCCGGAAGAGCCTTCTTGCTTCCGGTTCCCGTAATCTCCTGCGTGCCCTAACGTAGGCGTGCAGGTCACCATGGTGGCCCTCCAGTAGGAGGTAACGTCGACCTCCAGGTGCTTCTACCACACCTGCGACACCGCTTGCCGCTCCGGTACCTTCTAATCGAAGGTGAGCTTGTAACAGTGCCTCGCAACCTTTGTCGCCCACGGTCAACGCCTAAAAAAAATTCAGGAAGACCATTGCGTCACTTACACCGTTTTGTCATTCAAGTCGGGGGCATGAAGAAATATTCTTCGGGGAAGGACAAATACATAGTTCGTACTTCGCGCCGGCGATTCGTTGAATTTCAATTGGAATTATTATAATTGAAACGCTAAGGGGTTGATGGCTTCGGTATGTCTACATTAATTACGGGGGGGTTAATTGAGGTGAATATGGTCGAGGATCTATTAATTAGACGGAACGGCTCTACTACTGAGCTCGATGTAAAATGTTTTGTATAATTGCTTCAAATCAGTTCTTTTTTTTTTTAGGAAATGGAAAAATTTGATGCGACAAACAGAAAAACACTGCGAAGCAAGTAATAAAGTTACTACAAAATATCACTCAGTAAATTGGAGAAAAAAAAAACACGAATTTGTTATCTCTGCCAATTATATACCGAAGCTATCCGAACTCTTTATCACTGTGCCTACCGCTCCATCAATTGTACACGCTATGCAAATTCCTCCCCGGTCTTAATACTGAATGGGTCGAAGCATACGGAGAACATACATATATGTATAAGGAGATACAAACTATGCAAGTGGGAGTGCAAGAGAGAGCGAAAGAGTTTCTCCGCAGAGAGGATCCGTTTAAGGAGCGAATCATGTGCACGCGGCATGTTCTCAATAAAGCACACAATATCTGCCGTTGTGCTAGATAATTGCACGTTAGCATTGACCGGTTAATACGGATATCCGCGGTGACCAACAGACAATACAAATATCCGGATCCCTCGAAATGACCACTTTAACCAACGGGCATACATACGCGTGGCTCGCGTTTTCCTCCCGCGACTATTATTTCTTCTCACCTGTTTTATTGAACAATCTGTTTTCACTGGCTAATCCACGAGCGATAAATTTTTGTACGTAACAATGGCACTCGAGTATTGCCAAACAGGTTTTTTCCTCGTTGAATTATCGTTTATCGCGATCCGGTATGATCGGAAGATAAACAGCAATTAAAGGATATTAACGATTCCTCGAATCATGAAACATGCAAGCGAATGACGAGGCGCAACAGTGACAATGAACTCGGAAGCCGAATGAAAATATTATAATTCATATATTTTCATTGATTATTTAATTCGTCCGTGAAGCTGGCGATTCATTAGATATAAAAAAGCAATGAATCATTGTTGAAAAATTTATTTGCAGCAACGATCAAATCATTTATCTTCTTCGATAATCGTTCCACGACAGTTTATCAATAGTTAAATGCCAGAATAACACAAGGTAATATGTACTTTCAAAGTTGACGGAACAATCGAAATATTAAAACACTGTGAAAATACAGCGAACATTGTAAGGAGGAAAAGGGTTAATTGCACACGTTGCAGCGCGAATCTTCGGAACAAGTCGATCATGATCAACGTTCAAGGTTCAACGTGCAAGTGCAGGATACCGGTAGGTATTTCCTTCCAACGGCTAATTAAACTAATTGCAATCGAACTCGCCGGTTGATCGATCGGATTCCAACTGGAGAACAAAGTCGAGCCTCGTAAAGAGGCTTATCGTCGTTACGACTGTCAGGGCGGTAATTAACTTCGCAAACAACTCGGATCCCAATGTACAGAAACAATTGGGAAACATGAAGATTCCAGAAATTCCGTTTGATTGATTGATATCTCGTGTAGAAGGTGAATTTCATCGTGCTCTCAATTTACTTTGCGCAACGACAGAAACATTTTTACAGTCCCCTTTATTCTGCTCGGTTATTTTTCTTTTTGCTCTCTGTGTATTTCGTGAAATGGGGAGAAAAATGAAATCTGTCCCACTCCTCCTGGTTACACGTACGCGTGAAACACTTGCCTTATTTCGATTAGAATGATAAGAAAAACATTAATGAAATATAAAACGGGGCTTTACAAAACGGGTCGATAAGCGAGCACACGAAATCTTAGTACACATACTTTTGAAACTTTGTTCGCCCGACCGATCATCTCGCGTGTCGAAATCTGACACGGTTTCGAAACTCGAGTCCCATTAGTTTAATAAGGGCAGCACTGCGTTCTTGACGAAATACGCTCGGTACCGATCGATCATTAATTTTTGTTGTTTTATACAGTGTACGAAAAAAGATCGAATGTATCGCGGAAATTTTTTTGCGCGGGTGAAAAATTGCCGCCTCCCAAGTGAGCGGGTCGATATGCACGATGTTTCTTTTTACTCGAGAAATCTTCGCTGGAATTTTTCTTCATTCAAATTGCATGTGAAAAATCGCAACGATAAATATTTATTCGAAATTAAATTTATTACGTATGTAATGAGATAAAATATATTACGACTTAGAAAGCGTTATTGCACTTGTGAAATTGATCGAAAATTGTGCTACTAATAAACTGTTTAAAATTAATCGCTCATTGTTCTGTTTTATTTTTTAACCGATTAAATTATCCTAACAAAATGATCGTTCCTGATATTACATTTGTATGTTCTTCTTCCGTGGAAAAATTCAAGCTTTAATTGTTCTACCCGCTTTCGTTATGACCCTAATGCAATAGGCTTTTTCACAAGGCCTTTCAAATTTGCTTTTCGATTACGCCACGGACCTTCAGTTAGACACTGGCATCGGGTAATTTATGGTCTTCGTTAGATACGGGCCAAAGTTCCGAAAGACCACGACCAGTAACAAAATTACTTTGTTCTTTGCACCTTTAACCATCAAATTAAACATCAACCACGAATAGGTAAACCAAGGGGACTCAACGTTGGTATGTATGTATTCTTAGACGCGGTTCAACGAAACGATTGCCACACGAATTTCAACGAAACCTCATCGAAACCGTTTTTTCTTTCACAAAATTCGCCGCACAATTGTCATCCATTGCGACATATAGGGTGACTGACCCCATGCACGTGTAAATTTACGTTACACAAAATGTAAACTTCATTCAATTGTAAATTACACGCGGTATATCTTGAAGCATCATCTGTGCGATGAATTTCTGTTCAACGTAATGCGATCGGTATTAGTTTTGCTAGCTACTGTTATCAATAGTTTAATTGATCAAGAGTGCTTTTACGTGAACGATAAACGGTTCGAGATATTGTATTTTTATTTTCGAATTTCGGAAGCGAAATTTATCTGATGGAGTTACGGCTACTTTCAGCAGATTGCAACGGTGCCGAGCACAGTGTAAAAGTGCAGTGAAGAAGTGAATTAGCTAAATTTAGCTATCCAGAATACGATGCCGGATTTAATCTTATCTGCGATATAGATTTAAACCTATCTATGAACTAGCTTGCTTAATCTGACGACGACTTCATGACTCGAACGCAATTCCGGAGATATCGTTTCTAGATCGCAGTAATTTTCCGTCGTCCAATCGCAGAAAAAAAGAAAATACATGCATCCTCTGCCATGAACAGATTCGACGAGTTTTCAGAAGCGTCGCGACGCGTCGATTAAAATCATTTACACTTGCACCATGCATACGTTTGTACAACGTCTGCCGAGCGTGCACCGACAATTATTCTAATGCACTCAAAATGCCGATGTACATTGTCAATTAAGTTGAACGTCCCTGGGCTTCAGTAACGATTACGAATAACGGGCAGAGATGCGATATGTACCATGCAGGTAACGGTGAGGTGAGGCAAGGTGCAGCCTTGTATTTGTTCGTGGCGTTTACACGGTGATGTAAGCGGTGCATTGTATAACGTGACGATTGTAAAATATTAATGGAAACGCGGCGGCGGCTGCTCGTGGCTCTCTTGTGTACCTGAGGGTTACGTGGCGCCTTTTCGTCTGCCGAATCTCGCGATTGTTATCGACTCGCGTGCGATTTCCACGGGAAAAATCGACGAGGATACATTGTGCATACTTTTTCTGAGAAAGAAGAGGCTGATGATAATGATACGGGGAGGAACGACGGTTAATTTGGAAATTAACAACTATTTACGAGTACTCCGTTTGCCTGCAGCTGTTGTAATGAAGGAGAAATTGTGGGTCATTTCTGTCGCTTGACGATGAACAGTGACGATACTTTTTATTGTCGGGTTTATTCCTGCGTTTCATTGACGGTAATTTATGTTATTGGAATAAGACTGGTAAAATGATGTGAAACATGGTGCCCGATATAAATTATACACGTTCAATTTGAACACTCATTTTTCCTCGTTATTTCCGTACAAGTACAGGAAGCACTATTTAAAAATCTACAGTGGAACATCAACGACTTTTCATCTTATTTACAATTGCGTTTAATTAAATTACAAGGGCGTTATCTAGAAGGCAAATGATCAACGTGAAAGGATCAACAACCATCTTTTGCAAAAGTCTTACTGAACACCAGGAAGCTATTTACATGCACACTTATATATGTATATAAAACTTTTTCCCGAAGGGGCAGATGTCCGAATTGTAATTTGGATTTAAATTTAACTACGTGGGATGATGTATTTCGCAACGTGTTTCCAATGGAAGCATCGATCTGCTTAAATGTTAGCAAACCGTTACGTCTTCGAGTTTCGTTGTATAATAACAGCGGTTCGTGTTGGAAACTGCAGCTGCACTATGCAACATGTGCACCGTTCCGGTAGCTGTTGTTCTAACGCCAGGTTTCAACGGGAGGATTCGTAATTTGCGTCGTTTACGCGGCTGCAGTCTTACGCGCATAATTATTCACCGGTGACTTTAATGCCTCGTTACCTAACCCTTCGATGATCACCGTTAACAATGTGCAACGAGTTACAATGGGAACAAGAATCGTGAATACGTCAATATTTATCCCTTCTTTTTGTTTTAATATTTTTTTAATATTTAATAATATTTTTCATCGTTAATTTATTATTAATGTTTGGAATATGTGTTCGGTATACATATTGCACCCCCTCAGGAAAAATTTTATTATGAAGATCATCTTTTGGTATGTAAATTTGTCATCCTAAAGAATTTCTACAGTTGAAACTCACCACGTTATACTTAGCTGACGTATATTTCATAACACTCTAATTAGGTAATATATCTTGAGTAGAAACTTCGTTTTCGCTCTCCTGAACAATTGCATATTTTCGACTTGTGATACTTTTCTTGCGGAGGTGCAGTGTGATTTAACCGTACACTACCTTGCTATTGAAATTCTATAATATTTAATTGTACAGCGATGCAACTGTGCTGCATAACCGCATAATACCGTACCAGACAAAGAATAATGGTTAAACTGGAAATATATGGCACGCAACTCCAATATCAATGCAGCGAAGAACCTGATTGCAAGGTAGCAAACTCTACGTTCCTCGAATCACGTGGATTCGATAACAGTGATTGGAGTAATGAAGTGTGTTACGTATACGTTTTGTAGTTAATTGAACAATTAATTAAGGTCACAGATATTAGTCCATTAATTTATTACAAGAATAATAATATCGAATTTAATACCTAATGTTAGATAAGTAGCAGCGTATGAAATTAATTATGTCTTTAGTAATTTCGAATTTCGAGTACGTTGCAGAACATTGTAGGAAATTCCAGGGAAGCCGATGTTTAAGTAATTTCTCCGATGTACGAATAAATGCAACGCTTTCTAGCACGACAAGTAATACGATTGAAATTTCTGGAGCGCGCACACTGTTTTTACAGCAAGTACAACGTTACCCGGAAGATTGGTCGCACAACGAAATGCACGAAAACCTCAAATAAATTACGTCGAATTATAGCAACGAGTTACGTCAACAACCTCAGACATTCTATATAGCGGAAGCAACGACAGCACGATCGTCTGCAAAGGTGCAACGTGTTGTATAAAAAAGTGATTCTCCTTAGAAAAATTGCAGAAGACTGAAGTAAAATTTGTATATAAATATTTTCATTTATCTAGATCTTTAATTTCACTATTTAAGAAAATTCTACGAAATTCTTCATCTGTAGATGTAATTGGCGTGATTGTATAATTTTAATTGAAACTGTTCAAATTAAAAATTCCATGTGGATTGCTTTACGTGAACGCTGTATATTAAATTCTTTCCACCTACTTTTAATAAAACTGAACTCCAACATGCAAACAATTTTATATAACGCAATATCGGTGCCACGGACGGAAGAAAGCAATGATTCAAACGTTTTTAATTAAACGTAAAAAGATTGTGATATTCGACTCGTATTTGCACGCTGATGAAACACCTCAGAAATTCTTCGCGATTTTTTCTATCCGACAGATGAAACGTGGAAAATCTTGTGCTTATTTTGTCACATTACCATTCCGAAATCGTTAATACTGCGGCGATTACAGGATTTCAAAGGCCATTGTGTGATTACAGGAAAACCAACACAACTGTTTAAGATACGAGCCTTAAAAGATTAAAACCGAATACAGTTTGTGACGAAATTGCTAACATTGATCAATTATTTCCTTATTTGCAATTCTGTCACGGGTAAAGTCATATCCGTGAATAGCTTTATCTTTTCAACAGAAATTTACATAAAAGAGAAAAGATCACTTCGACTATGGTAACGATGCCACTTTCAGGGACATTATGAACATAACAAAAATCCTGCTTGTCCTGAAGATCCTTATTGTACTATCTGTATAAAATTACCGTAAGAACGTGGCATTTAATTGTACAGGCAGGTAGGAAAATATTGCAATAAATTACTGGTAAGTCAGGTGCGATCAATTCCTTGAATTGATTATTTCATCAGTGGATAGTTTATTGATGATTTATCGATGAACCTTGACTACTACTTTCAATAAAAAATATATAAACTATTCTGTTACACAGGTGCATCATAAATATGCCATTATTGCAGTGAACTTTCGTTAGAAATGACGTATAATGGTATTTTTCGCTTGATTAATATTCGAAGGGAAACATACGAATCTCTGCATTAGAATTTGGAGTAACATAGATATCTAAAGTATCGGTTCCAAGATTCTTAATTGAATCATTCGGATTTCCAATAAATTATCCGCTTCTCGGATTGATATTCGAGAAATGATTGGCGCTTATTGTTAGTCTACACAGGTGTGCTTAAATATAAAATTCAAGGTTCCGATAATATGGACACATGATGTGACGACACGAGACTGAACGATAATAGGAACTACTGAACCGTGATTCGATCACGGACTTTACGTTTCGTCAACTATATGTACTATTAAATCCCTCTATCGATGATACTTGCAATGGAACGAAAAAAATACTTCTGTTACGATAGTACACGACGTGTATGAAAATCCACGTGGACCCATTAAAATCTTTCAAATACAAGAATCAAATAGTCCTCGGGGGAATTCGAAATCCTTTTCATGCCTGAGATAATAGCATTCATCGTTCGAAGGTGAAACGGTTGCAACATATTCAAGGCTCGCGTTCTTAAAACAGCAACTTTCATTAGAAATGCAACAACTATGGGATTTAATTGCGAGAAATGCGGTGAAGGTTGACGCAGGAACATTCTGAACAACTTTTCTCAGAGAATGACACATGCATTCGCGTGACAATGGAAATAACGGTTAGCTGTTGTGCGAGAAGAAACACCGGATACTAGAAGATCCGCTACTTTTTTCCCAACTAGTGTAACCGTACCTACGGACACGCTCTGAAAAGGGTGATCTCCAAGCAGCAAACGTATAATCGTAATTACCTCTAATATGTTTAATATCCGTGCTACCTTGATAGCACCTTCTCGATGCTACCTTCGCCTTTGCTATGTTTTTGTATGACAGCTGAGGGAACATTTTCTGCTGCGAATTATTTCTTCGCGAAACAGTGCCGGTGCATTAATATGTGAAAACTGAGACACTAGATAAGATAGCTACGTTTGATAAGAATATGTCTCAAGTATAATCTATGTTTCTTGTCTAGCTATTGCACTCGAAAATTCATAGACACGATGATTCGTAATGTTCGGATATAATATCATTAATTTTTATCGAATTATCTCTATCATTCAAACGAATTTTATTCTGCTAAAGCGAATCCAAAGGTGTCGGAATGAAATTTACAAACTAAACACACGGCTTGTAAGTCATCTAAATAATTGAGCAATCACTCAGCCAAGTATATCAACAGGGAAATGAAAATACATGTCGTGTTTATGTTAATACAGAAATAACAGGACGTGTCAGCTCTAGTACGATCGTAAACAAGAAATATGTAAACGGCAACGCGTGAATTAAAATAAAGCGGAACACAATTCTATCATCCGGGGTTACGAATCTGTGGCATCGACCGATAACACGTGAACTGTTCCACGTTCGACCTGAATCCGGCCGAAATAAGCCCTCGAGCGACAGTTTAGAAAGGTGATTTTCATCGATACGACGTGTAACTTTTATTGGATGTGTTTCTGCACGTTGTTGCACACCTGCCTTCGAGTCGTATGTGACATATATCCTGGAGGCAGGATGCGTTTGCTCTATCAAGGATAAACGACCAAACGCGTTTCGAAATCCATTCGCGACTATTTTTCATCGTCAGCCATGAAATTGTTTAAGGAGTAATCGCGCGCGAGATACGTTCCTGCTCAATGTTTGTATGACGGTTTTGCAATTATGATAAAGCTTCGCCGTTTGGCTTAAGCTCTTTAGAACATTTCATCGTGAATGTTCGGTGGACGGGCATAGTTTCATAAATCTAACGGTGCTTGTGTGTAATACAGCAGGTATTTTAAATTTTAACACGTTCACACAACCACGCTACAACGCCGTTGGTTGAGTAAGTTGTATACTAATTTTAAGCGGTGTTTGTTGGTCAATACGGTGTCTGATGCTTTGAAATAAGATTTCGATATTGTTGAAAGCACATAAATAGTATTGAGCCGTACCGTGTAATTTACAGCAAATGATTCAAGTAATTCAAGGTCGGAATATTTTAACCGTGGCAATTTCTTTTAGATTCAGTACTATTAAGTTCATATTCAATCTTTTCGAAATAATGTTATTTTAATTCCCTTTTTCATTTTATAGTATGTTACTATTTAAATATTGCAACGATACAGATAAAACAACAATTCGTGTTTTCTAATGAAAATATTAATTATAATTTAAATTATTAATTTAAGACGAAGCAAATAAAATTCTCCACTTAGAGAAATGAGAAAAATAATATTGCTATCTATTTTCACAATGTTTAGGTGACATAAGTCACAGGGGTTAGAAGAATCGAACGACCGCCATATTGTCGTACCTTGTACTGAAAGCCCTACCTTTAACAATAATCAATTCTGCAACGTGACAGAATTCGTTTATGCCATTCTCACGTACATCGTGGCACATAACCAACGTAAAAGAGTCAAGACTGCGTACGTTATTGAAACATGTTAACGTAAACATGGTGAAAAGAAGAAGAAAACAAAGATTAAAACTCTGCAAACTTACCTTCGCGACGAGTTGTTGACCGGTGTGTACATCGAGACATCGGTAAAGAGCGCTCCCCTCGGCTGGTCCAAGAAGCAGATACCGATCACCGAGTATGGTTGGTCCATGATGATCGGTGGGCAGCGGTTCGTAACTTGGGAAGACAACCGCCGACACCGAGCTAGTCTCGTCGCTCGTCGGCTGTTGACTAATGTCCTGATTATGGGTCGGACTGACCAGAAATTTTCCATTATTGGTACGAGCCACTTGCAGATGAAGAGGATGCTGCCTAATTGCGCCTGTCACTCTCATATTGTGCTGTTTTCACACGCGCACCGTTTCCTTCTTTAATGCACTCGCGGCACTACTACCTCCCTTAACTTCTTATCCTTTCGTAAATGTTCCCTTCGACGAAGCGGAACACGTGTTCGTTCTTCGTGATACCGAATGAACCTTAGAATTATACGTAAATTATTGTCCATAAAACCGTTAAAGCAAAAAAGCCGTTTTCTGAACACACTCACGTCACAAGGTTACCAAACGCCGGTAGCTGCGACGGTTATCGATTGTAACAGGCCGATTTGCACGCTTTGAAAGCTGTATCGGTATAAACGCATGTATAGCTACAGATTAATTATTAATAGGTAAGAATATCACTTGAGCTCGGGCCCACGCAGCGTTGCTTCGTGTTACCGCTGGGTCCTTGGACGGAGATCTTCGTGGGTGACAATCGGTCACTCTTTACGAAAAAGCTCTGCAACAACAGGAGAAAAGAAAAACGTTTATTCATACTGTAGTAGTTAAAATTCTATAAATATAGCATAAGTTTTTATCTATAAATCGAATTTTTCTACGGTATTATATATCAGTCACGATTATAGATTATCCATGATTACAATTTCTCTTATATGATCGAAATCGTACAAATTTGTATCCCGTTTCAATATCGATTTATACTGTATATACGTAATACAGTTATGGATATTGTATACAACGAACAAAGTGGAGTTAAATTATACGTATCTATAATAGGGCTTGAATGACAAGGGTCCCGTTCGTTAACTCTATGTGATTCACGGACAATTTCAAAAGACGATGTTTCGACACTCGTCCTGCCTTGTGCGCAATTTCTATAGAGAAGGGGACACTGTAAGGTCAGGGATATTGCTGTAAGGCGGCCGTTGCGCTATAACGTTATATACACACAACTAAGCCAAGCCAGAGAAAAATTATGAAGCACGATGCAAGAAAATCCCGATGGCGTTATTAATCCCGTTAATATACCTGAATTTTTATCAAGCATATATACATACACCTTGTTGCGCACAACGAACGGTAAACTTCGCGTGCGCTTTATCTCTATATCTCAGGTATAAACGTTGGCTTTAAACAGAAATATTTTGGAAACAATAATTTTGTCAAAGTCTCAATTAAAATACTGTCACAAATACCTAAAAATAACATTTTGACAATTGTAATATTGAAGATAGAAACTGTTATTCTTGAAC
Source organism: Nomada lathburiana (assembly GCA_963667235.1). Taxonomy (NCBI): domain Eukaryota; kingdom Metazoa; phylum Arthropoda; class Insecta; order Hymenoptera; family Apidae; genus Nomada; species Nomada lathburiana. The sequence continues at coordinate 14,288,577 of OY763903.1, read as the reverse complement.
ATCAGTTTTACAAACTACGATTACCGAAAGCTGACGATATGTAAAATCAGCGTGTCCTTGGCGGTATGCAATATGAGATACAACGCGCACAAGTCGCGTGCATTCGGAATGGAGAAAAAAAATTGCAGGTTTACCGTACATGTTTGTTCTCCGCAACACGTAGCAGCTTTGTTTTATAACTCCAGCTTATTAAATATTTCGAACAATACGAATTGCAAGAGGTTAACCTTGAAAACGCAAGCGATACCAGTAAGTAATAAAGTATTAAAGAAAAGAAAATTTCGAATTCCAAAGCCAACTCGATCGTTCGACTTTATCGTTCGCGAAATCCGCGCCATTACGATATCAACGCACTTGCGCAAAAACTACTACCGTTCCAAAGATCAGGGATTTGTGACACAATGCACGATTTTGCGACCCTGGTTCACCTCTGAAAAAAATATAATCAAGGCTCGAACACACAATTTTAACTCGTTATCCTTAGGATTAAGCGAGATATGCTTTTTTGTGTTAGATCACTAGAGCGTTTGGAACGGTGAGGTCAGCGCCGTAGCGGCAGGTGCAAGTGCCCCGTGCCTGAAAACTCGTGTAACCGTTCCCCGTGTCCCACGTTTATTGAATGAACGAGAAACCTGACGAAATAGCTAGCACGGAATTAGTAAAGGATTGCGTACACACGGTAGCCGCGTGTTGAAACGCGTGTACACGTTTCAACTCACACTACCAAAGCACGATAGCAGATATCCTTCGGTAAGGTCAAAATGGCGGAGTTCCACAGTTGTCAGGGCGATATTGCGGGCACCGGTTGCATTAATAGCGCGCGAGAACGTGACGCAATACCGCGAAATGAATTGCCTAATACGTTTGCTCACGCAGTCCATGATTTTACGTCGATATGTCACACCGGTTGTTTTCCTTTTAGCAACTTCCGACACAGACGGGGAATCAATCGAGACGTTGACACAAATCAGAAACCATAGCAATATCTAATCGGATTAAATGAAGAAAATTGATTTCAAAGCATTTTCGGTCTGAAATACGGAACAAAAATATTCGTCCAATTTTTGTGAAGTTGTTACGCAGAATATAATTTCCGACGGTTGAACCCGTTAGCTGTCATTGCAACTGTCAATTATTGCAAGAAGTAAACGACCCAATGGGAAAGCGAACAAAGGGTGCGCACCGATATCAGGGCAAGCGCACAAAAGTAAATATATGATAGAACGAAGGAAGAGGCTGACATCGATCCGGTATGCGTCGGTAATAATCACTGCACTTTGCACTGTATTCACGCGAGAGATAGATACGCAAAATGCGAATAAGCTCACACACTTGGTAATATTTTCCATTTTCGGTGTCCTGAAATATATTTGCTGTGGACATTTAACAACAGGGTGAACACAGGGGATTACCTTTCGTATGTTCTTCTTGTTGTCGCCGTACGTTCCTGAACGGGAGGCTGGAGGTGGAGAAACAGCCAGACGTAATCCGTGTTTCTCCCAAAGACGTTGTTGATAAACCTTTACCGCCGTCTTGTCTGATCGAAAAGCGAATCCCCGGTTCTTCCGGGCGTATTGGTTTTTCGAATAGCGCGCGTGTCGGATCGAATCTGATCTTCTTCCTGTCGACTACCTGGTGTTGGTATTGGTAGTGGTTCCTTTCTTCTTCACGGTTCTCGCGATTCGTCTTCCGGCCAGTCGTTGTTACTGTTTTCCTTTCGTCATACAGGCCACAGGATGACTGAATAATTCGAGAGAAACAGCGAAACGTTGAAAGTCTGAGCGGTTACGAACGAGGGAGAGACTGTGCGGTAAGATTTATTATCCCGCGCAACGGACGGTCCAACGTTTTGGGCCGGCCCTCCGCTCAGAAACGACGGCGGCAGCAAATTAAACAAGCTCTGACCGATCGCGCCATTGTGTAGCAAACGACTGAAGCTACGGTCGCCGCATCAGCTAAACCCGTCAGAATAGGTAACCGAGTGGTGGGGCGCGGCCGTAGTTGCGCGTGCGCGTTCCATAGCCTTTGCAGTGTCGGCGTAAGAGCGTCGCATGGAGCGGCACCCTTTTCGTGGTTTTTCGTGCTCGTAAAAACGTGATCAAAATTTCGGAAGACGAATTACAAAGGAGGAGGACTTGTTTCGAGTTTCCTGTGGTAAGGTATCGTCTTTTTGTTTTAATCATCAGATAAAGATACTGTTTAGAAGCGATTGGCTTATTCATTGCATGACACAAAAACTCATTGTCCTTTTCATTTTATACCCAGAATGTGTTACCACTGTTCTTACTTTTTCTAAGAAAAAGTATACGTATTCAAAAGTATTACATGGACACGAATGCGGTCCTTCCGTCATATCAGTCATGCCATTGATTCAGCATTTTAATATCTAACTTTTACGTGCCGTACAGCATGCTTTTCATTTATATTTAATCTACTTCGGTGATGCAATAAACGATAAAGTTGCAGAACATCCTAGAAGAACGAAAAGCACAGAGTAAATCATGCTTCTTTAAAATCGCAAAGTGGGGCCTGGCTAATTAGTGTTGCGCTCCTGGCCACATCAGTGCGTACGTGGGCATCCTAAACCGCGACACGCGGTCATACATGTAAACTTTTCATTCGTTTACAACAGACTATCTGTAACATTAATTGCTTCTACATCAGCTGCTAGCCACCAACTTCTTACTAATTCAATTCTTTCATTATTGTTTGACAGCTTGGAATACTCTATTACGTTTCGCCTTAGGAATGTTTATATAAACATAACAAACGTGTTTTTAAATAAAAATGATTAAGGTTAACAAGTGGGCGCGAATATTGGGGTTGATCTTTAACTTTTTCTTCCTCTTTTAATGGACAAGGTGTGCCAGTCGAAGAGTAGAATCGTTCGAGATATTCGTTTCGCATAAATGACGTACCCTTGACCTACCTTAACGTTCCTTAGCAACCGCAAGAGGCACGCTTTAAACAATCGGTGGCAACTAAGGGCACGTAACTTCACCCACGTACTCCACTATAACCGTGAGAAAATGTATCATCGTTGGGCATATGTATTTTCTTTTTCTGAGTAAGAAATAGAAGCATGGCGTTGATATTGAGTCATCCCTCGAAATACATTTGGCTTTGTGGTTTTCTTGTTTCATAGATATTAAAAGAAAAAGTACCAAATGTGAAGCTAACTCGTGCAGGTAGAAAAAGTACTAACTTTCAACAGCACATAAAATTTTTGCCTCACAATTAAAATCTTTCGATATTACCGAGGCAATTTTTCCAAGACGTTCAAGTTCATACAAATTTCAAACAATTTAAAGGGATAATGAAAAACTAAATTCTTATAAAAAAAAGGTACCTGTAAACTATCATTGCCGAGGGAAATGCACTGGAAAACGACTATAAACAGTATCGTTAAAAGTTTCACGCAAAAACTGATTACCTTGGAGCACTTTACACGCAAGAACAACCGCAAAAATGTTTTTATTCGATTACGTTGTCAGTCTTTACCTCAATACCTGTCCTTTATCTTTAACATGCACAATATTAATAAAATATCTATCCTACATAAAAAAATAATTAATTTGTTATTGAAAATAATGTTAAAGGCAAGCGTCTGAAATTTCCAGAATATACATAGACAATATTCCAGAATATTGTTAGATTCGCTTATGAAACGCCCTGCATTGCAATCCTGTGCAAAATGTTTAATGTACAATGTACATTTATGCACGTGTATACGTTCTCGTTCGAAGAGATACGACCGATTGCGTGGATCTCGGCTCGAGACGGAGCAGGCCTTCGAATTTCCAAACCAGCCCGGCCCCAGACCGGATATTGGCCAACCTAGTGCTTTTTTTTAACGCACTCGATTCTGCCACTTACGTGGGTGCCGGTTGCTTCGTTTCGCGGCCGGATGATTCAAGCCAACCATGTATGTCAACGAGGACGACGATTCGTTGTATTCAAAATACGATAGATGTCGATAATAATCGTCCGCTATCTGATAAGTCAATGTAGATCGATGCATTTCAATAAAATAATTAGTTAAATAAGTCCCCATTGGAGCAATCGAACGATTAAAGAACATTGACGATTGAACGACGACAAGTGTCCGATGACCGTTCTCATTGAAACGAACCACAAGCGGGTAAAAACAATCAGTCGACCAATTTGCACCGGAGAGTAAGTACTATCGTCACATGCTGTTTCTTATCGATATCGTTAATCGTTCGTCTTATGTGTGCCCCCAATCTAGTACAATTGATCTCGGTAAAAATGAAGCACGAGATTGATAATATTCCGCTCGATATTTCACGTCCTTTTCAGGAGCTTCACAAATTTCCTCGCGTTTAGATCCGAATCGTCAATGGCGTCCTAATTAAACGTCGAATTATTTGTCAATGAAAAGGTCGTGTTACAGTGATTCAAAGTGTCGTCAGATTACGCCCGTTTAAGACTCATCATTTCGACCGGGTGAAAGAAATCGCTTCCGATTTTCTTTCTTCGTCACCGAAATCGGGAGGGTCCAGGCGGAATATTTTTCGTTCATCTGTTGGCACGATTATTCGTTGCAAATTTTTGTTTCTTCTCTCCTCTTTTGCTTCGCTTTAAATGACGACATCGGTTTCGACCTTTTTTTTTTTCAATTCACCCGCGATCTTTCGCCGAATATTGCCGCAGAAATTTCGTCATACGAGGCCTCAAGTTGCTTCAGGCCGATGAATATTTATCAAGAGCGAAGAGTTCTGATAACAGGCTAGAACCGTGTTCGACGATATTGTGCCTTGCTTTCGAAAATCTGAAAGGCTTTCTGGCTTCTGTACACTGTCAGTTTACTCGATAGATTCTCATCGTAATCGTTCGCCAGCGCTACCTGTATGATTTCCGGTGATTTCTTTGAAAACACGTGTCCAAGTGTTTCTTTTTCCTCTTCGCGGACGACGGTTATCGCCACCATATCTCTTATCGTCACCTTCCCAAAAAATGTTTCGTGGCAACTGCTGCACGATACGTTGCTTTATTAGCGAGATAAACGCGACGAGGTGGCGCAGGTTCGCGATCATTCCGCGAAAGACAAAACTTTGTTTCTTTTTTGGGAACAATGACAATTGTGATACCTGAGGGATCGACAACGGAAGCAACAGATAACGTAGATATTGTGTTTAATTTCGTATCTGTCGTAAACGAGAGACAAGTAAATAAAACAGATATTAGTGGATTTGGAGAGACGTCGACCGATCGTGATTGCGAAAGATTATATCTTTGAACCGAACAAATACACCTGGCGGCCTTCGTTTCACGACAACGAGTTTCTTCTTTGCTCATTCCTTTACATCCCCCCCCCCCCCCCCCGGGCGAGACATTACCTTTACAAAGAACACAGTGCAGCGCACGCACTTTTGTTCAGGATTCATTGGGAAAAATGTTGTTGCAAAGAAATGATTCTGTGGAAGTTAACGATTAACAGGGAAAGTAATCAATGCGAATCGATCCGACGGATATTTATTAGATTGTCGAATTTGACCCGACGAAATCGAGGTCACTAGCTGCTTGGATCGATAATAATTGCCCAGTGCATTGATGCGAAAAAAAAAAAATGTCGCGGAAATATGCGACGTGCCAACACGAATTTCCCGAACAGGTTTCTGTTACTTTGTTCTGGCTGATTGACGCATTTCTACACGCGCTAAAAAGATTTACCTGGCCGTGGCTCTGGTACTTCGGGACATTATCCATCGAGAAACATGCTTTGGTGACTCATCGTTCAGGAACAATGGGCATGCAATAAGGGGAATTATTATGTATTTTATGATTCAACAAATTTCGTCGGATCTGATTGATTTGCGCGAGAAAGCGGCAAATTTTGATATCGCCTGGATGTATCGCGAGCGAAGTGACTGATCGCGATTTAACGTAGTAAGTGAGATTTAGGGGTGGTTTAAAATAGAAAACGTTTTGCAAAAAGATTGCGAACAATGCATGGTTCTGTAGGGGTATGCCTGAAATCCATAAACAGGTGTAAGCAGGGGACTCTGATAAACGCTATCTGGGATCAGGTTGACGTAAATGTGGACTTGAATTGCATCTCGCTAGGTGACATTCTGTGAAAACTTGCGTAAGCTTGGACGTCGTGTTATTCGTGACGCTGTTTTCTGTTTCTCGATTTGTCGGGGGCTTGATTGATAATTACAAGCAATTAATTTTTTCACCTTCTTTTCAAGTTATGGTGATTTTGAACACGCACGAGCACAATACGAGGCGACAAGAAAAATTCTTCCGTTTCCTTTCGAACGAAATGTTGTTCTCGAAAAAAGCATTGGACCTTTTGCCAACAGACGGCGGTGATTTCAAAATAAAGCTACAAGTCCATTCGGATAAAATATGTTTGAGAATTGTGCCTCAAAAGGAAAATAGTACTAGCGATTGCTCGTGGATATTAAAATTGTCATTTTCAAGGGTTAAAGATTATACAAAGATGTTGCAAAAGGTAGAAATTTCAATCGTTAACTTCTCTGCAGGCAATGATGATTTCAATAAAACATGGCCCACTTTTCCTGCTATTAAATCGTCGTCTCCAGCAGTCTGGTATTGTTAACAATCTCGAACGTGAAGGGTTTCGCCGAGTTTAGTGATGGGTCGAACAAACGTATATACAGTCGGCTAATATGTAGACTGCAGGCACACGAGCATTCTCATGGTTAACGAACCGGACGTACTATTATGTTCACGGTCGAAACTATTTTTGCAGATGCCTCACGAGACGATTCGATGTGGAGGAAAAAAGTAATGACGTAGGTGATCGTTGTCAAAAAATTGTTACTTCCGGCGATTTAAGGCCCGCGAAAGAACTCTAAATAACCGTGAATGTTGGAGATCGAAAACTCAAATGAAAGGCGCAAGTGAAATATAATGCTGCGGTTTGAACATGAGTTCCAGATTTTTATACTTTTAAATCAAACATCAAAGTTTATGGAATAGAAATTCTGCGAAAGATGAATATACAAAAGTATCACGTTAATGTCCCATTTTTCAATGCGCACACTTCATCAAAAACGACATTTCATGTACAAAATAAACGCACAGCCGTGTTTAATCGCAAACGTTTTCCCGCCAAAGACTATATGTACTGGCATTTTCTTGTTCGTAAGCCCAGTCTCGTCGTGGTTGTCATAAATCGGTAGAAGAAAATTATCGCGAACAAAGGAGCAACCTGCAACGGTTTGTTGCTCGATATTGCGCAAAGAACTGAACACTGACGAGAAACTGCAAATTTATGAACAAATATCGAAGACAGAGGCTTCTGGAACTACGCACCGTATTGTGTACGTGAGCAACAGCATGTTTCGCCCGGCCGACTAATCTTCCACTTTCTTAGCCCGAGTCACGAAAAATTCATTACTGATTATGCGAATTATATCAAACTTAATTACGACTGGCTTCTTCGTGAAATAGTGAGCAATATATATACCCACCGACACATGATCACCGTGCGTGGAGACATTGTGTCGTTCGTTCGTAAACGTTTATGGTTACAGGCGTGTTGCATATGCAGAGCGTTCGATTGCTAGGCTAAGCTATAGATTTCTATTCTCTCTGAATTGTTACGCGGAACTACGATTATTTGCTTGGGAAATCGAATGCAAGGAATTGTAAATTTTCTCTTGAAATTAAAAGTTGCATTTTTCTCGGTTGATTAAAGATATCTAGATTTTTTTTCGCGATACAAATTGCCGCGAATTTAAAGATCGAAGCCTCCTCTTTACAACGATCACACGAAAATTGACGTACGATTTTTTTTCCACAAAATTGCGGCAATGCATAGGCATCATATTGTATATTGTGTAATTTGTACACTGTGATATTAAACTCTTTATCTTTCTGACAGAAGGATTTTACTTTTAAATCACTTGAGACGCCTTTCGAAATTTCTTGCGTCCTGGGCGTCGAAGGTAACGGCACGTCAGATTTTTCACACTTTTTTTTGGCAAGATATTGCACCACGTTTATAAAGATTAAAATAATTCACACCTGTCATCAGCTGTTCAGTGCTGCAGAACAGATCTAGTATGCAGTGATGATTTTTTCGAATGTCCGAAACATATTAGGAGTATAGATGCGAAACAATAATAATTATAAACGAGTTAAAGCATTCAGTGCTTATCTGATAAGAATCTCGTATAATATGTAATACAAAATGCAAACGCGAGAAGTAAATATTTGAATACAGTAGGGGGAGAAAAAATATTTACAATTTTCATTCAATTTGCTATTTGAATAATTCTTGCAAATGGTACGTCGTTCTCGTACTAAAAGTTACCGAGACTCGCTTTTTCGTAAGAGAGGAGCAACTATCATGGTGCAACGTCTCATTTAATCAATTCGAATTGCACCCGATTACAAAAACTGCGATATTCCCCGTAAATAACGAGCGGTATTCATTTTTTCCCCTTTCCCTTAAATCGAACTGCTGATCTTTCACGATATTACGCAAACTATCGCAATTAGATTTGGTGCAATATTGCATAAAGATTCGTCGAGACAGATTATGTAATTGAGAGTGAATATTAGTAGCGATACAATTCTTTCATTCTTGATCATTTCCTCATTTGCCTCTCAAATGAAAATAATTTTTTATTTCACAATTATGTGCAATGAGTGTTATCTGCAAAGTTACGCAAATGAGTTGGCATAGAAATATCAATATTATTACGTTCGATTGGAAAATATTTTTTTAATCGTAGCACACGCTATTGCGAGACGTGTAAATATAAAAAAGGAATCATTGAAGTATTCTATCGCCTTATATTTCGTTTTTGCCTCGTGTTCAAGATCAAGAGTGCAATCGCAATTTTATTTTTCCCATATCTATCAAGAGAACATTCTTCAAGGAACTTCATATGCTTACGCGCACAAGGTATATAATGAATGTCGCAACTGTATGTTTAATCACGTTAAATTCCACCGAATTGCAGAAATAATTTACTTTACCAAGAATCGCCGTTTATTCCAGTCTATTACTTATTTATATCCGTGGAAGTTAGAAACCTAAGCTGCTTGATTGAACGATGAAAAGTGGAATGCACACGATTAATTAATGACATCATTTTCGCTACCTACGTTCGCAAATTAAGATGACATCATTTTTGCCACCTCAGGTAAACCGAATAGATAAATATATTAGTGCGCGAATCGCGCATTATACGCGAATAGAGCAATCATTGCTAGAAAAAAAATGAAGCTAAAAAATGATTGCTTCAGAATTTCAGATTCTTAAATGAATTCCAAGCACAATATAATTCTTTCCACCTGTCGTACGATATTACTGTAATCCAACAAGATTACTCTTGTAATAACACTCTCAGATAGAATGAAATATTTCAATCACAAACGACGGTCTTAGATTAAACGACTTCGAAATTTCTTAACATATCCACCATATTTTAAACGATGGGCTGGCTATACGTGCCTTGTATTCACAAGAGGACAGATCTGTGTTTACCTGCGATTAGCAATTCAGTAAATGATTTGAATCATTCTGCACATGCATATTCATTGTATTTGCGCGCAAGTGCAACGAACACGATTGCCACGAAAGTTCAAGCACGGCACTGACCTGACGTATCCCGAAGATATGCGACTTTTCGTAAGAGGAAATATTAACACCGTGTACCCTCCTGATCGAACGATTACGAGCATAGCACCGTGTTCCCGATGTAAAATAGTTGGCCAATCTGGATCGAATATACCGTTACGCTTTTTCCGATCGTGGTTGCACGACTTACTGCAACTTTCCAGGAGGACGTGGTTCACTGACTCGGTGTTCATCGGCTAGGGAGCACGGTACGCGGAAAATTGTCGGATTTCACGTCACTGACCGTGAAACTACCGTTTTACGATATGATTTCGTTCAATGAGAAAAAAATATCGGAAGAAATCCTCCTTGAGTAATCGTTGAATAAACGAATCTTGAAGAGTCTTTTTTTTCAACTTTCGCTCGTGTTCGTAATAAAATGCGTGGGCCGGTGTAGTTGAATAATATATCTGTCTGTGAATTATCTGTCGATAGCTCCAATTATTACGGTAATTGTTCTGAGACTTTTTAACAAATATTCTTCGTACGTACGTGTATCGTATGTACGTATATTTTTTTTCAAAGGCAGAAAGAAGAGAGTATGCAGTGTGATAAATAGTGATTGTGAATGTAATATTTTTCTATACATCGAGTAGATTAAAGTGTAATGTTTCGTGAAGCAGAAATTTTCGTTGGGAAACGTATCATTCTCGAAGAAAATATGGAGCACGACTGGGCGACGGTGATCTCTTTATTGGAACGATTATTGACAATCATTAGCCTGAAAACCCGATCGATTACCCAGGAAGTATTGCCGCTACATCATCTTCGCTGACGACTATATCTCCGGGTGCATAATATGTTTCAAGGGCCACGTTTCTTTCGATAATTATACAATTTGTAATGGAACCACTAAAACGCTTGGGAATTCCGGGCAAGATTGATGACTGCGTCTATTTTCGTGCCACACTAATTCTTTAAAGATCGGGCACCCTAATTTATTTAATTAGGACAGCTGTTTCCTTCCACGAAACGGATCTTCGCCGTTTGGAATCTATTATTAAATATACGCTGTTCGGTTTTCATTCAATAGTACGACACAAAATAATACATTTCTGCACCCATTATATTTTTTCGAGTTAGCTATTGTCATCAATCTGAAACAACGTTTCTAAAAGATGCCTCGCACGAATAACCAACAAATCATCAGGCGTCCGAAAATGTTCGTTCTCCAAACTGTCATTCAAAACTGCACAGCCGGCCATAATTTTCCACACGCCCCATGATTTATTACCGGAACCTCGGGTAGCAATTTCTTTAATCACGAACGGTTTTATTACCAAACGGCTAGCCACCTTGAAACAGCACTCGGGGCCCGACACCTATCGATACTCGAACAGCGCCAACGATAAAAGTGTACACGTCTTTCAGGTTTTTCCGACGTCATTTAACGGCCTCCGGGCACGTCTATGCAAGTCATGCACCACGAAATGGTCACGTTTCTTCGATTTAGCCAACTAAGAACGACGGCGACGGCACGAGGATACACATGCATACATACCGACTTCCGCTACTAGGTTGTCTTCCTTCAAAGGGATTATAATGGGCATTGCGAAGCATGTTAAACGGGCAAACGGGACTCACCGGCGAACAGATCGTCTGCAAGACTGTTATCTGTTCTCGATAGTGCTCCCCTTGTATGCCGGGAACAGGAACATAAACGTGGAAGTGCCTGGCTCGGCCGACGTCGTCGTTTCCGGCGATACGGAAGCCTTATCGGTTGTTCTGGCCGCGGCGCGTTATTTCGATTGCACAGGGCTTTCCTAGGAGTGTTTATTTTTCTCTGCGGTAGTTTGCTTTTCTAGAAATGTTTCCCTGAGTTCGATTCGATCGCTCGACCACGTTTTCTGCGTCCTGTACTTTTGTCGTTTTTATGTATGCATTATTATATACTTTATATTTATGAAGAAGAGTTTTGAGCCGTGTCGATCAGATCTGTTCGAGAACTATAGATTTTCTATTTGGCGGAACCCCTTTTGTTTTGAGCATCTATTATCTGATCGTTGTGCCATTCGATTAATCTTTTGTTTAAGCTTTATGTTTTCTTGAATTATTAGGACTGGTGTTACCTAATGATCATGCAAAATGCAACAATGTTTCAGTTGAAATAAGGCGCCCATTATTTTTATCACCCGCGATGAGACGTTCGACGTAACATCACGAATGATAAATTGCAAAACCACGATGTACATAAAATATACATGTATGTACATATATATATATTGTATATATTTGTGTACGTATCGTTATCGGTTAATAGCTGAGGTGATAGTTGCAAGCTATTCTCAAAAAATGCGATCGCTTTAATCATTCTTCGACGTTGCCCCACACAAGCACGAAAACGTTAAAAAAAATTTTGCCGATAAGCCGATGATAAGAATGTATGTACAAGATTTTCTGTCGAAGACAAAGGGAGATATCCGACAGGGCAAGTGAAAGTCTCATTTAACCCTCATCCTTATCATCCTTTAAAAAATGTCCTATTAAATTTCGTCACTATTCTTACCATTATTCTTATCATTATTGGATTTTATACCGTTGATAGTACTATGGTAATTGAATATATCAATTCACGATTCACGTATACATTCACGTGTACTTACATACAGGGTGGTCAATGACCTCGCCAAAAAATCATTCCATTTTATCCACTACGATTTCCTAATTATTCCAAGCATCTAACGAGATATCTGCTAATTTCTCAACGAGTGATTACGTTAATCGTCGGTTACATCAGACCGAACTTTATTCTACATTCTACGAAACATCATTCTGTTGTGTTTCTCTAACAAAAAAACCAAACATCTCTCAACAGGAAGTTCTTCCTCCCTGTGCACGATACGATTTTCTAACAGGTTCGTTTAAACGAACGAAAAGCAACTGGAGCAAGCTCATTGAAATTCGCTCGGCCGCTATTCGCTGACCCAGTCCACTCGTTGAAAATATATTTCGAACGACGAGGAACAGGCGGGCGTAGATTTCGGGAATCCGATCAGCGCGAAGATCAAAGAGACGTACTTAGATACGATTATGCCTGACAGCCATTATGGTTACACACCGCAGCTGCATCTTTGTGGGGAAATCAAAGGAAGGGCGGACCTCGAAACCTCGAGAACGACCTCGCTCGAGGTGGATTGCGACACTTGACAATGACGGTCGATGCCAACGTCCATTCACCGTAACATCCGTGGACTTTGAAGCGGCGACACTTATGGAATATACCTAGCCTGTGTACCGCGACCGGTATTCGATTTAAGTTTAACCCTCTGAGCTCAACGTAGCGACGAAGGAGTGCTCCCATTGTACGGATCTACCATTCTGTATTTCCGGGTTAACGGGGATTAACCGTGTTTCCCCTGTGTATCCGGGACGCGGCGAAAAACAGGATTACATACTTCGGGCGGAAGGAGCAAGTGGGTGTTGAAGAATCAATTTCCGTGGAACGTTTCTTTTCCCTTTTTTTGAGGGCACGGTTGAAGTGCACGGTAAAGTGTAATTTGTTGGGATTATCATGGTTTCAGGATGGTTCCCTATCATGCTGCTTAGAGATTCCAGAACTATTCGATAGAAATAATCGATTGGTTATGAATGATTGGCTGTGAACCATTGGCGTAATCGACGCCAGTTTGATAAATAGCAATAGCAGTTATCGTTATCGAAAGTAAAATTAGAATTTGCAATTTAATTCGCGCTCGTGTTATTTAATCTTATAATTTCTGCGGGAAGAAAGTTTCATCCATGCAAATATTTTAATATTACGTAATTTCTGATTATGACGTTAAAATTAGATAATTAACCGCGGACCAGATCTGTGAACTCTTTATATTTGTCCATTTGCATCCCATTGGAAGAAGTTTGCCCTTCAATTAGTTGAATTTAGAATATCCTTTCCGGGAATAAACGTTCTGCAAATTGAAACAATTAGCACAATATTTTTTTCAATATGCTGTTTTACAAATGTCCACAAACTTGCCTAAATAAAAGTGTTATCAGACTGTGAATATTCGTGCATTCGTTGAAATACGAATGTATCCTGTTATCGATGCATAATTGACACGGTATTACCAAGAGCAAGTAAATACTGAAATTGAGAGAGGCAAGTTCATATTTTCTGTACGTACTATGATATAATTTCGCAACATCTTTGCACGGGAATTAGAGACGATTAGTTATCTAATACTGCGCACTTATTACATAACGCAGAACATATTTTATTTCATTTCGATACTGTTTCAAATCTGTGTGGTTTAGAAACTTACATTGAATTTATCGCGCGGTGGTCGTCACACGGTGAAGTTAAATGACACACATAAATACTGCCAAGGAATTCCCAACGATCCAATAGATTTTCTGCATCGTCTGTATCGTCGGAAGATAATTCAATAGAATATCCAGCAACGAATTAAATAAGTGATCTATAATCTGGAATTTGTTTCCAAATTTTCTCTGCAACGAACACCAATGGCATAGGATGAGCAATTGATTTGCATAATCCTTTTATTTAACGATGCGCATAATAAAACATGGGTTGGTCCAAATAGTTGTCGCGCAGTGTACATTGGACATTACGAAACTCCCAACAGAATATCGCTTAATACAATGACCTGAAACCTTGGAGAGTAATACAGATTATCAAAATAGAATGTGTAATGCCCAGATGAAATTATTAAAGGCCACACCGGCTAATCAAATTTCCCCGCATTTATCATCAGCATTTTACTTCTGATAATAAATAGTGCAATTGTAACTTATTGCTGGACTATTATTGATCTGTATCCGATATCGAATACAGAGCGTGCCGGATATACACGCGCGCGCGCGCGCGCGTGCGAACCGAGACACCGTGGCACACATCTGTGTTACATTGGGATCGATCAAAAAGTATCGTTGTAGAGTCTGCATTGCGCAAAATGTGCCTGCGTTCGACAACTGCGCCCTCCAAAAAATATTTGGTCATCGTCAATATTAACGAGACGTTTCTTCACGTTTTCGAGGAGGTGCAATAAAACTATTAAACAGGTACATTGTGCAATTATACGCTGTCAAAGCATCATTTACGCAAGCCACGATGAAGAAAATTTGAAATGAACAAAAGTGTGGATTTTGGGGTGAGTTCGATTTAGGGAAATGGGAAGTGTTAATGAAGGGGCGATTTTTTTTCTTTCACCGAACTTCCTCGATTAATTACGAGAGACGTGTAGATATTCGATTTCGCCAATATCGAAGGACAAGAGGATGAAATTTATTCATCGAACATACTCAAGATAAACCCAAGCCTATTTCATGGGGATAGCCTTCTGTTTGCTATTCGACGAGGCGAGGTAAATAGTTATTATTCATACGACAGTGGATCTTCGGTGTTGGTTCAATTCTTTAAACGCCATTCGAAGGTTACATTCCTTGGTGTAATTGAAGTTTTTTTCTTTTTTAATATCATCTGTCATTTTCGTCGCGAAAAAGGAGTTTCATTGAACAAAATGAATGGTGATCTTGGACTCTCAAGAGATACAAGTGGCAACAAAAAAATTTAGTTTCACATTATGTGGCTATTCTTCATCGTGCATATTATTATAACTATTTTACAGACAACTATACAGTCGATATTAATGAATATTCCTCACTTTTGTGTCTTCTCATCGTGTGCGATTAGAATATTGATTTAATAACATGCCTCACTCGAATGGAAATTATTATTCGATATTCACTTAACTGTTAAAACTTTGACACCAGTTTCCTCGTGGCCACGAAGCGTTCGGTTTTTCTCGCAATAATATTTTCATTTTCATTCACCAAGTTTCGAGATATTTCCCTTATTGATTGAATGAGTTAATATCGAATTCGTTCCTGCGAATTCGAGGCCAGAGTTATACGCAATACATTTTCGCATATACTCTAGAGTTTAGATCAATTTGAATGCAGCAAGGAAATTCATCTCTCCCAATTCGTGTACGAATTTAATATTCAATTTACGTCCAGTCGGAACGTCCAAGGTAACCGAATGTTAATTCCAGGCTCTACACGGAGATGTATTCTCCTTTCTTGTGCAACAGACCGATGGTTATTACGGGTATGCGAAATATACATATGTACATACCTATCTTCGATTGCGAAAATACAGTCACCATAGAGAAGATTCACGATTAGAGCTGTGATAGAATAAATTAATTCGCATCGAATTCAGATTGCATCAAATAAAAGCAGATTCGAGCTACTGTATATGCATGGATTTCGTTCGTAATGTGTCACGGTTGTGATAAATATTTAGATCTGCGTAGTTTGATCCGAATGAAGCAAAGAAATTCTTGTTCAAACTTCACATGCCAGACACACTTTGCCAATTTACTATTCGCAACTGTTTTCAATAAACATACATCATTATTATCATTATGCGTATTACTGTTGCTACCACTATTATCAGAACTTGCAATTATGTGCATTAGAGTTTTATTTTGCAACAAGTCCTTGGGTTTCTTTAATATCTACACAGTAAAAAACAAAATCCATAAGTCATCGAAGCGTTGTCATTATACTCGAGGATTTAACTTAATCAGCATCGTAAAACGCAAAAAGTATTGGGATGAACAACGAACCCTCTCATTGAATCGTCGTGCAATATTCAGTGATCGCTGTTCGTAAGTGAGCTCATCCGTCAATAGTTAAAAAGTAAATGATTTGGAGTGCAACCTTACAGTTTAGAATACGCAACCGATAAGGGCAGGAGGTTCCAAGAATGATTATTGTTCCAGTGTTACTTACTTCATTCGCAGATAAGAATTGCGACGTATTACTTCTTACGAAAGAATTCAATCGGAAGATCTGTTGCGAAATGACCACCGTGATATAATGTAGAATTACGATGCAAAACGACAGCTTATAAGAACTAAGTATAAAGAAGCTCAATTATGACCAGCAATTTTCGCGCGAGACGATAAATATTTAAAGCTCGCAGTCCTGTTGGTCGATTATTCTCGCTTACATTCCGGATACAAGTGCGTACAATTTTCGCGGACGTCTTCGATACCGTCAATGAAAAGCGGAGGTCGAAGAATTAACATAAGCCAAGTACATTCGTGACATTGTATGTTGTACATTCCATACGTGCGAAAAAAGAAGAGACTTATAAAGTTAAATGCATTTATGACTCTGCCATTTCCTACATCACAAAAGAGTAACCTTTGTCATCCAAATAATAAAAGATAAAGTAACCATTAATCATTCAATGACATAGCACTATACACCGTGCATGCATTTGTTACATTGCCGCGATCAACTAAAACCGAGCTAGATAGAAGCAAGAAGTAATGTTCCCAACTGATATAAATAACAAATAGATTAATCGTTAACAATGAAAATATCTTCCATTATCATTTTGAGTGTATCTCATTGACAGAAATTATTCTTTTTCCGTTCAACACTATTTCATTAATAACAACTTGCACCTTTCAATGATACTTCACCAACGATTACATGCGTCGCCGATTGTCCTTCCAACAAATCTTGCATTATCTTTCTCCCACCAAGTTTTCCCTGTTTCCTCGGCCCGAAAAAGATTCTCATCATTCACTAGATGCCTGGATATTCACGTTTTTCCCCAAATGCATCAATTTGCATGGCTCATTCGCGCACGTACACATGCATACATATTATGTATACGCCAGACAAGCGGATATGAGCGTCGCGTATTCGTGACACGAATAAGTGGTACGAATTCGCGTATCCGGAATGGATATGCTGATTCGTGAAATGCACCGCGAAACAACCTACGCATCCTGCAACACGGAGGAATACCG
Source organism: Nomada lathburiana (assembly GCA_963667235.1). NCBI lineage: Eukaryota > Metazoa > Arthropoda > Insecta > Hymenoptera > Apidae > Nomada > Nomada lathburiana. The sequence continues at coordinate 14,271,162 of OY763903.1, read as the reverse complement.
GTCTAAGGTCCGGGACGGGGACCCGACGAAAAATTGTGGAACCGGTTCGTCAGCATTTTCGCTCGTGCCCAGGGCAATCACGAGGAAGGATAAATAGTCGAAGGGAGAAGCTAAGCAGGATAAGGAAGAGGGAACAGGAACGGGAACAGCGTTGCAAGTTTCTCTAACGATGGGAACGAAACGATACGAATCGATCCGGCGAAGTTTTGTTAGGGGAAAACGCGTGGAAAATGGGTGAAGGTTGTTTCGAATGGTTTTGATTATAGTTTGTGCAGGAAAAATATGCGAATGCGAAGGGAAATGCACAACATTAATAATGGATTGTGGCATACCGCAAGGAAGATATATACAGGGCAAATAACATATACAATAAGTTAACTATTTTATGAAGACAAATTAATAACGATCAAAACCGGATAATTGCCAATCGAACTCGAAACTCCTTGACCTACACCCAAAAAGCCAGCATGTTCTATTCCAACTCAACGTCAGCCCATATGGCATGCAAGAGTCTCTCAACAGGCACGAAAGTTCATTAATCGAAACGAATGCCCATGACGAGCAACCTTCGTTGCTTCCAAAAAAGGAGGATAACCTCGAGCAAAGGCCTCGAGACGGTCGAGGATAGGGACGAAGGAACTTCGACAAGGATACACGGTTCCTCCCACGAGCGAGTGACGATCACGAACGACGGCACGGGACGACGCTGACTGTGAGATAAGACGACGAGATATCCTCCGGTCGTCGTAGCAATGGATGCACCGTGGCTTTCCATTTATCGATCCCGGAACCGTGAACCGCTCGTCCACGTCTTCGACGATCACGCTTTCTCCCGTGGTTTCCTTTCGGGAAAAGCTGATCGCGTGGGCTCGTTGTCCCGCGGGAGATCTGCGACCTTTTTGCGTGGCAAGGAAGTGCTTTCTCTACTTACTTGGCCGGTAAAATGTAACCGATCGATCATTTTTCATCATTCGCCGCAGCCGCAGATGAATATCGAAGAAATGTTTTCGCTACTTCTTTTCTTTCTTTTTGTTTATAGATAATGTGGACTGATTTCTCGTGGTTTTTCTTCTCTCAATATTAGCGAAACGGGGAATTATTTAGTGGGAAAAAAAAAATGGCGAAAGATGGACGTCTACCAATACGATTGTTTCCGGTATATGACAATCAGCTTCCAGAATATCCGTTACAAATTGTCGACTTATCGTTCCACGAGGGTCTCACCCTTTCTCGGTCGCGCCACTAATAATGAGCCATCTTGTACGTCTCTAAAAAAAGGTGTCTACACACGCTTTTATACTATCTGCGAGTAGAAAAACCGAATACCTAGGAAATATCGTAACAAGGACTACGTAGAAACGGCGTAACGATACAAATAGTTTCCTAAAATGCTCTACATACTTCCGAACAGATGGGCGCCCCCAAATTCTATCGCAGGGCTGAAAATAATATGCCACGTGCGCCGGTATACGTGTCCCTACTTGTGGCACCGTTAAAGCACACGTTTCCATGGGGTTGGGGATAAATCGAAGCGAAACGTGTCGTATCCCCCGCCCTGGCTTTTCTCGTTCGGCAACGTCCACTTCCTCGATCGGTTTCCTCCTGGACAGCTGCTCGTCTGCGCAACGAAAGATAGAGGCTACAACTGAGCAGGATGCGAGCATCCTTTCGAGAATTCGTTTCACGAGAAACGTTCCTGTTTGTATTGTGATCCGTGTTGTTGTTATTCATCACAGGTACGATCGTTCCCTCGGCCATTTGTCGGGGAAGAAGATGCATGTGCAAACGTTGTTTAAATCATTTTCGGACGTCTCTGCACTTCGGTTGCGCGTAGATTTATCCGTTACGATATTCCCTTATCTCTCTTTTGGTACTACTATTTACTTCGCCTTGTTCTTTACGATTATTATTATTGTATGATATTATTTACGAAAATAAATGAAGCGATTAGAAACAATTGCGTGACGAATGTAGAATTCACGAGTCAAATATCTAGATTGGCAATTGATTCAATAAGAGAACGTAAACAAAGTTTCTGCGTGAGATATTTTTACATTTACGCCCCTCCGTTAAATATAATCGTTCGGCAAATATATATTTCCCATTAAACATCAACTTGCCCGAGCATTCTAAAATACGAACGTGTGCATCCTACAAATCTATCTCCACTATCAATTCACCCGATAGTGAATCCCCGTTTAGTTACACGAAAATCCCCTCCGTGTGTCGTATTTCCCCCCCGTGATAAAAGTCCCGTTTAAAAAAAAAAGAGGCAATTCATAGGCTGAACTCACGCTGCTGGGAATTCTTCATTATCGTCGCGCAAACGTTCCATTGTAACGAAGCTGCCGTATGATTTGATGCTGAAACATTCTTACGTAAATTCCGATTCTCTCACTCAGTGACACCGTAACGATCGTCACGCAACGCGGCTGTGACGTGCTGTCGTTTAAAGTTTAAAACGTCGAGCATTGCACTCCGACACCGGCAAACTGTTGCCCCGGAATGCGCTCACTGATTCATAGGTTACAATAAACACCATTGCGTCGTGCACGCGAGCGTAAACACACCTTCCTTCGTATCGATAATCGCCATCGGGATTGCGTCAGGTTGTGGGATCGAGAAAAATCACGCGGGGGAAAAATCGTAGGTGGAGAGAAAGAAGGAAAAAAGAAAAAAGGGAAAAGAAACCGGGCACGTGCTCGCCCGAGAAGGAATGACTCCGTGTGATACGATTGCTAATCAACGATGCAAGTTATATCGATTACGTATCCGGATACACGCGTGTGAGTGTCTGGTAATCGGGCAGCTTTATTCCCCGGCATTGTTAATCCCTCGATTCATGGATCGGTCGTTTTGTTCCGTGAAACGGATGAATCGTTGTTTGCCTTATTGGAAACAATGCTCGTCATCAAGTGGAAGTTCTCGTTTCGATAAGTTGATTTAACGTTGATTCTGGTATATATGTATTCTGGAGCAGAGATTAGAACTAGGTGGATACCGGAAGTGTAGTGCGTTTCATACGCGCGGACTTTCGTTGCAAAATGATTTCAATGAAAAAGTATGGATAGTTCTATCCCTAAATTATTCTAACACAACTTCTAATAGCCTGTTTCTTTTAAGATGAAATTAATCTAAAATAAAACCTACGAAACAAAAATCTGTCTCAGCTATCAAAGAAATATAACTTTTACGCAGCCTTGCGGCGAAGAAAATAACGTTGAAGGGAATACATGCTCACGGTCAGTTAATATAAACAATTCCAAACAAAAATTTATCCTATGCAGTTTTGTCTGGTACTGTGTACCGGAAAACGTTCTGACAGAGTCGGTCCTCGTTAGAGCCATTGTTATCAAGGTAGGCTCGACCAGTCGCACGTTTTAAATTTTAAAGTCAGCAGACCGATATTGCCGGTAGTCTGGCTCGTCAGTGTACTGACAATGAATGCTCGATTCGTTGATTTTCGAGGACACTTCACTGAGAAACGAGCGAAACGAGAGTCACGAGAGAATGCCGACCTCGGCTCGAGGTTTGCATTGCCCTGTGTTTCGCAGCTTCGTCCCCACCACATTGGGCGTATACACACACACACGCACACAGAGAGAGTTCAGGAACATCGGTCGATGCAACGTTTAAATATATTACGCTAGACGACAACTAATTGTAAGCAACACTTTTCACACCTACATACCGGTAACAAATGATGCAACAGAGGTGCAAAATCTGATTACCCAAGTACATATACAGGTGTTCCTTTTTACGAAACCACGGTGCAATATAGTGGTTAATTTAGAAGAGGAATTTCTACGAATAATATCTATTATTTATTCTATTATTTTTCTTCTCTTTAAATACCGCAGAAATCTGGCCAAATTTTTAAGGTTCTGAGTAATCGATTACGTTCGAACTGGCATTGAAATTTAGGGTTAATTCATTACATCTCGCGATCGATATTAATCGATGAAACAATGGATTTATTCTATTTCTATTACTATCGGACCATTTTTGGCCAATGGGTAGGTGAACCTTGAAGTACACCGAGGATCACGTTCAACGAACAGCACGTGGAATTTCGCGAGCGTGGAAAGGATCGACATTTCGACAGTCTTAAACAGTTCAAGTCCAACCAATTTCGCGGTGTCGAATTGCCTGCTTCAATACGACGTTGGTCCCTTCCTTTCTCGCGTCTGTTGGACCACGCTCGATTTTGCGACACCTTCCTGCGTGGCCGCAACACAACGCAATGTGCCTCTAACGCAACCGCACGCGCGCGCGAACAAGAGAGCGGGCACGCGCGTAATTGCACCGGCACGGCATGGCGGTATCGGCTTCGTAACACATTTTAACGAGCGTGCACGTGCACGGAAATCGTCGAAATCGGTGACGTTAATCGCAATTCAATGGAGAACACGGGGCAATATCTTAATTACAAGGAAATGTTTAAGAAATATTTTATGTATCTCGCTTTTTTAATTTATCAAACATTGCATCCCACGAAGCCTCGATTAAAACGTATCGAGAGGTATTCCCAATTTAATTGGGGTAAAGCCTGCTGAAACAAAGTTTATATCACTTAAGACTCAAGGAAACCTTTCTCCAATTAACACCTCGACAGTCCATAAAAATTCTTCGAACGGCGACTATGTGTATCGCGTTTCGAAGTAAGGGGTTGCACACGTATACACGTATACACATTTCTCTCGTTACTCTGCAACATATAGCGGAAGCGCAATGCTGCAACGCTCTCCTAGGTATGTATACCTATACACGGAGAGTCTCGTGTATATGTATATCGTATCGTGCGCCCATTCATTCTCACTCCGAACTCGGCTAGGCTGGCAGGTTTTACCTGCTCGAACGGAGGCCAGAATGAGAGTAGGGCAGACAGAGAAGAGAGAGGATCCGAAGATTGGTAAATCGCGCGTCATTGAAAACTCTCGATCCTCCGATTGTCCTCGATTATAAAGTATTCACCTGCGCGCGAAAATTCTATTTCGAGATCAACCGACGGCAGATCGTTTTCTCTATTTTACACTTTAACACTGACTTCGTATAACTTCGTATATACTCGTTGTTCACTACAATTTTGTACTTTAGAATACTTCGGAATAAGTATCAACGGAACATTGACAATAATCTAATTTAACTGCAGCGCTCAATATTTATTTACTAAATCACACAATCGTGATCTTGCGTGGCACCTTTTATTTCCAGTCTCTTGTAATTAGTACACGATAACACCAATCGTTCTCCGCTGCACATGTACACGAATATTCCCGCACCTGAACATTGAGCCTCGAATGTCCATAATAGCGGACTAAAAATATTTATTAAAAAATGCGTGCAAGGTGCGCAACAATCTCTGTTCGTTATTTTCGCTCAAGTATAATGCCTTCGTTTTTACGAGGCACGAAATGCAAATTATTCGCGCCCATACGCCGCCCGATTTTGTTCCCCGGGCCGGGTTTACCTTGGACGTTATTAATTTCGCGAGACGAAAAAATATTGGCCGTGTTCATTGAGGAACGAGACAAGGCGAGATGATAGTGTGGGACGAGTTTCGCATGAACATGTTGTTGCAACACGCTGATGCAACCGTGCGAGTAGAATAAAAATATGAATAACTGTTATCACAATATGTTTCATTGACTATTGCAAAACAGCGTGTACGCTAGCGAACATTGCGCTCGCGGTATCGCTTATATTATCTAACGTTATCTGTATTTTTGTTTACTCGTTTCTTATATACATTATGTATGTATATGTACATATATTTTTATATCAGCGTAGAAGAGAATGATCTCGAGAGAAATTGGTGCACACGCGGAACGGAATAATCGGTGTAGCGGCTCTTCCACTGCTTGGAAATGTTAATTAATTCGCGCGAAAATATTTGACGCAACGGTGGAAAGAAAGTGTTGGTCAATTGAGCGAATTCACGGTGTTATTGAAAGTATTCCAGATATCTACTAACGAGATTTCTTGTACCTATCAAGGTTGGACCGTAACGAGGTTAAAATAATACGATTGTTTTATGTCGTTATCAAATTGTTACGGTCTAGAACAAAGATATTGGACCTGAGCGTATCAAGCGAGACGCACTCGATATAACTACAATTCCCTCAATAGAAAATGTCTTTCAAACTAATTTGACAAAAGTGTCATCTGAATTATATATGTACAGATGTAGAAATACTTCCGAAGTTACGTCTAAATCAGTTCTCCAATTAACGACTAAATAAACATCTGCGGATAATTTTACCCCCCGCCAGGCAAATGGTTCAGTTACTCTTTACAGCACACCAAGTCTCGCAGATAATTCTCAACCTTTAACTGCTGCATACGTTGCCTCGAAACGAGTATCCTTTTCAGGTTAACGACCATTTACGTAACAATGGTGCCGGTGTACCAAAAATTTGACTCTGTTCTCCGCCGCGTGTAAGAAGGTCGCGCGGATCCTAACTCGTATAAATTAAAGGAGAAAAAGCATGCAACGCGCGATAAAGAAACGAAATAATCCCATTTTCCATTTTACACGGCAGACAGATCAGGTCGCGTTGGAATTGATTTTCCTGAATAGCACAATAGGCGGGGAACGAACGATTCTCCGACGGTTTCGAGGGAAACCGTGGATTTCGTGGATCTCGTTATCACGGCCGTCTCCGAGCCAATCCCCGTTCGTCGTTCACGGAGCACGTTGTTTCGCAAGAAGACAGCCAAGGAACGCCGGTCCGCAACGATAAAAGAATCATCCCACCTTCTTTTTCGTTTTATCATTTTCTTGTTCAATTTACACGACCCTTTTATTTTACTGACCTTCGTCTCGAGCCGCCAGACACGTTGGATTTGATCGACCAGGGACCGCGACATCGTGTTCTGTGCAATATCGACTTCGAGGTCGATCTTATACACGCTTCTAAGCGGAGGTAGAGGTATTGCTGCTTCATCGTTTCAATTAACAGATTGTTGCCGATGTTAGGAACATTAATCCCATTCGTCACGATTGAAACATTTATACGAGGTGGTTGTACGATTAACGATCGAGTGTTTCGTTTTCGTTGACGGTGGGACGTTTTGTGTTTCATTGATTTTTATGCCGGGATAATTCATGTTTATTCATTCGCTGTGATGTAGCGTCGTAAGCGGGTTCTGGTATGGTTTGCGTTGCATGTTAAGTAATTAAACCTTTTCAAGCAACTCGAATAATTCATGCTCGAACGGTGTGCTCGAATTTTCCTCGTCGTGAAAATTATTTATATTTTATCCCGTGGAAATTCCTAATGACCGGATCGGCGTAAAATATTACTCTAACCGCGGCAAAATTGATCAGTTCACAAATTTTCGATGGTTGATCTTGTACAAACGATCTTCGCAAACCGAAAATTGAGAAATATTGTACGCGAACTAAGCAATATTAAAGATTATTGGGTATTACTCATTTATTAAGGTGTGTACCAGAACTCGTACGAAATATCGATTATTTGATTGATCGCGGTATTCGTGGCAGGCGAATTACGACCAACTCTTTCGTTCACCTTTGTGGAGCTCATTACTAATTCGCTAAGAAGAAAGAGGAATGATATCATTCATTGTTTCGAAAGGTCGAGCTTAAGCGAGCCTCTAGCGAATGAATATTCGCTCGCCGATCATCGCGATTCCGTGAATAGGTAGCTTGGCGATTTTAAACGAGCCTTCAATGGATCTTAAAGCTGTTGCGAAACATGAAACATTTGGTAGACTAATCGCGTATCGTTGAATTCCTAATCACTCCTGATGCAAATGAAAGAAACATTTCCTCCTCCGTATCCTTTTTTTAAGTATTTGTTCACTTGTTATATTAGTTTGTTCTTTTTGGAGTTCGAGACAAGTACAAATAAGAGACCTACAGACACATTCTTTAGTGCAGTGAAGAAGAGATATTGCATACATGGAAATTGTCATTGAGATTGTCACTGTAATGAGATATTTATTGGTGAAACTAATTAACTTGCAATTCACCTTACGACGCGGACAAATTTTTCGCTCGAGAATTGGAGTCAAACCCCATCATTTGCAAATGGCGCTGTTTCTTAAATCAAAAAGATTCGATCGGCAGAAAGTCTTCAATTTCTAGCAGAACGATTCAGATGGATCGAGGGTCGAACTTGACATCGGTCGAGGTTCTCTTCGCGGCACAGAGCACTCGATATAAATTGCATTCGCGACGTATCCTTGCCGGGATGACCCAGTTACACGGTTGAACCCCTTGAAATCGTACATACAAGAATTTATCGAGTGCGGCTGAAGGCCGTCGAGAGGAATCTTTTCTGTCGACCAGTAAGATAGCATGTATTCGATGTGCATATCTTGTTCAGTAGAATCAAATGTCCGCTCGAGTGTTTTTTTTTTGTATGCAAAGAACACGGGGCACTTGAGATCGTAATTTGCACAATTGTGTCCCTCGATTAAACACTTGTCTCGACAGTGAGATGAAATTTCTGCGTATGGACAATGGCGAATAGAAGAAATAGCGTGGAAACATTTTCCTTTCTTTCCTGTTTATTAAACGCTGATAATCGCGCAGTGTATTATTATAAAAAAAATACAAATGATTATCAATGCATCAAGATAGCTTGCACTTCCGAAGCTACTAATTTATCATTTGAACGAAATCGATTGGTAAACCTGACGAACCTTCGATTAACTAAGAATCGACCACGAAGTAGAGAAACCAACAACGATCACCTGGACGAGACGTGTATGCCCAGTCTGATTCACCGTGTGACAAACTAGTAAGTTTTCTCTCCCTCGCTGAAGAACTTAAAATGTGTCTTCATCCGCGATCCAGTTTTACTCGTTCTTCCTGTGGACCGTGGGACTTTTAACGGCGAATTAGAGACGAACCGGATGCAACGTATGTTTCGCTGGCGTGCGTATATCCGCGGAAATTGCAATTGTGTGTGGACGACGCGAGCGCGAAAGTTAGTAGCTCCGACAGTGTTTCAGACGTTGCTGCACCGTTGTGCACCGTGGCTTTCTATGTTCCGCATTTTCTGACTCTTTTTCCCCGCCGGTGCAACGGATATACCGGCTGTCGTGACGCGTCGAATTGCCCTATCAACTTTTTATCGCGTTGCACAAAACATAAATATTTCAATAGCTACGCATTTCTGTCGAATTATCGAAATTCGCGATGCTCCGCCGAAGATGAGAGCCCTTCGAATCGGCGAAACGTTGGAAATATTGTAAACAGAAGACATATTCATTCTTGCGGCATTCGAAACGATAACTGTCGTAAAAAAATCCCGACACGTGTTACAAATGCACAATCAATCATCGGTGTGCGAAAAAACGCAGGACGATTATGTATTTGCGTTCAGCTGAACATATTAGAACGGCGCGTTATCCGTCGCGCGAGTAATTCCGTTTTCCGCGTACTCGTGGTGCGCGAGTTAATTGCACGGATAATTAAAATGTTTCTTCATTCGCAGGACAATTTGTCGCCGTCAAACGGAATGATTGGAACTTAAAGGAATCACACGTGTGTAAACTCACGGCTGTTCATTTAAATCGTGTGATGAATTAAAAAAAGAAAAACCCATCGATTTCTCTTGGCTGATTCGCGAATGTTAAAAACGTTCGAAGATCGAACGACTATCATTCGCTTCAGGAATTTCCTGCTATTAATTGTTAGACAATGCACAGAATTATCGGCCGAAGTTGTACGCACAAATTGATTCCGCGAATATCAGCGAAAATATACCTTTGCCTATCTGTAAAATTATAAGGACTAAACCTGCCAATTCACGCAATAAACAGTTAAAATTATATTCAATTTGAAACAAACTGTTACCACTGACATATTAAATAATGTTTCTTTCCGCCTGCTATTTTCTTTGAATTATTAATTCCTTATCAGATAAATTGTCCACCTTTCTCTTTTGCAAATATAATTTGCTTCCTTTATATCTATTACTTTAAATCTATCGTTATTTACGTAGCCATTAATCTTTCTCGTCTGTGAAGAAAAACGTTGCAGGTTCCCCTTCGAGGGAACAAAAAGTGTAATAGCATCACGTGTATCTACGTATAGCATCGTCTCAATGAACGTACCTACGTGTCTTCAACGAGAAACGCTCTCCTAAGCTCTATTAGAATCGCCGACACGGAAATGGAAATGTTCCAGAAACCGTGGTATTAAGGTGTATCCTCGTCAACGCAATTCGGGTCACGTACACACAAAACGTATAATAAATCTCCCATAGTAAAACCACGTTTACGGAACAGAAACGCATAGAAACAGCGAGAAGCTGTTTATATTTTTCAAACAGATATTACGTTTGATAATAACATTTCATGAATAAGCAAAGAAGCACAAAATATATAAAAGCATTATGCTTAAAACCATTGCGAACCAAGATAATATCCAGGAGAAATCGATATCTCTCGTATTTATCCTTCCTTCAAACTATCCATGCCAAAAGATGAAACAGAAGTGGAATTAGAAGATTTTCCCCGCATTCTTATTCCCTGTGTAAATTCCAAAGGAAATCCACGCGCGTATTTCTAACCCTCCACGTGTACAGCTTGACATATTACTGGCTGCGTGAATAACATCGAAACTTTAATTCCGTGTAGCGAACAATAAACTCGAAAATGCCAACGTTATCGATTTCGCGGGAAATTGCGTCAGATTACGACGCCGCTCGCGTCACGGAAACGATAAGCGACGCGTTCGCGTTCATGCGAGAACATTCCCACGTTTCCGATAACCGTTCTTAATTGGCCGTGTCGGGGGAGGACACAGGATGGATCATAAAAGCCGACAATAAATGTAACGATGGAAGAAGCGGCTGAACAAACAGATTTCAACGATACCCTGCACGAATGAATTGGAATTCCTCGGCTCTTATTCCCGGATATGACGGCGTCGCTTACAAGACGAGCTTCCGTCACTATTCTACGATACATCGTGCGATATTTCTCGTGAATAGTACTTCCTGCATCTATTTTCTGACCGGGCTTCTGCGGGCTCTCGATAGAAATATTTTCGCCCTCAAAAATAAATAAGGAAAAATTGGAAATCGGAGTAACAATTTATTTGCAGTAATATAATTAGCACATTTTGCAAGAACAAATCCACATACGTACGATATTTATTGTCATTGCTTAGTATTTTTGTTCGTTCATTTGCTGATTGTCCAAACAAATTTCTTCAAACACGTTTATTTAGAATTATCAAGATCAACATATGTAATTTACGTATAAACATTTTATCAGTTTATCCTCGAGCAGTAACAATTACGCGAAACATCTGCAATACACCTATTATGAAATTAAACAGTGAATGCGTTCGATACGTACTCCGAATCGAATGTACTGTTACTCACAAACTTAAGCGTGCACCTTGCACTGCTAAGGAAAATTCACGGGGAAATGAATGCATGCACGCACATATTGTTTAAACATTAACGAATGGCATTTCGTTAAAAATTTTCCTTTGCAAATATACGAACAAAATATATATGTGTTATGATTACACTATCGTACTACGTATGTTTGCGCCAATTTTCCGGTCGATTTTCATCGCCAACATTGAGTGTACGGTCAATTCTGTGCGGAAACTGTACAAGCCCTAGAAGCTTCCCAAATAATTTCCATTGAGAACCTCGCGAAGAATATAATGCGCCTTTGCCTGCCAAATAAGTACCTGTAAATTTCACTTTACCCCCGACGAGCGCCGAGAGTAGCGTTCACTTCAACAGAGCTACATATACCTGCGAACTTTCAGCGAAAGGTTCTAATCCCTGCGACAAATTCGGTACAGCAAACTCGTAAAGCAGATTTCGACGTGTCCCGAAACTCGAACACGAATAAAGTCGTGTTTGCAGGGAATCCCTGGAAAATCCTTTCGAACACGCGCGCCGTCCCATTCAGAAGGCGAACGGTTTGCGGATTTCTCGACGTTCAAAGTAACGATCGTGCGCGTACATGCTCTACGCTGTTTTCCACCGCTGCGATTTTCAGCGGCTTAAAAACGCCGTCCCTTTTCCGTCGTGGCGGGAGATTGTCATCGATCGTGGACGGGTTTTGTTCGATACGAAAATCCGGGAAAAGCGGATTCGTTGCCGCGTGGAAAAGCAACGGGGATGAATGAACGAGCCGGAAAGGGGGAAGAGATCGTTTTACGCCCGACTTCCGGGGAACGTTCTACTTTACCTGGCAGGAGGCAGAATTGCCAGGATTTTGGGAACAGAGAATGGGGATGGGATGAAAGGGAGGTATCAACGGGACAGCTGCCTTTCTCGGGGTCCATTCAACGGCTCGGCGCCAGAAAAATATTTACCCTTCCTTTCGGCTACTCTTCGTTGTGACAGAGAGAAATGTGTTGAGGTTTTACGTATTACATATAGTATACTAGTGTGCACATATGTATGTGCCCGGTTCTCGAATTTTATTCCTGCACTTTTCTATTTCTAGTTTGCCCCTCATCTTCCTTTCGTTTTAATGGGCGTGTTAGGTTTGACGGTTTTATATTTGATTGCTATTAAATTGCCGCTCAACCCTTTGATGCTTGAATTGTGTTTTGCTCCAAAAAAAAAAAAGAGGTGAAAAATGATCCAGATCGCCATTTATTTGCAATATTTACCTTTCGAACATTTTCCCACGACACTGACACATTTGTTTACGCTAGTTCTGTCATTGGATGCAATGACGTGATTCTACAAAGAACACGAGCCAAAGTGTGTTGCAATTTAGCTAGGATGCCTTTAGGCGTCGACACGTTCCAGAATCAACGATGACGATACAGTGGATGACTAACAGGACTGTATCATCGAATGAAATTACGCGCGGGTTCGTTGTCCTTCACTTCTGAAAACTACCTTGCTGCTTCACATGCCGGAAGTTACGCGTCCCGAAAAATATTCGACAGCTTTGAATCGGCGCGATTAATACGTCATCGGTGCCTATCAAAATTTGGGACGGTATCACCGGAACATTTCGTCATTAATCTGATAACACAGAAACGCCGCGACACGATGCGAGAGTACCATCGCCTAGATTCCAGGCCCTAGAACAGAATTATCGATTTACGAGGTATGTTTGCTTTTCGATATTAGATATTGCAAATAGATATGATCGAAGATAATTTGAAAACAAAATTGTGTCACAAAGTAGACCAGGATATTCATTCACGACCTTCTGTCATTAGGTAACCACTCGAATGATGTATGCAAAAATGATGAATACAATTCGCTGTTCATATTTGCCGGCGCGAATTTCTAATTCACTTGGCTAACTATGTTCTATTGCAAGAAGGCCGTTATTATATAATCTTCGTTCTTTTATGTTTGTCAATATACGAGGGGGAATAATATGGATAATTCCTGTCCACCGGCCACGATTACACTATTCTGTTGATGGCCGAAGTTAGACTCCTGCAGCCCGCACTGTTGGACAAAGGTTAGCCGACTAATTATACCGCGGTATGTAAATTATTCATGATCCATCATGGCCACCTGTAATTAAGCAAAGTGCTGTTGGCACCATAGATCTGCTCGTGTTGCAATTGCAAATAGGAGGTCCCAGTTTGTTCGTCAATTTTTAATACCGCTCCAATTACCGTGGACAGCTGTTCGCTACTTTATATTGGATCGTCTTCGACAAACAAAAGATGAGGCCTGTTAACAGGCAGAATTTGCTAAAAATAAATTCATCTATTCCTGCAACAACGATTCCCAATAGATTTGGCGTAAAATTGCAAAACGTTTCAAGATTGCCACGGCTAACCGTGCAGCACTCGAGTCCCTTCGCGAAATTTTCAAGAAACTCGCGATTTTCCGCAATTACAAAGTCCACGAGCTCGGCGCAGATAAATTTCACCTGTCTCCCAATACGAACAACGAGTTATCTAACATTCAACACGCCACGTCCGTTTCAGCCGGCTACAATATCATGCAGCACAAATTTCACGTGAACTTGCGTCAGCGAAGAAATTTCAAAATCCTCTCGCCGCTGCAATAAATCCTTCCATTGTGCGAAACGATGCTACGTAATGCGCTACCCGCAAATATGACAGCGCATACACAGCCCGTACAATTTAACGATAAGATCGCAGATTCGAAAGAACAGTTGAGCCGTTCCTAGATGATCGTTCTCTCGTTACGCGTCTAACGAACTAACAACCCTCGAGACGAACGAACGGCACGAGGAAGAATCCTTTCCCGAATCAGCAATGCGAACGATTTCCGCGCCTCCTTTCGCGACGGACAGTGGAACGAATTCCCGTGCGAGAAACAACGAGACATTGAAGGCTCCAGCTTCATAGAAACCGTCGTAGGAACACGAAGCGGATGGGTATTGGCAAATATTGAGCCTGGCATGTCACGACCACGTTCCGACTTCTGTTTGGATTGCCAAATCGCTCCGAGCCGGCTATGGTATATTGCCAAACCCCATTGGATCGTGCGCTAACACGTGTATAAAACGAAGCACGGGTTACTTACACAGGTAGAGGTGTAATTTAGCGGTATAAATTATGTACTTTGCAACTTTCGTAAGGATAACAGGTTTTTGCGCGATCCTTAGACCTGCCATTCGTACAATTTAGAAGCTAATTGGACGAGTGTATCCAGTTGAATGTGTTGGATGCTCGAGGTTGCTACGCTTGCGCGTATCGCGATTGCGGAGTGTAATAAAATTTCTGCGCTGTGCATGTACATTCGATAGTACGTAATTCCGAATGACTAATTCGATTAATGACGATTATCGGCGGGAAAATTGTTTTGAAATATTCATTTCGCCGATGCATGAGAGATGTCGTATCTTAAATTTGGAAAGTCAGCTGCTCAATAATTAAATAATTAACGCTATACGTATTTCAATCATTGTATTTTCTACGACATTGTTCGAGCCTCCGAAAAAATCGGAATTCATTGCCAAACGGTTCGACGAAATGGACGGACGAACCTATTGCACAATCTAACGCTTGTTCGAGCATCGAGTATCATTGTAGAGCTTCAACGCTGATTGCTACACCGATTGCCAACGATACAAAGAACGCGGCAACGTACAAAGCCCTCAGTACGTTCTGCACATGCTCGAAATAATTTTCCGATTCGTTAGCAGCGCATATTACACGTTATGCACATCGGGAAAAGAATGCGGGTCACGAGAGAAGATACAGCTGTTTGTCCATCGTAAGTCGTAAGGTATCCTTCGGGGGCCACGTGTCTCTGCGCATGGAACCGCACCCGAGAATAAACGCTGAGAATAAAAGGGGGAAGAGCGAACGAACTAAATAATAAATGAGTGGCACGAGTTTTAGACTGCGTAACATAAAAACGTTCTCTGTGGGTCACGTGTAAGATAACATTTCCATGCCCATCTACTGGCTTCGTTCTTTCCCTTCGATATCGAAACACGTTTAGCTGAGAAATTTCTTTCGCGGTCAGTTTGTTATTTTCAGATTTCGAAAGACGCAAGTAAAATGATATACTATCTTCCCTCGAATTGCAAGGCCAACCGTATCTCGTTTTGACGCGATCTCGCTTACGATCACCGTTCATCGGCAACGTCTTCTTCAACGTACGTCGAAGTTCCCCCTTGTGGAATCTGTCTGATCATTTCGTTCTTTACCGATCGCTCCGAAATGGAAAAAAGAAAGAACAAGAAAAAACAAGAAAAAAAACGAGGATCCTAAATCCCAGAAGAGAACCATCGACCTATCTATTTCGTCATTCATACAAAACCGCCCCGGCTACACAGATCCACCCCCCTTTACAAAAAGCAACCCACGAGGAAATGGTATACAAGATATTTTCACCCGGCCCCCGCCGTGAACAACACTCAGGAGGGACACGATGACACGTACTCAAAGGAGGCATTTTGCCATTCATTAGCCTCCGGAAATTCTATCCCCGCGCTCGCGTGAAACACCTTTCAATGCGCACGCTAACGCGGCCTATCGCGTGGGCAGGCGAGCATAAGAAGAAGAAGAAAAAAAAGCTGACCCATGCACGAGACTCGATACTCCCCGGCAGCTTGCCTGCTCTAAGGTATCCATCGTGATCCTGATTATCTCGTGCTGCGTGCCTCTGCACCGGCCCGCAGACACATCTGCCGTCCCCGAAGAAAGAGGAAATTGCCGCGAACGGACCCACGGAGAATGGGCCCTGTGTTCTTCGGACCGGTGCGTCGATATATACCAAGCACCTGCCTGTGCAAGCTATTCCGTGCCTGTTCCTCTCCTCTCCATCCCTCTCCGTGTCACGACCATTTTCGTGCACCTTCTCTGTCTCTTGATTACCCTATGGCATCGTCTGCAGTAGCCACAGAGGGAAACAGAAACACATAAAGGGACCGAGACGAAGCAAAAGGGCTCGTGCTACTCTGTCCACTCGATCCTCCGGTTACCTGATCTTTGTGGGCTTCACAGGTCAGCCTTGGCTCATTCGAAATTTCCGAAAACTGGCTGCTTGGAAATTCCATTCGAATGCATATTGTCGATTCTGAATGTACATAATTATTTGTACGCGGGCACGCACGTATAAGAGCATATTTCCGACCGATTTGAAATTTAAATGGTACATTTTGGTATTTTAATTCCGAGAAGTCGGAGTAGCGTCTAGCGTTGTGGTGTAACTGGGTTTGCGTATAGCTTTTGCCTTCTGGCCGGGCATGTCTCGTTCTATTTTCCGTGGTACAGAGTATGCACCCAGGACGGTCCTTCGAATGTTGTGAAATCTAAATGTTTATAGTACAGTCCCGATATTCAGAGCTGCTTCGGCTGCGCGGCGTAATCGGTGTTGTGCAAAGCTTTTGTTTTTAAACTTCCGAAATAGTGGTTGGTCAGAGGTCGCCTTCGCGCTTCGAGGAATCTGCAAAATGTTCGACGCCCGGGCTAATCTGACTTTCTATTATTCCTGTTTGCATTATCGGTGGACGGAGTTGGAATCGTTGCGCGTGTCTTGAACGACCGAACAATTACCAAGTGAAAATTCGGGGGGGGGCTTTCTTCGCAAGAAAGTCGCGCCGAACGGAGGCGGTGGTTAAGTTTATGACAGCGAAACGTTCCGCGGTAGGAATATTTCAACTAACGCTGGCACGAAAGTGAGTTTCTCCAGCAGTAACAAGACAATGCATCATCGATTTCTCAGACCTTCCCCGTGGCCGAGCCGAAGCACGTCGATCGAAGGCTGCATTTATTTGGGTCGCGGACACCAGCGAATTATCTCTTCGCTCCTTCCGCTCTTACAACGTCTCTGACCCCCATTCCTTCTTCGCTATCAGCCTTTATCACGTATTTATAGTCGCTTTGCGGTTAGGTGTGTATTGTTTTTTTTACCGATGCCCGCGAAGTTTTGCGAAATCCCACGTCTGAACGGTGGTTATTGCACGCTGCTGGCTTTATCGCGAAAGAACTATGCAAATATTCGCGTTGCACGCTGTTTCCCGATGGATTTAAATTGCGAAGAAGCGACGCGACGGTAAATTCGTATATTTTAATGGGTTTCCATTTCTCGTAACGAGCACGCGGCCTTATTCTCAGCAATATTTTGGTGAAATTATCTTCGTGCTTCATGAATGGCGGATTCATTGAGAAATATCGTTATGTTGTGTCTCGTTGCGATAATTGCGTATTTGATAAAAGGCAAACATTGATGCAAATAATTATTTGCAAAACCGGACCGGTCGAAGCAATCACTTTTGTAAGAAAAGAAACGCTTGCCTTTTTACGTAAAGCAAACAAGAATCCCGTGTCATTCAACTGTTCGCAACCGAATTTTCTCCCCTTCGATATCGATTATGGCGTTAGAACAAAAATGATTAACAATTTCTCAACTCTCTTGCAATAAAGATAAATACGAATACGTGACTTAAAAACACATGGAAATAAGAAGAACAGTGTCAACGGTCACTCGCAGAAGCAATCTATCAAAAAAAAAACCTCAATCTCGAAGTGAATTACTTTTTAAAATAATACAATCGGCTAATTCGCCAGCAATGTCTCCCAATTTGTACGTGAAACCTGTTTGCTACATCAATTTTCACATTTCCTCATCCCTTTACAAATTCACTTACAAGTGCCTTACCGTGTTTCAGGTTTTCCAAAATGTCGGGAAACAAGCCGCCAACGGCGTGTAAGGAACGGCAGGAAGATAAGACGGATCCGGGCGCTAGTCGGCACGGTAACTTCATGAATTATTACCAATTCCATCCTGCGGAAGAGCGCGTGCGACAACTTCCGTGTGGCGTGTGGCGGGCAGCCCATCCGGGCCGGAAATACGTAGGCCTAGACGTCGGCTGTAACGCGGGGGTAAGGCTGAAACAGCTGTCAAACGAAATAGGATGAGTCGACCGTGATCCGAAATTAACAAACGAAGTGCGTCCAAATTTAGACGGAGTTAGCCCTTTTTGTCAAAATCGCTCGATACTTTCGTGCTTTTCCGTGTGCATTCCACGTATTTCGTTGCGAATGACGTACGCCAATTTACAATAGCACGTGCCATGCCGAGTCGTTCAGAAATCGATTAATTGCGGATCTTGGTAAAGGCGACTGGATTCGAGCAATTTGTAATCGTATAATTGTTGCGCTCACAATAAACTTGATATGATCCGTGTGCAATCTTTCGTAACGAGAGACAAGTTTATCTATATCGAGGGATGTAGAATTTGAAATTTCTAAAAAGTTGAATGTATCTTCGAGAATCCTGGGCAATTATAATTCGGAGTACTACGGCGGCTACAATTATTTTGTAACTATTTCATACAACAATCACAATACTCCTACTGTCTGGACGGCATACATATTTATATTCGCAATCCCCGTTCAAATAGCATAGTCGTGGGAAAGTGCCGCAAAATGCAACTCGAAACACGACAACGAAATTCCGTGCAGAGTCCTTTGACCACGGGGGTCGCGCAAAAATCGTAAATCTTATTAATGATTTCAGGACTTGACATTCGAGTTGCACGACTTCCTCGAAAACATCTTATCGGTCGATCAGCCAGAGGAGATCTGTTTGCTCGGCGTGGATCTCGATGCGATATTAATCGAGAGGGCACGTGAACGCAATCCACGGCCGGATCGTATTATTTTCGACTGCCTCGATTTTTTGGGCGATGACAGTGGCCAAATACTGGACGAGCACCTTCGTCGATACGAGAAGTCCCGTTTCGACGTAATATTCTGCTTCTCCGTTACGATGTGGATACATTTGAATCACGGCGACGATGGACTGGTGAATTTTCTGCGAAAGGCCTGCTCCATCACGGACATGATCGTGATCGAACCTCAGCTATGGAAATGTTACCGGAGTGCGTCTAGAAGGCTGAGACGATCGAAAAACGAGGATTTCCCGTTGCTAAAGACGTTGAAGCTAACCGGCGACCCGGCAGCCCACATTGAACGTATATTGACAGAGTTTTGCAATTTTCGAAAAGTCACGGTCACCGAAGACAATGAGTGGAAACGGAGACTATTAATTTATGCGAGGACGTGAGCAACGGCTATAGAGATTGATGCGTTTCCGTACGATAATCGGCGTCAAATGAGCCTGCTACGATGTTTCTTTATGTGGACACCGGTTGAGAATATTAATGTAATTGATGTATTATGTGGTGTTTGATAGCCTGATGCGGCTTACTGCGAAGATAACGTTCGGGGAGTGAACACAATTTCTTTGGACAATGCCAGCGGTAAACATTTTTTAAGATGTTACATTTATAAGTAAAACGTTTTCTACTCCGTAAATATTATGACGAATTGCGATTCTTAAATAAATTGTACTACTTTCGCACCCCGTCCTTTATTTCTTTTCTGTTATTTAATTTACGAATGAGAATCGATGGTAGGACCACCCTCGTAGTAATATATTCGTTCGCCTTTTTAAGTTCGTACACATAAAGAGGAAATAGCTGCTTATTAGGCAAATACTCTATACATTCTATGTATCAGATGGACATATATATCATGGATATATATCATAATATATATCAATTAAATTAACGAACATGAATTTAATGACTGTAATAGTTTTAATGACACAACGATGGAATGCGGAGGGGAAGAAAGGGTGAAAAGTAAGGCCCGACTAGAGGTTATAATTATTTAAAGTGGAAGATTCTGAGAACGACGCGAGATGGCAATACCGTACGAACCTTTGCCCGGCTGATGGCGAACTACGAGAACAACAACAAACTGACATGAACTCTGCGAGCAAGGTAAGCTAAAAGGTATTCGTTGTCGCTGATTTTAGGCAGTTTCCCGCCATATAACACTTAACGCTCGTTCTCCCCCACCGCTCGTCTTCCTTTTTCTACGGGAGTCACGTGCTTTTACCCTCGAGTACTTTAGCAATGGAGTCCGTAAGCGGGCATAAGGTTAGGTTATGTTGACTACATCCATCAACTTTTTTTATATTTTTTCTCGACAAAATTGTCCGAAACTGTGACGGAAATTGTTGTGCTGGTTTGATTTTTGCGCCGAAACGTTCGCGGTTAAAGAAGAACAGTGCTTTCTATTACGTACTTAAAAAAGTATATTGATCAACATCGAAATTGATTATAGGTTGGTGAAATCTTCACCGCGGCTGGAGCAGCATTCAACAAGCTCGGAGAATTGACTATGCAGCTACACCCTACGACGGACTCACCGGCTGGGTAATTGAATTAGATATACGTATAATATCAACTTTTTGTTGAAAATAAGTAGAAATGCGTCTGATGCTTTCGCCTGAATGTATGTGACCGTGTGTACGGTAGAGAATGGCGGGATAATATCACGTGGTATCGCTTGGTAGCCAATCAGAAACGGAACGCGAAGCTTTATTCAAGTTTCAAATGTGAATTATGCAAGCTTGAATGAACCGCGCGTTATAAAATTTTCGCGATTAAAAACTATACAACAATTATATGTATATTTATATATATATCTTTTTTAACTTGCATGCAGTTAAACGTGCATATAATTATCCTAAAGCCTCAGTAATATTATTTGCGATTTGAAACTGATCAATTGTGATCGATTTCATTCGCGAAGCTTATTATAAAAAAAAAATTAACTGCTGGCTGTACGTTTACATAACGGCCTTTGTTGCTTCATCTGTAGTAAATGGACTGACGAGGAAATTGAGATGCTCCGTCACTCGGTAAAGACCTTCAGTGAAGATTTGAACAAAATAAGTGAACACATCAAGGGGCGAACGGTGTAAGTTAATAAGGCTGCATCGAGCCCACGGTTGTTCCTCAATTTCTCTACGTCAGTCTCGACCGATAGTTAAGCGGTGAATTGAACTTTCTAGCTCTCAAATTCGGACCACACTCAAGAAGAAAGCCTTCGAGGAAGCCGGTGTACCTATCAGACAACAAATACTATCTCAACAACAATCGACGCAACAGACAGCGGTTGCTCAACAGCAAGTATCGAAACAACAATCGGGGAATCAAGGATTAATGGGAAAGTCGGCGGAAGTAACGTTAAACATGTTAAATGCACCGGAATCAGAGGTAGACGTTGAAGGACTACCGGAGGAATGTCAAGTGAAGCTTGAGTTCGAGGGTGCAACAGAAGAAGTTGCCTCTTAATAAATCAGAAGGGTTCAATTTTTCCGAACGCGTCTTTTTCATATCTCTATTTCTAAACTTAAGATGACTTTCCCATAATATACGCCTAGTGTTAAGTAACCGCCATGAACATTCGATAAGTTACGTTTCTCAATAAATTTCATAAAAATCATACGCTTAAAAATTACAGAATTGCACGAAATCCAGTCTCCAACACTACTTTCGTAAATAACTGTGCTGCAACTGATCACTGTCCATGAGCAGAGGACGCTCAACTCATTGTCAGTATCGGATTTGCGAGTCGGTATGGCAGTCACGTTGGGCAACGAAAGTCCATAAGGTGATTTATTGTTCATATATCTTGTCGGTGGTGTTATGTCTTTCATTGTGGCAAAGAATAAAAGCATGTCTTTAAAATTGTTTAATTTCAATGCCTACGATAGGGAGCGTTAACATCGTTTTCTATTATCTGTTGGTAACGTTGTGATGCTTATATCTCCCCTGTGCCTGTGTCAAAAGCACAGACGAGATGTAAGAATAGACAAATCACCCAATGTACTCTTTCGGTCCGCATTTCTGGGACCTCAGGTCCCATAACCTTTTTCTGTGTCACTCTCAACGTTACCAACATAATTTTATAAATATGCTTTTCGTCTTTGCCGCAATGGAAAGCATTAACGCGTCGCCTGCGGGACTGCAACCTGAAAAAACGCAAATTTCATAAGAATTTAGTGATATTTCTTAGGTATGATAGCCCGATTGTTTCTATCATTCCCTTTAAGTCGTGTTAAATAATTTTTTCTATTGCAACTTATAATACTTCACTTTACCTGCGAAAATACTTAATCGCACCTGAAAAAAATGCTGCGACCCGGATTTATCCGCAACTCTATTTGCAATCGCGAGTTGATTTTATCCGCAACTCTATTTGCAATCGCGACTTGATTTTATTCGCAACTCTAATGAGAACCGTATTTAATCGTACGCGACGCTAATAAAAATCGCGATATTCCAATACGATGATGAGTGCTGGAAAAACAATAAACCACAACTACAGAATACAAAAGCGAGCATAGTGACAAAGTAGTAACAAAGAATGGCCCTCCATCCGAAGGATGCAGAGTCATTGGTAGTTGCCCTCTTGAGTGACAGTTTGTCGGGCCTCTTCGGCATTTAGCTTCTTCTTTTCTTCGAGCGCGATGCCCGCTGAAACTTAGTCTAGGCTCGAGGCTCTATTCGCAAAAAAACAATAAAATGAAAATCTAAACCGCGTAGCTAAATGGAACACACGTGGACGAATCACGACCAAATACAATCGTAAAAATTGCGATTATGGAAAATCGTAAAGATTACGATTAAAATTGTAATCGATCTTCGCCTGCACGCGCAGCCTCGAGCATAACGCAACACGTTCGTTTCGGAGTCAAATCGCGAACGCGACCGCGGAAAATTCGAAAAATCGATAGGCAAAACCAGAGGCGAACGCATTTTCGTTCGCGCCACAGCTTCACCGTCGACTTTTCAAATCAGATTTCCTGAAACAGGTTGAACACGCGAAACGTTTCCTACCCGACCAGAGACTGTGTCAACCTGCCCGGCCCTACCTACTTACATCTATCAGACACACCAGAAGGTATACTACCTATCCTACCTAGACCTATATTTAAAAAATGGCAAAGCATTCACACAAACACACATCATTCCACGTTTCTCAATCAAACACTCGGGTGCAAGAGCCTACACTAGAGAGACGTCCCGGGACGCCTCCGACACCCGAGCTTGGCATACAATCATTCACACTCTAAGGGTACGTACCAATTCCTGAAATCGGCTGACAAAGGCTAGCGACCATTGCGTAAATGTGCGCAAACGCATATGCTTGTGCATTACTTTCGTGTAAAATATTGGTTAAAATATATTTTAGATTTTCTTTCAACCAAGTATACTTGGTTCGTACAGTACTCTATTGGTTGCCATATTTTCATAATTGATTATGGTATTCAATGTATGTATTTGCAATTGTAAAATATATTGCTAAATATATTGTTATATATTGTTATCAAAGCCGACGCAATTCCACAGCCTAACCACATACACACAAAATGTGGAAAATACGTCGTGCACGGTACACTAGCAAATGTCAGCCGCCAAACATTGTTATAAATTTAAAAAACATATTATCATCGTGCCCATTGCCTTTCACTCACTCAAGTAGCACCTGGGCACGTGAGTGAGTTCCTGACAATGAACACGGAAGGGGTTAAACCTGAAAATCCTGATCTAAAAAGATGATTAGTATACGTAAAATTGCCATAGTTAATAGTATACTTCATTTTCAATCTCTTTAAAGTGACTTGACTTTGTAATTTATGAAATATCGATAAAAACTCGAACATTGATGATAAATAATTTATTTATTAAGGAAATCACTGTGACTGAAACTGAATTTGCTAGAATAAGTGATGCAATTAAATATTTACTTGAAAAATTGACAAGCTATTAAATAAACCTCGGGTGATTCTTTAATCGAAGTAAATTGTTCAAGATAGCTACTCCGATTTGAAAATCTACCCGTATACATTGCGCCTTCTTGTACATAATGTGTAATAAATTTCATACGAAAAGCACTCGACTATAGCATATGAAAATTGATATTAAATGCTATCATTGGCTATGCACATTCAATGTTGATTTTAATACATGTATCGTTATATTTATTTGCTTTAATACGTGATTACTATAATCATGAAACACTTGCATTAATGTCATCATATATTTTTATCGAAATAGAGGAATCGACAGGAACAGTGCTTATTTGATCAAATATTTATATGGGTAAGAAATATTTCTATGGTACTCAATTTTTTTATATTAAAAAACGCGGAGTACAAGAAGGCAGATCTAACCTCGTATAAGAAATAATACACAAGAAAATAGTGGCGGTCACTATGCTCGCAAAACTACTAAAAAATACAACCAGTCACCCGTGCCGCGTCGGACCAATCGTCCTACGGCATGATTGGGGACCAGAGGAACCAAAAAGCATGCGACTCACCGCCCCGTTGATTTCAAAGATAGAGGAAGTACTCATGGAGAACATCAGGAACATCACCGAGGCAGCTCAATTGAACTCAACCGTCAGAAAGCGTGCAAACTGTAACTAAACAGGAACACAAAGAACATTAAAATCTGCATAATTTAATTCTTTACAGAAAAGTAAGAATTGTTTAAAAGATACTTACATTTATCACTTTATCAGTGTCGCCTAAAGCATCCCCTTCAGTGATGCACTGATTCTACTTCCGATAGCGAATATAAGAAAAAAATAAATAAATAAAAAATAAAAATAAAAGACAAAGAATTGGAAAGGAGCACCGGTGCTCTGAGAATAGTATTAATAACTAGTACGCGAAAAACACTGACTCTAAAATCGCGTGTAGGTAATGTGGAAACGAAAATTTAAGCAGAGCAACTTGCTCTGTATATGATAGAAAACTGCGGAGCAAACACTGACTTTACCGACCGCATTGCACGCGGTCACAAAATTTTCTGAAAGAAAGCATGCTCATCTTAATTCCATTTCCAATGACTCAATTGTAACTGATATAGAAATTCTAACTGGTTTTTTAAGTATTTTAAAATACTTTATTATACAGATCGTATAAAACCAATATGGAAAAATGATTGTAATACTTACGTACAAACACCTTTGTTGCAATGAATTATTTCGCGTCATTGTAGCTATTGGCTTTCTCTGTTCCGTCTAATCAACTCTCTCCATACTCCTGTAACAAAGAATAACAAGGGAATTAAGCAAGTGCACGAAAGTAATGATAATTGTGATATACAGAAGCAATAATTCAACTCTAATTCTGTAGAAAATGTGGTAATAGGCGAGGCGGTAATTAGAATCGTATTAAATATGCAGTGGCTGTGATCGAGTGTAAACGATTGTAGTATAGCTATGTAACGATACGCACCTCACTGAGATGTTTTCAATATGTTTTGTCAGCACGGCGTCACGTAGTAGAATGACAACCTTCGCCTTGTCCGTTGCCGTTCGGGTATGTTCGATACCCGACTAAAGCCAAACAGCATTTTTGTTTACCATCGCATCGCTTGCGTTTCCTAGAAAAATTTCAACGCATACGTTACTTGATAAGCGTCTTTCTTGTTTCGCGATATATTATGGATGTTTTCCAGGAAAAACGTGCTTCCCTACCACGTGCAGAAACAAAAAAGGAATACTCGGAAATAATTGGTTGTATTATGTTACTACTTGTTTACAACACGACTGTATGTCATACAAGTATTATACGTGGTATGAATTATAATTTAATAGAGATATATTGCTCGAATTCTACTTATTTCAACAAAAAATTTGAAGATCGCTTACCTGTCAGGGAGAAGTTGATTTGACAATATGGCGCCGTGTCACTCTGTTCCTGCGCATTCCCATTCGAAAGTGTCTCGTTTCGCGCCACTTCTGATTCGAAGCAAGCGAAGGAGACGCCATGGAACAGAATCCAACTGAAATTTGAAATAAATGTATTAAGCATTACCAATAGTATAATAATGTTGCGAGAAACTGCAGAATATTTTGCAAGATAATGGAATTTAGGGCCGAAATATGTAAATCTATACGTAGAAGTAGTGTTAGATAAAAAAAATGCACGTGGGCGATTCCACTTACTACGCAATGTTTTCTCAATTTCTACTAAAATATGGCTTAATATTAACAAAAAAACACGACAGAGCTCACAGGAAACGGGAAATGAGAACAATTGATATAAAATTTTGCCTTTAGGAATATGTTAGACTATGTGACATACCTCAATTCGACGGACACTCTGAACACGTCAAGTCACTACGAGATCCGATGGGCGAAAGAGGTAGATTTTCGAAATAGATTGCGCTAATTGGCTGGCGACTTGGGGGGGTGGGTGGTGGTGTTCCTTCTTTAAGGCGGGTGATTTTTGAATATCATGTCGAACTGAATATTTTTTATTACAAGTATTACAGTATGGATATTAATCGAATAGTAGGATACAAATATATTTATTAGTAATAATAAACAAGTCTGTATAATAAAATGTTTGTAATGTTTGTCGAGCTATAGAATAAGTATACTATTGCCGTCAAACTAATAGTTGTCTAGCCCTATCTTTATTTAAATTACGATTACTACCGTAGTGAACGTTCACATCGTTTTGTAAAATCGTTTGACACATCACCGCCGAGATATAAGAATTCATATCTCTCGTCTGTGGAAATTGCTCCCCTGATTCCACCCATAGCATTCACATTTATTCACACAATTGCCTGACTTCATTCTCCAACACTACTTCAGTACATAATAGTACTCCCACTGATCACTGTTCATGAGCAGAGGACGCTCGAATCAGTGTCGGATTTGTGAGTCGGTATGGCAGTCACGTTGGGCCACGATGATCCATAAGGTGATTTGTATATTTTATATTTCGTCAGTGTCTCGTCTGTTATAATATAATTATAATATTGGTCATTCTTAATACACTTGTCTCTAATTTCAGTTGGATTCTGTTCAATGGCGTCTCATTCGTTTGCATCGAGAATCGAATCGGAATTGGCGGGAACGCGACGCTGACAGCCGGGAATGCGCAGGAGCATAATGGCGCCATTTCATGCCGAAGTGTCAAACGATCTGGTTGACAGGTAAGGATTTCCCAAATTTCTTGTAGAAATATGTAGAGTTGTATAAATAGTAGTAATATATCACGATTAAATTATTATTCGTGCCACGTATAAATCTTGCATGATATACAATTGTGTCGTAAGCTTGCTTATACGTTTACAAATCGAATGCTCACGTTTGCCATAGAATTCGAGATGAATTGTTGCTTTAGTATATCACGATTAACGTTACCCTCGTGCACTTGTTTTACTTCTCTGTTACTCTTTATTACAGGAGTATGGAGAGAGTTGATTAGACGGAACAGAGATAGCCAATAGCTACAACGACGCGAAATAATTCATTGCAACCAAGGTGTTTGTACGCAAGTATTACAATCATTTTTTCATATTGGTTTTATATGATCTGAGATTGATACTAAGGTGAAACTGCACCAGTTAAAATACTTAAAAAAACCAGTTAGAATTTCTATATCAGTTACAATTGAGTCATTGGAAATGGAATTAAGATGAGCATGCTTTCTTACAGAAAGTTTTGTGACCGCGTGCAATGCGGTCGGTAAAGTCAGTGTTTGCTCCGCAGTTTTCTACCATATCCAGAGCAAGTTGCTCTGCATAAGTTTTCGTTTCCACATTACCTACACGCGATTTTAGAGTCAGTGTTTTTCGCGTACTAGTTATTAATACTATTATCAGAGCACCGGTGCTCGTTTCCAATTCTTTGCCATTTATTTTTATTTTTTATTTACTTATTTTTTTCTTATATTCACTATCGGAAGTAGAGTCGGTGCATCACTGAAGGGGATGCTTTAGGCGACACTGATAAAGTGAGAAATGTAAGTATCTTTTAAACAATTCTGAGTTTTGTATGAAGAATTAAATTATGTAGATTTTAATGTTCTTAGCGTTCCTGTTTTGTTACAGTTTGCACACTTCTTGACGGTTGAGTTCAGTTGAGCTGCCTCGGTGATGTTCCTGATGTTCTCCACGAGTACTTCCTCTATCTTTGAAATCAACGGGGTGGTGAGTCGCATGCTTTTTGGTTCCTCCGGTCCCCAATCATGCCGTAGGACGATTGGTCCGAAGCGGCACGGGTGACTGGTTGTATTTTTTAGTAGTTTTGCGAGCATAGTGATCGCCATTATTTTCTTGTGTATTATTTCTTATACGAGGTTAGATCTGTCTTCTTGTATTCCGCGTTTTTTAATATAAAAAAATAGAAACCACAGAAATATGTTTTACTATTTGACTATAGCTGGCTATGATAAAACGTAGTATCACTTCAAATTGCACCGACAGGTGGCAGCAGCGTGGAGTTCACCCCCGTAATCCCATACAGAAACCAATTCGTATTGAATTCCCAAGTTATGTCCTCCTATTTTCTTAAGTAACACGATTTATAAATATTATAAGAAAAAAGGTACAATTGTAATGTTATCGGAAAAATTGGAAAGCCGTTCAACGATTCGAGGAGATAGTTGAATTCATCCGCGTCTACGATGGTACATGTTAATGTAACTTGATGTTTCTCCTTCTCTTCGTTCTTCTCCGGGCGAACTCTCCGGAGAATTCAGCGGCACGATACTAAACGCTACACCTATGAATATGAATTAGCGTCTCGTCGAGGGGGTTGGATGCGAACCATTTACAGTTTCCGTCAGTTTAACCGCGCATCCCAGTGGCTCTCAACACGGCGTCCATTCGTGCCGCAAATGTGCGAACCGTGTTATCACGTAATTCATCCGAATTAACCCGTCAGTTACGCTTCGATTAAATTTTATCAACAAATTTCGAAGGGATCGGTCCAAAGCGACGATAGGAATAGACGATGTACAGTTCATTCATGCAGCTTAGAATTTCCGTCACAGAGTCGCCTGTATAACGCGACGAAATACTATTACGCCACATTATTCTTTTCCAAAATTGTAATTCGTTCTCTATTATTCTATTTTATTTCAAACGAATGCCTGAAGTTTAACATGAAACGACGATTAAACGGTATACATTTCTTCGCGAAATGAACGTTTGATTGACGCGCTTTCTTGAAACGATACACGGAGAAGGATACAGCTAAGTGCACAATGGTCGCGAACGCAGCTTTATTTTAATGATCGCTCGTCGCAATCCCCTTGAACGCAACTCTTGTCGCGGAAAGTGGTGACCCGAGAGAGCTGTCATATTTTGACGTCCGCAGCGGGCGTTCTAGCTTAGAGGGGTGGGCCGAGAAGAAAAGAGATTATTTTTCGTCGGGCTGGGAGAAGCCAGAAATCAGTACGACAGCGAACAACCATGGGGGATATCCCTAATGGCGCGACAATCACAAATTCGAACGAGCCTTTCTCATCCTTGCTCAGTGGAACGGAATCGTTATTGTTGGATATTTAGGGGACGACCGTGTATATATATAAATTTGCCGATGCAAATCGAAGGCAAGCTTCGCGAACTCTATGCAACGTTGTTAGCTCAATGTTAGTTTGCCAAAATATTTCAAGCGAACGAAATGTCCTTTCGTAACGTGCTAGTCATGAAACGTATGTAGGTTTCATGATTTCAAGTATATTATTCATTATAGAGTGAAGAAATGTCTCATTTATCTATTATCTATTATACAGTGCCTATCAGAAAGATGGATCCACTTGGACTCTTGGTCACAACTTTGGGGCTGGCTAACTCATTCGGCTGAAACTTATTCCACTTGCATACTCCCTTACATAAATACCCTCCAGTGCCTAGGCTAAATGTCGAATAAGTTTCAGCCGGATCGGTTAACTAGCTCCAGAGTTATGAGCAAAAGTCCAAGTGGATCTATCTTTCTCTTACGCACTGCGTGTAAAACGCTCGCGAAATCGTTTCTACTACGCTACTAAACTCCACGGCGTACAACAGCGAAATTCTCTAAAATATTTTCCGAAACGTACAATTATCCGCGAAGCGTACCGACAAAGAAACGAAGACCAAGATAAAGCAGAAATACACCGAGAGTCAACGCTCGTAATCGAATTACCCTCGCGATCGCATTAAAACGTTCCGCCTGGGGTTCATCGGGCTGGATTACCGTTTAACGACTCGCGTCCTCGATAGACAGTCCGTCGACGATGTTCCACGATGATCGGTCGTCTATCAGCAACAACGGCCGTCGTCAAAGCGTCAGGCAAATCTCCGCGCCCTCGCTTTAGCGCTTAGATTGACGTCCGCGGACACGGGAGAACCGCTTTGTCGCGCGACGAACAAGAGTGACGAGCGTTGCGAATCCACGGCTCGCTTTAACATTTCTATTGTGAACGCGGACGAAGATGGAAGGGCGAAAAAAATGTCATGTACGTCGGCGGGACCGCGAGTAGAATTAATTCGATATCGCCGCAGCCGTGACAGAGATTCCCCAGTAATTGCCGGGAAAACGTTGATTCGCTGCGAACTATCGCGATACGCGACACCGTTTCGTTCTCTGAGCTTTTGTCTCGCGCGGTTCTGGGCTGGTCAGGGGACGCTAAAATTGTAGGGACACACGCGAAAGATCGATTGTTATCAAAGATAACCAGATTGGAAGTGATCATTGCGAAAGGATGATTGTTTGACCTCGATGGGCGAGCATTTGTCTGTCTATAAAGTCTCCGCGCTAAAATTACTTCAAATTTAATTTCAATTCATAATTGCATAGATGAATTACATAGAATTTGACATTTGAACTGACAAGGCCGTCGAAACGACGTGTTTTCAGTTTCCTGCTTCAGCACTAGAACTACCGATAGATTTTGTTACGTTGGACAGCTAAGTCGTTGAACGGACATTTGACGGACATATACAATTGTCATTCAGTCTTATTAAAAGTAATCGTAAATTGCTGGAACGATACCTACGTATTAATCATTTTATAGCGTAAAATGCGAGACAAGTGTTAAAATGGTCAAGATGTATTTAGCAATTTAATAAGGCAGAATGGCATCCGTCCAACCATTTTCATCAACGATTACCAGCGAACAACGGAACACGTTTCCAAGGCAGCTTCCTTGATCCAGCTATCCCCAGCGAATTTCCTCAACTGTTCGCCAGTCACGTGGCGAGGGGACGTTTACCTTTATCCGGCGATCAGATTGTCACATATCGAGATATGCTTGTCGATATACTGTGTACACGTTGTCGCCGAGAACGATCCTCTATCGTGGTCATCCGAGCAACGACTAGATAAACGATTCAATCGCGACAATGAATAATACTCGGGCGACGGTTAAACGCGGCAGCGGATCGGATCGGGTCCGCCCACGAGGACGTCCGTGGGGAAACCACCCGTAAAATCCAAAAGGGGTGCAGTGGAGCGGGAGCGGCAAGGGGCGCCAGGCGACTCTGTGACGCGATTATGCTAACGAAGTTATTCCATTGTAACGCTGTTTACAACGGCGCGCATTAAGGCTACACCGGAACAATAGCAGCCGCGTACCCCTCCAACCCGCTCCTCGTCGTACACGAGCCAGAGAATCCTCGGGAATCGCGAGGCCATTGTACGCCCTGTTCGAAAAGGAGACGCCGCCGATGCTCGATGGCTACCGGAGAACCGAAAGCGAAAGAAAGTAGTGAAATAAAGGTGGGAACGAACGGGGGGTAGTAGGGGGATGGTCGAGAATTTTGGGTCCGAGTTGGGCACGTTGGGACGGTTTAGAATTTTTTAATTACACGTAATTGACAGTACCCCAATTGTGCTTGGGTGTTGGTAATAATTGGTAGTTTCCATTCGGGACAGGTGTGACAGAATCGCGAGGGTCGATGGAATGTAGGCGAGCCGATTTGTTCGATTTTATCTTGGCGATAGAAGAATCCGACTTCGGTATTAGTACGGAAGTATTTGTGCGGGAAATGCGCAAGCCAAAGAGAATTCGGCAAAACCATCGAAACATAATGGATACACGAGGGGCAGAAGGGGCCCCGACTACTTCGCGTCTGGTTACACCCTACCCGGGCGCCACTTGACTCGTATTTAACTTTCAAATATATTTTATGCCCCTTGCATCTTAATACTTTCATGGATTCGCCATTTCTGCTCCCTTCTCTGACAAAAGTCCGCCTAATGTGCATGCATTTTCGTTCCAGTGAAAACGTACGCGTTTTCGTGTCAACAACCGCCACCCTTCGCCCGCGTCAAGAGTGTCGAGGAATATTTAATTTTTCCACGGCATCCGCGGTTAATTTTTCGCAGTTCTTTGGCGGCGATATATTTTGTTATAGTTCATATAGTTGTCATATAGTTGTTATAGAGGAGTGTTTCGTACGTAACGGAAAGAATGGAACAATAGCGAGCAGGTTACTTTTCCTGCCTCAATTTTCAACTTGGAAACTTACAATTGTACAAGCGTTGGTATCGTCGCGTCCATTTCAAGAGCCACGAATTTTCCATTGAGTCTGCCGTTAACGTTTGGTCGAATTTCGCTGTCCCCGTCATAAAAATGAGGGAAACGGATCAGCGCGGGCGATTCCTGACGCAAGAAATGCTCGAACGAGCACGGCATTTATGTGTCCATCGATGCATGGCGACGCTTCAGCGGGATTATTTGTAGGATTCAGTCGTATACTCGACGTTTCCGCCGAATCCTTTGTACCATTCGCCCATGGAATATTTTGGGGACGTATTTAGGCTTGTTTCGGACAGGCCGGATATTCATCCTACTATTTTTACGCGTTTCCACGCTCTTCAACGTCGTCCCAGCCCTTTTCATTCCACCTGTGACATTACAAAGTTCTTCCATCCTAATTAACAAAAGGGATTCGAATCCCGTCTATTGAATTCCTCACTCATATTTGCTCGGATCTAATCTATGTATCGCTGACACCCTCTGAACGCTGGCCCATTCAACTCGGTCCCCTGAATCCGAATGTGGTCGACGGATCTCTTTGAAGTACACCGACGACACCGTGCACATAAGTATTCTCTCTAGCCACTATGATAGCCGTCGATGAGAAAAAGTTAATTAGCCGACAGTGGCAGCTGTGCTCCGTTTAGTAAACGCGGATATTAAAGGCGGCCCGTTTGCTCCTACCAACTTCCGCTACTCCTTTGATTTATTAATAAAACGGAGGAGGCGAGAGAATTTCTTTAAACTCGTGACGATTCATCCGCGCATTAGCGTATTAAAATTCGTCAAAAAATATCAACGTTGCGCAGCCACACAACGATTATATTCCCGATAATAATTATTCATTGAAGAATTTCTACTTTCATCATCAAGAAATTCGTAAGCAAGACGTAGCTTTCGTACGCGCCGTGGCCCGGCGGCTCGCCGCTGGTTCGACGTCAACAGTGACATTGATGTCAGTGTTCGCTCGATCGTCGTCGAAGACGGTCGTCGGCTATCCCTCCTCTCCTCCTTTTCGATACAACTTATTTCTACCCAAACTATTCTTTATTCTCCTTTGCATAACGATTACAGAAATTTGCGCCTTGAACTTCACTGATCGACGCATATGCATCGGGCAGCAAAGAAACGTAATCGGGCATGGGAAGAGCGGCAGAAAAATTTCGACAGCAATTGCCTGCGAAACGTGTCCGGCTTCACGGTTGACGGAGGAGCGCCTACGTGTAGGCAACAGTCAACGCTTACACGCACACGTCGAATCAGATAATCTTCCCGCTCCGTTCGTTGGACAGAAGCGGGGTATGCATATGTGGCTCGACGAGGGGGGAGTCGAACAGGAACGTAGATGGCATTCCTCTAATTTGTCGGCTCCACTTTGTCGGCTAATCAATCGAGTTCGTGATTGCCATGCGGCGCGAGCGTCGGCCACGAAAGAAACTCCATCGCTTTCGTGTCGTGTCTATTTGCGCGCAAGTACAGACGAAGTTAGAAGGTATCGTTGTGCGCGAGCTGTGCGGATATTCTTTTTACACGCAGGCTCGTGGAGGACAATATCGTCGATAGTTCGTGAGTAATTTGACGCCGAATGAATAATTCAGCGGAAGCGAAACGGAGCAAACGATGAAGTTTCCGTGGCTATGTTTTGCGTGAGCTCTTTAACGCCTGAATTGTGTTGCCGAATTGGGTTTCGGCGATGGCATTTTCCATGGAAAAAATTGCTTGAATGGAAAGTGCATCTTCGAGTTGCAAATTACCTCTGTCAATTCAGCAATTATTATTCGTAGGGTATTAAAAATGTTACAGTGAATGGAGTAAAGAAAATTCTCGATAGGTATCCTTAACAATTGACATCTTTTCAGTCCCGAAAAGTCCTACATTCTAACAAACTTGAACACCTTCAACACACTTTCTCCTATTTAATTCTGCAATAATTAGCTCCTACTTCAAGTTATTGAAGTCCTACAAATTATTATTGCTTAAATGCATTCGCGTCGCTGCGCGCATACATATGCACATAGACGGTTGCATTCATCGCGACGCTTCCTAAAAAAAAAAAGCTATTAAATAAACATAAAGTACCTCGCATTATACCCCATTCAAAATGATTACGCGCTAATATTCAGCACTTCAAATTTCAAAATACCAAAAAGTCTCGAAATTTCTCGATTCAGGATAACGAAGCGTCAAATTGTTCGACATTTGTCGCTTAATCGAACTTATTTATTTGACGCGCGAGAAAACGTCCATACCGTACATGTATTACGGTAATTATCGAACAGCATCTCCGTGACTTCTATGTGCATACAGATTACCCGAAAGCCTCGCGATTTCCCAGCAAGAATCATGGCCTTACAAATGGCCGTACACTCCACGCGCAATTAAAGCCCGATTATGCTCGTTTCGACGATCATTCAGTAGCGGACGCTTTCGAGTTCTTCCTGTGAAATCTACGCTCCCGACGCGATTCGCGCGGCTTGCCGACCGGCAGACGCACGCATCGCCGCCTTCATTTCACGCATAATTGAAAGCACGTCCCATTTAGCGACGAGGACGGTTCTCTCTCAAGATAGCACCCGTTTAGTCGTGTCCCGTACGATTAACGTGATTTACCCATCGGGCCCCGTTTAACGTCTCGACGAAAACGTCCGCCGTAATTCAAGCGGCCGCTTTTTCCGCGCGTTCTCGCGCTTCCTAAACGCGTGTTCCGGTGTTACAGCTCGCCGCCGCGTGCGAACGACTAAATTCGCGGAAGGAATTGGTTCAATGTGGGTATGCAAGTTTGCGAGAGATTATTCGTATTCGATTTTGAATTGCGCCATTTTAAATGAACCAACTCCGTCGCGTCACGCCTGAGATATATCTTAGGCGAGGATATCGCCGTTTGGAACGAGAGAACGATTTATCAAAGAATACTTGCCACTTCTCATGCGTAATACCTCTGGAACGATAGAATCGCGAAATACCCACCGTCGCACAGTGGTCCGGGAACTCGCTTTTCGTTGGCCAAAATTATCTTTGCGTTGTCTCAAGACTTAAGATGATCGTATAGTGGGCGGTTGTATTCTTTTCGATGTCAGGCATGACATTACAAAGCGCAAAATATATAATGACATGCAAAAAAAAATGGAGGAGACCTAGAATTATTTAGAGAACGAAAATATTTTTTCACATGTTTGATATTGGAATTTGTAGAAAGCTGAATGTCGATTAACTTTTGTCTGAAACATGTTTCTGTCAGATTATTTTTATCGCTCCGGACCGAAGTCTCTTCAATACAATTCTTTAAGCAAATGTTTATAAAGGGGCAGGAGGTGGCAGCTCAGTGATGTCTAAAGTTTCTTCTGAAAAAAAAAAAATCCCATGCCCGCAATTCGCGTTCCCACGTGCGCAATGTCCAAGATATTGGACTTTTACTTCGAACCTCTGTGCCTCGAGTTCGCGCGCCTCTCCAATGAACACCATGAAGTGTCCGACGATGCGCACTAATGTGGCGTGCCGTGATACACGCCACGGAAACCCCAACGATTACATCGCCGGCAGCTTCCCATTGGACACGATGCCTAATGTCCAGGCTGCACGCTCGTGACAAGACCGTGCGAAGGTGGGACTCGGGTTGCGCGACAGGTACGACCGTCCCTCCATTCGCCGTGCGCAATTTATGCCCGCCGGGGGCCAGCCAAAAACCACCCGGTCAATCCATTAACGTGACAAAGTGTTCACGCCGTCTTGGTTTTCCACCGACGCCCACCAATTTGCCAGCCATCGATTTCTGGCTTGTGCCCTCTCGCGCCATGGGGCCCGTAGCCCCGCTGCCACCGTGAACGCGAATAATATCGAGCCGCCAATCGCGAATTCTACACCCTTTCCAGCCGCGTTTTTCCTCCGTTCGTGTTGGTGCTATCTTTAGAAACGCAGGCGCACCACCGTGTCCCTTTTGACGGAGCGGAGGACCGCGGTCTCTTCTGCTCTTTTGGCGTTACGCTTCTCTTGCTCGCCTGACGGATTCGCGTAGTCCCGTCGCTGCTGGAAGCTGGAAGAGAACTCCGTGGCCTTCGTGGAAACGTGAATAATTGAGTTGCACGTGCCGGCGTTGGCGCTGAGAATAATTGAGCTGTAGAGAAACGATACGAGATGTCCCCCCACCCCGAATAATACGACGGATAAATTAATGTAACGCGATGCAAATGAGACAGATGATATTATGTTAGTTTAAAGGGAGAATAATAATAATGGATGTGGTAAGCGCACGTCGAACCGTGCACAGCTTTCCTCCATTACATTTTTCTATCTTCGTTTGCACCAATTTCTAGAATCACCTCGGTTAAGCTTCAGTTGCTTCGATACGAGCCGGCTGCAATTACAAATCGCCTTTGCAGAGGGACTTCTGTTTGCGTTAATGTTTTTCAATTAGGCGGTAAATTTCGGTCTGTGCCCGTAAGTTCATTTTGCTCCGCGCGAAATTTTGTACCACATTTCGTTGTAAATCATCGTGAACCATAAACACCCCGCCGGACTGTAAATCAGATGAAAGAACTCGACGGCGGTAATGTCCCATAAACGTGGGACGGGGTAGAAAGGGAAGCACGAGAACAGAGTGGCGGAAGAGGAACGCGGGAGGGACAAATCGTCTGAGAAAGATAAAACGAAGGAAAAGTTGCAAAGAGAATGAATCTTTCGGAGCGTGCAGCGCTGTTCGCTCGTCTCCAATTTAAAGACCCATAATTTGCACACTTCACTTGGCAAACTTTCCTTACCCCACTTACAAAATCGAATACACCCACAAAATCACCTTAGGACTTGTTCAGAAAAAAAAAGAAAAAAAAAATACAAAGTAAAGCCCCCTTTGAACGAAGCTGTTGCCTCGTCGTCAACTGTAATAGCATTTACATTTTACGTCCGTACCGAGGTCTACGAAAGAGAAAAAACAACAACAAAAAATAGACGCTGCTTTATCTTCTGGCATCGCGATTCCGAACAGTCCTATACGGCAGGCAATTAAAAAATCGCTGCGAGCGTCGCGACGTGCTTAAGAACCGAAGCGTTTAAGAGCCGACGTTTCCGTTCACACGTGCGTAACGAAAGCTCGCAGGTCGCGCAACGACGCCTCCGACGCGAAGTAAAATAAAGAGGTGCCCACCGGTTCGCCTCGCGAGACAAGATTTAAGGCCGTCTGAGTATTCGCGTCTGAATCTCCTTGCGCGTATCTTCCGCCGCCGGTCCTGCACGCCCAGCGAGATATTCTACTGGGGAAAATTCGCGGCGCGCACGTCGGCGCGTGTGAAATGGAGAGAAACGGTGGCAGGAACGCGAATGTCCCGTGAACGTCAGCCGGGAGATGCGTCCGATTTGATTATTTATTTGCCCGTGCATCTATCGAGGAATATATGCTACGGGAAAGCACGAAGAGTTTCACTCTTGCGGAGCTCGTTACGCATCGCGACGTTGTTCAATTTTTTGGGGGGATGCGTTTGTTATTTTGGGTCGCGTTGCTATTTCCGGCAGCAATCGTGAAACAGCGTTGCTGCTACGGAAGTTTCATGATTGAGCACATGATTGAGTTCATTGATAAATATAGATTTAAGTTCGGGGAATTTTGCCCGGCGATTTTTCCCAGGAAATTTGCCGCGATTCGACAGTGCGAATCGTTTTGTCGAGTTTTATTTGCAGCGCTTTCATCTCGCTTTACAACCCGTTAAGTGCTACTTTGCCGTACTTCGTATCCGCCACGCAGATCCGGTCGATACTCATTTCCGCTTCGCTGTCACGCGAATCACTTTCCGCGAGGCGGTTTTCCTCGCGCGATAAACTTCCTCCGACAGCACCTCGTAAAGCAACATATTCGCAATATTCAGAGGCTATTGAAACATCTATGAATACACAGTGAGGCGTAGTGTTCTTTCCTCGACTCTGCGATCGTCGAGCGAGGATACTTTTGATATCAAGCAGAAAGAAACCGAGACGACAGAAGTTCCGTTAAATGGATAAGACGCAAAACGGCGCATCCGTGTTACAATTGATGAAATAATTTGCGAGCGCCATAAAGGATGTTGTCGTCGCAACAAGCGCGAAGATACATTGCCCCGTGCTTCGCGTAACGACCAGCCGTTTAACTTTAGATCCTTGCGAGGCTCAATTAGAGTCGCGTCGCGTTAACGAGTGCCGAAATAGCGTCACTATTAGAGCGATGGTACCGATTAGCCAGTCTTTGAAACGCCCACAAAACGGAAGAAGCGACGCGTGGGTGTGAACCCGCCACAAGATTGTTTATGACGAACGTGAAATTATACGTAATTCAATCCGTCTGCTCCTCAACCCTTTGACTGCGGCGCGTCAGTACAGACTGCGACTGGTTGTTCACTGAACAAACTCTTTCTTACGCGTGACATTAACGACACGGTACCTAAAAAAACAATAGATTCCTTCTGTATCGGTATCGGACCATGAATTTGTTTTTACAAAATTGTGATATTTATTTGTTTCTCGGACAATGAAGTTCGCTAAAGTTTCTGGAAGAGATAATTGAAAATGGTCCAAAGGTTTCGACACGTTACGCAGGTCTGCTTTCCATTCAGAATTTTTCGCACCAGAATTGCTCGCTCCTTCAGTCGAGGAGAATGCTTTATTAGGAGGCTCCACTTCTTCGTATAGAAAAACGTAATTGGCGTATATTCACGCCTTTCGCAGTCAAAGGGTTAATTCCGAACGCGACGTCGTAATATAAATCGCAAAAACCAAACAGCGAGTAAATATTCGTACTTATCCCAAACAGGTAGGTAGTAAAATTTCGTCGAAGCATCGCATCTTTCACCGCGCAAAGAACGATCAAATCGAGGCAAAATTTTTACCGGCTAAAACACAAACTCCCCCGAACCTCTACTCTATCCTGCTCCCGTTCGTTTGAACGCAATTACCATCCCGCTGCTCCTCCTCGTCGAATCACCTTTCACCAACGTAACACGGTGCAACGCTCCGGCTATTTCGGTTGCCCCCTCCCCTGTGCATAATCGACGCGTTATTAGACACGGCCGGTCAGGTGGGTGTATTTACGTCATAACGAGTATGCAAAGCGATCAGCGTTAACGAGCCAGCTCGCTTTCAGCACGGTACGCCTTACCATAAGCCCACCAACCGAGTCCCTTGTATTTTTATCGCTCGCTCGCGAGCGTGCCCGACGAACGTGTTTCCCATTAGGCTGTTCGTCCTGCCACCCCCGCATCGTGCCACCTTAACGAGCGGGTTTATCCGGTCGATCTTGGCTCGAGCCAATCCACTCGCCGGATAATGATGTGCTCTCTTCTTGGTGACAATCGGATCGACGTCATCGACGCGCGAAACGATCCTCTCTCATAATCCCGAACCCTTTTTCCACGGCCACGGCTTTCGTTTCGATCGAGGATCGATCGACAACCTGCTGGCCAGTTGCTTTCGTTTCGGCGTCCGGACGTTCGAATTGCGAACGACTCGACGGGAACGCCCGAGGACGGACAATGTCCGTGGCCTCCTTGGTTACTGTACTAGGTTTTCCCTAGGACACTTCAGTCGTCCGTGCACCCACTCGGTTCGAGCCACACGTCGACCGACAAAGCTTCCCAATATCCCGCGAAGGAAACTCGAAACGAGGGCCAGCGCCGAAAAATCGAAGGAGAAAGACCCAAATGAACCATCGCACCCCGTAACCTGTACCCGTCGGAGTCGGACGCCGCCAGCAATTAACGCGGAGCCGTCTACGCGCGGGGCGAAATTCACCCCTTGTCCGAGTTCGA
Organism: Nomada lathburiana; assembly: GCA_963667235.1. Classification (NCBI taxonomy): domain Eukaryota; kingdom Metazoa; phylum Arthropoda; class Insecta; order Hymenoptera; family Apidae; genus Nomada; species Nomada lathburiana. The sequence goes on along the minus strand of OY763903.1, from coordinate 14,230,841 downwards.
TCGCGCCAGCGGATCGCGAGCGTCGACGGACAAAAGCGTCCGCGGATGCAAGATGGCGGTCCGTGGGATCGGTAGGCGCGTCCGCGCACGCAGTTGGCCCGAGCGGCGACCAATCCGCGTCCCGACGTAACGGCGACCCGGCAATTACGCGACCACGCCAGCTGCAAGAGCGTCGCGAGTCGGCGCGGCGCGTCACGACGTCGACGACTGGGGAATTGAATCGCGACCCGTCGCCAGCCGCCAGTTGCCCGACGACCCGCGCTCGACGCGGTTCCATCCACGTGCTCTCCCTTCTCTCGCTCTATCGCGCTGCATCTCACTCGCCCCCTCTCTGTCACTCCTGCGCGGCTCCATTGACTCCATTGATCGCGTCTCGAAAGCGTACGCGAACCACCGGCATGGCAACGAGAGGAGTGAGACAGTTTATCTAACGGAGATCGAGGGTGTCGCGGTTTAATTGTCGAGGACTTAGTGGACGCAGCGGTGGTTTCGATGGCGCTGGCCGAGCTTCTACGAGGAGGACCTGACTTTCACGGAGCGGCGTCTTGGGGTTAAAGAGTGGATTTTGAAGGCCGAGAGGTTCGAAGTTCGAGGGGTGGCACTCTCGTGGTTCTCCGTGGTTTCGCGAGTTGTGCGGATCGAGTTTGTCGAGGGGCGATCGGCACTGAGGCACGGAATTTTCGTCGCTTTGTTTCGGTGATAAGTGTGGACGAGTACGCGCGGAAGTTCACTCGACGTTGACAAGCTCGACGCTTCGAGCTGTGCGACTGGAAGATCCTCGCAGCGGCACAAGTTTATCGTGTTTATAGCAGCGCAGAGGAATTATGAATGCACGTCGATGGACTAATTCGTGCACTTAGACGTCTCGTTCGACGCGAATCCGCTGTCAGATGTACCTGCTGTGCATCGAATGAAATAACAGTGCGGCGCGTTACAAAAATTGGGCAACTTTAACGGGTGCCTCCCTGGACGAAGCACGCGCGTATGATTAATCGGAACAGAAATCGACCCACGAGGAACAGGTGTACAATAAGTTCCGATCTAATCTCAGTATATCGGAACGATTACTATCTTACGCCCAAACGTCGCGCAGTGCGAAGAACCTAACAAAGAAACAGACAGTGCGCAGATACTGGAAGTTCTCTAATATGATAAATCATCGTTGAGTGTTCACGGACGGAATTTCAATCGGCAAACGACAATGGACTCGAACGTGGAGGAAACAGAGCTCGACGTCGGCTCGGCGAGCGACGAGCTCGAATCTTCGATCGCGGAGTCGAAATTGACGCGACGACCGACGCCGAAACCATTCACGATCGAGAGCCTGATCGGCAATTGTGGCGCGCAGAAGAGAAACTTCGAGGCGGGAACGCAGGGTGATAGGGCGAACGAAAATGAAGAAGATACGGACCGAGATAGGGAGTACCTCTATCAGAGACACTATTTGGCGACAGCTGCTGCGAACGCGCTACCTCCTGGTTGGTTTGTGTTTTAAACAGCATGCGAAGTATTCCTTGACATTTTTCAATGTGCTGCGGAATCAATAACCGGATACGTTTTTATATACGAAGGGCCCGGAAGCCAATCAATGCAAGTTCGAGATAAAACATTACAATGCTAGTACCGGCATCTATTGGTCCCGTATAAAAATAGTGACTTAATCGATTTATCACCTGAAAGTTTTCAAGAATGAACAGGTTTTCGAGCTACGATACTCGTGTTCAGGGAAACTTGGACTTACACTGATTGGCTTCGGAGCCCTCCATATATATTTGTAAAAATTGTTGACCTATTTCGGGCTCAATTCAATTACCTCTGGATATTCTTTCATCCTCGAAAACTTGAAAGGCATCCAAATTATCCGATACATTCGATTTAGTTGATATAAATCGGAAAATTGAATATTTATGGGATCGAAGCGTGGAAGTTTCTGGAAAGTTTAACTGGCCTAATCATTTATTCATCACTCGCCAATGATCGTAATTGACAGTAGATTACACTTTCATCTTGAACAATTGTCGCGCAACGAAATGAATTGACTGGATATCGGTATTTACTTATTGAGTACCGCGGCTAATTATTCTCCGCGTTAATATTTAAATTCCTTCGAGATGTTAGTCGTTCACTTCTTATTCGCGTGCACGATCGATGCTCGAACAATTGTTCCACGTAGAAATTATCGCACGTCGTTTCCATCTACAAATTCCTCCAGCGAAACATTAAATTATGCCGTCTCCTAACCGCGAGGGGAAACGATGATTTCAATTCTCACCCGTCACCGAATTTATTCCGGTTTCACCGATTTTAGAATGAAGCATTGATCTCGTTACTGTCGAGAAATGAGTAACCGGGCTTCGATAATAATTAATCGCCGTTGTACATTTTCCACCGTCCGTTTCATTCGGGATCGTGCAATTACCGGATGTCGCGTGAATAATTAAATCCCTGCATGCCCCGCTCGCTCCTTAAAATAAGTTCCACTGAACTTCTTCTCGAATATCAGGTCGGTCGTTCAGACGATCCAGATAAGTTCCAAATTCACGCTAATTGCGCTCGACGAACCGATACATTCTCCATTCAATAGGCCATCGGCATCAAAACGAGCAACCCAGACCAAGACACGAAATAATCTCACGACGAAATATTACTTTTCACCAGCATGTCCCGTCTGCATTATTCATGGCAAGCGTTACCTACTTAAATTATTCATTGAAACATTTATCATAACACCGACAGTTTGCATACGCTTAATAAAATTAAAATATCAGCTAAATCGAATATATCGGGAAAATTGGATGCCTTTCATGTTTTAATAATTGCGCTCGGTCAATTTGAAAGCCAAGACTTCATAGCCGGTGCATATTCCATCTTCGATAATTCGCGGGTCAAACTGAGTAATAGCTTAAAGGAAAATTTGTACAATTCTCGCGGCAAGTGTTGCGCAATTATATAAATAGCGAAAGCGATAGTGCGATAGAACATTCAACAATTACGAAACTTCATTAATCCTCGAATGCTTCAGGTTTTGGAGTGCCACTCGGTTTGTACGGTGCATGGTTACCAATGCGGATGTACGGTAGCGGCGGCGCTTCCGGCGTCCCAATGTTACCGCCGCACACCTCGGCCACCTATCCGTCTCATCAGGATCTTTATCAAAGTCGACTGTCGCAGCATCTGGGCCCAGGAACGAATCATCTTCACGGAGCGCCTTATCCAGCTGTTTTTCAACGGGGCTCGAATCATCGCGGTTCGACCAGCTTCACAGACAGCGAGGACGATAGTATCGATTCCCCGGCGTCACCTGCTCACGATCTCTCCAAATCGAGACACGGTAAGCTCTTGAATAGGTTGCTCGAATTCTTATATTCTCCTCCGTTTGTCGCTGAATGATTCGACCCCATTGTATATACTTTTGCGATCCCGCGATCGGCGTTTGCTACAGACTTGTTTCCAAGTAAATTAAGTTTAAAACATTTTCGATAGTCTCGGAACGGCATGCATGCGGGGTGCTACGTATTTTTCATTTAAATCGTTCGTCTCGCGTGCTTCAACTCCGATTAGCTCAAACAGAATTTCATCCTCTTTTTACGAGGTAGATATATATTTTTTTTTTTTTATTTCAAAACACGCGCCAACCTTTCCGCCTAGCTATGGTAATTGCGTGAAATTTTCCCCGGCGTACATACGCGCGAGTACATAGCTGTGGCTCGTAATACTCGATATAAACGTGTGTCTATCGGCTGGCAAATTGTACTATTCGCTGCACGTACTATGCAACTGAAGATTGAACACCATCTTCGATTCGAATGGTTTATTAACGACAGTGCACCGCCATGCGAACGGGATCATGGAATACCTATTTATTTATATTCCGCCATTAACTTACAGCCACCGGTAATTCTATATTCGAGGCACGGTCAGGCTCTATGGCATAGCTGGTCGTCTGACGGTTGTTAGCGTTAACAGGATGCGGGAGCGATCGTTTCAATTATTTCGTGGCCTGACGATATGCGATAGTAATTAGTAATTAAAATAAACGCCGATCGATAAGAGCTTTATTGGGGCAGCAACAGATCCGTTTTCGACGTTGCTTCATCAATGAACGTCTCTCAATGAGAACTGTGATCGAACGTCGAGAAAAAAAATAATTACGTGCACGCTTCATTCACGGATGGCACCCTGCGACAAATTATGCGATTTTTACGTTCCTCTCGACGCTTACGGTGCGTTCCGAATACGGCTTGCCTGTGAACACCTTTGCTTAACGAGGATATTGTTATACTGTATTGACAGTGGGTCGAATGGCATTCATATGGCGCATAGTTTCACTTGCGGCTTCGCCATTTTCGCGTTAAGACAATTATTCCTAAAGCGATATGCATGGATACGAGGCACGTCAATTGCACTTTTGCAGCTGCGCCGCGAAATATTCTTATCCGTCCGAAATGCGCGCGAAAATTAAACGACACGCAAAAGAAGCAAAGAGAAAAGCGCCGCATACGGTTTCCTCGTCGCAGCGTCGCATTCCGCGCGGCGCATCGTCGACGGAAAATATAATCGATAAATTGTCGTTCACATCGAAGAAACTTCCAAACGTCGTGCCCCCCCCCCCCGCCCCCTCCCTTCCGGGTGTTCGAAGAACAAGGGTTCTTCCCCGAAGGATCGCCGAGCGTTTGAAATTCGGCCAGGACTTACCGGGCACCGTATCGCGTACGTAAACGCGTGTGCGCGCAGAATTTTACAGGTGCGCGCGAGCTGTATAGGACTCAACTTTCGGACGACTATTATTTATGCACGCTACTGTTGGATCTCGGGCCCTTTGCCGGCTCCGATCGTGGCGACTGCGATCGTAGCCGATGATACGCTCCTGGAATGCGTAAACGTTTCGTCGCGATTCTTTTTCGACTTGCATTTCTCGGATGATACAGGTGTCGTCTCGTTTCACCCTACCTCTTTCAATTCGCGGAGACCGAACGACAAGTTCGCAAGTTTCCCCAGCCGCCCGGTTCGCACCGCATCTTATTTTCTAACGCGAGAGAGATTTTCAACTCCCTTGAACAGTCTTTGAACAGCGAGGAGCGTGTGTTTGCTAACGACAATGCGAATTATAATTGGTCCGTACAGCGTCGCCCGAATTAATGAACCCCGATCACGAAACAATCGAGTCGCGTAACACGCAGCTCGATTACCAATCACTTTTCGTTCCCGTTTCATTTAATTTATCGACCCGTTCCCCCGCTAGAGCACGCCGCCCGGAACAATCGAAGAATCGTCTTCGCGGACCCCAGGTTCGCCTCGTTGCGCGCTAAAACAATTCATTATCTGCCATGAAGTACGCCAAATATTTACTGCACTCGGTTGGGGAACATCCGGGACTGTCCGTCTCATATAAAGATATTTCAAGCAGGTGAAAATATCGTGAAATAACCCGTTGAAACAAATTAAAAATGTTCCTCTTCATGGGATATCGCAAGAACGCCGAGAGATATTTAAAAAAAGTATAAGGGGTGACTTCGCTCCGTAAACTTGCGATTGGGAAGCTATAAAAAAGTACCCGCCCCATATTTCTCACCTGCTTGACATATCCACCGAGTTTCATCAAAATCGGAGACGGACAGTTCGGGACGTTTCCTTGTCAGACAAGAAACCGTCGCGTCGCCGTTTCGTTCAAACAAGTATCGACCAATCGGGGTTCATCAATTCCCTCGTAGACATCGCAATCGCGAAACCCCGTCTTCTACTGTAACAACTGAATCCACCATTCATCTTTGTATCTAACACCCCCCCCCCCCCCCCCTCAAAATATATGTGCGTTCCAATTGCAACGAACAGACAGGTGGTACACCTTCCGTAATAATTGCGAAGGAACGCCAGCGCTCGATCCGTCCTCGGATGGTCGCGAATAGAACCGTAATGGGTCACGGATGGTGGCTCGGTTATGGTGTTAGGAACGAGGGGGCAGCCGATGTTCGATGGAAAGTCGAAACTCGCCGATCACGTATCACCGAAGGCGGCGCGGGGCGAACGGACGATCGACGAAGTCGCGCGCATTTATTCGTGGCCGATCACTTTTTATTGATGTACCGCCGACCGAGGCGATTTCGTATGCGCAACGAAATGGCTTCGAGGAATCTGTCATCGGTCATTTATGACGCACCGTGCCGAACCGGTGTGCCGATCGTTACAACGAACAGGCCGATCGAGACGTATACCCTCTCTATTCCTGGCCCTCGTCGATAGGAAACGGAGTCGTCCAGCTCCGAATTTTCTTTCAAAATCTTTCGTCGTTTCTTTACAAATCTTCCTCCACCTTCCTCCTCTCGTTAATGGTGTTTCGCTTCTGTGCCCATCGATCGACGCCGCCCGAAGCATTGTGTCATTACTCGGAAGTCGAGATTACGCGCACATAATTGTCGCATGAATGATTTCAAGCAGAATCCTAAGTCTCGTCGTTGCGCGACAACGCGAAATTCCATTGTGCAACTATGCGCACGCTTTCCGTGAAGCAATCGCGAATTCGCGGCCTCCATTCACCGAGCTGTTCCGGCGGTACAACGTGATATTCGCTTAAGGGATGACTGCGATTCGTTTATATCGTTCTATTTGCGCCTGCCGTCTGGCTGGCATTAACAGGTCGCAATGAGCCTGAAAATAGCCGCGATTCCCCCGGTGAAATTTTAAATCGAGTCACTTATAATTAGTTCGCGGTATGGCTGACGTGTGAATGAATCGCGCTGAGCTATGACTCTGTTGGGCGATTTCCTGCGCGAGACGCGCGACGTTCGTTCGCGTTGTTCGCGCGAAATGTCGACGGGAAAAAGTCTGTGTTTAAAAATATAGACGCGTATCGCGTCGCGTTTAACAACGGCCCGGTTTAATTTGTTTGGAGCGGGGGAAAATTCTGCCCGCGGAAAACGCGTCGATCGCGAATCAAATGCGAAAACGAAACGCGTGTCGCCCATGAGGTGAGACGGAATGTTCCAGTTACTGGATAATGCACGTCACCCCGAAGGGCTGATTAATAGATCGACACGTAAGAAAGAAACTCGATAAGTTTGGCGTACGGATCAATTGTCACGACACGAGCCGAAGGCGAACAGTCAACTCAGAATTTCCAGGTTCTATTTTATAATCTCGTCCAGGCACGTAGCCAACCTCGTTCACCGATGTCCGAAACATTAAGAATCCATTAGACGATCGCCTCTTTCTTCAGATATTTTTATTATTTCTGCGAATCAATAGTTTTTGTATCGCCGTTGTCAATCATCCGTACGACAGATTCGGGTCTAAAATGCGCACGTTTGTTAGACGTCGAGAATAGCTCTCGTCCACAATTAACAGCCGGAAAATCTGATTCAACCTTTTTTGTTCCACGATCTTTCGTGCTATTACGGAAATCGTATCGGTGCAACGTCTAAATTGAATCGAGCACAGGGGTTGCGCGTTCGGAATTGATTCGATACTGGAATCGAGTCGCGCTTTATTTCACCTTCACGTTGAATTGTCACGTAGCCGCGATGCAATTGTCGATTAGCGCCGGGCCCAACTATCGTGCGATTTCGACTAAATTTGGAAATTCGGAACGCAAGTAAATAGAACGAAAGGTGCAACGGAAATAGTTGGCCCGATGGCTGTCTGCCGCGATTATAAAATTATTATGGCAAATTCCGCTGAATCTCGACGACCACGCTCGTGATTTTGGTAAACGATGTCGTCTGTTCGTTAAGCCGCATCATTCATTTAACATGGACGTTGTTAAGGAGCAGCTAGTCGCATCGATCGAAGCTGGAAGTGACGTCAGACATGGGATCAGCTTAGAGACAAGTAATAACAGCAATGCAAATTTCATATGGCGCATCCGAAAATACTCGGAACAAACGGTCCTCTGTATTAAAAATGACCCTAACGTTGTTCTCCGCCGTTTCGGTAATTGTCCTCTTAATTGAACTTACAGTCGAATCGCAATTTCCACTTTAAAGCAAGAGCGTAAAATCGCGTTCGTTTCTCCTCTGTCGAATTGTCGTTCGATTAAAATACGCATTCTTCCCTATTTTTTTATAGAAAATCGATTAATTGCGCGGATGCGATTGCATTTAAACCGTGGAAATTCAAACGTTCTCCTCGAACGTCCCCTTATCAACGGGCAACAGAAAAATAGAGTGTTTCGCTTTACCAGCAGAATCTCGGGGCTCTCGATTTTTTCTTATTCATTACCCATCGTGAACCCCGTGGCGACCGACATGGCAAGGGAGGATCGGCGTCGCATTGCTATTCGAACGGAGAACCGAAATTCTGGCGAAAAAAGTCGTGTCCCCTCGCGACAACACGACCAGAATTGGACCCTTCGATTAGTCAACGCAGATAATGATCTTACAAAGCGAGGAATTCCATTTTTTTTTTCTTCTCTCGAGCGATTCACGAATAAAGAACAGTCCAGCTCCCGTGTCTGCGATGGTAATTGAAGTGAAGCAATATTAAGCAGACATCGATCATTTTTCAATCGAACGATAGACGAATTCAATACGCCTCCGAAAACGAGATCTCGTTTTGTCCGCGTATCGATTCGCGGCTTGCTCGAAAATTCTTGCGACTTGTGCAGCGAACCGTACGAAAATTTGACACGTAGCGGTGAGCAGAAAATTTGCTAATAGAGGATCTCGCGAGTGGTACCTATTAAAATTCAACTTCATCGCTGTAACCCAGATTTGTCTTTGCGCGTGAATTATTCGCGCATTTATAACTCGACGATATCGTCATCGATAGAACGTGATGCGAAGCTTCCTGTCGTTGAATTAATTACACGTTTTCTCGTCGCGGGAAGCACGAGGAGGAGTGCCCTTTCGAGAAAGTCTAATAAGCGGGGAATACTTTTTAGCGCGGGGACGATCGAAATAGAATGGAAACATTCCGCGATGAAGGGACAACATTTTCAATCTCCCGATTAGTAAACGAACGAAACGAATTAATGTTTAAGTCATCCCGCCAGTTCGATCACAATCTACAGTTGGAAACGTTGAATCTAGGACCGCGATGTGCGCTACATTATTTAAGTATTATTATCTTGAAATAATTATGGGTTTCGACTGTCACGTCTGACAAAAATATTGTTCATCATTTAGCGTGTTACGGCGTGCAGCCATGAAAGGATGAATTCGCCAGGTGAATGCATATCGAGCGAAAGATGTCGAGAAATCGGGAACAACCACGGGAATACATGAAGACGTGAAGTTCTGAGTGTTCAGCGCCATTCCGTCGGGCGCAGAAACCGAATCGACCTCCGATTTGGCGAATCGCCAGTGTTTCGGTGAACGCCGCAATCGGAAGGTCGTGAACGCCGCGCAACATATTCCTCTGCTAATCAGAGAGGATAAGGCATATCCAAGAAATCTTGAACTCAAGAAGATTCCAAGCTGCGCAGAGATTCATAGACCCTTTCAATTCAAGAAACGAGCGACGAGAATTTCTGAACGTCAAATCAGTGGAACGCGTTTCGTTTTCGAAACGCGTACCATTCGGTGATAAATTACCCTTCTAACAAGTTTCGATCGATTTCGCCCTGCTCCCGCTGTCTCCGAGTTTATGATGCAGCTGTCTAGCTCGCATTCGAGTCACTCGTCAGGGAATTGCAGCCAAGTATGAGAAATTTATTTTCAGACGACACCGTTGACTAACTATTTCCCAAGAATGGTAAAACGCAGACGTAAGAGGAAACCGTTCGTACTGCAACATCGTGGCAGCTTAAAAGTAAAAATCAAAGTGTCCTTTAATAACCAGCTGCTTAATTTTCAATTCTCACACGGATGTCGACGATTGTCTTTAAACAAGTTCAACTTTTCCGATTCTCCAATTAACAGTGGAAAACGTTTCTAATTAAACAGCCGTGCTTTCCTCGATCTCGTTAAAGTTTCGTCCGCGTCCATAATCGAACGCGATCGTTCAAATAACATCACTGGCACTTCCGTCGCGGCCGATAGGTCGCGTTGTCAATTCCCCGATTCCTAAGTCGCGGAACACAAGTTTCCCCCCGTCATGGAATTGAAACAGTTTCTCTGGGCGACTTTAATGGCGAGGAATGGGCGCGAAATAAAGATGTCACAGTATCGTTTCAGCGGATCGATCAAACCGCTTCTTCCGTCGCATGCAGAAAGTGTAAAGGCTGCCAGGGGACAACGCCCGAACGTTTGTCCATGGGACTTGTCGAGGAGCGTTCCTAGCCGCGGAAGTGTATGGCCCATTCAATCGAAACTCCATGAATTAATAAAGAGACGGGTGCATCAAACTCGGTAACGTCGCCGTGGAGCTCCGTGTATTGTCCGACGCGAGGAACAGTCGCGAACACGAAACTGAATAAAAGACGGATGGCGTAACTACGAACCGGACGACTCAGAGACGTCCGCTATCGAGAGCAAGCCGAGTTTTCGTTGGCCGCTGTTAATTTGATCGGAGGGGAACGTGAAAATTCGATAGATTCTTGTTGCCGCGGTAAGAATATTTGGTCTTAGTGGAAACGAGAATGTTTTGGACAGGGCCGGTTAGAGGTATTGAAAATTTGTCCAATGCTTCGAAGGGAAACGGAATATTTCGTACCGATTGCCGTTCATTTCATATTACGTTGTCAAGCTTCTCATTTGTTAGTTTCGTTGTTGCGCATTCGAGCGAGCAAATAATTTCGATGACCGGCGAATGCTTCTGAATAATATACAACGTCCGGCTTAGAAGTTGCGTCAACTCGCACTGTCACCTACAATGTCTCTTACGGAAACTTACTCCTTACTTCTCGATTACCATTTCGAGAGGAACCTTTTCATTCGAGGCCCCTCAATATTTTAGCAATGTGACAACCGAAGTGTACAAAATGCGGCAAAGTTATAATGTACTGTACTTTGTCGAACATCGGTCGGGTGTAGGTAGGTACAGTGACCAGCTGGTCCGTAAGAAACCAGAGAGAAAGAAAAAAAAGAAATGGAACACGTGGTAAATGACAGGCAGCGAGGGAAACTTCGATCGAAAGGCACACATGCCTTACAGTCGAGTGAATTACATGTCCCGCATATTGAATCCTCCACTTAAACTGTATAGATGTTAATTATCTTCCGTTGGGTTCGGTGCAATTGTTCGATGAATTAATGAAATTAATGACAGAGCACACAGAGAATTCGCGAGCAAGGTCCACTGTAGAATATGCTTTCCAAAAGAAGATCGCGTACTTCGACATGGTCTCAATTACCTTCGATGCATTCAGTGCATTTAAAAGCTTATAGGCATCGGAACTCGACGCGTGCATGCAATTACTCGGAGCAGATATTGATTATTCGCGTCTCGTTTGCAATGGAAAATCGAGGGCCCTTCATTTCCCCCCCTTTCGAATATACACACGTCGAGATATTACCAAGCCGGAATTTATTGCAGCCTAAATCAGAATTTATACCGTAATGGTATACATGGGAAGAGAACCGTAAGCTCTTCGACATCGACAAGCTCGCGAGAGCAATGAATTTTCGTTCGTTCGCTCTACGAACTCACCTCGCGAAGGAAGCGCACGAATTTTACTGACCAACCAATCCCGTTCTGTTTCAGGTTCCGAGAACGGTCGCGCCTCCGCGGACAGCGAGGACGAAGGCGGAGGTTTGAGCGTCGCTGGCGACGTCCACGACGTCGCGGACACGGTGTCCAGCAACGCGTCCAGCAACATAAGCCCGGGCGGATCCGTGGAGAACGGTCAGAGTGCGACAAGCAGCGGGTCCGGCAGCAGCAAGGCGAGACGAAGGCGGACAGCGTTCACGTCGGAACAATTGCTGGAACTGGAACGGGAATTCCACGCGAAGAAGTATCTCAGCCTCACGGAGAGATCGCACATCGCGCACGCCCTGAAATTGTCGGAGGTCCAGGTGAAGATTTGGTTTCAAAATCGACGGGCCAAGTGGAAGAGGGTGAAGGCAGGGTTGAGCAGCGGGGGCGTCGGTTCCGGAACAAGCAGCATGGCGACCGCCGGTGTTTCCAGCAGACACAACGGACAGGCTGGGCCGCATGCCGGAAGCGGCACGAGGATCGTGGTGCCGATACCGGTGCACGTCAGTAGATTGGCGGTGAGATCCCATCATCATCATTTGGAGAAGTGCGCCAGACCGCCAAGGGTCAGGCCGGCGAACGAGGGTCCCGCGGCTGGTGGTTCCTCTGCCGTCCTGGGCGACGCGCTGGGATTGGTGAATTCTTCTCTGAATATGAGCGGACAGGTGCAGAGTCCTCTGAGCAGCGGGGTCGGAATCGGTGTCGGTGTCGGACTGAGAGCGTTCACCGTGCCGTCGCACCGCGGCGGGCTCAGCTCTTCTGGCAGGTAGTGAACACTGCGAAGTGAAACCTGCGGTCGACGGAATTGTCGGTTTCGTCGAGGCTAGCCGCGGCACATGGTTGGGAGCATCGGAATTTCCGTGAACGCGAACGGTGAGAAGGAGATTCGTCGTCGAGGGAACGTTTCATTCATTTCTTCTTCTTTGTTACGCAAATAGTGAAATTCGTTCGAACAATCGCGAACTCGAAAGGACGAGCGCGAATCGCTCTATCGCCCTCCGATCGATTCCAACCAATTGTTGTCCAGGTTCGGTCGACCGAACTGTAAATAGGAGTATGAATCCTAGCAGCAAGGAGCTCTGTAAATAGCTTTCGCAACGGCGTTACCGCCTAGACTGTATTCTCCGTGTACGAGCCGTAGGTCGTACTTGTAGATAATTTCTTTACGTTTCGAGCGAGTCTCCGCTCCGTTCCAAGCGCGCTTCGTTACGGCGATGGCCTATCGATCGAGCGTGCGATCACCCGCAGCTGCAACGGAACGGCGGAGTGGAAGAACATCGGAAAAGTGTATATCAAGATGGCAATAAAACGTGCGAATATCATGTGGAATAGATATTGCCGCGTGTAAAATATATCTATACATACAAATGCATACCATGCCACCAGTTCCCAGCCTTATTTCATGCCAACTTCGACGTCGCGGAGCACTTACCGGACGCTCGCAATTACGCTGTACCTCGAGAGTTATAGATGAAACAATCGCGTCGGAGCGCTCGGCTTAATTATTCATGCGCGAGTTAAGGCGAATTAAGCAGGCTCTTTGCATATCGACAGGCTATTTCGAGCGCCCTCCGCTCGGTACACGAATGCTTCCATTCCCATCGGGACGAAGGTAAGTGATACAACTTTCGTTTGCACTGCGGTGCCGGTTGTTCGATGCTGGTCGACGGGACAATTCGTTCCACGGAAGTTGGTGAATGGTTCGCGACGAATGACGAATAAAGAACGTTCAGTTTCTGGAGACGAACGACCGAGCAGCTTGAATAATCGCGCCCCGATCATCAACTACCCGTTTAAATTCATTTTCTCGGGCACGCCTTAACTGAACAGAATTCGAACGGAAATATAAGAGCGAAACAATAAGCATATCCCTACATAATTGCAATTTCTTGTACATAGAACAGCTCGGTGATTATTGAGAGCACACGGACGCCTTTCCGGCGCCTCTCGTCTCGTTTTTGGCCGTAAATCGGGCCAACAAAGGCTCGCGCGTTTGAAAACGTCGAAGCGAATTAAACGCGAGGTAACATCGGAAAAAGCAACGTCCGCAACAAGACGATCGCACGCCGTTTAACGCCGCATCTGCCTGCCTGTCCAAGAAATTCTTGCCACAGAAGCCGGACTATAGAATCTTGCGCGTGCCTTTTCGTTGCGTCCGTCATCTGGACAAATTAGCTGGCTGCGGCCGATGCGCCAATGCATATCGACGAGCGGTTAGGCGAATAGCGGCATATGGCGTCACGCCTCCGAGGCGTTTAAGGGATGCGAGCACGGGCCCAGCTTTTTCCACGGTGCCCCTTGAAAGACCAGCACGCGCCGCTGCCTGCGAAAATACGCTCGCCGGGAACCCGCCCCCGGTGAGCGGACTGCAATTTTCCGCGTCAAGGTGATCCCACGGGACGCACTGATCTCGTTTGGGACCCGACAAAAGCGACACCACCGACGCCCCTTAATCCGACTCGACGTAATTGTCAAAACAACTCGAAAATCGATTAGGAGGGCGATTCGGAGAAGGAAAAAAAAAAGCGGCGAAGTAAGCGAAGTAAAAAAATTGATGCTCATCGATCGAGGAGGACATTATCGTTGAAACGATAGCTCGCGAACGAAGACCCTCTTCCTTCTACTTTATTGCGATACTCGCGAAACGTGTTCAAACGTTGTTTAGTCTTGAGGTTTTTCTTTAACAATTTGGCGGCGCGCCGGTGCGTTCGATTCGAGATAATAATTTTCGCCAGCCGTTTTTCTCGCTGGAAACAAAACGACCGATCGATTAGAACCTACGACCGCGCGGACATCAACGCGCTCGTGCATCATCCCGCGCTTTAATTCAGGAAGTTCGGTCAGAATTGTGCAGTGACTTCGGTTCGGGGCGTTTGCGACAAGGGGGAAGAAATTATGGCGTACAGTAGAGTAAGGGTTCTTCGCGCACGAAGCACCGAGCCGCGTATCGAAGGTATCGTCGCACGTAATTTCCATGCCGCGCGCCGACATTTGCACGCCGACGATTCCGATTCAATATCGGCGAGGCGGATGAACGGTTCCGATCGCCGCGGACCTCTCCGTCGCGACGCCCCGTTTCCCCCGGAACGAAATAGGAAGCATCGAAATATCCCGTCCGGTTGTCCGAGAAAACACCCGCCGTTGAATTATCACCGAACCACTTTGTCCGACGAGAATACACGCCGGGAGGGCGAAGCAACGCGCGATCCCGCAAAGTAAACCGGGGACGAGTCTCGTCGCGAGAGCAGAAAGAGCATCACGGTCGAGGGGTCGCAAGACTCCACAGCCAGGGTAGGTATAGTTATATACAGTGCGCACAATGGCAACGGCAGAGTGCATTACGGTTAATACACGAAGGACCGCGGTCGTTTAGCCGAGGATCTCGGCAGTTACCGCTTCGCAAAGGATAAATCATCTCGTGATTTCAACCACGCCTACCGCACGACAGAGAAGCGGCTCCCCCAGAGAGTAACGTATAATGCTCTGCCTAGACATTCGCTATACAGCTATCCGTGTGCACGTAACGTGTACGCCGACCGATGAGAACGCAGACCCCGGGAGCGGAAAACTAATAATCCCTCGCCGCGGATATCCGTTCCGGAACAGTCACCGCCACGGGGCGGAATATATATTGATAGCCCGAATTGCGGATGCTCTCGCCTATCTGCGGCCGATCCGGCCTCGTAACGACCACGCAAGCGATTATCGAACGATTCCGTCAATTCCGAGTCAATTCCGTCGGACTCCGCGGCGCGGTTTCGTCGGGGGCAACGATTTCACTTCGACGCAACGACGAGCTGGAGAAATGCGAACGGAGAGGAAGATCTTGGCGCAATTGTTCCGTCTGTCAGTTAATTGTCGGCGGCGCGAGCCGATCGGGTTCGGGCGCAATTGCATAAATGTCGATTCGGTTACTGGAAACCAAATTCAATCGGCGCTTCAAGTTTTCGCGGGTCTCGAGAGTTTCGAGCGTCGAATTTCAAAATTAGTTTCGAACCCATCCATGGTATTTACGAACGGACCGCTGCGTTCTTTCGGTAGAACGTGGGGCATCGAGGAACGATGGTTGCGATTCGTGAGTTCGATAGGTTCGAACGTTTGGCTCGATGATACGAGTAGGCACTCGTGTTCCCTAGCCCATCGCGGAAATAATTCTCGTTTCCACCGAGCCGACGTTCAATACGATTATTTCATCCGTTGATTAATTATCGATTGGGCTCGGGCGCAATTTCGTCGCAG
Organism: Nomada lathburiana; assembly: GCA_963667235.1. Lineage (NCBI taxonomy): Eukaryota > Metazoa > Arthropoda > Insecta > Hymenoptera > Apidae > Nomada > Nomada lathburiana. The sequence continues at coordinate 14,215,034 of OY763903.1, read as the reverse complement.
GTTTTACCGACGCAAACTTCTTTGCGTAGGCTGGTAGGAGACGGTACACGCCCCGGGACCGAAATAATTCTCACACCCGTGTGGAACGAGAGTGGCGAATATAAACGGTGAACCGACTCGGTCTATTTCCCACACTCGGCACTGCAGTCGAGTGCGCCGGCCGATTTTCCCATTTTCCCCAAAAGGGCCGTGAAATTGGACAGACAAATCGCAGCACGAGAGAGCGCGACCAATTTCACCCGGCCGTGCCCTCCGCTGCCGGGCGGCAACGTCTGTCGCCGTCCACTTTCGACCCTCCCCCGTTCTATGCCCCCTGTTATTAGTGGAACGTATTAATTCATTCTACTTGTCCGCCGCAAAGAAGCGGCGGTCGTCGGTTGTTTCGACATGTGTCGCCGAGAAGCACGGAAAATAAATGCACGAATCAAATGCGTTTTGCAACGAGCTCTCTCAATGTCGCCCGACAATTCCTTTAGGAGGAACGCAATACACGAGACAAGTTGAACCTGCACTCGCGATCGTCCAACTACCATCGCACGAATCGCGTACAATCTGCAACGCAGATACCACTCCACCTCTACCGAAACGAACTCGCAACCCCTCGGAAGTTCCGGCGAAAAACACCTTGAACGTCCCGCAAGCGCTACCAATTATCCGCGCCCAATCGGGAGAAGCTCGAAGTGCGCTTCCGGTGTGCAACCACCGCGGGCCACGAAACCCGGTCGAGGCAGGTCGCGTTCTCAAAGCGCGATACGCGCCGTCCGGGGAAAGCCCGGCACGCCGGCGGGAAAAAGCTCAGCTCCGTTCCCGTTAATCGCTCTCATTACCGCGCCTACTCGTAAAACGAGCCGACCATGGTCGAATCGCCGCCAGCCATAGAGGGGCGGCGGCGGCGACCGCGGGGGCGAGTCGGGCAAGAAGAGGGTGAGAAAAGCACAGCTTTCGGATCGCTTCACGGCGGAATCGGTTCTGTGGCAGCCTCGTGCACGCCGTCTGCCACCGTGGACGAGGAGAGGAGGAGAGCCGCGGTCGCGTAGAGAGCGAATGAAACCCGAAGAGACGATGGGAGCTTGGTCGGGGGCGGGAGGGGAAGGGAAACGGAGTTTAATGTTCCCCTCCAGTGGGTGACTCGAGGGTGTAATTGCCGTAGTGGGCGGGACGGTGCGGGTACAGCGACGATGGGCGTGGTTCGCTGATTACACCGCGTTGATACTGATATCTCGGCTACCAGCGACGTGGCCGCACCCCTCCCGCCGCTCCTCGTCGACCTCTGGACCACGCCGTTATCCGTCCCGCCGACCGCCCGGGAATCCGTCGGGCTGCTCGGTAGACCCAGCGATCCGGTGGAAGCGGTATTTCGTCCCGATTTCTGTCCACTTTCGTTCCGCGAACGTTTACCACGTCAGGGTGGTTCGAGTCTCGCTTTGGAACGCCGTTTCGGGTCGCGCGCGTGACATTGAAGAGAGCTGGACACACTTCGTTGGTACAGCTTCTCCTCGTTCGTTTCCGATCGTAGCGATCCGGCCTCACGAGCGGAAGCCACGAGTACCTCGGAAACGCCGCCGGCTTGATTGGGTGGCTGGTTTGAACGGGCTGCCGTGCTGGGCGCGAGAGGAACGAGGGTGGGTCCGAAGGTGAACAAGAGGACGGGGGAGGGGGCGAACGGTGCCGCGGAGAGTTCGATTGACAGCGATTCGGGGGTGGAAATTGTTGAGGGAGAGTTTGATACGCGGATGCTGTTGCCGTTGTTGTTGTTGTCACGATTTTGCTTGCGAGGAATTGCGAAGCGAACTCTGGCGCTCCGGTTTGGCCCGATACGGGAGCCAGATTTGTGTCCGCGAAATATGCGAGTGCAGTCTGTCACGAGTTTGCGTATGACGGTAGCTGATGGAATTGCCGCGAAGAATTATTTCATTGATAGATCTAACGGGCACTTTCGTGGCAATTTCGGCCGCGTTAATTTCTTCGAACGATTCGTCCTCGCTTTTACAGCCGCTCGAACGTCCCCTTTGGTTTCCCAGCATTTTCGTTCTCCTCTCGGCCTCTTGCCGTTTATAGTTGCCCAATGCCTCCTACGGCTTTGGCCACGAATTTACGATATCGACGAACGCGACGGAATCGAATCAAAGCTCGCCGGGGAACCTCCTCTTTCTGATATCGCGTGGACAGCTGCCAGGAGTGCAGAAATTCTAAATTCAACCCCCTCGACCGCCCGTTCTCTTTCCGATGCGATCCTATCAAACGCTCCGTTCTTACCTGACACGGGCTGACTTCCGCGAGAATACAAATTTCACCGACCACGCTCGCATTACTTTTCACTAAGTACACCTGCTGCTGTTCGAATTCGCCCCCGCCGCAAACTTCGAGCACCCCTCCCCCGTATCTGTTGCAGAAAATGAGAGATCGCGCGGAAACGCCCGAAAGTAAGCTCGCAGAATTTTATCGCGCGATTCGGCCGCGCGACGAGTACGCGCGTCGAGTGATTGCCAGCGAGGCGAACAAAAGCTGCGCCGGGGTGGTGGTGCCGTTGGCGATCCACGCCCCGCTGACTGGACTGTTTTTTATTACCGCCGCGCCCGAAAGATCGACCCAGGACCGCAGGACGGCTCTCTGTCTTCTCTTCGGGGGACACCCGGAACGGGAGAACGGAAAATGGGAATCCGGTTAGGAAAAATCGAGCGCGGAGCCAGAGGGAGGCTTGGCGGAGCGGAGTCCAGCGCACACGCCCGCAGCTGTAAGCAAGGGCAAAGTGGGTGGAGATGTCGGTGGCGAGTAAACGCTCGAGTCAGCGCGGCGGGTTTGCTAAGCGTTGTACGCGGCGCCCTCGTATTGCTTATTTACCAGGGATGGGCCTCCCGAAACCTCGAAACCCCTCGGATGCTCGGGAATGTTTCGAGTTTCGAGAATTCGAAGCTGGCCACCGTCTACGTTGCTTCGAGGCATTCGGAACTCGAATTGTTCGTGCACCGAGAACGTTCGATTCGTGTGTATCCGATGTAATCGGGGCGAGATTTCGAGAGATTTATCGTTGACTCGACAAATGTTGATTCAGTTATCGAAACGATATATTCCTCGTGGAAAATAAAATCAGCACTTCGAGTCTCGAGAGTCCCGAGAGTTTCGAGTTACGAAGTTCAAAATTAGTCTCGAACTCAACCCTGGTATTTGCGAACGGACCGGCCGTGTTCTCTGTTTTGTGTGATTTTGTTTTTCTTGAAATACAAAGAAGCATCGGGAAATTGAGTAAAACGTAGGGCATCGAGGAACTACGATTGCGATTGCGAGTTCGATAGGTTTAAACGTTCGGCTCGATAATGCGAACTTACGTTTTCCGGCCCATCGCGGAAATAATTATCGATTCCACCGGGCTAACATTCTTCCCGATGCAATTAACTTTTATAGGACGCCAGGCGAAGCGATACCGGAGAATTGTGTTCAATACTAGAGAAACGATGCTTCATTCTTCGACATGAAAACGGTCAACGAAAGCAAGCTATAATTTATCGAAGGAAATTGTGTGGGTAATACTGGTTTTTTCGAATTCCACATAATGGCATCGCATTATTACTGCTGTCACTCATCGGTTTTATTGAATTTACTCCATACAGATTAATATTTATGCCCAGCTTTGCATCCCACGGGAAAAATCGATGAGAAAATTCTGTGAATCTAACGTGCTGAAACTTGAACGTGGTCCTCTATTCCCGACTGTATTTAGTTCCGCCGTGAATGAAAGAATTGATCCAGTCGAGGATAACACGAGAGTTCCCCATTTGAATGGCGACTTTTATATACGCGAGCACTAATCCAATATCATACACTTCCTCTTCATTAATTATTGTTCACCGCGAGGCAATGTGACAGCGTTCTCCGGTTTCGTACTCAGAATTTCAGTCGCGGTGGATATCTAATGGAACGACCGCGTTATTCTTTATTGCTTCCATTCGCCCGATCGATATCCCGCGATATATTTAGCGATCGTTCTTGCCACTTCATATATGAACAATGTAACCTGTCGCGATGCTATCGCGGTCCCTGCTGCTTCGCCGTGTCCCTGACATCAGCTGCGCCTATACCGTATCGATGATACCAAACTACCCCCCTATCAGTATACTGGACGAACGTGCCTGCAAAAGTGTCTGAAAGAGTAGAGCAACGAGAACGATGCACGCCGCCCTGATGCCAATGATAATGATGATAATAATGATAATACGAAAAGTGGAGTATAATCAACGAGAGAAACGGAATGATCGGGGGACCGTCGAATTGACTTTCAACGAGTGCAAGAAAGACTCGAAATTCTACACGAGGCCCCGATAAGGTATTCATGAACGGGGGAACAGCCGAGAAATCGCGTATTCGTTTCGCACCGTCGATCCAGGTGTACCGCTAGCAAGAAAACAGCGAATCAGATCGATTCGACGTTGGGGATTTGTTCGTGGATCAGATCGTGGTATCGAGTGGGCGTACCGTTCGAGGGTCGACCAGTCGAGATCTTGGTTTTGCCGTTTAACGAGGAACGACCCCTCTGTAAATGAGACTCGATGACCTGGCGGAAATCGGGAACGGGTCCGCCTCGGTGCCCGCACAGATGAACGATATCTCTGGGGAACGAGAACAAACGGCGCAAACGGCGAAATGAACGCGAAACAGTTGTGCAGCCGAGAGTACCGGTCGCGGTACTCGTTATCTTCATTATTCGTTGCTCCGCCGCGTTGCGCGCAACGAGATTTTTCTCCGGCGCTCGCAATCTATGCGTGGGAAATGGGAAATTGAATTGAGAGGAGAGAAATTCGTTTCTGGACTCTGTGTCGCGTCCGTCGACAATGTTGCTCGGATTCTTAGAGGATGGACAGATCTTTGAAATTATTTCGTTCCGTGAATTTTATTTTATTAAAGAGTTCGGTGCTTCGTTTCTCGTTTGTTTTTTTGCGAACAAAGAAATAATTGAAAGAACGTTTCGCGTCGCACCGCGGCGTTAAAGAAACCCGAGCATCAAAGAGGCTCAGGAATCTAGCATTACATTTGAAAGTCAGCCTGCCTAGTTCGCCTTATGTATTCGTTCACAGGTATATCGGTGTGTACATATACCCACGTGTGCCAGAAGTTCTTACAGAACGATGCAAGACACTCTTCGCATCTAACTTGTAAATTATCGTACAACACGTCGCATCCGGCAATCAGCCTCGAAAAATCCAACCCACCACCAATGGTAATAATGATTTATTACTGATCGACTGGGTGAGCCCTTTGTTGCACGGAACAATCGCGGAATACCCCGGAGGGCAGACGAAGGAAAAGAGAAAAACGCTAAAGGTACAGAAATAAAACCAGCAACGGGGTACTGTCGTACAAGCCGATCGTTGTACATTAAATAACAATAAACGGCATTAAATAATTATCGCCCGCAGCAATAACTCGCCCAACAACTTCACTCCTCGACACTTATTCGCCTTTGCGCGAATACCAATGCGCTCCTCGCCCAACGAACTCTGCACAATGATCTTCCATCGCTACCAACCACCCCCGACAATATTCACTCTCGCAAGACCGAACGCCCGCACGCCCCCGCGATCGTTTTCGTCCGTGCGTTCCTTCCTCGACGGAACGTCAAAGAAGTCACCGCTTCCCCTCCGTCGATCCGTCGTGGCCGTTTAAAAATTTATCGAACGCGAAGACACTGGCTGCCGGTATTCCGCTATCCGATCCCGTATTTCGAGAATCGTTTCGTAACCGAGGCCCGATGCTCTTTGCTCGGCAATGCCGCCGCGACGCACGCCGTCTGCATATCAAGACGCCCCCGTAGCGCCGTGCCCTCTCCTCGCCCCTCGTCTCTGCACGGGCACGTACGCCGCTCATTGTCAGTCTGTTACCTTTTTGTACTTATTTAATACCGTCCTCCGGCATTTTCCACGTAGCGTGAATGCGTAAACGGCGTTGCGAATCGGCGTGCTGGATGAATCGCGCGTGAACCGAGCGAAGAAATCGCGCGCGACGTGTCGGCTTTAATTGCGTTTAGACGTAGACGTTGGACGGCGAGGAAGACACGGCGAACGGGATGAGTTCTCTGTACTTTATTTCATCACGTTCCGTGGCGTCTCGTGGGTCTCGTTGTCGATCACCTTCTATCGATTCTGGAGGAGAAGCGAATGCCTCGGTAGAATTTTGTGCGTTACTCACCCCGGTACGTTTCATCATAGATTTGGGCAAAATATGCCCGAGATGCCTAAGCGAACCTAATGACACCAATCTCGATATTCGTTCGATATCTCATTATTGGTAGATGTCTCGTCAGTGTCGAATCTTTCAAGCGGATGCCACGCATTTGTCCTCGCCCGTTCGATTGATATCGTTGAAAAGAACAAGCGTGCACAATACTCGTTGCCATCGTTACCGGTCGCCCGACAGCCTTATTATTAGAGATTGTGCAAAACGTGTCGTCGGGTGACCCGTGGGAATCGACACGCGCGTACCCGGTAAATTCGTTTAAATATCCAGCGGGAAACCGTTATTGTGAAACGCATCGGCAATGTGCAACGACGAATTAGCGCGCGAAACAATACATAAATTACCAGGCCTCCCGGCGACGATTTGAAATTGTACAGCGGTGGTCGACGGGCACGCCGACTCAGTTAAGTGCCAAATAAGGGTATCGAACACTCGTATTACCGTCTCTTTTATTATTCATATGCGAGAGGAGTGAGACGCGTGTAATGCTGATACTATGTGTGCACGAGACATTCAATTTGGCCGCGTGCACGCGCGACGAAGGGAAATCGGCGGTCTCTGCTTGCCGCCCTTGTCTCACGGGGGTTGGGGGCGGTGGTGTGGCGGTAAATTTGGATCACGCGTGCGTCATTTCACGTGCAATTCATGGGAATCAGTGACACTTGAGTGTGCGTGCGGTTGGTCAACTGTAAAATTATGCTTCACGAATTTCTTCGCTTTAAAAACATTCGACGATGGCGTGGCAATTTAACCCATTATTAAGGCCCGAATTACACGCGGCCGTCGTTCTTTTGTCGCAATTTTTACTTTGTACGCTTCGAAAGGGCTCGGGTGGGGCATATTTCGGTTATTAATATTTTTCGCGAGCAAAAATGACTTAATCACGAATCAAGGCGTATGAAGGAATATTTATGAAGAAGTAATATTAAGTAATTAGTAAGGGTTCTGATCGGGATGTTTAGGAAGTAAAATTCACCTTGGAAATTGCGGATCAATTTGGAGATAGATTCGAGACGGACTGTTTTATTTCTGTCGTTCGCGTCTGATGAAAAATTAAAGTGAATTTCGTTTCGTTCGAGATCCATCGTCGTGAAAGGATTCCGTGATGCCCGGCACGTTAAGATGGGTGTGACCGTCGACCGCGATCGTATCGCGTGGGTTTGTTTAAATAATCGGATGTTTCGGGCCTTAGCGAGTATCTTCGTGTCGGCATCTGACCAGCCAATATGTATGATAATTTTGACATGCCTACACCTCATAATAGATCTTGAGTATGTATATGCAAACGCGAGGATATCGACCTATGGCCACGTATATGTATGCATATTATACGCTATAACTCGTCCAAATGAATGACGAAAATTAGTTTCATTTATTCCGTTCCGATTTACCTACACGCGATTTAATACCCTCAGCTAATAATATTGTTGGGCAAAAACAATGCTTTTAGTGTATTAATTGCATTACTGCAGAACTTAAAATTACCTTTGGGTATTTCACTTTCTTTTTCATGGATTATTAAAATACGTAGGGGGAAGAGAATGTAGATAGTGATAGTTAGTAATGGAAGGGGATCCTGGATAGTTATTGTTTCTACAAACAAACCCATGTATAATTTTTTATACATTAATATATTAATTTTATAAATAGACGAAATTATTAATATCTTCCGTTAATCAGGCCGCCATCTATACAGAAGTGCTTCAAACTATTAATGTTACTGCCATAACTACTTTCAGTCGGTAACGTTGACTGTGACATGGTAATGCTCTCGCGTTTGCGGTTTTTCGAGCAGTTTACCGCGCCTTAAAAACCGACATTCTAAATTTCATCGTTCATTTGAACAATTGCGTTTTTCTCGGCTTCCAGTGGGTATTTCTTAACCGGACTGGTCTCAAATTAAAGCTGCGAACTATACCTATCGTCTCCGCCAGTTTCCACAACATGGCCGTTGTGGTTTAAAAGTTATAAACAATTAAAAAATCGACGCAAATGCATTCCGGGTCATCTTAATTATCACGACTTCTAGAGCTGCTAGATTAATGAACCAGTGCTTAAAATGTAGGTAAAGCATGCAGCTACACGAGAATAAATGACTTTCAAATTCTACATGCGCTGTTTTATTTTTGATAAACAATTAAAAAATTCGTTTGGGAATTCTGCAATAACTGTATAAGAGGGTGGTTCTAAAATTGGTGGTTTAAATTAACGATGTAATTCAGAAATTCGGTTTTGAAGGCGCGGAAAATTGCGAAAAAGGCCGCAAACGCGAGATGGCGCCACATGGCTGATTACCGACATTCATTACCGATAAAATATTTAAAAATTATTATCTCGGCTTCTTCTGGGCCGATTTCAATCAACAACGTCTCAAATGAAAGGGAAGAGAATATGCTACAAGAGAAAAAATACCCCGTTGCTGTAACAATATGCTGTTGGCCGTAATATCAATTTCAATTGTTTAATTGTTTATAACAAATGATCTTTACATGGAATAATGTTCACTCCTATTGCAGATGGTAGCTTATACTCCAAGCTGTCATTTATGTCCTGTGGTCATTGTTGTATCTCTTCGGAAAGTCGATGAAATCGCATTTGTTTATAATTTCTTTAAACAAATTCAATTATCTCGCGCTCTACTGGGCCGATTTTAATCAACAAGGTCTCAAATGAAAGGGAATAGAATATGCTACAAGAGAAAAAGTACCCCGTTGCTGTAACAATATGCAGTTGGCCGTAATATCAATTTCAATTGTTTAATTGTTTATAACAAATGATCTTTACATGGAATAATGTTCACTCCTATTGCAGATGGTAGCTTATACTCCAAGCTGTCATTTATGTCCTGTGGTCATTGTTGTATCTCGTCGGCAAGTCGATGTAATCGCATTTGTTTATAATTTCTTTAAACAAATTCAATTATCTCGCGATCTACTGGGCCGATTTGGATCAACGACGTCTCAAATGAAATGGAAGAGAATATGCTACACGATAAAATATACCCCGTTGCTGTAACAATATGCTGTTGGCCGTAATATCAATTTCAATTGTTTAATTGTTTATAACAAATGATCTTTACATGGAATAATGTTCACTCCTATTGCAGATGGTAGCTTATACTCCAAGCTGTCATTTATGTCCTGTGGTCATTGTTGTATCTCTTCGGAAAGTCGATGAAATCGCATTTGTTTATAATTTCTTTAAACAAATTCAATTATCTCGCGCTCTACTGGGCCGATTTTAATCAACAAGGTCTCAAATGAAAGGGAATAGAATATGCTACAAGAGAAAAAGTACCCCGTTGCTGTAACAATATGCAGTTGGCCGTAATATCAATTTCAATTGTTTAATTGTTTATAACAAATGATCTTTACATGGAATAATGTTCACTCCTATTGCAGATGGTAGCTTATACTCCAAGCTGTCATTTATGTCCTGTGGTCATTGTTGTATCTCGTCGGCAAGTCGATGTAATCGCATTTGTTTATAATTTCTTTAAACAAATTCAATTATCTCGCGATCTACTGGGCCGATTTGGATCAACGACGTCTCAAATGAAATGGAAGAGAATATGCTACACGATAAAATATACCCCGTTGCTGTAACAATATGCTGTTGGCCGTAATATCAATTTCAATTGTTTAATTGTTTATAACAAATGATCTTTACATGGAATAATGTTCACTCCTATTGCAGATGGTAGCTTATACTCCAAGCTGTCATTTATGTCCTGTGGTCATTGTTGTATCTCTTCGGAAAGTCGATGAAATCGCATTTGTTTATAATTTCTTTAAACAAATTCAATTATCTCGCGCTCTACTGGGCCGATTTTAATCAACAAGGTCTCAAATGAAAGGGAATAGAATATGCTACAAGAGAAAAAGTACCCCGTTGCTGTAACAATATGCAGTTGGCCGTAATATCAATTTCAATTGTTTAATTGTTTATAACAAATGATCTTTACATGGAATAATGTTCACTCCTATTGCAGATGGTAGCTTATACTCCAAGCTGTCATTTATGTCCTGTGGTCATTGTTGTATCTCGTCGGCAAGTCGATGTAATCGCATTTGTTTATAATTTCTTTAAACAAATTCAATTATCTCGCGATCTACTGGGCCGATTTGGATCAACGACGTCTCAAATGAAATGGAAGAGAATATGCTACACGATAAAATATACCCCGTTGCTGTAACTATATGCAGTTGGCCGTAATATCAATTGCAATTGTTTAATTGTTTATAACAAATGATCTTTACATGGAATAATGTTCACTCCTATTGCAGATGGTAGCTTATACTCCAAGCTTTCATTCATGTCCTGTGGTCATTGTTGTATCTCGTCGGCAAGTCGATGTAATCACATTTGTTTATAATTTCTTTAAACAAATTCAATTATCTCGCGTTCTACTGGGCCGATTTTGATCGACGAAGTCTTAAATTAAAGCTTTCTGTTCAAGGAACAATCATTTCCTAGTGTAGAATACGTCCCGTGCATAGTTACAGTGCAATGTTTTAACCAACATTTAAATTGTTTATAAAGAAGAAACAGTGCTTGAAACATTAGTAAATCGTTTATTGTCGCGTAGCAGCATCCTTTACCTTTATTTTAAGCACTCGATCATTGATCTAGCTCCTCCAGAAGGCGAGATAAGTACAGTGACCACGAGTGCAATTTTGCCGATTCTTTAATGGTTAATAAGTTTTATACCACAAATGCCATATTGTTGCACCTGTCGGAGCAGATAGCTATGGTCCGTAGCTTTAATTTAAGACAAGTCCGGTTAAGAAACACGCACTAGAAGCCGAGAAAAACGCAATTGTTTAAAATAACGATGTAATCCAGGAATTCGGTTTTGGCGGTGTGTTAAACTGGGAAAAAGCCGACAACGCGAGATGGCGCCATATGGCCTGTTATCGACTGTCTATGCGGCACTAGAGCGCCAGTTCCATGGCCATGTCACTGACAACGTTACCGACAGATTGTAATACGTGATGTTATACATTTGTTATCTCGGCTGCTGGTTCTTATTTTGTAATCTATGTGGTGTCAAATGAAAGGGAAGAAATAAGCTATTCACTTGTGATAGTCTCCTTGCTATAAATTTTTCCACTTGCCCGTAATTATTAATTTAATTGTTTATAACATACCAAGGACCCCTAAAATATTTTTGCCAGGCTATGTAGCTAAGGTATTTACATCTTTGAATATTTTGTTCTCCCAATAAATCTTCGTGTTTGTATTAAGTACATACTAACAATAGTATTCTTCTTTACTTCGACCTCGTAGCCATGAAATTTGTACTTATTGTTAGTGGAAATATAATCTAACTTTAGATTGCTATCGTAGCCTACTGATTCTTCTCTTCCACTCTTTCTTTCATACGTTCTCTACCTTACATATTGCCCTATATATTCTTACTAGCCAACTCTTTATTGCACATCTATTATATGTACATATATCTTTCTGGTTCCAATTCCTAAACTTTCATCTGTTATTCTACACAACAGATCGTCTAGCGTCACGTTATATCATAGCGTAATCGTTATATCTAAATCCTTTTATTTTTCTGTTCCACTCCTGCTATTGTATTTCATAGTATCTTCCTTTAAGGCTATCCGTCAACTCCTTCACTTCAGCTCTCATCAAATTCACATTGCCAAACTCGTTCCATTCCTTTTCAAATAATCATTATCCTTCTGTTATGCTTCTAGTTTGGCCCTCCCTTCTTTCTGTTTCCGATAAATATCCCTTAACGATCCTTCTCTCTCCTGTTACATACTTACTAATATATTATTCCCGTGTGCAGGTTTCGCTGGCAAAGAGTAAGGAACATTGACCAGCATTTCTCATTGTGCGTAAATGCAAGAAAGAACAAAGGATAGTTCTTGCCGCATTTCTTCAGTTATAGTAAATTGGTTTTGCGGGATCGGAAGGTTTATGCAATCAAGGCAGATGTAAGTGTAATATAAAATACTTATATTTGATATAACAAAAGGTACTACGCAGAACTAAATGTAAATATATCTTAATTTATTCTGCTGTCGCATTTCATAGTCTCTACTTTCATGGCTCTCCGCCAATTCCTTTACTTCTGCTCTGATCAAATTCACTCTTACGAGACTGGTTCCATTGCTTTTTATATAATCCATCCTCTCTTTCTCTTATGCTTATGATTTGGCCTTCCCTTATTTCCTCTTCCTCCAAATATCCCTTAACAATCTTCCTCTCTCCGGTTACATACCTTTAGTAATATGTTTTTTGTGTGTATAGGTTTCGCCGGCAAGGAGTAAGGACCATTGACCGGCACTTCTCATCATGCGTAAATGCAAGGAAGAAGAAAGAATCATTCCTGCCACATACTTTAGTTATTGTAAATTGGTTTATAAAAGTAGTTTGTAATTGTTAGCGCGTAAGATTAATTTGGAACAATTGTGTAGTTAACTGTTAGGTATACCTAGTACTTGTATATTGTATCTTGCATTTTATATTCTCTTTATTCAGTAGATCTTGTATAAACTTTAATATTTCTGTTACTACAAGTTCTACTGAATGCGCTAAATATAAAATGCAAGATACAATAAATACTTTGGGCTTTACATATGCACAAGTTACACAATTGTTGTAATTTAAAATAAGCTACACCATGTAAAGTACGTAAAATTTAGTATAAGTTTTATCTGTAAGATATATTGTAAATTAACTTTAAAGAATAGTTTATAAGTATTAGTTTGTAAATTTGAATTACCGCATTTTTGTACCTTGTATCTTCATTAATTAATTTGAATAAATCTTAAATGAAAAGAATTCTACGCCTCTCTTTATTTTAACACCTTAACTATCCTTGAAAAGACCTACTTCCAATTCCTTAAACAAGTTCTACCGTGCAGGAACTTTAAATGAAAGTTCACAAGCGGAGATCTTGTAAAAATAGACCTAAACATCATTAACTTTGCGCTAAGTATCCAGGAATTAATACAACGCTTTGATGGGAGCTCTTTTCATTTAAGTTCTCGGAAATTCCTGGAACGTGACGTCATTTCTCAGAATTGCTGAGATCGAATACCTCCTCGCACATCATATTCTCCTAATACAAATCGATGATTTTCAGCAGATATTTCTGCCAGAAACTCAGAAATTTTGCGCTCGGAAATTCCTGGAATGTGACGTCATTTCTGAGAACAAATACCTCCTTGCATATCATATTCTCCTGATACAAATCCACGATTTTCGGCGAGATAATTCTGCCAGAAATTCAGAAATTTAAGCGCTCGGAAATTCCTGGAACGTGACGTCATTTCCAAGAATTGCCGGCGTCGGATACCTCCTTGCACATCATATTCTCCTAATACAAAGTCCAGATTTCCGAGCGCTGAAATTTCTGAGTTTCTGGCAAAAATATCTGCTGAAAATCGTGGATTTGTATTAGGAGAATATGATATGCAAGGAGGTATCCGACGTCATTTCCAAGAATTTCCGGCGTCGGATACCTCCTTGCACTTCATATTCTCCTAATACAAAGTCCAGATTTCCGAGCGCTGAAATTTCTGAGTTTCTGGCAAAAATATCTGCTGAAAATCGTGGATTTGTATTAGGAGAATATGATATGCAAGGAGGTATCCGACGTCATTTCCAAGAATTGCCGGCGTCGGATACCTCCTTGCACATCATGTTCTCCTAATACAAAGTCCCGATTTCCGAGCGCTAAAATTTCTGAGTTTCTGGCAAAAATATCTGCTGAAAATCGTGGATTTGTATTAGGAGAACATGATATGCAAGGAGGTATCCGACACCGGCAATTCTTGGAAATGACGTCACGTTCCAGGAATTTCCGAACGCTAAAATTTCTGGACATCTGCCAACCAATTTTCCAAGAAGTAAGACTTAGAAGAAGAAGACTTAGAATTCCTGCTGCCAAATTTAGTAATGTATAGGGCCATTTTGACAAGTTTCTCGCTTTAGGACTTTGCATTTAAAGTTCGTCCACGATACTTCTTGTATAAGGAATTGGAATTAGGTTCTTTCAAGGATTGTTAAGGTGTGAAAATAAAGAGAGCAGCGCACTTCTTTTCATTGAACATTTATTTAAACTAATCAATGAAGATACAAGTTACAAAAATGTTGTAATTCAAATGTATAATATCTTTAACATCTAGTTACAATTGTGTAACTTGTTCATATGTACATTATTTATTATATCTTTCATTTTATATTTCGCACATTCAGTAGTACTTGTATTTAAAGTAATATTAAGGTTTATGCAAGTTCTATCGAATAAACTGAATATAAAATAAAACATATAACAGATATACATATCAATTAATTACACAATTGTTCTAAATTAATCTTACGCGCTAACCATTACAAACTACTTTTATAAACCAATTTACAATAACTAAAGTATGTGGCAGGAATGATTCTTTCTTCTTCCTTGCATTTACGCATGATGAGAAGTGCCGGTCAATGGTCCTTACTCCTTGCCGGCGAAACCTATACACACAAAAAACATATTACTAAAGGTATGTAACCGGAGAGAGGAAGATTGTTAAGGGATATTTGGAGGAAGAGGAAATAAGGGAAGGCCAAATCATAAGCATAAGAGAAAGAGAGGATGGATTATTTAAAAAGGAATGGAACCAGTATCGTAAGTGTGAATTTGATCAGAGCAGAAGTAAAGGAATTGGCGGAGAGCCATGAAAGTAGAGACTATGAAATGCGACAGCAGAATAAATTAAGATATATTTACATTTAGTTCTGCGTAGTACCTTTTGTTATATCAAATATAAGTATTTTATATTACACTTACATCTGCCTTGATTGCATAAACCTTCCGATCCCGCAAAACCAATTTACTATAACTGAAGAAATGCGGCAAGAACTATCCTTTGTTCTTTCTTGCATTTACGCACAATGAGAAATGCTGGTCAATGTTCCTTACTCTTTGCCAGCGAAACCTGCACACGGGAATAATATATTAGTAAGTATGTAACAGGAGAGAGAAGGATCGTTAAGGGATATTTATCGGAAACAGAAAGAAGGGAGGGCCAAACTAGAAGCATAACAGAAGGATAATGATTATTTGAAAAGGAATGGAACGAGTTTGGCAATGTGAATTTGATGAGAGCTGAAGTGAAGGAGTTGACGGATAGCCTTAAAGGAAGATACTATGAAATACAATAGCAGGAGTGGAACAGAAAAATAAAAGGATTTAGATATAACGATTACGCTATGATATAACGTGACGCTAGACGATCTGTTGTGTAGAATAACAGATGAAAGTTTAGGAATTGGAACCAGAAAGATATATGTACATATAATAGATGTGCAATAAAGAGTTGGCTAGTAAGAATATATAGGGCAATATGTAAGGTAGAGAACGTATGAAAGAAAGAGTGGAAGAGAAGAATCAGTAGGCTACGATAGCAATCTAAAGTTAGATTATATTTCCACTAACAATAAGTACAAATTTCATGGCTACGAGGTCGAAGTAAAGAAGAATACTATTGTTAGTATGTACTTAATACAAACACGAAGATTTATTGGGAGAACAAAATATTCAAAGATGTAAATACCTTAGCTACATAGCCTGGCAAAAATATTTTAGGGGTCCTTGGTATGTTATAAACAATTAAATTAATAATTACGGGCAAGTGGAAAAATTTATAGCAAGGAGACTATCACAAGTGAATAGCTTATTTCTTCCCTTTCATTTGACACCACATAGATTACAAAATAAGAACCAGCAGCCGAGATAACAAATGTATAACATCACGTATTACAATCTGTCGGTAACGTTGTCAGTGACATGGCCATGGAACTGGCGCTCTAGTGCCGCATAGACAGTCGATAACAGGCCATATGGCGCCATCTCGCGTTGTCGGCTTTTTCCCAGTTTAACACACCGCCAAAACCGAATTCCTGGATTACATCGTTATTTTAAACAATTGCGTTTTTCTCGGCTTCTAGTGCGTGTTTCTTAACCGGACTTGTCTTAAATTAAAGCTACGGACCATAGCTATCTGCTCCGACAGGTGCAACAATATGGCATTTGTGGTATAAAACTTATTAACCATTAAAGAATCGGCAAAATTGCACTCGTGGTCACTGTACTTATCTCGCCTTCTGGAGGAGCTAGATCAATGATCGAGTGCTTAAAATAAAGGTAAAGGATGCTGCTACGCGACAATAAACGATTTACTAATGTTTCAAGCACTGTTTCTTCTTTATAAACAATTTAAATGTTGGTTAAAACATTGCACTGTAACTATGCACGGGACGTATTCTACACTAGGAAATGATTGTTCCTTGAACAGAAAGCTTTAATTTAAGACCGTCGATCAAAATCGGCCCAGTAGAACGCGAGATAATTGAATTTGTTTAAAGAAATTATAAACAAATGTGATTACATCGACTTGCCGACGAGATACAACAATGACCACAGGACATGAATGAAAGCTTGGAGTATAAGCTACCATCTGCAATAGGAGTGAACATTATTCCATGTAAAGATCATTTGTTATAAACAATTAAACAATTGCAATTGATATTACGGCCAACTGCATATAGTTACAGCAACGGGGTATATTTTATCGTGTAGCATATTCTCTTCCATTTCATTTGAGACGTCGTTGATCCAAATCGGCCCAGTAGATCGCGAGATAATTGAATTTGTTTAAAGAAATTATAAACAAATGCGATTACATCGACTTGCCGACGAGATACAACAATGACCACAGGACATGAATGAAAGCTTGGAGTATAAGCTACCATTTGCAATTGGAGTGAACATTATTCCATGTAAAGATCATTTGTTATAAACAATTAAACAGTTAAAATTGATATTAAAATAAAAGAAGGAAGACATAATGAAACGTTTTAATATATTAGAACAGCTACTCCACTAACGTACTGAAGTAAGAACGGAAGATAGCACAATTAGCAATTAATAGTGCAGGTGACAGATGACAAAGCATGAAGAAGTATTGGGAGAAGGAGTAGAATAAAAGACATGACCTGTGCAGACATAAATTTGGAATGTTAGAATACCAGTTAACAGAATGTACGGAAATTAATATAATAGGATATAGAAAGGATATAGAAGAGATTAAAATGCAGAAATGAGAAAACATGGAGGAAAAGGAAAGGTGTATAATATGATGAGCGATAAAGAGATAAGAATAGTGTAATACGTAAGGTAGAGAAGGTGTGAAAAGGAAGAGCGAAACACTCGGGCCTCGGCCATATCTACACTTAAGGTAAGTAAGAGGCGCGAGTAGTTTCAAGGAGTTCTGTATAGATGGCAATACGGTAGCAGGCGCGAGTAGTTTCAAGGAGTTCTGTATAGATGGCAATACGGTAGCAGGCCCGAGTAGTTTCAAGGAGTTCGTTATAGATGGCAAAAATTAACACCACTTTGGGCGTAGATAAGATAGGGATTTTTTGTATTTTATTATTATGTACTAATTAATTTTTGCATTAAATTTACGAATATCTTTCAAACATGTCGTGCGTATAGAATATAAAATTGTTAGAAAGTTATTAAATAATAATACTTTTCTGCTATACAATATACATAAATTAATTAGAAAAAAACTTAACTACAATATATTTTTCTCTTCGTTTTCAGAACTTATATTGAACTGATTATTCTTTATAATGAATTAAAATCATTATACTGAGAACAATCAATTCGAAAATGTAGTGCATTATATTCCACTGTCAGCTTTCATTGCTTTCATATTAGGTTTACGGATATGATGATAACCCGGTAAGATCTTCAGTAAAAATTCTATTTGACTTAGTGGGGGCTGAAATGAAATAGCAAAGTTACGTGACACTGTTTGACCATTGTCCAGCAATTTAAAACAAAGAACTTACGTATGGTTTATCATGCATTTCTCTCCATTGACCCTGAGTACCATAAACTATGGTATTTTCAGGTACTGTAGCTGGTTCTGTTAACAAACATGACGCCCCAATAACGCAACCATTTGTCAATTCAACTTCCCGCCCAACGTGTGCTGAAAATATAAACATAATTATTATTAATCCTGACAGTAACAATTAATCTCAATTCATTCAATACCTACCCTTGCTTTCTAAAATATTGTTATCTCCAACTTTGAATGCCTCGCAAGTGCAATCAGTCTCAAATACATTGTAATTGCCCACTATTTGCACTTGAACTGTCGCAGGTTCTGGAGCACCCGGTGGTAACCTATATCGATGTTACAAAGTGGTTACAATTCACTGTAAATAGCTATGAAAAAAAACATAAGCTTTACTCCAAGTTTACCTGTTCACTATGGTTACCATTTCTTCGATAATGTTTCCTTCGCCTATCACAATCGGCCCAGCCTCTGCTATGATGCTTACCCTCGGGTGAACTATGGTTTTTGGACCGATAGTGATATCCCCCTTTAATACACTTTCTTCGCATACTAGTGCGCCCGCTGCTATTTTAACGCTGCAGGGAAAGACCAAAACTACATTAGATGGTAAGATCAAATATGGTTACGCTGCATGAAAAGGGAATACAGGTAACCCTCCTGTACCGTATTATGCGAGGGTTACGTGCATTTATTTTTCTCTGTACGCTGTAACAATCGCCACTGGGCTTAACCTCAAAGGAAAAATATTACGACAGTTTCAAGAAACCTAACAGTTTGTCCCTAACAAATATATTATCGTTCTCTTAAACTGTTCGCGATATACAATTGATTAGAACCGTCTAGATGTAAGTAATTATGAAAAGAATTAATAAATATCTCACTTTGTACGTCGACTGACAGACGAGCTCATTGTTAAGGCGCTGACACTATGCGCTCAAGTGCGCCCTCGTTGGTGCTTCGGTAGAACGACTTGGCGCGGATCAGATTTAAATCACTTAAACTTTCAGCAAATGCATTTAACATTAATACTTCTTTGCTGATCGTGGGAGACTAAATGGATGTTCGAAAACGTATTTTAAAATTTGTAAAAATAGAAATTATATTTAAAAAAGCGAAAGCTTTACTTCTTTATACTTTGTATTTAAAAGCCTGCTTGGAAAAAGAAAATCAATCTGCATGCAATTAATATACATGAGGAAGTAATACAGATGTAGAAAATATTAATATCTAAATAATTACCGTAACGTAGGTGTTATACATATATAGATATTCGTCTTTCATTTCTCTTCTACACTATGACAATACAAATCTTAATTCTTGTAGCAGTTGATTGAAATAAAAGTTACAGACTGCAGGCAAATTTTACAATCGCAGACAGTATTGACTCGAGAGGAATCGTGGGTGAAGATTATTAAAAGTATTGAGAAAGTCGGAAAGGATTAAAGATGAATAGGAGTAACGATAGCGCGTGAACCACGCCACACTAAAAAACATAACTCTCTCACTCATTTTTTTTTTTAATCGATATTTAATATAACTCTATATTATCCGTCAACTTTTATTTATTATATATATATTTTTATATATTATATATTATAAAATTTAACTCCAAATTGCGATAATAACGTCTAATTACAACGTGCGTGCGCGTGTACGTGTTGCGCCTTTGTGTGTGTGTGTTTTGCATTTATTTGTTTCTCTTAATTCTTCCTTTCTCTCTTTCTCTCTCTCTCTCTCGCTTTCTCACTTTCTCTCCCCCATTCGTTTCGTTTTTTTTATATATTTTTTCTTTTGTTTCTTACACCGTACCTCGGTTTATCACCGACTGCTAAGTAATGTAACTGTGTTCCTTTCGTGTCTGTGTATGTATATGTACGCATGTATTGGACGTGTATGTGTGTGTATTCATGTACGCGTACACTTGGTACCCGTGTTGTACCCTGTTGTACATTTGGGTCTGTTGCTTGGTTGATTGGTGGGTGGGTAGGTGGTTATGGTTGAACGATTACAGGTGGTAATGTATCTTGCACTCGCGCGTACGTGACTGTGTACGTGTTTTTCTTTATCTACAGTTAAACGAATTCTACGCACTTACTCGTTAATCGGCAGAATAATATGCATTTCTTAATTTCGCTATAAGTATATTTAAACCGTCCGAAAACGTGTCAGTCGGCGCACCGTGATGGATTCGCCATCGCTCTCGTCGAACCTTCTTCATCCACCAATTTCTTTTCCCTCTTAGACTTTCCGCTTTTTATCATTTCCTATTCTCCGCTCGATTTTTTCCCTATTTCCTGTACCATACATCGTTTCTCACCTTTGTCTTTCGTCCCTTTTTTTCGCCCTTTGATGTCTCAATATAACATATTCCCCGGTAGGGAAGCATACGTCTTCCAGCCCTCTCCCTCTCAAATAATCGTCGCTGCGCTTCTTTCGCTATTTCGAAGCTTCTCCATATGTTTGCACTCGACACGTTGCTCGACCCCCTCGAAGGATTCGAAGTGATGATTAAAAACCGTATAATCCCTTAAGCAGCACGCCCCCGGGGCAAATACAATTAACGGTAGCGCGGCGGAACGACGTAGAAATGTAGCAATGTGATTAACTTTATTTATTTCCGCGAGTACAAAAGAGAAAAAAATGCGCTCGATTATCTCGCTCGTTGAACGACGCGACGATACGAACAGCTGAGCCGCCACTTGAGGGATTAAGGGTCACGCTGAATTACAATAAAGGGTTGGAGGTGATTTTTTTCACGAGGCGCAGACGATACTTTACGGCGAGGAGAACTTATCTGTAAACTCTGTTACGTCTATCAACTACGGCCACGCTGCGCGCTCTGCTAAGCTGCGCTAAAAATGTGGGACTTTTTGTAATTGTAAAGTATCGATGACGCTTCCGTTTCGCTAAAAAACTCGAACTTAGCGGACTTAAAAACTTGGCTACTCGTCGACGTTCACCAGAGCCGGCGAACTCTGTGTACCCGCCGAAAGGAACGATATAGTTGAATAATCGGCGCTCGATCGTCTGCTTTGTCCCTTGCTGCGGCAACCATTTAAAAAAATTTACAAAAATGCTCATCGCCAAGGCGCGAGAAATTCGAGCACCGAGACTACGATTAATTCATTAAAATTTCAGTCGAATCAGGGTTGTAAATTCTCGCCCAATAAAATTCCCCTAATATTCAATCGAACACTTCGAGCATATCTAATTTCGTTCCAACGAACCCGAATTTCTTATTCGTTTAGATTACACTTTGGATTACGCTTTCACGGGGATCAAAGGAATCGTTTCAATTTATTATTTATTCAACTATAAAACATCCTCTGCCCGAACGGCGCCAGTACGTACAATCTGTTCGATTGTCCGATCGATCGCCGTCGCGAAGAGCGTCGAAAACGCAATCAACTCACGGCGAACCACGATGCTTTTGCAGAATTGTGCTAGAATTCACGATCCGTATAGAAAGTCTGAAAAGCGGGACCGTCGTCGCCCCCAGAATAAATCATCGCGTGCGTGTCACCCGGCAGTTGTTGCGTTTCCTTAAAGTGTCTAACAATAGTCGCCAACAATATTATCTCATCGACGACCCGACCGTTTCCTTTTTTCTTCGCAAACGGAAACAGCCGGCCCTACGTTTAATGATAACTAACTAACGAGCTAACGTGTGTGTTCCCGAACCGGAATCGTTGATCGCGTTCAAAAGAAAACGGACTTAACAGCGAAGTGAAACGTGCGGCCGCAACAAACGACGTCTCTCGAAAAGAAGAAGAAGAAAGAACAGAACGAGACCCATTGGTCGTTGATCGTCATCACATTGATACTGAATCCACGAAGTGTCCCTTCACGGTCCATTAGCAACTCGTGCATCGAGCACCGAAACCAACGCGATTTCCGTGCCATCGCGTTAAATTGTTGAGATTTCGCGATGGTGACAGGCGCGGGGAATTTTCCCTTTATCAGGGAAAGAAGGAAAGGTGGTGTGGACAGTTTGATCGTTTTTTTATTAATTTTCGTTCACGCACGCCTATGAAGTTACTTACGGATGCATTTAGATACGTCTAGTTTGAAATACCCTCAGACGTTTTGTGTATTCGATTTATTGCGCTGCTGCACCGTGTTTATAAAGATTCGTAGCTGCTATTGTCGGGGATAATTTGTGTTAAGCTCGCGTGATTGTTATTTGCTACATTAAAAACGGGGAGGACACACTGTCAACAGTTAACATTAATTCCCTATATTCTGCTTGCGGAAAGAAGTAGGGAAGTAGTACGTACACGGTCCAGGAGGGCAAACAGTCAGACGTGAATGATAAAAGTGTGCATTCTAAAAATTCAACACAAATTCCAATATTCCACATTGGAGGGTGGCAAACGACGCCGAACACCTAACCGTACTAGAGCGATCCATTTCAATTGCCAAACGAATTGCTGCCTTAAATCTAACGAATACTTCCAAGTCTTTCATGTCCATTTGCCCGAGAAAAAGAATACTACGTTCGAGTTCCTCGAATTTTCACACGGAAACGGCGGTCCGTCGGCGCGTCGCGAATCAAATGAACGAAGTGGCAGGCGATCCGAATGATCCAGATACGGATCACACGGAAATCGATTTGGCTTGGGCTCGATCCGTGCACGATAGATGATCCAGCCAGCGTCGTCTGGCCGACGAAAGCGAGGAAAGCCGGTAACGGTGCGTAAAAAACGCTTCGAGAGGCTTCACCGCGGCGTTGGATTATTATTTAGTTAAGAAGTACGTGTTTACGTATAAAGAGACGCGTCATACAGTGCCGTAACAGTACCAAAACGTTTATAATGCGCACATAATGTTACCTCGATTAATCTCTATCTACGCGCTCGCGCAGGCATCGTGTATGTAAAAGTGTTCCATTTCGGTTGTATCATTTTAGTCTCGCTGCAGGTGTATGTGTGTGTGTGTGTGTGTGTATCGTGTGTACGTATCCGTGTGCCTGTGTTTTCCCATTCTTTTTATTTCCACGTGTTGCGTCCGTGAGCCGGCCAGGCCGGTCCAGGGACAAAAGTTCCATTTTTTTTTCTTTATTTTATTTATTTATATATATATAGGTCTCTATAACGCTTTTTTTATATTTTCATTCTCGCGGTTCACCTCTGTTCTTTTTTTTTATTATTTGTTTCTTTAACTTCTCTTTTAAGCACAGGGACCGCCGAATCTTGGCCGTGCCGCCGAAGCGTGCTTGTTTATCACCCTTTTTAATATGTATATATATTTATGATATATATATATGCGTGTGTGTTTATACATATACATATAGTGTCTAAAGTAGCTCAGAGGGAACTATGCGAACCACTAACGCGAAGTTGAACAAGCGCGTCAATCGGTTTTCGCGTCAATTTTGCCTATCGTTCTTCTATTTGTCTTTCTTTTCTTTTTCTATTTTGCCATTTCGTTTTACCCCATCTCATTGTAATTCCTGCCTTGCACGGGCAGCGATTCCTGACTATGTACCACGAAAAATTCGACGCGAACTCCGAACTCGACGCGACACCGATATCCACTTCGTCGACGCTATTTCATTTGGGTATTCGTCACTTTTGCACCGCTTGCGTTTTTATTTAAATGTAATCGGCTTCTATGTCGCTGAGCGACGGCCCGACCAACATTCTTTCGTACACGCCAGTCCCCCGTAATATAGATATATGTATATATTATTATATACGTCGTCCGTGGACCATCCTGGCGGGGCCCTTATTTAACCACTTTTACTTTTTACTTTACTTTAATTAATACAATATATGTATACATATATATATGTATATATATATATATATATATATATACTTCTTTATGCATCTATCATCATAACAACCGATATTTCTCAGTTCTCTCTCTCGTTAATTCTATTATCACGCAGCTTTCTTTCGCTCTCGCTCGCTCCTTTTCTCGTTTTCGCCACAGGTTTTTCTTTTTATTTACCATTAAATTGTCTATCATCTCAACTCGCTTTCACACACTGCCTCTCTCACACGTTTTTACCTATTACCCTCACACGCACGTAATTATTTTATACACATTCTCTCTCACTCACGCGTACGGTTCATACTTATTCTCTCTCTATATATAATAAATTTTATATATATATCTATATATATATATATTTTTCTATATATTATATATATATATATCTATATATATATTATATATATACTTTATGTTGCTTTTTATGTATACTTTATATATAACAATGTTATGTTTATTTAAGGCCCAATACGTTCATTACGAAGGAAATAATCTGCAACAGAAAGGAGACGAATTATACGGTTAAACGCTTGTACCTCTTTTGCTCCCTGTCGTAAGCACCGCGAGTATAGAACTATTCAGTCGATAGAGACGAGCCCAAGTGTTTCTTTTTTGTTTTACTATTATTATTATTCTCATATGCGTGTGTTCTCTCATTTTCCCCTGTTCTCGGTGCCACCACTGGGCGCGCGACGACTCCGATCGAGGCTAAAAGAACGCAAGTAGATGCGCCCAGGCACGGTCAGACCGAGCGAAACGAGTCGCATCGGAACGACAGATGATTACTTATCTTTTTAAACTTCGATCCGTTCCTCTACGTTTCTCCACCAATGTCAAATAGAAAATCTCGAGTATAATTTTCAGATACAAAATAATTTACGCGATACATTATTTCTGCATAGAAAAATTGCCGCTCGTTTTGAACGGGGAACAATTCGTTTTCCGTACGAAGTTTCTCTGCCGAAAAATGTTCTCGTCACCAGAACATTTGCACAATTTCCGCGATGCCGACAATTTTCCTGGAAACATTCGTCCACAGATGTGACTGAGAACTTCTTTCGACGGCGTTTGTCTCGTCGATGTACACTCTTTGCGGAGAATCGTCGCAGATAATCGTTCTCCACGTCCATCTATTACCGTTCTGATTGCCTCGACGCGTTCGTTTCCAGCGCACTTCCTTCGTGGAAATTTGCCCCGCGTTTCTTTGTTATCCTGCGCGCGTTTTACACGCCGCCGTGTCCCGACGCTTCCTAGGAAGGATCGCTGTAGATCAGAAACAAGTAACTTTCTATTCGCGCGCTTAGAAAGCATGAAACTCGACGTTCTGTAATCGACTTAAGCGCTAACTAGTCGCGGCCAGCCTACCGGGGTTTTAAGAAGGCATCCGAACGCCCGATGTAACGCAACAAAAGAACACAGTGAACGCAGTGAAACACCGCCGTCGTTTCGGACACGATTAATTTACACAATTTTTGCACGTGAACGCAGTGACGCGCAATTTTTTAGTTTTCATCCGCTGTCGTTGCGGTTACACATAGCATCTGCGGCGAGCGAAATCGCCGAAAGGATCGCGGGTCGCAACTGTGATTAATTCTGGAATGAGCTCGATCGTGTTCAAAAATATGTAATGAAATTATTCGCTTGAAACGTTCGCGACAACACGATCCTTAATATTTAACGTGGCGATTGCAGGCTTTTACAGGTTTGAAAGCAAATCACGTGACGATTAAGTCGCTTATAATACTTTATTATTTCTTACAAGTTCACCCTAAAATGGGCTCATTTAAACGTTGTATAATTCAGAATTTACTTTACACAATAACGTGTCGATTCGTATAACAACAGCTTAGGAAAAAAAAAAAAAAAAATGAAACGAAAGTACCGTTTATCGTTCCGATCGTACGAGAACGTAACAAGTTTAAAATAAGTTAGTAAGATTTATGATAGAACCCGATAATCCGTGGTCGAAAATGACGACATAAAAACCCGGTAGACTCTGTTCGTTCGCGTTATCATCGTTCCCGTTCACCGAACGGTCAGTTTCTGTCGCGAACCCTGTATTTTTCTTTCAGAAACAACAAGGTAACTTTCACTTAATGAGTACGATTAATGAATGTTTACAAAACGTAAACGAAGGGGTCAATATAAAAGAGAGGAGGGAAGAAAGGGGACGTTCTAGCACGACTTATCCTACAGCGGTTTGTACACGTTGAAAGAAAGAGGAAAGAAAAAACGAAATCTTCTTCTTAAAAAAAAAAAAAAAGAATAAGGTAAAGAGTAAAATAAAATAAAAGAAATATTAATAATCGTAATAATAATAATAATAATAATATTAATAATAATAATAATGGTGGTAGTAATAGTAACAGTAATAGTAATTATAATAATTATAATATAGTAATAATTGTAACAGTACTACGCAGTTTCTGACCGAAAACATACAAGTTATATGCCATTCTTTTCTATAACGAGAAACAAAAGAAAAAGAAGTAAACGAAGAAACTTACAACGATCGCAACTACGCACAGTTACTTGTTTCTCGCTCGAAAATGGAAATTTGTATTTTTTTACAGCCGGTCCGCTTGCATGTATATATATATATATATCTCTATGTATATATATCTAAAATTCGAAACGTTAACGATCTCCTAACGAAGCCGGTTGTTTGGGCAATCGTGAAATCGGGTTGCACAGGTCTCACAGATAAGATTAAAGATATTCCATTATCTCGGTTACGAAATGACCCTGCTCTATCGTCATAAATCTTCGTCAATACGGACGAGACCAAAAGAGAATCTATGTACAATTAATGCTTGTCGCCCCAAACAACCGTTCATTCATTTTCCGTATCGCACTTCCATCCCTCGCGTCTACGACACGATTCGTGTACTCGATTTATCGTTGGCCGAATCGAAGGGCTTGAAAGAAGATCGTGCAAGCGACGAGCGAAAAGAAAAAACAGCAACAGAATCTCCGTATATATATGCATTCAACCCGTGCCTATCCATTTCTTTAACGAGAAAAGAATATAGAAGAAAAAAAAAATAAATCTCTTTGTACTTAATTACACAACGATGTCTCTGGTCGCTTCATTAAATTACACACAAATAAAAAAAAAAAGAAAAAAAAAAAAGATAGAACATTAAACTAGGAGAGCTGGAATTAAATACAACGAGTAAATTCATCATAAATTAATAGTCATTTATCTAACAGATTTCATTCAGTACCTACTTTCCCCGAACATTCTCCGTTTAAAGCTACGAAAACAGACGCGTAAAAATACTCTCAATAGTACGATTTAAGAAAGGAGCGCGAGAAAGAATAAGAGAGAGAGAGAGAGAGAGAGAGAGAGAGAGAGAGAGAGAGAGAGAGAGAGAGAGAGAGAGAGAGAGAGAGAGAGAGGGAAGAATGTAGTAATTTTCTGCTCCTTCGTTACGAAGACGATCCATGCATGGAAGCTGTGCGTTGCTCGCGAACGAACGAGCAGAAAACAAAAACGAAATAGCTAGCAACCGAAGAAAAC
Organism: Nomada lathburiana; assembly: GCA_963667235.1. NCBI lineage: Eukaryota > Metazoa > Arthropoda > Insecta > Hymenoptera > Apidae > Nomada > Nomada lathburiana. Next base: position 14,187,614 of record OY763903.1, on the reverse strand, counting down.
GACAAGCGACAGTCTTTCTATTACTCGCACCACGTTCTCTGAACCCTTCGACGCGTCGCGTGAACTTGCGCGCGCGATCAGCCCTTAAAAGAACGCGTTTCCGGCGTGCTAGAGCGAAACTTCCTAGGTAGTCGTCGTCTATGTCGCCGTCGTCGTCGTCATCGTCGTCGTCGTCGTCGTCGTCGTCGTCGTCGTCGTCAACACACGTTGTCTTCTGCGCCGTTTACCCAGTTATTTTTCCTTCATTCTTTTCCGGACGGTGGAACTCACCTTGACAGAGCAAGGCCCGGCGCTACTCGCGTACCGCTTTGTTCGTCAGCGTCGGGACGCCCTGCGCCGCGTCGATCGTTCAGCTGTCGACGCTGAAAAGCTCTTTATGGAGGGCCGGGAACTCGAGGTGCGGCTGCGACCGTTTGAACTTCGCCAGAGCGTCCATGTGCAGCAGAGAAATCTCCCGGAGCTGGGGGATCTTCGCGAGGATCGCATCGCACACCGTCACGTCACCCTTTATCGGCGACACGTGGTTACGATCCAGCTCCGACCTGAGCGCCCTGATCACCGCCTGCGACAGTCTCGTGATTTCCGCGAGCCCTTTCAGTCCCGGTCGATCTGAAATTATTTTTGGACCTGCTTATTTATGGCATCGCGCTATGAATAGCGAGAGTGTTTCATTCTTTCCGTGGACTTGTCAACAGGAAGGAATGAAGAAAGAACCGTGTATTTATACACGGTGATTAATTTTCGTGAAGGATGCTGTGTATGGCGTAGTGGATAGGTAATTAGGGAAGGGGGGGGGGGGGGGGGGGGTGAAATGTGTTATTTCGAGGAACTGATAACGCTTGTATCGCTGCTGAATTTAAAGTGCATCGAGCGAATCGGCGTTCTCGATAAATGATTCGAGGTTTCTTTGTATCGTAGTTAACTCCCTGTGAACATTTTAATTTCATCCTTCCTATACCTATCGAATCAATTACCAGCGGAGTCACTCGACTACGGAGCAAATGGATTCTTTGAACTCCGACGGGTAAAAAAGTTCAAAGCATATAATTGTATTGACTCTGCTTAATGGGACACTGGCGTTCCACGACTCTGTCTTCCGGGCTGAGCGTATTGTACGAGCTATGGGAACGTCTTGGATTGTCGGTTAGTTGGAACACTTTGAAACTTTCCTACGATTGGTGAAAATGGTTTGCATGCAAATAGGTTGAGAGTCGAGAAGATTTTACTAACCGGGACTAAGGAGAACGGCTGCGCTATAAAGTGCCAGCTCTGTTTCCGTAAGCTTCAATTCGGCAATACTCCTGGCCAACTCAAACACGCAAGAAACAAGCTTCATTTCCGCCGTGTCTGTCGTGTAAAACGCATCCTGTGGTAACATTGTGTCACCGTAGAGAACACAGTTCTGCTGGAGATCGAGGTACCTGCTCATACGTAGCACAGCCAACTCGAAGGAACCTGAAAACATCGGGCACAGCAATGAAACGATTTGTGAAAAATATACGTGAGTTTCTGTACGAAACATAAATCTAATTAAAGTATCGAAAACTTAATAGCATTGCTGGCAAAACCGAATTGTTACACGCGTCGAGTAAAAATTTGATCCACTCGCCCATCTAATCCAAGATAAGACACGCGACTGTGCGAATATTTGCTTCGCTGAAGCACAGTCGCATGGGCGGATAATTAGAATTTATCTTTGCATAATTTCTGATTACCAAACTGTGTCGTTTTCACGTGTATTCCGTTAGCGCGTAAAAATCTAACTTCTTCCATTTAACTGGTAACGCAATTTCTTGTAATAAAAGCCGGGCAGATAATTGTACGTTTCTGCTCAAACTACTCACCAGCCTTTAATAGAACAATCTGGTCGTCCTGCGAGAGCTTCATGAATCCAGGAACCATCTTGGCGAACTCGATGATCTGCTGGATGACGGTGGTTAATTTTTGGGCGCACTCGAGCCATAGCTGCTCGTGCGCCATGTTCTTGTAGTAGATCAATCTGGAGAGGTCGTGCGGCTTCCGGAAAGATTCTTGGATCTGTTCTGTCGACAGCAAACACGTTCTTGCGTGCGCGTCCGCTATCGTCTTTGACAGCAGCTCGCTGATCTGTGCTGGATCTATGAAAATTCATCGGAATTTCGGGTTGATACGCTACTCTCTAATAATTCGTTACAAACAATACATGTAAAAGTGAAACATTCAAACATTTCTATCCAATTTTTCGAGCATCTAGATCTTTGCCAAATGTGGCACAGAGACGAAAATAACTGTGCCGTGGCACGTGTAGCATCGTTAATGAATATGTATGTAACGTATACAAGCGATAGATTGTTAAGAGAGAAGAAAAAGTAACCATTGTAATTAGCTAATTGCCTTGCCGTCACAATTTGCGCAGTCGTCGCCGTTTCACAGTTCCAATCAGCCGGATCTAAATGGGAGAGTACGTTTCGCCAGGATATGCTCGCGCGAACCAACGTGGACCAGCAGAAACTAATCGTCGAGTTCGTTGTAAATATCTACGATTACCACAGTTTCGAGCTACATTATCGCTACAATTACCGCAGCCGTTTCACTTATGGCTTTTGAGTCGCGAAGCTTTAAACGTCCCCCGCGTTGCCGCGAAGAATCGCCCACGACAAACTCGGACCCTTTCACTCGATTGTCCTGTCGATAAACTGGAATCAGCTACGCCAATCCACCCTTTGCCCTCGCCTCGTTGTCTACGACTGCGGGAACACTGATCGAATACGTCCCGCTGTTTACTTCCGGCAGGTTTCTTTGACAACCAATCCCGTACACGTGTATGTATAATGGATTGAACTTCGACGAAAAGTTCTGGCAATATTTTCACCGCAATCTCTACGACCAGCACAGACGTATAATTTTCGTTACACTTTTTATACCAGCGCGTCCCTTCCTCCCTTCGCGCGGCAAAACGGGAAAAACGTACTCGCCCATCGTTGACGGGGCACAAAGCGATCGAACACCCGTTCAACGAATACATACCACGGCGCCAATAAGTGAAAACAACAAAGAAAGAAACGGAAAAAATTGAGAAAGATAGGCGAAGAAGGTAAAAGAAGAAGCGCGAAGCATGCCCATGCAAAGGGACACAAACGTAACCTCACATCTCGCATGGGACATACTGGGCAGACTCGGCACTTCGTCGTCCTCGGATGGATTGCTGACCCTCTGTTGCTGACTGTTCAGAAAGGTCGTCGAGTCGACCATCGTGTACGAGCCGTGGCCCAAGCTGGCCAGTTCGACGGTGGTCTCTTGCTTCACAGCAACGATTCCACCCCCGCTAAGGGAAGCGGCACCGCCACCTCCGCCGGTGGCCGCACCACCGGTACCAGAACCGCTCCCTCCACCACCCGAGCCACCACCACCGGATCCGCCACCGTTACCACCGCCACCACCTCCTCCGCCGCCTCCACCGCTTCCGCCGCCACTGCTACCTCCGCTGCTGCCCCCCGTGCTGCTTCCGGTCGTCGAGGTAGACAGCGACTTCCCTGGTAGGTACGCGAAAAGTCAAAGTTCACTTGGTCTTTTGTGCCACTTGCTCTTTCTTTCTTCTATTCTCGTGTTTCATATCTTTTTGTCTCCCTATTTCGTTTCGTTTCGTTTCGTTCCTCAGTTAAGGGGGCGAGAGAATTTATACGTCCAGGTCTCGGACCTGAAGGATCCTCGAGATTCTGGCGGAGTAGAAGTTGGGCAAGGGTTTTGCTGGTTCGCTGGTTCGTGGGGACGGCACAGGATTTGGTAGAGGATTCAAAGGTGGATGAGTGGTGCGGTGTGTTCGAGAATGGAATGTGGTAGCGTGCGATCGATACAACTTTTCTTACATTTATATTGATAAATTTATAGTTATTAAAGTGATGCAAGGAGGTGTATCGTAGGCAGGCTGTCAGATTTGGATCTTTTTGGTATTCGAGGAAGATAAGGTTTCGTCCGCGTGTGCTGTCGTGTACTTATCTGTCTATGGGGATCGTTATTTTACAACGGTCTACGCTTCTTTCGGTTGGAATAAATATTGATTGCGACACCGCGAGGGCTTCTCAAACGGCAAGTGAATCGTATCTCTACGAGTGTGGCGTTACTTCGAATTATAGTATGAATATTGTTCACGGAATACGCGGCGTGCAGTCAACTGGCAGTGATAAACACAGTAATTGTATCAGCCGTGTGCCACTGAAAGGGACCGGCACTACTTGGCGCTGCTTGTTCATCGATTGACATCTTGTTACCGCTCTTTCGTTAACAATAAACTTCAATGGAACTATAAACTCTCGGCTTGGCACGGCTTCAACTGCGTCCGCCAGTCGAACGGGTTCACGCTACGCCCGATCGAAATTGAAAACGCACACCACGAGAAATTTCTGGCCTGTGCGAACATCGTATCGCGATCCCGCCCGATTTTTCATTCGATTAAGCAAACAATTATTTGTTTCAAGACGAAAGTGCGCGAAGGATATTCCTTCAACGAATGAATCCCAGGAAATTGTGCACGATAAACGAAATGGGACAGATTGAAAGCAAGCAGAGAGCACGTTCAATTTAAACCTTGCCACGATATAAGAAATTCGTGTACCAAATGGCGTAACAATTTGTAATTTATGAATAAATACTAAAACTACACCCTTGCCCTTACATTATGTTAAGCTTCCTTCGAATTTCATCGAGAAAGAAAGAGAGACAGAGAGACAGAGAGAGAGTGTGTGAGAGAGAGAGAGGAGAGCAAAAGGAGATAGATTAAAAGCAACCCCAATGCTCGTTTATGTTTCTTGTAAAGAAGAATAGAACAAGTATAGTAAAACGGTTTCAGAGGAATGTACTCACCGGTGGTGACCACGCTGGGAAGTACCCCAGTCGCGGTAACTGCGGAGGGTGTATCAGGGGCGACAGTGTCCGCGACCTGCGTCTGCGTCGGTCGTGGATCGTAGGTCGTCGTGCTGTCGACATAATCGGCGCTAAGCTCGTAGTTCGTCATCGCTTGATGATTGTAATAACCCGACCCACCCGTGCCGGGACCGGGAGAAGCGTATTCACTACCACCATACGTGTACCTGCATCAACAAATCGAAATGAGGATGAAGAGGTGCACTTACGGCCCCTTTGTACGCTTCACGAATTTAACACACCGGGGATCGAGGATTGTTTGTCAATGTTATGTAACGTGGAACAGATCTCCGATTGAATCAATTTTTACACGTGAATCTTTGCGAGGGGAAAGGGGCAAATTTTAAATATACACGTCATATTTCTCGGGTTACTTTTGGTTCGGGTAACGGGAAGGAAAATTAGGATACAAATAGTACAATTGTTGGCTGGCTCGTGGCATTATTGCTTTTCATCGATACGCGTGCAGTGATAACGATTTTACTGTTATCGTTAATGCATTTGCATTGTCTGGAATGGAACCACTGCATCGGGACGATTATTGCGTATTTACAGAACGCACGACCGGTAATGTTGCGTACCGTGGTAATTGTTAAGAGATAAATGTGCAATTTCTGGTATGCATCTTTCGTTTAATGAATACAGTTACACGTATTGACGTATCTGATATAGAAACGCAGCTGGTGCTGAATTTGGTATGCCTTATTAACTTATCTTATCTGGGAAATTTTGACGCCCTTTGTGTTAATTGAGAATTACAAAATTACCGACGCTAACTTCGAAATTATTTGTCAAACGGCACGTGGGTAAAATAAAAATAGACGTTCATTCGGGTAGATATATCATGCATCTGATTAAAATGGTTTCTTAAAGATCTATTCTTGTTAATCTTTTGTTACAGAACAGGATGGTGTTTTAATGAGTTAGTATTATCAGCATGACCAATTTATCGAACGAAACTTGAATCAACGATGTATTAAGAATAGTACACTCCAAGAGAAATGTATCTTTCATTTATAAACGCTACCATTATATTTGTATCCATTGGATTCGAATGTGTTAATAAAGCGTACATGAATTCCATCGAGCAACTCTTTCAGCGCTATCTATTCGAATAACTATCTTTCCGTGATTGTTTGGTAAAACATAAATTACTCTTATACCACTTACCCGCCATTGTAAGGGTGATGTTGATCCGAACTGCTTGGGGTTTGATGTTCAAACACGCTGCTGTCGGGCGCTGTCTCGGAGGCCGCTCTCATTTGTGCCTTGTGGAACCTAACTTCATCCTCCACTTTCTCCCTCTGCTTCTTTGACATGCGCCCAAATTTAACGGCTGCAACACGAACCACATCGATCCTCAAAATTTCTCCTCGAACATCCTTCTCATTGTCAAACAAACGGAACGCAAATTCGGTTAATAAAATTCGAGCGCGACACGATCCGATCCGTTCAAGTACCTTACTCTCAATCAAACACACCCCGGCCACTGTCTCGCGGCGATCCTTTGCAAATACAACTCCGCTAATCTACGAGCGTTAATTCGTCCGATCATTAATCTACAGTCAGGAGAAATCTTTCCGAAGACGATTCGAAATGCGAACGCGCGGGTACTTTTAACGGACACTTTCATCCATCATTTCTCGATCGCCCCGGAGATCGCGGTGTCCATCGCCGGCTGAATTGACCTGCTTGTATACGGGTTAATTGGCGTGCATCGATTCGATCGAACTTCGGAAGAGTGACTTTAATGAAGATCGAGGAGAGAACACGCCACCGCTCCCGTTTTATAAAGTGGCCGCTCGTCGACGATCCAAAGGAACGTTCTGATTCGAGGAACGCGGAAGTTCTTTGCATCTCTCGGACTTCTTCGTCGTTATCGCTGCCTCGGATGCACCCACCCATCCGAGTGACGTCACCGTATCGCGAACACACTCGCAGAATACACTGGCGAGCGTGCGAGCGATACGCTACGTCACGTGAGCGTTCAACAACCGCTAGAACCTGAATCATTCATCTTCCTTTTTCTTCCGTGTTCTCCAGTTTCTCAAGTTCATTCGCGAGTTCAACCGAGGCGCTCCTGTTTCAACGAGCTATTGTTTGCCGCGACATTCGATTCCCTCGAAAATTCATCCCGACCAAAGTGGCGCGCGCCTGGGCAGAAATTCGGGCTCCGTCCGTCAACCGTTTCAGAACAGATCGCGGGGATAACGTTTAGAAAAAAGGACCGCGGCTATAATCGGGAAGATGCGAGTTGCTTTAAAAAGAAACAGGGCGGTTCGTTTTAACGACCCTCGCGCGTAACAGTTAAAGAGTGCTCCCGTTTACCCCGATGCGGAGTTTTCGGCGTGCTAAAAATAGGAGCAATTTTGTGAGCAATCTCGAGGGAGCAATTCGACGACGGGACGCGCGTCGTTCGTCATTTTACGTAGTCATAAAAGAGATATCGAACAGCCTGCGAATAAATTTCCAGCGGACGTGCATTGCTGTATAAACGGACGAAACTTTGCGACCCCTCGCTCGTTGCATCGATGCACTCGCGACTATGTCGTTAGATCGACACCTGGTGAAACCGAGCTCCGCATCGAACAAAACGTTCGTCCACTTGCTTCCGTGGACCAAACCGTGTACAAGGGTGTCGCGAGCGCGTGCAAAGAGGAGGCCACCTTTAGCGGACAAGACGCGGGAACAGAGAAAAGAGCCGGCACACGCGACGTCAGCTGCCAGCTGAACCGCTATCAGGATCGAAGGAAAATAAGAGAGAGGGAGAGAGAGAGAGAGAGAGAGAGAGAGAGAGGGAGAGAGAAGGTCTGGCTGGACGGAGCGAGAGGCAGAAACGGAGGGTGATCGACCGAACCCGGAGAACGAGCGACCAAGAGGGCCTACGGAGGATCGCGGAGAGGCAAACAGAAAGAGAGAAAGAGAATCAGTGTGACGACACGACGACAAACGCACACGAGCACACAGAGAGAGGGACGGAGAGAAAGATGACAACAGGAAGAGTATGCGCGCGCCACCGGTAGCACACCATGCACTCTCGGCTAAAAGCGTGTGCACGCTGCACCGAGAGGCGACCGGCTTCTTATCAACCGGCGTAAATACTCCCGGACGCGCCGGCTGAGAAGTTACGCGATTATCGCGTCGGATCTACACCGTGGAGGATTTGCTCTCGTTGCGCCCGATGCTCCTTCCCGTCGACGCGACAACGGTTTCAGAGAGATTCGACGCGTCTGGGACGATGAAGGCAGACACACCTTTCGCGCACGGATTCAACGGGGAAGGTGTCGATGACCCCCGCGACGGAACTCTGGTCCGCAAGGTCGTCGACGTTTGCGTTTGGGCGAGGGTGGAACGGGCGGGGTGGGTAGACGGATCATTTTCTTTCGGAGGCGACGGATGAGAGTACTGATTTCGAAAGGGGGAACATGGTTCACCTGTTGCAAACTGTACGTAGGGTTTGTACGAATACGTACGTGGAAAGGTAACTCTGTACGAGATTCTGCAACGGACAATGGAATCGTTCGAGAACCGGCAGAGAATTCGAGCAATGGAGGTAATGGTCGGCTGATAAAAAAAGGAAGGAAAATATTTCAGATCGGCCGTACGATTAGTGCTATTTTAATCTCTCGATTAAAGGAGAACGTTCTTTGATAAGGAGCGTCGCATGCAGACGAGAGGAGGACCGATTGGTTTCTTATCGAGTATGTACTTGCGAACGATGGCTCGTGGAGAAACGGTCGATCAACGAAGAACCGACCAGCGCGATTAGAATGTTTCGAAATCTCGCGACGGTCGAGCTAATCCATTTAATACCTCAAATTCTATTCTTATCTGTATCTCCGACTCAGCATGCTTCCACCGAGCATGCCGGTTCTTCGATACGGAACTTCGAAGCATGAAAATATATTCGATTAACAAGTATGAGCATCGAAATTCTTTTCCCTGGATGTATCGCAAACGGTCGGCAACCGCAACGTCCTGCTTTTCGGCTGCCACTTATCGAGCGCGGCTTTTTTTATCTGACAGCAGAAACCTGAAAACCGGCCGAGTGTTCGGTATAAAAAAACTTTACAAGCACTCGCAAAAACGAACCGCTAGAACAGCCTCTACAGGGACACTTCAACGCGCGTAGATGCGCGGACGATTCATCGTTGCAAAATAATCGCGAGCATTCTCTTTTCCCTTCTTTTCAACTTGAGATTCGGGAAACATTGCTATTTTAATTTCAACGATGCTACTCTATTTATATAATAACGACCAACAGAGATGTTCGAACGGTGCCCAGCTTTTAAATCAAGTAGTATGTCCACCTATTGCGGTGCGGAGAGCTAATCAAATTTGCCGTGCAAATCACGAAGGCTACGTTGCGTGGAGTATCGCGACCGAAAATTGTAAAAGAACTCCGATCGGTTTGGAGCAACGTTAACATCAATTTCGATATCTCGGATGCAACTCCGTATCCGATTACATATTATCTACCACGCGGTGGTCCGAACGCTACCTGCCAGCGCCGTTGTCCAAAAAACCGGCAGGAATTCTTGGAGCACGAATGTCGTTAACGTGCCCGAGACAGCTCGTGTACTCGAAGCCTGATAAGATGCAGCAACGCGGTAAGAGGTCTAGCTGCATCGAGAAGAGAATGAAAGGGGGAGAGGGGAAGAGGAAGAAAGAAAGAAAGAGAGAGAGAGAGGGGGGGGGGGGGAGCGAAACGTGCGGGGGTGTCGGGACGAGGAGGAGGTACGGGTCGAGAGGAGGGGTGGACAGCCTCAGATAAAGGGTCGTGCACCCCGAGTGGCACGCGTGGCCGCTGCCATCCTCGTGTATCTGATTTGACGAGCTTTCTCTCCGCTCTGACGCTACGAATCGAATGTTTACGAGTGACGTCGTCGTGGTAATATGTTTGCAAATTCGCGAAACCGATCGGCCGAATTGAATCGAGGTGTCCACTGTGACACGGGCGCAAATATTTCTCCACGGTGTCTGGGCAACGTTTTATAATTCGTTGCGCGCAATCAGTCATATTCGATCGAACGAAAAACGCACGTATATGTACTGCGTGCAGGCGCTAACCACAGAGTTAACACGTTCGCTTGTCGCGTATGGTAACATAACGCGCGATAGTGCTCGAAACAAAGAAATTTCTTTTTCGTATCGGCGTTCGTGATTTGCTGCATCGCTGCCCGGCACTATTTGCTAGAGCGACACTCGCGACTATTATCGTATATTAGTTGTATGTCATCCTCCTTTGTTCCATCCCTCGACAGCGATTAATAAAAAAAATCTGATCAATCTCTGCGCCTATCTGTGGTCTAGCGAATGCTAACGAGCAACGGACAACACCAACTTCTGTCTTTTATTGAGGAAAAATGACGAGACAATGAACCGCGGCGGATAATTATGAATCAGTTGCCCACAGATTGACATCGTTTTCCATGCGACAGCAATTGCAATGTACGTCGGAGACGTCGACCGAACGCAAATCCCTCTGGCAACCTTGGGGTTCGCCAAGAAAACGGAGGCTCGGAATCAACGATATGCACTCACCATCTCTGGACATGCCGAGGCGTAGGCACTTTTGCAACCGACAGTACTGGCACCGGTTTCTGTTTACACGGTCGACCACGCAATTCTTGTTCCGTGGACATTGATAGTTGACGACCGACGATTGGGACCGCCTGAAGAAGCCTTTGCAGCCCTCGCAGGTGATCACGCCATAATGAACGCCGCTGCTCTTGTCGCCGCACACCTTGCACGGGATTATTTCGATCTGGGCTGAAAGCATAAACATAGAAATCGTTAAATTTCGCTGCCGAGTTCCACGTGCCGATTCTATACGGATAAGATAATTGAGGGTCGACGCGTGTACGCGGGAGCACGTTGCACACGTAGCCTAGTTACTTTCGCTTCTGTTGCCGGTTGAAACGATTCGTATCGATTGGTAGGTGGTTTAGTAGCGTGGTGTCGTTTGTTTAATGTGAAAAATTCAACGCAATAAATATGTATAGCCTGGGTCTTCGATGCGTGTCGATTTGTGTCATATTTAATTTGAACATATCATGAACAATCATGAACAAATTAAATTTAAAGTCGCTCGAGAATCGAAGTACTATTTGAACGACCTTTTATTCTTACGCAAAGTCTTAACTGGACATATACGTTGTCCCCTTCTAATAATAAATTATTCTGACTTGAAACCCACGAAATCTCGCGACGCTCCATCAATGAAGATAATATTTGTTCGCTCTTTCAACCAATTCTGGAGTATTATTCGGAGACGATCTTAGACGTCTGCCGTTTTACAATGCTGCTACTTTACTCCTGGCACGTCGAAGTTCATCACACCATCGGTCGTATATTTATGGATAACCTTTCGATTGGTAGACAATACTAGACGGCTGGTAGGATGTATCTCGATGCAACCGCGGCAAACTGTTTAAATTGCGTTACGAACTACATATCTTCCAGAGAGTCTCGGCAGAGATTTCATATCGTTTTAATGTGCCACGATAACCGACTGATAAACGTGGCCAACGTTTCTCCGTGGAGAATCAAAGCTCGAAAGACGCGAGTACGTGGTACTTCACGCCGCGAGCACGATTAGGCAGAAAGACGTCTTTCATCTATGAGTGTTTTTGCAAATATAACCGTGGACGTACTCGTACGAATATGAAAAATATTCCTGTCTTACGGTGAGAACTTCTGCTCGCATCTTCGGGTAATCTTATTTTCAATGAAATATTCTGCGATCGTGAAATAGAAAGCTACTTAAAATTCCAGTATTTTCCTTAATGTGTCGTTCGGTTCTCTATCCATCTATCTATCTATCTGTCTATCTATCTAGAGAGAGAAAGAGAGAGAGAGGGAGAGAGAGTATCCCGAATGAGGTTGAGATTTCTAAATAGGGAATCAGAAATGGAATAAAGATAAAATATCACCCGACCATTCTGCATTTAATTTATCTTCCAATGCATATTTAAAAATAGGGAGATCTATTTTTAACGGTATGCTCGGTTTCTACAAGATAAATCTCTAATTAAAGGCACGATGACACCGGTCGAGCCGTTTCATCAAATTCGCTTTGCAACCTCGTGTACCTCGTATGGAGTTAACTTGAAGCCTACGATCGTCCAAGATGGTGTTCTCTGGACTGGGAATTTGCACAGGCACCCTGGTTCTCGATGTTTCCGGTGGCTGAGGACTCGTACTATCCGCCCCCCAACTTGCTCCACCAAACGTTGAGAGACTTCCCTCCATTTACGTTCTTCACTTGGGTGTTTCATTTAAATATCACTAACAACTCATGTCGAACACATTGCGGCGGTTTTCTTTCGCTCCGGGGGCAATCATTGCCTTTAACTGTCCATCGTTATCGCGCCTAACAGTTCACATCACACTGCGATAGTCTTTCACCAAGCTGGAACGATCTTTCTTCGGTACTTCGAGAAAGGCGATACATCCATGTGTCCGAAGTCGAAGGGAATCACTGCCAACGGTTAACCGAATCGGGCTCGTTCGATGGAGCCGCATGAGCGCAATCACCGAGAAGTCGTCGAATATGTCTCGCAGTGTCGCTAACAAGGCACTTCCCTCGTAACGCTCTAAAACGAAGTTCTATTCTTAGAACGTTTCGGGTGTTTTTTTGTTTTCTCCAGCGAAAGTGCGAGACTACTGTCCAATCCCGAATCGACCGTCAAAAGTCTGAAACATTATCGGTGCGACAATAACGACAAGGGGACGCCCGACTGGGGGCCGAAAATCTTGATTCCAACTGTTCCCCGAAACAATTTCCAGCCGAGCCTATTTATACGCCTTCTAACCTGGATTTCGACCAAGAATATACCCCGAATCCCTTCGAGGACCATCCCTAAATCAATCGTGGCTCACGGGCTGCGCCTTCGAACCCGTCACCGGGCATGGAATGCGCGTGACAAATTCCCGCCTCTGGTACGAAGCTCATCGATCATTGGACTCGTTACATCGACCGGCTAAAGCACACGCTGGTCAACCCATCGCGTACCGTACTACTATTGTCGAATCTAAATGACCGCTCGTTGGCTCGATCGTGTTCATCCCCTACGAGCAAGATGATCGGAGAGCGCGCTCGAGGCGAACGAGAAGTGTACGCGGGCAAAGAAGAAAGCGGACAGCGCGACGGGGAACGAGGAGAAAGAGAAGAAATGCGGCTGCTGCAGTGGCTCCCGTTGCCCTCTATTTTCGTTCTCAGCTCGGTAATGCGGCGTCTATATCGTGTACCGCGAGGGCGCTAAAGCGAGACAGAGGACGGAGGGTGCGCTAGAACAGGAAGGAGACGGGAGGCATCGCAGGCTGCAGAAGCGAGGGAGGGGGCAAGGGGAACGCGTTGTTCACATGCATCTATGTATACGCGCATGTACACGTACACAAGCGAGTGTGCACGTGTGCAGCCGTGTATATGCACGTGCATGCGCGTGTATCGGTCGTGCAGGCCTACTGTATTGGAGCGAAGAGGATTCGGTGCGGCCCGTGTCTGTATATCGTGCTTCTCTCGTCCGACAACTCTAGCGCCACGAGTAGCGTCGAGGCGCTTGCACCATACGGTCGAACATTACATAACCGAGAACGATGAACCCAGAGTACAGTCACCCGGCACGCTCGCATCTTTGATGTGCGTCATGCCGTTGCCTCGAAGAGAGTGCACAGCGCCAGCTACTATACCCGGAACTCCCGAAATCGAAGCCACTTTGCGCAGTGGTTTACACGCTTTGCCCGTCCGTGCGATCCACGGCTTTTCCACGATTCTATCCGTGTACGTGTACGCGATTCTACGCGGCCAGCGGAACCCGACGAATACCCGAGAAATTCGCGTGCTCGAGGCGGCAGGATCGTGTGCGCATTTCCGCTGTACAGTGGAAACAGAGGTCGGCGATCGACGTTCGATTTCGCGAGCCAGACTGGAACTTCTACGGGTCCCTCTCGAATTGTAAATCGCGGTACAAATAAGACTCTGCTCGCCCCGATCGTATCGAGGACGACGGAATCGAGCGCGGTATCTTCCGTCGATCTACAAGCTGGCCGATTAGCGGGCTTATCGGAATTATCGCGATGGAGGAATTTTTCGAATCATTTTTCGGCCGATATACTGTAAACGGCGCCAACGGCGAGGAACGAAGGAGCAAAGACGATCCTGAGGCAAAGGAATCTCGTTGGGTTTCCCTGTTCTCGAAGTCGAAGCTCCCCGTCGAGTCGTGACCACGCTCGAGCTTTCAATGCTCCGAACGATACCGCACCGGGGATAAGTAAATCGAGATGGAGTGCGAATAGATAGATACCACTGCCTACGAAGTCGAAACCAGTTAATCACGCCGACACTTCCGTGAGTTCCCTCGTGCGACTGCCTTTAAGGTTTTCCTGCCAGGGGTAACGGAACAGGGACCGGAGTAAATAGAAAGAGACGAATAGTGGAAAGAGTTACGTGCACCAGGAGATCTAAAAATCGAATCTCAGAGTTGACTTCTTTCGTGCGGGTATAGTCGCCGAGAAATTTAGGACTGGCTTTCGGGCTAACGCATCCGGAGGTAACGAAATTTCTCGTCATTTCCTTGCGCCATTTCCACTCGCCCCTGGGCCGACTCTATTCGAGATGGACCGATCGCGACGTTAGAGACAGAGAAACAGGCGAGCCATTGGATTTTACGACGTCAGATAGAAAGGGGAAGATCGAAATAAATAAAATGCCTCCCGTTGGAAGAGACCGTTAAATGCGTTTATCGCCGGCAGAGCCATTAATAGTCTCCAATTTGGGATATTTCTGTTGTCGGAGATTTTGGCGAAATTCGAGCCACCGCGAGCGATCGAAATAGTTGGACAAACGAGAAAACTTGTAATCGATAGAATTTTATCAGGAAACCGGAGGCGAACAAATCTAACACCGCGTTTCATCCCGCGGATACTGGCCCTGCTTGCCGACGCTTTTAAGAATCGATGGGAATTAACCAAGCGAGGTATAAATACAGTTTCTGGTATGGCTCACCGATCGGCCAACGATCTCTTATTTACGACCGATCGGAGCAATCAGCTCTTCCCGACAACGTTCGATGGAAGCTCGCACGTCTTCGTCCTTACGTAAGCGTGCTTTCATCGGTGTGCGAATCGAATCGACGGGAAGAGAAATTCGACGAGGAATATTCAACGCCAAACGGGTAATCCCCAGACCGATATTTCACTTTGTCCCCTGCTGTCCGCGAGCCGGATCATCCGTCGTGTGGGATCCGCGGGTCTTTTGCACAGCGTTCGTTAGAAAGTTGCCAAAGGCTGTCAATTACAGTCGGGCATGAAATCGCGACTTGGCGCGCGAAAATTAGGAACGTAAGTGGTAGCAAGCATCGATGACACAGCATGGAATATCAATCGAGAGAAACTCGTCGCACGACGAAGCGAAACAAGGAACGAGTCATACATAGTGCCGCGTGCACGCGAGCAACGCGTCGACACGGTCCAACTCTAGCGGAGTTGTAATGTCCAATTGTCGCGGTGCGTAATCGGCGAATCGTTATCTCGCGGCATCTATCGTTGTGACGTCTATGTATAAGTGTCGTCGACGAGTGTCTTCCTCGTGTTACCTAGCCCCGACAGTTCTGTCAACATTCGGCCCGATTTGCCGGGCAATGGTTAAGCGTCGACGGGACACGGGATCGAGCTAAGCATCCCGGAGCAGTTCGCGAGAAGCGTCTCGAACGCAGCGTGCCGGTATTCTCGATGATTTTCGGCATACCGTGTCTCGAAGAAGCGGCTCGTGAACGTTTCACAAATAGCCGATCGTTTTCACCGCGACAGAAACTCCCACACCGCGAGTAGGCGCGCGTGAGTCGTGGTTCAGGAACTGCGCAAGCGCCACGTATGAAACGTGTGTAATGCGTACACGTACAGAGACACGCGTGTACTTACACGCATCGATGAACGCACGCACGCACATGCAAACACGGGGAAACGCGCACAGACGATAAGAGGTCGCGCGTTTTTCCACCTGGAGCCTTTCCAGCCACGGTGATCACACTTTGTTGGCTGCACTTAACACGCACGCACACGGAATGCGATGTTGAACGACGGGGCCAGCTTGTCTCGGTAGCACCTCGACGACACCATCGTCGTTTTCTCCTCTTCCCTGTCCCGTGCGGCGTTCAAACGACGGCCAACCACGAAAACGCTGCGAGTCTCCTGGGGTCCCGTAAAGTCCCGAGCCTAGAGCCTCGAGCCTCGAGGAATTTCGAGGCGTGAACCAGCCTCGACTCCGATCGGGCACACGGTGCACTCGGGCAGAGGTGACGAGTATAGCGCTGGAGCAACCACGAAGGGAAACAGAGAAAGGGGAGAAAGGAGAACGGGTAGCACGAAGAAAGAAAGGAGGAGAGCCGAAGGAGGAAAATGCTGATGTAACGCGCACGAAGAAACGACGAAGGCGAACGTACTCTTCGGCGAAGCGGGACCACTGGCAGGCACGCATGCACGCACGTACGCAAGCACGCACGCACACGTGTACCGAAAGTACACGCGCACACGTAGCCACGATGCCTCCACGTTTCCTTCCTCCGCGGTAATTTCGGGAGTCTCCGCGCACCAACTCGTACACACTCCTCCACGATCCAATCGACCGCCGGTTTCGAGCGGCAAAAGCGACACGCGGTACGGCGTTCCTTCTTGTCCGAAGTTGCGCTTCCTGCTCGTGCCCGAACGGGAAAACTCGCGGAAACACCGTGCGACTGTAGCATTAGAATATTTCGGGGGTTTGACGAACCTAGGAACGCAACGTCACGGTCTAGTCACTGTCGTAGAAGCGGGACGAACAAAGCGGTGAGATAGTGAAACGGACGAAGATGGAAAAACTATCGAGCACGAGGGGCCAGAAAGGAAAGCAACAAAGAAAAGTGGGGGAGAGAGATATAACGACAGAGATAGAAAAATGCGATAGAGGGGGAAGTGCGGGAGTATCCGAGGGAAAAAAGCCACCGAAGAAGTAAGGGCAGATAGATAGGGGGGAGACGCCGACGAAAAAAGACGGAAACAGAAAAAAAAGGGGGGGGGGGATAAAGAGAAGGAGCGTTAGAAGGGAATGAAAGCGAGAGAGGGAGATGGAGCGAGAGAGTAAGAGAGAGAGAGAGAGGGAGCGGAGGTGTTTTTCGGGGACCGGCGTTAGCGAGTTGGCATCTCACAATATGTCAGAACACCCCGCGCTTCCCCGCCAGAGAATGACGCTGCGTCGGGTCACTGAACTGTGCGCGCCTCCGCCGATGATGGCCGAGTGCCTCACCCTTCGCTCACCCCACCATAGTCTTTCGATAACGACCCCACCACCCGCGCAAACACGACCGCTTCCGAGTGCGTCCGAGCTGCACCGACGACTCCAACTGCGCTACGAACGTCGACTGCGCAACCCCGATCCGTCGCGGAAACGCACGAAACGAATGACGAGCGCGCAACGCGGGCTTTCCGATCTTGCCCCGGATGGGGCCGCGCGTTAACTTTATTAGCGCGGCTCGTTAAGGGCACACCGGCCCCTAAATACGCGCGCGTATCGTGTTTCCCTCGACGATGCTTGGAAACTGTGGACCCGGAAAGTTAGCCTTTTGGTACGACGATGTCGTGTCGCCTCCGCCACGACCGCTGCGACTAATTAAAGAACCACGAGATGGTTTTCCGTTTACTCCAGCCGTTTACGACTTCAACTTTGATTGAGCAGCCGGGGGCGCGCTGCGGTTAGCTGGATTTGGGAACAGGATAATGGATTTAGAGATTCTCTCGATACGAGCGGCGTTTTACGAGCAGTTTTTTTTCCTTCAAACTAACGAGCAACGCCTTCGTATTTTATCGTCACTATAATTTAATGGGAATAAAGGTACGCCACTTTTATGGACTTTGGGTCGGTCAAATGAAAAAGAAGTTAAATGGATATCGTGAAGCAGATATCTCGAATAGAGTGTATCGTAAAGAAGGGGGATTATTTTTCGCGAACGGTTTGTTGCAATTTTGTAGGGGAAGATGTTGCACTGTCGTTGGAAAATATTTTTCTTTCGTGAAAAACAAAGATTGAACGATATACCTGCAAGAAATGAGAGCGCGCGGATTGGTGCAGCTTGTAAAATACCTTTACGTAACCTTGACTCGATATTCTCACGAGCACCATTTTCAGTCGTTACGCGACAGGAATGCAACATTTATTCGAGTAACTCGAAGTTCTCGTGTTTCACAATTTCTTTTTCGATCGAACTATTGCATCTCGAGCGGCGCGAGATTGCTGCACGGTGCGTAACAATCGGTTTTAATTTATATTCAGCGTTAATGCGATTCCACGATCGGCGTACGCTGTAGGCATTTATGCCAAGGTCACTTTCATTTTTGTTCCGAGCATAATGCACTTAATGCAACGTGCACCGGCTGCCCATTGAAAGTATTTTGATTCAACGCTCGGTCCTTTTTCACGCGCTATTGCATTTTTCATTCCCCATCCCGTCCGTTATAATGCAATCAATGCAACAAAGCTTAAACGTAATTGACCGTTCACAAATGACACAGCAAAACTCCTTTTCACTATCGAACTTACAACTGTCACCCGCGTCAAGCAACAATCGCTCGAACAGAAAAAGTCAGACAACTTTTTTCATGCCATATTGACATTATCATCGGTCAGCGTAGTCCAGCTTCGTCGTCCTCTCTCTCTCCATCCACCTACCACGCACATCCATACGTTTTCCAGAAGCTTCACCCCTCAACACGCTCCGTATACTCCATTTGGTCCTCTCTTCCAGCATGAATTTTTTAATTATTGCCTCCTTTCTTCACACATCCTCCTCCCGTCCCTCAAACGTTCTTTACCCCAACGTATCCCGTCTTCGTTCACCCTTCTTTCCACATATATTTCTTTCTCTCACCCTCGGCTCTCCCTTCTGCCCCTCTATCGTCGAATCACTCCTTCAGAGGTTCGTTCTTTTCCTTGGACACGCGCGCGCCTCTCCCTACCGTCACGAAAATTCTCCCACCCCTACTCAGCTTTACTTCCCATCCTTCTCTCCTCTCTCTCTCCCCCTCATTCTGCCACCACCCTCCTTGCTTCGCCACGTATTATTGTCTCTGCCCCCGCGTCCCTCGAACATCACCACCTCTCACTTCAAGCCGTTCCCTCGGTCGTCCTCCCCCTCTGCAGTGTCCCTTTCTCTCCTTCTCTCATTTATTGCATAACCGTGCACGAGGTTGCCAACCTGCGCCGCGTAATACTCTATAAATAAGTTTCACAAATAAATAATCGCCTCGGCGATATGTCCCTTTGCGCTGTTCCAGCGGCACGACTGCATCGCCGCGTCGCGTCGTCGTCGTTGCCACGCTTGGAATTTACACGATGAAATGGCCCGATAGCTTGGGGCCGATAAGGGGCCGGTCGTCGATAACGAGCCTTGCATGCCGCGAAATGCACGTATGCAACAGCGGGGAGAAAACGAGATGCGTGCACACATCCGACGACTGACGTCGCGCGATTTTCCTCTAGCCGTTAACATTATTTACAAGCGGCGACACGCAAATGGTACAATGCGTCGGCAGTTCGTCGGCGTTACAACTGTGCGATCCAGCGACGCGTTCCCGACGCGACTGATGTGCATGCATAGATGGCTATCGATCGGCCGCACTGTATTATGCAATTCGGGAATTCGAATTGACGTTTGCTTATCGTCGGACGGTCCCGGATCGAAGTTGCATCCGTTTTTAAACAGCACGCGGACAGTTGTAATCTACGAGATGCGTATCGTTGATCGGACTTGAAATGCAGGCTCCAATCCGGCAAAGTGTACGTCCCCAATAAAATTCTCATAGTCCCGGGGAAAGCACCTGAGATACGCCGATCTGTTGAAACGCTCGAGTTGAGAGACGCTTCGTTACATAAGAGGAACCACCGAAGCCGCTTTACAATGCAAACCTGTTTCAGTTTCGTTCTCTTTGCCTTCGCGTTCGTCCCACTCATCAATTCGGCGTTTCCCTCGCCCAGAAACCGAACTGAAGAAGAAGAAGATCGTTGCAGACGATGCCCGTTTATGTATGCCCCGAGGTCGAAAGCCGCACCGTAAATGGAGAAAAATCGGCCAGATCCATGTCCGTCACGATCAGCTCTGGATCGCGAAACGATGAGCGGAGAGAGCCGATCGCGGACACGCCGGCGATCAGCTGTCGGGTAAATTTACACCAGGTGATTCAGAACTGTGTTCTCCGTGGCGCAGGGACGTGCGTCGCGACGCGCGCTCCATAGGAGACACGAGGGGACGCCGGAACCTCTTCGACCGGCCGTAACTCCGTTAAGACTGCAAGGCTTGGCGCAAATTGCTCGGCCGAAGTTGATGTTTATTTGTACGACACTTAGAAACTGGCTGGCGAAGTTTGTTGTCCCCTGGCGGGCCTGCTAAACGATGTCAGACATTGCAGCGATGGAAACGACGCGACAGTGTGACAACGTTCATATTACCAGCCGATCCTGCCTGCAATATACTTTTCCGAAGCGTCGATCATCCGCGCGAACAAAATTATCTCGCTCGATGTCAGCTACTTCAATTCTCAGCGTGGGGAAATTTTGATGGAATTGCAAAATCTCCTAGCTATTTGGAGTACAAGATTAATATCAAATTGATCGGAATAATAATAATAATAATAACATTAGTATTACATAACTGGTGACTTGATCTGACGCATGCAGAGGGTGACGCGGAATAATTTGGCGCTCCATACGCATCGTAATTAGGATCGTTTTTCACCACAATCGTGATGCACTCGCGTCACTGCGAGAGTTGCAATTTCCCCCGGCCTTTTCAGCCGCCTCGGCTCTTTCGCGTATCTGCGTTCACGTTCGAAACGCGAGCTGCACTCCGTTTATCCAAATAATTCTGTCCTTTTATTTCCACGGCCTGTGCAGACGGACGTTGCGTGCAGCCGCTGAAGCGAGCGCGCGGGGTTTGTCGTCGGGTAGTCGCGAGCCGGCGTGAATCTCGGAATGAATGTAGGTCAGGCTATAGAATAATCAGCATGGAGGTAGATTCTTATGAACGAGTGCAAGCGTTCCGCGCTCTTTTAATATTTCCCTTCTTTCTTGCGGGGCTGGCGGCGTCGCCGACGCGCCGCGTACTCGCGGAAACGCGAACTTTTTTGCGAGCGTTTCGCTGCGTGGTCGTCGCGATTAGGATTTGACGAACGGTCGCGTCGTTCGGCCGCATCGCCAGATTTTATCGAGGTTACCGATAAAACGTTCCCTATCGGTTGGTTATCTCGCGCGGAGACAACATGTTGTTTGACGTTGCTGCAACGCCGGGCCGGACGGAAAAAACGCGGTGAGAATTTTTCAAACGGAACCGCGGAAGGTTTACCCGTCGACGTGCAGATACCCCAATACGTCTGTGCCGACGCGAGAAAAGTTCGGCACCGATAAGATAATGGAAGCTGGCGGCTACCAATTTTGCCGGTGCGCGCCGCGAGTTAATGGAATGGTAATGGAATGCGGCGCGGGCCTGCATATCGGGCGAGACCGTGGCGGATCCGTTACTTCACCTACGCCGATGCACGGCTGCCTAAATATAGCGCTATGATTCTCCGGAAATAAGGAACTGGCCACGGAGCCAGGAGAATCCGACGCAGCGCGGATAACATCGGCGACAAACGCATCGACTCGACTCCGCTGTCCGAGTTACAGATTGTTTGGTGATCATTTTCACGACCACCACTCCGCGGGACAGAACGTGGTGCGATAAAAGGCAACCGGTGCGATCCCCGAGGATGGCCGATCTCGTCGATTGCGCAATGCGTTCTCGCGAGAGAACGAGAGATGCAAACGGCCCTTGAGGCCACGTAGCTCGCAATTGACGGAGAAGTCCTGCACGGTCGTGCGGACAAGAATGACCGTTACAGTTTCCTTAATCGAATTCAGATGTAGCAATGCTTGCGACACTACGAGACCGGCATGGACAGACCGTGGTGCTATACCGTACTGGCAGGCAGGCTATGTGACACGGTGGTCGATCGACGGTCGACCGGTGCCAAAGTCGGCCCGAAAAGATTTTTGAATTTGGGCCGGCCAGTACGCGAATAGCTCGGAAACGCCGCGGCCGATTCAACCGGTTAAACATTATCTTCCGTTTCTCGTGGCCATTCATTATGTATTTTCGTCGCACGCGGTCTGCCGCGGACGCTTACACCGCGGATAAATTGCGGCCCGTTACGCGCACGGATATATCGCGTCAGCTATGTACGTCGCGACGCATCGCGTCGGTGCAGCACCGGTCGCGGATACGGGACTGATTTGCATCTGCTCAGCGACCGGCTCTGTCAGTGGCGCGAATCGCGAATCCCTCTGTGTATCGGCTGCACGATCGCTCGATACTCTTTTATTTGCCCAAAAACAAAGAAAGAAAAGAAAACTGGCGCGCGTCATTAGCCGGTGTCTCTCCACGTCGATACTTGTCGAGAGCTCGGGAAGAGCCTACGGCAATTTCTAGTTTCGGCTGGGAGAATCGATCGGTGCATTACGTATATCTCGTGCCACGGAAATAGTGCACGCCGTAGAGACCCGGTACCCAGTAGGGATATCTGGCTGTACAAAAATCACGAAATCTTCGAAAAGCAATGAAAAACCGTGTACCGCGATGCGTATCGAGTTCTTCGCGCTGAAATTTACTTCCCGTTTCTTCAGACGATGCTATCTGCCTACGTTAGCGTATCGATTTTACGAACGTTGAAGCGCGTTTACCCTATTAGCGGCAACTAATAGCCGCGCTATATCTTGCGACGTCGATTCGATCGCGAGTTAATGTCTATTACCAGGTTCGCCTGTGCGGCAGGTAAAACGTTTAAGCGCCGTTTCGAATGCAACATTTCGCGCCCTCTTGGCTCGCTGTATGGCTTTGTCGGGCAGCTTTTCTCGAGCTTCTGGAGTACCGACGAAAAGCTCCGAACGGGTTTCTCATGCGAGAAAAGTCAACGTTTTTCCAGCGGTCAATACGCGAAGCTAACTGGCGACCGGGTGTCGGAAGGTTAGTAACTTGGTCAACGGTGAACGACCGAGGGAGGGAACTGCGCATGCGCCAGTACGCCGGTGACCCAGATGCGCGCAATGTGATTGCCGCTCGGCTGTTCTCGCCGATTCTCGGCGACCCTCGGGGCCTCTCGCGGTCGCCTCGCGGTTGACCCACATCGCTGCTACTCGCGGCACTCGCCACCATTCGCGCGCTGTTCGCGCCATTCGTTCTATCTTTTCATTTCTTTCCCTTCTTCTTGCTGTCTCTTTCTCGTAATCGACGACTTGTCGGCGCATTTCTTTGCACCGACCAGACAAATTTTTGGGCGTTTCGCTAGAACCGAATGGATTCGATGATTTAATGAAAATCGAGCGGGCGGAACTAGGAAGTTTGGGGTAACATTGGGGTAGCAATGAAACAATGACTGTTGATCGTTGAATTCGTATATCTCCTAGACGTAGTAAATTGAGTGCACCTTCGTTTGATAGTCGAAAAGAAAATGTCAGGATTCTTTCGAGGGGATAAGCATGCCATGAATTTGCATGCTGTAATTAGAGGACAACCGGGCGGAAAAGAGTACGAGAAGGACGTGTGCAACGATAATTTAAAAATTCGGGAGACGGTGGCACTCGTGATTCGAGGGAAATTGGAGGGTCCGAGAGGATTTCTGAAATATGAAAAGGCACGTACGGTGTGCCTCTACTTGAAACTGACTCACTGAAGCGTTCCTCACTCGTGACTACCACTCGTCTGAATTCCACTACCTTTTTGCTCGTATCTGGTGTCAATGTTGTTTTATCGTCGAAAAGGAACGCCGCAATACTTTGAAAAATGGTTTGTGTTCGCAATTCGCAGTCTCCCCGTCGCCAGTGCATTAACAGATTCAATAAAATTATTTGTATCGAATATTCGGAGAAAAATTCTGAAGCTCGTTTCAAGCTCGAGACTTCGCAGCGCTGTCGCGCTTTCGAAACCGTGGAATTAGAACGTATAATTAATAGGGGACTCGTTCTTTGCGTCGCTCCTCGTTATCTATGAGATACATCAGGCTGCAACGATTCGCAGGGGAAAAGGTTCACATATGCCTGGCACTTCTTTCGTTGTTCGCACCTACGAATAAAAAAAATGTTGAAAGCATTCGAAGTATCGTGAATGCAGTCGCGATATCGCACGTGGTTAACAATATTAATGACCGGCGATTATTGGAAACCGGCGAGCACGATTATTAATCGCCAGTTGCGATTATCCATGGCGTCTAACGACACCTTTATCGGTCAGTATTATCTATCGCTTCCTCCGTTCTTTTTCCCCTTCGATCGTGTCTGTGGCGCACGGTCGCTTTTCACTTCGCAGTCGATGCCCGTTATTTCAAGTTACGGCATATTGATTTTAATGCGGCACTCTCGCGTTCGCCAAACGCGAGTTTTACTCGCAAAGGGAGAGCGAGAAGGAGGGTCGACTGGTTACAACAGAATAAATTAATTCCTTTCAGCTTTGTCGTTTCTTTTTCCGGGGATCCCGTTGAAAGAATATCCGTAATGAACTTCATTTCGTCCCCAAGGAAACGGCACGGAGGGGACTTTAGCTTTCGAGTGGCTCTGAGGAGGCGACCATCCTTCAGAATTCTTTCCTCTCTCGGTTCTTCTCGGTTTCGTTCTTTTTTTTCTTTCCTTCTTCTTCTTCTTCTTCTTCTTCCTTTTTTCGTTTAACGGTAAACTAACGAGCCGAGCGGTAATACAAGCATTTCACACGAACAGAGGAGCAATTGGTGGTTTTGTTATTTCATAAGGATAAAAGTTTGTACAAGCAGCATCGGTCCGTTTGGCAGGAAGTTGCGTCGAACTTGTCGCGTAATTGAACCATCTTTCTTGCGAACTGGCGCAACGACGACGATTTAACATCGCGCCGGCAAAACGAGCTCGTCATTTAGTTCCGTTTATTTTTAGTCGTCGCGCGATCGACGCGTACAATAGCCTTTATTCAATTTGACGAAAGACCGGCACGCGTCACACGTTTTCCGGAATGCTTGCAGTGAAATTTAGAAAGCACGCCCGCATCTGCACGATCGTGTGTCACACGCTGAATATGCATCGACCGACAGTCGATACCCGGCTATACACGAACGACAATGAGGGATGCTTCGGGGATTTCCTTGGTTCTAATCCGCGCCTCTATTTCCCATTAAGTATACTCCCACGAAAAAAAAACTATTACATGTCTACTATTCGTCTGACATATTTTTTTCTATCGCCAAATAGCAACCAAGTTGTTCAGGCGGCCGGTTTTAAATTCCTCGCCCTGTACATGCATAGTACGTACACTCCGTTGCAAAAGTCTTTGAAGAATAATTAATCCAGCAATTTGCGGTGCAACAATTTAGCGTTCCTTCGTAACGAACCCTTAACAAGCTGCTTTACATTCGATGCGTCCCGGTTTCAAAACGATCATTGCATACATTTAAATTCATCGGGGCAGCCCCTTTAACAACCTGCCGATCGATACAATCGGTTGATCGTCAAAAATTCATTATTTGACGCGCTACTCGCCACTCTCATTCTATTAATCCATTTACAAGACACCACGTCACGCTGTTCCTATTGATTCACGCCGATGATGGTTCGAACGTAATTCCATCGTCTGCCAGACGAATTGCCAGAGGCTGTCGAGCCAAAAATCCTCGTCACGTGGTCTTACTTCCTCGGCTTAATTACTGGGAAACACGGCCTACCCGATAAACGGTGAAAAAAGTCGATTAATCGGCCCCCTCGCTACTCCCCTAGACGTTTCTACACGGTTGAAATGGTTAATTGGCCGAACAGATCAGTCGATTAATCGATTAACTGTCGAATGGCGTATCTGCTGCCTAAAGCGGCTTCTCGATTAGCGGTATTCCGATTCAAGATACCGCGACGCATCTTGCCGTTAGCTTAATTATTCCCAGATCGTTAAACGCGGCTCGATGACGATCTTATCGATCGTACGACCGTCGACGATCGTTGCAAGACAGACTGTCGAATGATGCATACGTATGTACGTATGTATGTATGTACGTATTCCACGTGTCACGTTCGTCGGACACGAATTCACCGGCGTGATGCATCGAAATATCCACCATTCGAAATGCAAGTCAACGAAGGAGGAATCAATTTCCGTTTGCATTTATACGATATCGCCTCGCTCGTTTTCTTCGTTCGGCGATGCTGGTTTCGATGCGCGCCGAGGGTTTCAGCATATTTGCGAGGAGGATTTTTCACGTGAAATCGTACACAAAATTCGTGGATGGTTGTTGCTAATATCGTTGCTAATATCTTGCCAGCGGAATCAATTATTCATTTGGACGGGCGAATACAGTTGCGTAAGAATTATTATTACGGATGGAATGAATTGCGAATTACGGGACAATTTTGAATATTCGACGCGGGGAGACTTTCATGGAAATTATGGCATGTTGTATGCATCGGTTACGTTAATTAACAATTCGATAGCTGCTTTTTCCTATCGGACGTCAAAAACCAGACAATTTCCGGAGAAATAAATTTAACAAGCGTTCGTCACCGACGACCGGCGAAGTATGCCTTCAATAAAATTCACTTCGCGCGCGACGCCAAGATATAACTTCGCGCTTCTGAAATGTATCGTGCCGAGCCCCTATTCGAAACTACGGCTATAAATTTTTCTAAATCT
The DNA here is from genome assembly GCA_963667235.1 of Nomada lathburiana. Taxonomy (NCBI): domain Eukaryota; kingdom Metazoa; phylum Arthropoda; class Insecta; order Hymenoptera; family Apidae; genus Nomada; species Nomada lathburiana. The sequence goes on along the minus strand of OY763903.1, from coordinate 14,161,017 downwards.
CCGCTTAAACTTTACCGTCGAACGGTCTTTCAAGAGATATCAAAACTTTGTACGTAGGATAGCATCCGGCTCTTCCCCAGAACTTCCGTTTATCTTCTCCGGAGAATTTCGAAAACAGCTCTCCGCCGAGGAGCAGTTTTCGTCCACCTGCCAGATAAATTTTCTCGATAAACAGAGAGATAGTTGCACCCTTCTGCGATCCTCTCGCGCGTTGCGTGTACGCTGGAAATTTCCCCTCAGAAATAAGGCACAACCGCGTATCTATTCAACTTCCGTTTCTACCCCCGAACGTTCTCAACACCTGCAATTTTCGACCAGAAGAAAAATCTCGCCACAAAGTTCCACGTCTGTTACCATTATTCTCAGCCCGCTATCCAACGTCGACCAACTAAATTCTCATCTCCGACCGCGCCATGTGCCACGACATGTTGCAGAAAACGCGGTTTCATTTCTGCTGCAGCCGCCTGGGACGTCAGCGTGCTCATCTAGGAGAGTGCGAGTCCATTTTCATCGGGCTCGATGCCTCGAGCTTCCGCTTTTCGCGTTCGCTCGCTCGTTAATCGAGAGATTTACGCGGAAATCAACGGTCGAACGTCAACATTTCGCCAGCGATTTTGCTACTCGTCGCGCGATAAGACGGACGCGATAGCCAGGCGAGAACTGTATGGAGCACCGCGACAGACGCGGTCGATTCATCGAACGTGCATATATTTATAGCGGGCCGAGTTTCCACGAAGACTTTTCCTGGCGATGGATCCTAGGAGCAGCGCCGCGAAAGCCAGCCAACTCGAGCGAATTGTCGGACTGTTTGGAATTCTCTGGGACGGACCGCCTCGCGGGGACGGTGTTATTGTTGTTGTTGTTGTTGTCGCTGATTTCTTCCAGATAATGGAAAATAATTAATTGGGGGGGGAATTTAGTCGCTGCTCTATAATTAAACGAGAGTATTGCGGCCGGTGGTTTGCAAAGGGTTGGCTAAATAATATAAAAATGTTAAAGCTGAGATGCGCGGGAGACGACCTGAAGGAGACCTTGCAGAGAGTGAATTTTTGTGGAGCTGATCGAAACTGGACTGCGAATACCCACAATGCGCAACTATAACATTAACCCAGTGTTTCGTGCAACGCTGAGAGAAAAGTCAGTGCACGCAATGCGTCTATTAAACGCACTGCTTTATTAGGCCCCCACGGGCAAAGTATACGTTTAAACGTAAGAATACGTATTACATACCGAGTTTCGTATTATGCAATATATTACCTGCACGAACGCTGAGAAGGCATACGGAATAATTAAGACGCTCTAATCTACGGTCCTTAACGACCAGATTAAGAAATCACCGCTGTTCGCGAATGAAAAACTTCCGATGAAAATTTGCCCGTAATTAATCATTCAACCACTAGAATCCGTATACTAATACGCGAAACAAGCCATTGCCCAACGTCGACAATTAGCAAAGAAAGACGAAGAAATATTCGCCGTTCGTTACGACAAAATCATTTACAACATTCAATTCTCATTTCGAAAAAATTCCGGCCCAATAATGGTAGAAAAGCTTTCAAACATAGGGCAAAACGTGTGCGCACGTAGCGCCCGTGAAACACGACAACGTTATACAGGTATCACAAAGTTGCAGGATTACCTGGGGGCGCCGCGCGCAGCAGAACAAGACACGTAGAGGCTACAATGTAAAATTGCAATCAACGTTGCGCCGACCATTCGCCTACGACTAGTCGATTCTCACATATCTACATACCTAATCCGCCTACGCTTCGCTCCCGTCGTGCTCTCACGCTTTATTTCACGCGAATCATTATGCTGTCAGAGAACAAAAAGAACCGTGAAATAGAAGAAGAGGAAAGAGACACACACACACACACACACACAGAGAGAGAAAAAAACCAGAATGGAATCTGTATTAACGTTTCCTTCGATTTCATCGTTACGATACACTGCTTTTCCTTGGGAAGTCAGAACGTGCCTGAACGCACAGATCCTGATACGCAACGATATCGATACTGAATTGCGAAACGCTCACGATTTCGCTTGTGAACCCTCGCAAGGTGTATCCTGCCTGTTTATTGTTTTTCGTACGAAAACTTCCTCCCATTCACGACGACGCGGACGTTCATTTTGGCATATTTCCTTTCAACATCGTTTCAATGAGTTACCGTCTCGAGTGCGATGTTACAAGCGACAATGAAAACACTCGATAAATGAATTCGAGACGGAATTATTTGGAAGAGAGCTTCGTTATTCGGCATTCGCGGCCGGATATTTTCACTCTGAAACTGTATTCACGAACGAAAGAAGAAGCGTGTAGAAGCGCGTTTGATCTCGTCGGTTTTATTGTGTCGCCGAGCGATCGTCCAAATATCGCCGTGCGATATTTTAGGCGCGGTATGCGATAATAAAAGTAGAAATCAAGCAATTATTTGATTGCCGGCGTCTGTCTCTTGGCTACTTTTATCACCGAATTAGAATCTATTGTCGGGTATTATTATTGTTTCCCTTCGAAGCGTCTGGGCAGATTATTAAAATGTAGAAAAAAAATTGCGCAGCTTCCTGTACCAATAGAAAAATGTGTATCGGAGACAAGATAAGTATTGCACGCCAGCGAGCACAAAGTTTTCCGTCTAATATTAGATATTGATCCGCGTGTGTCTGTGCATGGGAGTCTGTATTCACTGAAAAATGTAACATCTCACGCTAAACCTGTGCGATCCATTAAATACAATTACACGTACGCGACCTAATGCATTTCTGTGCAACTCGCGGCTTCGTGGAACACGAAAACTCTGCCGATAATGGAATAATCGATAACTTCATGGACGCTGATATTATTTTCGCTCGGTAATCGTAAAACGTTACTGACCTGCACCGAAGTCGCCATCAATTTGTAAATAGTAGAAAAATTTTAACGCCACGCGAACGAAACGGTCATTCCCGTGGCAGAACGTTTATGCTGAAGAAGTTTCCGCGAATTATTAAACGTTTAACATGTTCGCGGGCGAAATCATAAAAATTCCCTTCCTCGCTGCCCCGGTCGAGGTATTTCACAAACGAGAAATAACTCGAACGGGTCGGGTAAATGTCCCGACTTCTGCGGGGTGAGAACAAAGGTGCTTCTATCGATTATCTCAAAATAACCCGCATCGACTTAGTAATCACGACGGTGGAGAACGACAGCGGGTCAATCTTCTCGTAGCTATGCACGTACGTACGTAGTTTTCATATCCGGAAGTCTCACGACGATGTCCATGTCGGACAATTGTGTCAGCCATATGTCAATCGTGCACACCGCGCAGCTATATTCAAAATGGCTCATCGGCTCACCATTCCGAACTTTGTCGTTATATATTATCGCTTTACTCTGCATCGATTTGTATGTATATCTAGGCAATATCAATGTAAACCTTACAGTTGTAAGCTGCGAAACTTTCCTATTTTATTACAATGAGCTTGCGAACAATTGTATCATTCAATTCAGGCATTAAATGAGATTCCCCAGTATCGGTAGTATTATCAATACCCTATATATCCCTCTAGTACGGACGCGCAAAGGTCTGTTCATTACCGAATTCTTTTATCGAACGTATGCAATTTTCGGGGCATACGCGGCACGCGCAAAGGCGGCGCGTAAGCGTGAAATTGCAAAACTCATTAAAAGCTTCGGAACGGCGTGTTCAGAAAGTTCCGGTAAACAGCGTTCCGATGCGCCCCGCCGGTTGTGCACGTCTGATGAAAGGATTACTGGACGAGCGTGCTACTTGCACGCGATGTTTACTCGCTGTTTTCAACGCGTCTACGTGTTTTCCTGGCCAGTTTTTCCGTCTCGTTAATGCGCTAACACGGCGAGCTTAGACGGGCAGATCTTTCGAACAGAAGCCACGATGGGGCGCGCTAGACGCGACCCCGCGATTCGAACCGAGGGGTTAAACGCCGTGGAATTCGTTCGAGTGGAAATGAAAAGGGCGGCGTAAAGTTCGCGATGGAAATGGTGGAAGTAGCGAGATTTCCAGCGATAAGGTAAACGTTCAAGGAAACAAGATTTATACGCTTCAGCGAGAATTTCGCGAAGCTCGATGCGTTTACAGAAATAAAAAGCAAGGCGAAATTGGGGGATGTTCCAAAGGGCGCGAAAAGGTTGCACGACGTTTGACATTTACGCGGTGGAAATGGACCGGGATATGAATTTTGGAAAACGCAATCACGGGCACTGTTTATCTTGAAAATTTTACCTCTGACCGACTGACCTGCATCGGTCGGGTCGCGTACATACATATGCATACATACACATACATGTATATGCATACGCATTAAACGCTACAAAATTCGGCCAATGTTCGCGTTCAAATGTACTCCCACATTCTTGGATGCACATTCGACGATCTCGGGGCAACGCAGTTTCTCGACAAATTAGTTGCATTGACACAGACGAAGTGGATGAAGCAAACGGGATCATTGTTTGCATTTTCAATAACGCCAGGCATGTCGCGACGTTCATGTCTAACCTCGAGGATGTCGTCGTGGAAAGTCGCGTGAAAAGTCGCATCGTGCAACGACACGCTACATAGAATGTAGCAAAGTCGATAAATGTTTGCAAAAGAACATCGGGTATCGCGTAATTTGTATCTCGCCTGGGTGCTCGAGGTGACAGCCTGCACGGAACAGAATGACGACGTGGATGCTTGGCGCGGCCGTGTTACGTAAAGGGGAGCGAACACACGATAACGTTTCGACGTAACGAATCGTCGGTGACGTTGCACGCTCGACGTGCCTTCGAAAAGAGAATCGCGGAACGTTGCAGGCTGGAAAAAGGAACAGACGAAAAAGGAAAAGAAGCTTCCTGCTTCTTGGACGGCCGCCGTTTTCGTTCGCGATTTCGAAGCTCGTTTGCATGCACACAGACGGCCAGCAGTTTTGTGATCGTTGAATGCAACGGAGAAGTTTACTTTACTTTCTACCGGAGGGTAATTATTTGAACGGCGACAGGATCGCTCTGTACCTGCTAACCACACAGCCAGGAGGGCTTATTTTAGTCGTAGATAATTGTTTAAAGATTCCGTCGGGGCGCTTGCTTCGCGGTGGCTCTTGAAAATTTTATTGCCGGTCGTGTTTCTCGAGCGCCTCCGTTTGCTGGCTTCTTTTAATTGCGGCGAGAGACTCGAAAAGAAATATCGAGAAAGTAGTTGACGCGAGGTGGCCGACAAAGTGTACAAGAAACACCGGTGTTCAGGGATACCGTTGATTATTTAAGACTCGTGGAACTGCACGCGCGAGCGTTTAACGATAAATCCCGCATAATTTATAATATAGAAGAAACGACGATTACAGTGGCTCGAAGCAGACGTCCGAATAAAAGTCCCCCAATTGTCGAACCCACCCATCTACCCTTGCACGCAGGTTAACGGAAACTGCACCCTCGCGCTCGGGGGTGCGTTGCCATTCTAATTCCGCGCGTTTCGCGACCGTCCCGCGAAGGCGAAGACGACGACGAAAGTCGAGGAAAGTGCACGTCAACGATATGCATGTACATGCGTGTGCCTGCACCGCGCCGCGAACTCGGAGAGGGGTTAACACATCGAGGCGGAGAGTGAAACAGCGAGTGACACAGAGAGAACCCCGCGTTACAACAGAGACGGCGACCGGTCGGCTCGCAGAAGGAGATAAAAGCATCGTCGAAGGAAGAGGGAGGTCGAGAAAACGGGCGCGAAGAGACACGGCGGTTGATGCAGGGAAAAACGACGGGGCAGAGAAAATGTAGAGAGAGAGAGAGAGAGAGAGGGAGAGAGGGAGAACGGGGAAAACGCCGAAGAAAGAGGGAACCAGGGAGAGACCCAAGAACGTCGCGTCGGCGGAAAAAGGAGAGGCGAGGAAAGGGATAGACGATACGGGTGCAATGGAAGGACAGAGCGTGAGGGCGAGAGGGGGCAAAAACGAGAAGAGTGGCGGACAAGGAGGAGGGCAGAGAAGAAGGGGAGTTGCGCGCATCGGCGTGCACTGCACAGTGCATGCACCTCCGAGAGGTGTGGGTGAGAAACGCGTTTGTGTTGGCACGAGCGTGTAACTGGGTCGCGGGTTCGACAACTTCAGCCAAGGCTGCTCGCGCAGCGGTTCTCACTGGTCGCTTGTGTCTGCGCGATTTCCCTGCCGATTCTCTCCTCCCTTTCGTCTTCTGTTTTCTTTCGTTTTCTTCTTCTCCCTCTTCTCTTTCGTCCCTTTCTTCCCTTTCTTCTCACGCGTTGGGCGAAATTTCACGGGAACTACCTTCGCCATGTCTTTCTTTCTCCTTCGAAGGATATCGACGGGACATTAAAGCGAAATAGGGGATGAACTTTTCATCCCAAGTCTTATCCCGACGGTTTCGTAACGTTCGGACCCCGCAAAACGGCGTGGCGTTTGTGTACAAGAGAAACACGCAGCTTCCAACTGCGCTTGAAAATTCGCGTCCGCGAATCACGATAAAAATAACCGGCCACGTGCACGCGTTTCACCGCTCGCGGGTAAGTAGTATACGTCGTCCGATACGATCCAACGCGAACGCGAGCTTCCCTTTTCCCTTGCCAGACTTAATTGAGGAAACACGATGCCGCGGACGTTGCTGTCTGAACGTCCCGGCGTTTTTCTTCCTCCTTTTGTCTATCCTCGCGGACAACTCGATCAACCGGGCAAGCCAACCTGTGCACTCGTCGTCCCTCGATCTGAACGTTCCTTCGCGACGATGGCAACACCCGATGGTCTATCGGGAATTCATTTTTACTTCGTTCAGCTGAAAATGTTGCGCAACCGATAACGTTAATCGAACGCGAGGAACACAATTTTTGTACCCACCCCATGTGGAAGGCAATAGAGCAGAAGAAATCATTCGATTCCTGGTCCGGCCCGGCGATGAAGATCGAATATGGAAGAGGGGCGATAGGATACAGGTGCGACAGGTAGCCGTGAGTTTCCACGCTTAGGGTCACCTTGGCGGCGTAATTTAACGAGGCTCGCGCGAACAAACGCGAACCGCTTTTAAGGAGAGGAGTATTATCACGAAAGCGTGCTCTTTTTATTAACCCGCCGCGCTATTGGAGATCGACGACACGGTATTGTTCGTCAAACCGATGGAAAGAAGTATGGACACAGGAGGATCCTGATTTTAACCGGGAAACAGGTATGCCGAGTAATGTGATTACCGACGTAAACCGATTGGACGCAGATTTTTTTTTCACGGATATTGAAAAGCTTGTCCCCAAGTTGTACAATTTCTTTTGTTCAGCGTTTCTAGCAATTTCGAGGCGCCGAGATACGATTGCAGGTGTGCTATTAGTCAATTCGACGGCCCGGATAATAGCGATCCGGTTAATCGAGGTTCTAAGCGACGTCGGTATACGAGATTTCCGCGGGACATCCGTGGAATACGGTGTTTTGAAGTGGACGCTGGTTTCGTTTATTGACGATTAAAAATACTCCCGACACGCGGAGCATAATTCATGCGGACGTAACTCATTGAATCCTAGATGCTATCTGAATACCCTTCTGCTGTGTTGGTTGATCGTTTCCTCGATTTTATTGCCGTATTAAAAGTATTGCTGAAATTGAGCGAACGCAATGCTTCCTTCCTTCGCTGCGCCGCGTAATTCTCGATAATTCATTGACTGAGCTCGTCCTTCCAGGTTTTCAAACCGAGATGGAGATTTATTTGCCTTTTTTCTTTTCTACCGAGAATGGCACCTTTTATGATTTATCTCTCGGATGGCTAATCAACTATTCAAACGAAGAAGAACTTTCGACGAAAATTTGATTCCCGTATATTTGCCAGAAATTTAGTTTAAAAACTGTTTCCTGATAAATAAAAGAAGAAACTAACTTTGATTAACAGAGATTTTCTAGCTTCGACCGGGTAATTGCGCGCAATCATCGCCGTGTTTCAACCGCTGGATACGTGGCAATTAATTAATTCGTCGAGAACGTTCTGTAATAACGCGCCGTAACTGTTCACCTCTAATCAATTTGATGCCTCGTTAGGCATCCGCGAACATCGCAAAATGCATGCATACGTGCGTGTGCGCACAGAAATTGCACCAAAGATGCAACAAAATCATTCCACGCGTGCTGGTCCCGATAAAAATAGCGACCGAACATTACCGCAGAACTTCTTCGCCCGGGAAAAAGTTCCCCCGAAACCTGCGCGGACGCGGTTGCGTCGCGAGTTTTTCCTTCTCGCGCGGGAAATCGCTGGAAAACGCGCGAATTCTCCGGCGGCTCGCTTTCCGCCAAGCGTCGGGCACTTGTTTACGCGAGACCCGACTATCGTATTCGCGCAGGATGCGATTACGTAAACTCTACCCTCTCTCTTTTTCAGCTGCGGCGCGCGAAGCTAGGAAGCGCGAAGTTCGCGGTGCTCGAGCGCGAAAACGCGCGCCGCGCCGCGCCGCGCCGAGACGAAACCCGCAGCGTCGCGACGCGGCCGTCGGGTAAACACGACGATCGATTTCTCCACCCTGCCCTGCCCTGCCCTGCCATGCCCAACCCAACTTCTGGCCACGCTACCCCGCAAGAGTGAAGAGTCCTATAAAAACTTTGCCCGCCGGTCTCCTCTCGTTTTTTCATGTTTTTTTCTTTTCACTGCTGCACGACGGTCCCGCGACCGGAATTTTCGCGGAGGGGCCGGTCTGCCTAATCGAACTTCAATTTATATACGAAACGCTGACACGTGGACGGCATAATTGTCGCGTTACGTAACTCGAAATTCGAAGGGGATATTACTCCGAGAGAATTTCAAGGGAAGAACCTCGGCCTTTTCGGGAGATTCATTTTCCGCAGGGGTTCATCCGGTGCCGAGTATGTTCAACGATTATTGCGACAGATTTTTCGGGAGAATTTAAACAGGAAACTTTCGTGGTGCGGTTTGAGCGACACGCAGGTGATTTAATCGAAACGGGCTGCCCTATCGCAATCTCGCCTCTTTAAATATCGATGAACAAACATATTACAGATACCATAAAGAGGGTATTCGCGATGTTTGTCGAGAGCTTGACAGCATTTCGACGCTCTAACGCGGCTCTAATATTAATATCGGTGAGATTAACGGGTTTGTAATGGCGGCTACGCGATGCGCCACGCGTCGGTGTGCGCGTTCCTGTTTACACGAAAGCTGCCGTTTTCCCACAATTTTAGGACGAGCGCGCTAAAAATACCGGGAAACCGTTGGAGCAACGAGGCATTATTCTAACTTTACAATTCGTGTCGGAACGTCGCGGACCTTAATGATCGCAGTTGTATGGTGATCACGTCATAGCAAGAGTCAAGTCGTAGTCATAGCCCCGTCTGACTCGCCTTACGCAATCCTATCGCTCGTCTCGAGCTCACAATGCCCTCGCCTTTGTCTTTTTCCACATTCGGTCATTTTTCAAACATCCACGCTTGTTGCGAAACATTGTGAGAATCGGCATCGTGCCTCGTCTCGACGCCGAGGAAACGTTTCCTCGCATTTCCAGCGCGGCAGAAAAAGTCTGTCAATTTTCGCTGTCGTCCAGAATAGAGAAATTCTTGTAGACCCGAAATGGTTCGAATTTGTGCAGCGAGGGATGATTGCAGATGGGATGAATGATGGCAGAAAACAAGAACGAACGATCTACGAAGAATCCGAATGCGAATGCAAATTCGCGAGTCGATATCAACAGAAAGACCCGGCTGTAATTTCGCGTTCGGTCAGGATTGCAATGCCGAGACAAATTGATCGATCAGAATCATTTCGATGCTGCCATTAATTGATGCCGTTCAAGTTCCAAGTCTTGCTGGCAGAATTGCATACATCGATTATAAAACGGCGACAGAATGCGAGCAAAAATTAATTACTATTGCAGGCATTCCACGGGCACAGAGTAGCCTACGCGTATCGGAATTGCGGGGCGAAATTAACAATTAAGCAGCCGTTTCGACGAAAACGTTATCGGTATTTCACGGCGGCGGAGCACGTGGAACTCGGTGCAACATTCTTCGGGCGCGTCGAGTACGCGTTGGAAAAAGAAACAAAAACAAAAAAATAATCCCTGGACTCATTAGCGGATCGAATCGAACACCGTCCGCTCGATACATTTAAGATCGCCTCGCTAATGAGTCTAACGACACGGCGACGCGCGTATAAAGGCATTCGAATGGACACATCTAAATTGGTAACGAGTGTGACGAGCCAAGAGTGCCGTTTTTGCGATGCTGCCCTACATCGAATCGCAACATGGCAATGGGCCGACTCGAGAATCGCCGGTCGATAATCTTTCTTCCTATCAGCGCCTTCCTGTTACGCTTAAATATTGAGCTTTCCTCGAGATAAAGCGCGTCCCCCTGTTATTCCGATCGATTTTACCACGGGCCACGTGGTATTCCACTTTTTCATGCTCACCTGTTAAAGTGTACACGAACAAACGCTAGAAGAAGGATCATCCACGACGGTTGAATCGGAGTGAACGTACGAGTCAGATTGAAATACCGCTGGCGATAGCAAAGCGTCGTTGCACACTGCAGCTATAAGATAATAACAGTGGGGAAGAGTTGTGTCGAAGTTCGGAAAATTCAGGCTGGAGTGCAGCAGAATTCAGTAACGCTTCTCCGCATTGAATTACGAATACTAGCGAGTGTAACTCGCTTGGTATTATAATTAATCGCGGTAGATAATGGCTAAGGAAAGATTATTCTAAAACGTGAAACAAAATTTTTCATCCCGTCGAACGTACAGTTATTCCCACATCGTCCATAACAAAAAGAAACAAATTGTAGAAACAAGGAACCCGGTAGGAAGACGATCTCGAGGAGCAAAGGTTGCAAACGTGATCGCAAGTGGAAGCGTACCGTGTTGGTCCGGCAATGGGCACCGCGATATCGAGATATCCTGCTTTAAGGAGATTCAGCGCTACCCCGTCAGACAGCCGCGTGCACATATCTTTGCCATTTCCTCGTCGACGAAAGGGACCGCGAGCGTACCGTATTCTGTGCACCTGTTTTTCTCGTCGTTTGACCTATCGTTAATGGCGTATCTATCTTTCGAGTGCTGAATCTCGTTTGGCATTCGACGGGAACGGGGTACCTCGGTAACATCGATATGGAATTCGTGGACACCGGATCCCCGTTTCCATAGAAGCTTCAATGCAGCCGTGCGGAACGTGGGGACGAAAAGCAACGGGGAAACACATATTTTTAGAAAGTTATATTGGAGCGAATTTCGCGCGTTGATATTCCGATTGAAAATTGTCGAAAGTGGGATAAGGGCGCATGTTTCCGGGGACGAGTGGAACGTTCGCGACTGGCTGTGCATTTCAGATAGGTCGAAACGTAGACGTTTTTTGGAACTTATGCTGAAGAGATGGAATACGTTAATCGAGGATTACGGTTATGCGCATAATGTAATAGAACAATGAATAGTAAAGGAATGGCAGGTCTGGGAGTTTAAAAAGGAAGGTGAGAATGATTCACAAGCTTCGAATTGTGCATTGATAAGAGCTACTGGAATAAACGATGGTCTTATATAATTCATTGGTCGGTCGAAACATTTTTCGGCGTTGTGGCGTTTCGTTGAGCTTCTACGATGTTATCGAAATAAACGGTGTGTAAATATTTGCGCGCGCTTTGGATGACGAATTTCGTGAATGTAACTTGCTCGAATAACATTACATAATATGTACCTGTCAATTACCGCGTACGTTTTGACCGATATCGTAATATTTTGATACAGTTGCATTATGTATTGCATAATTGGTTACGATACTACGGATGCGATATAACGTAGCCACAACAGTATGTTAATATTTTTTTAAGCGGGCAACAAAGCGGCAAATATTTGATATCGGGCCGAGGATATTTATAAATACCCACTGCACGATATCAACGTCCTATTACGTCTTCGTGTCTCGATTTGTCGAATCATCTATCCCCATTCGCTTCATCGTTCAATTATCGCCGTCGTTTATGCACGCCTCGTCGCTCAATCGCTTTTTATCTGTTACGAAACAAACAACGTCCGCGACGCACGGAGCTTCGTTCATTCCCGTTCAAGACAATGAATTCGCGGTGTCGATGCCAATCGAATCGAATCGAATCGAATCGAATCGCTGTTGGGGAGATTCGCGAGTACCAAAAATCACGTTCAATTTCACTTGTCTCGTGGGATCGAGAGCAATATACCGGGCAATAAAAAGTGCTTAAAGGCTCCCATTGATTTTCTCCCAGCGTTAATCCGCCCCATCCATCCTCGAGGAAACGCATCTACTCTGTTGAAATGATCGAGTCGTTAAAGTCGCATCGGCGCGAACAACGCGCGTCCATTAAAAAGGCAACAAGAAGGAAGCGAACAAAAAGGGCGGAAAAAACTGTGGACGAATGCGAACGAAAAGAGAGAAGGAAAAAGGAAAACAGAAGGAAAAAATAGGGGCAAGGGAAGAAAAAGAAGAAACGAGGTAGAAGAATGAAGCTCGACCATTGTCCGTCGTTTCTGCGTCTGAGCTCGCGTTTTCGAACGACGAGAGAACGTTGCACGTGCGAAGCGGTGTATCGACGTCTGCGCCGCGGAACGGTGTGCAGCATACGTCAACGATGACGACGCCGACGACCACGATATCACGACCACGACGACAACATCGTCGCCGTGGTTGGCGACGCGAGGTGAGCTTCGGTTGCACGAGCGCGCTGCTATCGATCTGGGAACCCACGCTTCCGTTTCTCCTCTTGTCCTCTACCTCGTCTCACCCTTCTGCAACTGCAGCTGCATCTCTGCAGCAGCTTCGCGACCCAACCCTCGCCGTGCTGATACTTCAGCCCCTACCTTGCTGTATCTCCTCACTGACTCTCTCTTTTCACTCGCCCGTCCTTTTTACACTCTTTATGTACCTGTTCCGGCGTCTCTAGCTTTCTTTCTATTTCTCTCCCCGGACTCTCTCTCCCTTTCCCGTTCACCGTGTTCCTCGTTCGACCGTCTCCTTTCGCGTTCCTTGCCTTCGTCTCTCATCTCTCTCACGCCACTCCCAACTTTCCCATTCTTTCTTTCTTTTTTCCGCGCCGCACGTGCGCCTATAGCGGGGAGCACGTTTCTAAAGGGTTGGTGTTCCTCTTTCTTTTCCTCGACCACCCCCTTCTTTTTCCACACGGCAAATCCCTACCACCAGTTGGCTGCGATTCTTTCGTTCGTTCGTTCCCTCTGTCTTCGAGGCGTATTCCGGCTAGGCGCGCACCCGGAGTTCCAGTTATGTGAATAATAGAGGGCTTAGAAGTCGAATAATTAATATCTCTTTAAGCGGCGTCGTTGAACGGATCTACGGCCCGTGGCGAGTTTCTTTTAATGGACCGTCTTCTCTCAGACGCTTCGGACTATTTTGCTTTTTTGCTTTATATATAAATGATTGACGTATGATTAACGGAGAATGCTTCACGATTTTCACGATTCGTCGGGTCCACGCGTCTTTTTTTATTACCGTCTACATGGCGAGGTGAAAATATTTTTGGTTGCGTGCGTAACGAATCGTTGGAAATTTCAAGAATGCTTCTCCGCGAGGCAGCGAATTATTCTTCCGTATCCACTTCTTTCACCACTTTTCTCTGTTACATTTTAATTGCACCCGCGAATCTGTTGTACATACTATTACGTATCAGGCAGTGGAGTTATTTCCACTTTTGATCCGAATGTACATCCCCGGATTTTATTATAACAATAATAATAATAATAATTTGTATTACGTATCATGAAATGCAATTTATTTTGCTGTCAATTTTGAATTTTTTATTCCTCTTTCGACATCCAACTACTGCCCAGCAGTTTATTAAACTTGCCGGTTATCCTCATTCGACTTTTCGTTGCGTTTCATACTTTTTTTTTTTTTCTGAAAATAGTCTAGCGATAGAGCTTCTATGCCGCGCATCTATATGGTGTAAAGACTGAAACGTTTACCTACTTAAAGTAGTTGTACCTATTACTATAATCTTATCGTATCGTGACGTCTATAAGGTCGATGATCTTTGAATGACATATATATACGTATGTATGCGTGCTCATACCAGCAAACGGGCCGCGTATCGTATTATACTCCTTTCGTTATGGGAATAATTATGTGGCAATTATTGCAGAACCAGTTAATAGTTCGCGACAAACGTATTACGACGGGCGGGATTTATAGTTGAGCGCATAGCATTCGCTGCTAAATCCGACTCGCAATTAATACGATTACTCTTATAGCGTTAACGTTGCCCGCGTTATCCGGGCCGGCCTGCAATTTAAATGAAGCGAAATATTTATTTTGCGCTGGACGCGACGCATGACAAACGCACGCTTACGATATGAAAGATTCGACGCGAAGTTGAAGTTGCGTCAAATGTTCGGTCGACGCGAACGCTTATGGAGCTGCTACTTCCCCCTGGAACTTTATCGATAAATCGCGGCCGGTTAAATCGATCGGAAACACCGCCACCGCGAGACCCGAAGCGCGGGTGGAATTTATTCCAGATACAGCACGATGGTACAGATTTCGTTTAATCGTCGCGTCGTTAGGTAGGTGGTTCGGGTAGAAAGTTCGACGGTGACCGGACGGTGACCATCGTATCGGCGATCATAATAGCGAGCGTTAAGTACGAATCGGAGAGCGGCCACGACAAAACGACAGACGTGGATCGATTTCGTAACGACAACCTTCGAACCCGTTCGACGGCTTTGGAAACACGCCGACCTGGAGAAGACGAAGGATTGCCGTGCTCGAGCGCCGTTCACTGGGACTGCTCCGCGTAGCCGCTATGGCTTTCACTCGCGAAAAAAATACGAGAAACCCCGCCGATGACAAAGCCGACAAAATATTCGCTCGTGCGGAGAAACGCCGTCGGAATAACTCAGCGTTTAATTGCGAAACATTTTATCCAAGATTCATTTCAAAATCGAGCTACAGGACTCGCTTGTTTATTAAAAATCAGATATCTTAAATATAAAGTTAATACCACGAAACATTCCGATGGTGTTTCCATTACTGTACACGATCCTACGAACGTTCGTTTAATTTTTCATCGCGGTAAATGTGATAGATATTTAGGTAAACGGTGTTTGCCTGTTCAATTTTGTCGTTTCTTCGTGCATACGATCAAAGTTTGATGTCGGTTTCATAGTGAATAATTAAATCGCCTTCTCAGAAATCGGTTCTCCGTTAATCGAGACGAAGGAAATGCACGCCGAAACTGTGATATCGAAAATTTGTTTGCTGTGCCGTTTTATCCTCGCGAGAGGCGTTGCATATTTCATGCGACGGGAAGCATAAAAGCATATAGTTGTAGCTGTCATATGCATATATTAGTAGAACTCGAAACGACCATAGCGATATTTTAAATAACTAATATAATAATATATCGGGTATTTCATTTAACAGGTTACTAAATACTTCGCTGGCTATACGTCCAACAATTCGCACGTCGAATGCTCGGCATTCTCCTCAAAAACGCGAACCAATTATTCCGAACAATGTATTTCAAACGGTCAACCACTGTGCCCCGTGGTTGCGATCTGAGTATTAAAACTTGCCCCAGCGATTTGCATTCAACCCACTATTATTACCTTGGTATCGGAATATTACTGAACTCGCTACCAGCAATAAGTGTCCACAGACATTCTGGCTCAAAGGGGCTGCCCACGTTCATTTTGAAAAAGGAAGAACAAAAATCCATATTTATGAAGCCCCGCTATCCCGCATTGCGCGGTTCGCGTTGATATATCCGTCGCTAAATCCAAGACAGTAGGATCTATTAGATCTGCTAGATTTATTAGTCGAGCGAGAAAAAAAAAGAGACTCGTCCGACACGAGAAAGAGAGGGTAACATCGAACGCGGATGCCAACGATCACAGATGAGTCGCACGGAGGAACCGGAAACCATTTCCCTGTAGAGGGTCCACAATTTTCCCGCATGAAAATCTACATGGACGAAGGGTTCGATCGGCGAACAAAATAACACCGGCAGACACCGTCGTCGAGAGATTCGTCGGCGTGTCGCGCCGTCGAGAATGCAGGACGACGTTACAAGCCGACGTTACGGGCGTTCTTCTTACGAAGCATTTGCGCAACCCGTTCTTACGTGGGTACTTTCGCTTTGCATAATTTACTCGCGGCGTTTCGATCGCGTATTCGTATTCGGGACGGATATGACTCTCGCGACATCGTCCACTTGTTTTTACAATGGTTCCCCATCCTTTGGCCGCGTCGAACGAGACGCGTGTTTCCGCGAAGACGACGCCGCCGCGACGCTTCTGCCTTGCTCGAAACGATTTCTCTGATCGCGACGAAACTCGTGGACAAGATTCAAGTCTCTTCCCTCTCTCATTCTATTCCTCTCGAGTTTGTGCCTCCGATTCGACAAAGTTCCGTAGTTTCGGCAGAAGGCGCACGCTTTCAGCACGTTCACGCTTCGAAGTTTGATTAGCGATTCGTCTTTGCGCGACGAGTATGCGTTTCACGTACGACCTGTGAATAGTCGCTCGCGCGTCTGACGGTTATCTGCCCATTCGAACTCAATTAGTCACGTAATCAGCGCTATTTAGCGGGGTTTAGTTTGCAATTATCCGAGGAGAGGTACAAGACCTGAGTGGATATATTATCGAAAAAGCAACAAACTGTGGGCGATTCATTTTTCAAACGAAACCACTAAATCACGACGGTGACGGGGTCCCGGCGAATCTGTGCTTTCCAGTTTGTATTTGTATTCGGCACGGTGCGCGATTCGCGACATAGTAAAAGCAGTTTTGAAACCTTCCGACGTATGTATGTATTCCTGCTGCCGGTTTCTAAACAGCCTCGGCTCTCTCTCTCTTACATTTCATCGTCTATGCGTCTATAACGTAGAAAAATCTCCCTGATTTTGTGCCGACAAGATTAATATTAACACAAGTTCAAATCGACGCCACGCAAAAATATGATCCGCGAAGAAAAATAATAATAATAGCGCTAATGATGTAAACGTTGCACGACATCGTCACGACTTTCCCGTAAAATACCCAACTGTTCCAAAGATTTCTCCACTCGATACACGTTCGACAGTCCCATTACGTTCGCCTTCGGCGACGACAGTATGCCGGGGTACACGCTCTCCCGAATCGATACATATTTACGCACACGTATCTGCTCTATCCGATTGCCCGATCATTTCAGAAGCTACATCAATCGTGCGACCAATGTTTGAGATCAATTCCAGCAAGCTTGCGCGATAACGGTCCCGAACAATCGATGTCGGCCGTGTGCTCGTCCCTTTCGGGACAACTTGGACACTCTTACGTCGGGCGTGAAAGTTTCCAACGATGGCTGAAACTGCGGCAGGAATATCCGTTTCGGGTTCGTCGCGGCGAACGAAAATTGGAACGATTTCGAGGAACTCGTTCCCAGGTGACGCAAACCCTGGAACGTTCGCTCGAGCGAGCGCGACTCGCGCATTGAAATTAATTCGCCGCGTAATCACCGTGCAAATAATTGAAAACGACGCTTCAATACCTCCGTCGCGGTGTCGCCGCTGAAAATTTCACCGCGAAACTTTCGCGCCGCATTTGCATTGGGATTATGAACGCGCCGCGAATAGGACCCGCGTGACGCAAACCGCAACGTCTGCGATGGAATACGAATTTCCTGTGCAAGTCGAATAAATATATACGCACGCTTCTTTCGAAGCGTTAATTCGTCGGCAGAATTTGTCCAACGGGTTAGCGGTCGTTGATGGGTGTCGTTAACATCGCGCGAACTGTGCAATTCGGCGGCGCGGCGGTGTCTGACGGCGAACGGCCCGGACTACTGCAAGTGAAACCCACGTGTAGGTTGGCGGTCAAACGCGCGCACGGTTTCAGCGGACCGCTCCCACTCGGTCGGAGTTGCAAATTCCGTAAGTTCGCGAACTTTGAACGCGCGAAGAGTGCGTTGCGTAAGTCGAGTTCACCGTGGATTGTCGGGCGGTTCAAGTCGAGCGGGGAATTTCGCTGAGCGATACTGCCGAAGCGGTCCGACGTTCGCTGTACCAGGGGACCCTTAAAGCGGTATTTACCGTAGCTTCCGGGGGCGCGGGCAATTGTACCCTTCGCTTGAAGCCTTCTACCAGATTCTCTATGTCGGTCGTTCTGCGTGAATTTCGTAAAAAACATTCCATAGTCGGCGGTAACGCGCGCTACTTCATCTCGAGACGCGGAAAAAAGTACCGCGGACAAAGTGCTTCGCGATTCCACGAAGTAACTGTTCCTACTTGCTAGCGACAAAAAAAAAAACAGACACACGCACATACAAATGTACGTGTGTACATATGCACCCATGGCTGTTCCATGCACACCAAAGAGGGAGCAAGCCGAAGTACCAGCAAGCACGGAGCGCGTTATTCTCAAAAGGACGTTATGTAAACTCGGTTCACGGCAATTCTTCCATGGTGCCCGTGCAACGGTTCTCCGACACGAGCGGAATTAGAAAATTCACGTTAGGCCATCGCCGGCCGCCGGCCGTGCGTACGCGTGATTCTTTTTCCTCGGGATCGTTCACAATCGCCGTGGGAACGGAAAGTTTTTATAATACGCGCGCACATTCACAGATAGAGATCTTAACGGAGCTTTTTTTCGTTACCTTTTATACTCCCGGACGAGGTATGAGGCGTCTGCGGTGCGTGCGAGGTCAGAGGTAAAGGCGAACCCGAGGAGGTCGCGGAGTGTTCCAACTTGGAACTCACCGCGCTCCACATCTCGAACATGTTGAACGCCGTGGTGATGGCCTTTAGTCACTTCCAGGCTGCTACACCCGTGGATCACCCGGCGCCCTTTACCAGCCCGGCGTAACATCCGCTGCGGGGGCACCGCGACGCCACCCGAAAGGACGTCTTCGCCGAGTTTCACCCTTTCGCCGAATATACTTCGCACGGAGATCTATCTCGGTCCGCGCGTCGCACGAAATATATCTTGCTTCTCCTCTGCGCAGTCTTCGACGGTTGATTCCTTAATTTCACTATATGGTATCGTGCACGTTGTACCGTTGTATTAAACACCACCACGTTTTATTACAGCTGTATCACCTTCTCACTTCGCGCGGTTGTACCTTTATTCAGTTACGAATACTTCGTACGCTATTTTTATACGTTTAATTGTCCCTAGTTTATCTTTTCTCTGTTTCTTTTTGAACCGTAGCCTGGATTGCTTCAGCCTTGCGTATTGTCGAATCGATGCTCGTTAACAAAATTATCTTTCAGCAACACTTTACTCTTCGCTACTCTCCTATCGATTATTTACTAAGCTCGATATTTTTCCCTCTTTCTTCTACGCACTGTTACGAACGGCACTGAAACCCGTTTTCCTTTCTACCTTCGTTTACCCTTATCGATACACCGTCAATTATTATATGTATGCGTATAGATTTTTTTCTATTTATATTTTTAGATATTTACGTATCACTTCCGGTATCGTCAACCGAATTCAAGCGTACAACAATCGCTCGACTTCCCCACTCTCTTCTCTTTCTGTTTCGCCGGTATTACGTTAACACCGTGTCCGTCGGCATCGTCCACTTCCGTCTCCACCTCCTCTTCCGCCTCCTCCACGCCACCCCGACTCGTCTTACGCCACTGCGTGACACGGTTTACCGTGTATCACCTCTCTACTGTTATTAGTATCGTCAGCACCTTGGCTAATGAACGTCCCGACGGCTGTCGGCCACCAGCTTTAATCGCCACGAAGTCGAGGCACGCCGAGTCGACTCGCTGTGATCGTCGATGCCACGATCGTCCCCTTTGCTTGTGTCGTCGCTCTCGTTGCCGGCACCTCGCGTGACATGGCGTCACGGGCGTCTCACGTTCGAAGATCGTCGATCTGCAAACAGTCTGGTCAGCATTCTAGCCAACCCTTCGCCGATCCATCGTTTCGCTCGGTCCTGTTCGATTTTCTGCGGCCGCGGAACTCGAGAATGCTTAAGCCGACGGTACTTCCGAACCGTGGGGGACAGGGCGCTGAATATTTTTGGGACGCCGCGCGCAAGTGAACGAGGGAGGAAGGATTTTTCAGGAAGGTGAGATTTCGGAGAGCTTGTACTTCTTCGCGGCAGGGTGTTTCGATTTAGCCCGATCGGAACGTTGTTGACAGGGACGCGGATAAGAGTTACACGAGCGCCACGTGTAGGAGATGTAAAAAGAGAGTCACGCGAGATGAGAAGCGAGAGGTGTAAGAGGATAGGATAAACCAGAGGCGACACGCACGTGTGCCGAGATGGGTATCGTGTTCGGCACGTTGACGCGTTCATCCACTCGCGCACGCTTCGTGCACTTGCCACACGAACGCCTGACACCGTTAAATCGCGAATCTAATTAACACGTTGCATCCGATTGCGACGAAACATGGCGGACGCGCGACGAAAGTGAAAAGCAAAACAACCATCGCTATCCCGGCATCGACATCGCAGCACGATCTTCGAGAACTCCAGACGAGGAAAACAAATTGGAAACCCGATGAAAGGGGAAGAAACGCGTGCGTCATCGTGCAGAGGCGAATTTCTCCGGAGGAAATAAATAGAAGTTTCCCTAAAAAAAAAGAAAAAAAGAACAAATCCTATGGAACGAGGAGGAATCGAGCGCAATGGTAACTCGTCACTGGGACGAGAGAAGCAGGGGCGAGTTGCCGCAGACCGCGGTCGATCGGTCACGACTCGACTCGAAAATTCAGACATGTGCGCATCGATCGTGCATTTCCGTACACGGGCTGTTCCCCTTTAATCCTGCCGCGTTGCAAGTACGAGAGAGCTCGTGTCGAGGGGAACCGCACTTTGCTATCGAGCGAACCTCGCAACCGACCGACCACCAGCCGAGCCTGCTGCCTCGCCTTGCCTACAAACCCACCCACCCGTCCCCACACGTACACCATCCGCACACAGGGGCGAGAGAGCAAATCCACCGACAGCCTATTCCGTGCTTTCATGCCGCTTCACAGTGGGACAGGGTGAGATTCACCGTGGAAGGAAACGTCGCAGCGATGCTACATCCTACACTCGCCAGTTCCACTTGCCATGTACCTGTACGCGCCTCTATTTGCACGTACGGCGCGTGCATGTGTCCGGGAATGAATGCGCGCAAGGGTGTACGCGTCGCCCTCCCTTCCGTGCGTGTGCATGCGGCTTTTTTTCGTGCACACCTGCATGCAGGGACCTACTCCGTGGAGGCCCACACATGCAACGTGTTCGTCGCATACCCCGACGGCACGGCGAAGCGAGCACATACGTGGTGTACGTACACAGGCGACACACCGCTGCCCGTGTAATGAACTGTGTCACCGTGATTCGTGCGCCACGGGGATGCACGTGTAGGTGACGACGCGACCGGTGCATGGCAACGTTACGCAACAACCGCGACGAATGTGCGCGTGAAAAAATTGCCGCACCACGGGCGCGTTACGCGCGTACGTGTGTGCGTAACGCGCGGCTTACACGGGATCGCGCTAATGAACCGTATCGCTGCTATATTTAGTGCGCGGGTAAACACTCTGCGACGTTGATCCGTGAATACCGTTGCGCACCGCTATCATTGTATAATCGTGCGAAAAAGAGCGTACGCGTTGCGGTGTCCACGATCGACGCGTGTGCCTAGTTTCGTTCCAACGTCGATGTGCATGCATCTGTGCCTGCGGTTCGCAGGGAAGCCGCTACGCGAGAGTACCGCGACCTACACACCGGGACGAATAGCGAACCCGCTGTTATATACGGTTCGCAACGGAGAACGGATAGAGAGGAGGAAAAGAC
Organism: Nomada lathburiana; assembly: GCA_963667235.1. NCBI lineage: Eukaryota > Metazoa > Arthropoda > Insecta > Hymenoptera > Apidae > Nomada > Nomada lathburiana. Next base: position 14,139,286 of record OY763903.1, on the reverse strand, counting down.
GGGTCGAGGTACTGCACGTATAGGCAGTCGGGCGGGGGTGCGAGTGTCCGTACGGCGGGAAAGAAGGAAGGAAGGAAGAACGGAAGGAACGAGGGAGAGATAGAGAGGGAGACGGTGTACCGTAGTGCGGGCTACATTCTGCCGGCCCCACTAGCCCACTGACTCGGTGCACTCTTCGTTCCTTCTTTCCCTCGCCAAGGTGCGCGCTCTTCTTTCCTTCTGTCTCGCTCTATTCTCCGCGATTAGCGGGCCTCCTCGTTCGCCACGCGTCCCGTCGAACGTGCACACGCTCGTACGGTGCACCGATACTTAGCCGAGACGAGTTGCACGTCGTTCTGTCGCCCAACAATTGTTTTTTCACCCGCCCCCCGTCGACCGTCGACGAAATAGAGCGACAACGAACCGTTAACCCCTTTCGCAATTTCGCGCGCGCGACTTTTTCCTTCCCTCCGTCCGTCCCTTTTTCTCTTTCTGTTTTTCACGCTCGGAGCTGCTCCGACCGAGAGACCGACCGTGCGTGGAATCCTTTAGAAACGCCGAGTTCTTTTTTCCTCGATTTTTCGGAGCGCGATAGATTTCATGGGAAATCTGTTTTTTCGATTCGGCAGGCGTCGATCGATCGGAGCACGCCTGGTCGGGTGGCGCTGCTTTCACTTTCCTTTTGGTACTTTCCTTCTCGGAATATTTCGTCCTGCTGCTTACATAGGAACGAGCTAACTACGCGTGCGACTTCGACAAATTCGCAGATTCCTTCGACCGAGGTGAAATTCGAGTAACCCAAACCTGCAGTATCAATGTCGTTGCAGCTACCGTTTAGAATAAAATTGTTCACCTGCTCGGGCGATCACTTTCCGCGAGAAATAATTTTGCCCTCGACAATTCGAATTCGGACGAAAGTGTCCAAGGAAACAGAGCCGCCTTCAAAATTGCAACGCTCGACGTAAATTGACACGACCGTTGCATTCCGCGCCAAGCCGAACGCCAAACCGCCGAAACATCGAAAACAATCCCAATTCCCAACCCGGCGAACGCAGCCCCGTTCATCGGCCAACTGCATATCGATCTTCCAATTGGTCTACGTGTTCATTATCGCGCGGTTACCAGGCATGCCGCGCAACAACGTGCAAACTCGCGGTCGCTTTGCTATCGATGGAAGAACGAGCGGACGCGCGCCGATATCTGTCCCGCGATTAACGCCTATCGTTGCGTCGATTCCACGCATTCCACGGGAGCAGCGGGGCAACGGGGGCGAAAACGAAGGAAACGGGAGAAGAGGAAAAGGAGCGGAAAAAAAAAGGCGAGACGAAGCTGGTCTAAAGCGGTCGACGCGTTTCTGCGAGCACTTCGTAAACTGTAGCCCGAGCCCGGCCGGTGTACGTGTGTATCCCCGGTGCACGCGTGTGTCTGTGAATTACTTTCGCCCCGGGGGGCATCGCATCTTATTTAGGTCGTGTACACCGAGCGTATACTTTGGTTCTGGCACGAGCGTGCCGGCGTTATTACGGCATCGCCGTCGCCGCTGCCGCTGCTGTTCTACCCGATACACAGAGGGGCGCAGGTGACTCGTGCACTTTGCACCGCGTCGAGGCGCTCGAGTTTTTCGCTCGCGTTTCACGACCGCCCAGATAATGACTTTCCATGGCGGTCCATCGATGAGAATCGCGGACAGGTGGCGCGCAGGAATCGACCTGGCGGCTGATTGATAATTACATATACGAGCGAAGGGAGAACGGAGCCGGCCTGGCACGAATGAATCGGGGAGGATGTACGTTTTTCTTTTTCTTTTTCAGATATCGGGGTTACTCGTTTCTCGCGACGACTGTATCGAGACAGCGAGTCGAAGTAACGATCGGCGAATCTGGCGTCCAGGAGGAGAAGAAACGGAATTGACGTGGGAGTTGTTACACACTTCAACTGCAACTCGAACGTGCTGCTCCCGAAAGTTTGATGGTTTAATGGCCCGTATTGAGAGATAATCACTGGCTATTTGAAAGAAGTGGATGAAAACGATATCTTTAGAATTCTCCTTTCTCCGGCTTGCCGTTGGATGAAAAGGATGTCGTGTTTGAATGATATTTCAGTGGCAGGTGAAATATCATTTTACCCCGATCGAATTCGAACGGGGTGGACGATAAAGTGGCCTAGAAAAGTTTGCGAATTGCTCGCCAATTCGAGGCTATCAAATTCACTCGGGGCAGCGTGCACCTACGGTACGGTCTTTCTATCGACGGATCATCTATCGACAAACTCCGTTGCACTCCTTCGCAGAGTATTTTTGCTTGCATCGCGAAGAGATCGTTAGAGGCGATAATTACGAGTGTTCCAGGGTCTAATGTGCGCAAGAATGATGGCTTCTCGATTAACCGAGGAGCACGTGGCGGTGTATCGCTGACTTTCATTCAGACGTCAACGACACGAAATTGCGTAACAAGTGGGCCAGCAATATTTATCGGAAACGAGAAAGCGGATGGCGTCTCGTTCGTTTTAAAATTCAATCGAAAGACGCCTCGAACGGTCGCTGTTCGTCGCCGTTTTCGGCGTTTCCCTAACGCCTAACGTTGACTTCCACCACTGAAACGAAACGGGGTGCAATAATTCATGAAATAACTATAGACCACGCGAAGAATATCGCCGGGCGTTCGAAATATTCAGGAATTAACCTTTGCCCCGTTTTACTTCCACAACTTTCTAATTATGCAGAATATTTCCTACACGTGCTGCGCAATACCGTGACGCGCCTCACGATTATGATGCTATCAGAAATGTCGCCGACGAATTCCTATATCTGTATCGAATTTTCAAATGCCATATCTAAACAACGTTTCCACGACCATCGGCCTAATCGGCGTCAAATTAATATCCACGGATCGTGACCCGGTAAATAAAATCCACTGCTCTCCGGCGTGTCCGCTAACCAATACTGCAAAACACTGGCAGATACAGCAACGCGAATCTTCCAAGAAGCACGAGGAACAGGAGAAAAATCCGCAAAAACCCAGGTGAAAGAAGAAAGTCTGCGATCTTGCCGCACCCTCGGCTTCCGTTTCTTTTTTAATCTCGCGAGGAAATACGAGTATCGGGAGCAACGTCGTGCGTGTCAAAGCGTCGAAAATGGAGATGAGAACCCGCGTTTTCCCGTTCGCCTGCGTGCGTTACCGACGCGCCTGCATACGGCGAGCGCACGCGCGCACGCGCTCGCGAGCACGCTGCACGCATCAGCCTCGTACGTGTATGCTCGCACACGCGCGGGCGACCGCGAGCGTATCGCAGCGGGCGCGCGCGCGCGCGCAACGTAGGTATTACTTAATAATATCCATAACCGAGGGGTAAACGGAAGCGTGGGCGGGACGAGGAGAACGAAAGACAGCGTGGAAGAGCGAGACGCGAGCGAGAGACTTGCGGAGGAAAGGAAACACGGCCACGCTCGTGGCGGCGGAGTGAAAGTATTGTTTCATGGAAAATGAACAAGAGAAGCTGGATGAAAGCAAAGAAAAAAAAGAAAAAAAACAAAGGAGAAGGATAAATTGGAAGGCGAGCCACGGATAAGCTTGGAAAAGCACCGGTTTTCAGTTTCACTTGCGCGCAGTTTCCTCGGTACAGACGAATCAACAAACGGCACACGGTAAACACAGTGGAAATGGTACTTTGCACCGGCGTCGACGAGCGAACGCGGCTACGCGCGAACGAGACCTCCTCCGATCCGGCATCGTTAGCCGGTGAATGTAATCGGTGCTAATAATACGCGCGAAAACGTCACTTGGATCATCGGTATCGCCGCGTCCCAAATACCGCGTTAAAATGTACCGAACGCAGCCGTGGTGCACCCCGCGCGAGTGGTGCATCGTGCCCGCAGAATCGTGACCGATTAGCCACGGGGTTGCCTCCCGACATCAGAACCGAGCGAAACGATGGTAAAGTTGAACAAGAAACCACATATACGGATACGTGTACACGTATGCGCGGTATACGCCGTACACGAGTGCGCGTATATACAATCGTGAACCCACCAACTCTGCACAAGCTGCCCTCCGAACGCCAGCCAGCGAACGCACAAAAGATACGTTTTCGTCGCTTCGTATCACCAGCTGGTGCAGCGCGAACCTCCCTTATCACAGAAATGCAACCCTGTCGCAATAGCGGCGTGTGTGTCGAGGCCGGTGGTCCCGACGCATCGTTCACTTTCACTGGTGAACCGGCCACGGGTACCGCGGACCGCCGTGCACACGGTCGTTTGCTGCACGCTTCTCGGCACGAAACGTTCGCCACGCGAGGGGGTGAGCCGCACTCCGCTCCAGAGAAACGTCGATACTTTTTTTTTCCTTCCCCCTCTCGTGCCGCCACTCGCAGCGAGAACCCAGTGCGTCCGATAAAGGGACCGCCGAACCGTTCGCTACGCTCCAAACGAGAATCCGTGAACGACGATGCTCCTTCTCGTGGACTGTCGGCCGTGTATGGCCGGGTCGCGGGGTGGACCGGGGCGTCGACTGACACTCGCGGACAGTCACGACCCCATCCCAGCGACTTTCCACGCACGAGGATCGCTGAGAGCGCGATCGAACCGAGCCAACAAAGGGGATGATTCCGTTGTCTCGCGTGCCATCGGTTCTCCGCGAGCAGCGCTTCCGATCTTCGCGTGTAAAACTGTTACGCGGCCGCGTCTTATGTCGCACAATACCACTCGCGATTTTTCATCAAGCGAAACTCTCTTGCTCGCTCCTCTCCCTCGTTCACCGAAAACCTCCCTACAATAATATATCTATGTACATGTATATATAGGCACGACGTTTTAAAGCACTCGAGTCGATTGAACGTGACCGCGTAACAAGACCGTCCACGTTCTCTCCGCGCGGGGGGTGAATCTCGTGTAGTCCGCGTGTCGTTACATCGGTCGCGACGCGAACCACGCACTTTCCTCCCGAACGTTACTCAGAAGAGGCCGGTAAAAGAGCCGTCCCGTTCTGATGTAACTGTCCCTTGAACGTGAACGAACACACAGTACTTGCGCTACCGTGGCTCCGGGTTGACTGGTGCGCGCCGCGCAAGACCGGAGAGAGCCAGCCCCACCGTGTCGCTATCGCCCTCTCGCTCGGTCCTTGCGTGTCTCTCCCTCGGACTGACCGAAGGGAGCGAGAGAGAAAGAGAGAGAAAGCGTAAGCGCAGAGGAGGGTTCGAACGGCGAGGGCACGGAGTGGGGTTGCGGGACGCGATAGGGAGACTCCCACGTAGAGGGAGGGAGAATCGAAAGGGACGGGTAGAGAGCGAAGGAAAGAGTGGGACAGAGAACGAGCGGTGGATGTGTGCGTGCGTGTCAAGTATGCGTGCGTTGCGCGAGGCTAGGCATGTGTGCGTACGCGGGGCTATCTGTCCTTAAGAAACGCCGAGAGGGATGATAAAAGGTGGCGGGGGTGGAGAGAGAAGGAAAAAAAATGCTGGAAGAACTGGGGTGCTTTTCGAACGGTCGCGGGCACCGCACTCGCGAGCCGGGCGGACGCTGTAAACAGGAAAGGGTTGGCGTAGGTCGCCCCCCCCTGGCCTCGTTTCGTCCACCGTATGATCGGTCGACTTTCGTCTGTCGTCTGTCCTCGTGCGCGAAAAACCTGGATTTCCGTCCTTTGTGGGATCCGCCGCGGGATGCCAGCGGTCGAGGATACGGTCGCGCGAGACCGCGTTTCAGCGGAGTTCTCGGCGGACGCGATTTTAGAAATCTCTCCAGGTGGAGGAGAAAGTGGAAACGCCGCGAGAGGGACGACGGCGGGGGTATAATGGTAGCGTGGACACTTGGGAGTTCAAAAGAGTTAAAAAAAAAGAGAGAAAAAAAAGGGAGTGAACTGGGGAAGCGTGGAACGCAGAGAACGGGAAGCGAACGAGATGCTTTTCGTGGTGCCTGTAAATATGAAGTACCGCGCGATGGCAAAAGAAGGGAGGATTCTCAAAGGAGCGAACCGGGGTTGGCTAAGGTTGGCCAGCCTCTCGTTTTTTTCGACAACCGTTTGCGTTCGTTACGCTCCCGTCTGCTCGACGACCACGCGAACGGAGAAGCCGCCGGCGCTCGAGATCACAAGCATCCCTCGTTTCGATACATCCGAAGAGTATCTACCCCCTACCGCGACGTCGTTGAATCCGCCTGAAAGCGTCGCCAAATGTCCCGACCGGAGTGCCAAAATTAATTTAACATTTCGATCCGTCGCGAAGAGCCGCGCGATTTTTCCAGGGAATGGAGCTCATGCTCGTCTACGGAAACATTTGATAATAATAAAGGGAGGGGGCGGAACTTTTCAAGCGAACCAGCGAGCGTCTGAGGACTCGCGAAATGTGAAACAAAAAGGAGAAAAAATATAAATAAAATGGCCCGCCTGCGGGAAACGGCGAAGAAAAGGAAGGAAAGCTCGCGTATGAAAGAAAGGGCCTCGTAAAAAGGGAGGAAAGGAGCAGGAAGCTGAAGAGCCTCCGTGAGTGATCGTAATACGGTGTTCTGAGAAGAGAAAAAAGAGGAGAAACTGAGTGAAACAGGGTCACGTTAGGGTAGGTCGCTTACCCCTCGATTCGTATTACCGCTATGCACTTTGCATTTCGCGGATAACAAATTTCGTATCGAGCAAGATTAGATAATACCATTTTTTTTTTTATCGAAGATGATTTAAAAATTGGGACTCAAAGAAGTAGTCTTGGATGTTTCGATTCGCATCGGTCCTTTGGGCCGAAGGAGGGTCGTGTAATCGGGAAAGATGCAATTTTCGCAAAGTTTTCATTGACACGAAGCACGAGGAGAGAATAAAATTATCTACGACGCGGCTAGAAGTTGCTCTTCGGAACTCCGAAGGAAACGGAAAAGGGAGGGGCCACAGTTACGATGGACGAATGCACGATAAATAGCAAAGTTCAGTTTGGATATTATAAAACTTCGCTCCTCTGGAAAGGGACAGACAGGACACCGAACAAGGTGGAGCGAAAGAAGCGAAAAAAAAAAAAAAAGGGGGAACGAATAAAATTGCTTGGCGTAGCGAGCACCGCGAGCACACCGCGGTCGTACTTTTCCCAGAATTACAATTCAGCATGGAACTTAACTCCGCGACGTATTGTATTTTTTTGTTCACTCTCTGTCTCGCCCATTTTTCTTCCACCCATTTTTATGGAAACGTTGCACCCTTTAATACGAGAAGAACGAGAGGTGAAAAATGACGCCGGCAGGTATATAGAAGGGCCAAGGGTTTCTACCGCGAATGCTAATGCCCCACGGTTCGCTGTAAATAGAACCACAGAAGGGTCAAACCGCGTGAAATCATTTTTCCTACGCCATCGTTGACACAATTACAACGTTCTCTTATTTACTCGCAGACGTTACGTGACTCCGTTCTAACAATAAGACGGCACCCTAATGTACAAACCTCCATCGAATCAATACCGACACTCATTGCCATGCAGAAATGGCAGTCAGATAGTAAGAGTATCGGGTCGAAATGTGGCCAGCGAACGAACTTAATTAACACACGTTTTCCTCTGTCATCGGAAGCCAACCCTCGACATTTACTTGCAACCCCTCGGTAAAAGGTTCATCCACCCTATGAAACGGGGGATTCCTCGTTCACAACTTCCTCCCCAGCTCTCTCTCCCCCCCCTCTCTCTCTCTCTCTCTCTCCCTACTCATCCTCCATCCACTTTTGCCGAGCGTGTTATTTGAATTTTCGAGCATTTTCATAGCAACGTTGTCCGGTTTTCCTCCGGCGAGTGAACGACGCTCGTAGGGCGTCGCGGCGCACGCACTTGCCCCGCGACGATCGATCTTACCGAGGATCGATCGGCAGGGATAACGCCTATAGGCGTTATACACCGGCCAGGAAGGTACACCCATCGACTGGCTACCACCGTTAACGCTAATCAGGAGTCCAGGTACCGCGACGAATACAAAGAAGCCTGGCCGTTGTTCGGCCGCGCGATCTGAATTAACCGGCGAACGCGGAACAAGGCGTGCAACCATCGTCGACGAGAATGCAAAGGAGCGCTGAACCAGACGTTCTTTTACACCCGTGGAACATTACGCGGAACGGTACTTGCTTCTTCGTACGTTCAGCAATGAAAGATTCGCGCTGTACCGCGTGAATACTGAAACGTCCGGATGAAAAGAACCGGGGAACAGGATCTTTGCGTTTTTTCCCTCCTCTCCTTTTTTTTTTTTTCTTTCAATCATCCGCTCTTCGCTTGATTGCATTCGCTGCTCGCCGGACGCGTAATGCTGGACGCGGACTACTATTGTCACGGGAGTCGATGAACGAAGTTGAGGGAAACAGATTGAGTAACGTTCCTGGACGATATAATCCTGCAACGCCTTCTTGAATTTTATTACTTTTCTTTTTTACTGACCGTTTCTCGCACGATTTCCTACCCGCGTGTGGAAGAACGAAATGCGCGAACCGACATTTAATGTAAATAATGCAAACGGAGCGGAGCCGCAGCCACCGAGTTTCCGGCACGGCTTTTCGGCACGAAAATGTTTTTATTAAACGTATAAATACATCGTGGCTGCGCTAAACAACGCTCGTGCAACGGCACGGGGGTGAAAGACAGCGGTGCTATAAATTCAATGTTATTTCGGACCTGGCGTCCCGAATCATGTGACATCTGTAGCGGAAAATACGCAACGAAGTGGTACTGGAGATATTGTACAGTGTCCGTCATTCTGTTGAACTTCGTAATAATGGAAAGTAACCGTGACAGCGGTAGCCCGTGGACATTATATTCCCCATTGTTCCCCGAACATTATCGTTGTAAAGGGCCATTCGAAGATGCTACAGAATTATGTTTCACGGCGATACGTTTCTCCTCCTTGCGCCATTATCGTCTACAAAAGTTAGGAAGCGAGCAACAATGGTATGTTACGTGAACGCGTTCAATCGTGCGCTAGAACTTTAGCCAAGTAAGACGGAAAACATCGGACGGTGTGTGTCCGAAATTTAAAATTAGTTTAAACCGAAATCCCTCGGTCTATATTCTACCCTTGCGCTTTATTTCTTATTAACTCTTTAGATCTCTCGAGCCGCTCACCCCTTATCACTCATTCCTCGCGTTCCTACACTCCACTCCTTTACCCTCCCCGTTTCACCGACCGTGCTTTAAAAACATGCTACCTTTCCACGCTTCTTCCCCTGCTTTCGAGGCGCGCTTTCTTCCATTAATTTGCCCGCACCTTTTTTTGCCGAAGCTCTTGCCAGACGAAAGTTTCGCCGGACAATTAAAAAACAAGAAACTGAGCCTGCTTCTGCAACTCCCGCGGAGTTAACCAGCGGGATTAATACTTGCTGAAGCATTCCAGGGCAATGCGCAAAGGGTAAAACACGGCTACCCTCAGGGCCCTACGAAAATTAGAATCGAACGACACACGATATCGTACCGTTAGGTCGGCCACCCTCATTGCCGATCTCATTGTTGCTCCGCGTGCTATACAGGGATTTCTGTACAGGTACGTGGGAAGATAAATCGATCGAACACGATCGAACACCGCGCCAGAAGAGGACTCGCACGGCTATTGTGCGAAACAGAGGCAAAAAGGCCCCGCACGATCGAGATCGCGGGCAAAGGTGCGCGTCGAATGAATAAGGACTCGACAGAAGGGGAGGAAAAAAATTTCTCGAATCGAGTCAGCGTGGTTGTGCGTGGGACGGCGCATCTCTCCTCGTATGATTCTCAATAACAACGAAAGATATCCGCTGCAGCGGCCGCCGCGCGGAAAACGGAAGGAGATGCGTTTATTGTGCCCCCCCCCCCCCCCCCCCAACTGTTTGCCCTTATGTCGCGTACGTATGCATCATGTTTGTACGTGCATATTGTTCGACTGCGACCCTCTGCGGGCCTAATGGAACAAGGAACGCACACGGTTTGGCCGGGGCACGGGATTGAATTGAACGGTGCGTGGAACAGCAACTTTCGTTGCGGGGTAAACGAATTTGAGGATCGTCCACTTTTACGCAATTTTTATGAGAGAGCACACGCTCTTGTTTATGCACGCTGGAAAAATATTTCTCCCCGAAGCACGGAGCAACGTGGATATCCGGGTCGGTGTTATTCCAATGTATCGGCAGAAAATTTGTTAACGAAAATAGTCGATACTCTCTTCCCTTCCGGTACGAACGAAAAACTTAAATGAAAAAATGAAACCTGTGCAGAACGGCTCGCTGTCGTCGATGCATTGTATCGTTGGGGGATAATCGAGAATTCACGAGGCGGTCGGAATGGTATTAGAAAAGCGTCGAGCAGGTATAGTGGACATCGAGTAGACGATTTGACATCCAAATCCCGGTCACGGTTGGCCGCGGGAAAATTCGAGTTATCAAGGACGATAACGGGGCGATCCGGGTTACATAAATCGTTTAGAAAGTTCCTCGTCCCACCAGCGGCTTGCCTAATATGTTTTTTATCCACCGCTGTTCGACGCCTCCGTGGAAACGAACGAATTTCATCGGGGCACCTGACGGCGTACGTCTGTTTACCGGTTCTGCTGGCACACGGTGAAACGACGGATTACAGTTATTCACACGCGGTCACTGTCAATGACCCACGGCCTCGACGCTCCCGACCATCCACAGAAAAGCAATCAGTCGGTTAATGGAGTTATGCACTCGTCGCGGCTCTCTTACGCAAACGGGAGACTGGAAATTTTAGTCGACGGATGCCTGACGCGGTCTGGGCACACGCAACTGTTAAACAGATAAAGCGGCGAGCAGCGCTCGTCGAAACAACAAGTGTTCGTCGAATAAATTATACCTGTCAATAGGAGGAGAAGCGTGGACGTTTCGATCCGGACGTAGCCGACGAGGATCACCCGGACGACAATGATTAGACACAATGGAGCGTAAAAAAAGTAGCAGACGCCGCGACACGATCCGGCCGAAAAGTCTCGGTGAACAATCAGGTCTCCTCGCGGCGACTAAGAGGGAATTCACCAATCTCAACGAAACAGGCGAGGACGCCTCTTCGTTTCTTGGGGCGGAGGCTTTGCTCGTTAACCAGAAGGGCGAGATTTTGGACAAAGGGAAGCGAAGCAGGGAAACGAAAGGCGAGGAAAAAGGAAGAGACGAAAAAACGATGAAAATTAACAGAATGGAAAAGAGAGGACGTGGAAAGTACGACCGAGAAGGAAGCATACCTTCCACTGCCGAAGCCTCGCGAATTGCGAAGGCAGAGATGAGTACGGGAGCGCATACTTTCTGTCTTTTCCCGTTCGAGAGAGCAAGTCTGACGGTGTGGCACTGTGCACAGGAGACGAAGACGAACGGACGGAGAGGAGCGTGGGGGAGACGAGTCGAGCGACGAAACGAAACGATCGATAGGTATGTATGTATGTATGTACGCGTTATGCATATAGCCGCGATCGATGCGGGCCTAGGTGCTACGAGAATGAGCGATATATAGGTACGTAGGTAGGTAGGTTGGTAGACCATTGAAAGCGTGCAGGGATGTACCGTTGGCCGCGTCACCCGTCGATATATGACTATGCCCATTGAAATTCCTGTCGTCACCAGAAAACGAGCAGCTCCGCCAGTGGAATTGCCGGCGAGAGGTCGGCCAATCGTTCTTGCCGTCGCGCACCACGTCGCGGGGGTGCCGCGAGAATTTGAGGAAAAATTGCGGAAGCCGGGGGCCAAAGGCCTGGAGAGACTTCGAAGACCCGATTACAATATTTTCGAGCTGTTTCTTTGGAACAGCTGCGCGCGAAGTGGCACGAATGCGGTGTGCGTATTTCGAAATTGTTCCGACAACAGGGACAGACACTGTATAGAATAGATCTTGAGATAAAAGGGACAATTAACTTGCTTTTCAGAGGTCAGCTAACAATGCTATTACAAGTGCAACCCAATTAAATTAAAAATATCATTTGAACACGATCCAATCAGCGTTCAACTCGAAAGATCCGGATTGTTTTCACGGCGGGGACACGGTGCGATCGCGTAATCGTCTTGCTCGTGAAAGCCACGTATCAGTGAACCCGGTGACTTCATCGTGAATATTTTGGGGGGGAATCAGAAGAATTTCGCCACCTCGTTCCTTGCGTTTGCTCATTGCCGCAGCGTGTGCACAAAACAGATGCGTATAAAGCGTACAAAAATACGAGAGAAAATTTTCATTAAAAGACCAGTCGCTAAAGGTGTACGGGGCGATTGTTTGTGAGCAATTAGGGACAACTGCAGCGAACATATTAAGAAAGACCCTTCTTTATCCCATGGTTGAGAACTGAACAAACGTGAGGAACATTTTGAATAATTGCATCTGTTTGCTGCACGTCAATGAGATTAACGCGCAGAAAAGTCCCGGGCAACAGAATGTTCGAAGGTGACCGCGGGAGAGGATTGTAAATTTTATCTGGAAGGGTGCACCAGAAAAAAAAAAATCAACCCTCCCATATTTCTTCTCGATAATCCACGGATTACGCAGCAAATGCACTGCAGTCGGGTCGGTGAGTATTCGCCGATGCTCGATTTGCCTGTTTCTTTAATTAAGTAGGGCGATTGACGAGATCCTCTCCGCTCTCCAACCCCCGCGGAGGACCATAAACGAAAGTCCCGAACGGGCAGTCCCCGCTCTAAAATTCATTGCCATTTGCGGACAGCGGTACCTGCTCGCCGCGAAATGAATCGAGACATTGTCGTAGGCAGCTTTCTCGTGGGCAAGCAGGTTCATTGCGCCGTTTCGGCACCGTTACGAGGAGCGACGCGACGTGAAATTTACAGCGAGCACGGTCGTAAATTAAATTGCGACGACGACGGATTCGACCGCGGTCTCGGCTGTCGTCCCCCTGTCGAGACCTGGTCAATCCTCGAACGTCACGGACGTAGGACGTGTCTTTGAACTTCCTTATGCTCAATTTTTTCATGCGTTTCCCCCCTCTGACAATGTTTGGTTCGCTTGCCTGCTTCTTCTTTTCTTCTCTTTTTTTTTTTCTGGCATTTTTTTTTTCGTTCCCTCGTCGCTCACGGTGGCTCGAGGCTTTTGAACGGACAGCGATTTCTCTGACCTCGCGTTTATTTCGTTACGTGATCCGAGAAGTTGGAGAACTTTAGCGTAGACGCCTGGCGACTTATGCGAACCCGTCCTCGTACGCGCAGAAACGGGAGTGAATTAATAATAGTACTCTTGGCGACACCCGATTGATTAAACAGTCGTGAAAGGACGCTTTGGACTTTCACTGAATTCCGACGCTCAGCTTTCGACCGATCATTTCCAGCACGCGTGTGTTTCGTTTCCCCGTGTGCGCGGCGCGAGTCTATTATTAATCAATCAAAGTTGAGAATATTTTGGCACGCGCTCGCAGGTACATGCACATTCGATCCGTGGAGCTTTCGGTTGCATCGAGTCGCGAGTCCAACGAAAATGAGAAAGAAAAGGTGTGGGCCGGGACAAAGGGTGAGGGGGGGTGTGGGACAAGCGGGAAAGAGAGAAAGAGAGAGGAAGAAAAAGGGAGTATATATTTAGTCGAGTTGGACCGACGCCAAGCTCATCAACGAAAATGAAATCTGGGTCTCTCTCTGTCTCTCCCTTTTCCCTCCCATCCCTCAGACTATCCTTCTCTCTCCAACACCCTTTTCTCTTCCTTTCGCCGTCGACGATTCTACCGCTGGTCCTCTCAGAGATCGTCGCCAATGCTAAAACGTCGTCCACTCGGTGTATGCACGCGACCTGCACCAGAGTCGAGAATTCGACTGTTGCCCTTCCCTCGTCCACGTTCCACTGTTTCGTCTGCTTTTGGTCCACGCTGAAACGCAGATTTCCGTCGCGGTAAAGGCGGCCGCCAAAGTGAAAAGCTCGCGCTGCTCGTTCCATTTAGGGGTGGTTTGCGAGTTTTGGGACACGTGGGGCGGACGGGAGAAGAGACGGGGCTGAAACGTTTCGAAATTTCTCTGGCCGATAAACCTTTCTCCGGTTTCCAGAGAGTTCCTTTGTATAACGCGAACAAGACGGACGGAATAAATTCTCGGTGCTCGCGAAATTCGACCGAACCTCGGATAAACCTTTGATCGTTCGCAAGCTGTAAACAATTAGGCGTGAAATGTAGGGTGCAGACGATCGATTCCGTGCTGCTTCTTGACTGCTCAAGATCGCGTGACGCAGAAACCTCATCGCAGAACAATTTACCGGCACCACCATTTCGCGTAACTCCGACGCAACCCTCTATCGACGTGTAATTGAACAACGTATAATCATCGTGTAATCGGTCGTTTTCGGTTCGTAGCCCGTACGTTCGTGTAAACGTGTTAACCATTGCGCAAGTTCGTGACGTAACCCGTATCTCCAAATACAAACAGCTACACCTATCCACCGTTCTCGGCTGCGCGATCGAAAACGCGTCGAACAACCGTCCCCGCGATAATCCCATTGAAGGATGGCAACGCTACATAAGCACCGGTTCAAGCCAATTTATAACAATACGTTGATATTCCCTGGGCGGACTTGCAAGCAAGCAGGTTCAGCGGCAAACAAGTGCTCCGCTATCGTGTATATACTTCGCGTATCCACGCCACGAGGCACCATACTGGTTTCCCATGCAACAGGAGACTCCACGGCGCGGCTCGGCGTCCACGGTCGCGACCGCGCGAAAGTATCACGCAGCGAAGCACGCGGGGTGCACGAGACGCTGGTTTTCGCGAGTTGCGCAACCGATGGACTTGCATCGCCAAGGTTCGGCAAGCGGCCAGCCAGCGAGGGCGGCGTGAAAACGAGAAGGAACGGTTTGACGCGACGGCGAAGAGGTGGTGAAGAAAAATATAAAAAGAGGCGAAGAAAAGGGGGCGACGCGACGCGACGCGACGCGGCTATGGGTCCCGGGCCCGGAAACGATTTGGACGCCTCCGGCGGGGAAAGTGACGGCTAACAACTTGACAGATGGTTTTCTCCCTTCGCGGTATCGCGCCTTCAACATTCTCGGCCGAGAGTTTCGGCAGTCGTCACGACCGCTATAGGCGAAGCCGTGGGTGACTATCCTATGCAGATCGATTGCCCCATTCTTGTTCCACGTGTTGTAATTTATCGAACGACCGATACGCGTGTACGAGAAATCGTTCGCAACAGAGCCGGGGAAACGGTCGGTCCTTTTCAAGTTTCTCTCAATAGCTTATCTGTTCCTCTAGTTTGTATCTGTAGTATAGATTCGGGTGATCTAAGCGATCTTAAGTACGACATCTACTCTTTGTGCTTGATGTTTCATTGACATCTACTCTTTGTACACCATTGTGTGTACATTCTATGAAGTATCCAAGTATCCACTACCAAATAAAGAAGCAACGGGAAGCGTCCTGCGCAGTCTCGAAAAGTTTACATTCTCGAAGTTACAGAAACAGAAGATGAATTAAAGGTACACTTCAATTCTACTTCCGTGGATCGAATCAAAAGCGTAACTTCGTCTCTTTCTTGCTCCAAGCGTGTCTGTGTCCCTCTCCGGGCTTTAAATGTATCAGCCTCATCCGCCAGCGAATTTGTTTGCTCTCGAATTTTGAATGAATCGCCGCTGCTCGATATCGAATTCAAACATACCGGGGTTTGTTACCGAATTCGAGTGTATCGATTCCACCCTGATCGGGCAGCGCACGTTCTGCCGTTCCTTGGTACACCGAGTACCGGTATTAGAACTCTGTTTGCCGTTAAACTCGAGTGAATCGATATTCTTTTGACAACCAGGAGCCCGCTGCGTCTATGGTGAAATGCAAATAGAGCGCGCCGATTCTACACGAACTTCCTCTTCTTCCTTTTTTTTCCCCCTACCTCCTAATATTTCTTTACGCCCATCCCCCTTCCATTTCTGTTCCTGCCCCGATTGACATTGCGAACTTGCCCCCTGCGCATTTCGCAGTACGGTTTGCCGATAGGCGTTTTATGATAATGCAGCCTTTCTCGAGCTAAGTTTTTACAATACGACGGGCAAAGCAACGCGCGCGACAGCACAACCCGTGACGCTAATTATGCTGATCACAGTTATCCGTGCCCTCGTTGCGTAAAATATTTACCTCGCTGCAGTGTAATTGTATCGTACTATTTTTCTTCCAGCGATTTTTTGCCCGCGAGAACCCCGCTGTCGGAGCCGCGGATATTCCTCGGGCCGAGCAACGTTCGTTGCATCTTTTCCGAATCGCGGATCGATGCAACGAGATAAATATTTCGTCGAGGGGGATAGCCCCTGCAACTTGTATCGGCCTCGCCAATATCATTCAGGATTTACGGTTCCATCGGCGAAAGTGAAACGATTTAAGGTTAAAGGCTTTCTAATTAATCGACGGCCGTTACGTTTCTTTTCCTTTTTTTTTTTCTGCCTCTTTCTTACGGTCTAACAACACATGCCCAAGATTTTTTTGCGATCCTTGTATGGTACGATCCGCGATCGTTGCGCAAATCTTTAATACGGCAACGCGTACTTGCATTTTATCGGACCCCGATCTTTCTCCGTTGCCTTTACGCCCGCAGGCGAAGCCTCCAGTGCGCGCAGACCGGCGACGCGACGCTGGCAATTTAGTATAAGTTACAATTGACAACGTAATACCTTCTGATTTGTGCACACCGGCGTCCCGTTATAGCCCAGCAACAGCTCGCCGTGAAACACGAAATCACGATGATTTATCGCACTCGATGCGCGCCGATTTTCGTTCGAAGCTTAAACACGTTCCAAAGGAGTTAAGCACGTTTCGATGTCTCAACGTATCGCGGCTCGTTAAATATCACGCATCTATCGATCACAGTTGCCCCATCCCGTTGCAATATTTGCAACAAAACCGGCACCGTCAAATTACCAATTGACGATCGGAGCAAGCCCTTCTCTCGCGACTGAAATACCGTCGTTTCCTCCAAACGAACGAAGGCGTCCCGGGAGGAGAAAATCGTGGATCCCACTTAGTATTCGGACAATGGCGACGAATGGCACGATACGCGAGTAATCAATTAGAATGCACTTTCATAATTGTTGAGACGATTGACGAGCGGCCGCAGCAGCGTTGGAAGTGCCGCCCGCGGGTGAAAAGGAGAAAAAGAGTCGACGTTCCAGCGAACAATTTCCGAGGGCCTTATGTAACAGTTTAACGATTCGCGGACACGAACCGGCGGCTATCGCGAGCGCAAAGAACGCCGCTTCTTGCCGTGGCGCGCGTCGCGGAGTGGAAATCGTTGATACCGGCGCGAAGAGGAAAATTTATCCTCGTCCTCGAGCAACGTCCCCGAGGACAGTGAGAGTACGCTGCGCGGTGCATTGGTTGCATGAGCGCTACGTGCAGCACTCGCATGCAACGCGCGTTCGACCAACGCGACGCAGCGCGAAATTTTCAAGTCCTCCTCTGTTCATTTTGAACCTCCTTCCAATTACCCTTTGCCCTCTGCCCTCTAAACTTTACCCCCCCCTCTGGACGATTATTCGCCCCCCCCGATCGGACCAAGATCCCCGTATTGGTTTCTGTCTTCGCTGTGCGCGGAATAGAGTGAATCGGAACCGCGGTATCTTTGCGAACCTTGCCACTTCGATTTCGTAATTGCCGCGACGCGTTTGCATACCTCGCGTTTCCATTGTCCACGGTCAACGATACGGGATCCCGATCGTTTCTGACTCGATGCTAGTTTGGAATATTGCGCTCAACTCGCGA
This sequence comes from Nomada lathburiana, assembly GCA_963667235.1. Taxonomy (NCBI): domain Eukaryota; kingdom Metazoa; phylum Arthropoda; class Insecta; order Hymenoptera; family Apidae; genus Nomada; species Nomada lathburiana. The sequence goes on along the minus strand of OY763903.1, from coordinate 14,121,683 downwards.
CGGGGGATATAATTGTGATCATTACGCCACGCGAATTCGTGTCGCCTGCACAATGGGACTTTCACGCCGTGAAAAATGTTCGGATACTTCGTTCAGGTAGAAATGCTAACGACGGCCTTCCGCGCGTGCACAATGTACGTTTGGATTCAAAACAAATCCCGGTATTGCAAATACTGCGTGTTTGGCTACTCTGTTCCAGGCGTTAGGAAAGTTACGCGGTTGTGAAATAAATTCGTGACCGGCCTGTCAAACGGCGCCGATCACTGGTAACAGCGTGTTTATACGCTCCGCTGAATTATACATATTTTCGCTGTGTGGGCTACGATGCAAAGCGTCGATGACACGCCGCGGCCTTACGGGGAATCTTTAACTAGATGTATCGGTGCTATTTCGTTGATTCCTTGAAGGTACTCACCGAACCATTTTGCGCGGGCGCGCGCAAACACGGGGATAAGGGCAAAAGACTCACCTGAAAAAATGAAAGAAGCAACGATTAGGAAGCGGCACATGGTATCGCATAAAACTGTGCAAGACGATTCGTACAGGGATCGGCAAAAAATATAAAGGCACATTGAGACGTCGATCGACTACAATCGTTGCGACTGATAATTCTTGTATCAGCGATTCGTCAGTATTGCACATCGGTTAATCAACGCCTGCGTCCTCGTATCTTCCACGACTCGGCGAAGAACCAAGCCACCCAAGGTGCACGCGATCCGTACGCGGCGGATCGTTCCCTTCGAGCATCGTTTCCCTGTCGAAACGTTCCTTTCATCGCCGTTCTCGTTCGCGCGATCAAAAGACCTGGTCGCACGTCGCGGGCACAACTTGCGGCTATTATTACTCGCCCGTTTCCAAACCCCCCGCCCTCCCGTCGGCCAATGGGGCATAGAACAAAACGGAAGCATGGTCTTTTACAAAGAAAAAGGCAGCGCGAGCCGTGAGCCCCGTCCTCGTCTCGGTCGATGTGAAAACCGGGCTCTTTTTCTATTCCTTTTTCTTCTTCTTAAAAGGCAGCGTCATGCAACTATCAACGTGCATCGCGAGACCTTCCCGTTTCTTTGCGTTTGTTCGTCTGGCCGCGAGACTGTACACGCTCCTAACGTAAGGTGCGATTGTTGTCGGCAATAGGCTGTCGCAATCGGAAGTTTCGTCTTGCAATCGTCGCTCGGCCGTTTCGCTTCGGTAGACCGCGAGAGCCAACAATCCCGCAAGAACGATTCACTGGAATCGCTTGGAGAGAGACAGTGGGACCATCTCTCGATGAACATCTCTCGAGATCTGTGGCGGGAATATTTTTTTTTTTTCGACGGAAGCAACGGGTTGATTGTTCGGTCGGAACTCGAAGACGTGTTGTTTGGTGGATGATCTTCGTAGCGAACGAACGACCTACATTTTACGTGGGGGGTTGGGGGGGGGGGGGGGAGCGAGAAGATTGTCATTCGTCAGGGGAAGTTCATCGGTCGGAAAAAGTGTGAGCAAGTGCAAAGTTATTTGGGTAAATGACGATTCTGGTACGAGGTACGTTCGCAATTGAGAGCTTCGAGAATGATTTCTGTTTATATTTCACGAGAAGCGGCACGAATTGCGATCAGCTCTACGTCAGACTTGAAGAAACTTATTGTTCAGGAAAATGGAAACGAAAAGATGCTAAATGCGGACAGTCTGTTACGCTTCTAATAAAAATCGTTAAACTGAAAATAGGCGTGCTCGATACGAGTTTAATCGGACTTTGCCCTGATTTATAAGCCAATGGAAAATAGGTCTCGGATCGTTAACCACTCCGGAGTCCTTGAGCGTATAAGGCGTTTTATACTGCGTGTAAACGATCCAGGGAAAGTCGCAACCGTTAGTTTACGTTACGCTATAGACGTAACTATCTTGACAGACACTGCAACCGGAGAGACACTTTATGCGTTCCGAAGTAAACGTTAAATATACCTCCCCAAACCGCGTGAAACTTTCGTTCCGCCTAATCGAACATACCGTACCGCCTATACTCGTATCAGAAACGTTCGAACGCATTTCTAATCAAATAAATCCTGCACGCGGCGTTCTGAAAATCTTCAAAGTCACAAAACGTGTACACTAATTTCGATCGAAGATATAGCAAAAAACGCTTTCCGAAGCCCAGAAACTCGTCCCCAAGAAAAAGGCCGCGAAAGTCCAATTTCAAATTCGACCCGGGCGTATCCGTTTCGACCAATGAAACAGCCAAGCATCGCGACACACTCCGTCGACTTAGTCGGTAAAGTTGAGCATCGGCGATAACTCCGTGTGGTAGTTATCAACGGTCCGGTCGATATCGCCGGTCGGCGTCGTAAGATTGGTCCACGATGAAACGTGTGGCGTTGGCAGCGTCATCTGACGTGGTATTCGGTACTATCGCGACGACCGGCCTTGCAAGGCTGCAGGCCATCGAACTCTTGACCTACTGACGTGCCAGCCACGTAATACGTGTATACGATGCGCGGGAACGAGGATAACCGGTACGCGAGAGGGGAAAAAGGACGAGCGTTCCGGTGGGAGAGGTCCCCAACTCTGAAAGTCAGAAAGAGGGGTAGCAAGCGTGACCAGTGCCGTATAATCGTGGTTCAGCCACGTTCGGATATTTGGATTTCGAGTGGTGGAATATCTCGTTTGGACGCACTCGATCCGGCGTGCCACTAATTGAATGGTACTTCGAGAAATGAAATTTCACTTGCTCAAACAATTGGAACAGTTTCGGCAGTATATATTGTGCGGGAGGGGTTCGTAACAATCGACCCGATAAGAATGATCCAAGAATTGCAAGAAAGTTCGACACTAACAGACTGGATAGAAATAATTCGAAAACGTATCCCCGATACCCCGTTAGAATAATTGCACCGTGCCGCATTCGCCCGATCGCAGCAACCCCCAACCCCCACCCTCGGCGAGTAAACTCTAATATCCAAAAGGGAAACAAGAAAATCGCGTTGGTAACGTATCCATAAGTGAACGAAACGCAAAGTGCCTTTTGCCGCGGTTATTCGTCCCCGCCGTCGTCCAGCAAGCCGGCATTCCTGCTACACGTATAAAAAAGCTTTCAGCCGGCGAGAGAAGGTTCGTTCTATAAATGGGGAAGCGGCATGGTATGCCTTGGAAAAGGGGAGGAAGTGGTGGCATCGTCGCGAGGAATTTCATCATATAGCTAGAATGCGAGGTATCAGTCGGTTTTAAGCGCACCGCGGGAGGCCAAACTGTGCCACGGTCGCACTTCGAAGAAGGGCTTCGCTGCCGGACGCACTTTTACCCTACATCGCACTGTAAGCTCGTTAGCGAGACGAATCTCGAGCGCGGCTCCGATCGTACGGAGAAATTAAATCGCCGGGGCGAGAGTTACCCCGTTCACCCCAATGGAATACCTTCGACGTTTTGCCACCGTTCAAAATGTTGCGCATTTCTGCGACTTGCGTCTCCTTTTTTTCTTCGAGCCGGAAAATAATTCGGTGGCTGTAACGCGGTTCGCCGAGCGGCAAAGATTCGCGTGGCAGCGAGGAGTTAACGAGCATAACTTGTGGACAAATGTTTCGGATGAATAGCGTGCGTTTGCTCCGCCGCGTTGAAATATTCATTTCTTTCGTATTACACATATTTTCTCCCGTTACGTTTTCATTCGATTCGCGGCACATTATCCCCGGACGCGTGTGAGAGGAAAATAATTTGGTGTGGAACATATGTTTTCCCTGGGGCGATGTCAACCCTCGTCCCATTTGTACCACTATTCATTTCCATGGCGTGTGGTTTTTTTTTTCTCTCGTGGCGATAAGAATCTGACGTTTCATGGGATACTTCGTTGCGTTACTGTGTTTACGGCGTTTTGTAATAACGATTACATTGCTGGACACGGAATGAAAGTTCGACGAAGAATCTGTAACACTATCGTTCCCGATTTCGTGCAATCTTTAATGATTCGAAATATGTTCTCCTGCGTGGTACGTATTGTATGAAGCAAACGAAAAAAATTGGTATGCGGGAAGCCCTTTCACGGTAGTAACCGAACTGTAAACTGGCTCGATACACGAAAATGCACTCCACATAGCCAGAATTTCCTCTCCCATTGGTGGCTTCCATCTGTTTATGTCTATTTACCAAACTAGGTTCGAATTGCACGAGGTACTGCTTGCTGGCCTGTTTGATGCGTCCCGTAGGAAATCGCGAGACTCTTACCAGCTAACCCTCGAAATAAAGTGCAACGGAAATGTCTCCTTGTCACAGAACGTCGATTCGCATTAGGTTTTACGACCGCAACTTGTCGCTAATATTTCTCCGGCCTGTGTCCTTTCTATCAATAAAATATATTCGAGTGGAATTTTCAATTATTCGAGCTTGCGCCGTTAGTCGAATGTTCGGTGCATCAACGTTCAACCCTCCTGCGACGAGGATCGGTGAAAACGATCAATGTTGAATCGACGAGCAACCGAATCGATCTACTTTTCACACAACTTTCTGAATATTGCGGGGACGGGGGTGCGCGGCTTATTAATATTGTGCTTTAACGCTCTGTAACAGATGTCGGGGACCGATAAAACGATAAACATCGATAGAATGTGTAACACACGTTTGTTTCGCGTGTGGTGGACAGGAGCAGTTAATGGCAAAGTGCCTGACCCCGTAACCCTCAGACCCAGCAGATGTATATACTTGTATGATTAATGCTGGACACGTTACTACGAGGTCTCCCTTTTCTATAAAAGAGGTGCAGCGGGTACACGTGTACGATACGATCGCAACGTAATCGTCAAGAACGTTAGTCAACGCGGGGCGGCAATTTTGTACTCGGTGGCCGGCTATTTTGTTCCATTTCGTGGGCAGAAGTATCATCCCTGACAAGTAAAGTCAAGAAGCAGAACGCTGCGGTCTATTTCTACGATATATTTGGACAGGTGCAAACGATCAGTCGTCTCGAAATTTAGTTAATCGTACGGAAATGGTTTGTACCACCTCGCGAAAATTACGTTTTCCAGCGCAAAAAGGTATGCATGCACGTTACAGATCCACTCTGGAATTTCTTTTCATCCCCATTTTGAAAGCGATCGCGCGGGGGCGTTTATCGACCTGGCGGCAATGACGCTAAATAACACAAATTGATGCTAATTTGACCTTTGGAACGGCGAGATTTTAATGCCCGACGAAAAACAACAGCACTCGGTATTCCATTTCTTTTGATACCGGGATGTGTAAAAAAAACACGGGCACGATCCTGAAGAGAATAAAAGGCTCCGCTGCGAATAAAGGAATAATTTTCTCGATACGAATGCATAATTTCACAACGTCATCGAATGATGAGATTGCACGGACGTATAAAAGTCTGGAAGCCATTTTAAAATGGTTCGGGCATAATTTCCGTGGAGAACGCTTCGAAAAATGTGCAGGCCACGGAACGTCGGAGCTCCCGGTTATCGTATATCGATGGTATGCACGAAACACGCGCGGTAAATAGCAAAGTGCCTGACCTCGTAACCTGTAGATCCGAGAGATGTTCTTTCGCGATCTCGGTACCCTGCATGCATACGTAGTTTGGCGACGATGAAACGCGCATAGTAAAGACGTTGGGGTTCCAGAAACGCGGAGAAACCTTAACCTGCGTCGGGCCAGGTGAAACGGGGGTCCCTTTTCCACCCTCTATAATAATTGCAAAAACGAGAAAAAAAAAAACCTATTCACCCCATTGTCGTCCAGCAGAGAAATAAGGATCGTCCAGCCCTTTGGGTGACGAGGGGATGAAGGGTTGCTCGCCGACCGCGAAACAACAGGCGGACATCCGGGAAAACCGTAAGAATCCGCGCCGAATCGGCGTGGAAACGTTGGAAAGCAGAATGAACGACGCGTAAGCATGGAATGCAAGCGCGTAAAAGAATCGACGATCGTTAAAACAACGGCACCGGCCGCTAACAAGGGACTGGCGGCTGTCGGATTCGACGCCGAGCGAACATTATACCAGCGCAAACCGACATCCGCGTAAACGTCCGTGGATAGTTAATGAACGGCGAATATTGCAACAAATATTGCCTCGTAAATTTTCCCATAGAACCGGACACGAGCTGCGAACGGCGATGTGCCTGGCCTCCTAACCTCTAGACCCGACGGAGAGATGTACCCGAGAGATGGTTCGCGTGTGCACCAACTCGTTTGAAGGCTTCCTTTTCCGTTATGCGTAATACGCGTGCATGACGACGCGCACATCGCCTCGGTTCTGCCGAAGCGATTAAAACGGCGCTTTTAACGCGCGGAAGCTTCGACGCGCGGCAGCATCGTAATATCGTAATAATAAAGCTGGCTGAAAAATTTGCGCGCGGTTAACTGTGATTCTAGCGCCCGATCGTGGCCCCACACCTTCGTCCCGACCGGTTCCATTATCTCTCGAGCACCGAGTTTCAATGGTTTCGCGATTCAACGACCGGGGTATTACGATAACGAGCCCGTCAACGCTCCACCGCGGCACTGTTAAGTAATATTTCGTGTCGGCGGTACGATTCACTCGTGGATAAACAATGAACAATTTTCGTACTGGTTACATATCGTGCAGACGCTCGCGGTGAGAATCGTGCAGGCCGTATCGTAAGAAGTATCGACTCGGTACAACGATAAAGAAACGAACTTGCAAGGAAACAAATGGCCGATCCGTGGGTCGAATGTGCAAGCTATGCATATTATACAGATCGCTCGGGATTTCATCCGGCAAACAGGGGTTGCTTATTCTTTACCATTTGCTGTACGCGTGATCGAGCGTTCAAAAGAAACAAAAAGGAAAAAGGCAGGTACCCACTGCCACCGATATATCGAAACGAATCGCGAACTCTGTACCGCGAAACCGAGTTCCACGATTTCCGAGGCTCGATTCACCGTTGCCCGTTCGAGTAAAAACGAGCCGCGCACCTCTCTCGATGCTCCAGCTGCGACGTCGATCACGTCTATGTACAAGCAGTAACAATGAATCGGGCTAATGTAAACGGAACTGGTCGTTTCGCGGGAACACGTCGACGGGTATCGGCCCGTCGAGAAACCTGTAAAACCGTCGTGGATCCCGGAGGCCAGGCGCAGGGATCGCAATTTTTCCACGGTTCGGCGAATTCGCGCCGCTCGTCTCGCGCAAACGTTTTCCTACCGGTCGGACGCGCCGCGCGCTTCAAAGAGAACGGTGAGACAGCACGTGGTGGGTACTCGCGGATCACCGGAGTAACGGTGTCCGGTAACCGCGTCAGAGCCGGTACTAGCGGTACTCGAAAGCGTTCCGTTACTCGACCGACAGATCCGCTAACGCGAATCACGCTCTCTCCTTCTCTTCGTTTACCTGTAGTCTGCGCGCACACACCTTTCTTTTCTGCCCGCCTCGCCGTGGGATGAGAAGCGTGCACGAAAAGCGCCGGCACACCGGCCCGCTCTGCCCCGCTGCACCGCCGTGCAAACCGCGACGAGTAATGGCCCTTCATTACACGAACGACGCCGAACAACCGACCTCGACCGTCTCCTCTCCTTCGCAAACTTTGATTCGCTCCTACATCCAACGCGGGCCTGATCGTTTTCGCAACCGGCGGACCAGACGAGCCCTGCAGGACGTTGCCGTTTGCGGGTATCAAGAGCTCGAGTAATTAGGAATTGCGATGTCTGCGTCGACAGCTGACTGATATTTTTGTCGGTAGGTTGCATCGAAGATTGGATTGTTTTTATTGGCAGAGAAACGGAGCTTCGCGGGGGGGAAGGAATGAACGAGAACGGACAGAAAGATCGTGCTTCGTCTTTCATAAAATTGTACATACGTAACAGGATCGGGAGATTGTTTCAAGCTTTCCACGAAGTCCGGGGAATTAGTTGCGTTAATTAATGGCGTTACACTTGGAACGTATTGCGCGTTCGACATCGATCCGTTCTACCCCGCGATGCGCCGTGTAACGGCCTCTCGTTAAAGGGTATCAGCACGAATTTACAAGCATGGTCGACGTCAGCTATCTTCTTTCGCTGGCAAACCGTGTTCGACTTGGTGAAGTTCGCCGAGCCTCTCTTTTACCTTTACGAGAATTACTGCTAACAAGCGAGGAACATACGACTAATGCACATCTATGCCCAGAGGCAGCTTAATCACTTTTCTTTACAAACGACGGCAATAATTTTGTATCTCAGGGGTGCCAGTCGCGGAAGGAACATTGAACGGGCGAACCAATGAAAAGAATAGAACGATCTAAACAGAGATGCCCATAGATCTTAAATATTACCCTACCGGAAGATCTCGATCGTTTCCTATTCGTACCTGTGCCCGTGATCGGTGGAGACGCCAACTGCGAGCTGCTAATATCCGGCGGCTGTTGGTTCTGTTGCGTTTGTTGCTGTTGTTGCGTCTGTTGTTGTGGTTGTGGTTGTTGTTGTGGTTGCTGTTGGGGACTGTTCGCAGCTACTTGCACGGAGCCCGGACTGGCCGCGCTTTCCGCCATTTTTTAAATCTCGTTTTCCCTCGGATTCGCGTCGGCCTTTCCAATACCTCTTTCTCGCGTGCAGTTCTTTCAAACTTCCATCAACGACGGCCACGACATTTCTCTGACGCTCGGAGGGTGGGGGAGAAAAAACCACGGGGCTCGAACGCGATCGACTGTCACACTGTTCTCGTTTCGCTTCGAGACACGATGGTTCGATGCGATCGGGCAGGTAGATGCTGCACGAATCGGATCAGACACGTTACGATTTGCAGGTAGAAAATTGCCACCGGGCTCGTGCCTGCGCACAGCTCGCCGTGTTTCCGTTCGATTAACGAATTTATTCACACGGTGAACACTCGATCGTAGACGTACGGGCGGCTCTTTTTTCTACGTTGTCGAAAGGATACTTTAATTCGCGCTTTACTTCCCTCCGTCCATTGCCAGGTGTCCGTTTCGGACGGGTCGTCCTTACTTTCCTTCTTACTTTTCGTTTCCCACCCTGGTTTTATTGCCGGCGATACTTTCCCTCTCTTCGGTCGTGCGTCCCCGATTTTACGATCAGGCTATTGTTGTCAGAGGCCCGCACCGGCACGCTACGCTTTTGCAAGGAGAAAATTCCTTGGCGAACGTCGGCCAATCCTTTTCGACGTCGGGGAACATTACGGCGGCTCCGAATCGCGATCTGGATGCCATCTCTTCCGCGAACGAGATTGCAGATGCACCGTCAAGGGCTGCCGATGTGCCGTTCGATCGACGACACCCGTCGACCCGGTAAAAGTTCGACGATTCTATTCGATCGGCGACCTGCTGAACGGGAAACGTTGATTCCTCGATGACCCGCGTCTATGCGACGGAATTACCGTCACGGGAAGCTTCGAGGACGCTGTTCTTGATGCATCGGGGACGCAGAACGTGGAGGTATGATTGGCGAACGATCGGTGTTACGCCGACCCTTTGTACGTTTATTTCGTGTACTAGTCGATCGTCATCAGTCTGCGGTTATCAATCGCGAGAGGGGACGTCGGGGTGATTGAGAAGAAGGAGTTGCATAGCAGCGTTGGACGAAAGTTGATAGAAATCCGGGAAGAAAGGGGAATGCGTCAACGTGTCGAGAATACTTCGCGGTCACTTTTGCAAACTCTGTCCCCTTTAATCTATCCTCAGTCCCCTTTGCAAAAACTGAAGGGAACACGAGGCGCACGAAATTCGGACGCCAAGCGAAAAGTCGCGTAAAATGAGGGAAGCTTATGAAGTACAGCAATGTATACGTTTATACGTCGATCAGTCGAGAGAAGAGAATAATCTCGAGGCACTGTTTATCGTATCGATCGTAGACGACAACCGCGTTGTCGACCTTCGTTACACCGAGAAAGAGTTCGGAAAGAACAGAGTGCGATAAATGCGAGAACAAGACACGGGGATCGCAAACCACGATATCGTACGTATTCGACCGCGTATCAATAATCAGTCGAGAAGGCATACAATTTTAGGCACTCTTCACCTTGTATCATCGATACCCTATTAATTACTCCGTCGTCCACGGCGACGAGCCGATCGACGAACCGAGGGATGCGCGTACAATCGTAAAAGATAGGAGGGTATACCCTGAACACGATGTCTTGGCGATTATTGCTAAAGAAGGGGAAAAAAAACATAAGTAAAAAATCCCCAAAATGGAGCAACGAATAGAGAGTTTGTCAGAGACGAGGGGGATGATAGTGTTCTTTGAAATTGATACGGCTAGATCAGTCCGAACTACCGATTGAAAATACTTAGGCACTCGTTTGTCCCGTATATGTGGGTGCTGTGTTGTTATCGACCCTTTCGTATCCTCGTACGTTACCCCCCTTGCTCAGGGAGACACGAAATGGAATTACGAATGTCCCGTCGCGACACGCCAACAAACGCAGGGGAGAAAACTAGAGGGTGGCGAGGAAAGAAAGGCGTCGGGGGGTGGGAGTAGAGCGGCGAAGTCGATAGGTCAGTGGGTCTCGTTCAAAGAACGACTCTTTTTCGATTCACCCGCGCGTTCGTACGCGCAGCTTACGTCGCCCTCCTGCCACCAAATACCGCTTCCTCCACCGGTCGCTGTCCTCTGATGCGCCAATTTAGCTATTCGATACGATATTCGCGGATTAGAGGGTCGACGTAAAAAAAAAAAAAAAAAAAACGTGGCAACAGTAGAGGAGGGACGTCGGAGTCGATAGGTCAGTAGGTCTCGTTCAGAGGGCTGCTCTTTGAAGGAGTTTCATCCGGCTCGCACTTTCGATTTCAACGTTTCTGCTCGTTAATACGAACGCACCGATCATTCGACGCAGCACTGCCGATCAGGCGTTTGTCTTCCGGTCTTGGTCAACGATCTTTGACGCACGTCACTGGAACGGTCCGGACATACGTCCGCTGCGGGTTTACGAATTTTTGTGAGTCGACGGAGAAAAGGAAACACTTCGCGCGAATGGCCGACTCGTACCTCGTCCCGTCTAAACTCTTCAAAATTGTTACCGACTATACGTTCGGTCGACGTTCAACCTTCGATGGTAGGGAACGTAGGTGCGCCCCGGGGTGCTTGATCCAGATCTCCGAGAACGAAGTGCACGCGTTTAATTTGCGACCTTCGCTACAACTAATTCGTTAGCTACGGTCCTCGGTCGATATTCCGTTAACAACCAGCCTCGTCGTTCAACGCGTCGTTCAAATCGTACAACGCAATGGAATAGTTCGGATCCCGCGAGCACGTCCCCTGTCTCTTCACATTTCGCCTAGTCCTGGATCGTTCGCTGGCCGATTAACTTTCCTCTGTCGAACTTACATCCCACTAATCGAACGAGCAACGTCACTCGAACCAGCAATCGGCACACCACCGTTCCCCGACTGTTACTCGCGAAAAGTTGCAGCGCAGCAAAAGGGACCTTGTCCCCGTTGGCAAATCTGGCAAACGTTCAATCATCTATCAAACGCCCTTTCCCTAGCTTCGGGTATTCGCGCAGGGGACCAATGCGTAGGATCATCGCACGCTCGAACGATGTCTCCTCGAAATCGATCATTGTCCGATACTTCAGGTCCCGATCGAGGTACCAGGGCTCGGGATCCGATTGACATCCATAGCTTTTGGGATCACACGGCAGGCCTGAGCTCGGCCACGCTTCGGAACGGGTTTTTGGCCAAGGATCCAAGGACACTCGAGCACGAAACAAATCGAACCGCCAGTCGGATGGCCACTTGGCCTCGTGGGTTTTACGTCATTCCCGTCACCGTCATCCTGGCTCGCTGGTACGCGACCGTTCGGTCCCTTCGTTTCTGGCAGGAGCACACCCCGCTGCCACGGGAACAACACTCGTACGAGAACACCGCTCACGACTCGGACACGCGTGGTTCGCGTCACGGACAGGTGCTCTTTTAATCCTCGGGAAAAGCTCTTGCTGATGACGTTTCGGAGCCGAACGTCTCGTTTCGGCTATGCACTTCACGGGGAATCAGTGGCTCGAGCTTAAAACGACCGTCAGCAGATGGCAGCCGGTGTTGAGCCACCAGTTTACTACCCACCCCGCCCGAATTGCACCGGATTCGTACAGCCTTTTCCCTTTGTCTTCGATAGCACCCCTCGTCAGCATCTCCTGACAGCTAGACCCGGCCACTGTCCCGTCCCGATATTTATCACTTTCTGTTGCGCTTTTACAATGAACTTCGTGCAATCACATCGCTGATAGAAATTGCCCGAAATATATATATCGGAATGTTCTACCCCTTGGGGCCAGTGTAAGAGGGAGTTTCATTGGTTCACGCGATTCAGGGATGAGACGCGCACGCGCTGCCTATGCGCGCTCTGGCTAGTATTCGTTCGATCCGTTGCCAGCCTCTATTCCTCGGCCAGATAGACTGTTTCGCCTTCGATACGATAGGGTTGCACTCGTATCTGGCGTACCCTTCTGTCCGTTCGACGACAATCTAGAATTGTTTTCAGACATTTTTCCCGGCAGCTCGAATTTTCTTTCCCGAGGTACGATTTTTCTTGCCCTCGAGATTCCACGAGTATGGAATCGGGGTCAACGATGGAACGGAAATAAACGAGTTGTCAGTGGACAGGAAGGATCGCGCCCCTTTAAGGTGAGGTTGCCCCTACGATAACATATTTGTCCTGGCACGTCGGGAGATTTTCCTCCCATTCGGAGTGGGTCGCCGTGTTTCAGTGTTGACACTATAGGTCGATCCATTCGCGGACTCCCGTTGCGAAAGCATAGCGACGAACGATCGGTTCTTACAGTTACGAACGACGATCGCCCACCTGGCGCACGGGCCCGCGGCTGATTATTCATTTGTATTTTGCGGCCGGTTGAAATTTCTCCGAAATAAATTCCACCAGCGTGGCCATTGAACGTAACTGTAGTTCGTGTCGACAGAAAACCCAAGACCTTTATTTATCGATTATAATTATTTGCACGTAGGTATCGCGCGTATACAACCACGCTCATATTCCGTGTTTCGTCGTCTCCGTGCCATTGAATTTATCGCTACCGTTATACCCCTTTCGACTGGATCCCCGCCGCCTTCTGCCGTGTCCGTTTGAGTTAAAGCGCCGTTCGAGCCGTGTACAAGCGAAGACCACACCGAGCACACTCTCCTCGCTCTCTTCTGCTCGATACGAGCCGCTGCATTTCCAGAACGGTACTCCTAACTGTATCTTACATACGTGTACACGTACATGTGTACAGACGCGTCTGTTGCTGCTCACCTGTCGGCGTCGCGACCAAGCACCCGCGCATACCGATCAGGAAGCAGGGGAAAACAACATGGTCGATTTGATCCCGGGCGAGGCAATGAAATTTCGTAACGAACAAATTCATTCTGCGGATGGCATCGATCGCCGGCATACTCGCGTGAAAACGGCCCGCGACGAACAAGCAACGCACAGGCGGCGTTGGACGATGAATTTGACTTCGCGAGGCCTGGCCCGGAAAGTTCATCGCGGCGAGCAACAAAATTTGGACAACACCGAGGACTGTTCCGAACGAACCTTTGGTAATCAATTACGCTCGACGAATGATTTGCCCGCGATGCGCCAAACCGGTGCCAATTTGTTCGCGCGCGGCGTCCAATCAAGAAGGAAACGGTAAGTCATCATCCTCGTCATCCGAGGATCCCCTTCGAACGGGGCGAAACGAGTCGGCACCGATGAACGTACAAATGTTGCGTACAATTAAGGAACAATCGGGCGCGCATTAAAATAAACGATCGAACGTCAAGGGAGACGGTGGTTCGGACCGTTAATCGTTTCTAGAATCCCGCTTCAATGAGCAGCTCTCAGGGCGGAGCACTGATCAAAGGGAAACGTGGAAGGGGGTGAACGAAGGACGAGAAGAGGGAGGAAGAAGAAGAAGAAGAAGAAGAAGCTCACGGTTGCTTCGAGTGAAACGACGTGTAGCGGATTTCTACGCAGGTATACACGTAAGTATATACATACGTACGTGCGGGTCGCGTGTAGGGATACCCACGTAATGTAGGCCCGTTGCCGGAGATACCGTAAGACCTTGCTGTTACGTCACTAGAAGCCGCATGATTAGAAGAAAAAGGATGCCGGCGGGAAGGCGGAGAAGAAAACAGGAACTCTGCCCTGGAACTGTGCACGCGTACGTTCTCCATTCTTGGAAACTCGTCGGGGCAATTTCCTCCGTCCATCCAATTTCTAATGATTAATTCCCAGTTTATGATATTATTTATGCAACATTGGAGTGGTCGAAGATTGAGGGAGAATCGAGAACTTGCGGAGTTCTATGGCAGGTGCAGAGAGATTGCAATTAAGGGACAGACAGGGGCTCCGGCTGGATTTGAAACGAGTGCGCCAGAGTTGTGAGCGATTAATCTAACTATGTCGCAAAGTCCGAAAACGTTTCTAAAATAAGAGGCGCGTGTATGAAGTAATGATTACACGTCGGTATACATTCACGGTAAATTTAGACGTGCGAATTGGTCGAAACGACCCGGTGTTCGGCTGTGCATTTAAATAAATCCGGCTGTGCTAAATATACGGCACAATATGTTACTGTTATAGCTACCGGGACGCTTGCAAAATTTAACATCGCGCAGGTTTAGGCGAAGGCTGGCTGGAATTTTGAGTGACGTATGCGTCCCATGCTTACTTAATCGAATGTTCCGTTAGCAACAGAAATAAACATAATTTTCTGTTGGCTTTCGTAATAAAACGAAATCCCCCCACGAAGCTTCTCCAAAATAAAATCCCGTTCCTTTCGACGAAGTTGGCAAACGATGGGGTCACGTGTTCGTCGGATATTTCGTAAGGGGCTTCGTTTATTTCGTCACGTACGATGACTGCTGAGGCTTCGCGTGAAATCATCAGCCCTTCCAAAGTCCCCTCCCCATTTTTCCTTCCCTTCCACGGAACCACCGTCACCGACACGGTCCGCGTCCACGTGTTTCCATCTGCGGTCAGTGCACCTTGCTGCACGAACCACGGCCGTTTACCGAAGGTCCCACGTAACACGACTATGCTTAATCAATTTTCCTTTAAGGATCGTCGACCCCGTCGACGTAGATGGAATAAAAATCGTTAACCATAGAGGCGAGGAGTTGAAACGACGGCCCCGATGCATTCTTGTGGAGCTTGCTCATTCAATTTCACCTGGACTTTAAATGTATCTTTAGAACGTAACCGTCTGGAGTTCCAAGCGCCGCGCTTGAGCCTGAATGGGGTTTAATTTTACACACTCATCGACCATCGCGGCGAATCTAAAAATGCTTGCGCGTACAGGGACCGGTATACACACGGCGAAGTTTGAAACAATGAAATCGGAGACAAAAGGATGCAACGTGAGCGCAGAGATCGTTCATCCTCGAGGCTCGTGTCGCACCGATGGTAATGAACGTCCGATCTTCGTGTCGATGACACCGGCTGACGGAATGTTTAGGTTTACGATACACGGAAGCGCAACGCGCGAACGCAGTCGCTGAACTTGCACCTTCCTTTTCTCGCCGCGTTCGCGTTCCTAAGAAACGGTGAACTCTGTTTCCACAGAAGTTACCCGCATCATCGTGGTTTACATATTCCACTGTCGCGTAAAAAAATTCCATCGATCCATTCGAAGGATGGCTTTGCTGCGCGGCAGTAGCATCGAACCCGAGAAGGAACCAAGGCGTGGTACCCAAAGGTGTGTAACGCAGCGCTGGCAAAAAAAAAGTGAAAGCGATATTCTTAGCATTGACATTGACATACTCTTTCCTAAACTCTCGTTACCCTATTTCTCGTGTCGTTGGGGGAGCACAAGATTTTAAAACCCAATGGCGAACCTGCTGCGGTCAACACCCTCCTCGGCCTGTAGCCGTTTCGTTTCACACCTACCCCGACCGACCCAAACAGGGTGATCCCATTCTTGCGTGTTTTACGCTATTGTTGTGGAGTCAAGCACCCCCGGCCATAGTCCTGTCTGCTCGAAGATAGATACAAATTCCAGCAGGGTCAGGGGGAACATGTACGAAGAAGTTGAAAGCGTACGGTAAAAGGTGGAGGCCCTAGGAGGACCGAAAGGTTCACGGCCGGGTGGTTGCTTTAAATCAGGCAGGCAAGGTGGTTTGACGGGAAAGAGACATCACTCGCCACGTGGTAGCTCGAGGGTCATTGTCCTGCGGCCGAGCTTTGTCGAGGTGAATCGACTGGGGAACTGGGCACTTGTTCGAAAATTCTCTCTGCTTTCGACCCTCGCTCGCCCGGCAGAATTTTACTCATCCGACGCCTGGTTTTCTTCGATTGTCCCGGCTCTTCGTAAATGTATTACAGAAAACACGCCGCGTCCGGTCGTGAGAGGCGTCGATGAAGGCGCGGGCTTTAACATTTTCCACGGGTCTTCCTGTCTCTCGCGTTAAAGCGGATGTTGGCTTACTGATATCGTGCGCTCTCCTCGATATTTCGTGCATCGATCCGACCATTTTCCCGACACATCATTGTTACTAAACGTATACATTTTTCAGGCACAACAGCGACTACTGGTATCGACCCGCCGAGAGTAGTTTCGACATCGACAACATTGACACGCTTGAAAATTTTCTCTTGCTTGAACGTATTGCGCAACCGAGCGGGAGGAAGCTGCCGGCAAGATCGTTTTTATCGTTTCGAAATTCTGACGGGGAAGCACTCTTCCTTTCGTAGCGGGAATTCCTAGAGTCGAACACCGAATTCCTAACCAAGTACGACCAAGCACTGACGCTGCCCCATGAATAGAGTGGATTATAAATTTTTTACAGGCGTGAGAGATAGAGAGAGCAGCGGGCCGTGAGTTTCGACCGCACAGAGGACGAGCGGGCCGAACAAGCGAGCGAACGAGCGTGTAGCACCTGCGGTCGACGACCCTTGCGGTGCTATCGAATACCTGCCGACACGACGATCCGCTCGTTCGCTCGCTCGCGATCGCCTCGCTCTTTTGGTGGCCCGTCAAACGCTTCGTCCGGGAAGTCGATTAATCGAAGGAACAAAATAGAAACCGTGATGCGCGCGCGCGAGGATGTACCGCGATAATTGTCCATCGACGAGATCCGATTCGCGACAATTTTTCGTTTCGTTAAGGTTCACGTGCGATTAATTTCTCGCGCTGAATAATCGCGAAGCGTTTTCAGGAGTTCGATTCGAACGACTCGAAACACTTTCAAGCAGATGTTTGGTCTAGAACGGACCGTTTTAGGGAAAATATTGTTTCACCTGCTGCGATTAACGTAACGCTCGGCGTACCTTGGACGATCTTATGCGTTAATGCGTAAGCAGGTCCGGTGAAATCGGATTTGCTCTCGATTGCGTGCATCACCCCGTTGATGCGCAATTAAGTTGCGCCAATATCTTTCATTAGAAAACGCTGCTATCGTCGGCCGTATTTCACAGCCGCGTCGCGGGAAAACAAGAAAGCAGGAAAATGAAATTTCTCTCGAACATAAAAAAGCACATCGAAGCGGGGAAACTCAATGAACTTCGTTAAAGACAACGATTCGGACACTCGGTAGATATCCGGCAAAAGTTTTTCCAGTCGCTGGAAGTTCCAAGCACCTGGCAAGCCGATACGAGCAGATTCAGATTGACGAACAAGCTCCGGCGAAGATTTTCGCGTCTCCCCAAAGAATGGACGCACTCGACGACTTCCGGCATTTCGATTGCTACTCATATTCGCATCGAAGAAAATTTCCTTCGCCTCGCGGTCGATAATACTGTCGAGGAATGCTTTATCCTAGGACGGCGGATAAATCCTGGAAAGTTTGACCGATCGTGTTCCAACGCACGTAGTATGTACAAGTCGGTTCAACGAACTCTCGACTGATCTTCCCCCCCGTGAGATTCGGGAAGCTGTATTAATAGGTAACGAAAACCTTTGGAAACGTAGCTACCCCTCGTTAGATGGCTATAATCAAGATAAGATGCATCCAGCAGGTAGATACCCCGGCATAGCTACAGCCGAGATGATTTAAAGCCGTGGAGGATGCCGAGGTGAAAGGTTTTCTGAACTGTGAACACCAGAAACATAACTCGCCGTAGAAGCAACGAAATAATTTTCAGATAATTAGAAGCATCAATTGAATTCGCTTCGGGCAAAACGCGCCGCCGCTTTCGTAACAGTAATCAATCGTCAGTGACCCATTTAAACAATCCGCACAGCGATCTCGGACCTTCAACTACTCCGCGACGGTCGTATGTTTAGATCGTTGAACTTGTGCACAGACATTTCCCTTGCTCGGGTTCAAAAACCCGCATTAATCTCTGAGTAAGCGGATTATATTCGTCAGGTGAATCACACGGCGGTTGTGACGATTGCGCGACAAACGCGATATCCGCGAAACAAAAAAGAGAAGAAGAAGAAGAAGAAGAAGAAGAAGGAAAGAAACCGTGTGCGATGTGCGACTTTTACATTCCCGGTACATCTCAATAAAATAAGAACGAATTAGCATGAACAGGAAGCATTTAAAAATAAATTCCAATGACCTACATATTCACCAAACCGAATGGTCAATGGTATGGAACGAGTGACCATGAACACAATCTAGAAATTACAAAACGAGAAGCTGTGGGAGGGCCACGGCTAGCATCGACGAAGCTCGGTTAGATCGTTGAACCTAAACTCGACCTTCCTTTCCGTTGTCGCCTGGCCGAATCGATATTCAAGGAGAACCTTGAAAAGGCCCTGCTACCTTCACTCGGCCGGTCGGTATTGAGAGTAGCATAGAGAGACTCCTAAAGGCCTAGAAGTGTCGGAAGAGGCATGGTCCACGGTCAGGAAGGCCGGTGGGGAGTGTCTGTAGGGGGAGTAGGAAGAGAACAGAAGGGGAGTAGTAAGAAACAGCTGGTGGGTTGAACGAGCCACGAGTTCAATGACTGGAGAACGAAGAAGCAAGCCAGGTTTCGAGTTAGGTAGGTAGGTAGGTAGGTAGGTAGGTAGGTAGGTAGGTAGGTTGGTAGGTAGGTTGGTAGGTAGGTAGGTAGGTAGGTAGGTAGGTAGATAGGCAAGCGGAGAGACACGTTTACCTGCGTAGACGCATACGTTCGTCGCGAATACGAGAGTACGCGCGGCGAAAAGCTATCACACCGCGCAACTTTTATCACTGTCTCCACACGCCATGCAATTTCGACTTTCGTGAGCAACGGAATCCGCGGTGACTCACGGTTTCCCTTATTGGCTTATCCGTGTGGATCGTTTTACGCTGACCGAGAACCGAAACGATCGTTGTCAGCGTAAAACGATCGACGCGGATTTCGCGGTGTTTTCCATCGACCCGCGAAACGAGCCTACATCAGCGAGCTTCAGATCGTTGTCTCCTGGACGCGGAACTCTCGCTATAGCGAGAGTAGTCGGACGTCTTTGTTTCCACGGGAGATTTTCCGTGAAGATATTAACCCTTTCCCGAAGGAAAATATCAAGGCGTATTGCGTTGCTGCTCGATCGAATACGATAGTCGTGAGACGTTGGAATTTCGGGACTCAGGGAATCGAGCGAGGCGCACGATTAGGATAACGCTTCCGATGGATATCTTGTAAATTTTTTTTTTCTTTTAGAAGGATCGTATGATTTACGTTCCTGTTTCGGGGGAGATTTGAAGCGGGTCGGATTAAAGCGCGGTGTAAATTTTGTCACCAATTTCGGCGGCACTATTGTATGCGCGATCGAAAGGACGAGTGGGGATGGTTAAAATTCGATGTAAGACATTCGCGAACGGTTGCTTCGATTATTGAGCCTGCCATAACGGTACCTTCGAGCGTAATTTGGGTAGAACCTCCCATCGACTTATACAACCTCGGTTCATTGCCTACTATCTCCCTTCCTGTGCCGTCTCGCGACGCAATCGTTTCCTTTCGTAGACTTCTTTTTCCCTCTTACGAACGACATTGCAACAGATGAAATGCGTTTTTGCCAGCACGGATCACCGTGGAAGGGACGTTTCGATCAATTTTCCTGCTGTTTCGCGCCGCGGAATTTCGGAAGGATCGAAACTGTTCGAGCAACGAATAATTGAAATCGCAGATTTCTCGTTCACGATTGGGGACGAGGAACTTGAACGAGACCGATATTATTTGTGCGAGAGCATTACGCTACCGTGTGCATATGTTGCGAGGTCCAGGTGATACAACGACAGGCCACGAGGTGAAGGGTTAACGTGGCCGCGACAGAACTCTTACGGGACTCAGAATTCGTATTACAGGATTTCAGGCCGACCTACCTACACTGATACGAGTAAACGAGTTCGTTCACGTCCCAGGTATCCGCCTAGGTATCGACATGTGTACAAAGCGTACGTGAATGCCATTGATGGTCCCAAAGTCAAGAGCCACGGGAGGCTCGCTCACGTATCTTGCATAATATCTTACGAGAATTCATAAACCCCTGTATACCGCGTCGCAGTGTTTCCACGTGACGTATAACAGTGGCGAACGAGAAATAGCAGCGAGCAATCCTGCATTGAAAATCATCCGAGTCATCATCCAATTAAATTTCACTCAGGCAACATCGTTCCTACTTGCTAACGAGATCTTTTGTTTCGTCGAATTTCGGGGCATCGGAGGTGAAAGCTTCGTAACAGGAAACGACGACCACGCGAGGATGCGCAACGTTATCAAGGTACCAGCAGTTCGTCAGGTCCGTGCTTATGTAAATGACGAGGCGGGCGAGGGCACTTTAGTCACCGGAATCCGGACTTGACCGACCATGCCATCGCGGGTACCACGAAAGTACCTGGTGGCCCATGAGAGAGTAAACGAATGCGTGTACGTGTACACAGAGGCGTGCAGAAGACCGGTGTGCGTGAACCGGCCCGCGTGTTAAACCATACGTGTAAGCAGGGTTCGACGACCTTAGCTTTTGTTCGTGTCCCAAGTGGCGAGTCCGTCGACGCTTAGTTCGAAAAAATGACAGTGGGCGCCGGTTCTCGGGCCAGCGTCAGAAACCAAAATCCATTCCCGACCGTCCGGTTGGGTAATCGATCGCAACGCCCTTACGTTTACCAAGGTCTTTGCCACCTGTCACAGGAAGAGTATCTCGCTTTCCTACCTGCTTTCCCCCCCTTCCCTGTTTCCATTCGCCGGAGTTCCACTCTTTCTCTTTCCATCCATCTCCTCCTTTTCTCTTTTTCCGTGTCCCCTGCTGCCTCACCTGTGCGCATTTTCTATTGCACACACACACACGTATTTCCCGGCATTGACACTATCCAATTTCCCGGACAGATTTCACAGGTATCGAGTCGCAGCGAGGACTATTACAAATCTTTGGCCGCGCTACATTTCTGTGTTTCGTCGATGGCTGCGATCGATCAGGAGGGTCGATGATCTCGCGGATACGTGTTCACGAAGGTCGTTGAATAATTCGTGCAGGCAGAGACGAGAAGCTAATGCGATCCGGGCGATTTAATTTTTCAGCCTTGTCCCGGCCCGTGCTATTCATCCTTTGAGAAAACTCGTCGGCCCGCGAGTTTTCCAACTAGCAAGGCCTGATAATTGATTTGAGAAAATTGCGACCAACTTTCAATTTCCCCTGACTCCTTCTTTTTTTTTTATGCGGCCAGCTGCTAGATACGTTGCCTAGGAGACACGGTTGTCGTTTTCGTTTTATCGTGAATCTATCGACGACGCGTAACGAAAAAATATGGACAACACAATTAACGGCAGGTCATTTTTTTCTATACGATAATCCCGAATGAAAAGAGGGTGGTCGATTGAACGAAGACGATGGGAAAAGCGAAGAAACGCTCGATGAGTTTAGGAACTAGAAGAACGACGCCGACTGACTCGCGTTCGTTGTCAGTGTGTTACTGACCTCGAGTGACCCTGCTATCGCGACCGTAACTCCGCGTACTGTTAGCTTCCACAAATATATTTATTTTCCTCGTAGATTAACGCTTTCCATATAGACAGCGACAATTTTCATTTCCTTTCTTTAAGCAACATTTGCATTCACAATTCTGCTCGAAGATCTCACACATTCCGATCGAAATTAATCGAATTTGCTATTTCATCGCGATATCGTGAAGCTGAATGCAATTAACGAAAGGGCTTTGTTAATTGCGCGGATAAGATTAGATTAGTTTACTCGTAAACGTTAACGATTTGTTTAGAAGCGTCAGTGGCGCTCGTGATCGTCGATTATACAATCGAATGTATAATCGATCACAGATGCGCAAATTTGTTGGAAAAGGCAGGTAGACGCGTTCGATTCCTGTCTAATCGCCAGTGTGTTACTGACCTCCCGCGACCCTGCCATCGCGGTCGCAACATCGCGCAACGTTTTACCCCGTGCGAATAAATTTGTTACTCGAGCCGCGAGATTATTGTTTCGCTCTAGGGGGGGGGGAATAGAAATTTGCTCGTCCACTCACCTCTTATTGTGCTGGGCATTTTGTCCGAGATTACATATCCTGGTATCCAAAACGGTAGATATACGATTCACACCTCGACGCTTTATGCCCACTAATTTTCACTGATTCGACGATCAATCACAATCGAATTATCGAAACCTCGTGTGTTTCTATGTTTTCGACACTGATACAACTGCACCGACACCCTTGTCGCGTCGTCCACGGTGTTACCTAGAGTCAAACGACGCGCTTCCAACGCATCACGACGACAGGCGCCGTCGTTTTCGCACATTCGCGGCTATCGTGTGTGTCAAACACGCTCACTGCATATCCCTGTCCATCGATCGGTGATATTAACGTTTCTTCTCATATGCACGCGTCCAACCGGTATCTATGCACCTTTTATTTCCTATTCTTGCACCGTGCAATACGACCCGACGATCCCGATGAATTTTCCTCGCGCTTTTCCAACCCTTCCGTGTCTCACGAACAACAAGCACGACGTTCCAAACGATACTTTCTGCTCTTGGTTTTGCAGCAAACAAAAGGAGATCCCTTTCGAATTGGTCCGTTTAACGGCGCGACGAGAATCAGGAGAAACAGGAGTGGAGCTGTTATCGCGCGATAATGGTGCACGAAGAAACGGGCCAAAGTATTCGACGGCAGCCAAACGTCACGAGAGAATCCTGCGAACCTCTTCTTCTCCTTCGATACACTATTTTTCGATCTACCGCCACGACTTGCGTTCCGTTAGTCCCAAGACTTCGGCTCGCACTGGTCCCCCAGGTGACAAAATCCAGCCCAGAAGTGGTCCAACGAAATTACGTAACCGGATGGTTCCTTCGGGTTCGCGGGGCCACGAATGGCTGTTATCTGTTTTGTCCTCTACCCGTGAACCAAGGTTCGGCGGTGGTCCGGTGGTGGTAGCCGGTGAGTGACTCTACCGCGGCGCAGAGATCCACAGGTGCTTGCACGGTACCTCGTACCCTTACCACTACCACCAACCCCTTCCCCTCCAGCGTTCCATAGTCAACTCTTCCGCCTCCACCACCTTCTCTCGTACCCCTACCAAGCTGTACTCTGTTGCGACGGAACCTCTCCACACAGTGGTATCGTCGTCTCACTTCGTTCACTCCTAAAGAGTGTGCACCGCAAGTTCTTCTTCCTTTTCTTCGACCACTTCTTTCCCTCCCTCCCTCCATCCCTCCTTCTCTTCCTCCTCCTCCTCCTCCTCCTCCTCCTCCTCCTCCTCCTCCTCCTCCTGCTCTTCCTTTTCTTCTACTTCTACTTCTACTTCGTCGTCCACGCCGTGCTCCTTCTCGTCTCTTTCATCCGGTTTTTGCTTATCCCCAGGCTCCGACGCGGGCTCTGTTTCTTCAAGGTACACACAGCTTTCTTCCGCGACGTGCTCGTCACTCGGCTGCATCGTTCACCGTTACTCGCGCGGCACCCTCTTCGCATTCCTCCCTTCTTCTTCACGGTCGACGCTTGCACGGGTTCCCCGTTTCATTCGCGACATCTCTGCACCGTGAACGCCCCCCGGGTTTCTTCGTCGCTCGCGCTGGCGGGGAATGTCGCTGTGAAAAGGGAACGCGTTGACGTCCCGTAGATATGTCGGTGAAACAGTTTTTCGTTATGGGATTACGGCGGGACGTGCACGGCTGTACCCCGTTAAGATCTTTCGGGAACACGTGTCACTTGGAAACAGAACGACGGATACTTGACGATTATCGCGACGGACCGCGCGATAGCATTCGACGCTGATCGCTTCAATCCGGCACCTCGCGTTTTCAATTTGGCGCCTCGCCCGCTTCGCGGACTATCAATTTCCCTGGCTAGTTAATTGAGCTTCGCGCGAAGTCAATGATTACGCGATGGAATTAGAATTCAGCGGTCTAACCGCCGATGGATTTTTTTTCGAGTCAACGCCTTAGCAGTACAGTTATTTGTAAAACAACGATACGATTCTGAAGAAGGCCACGCTGATTGCCTAACTAATTCCGAGCGTGCATCGTTCCTTTAATGAATCGTTCGCGTAATGCCAATTAGCCGCGTGAAGGATCATAGCGGTACCAAAATCAGGCGCTGCGAGAGAGAAAAAAAAAAAGAGAGAAACAGAAGTGGAACGAGATACGCAGATTTTAATCTAAATAAGTTGTATATACGGGGGTTACGCCTTGTAATTCGCACACTTTTAATTGTTTTCTTTTAATATTTTAATCATCCCATTTCTTAATTGGTCGCAAAAATCTTATACTTCATTTTTAAATCGCTCTTCACGCCTGCTTGTTAATGCCACGATAAACGTGGAAGCGATGTATCTTGTTCTCAATTTTTTAATTAGCAAAAACTTTGAGGTCTCTCGGTTATTAAAAATAATAACGATGAACAGTTCATTGGATTTCTAATGCGCCTTTCCCATTTGCGTCGAACCCTGCGAACGAACAAATAAATGAGTAAATTTCATCTAGTCAAAGAATCCAACGTAATTCCCGTAAACTTTGCTCCAATTTGTATTCAACCTGACGATTATCTCAATTAGAATCCTGTCTCAACCATGGCCTATCGATGTCCCTGAAAACGATCCTGCCCCGAAGGGTCGTAACTCGCAAACGAACATCCATACCAAACACGTTGCAGCGATCGTTCCGTTCCATTGCCGAACAATAAATTCGATCGAATCGACGGTGGTCACGTGTAGATATATTTAACAAATCCGCAGATATGCAATAATCGGAAAAGCTGAGGAATCGCTGAGGCCAAGCCCGGCCGGCTGCCGGCCGAACGTGAATATTCCGATGGTCATTGACCTCGGGCCGGTCTTTGGCGCCGAACCCAAGGCTAGCCTGGCTCTCGTAAAGTGGGAGCTACAGGTATTTAGTTATAGAACGCTGTACTCAGCGATTTCGGGCAAAATTGTACGCCGATTGTATTGAACGAATCGGCCGCGCGATTAACGGGCACAATCGTGTCCCGCTTGCGCCTGTTACGTTCCTGCGACTCTTTGCACGAAAAAATAAAAAAAGGGAGACGCGAAGCATCGGGAACCCAATTGGTCACGATTGATCACATCGCGCGGCGCGCTGTGTTCCATTGGAAGCCGCGATGATAAAATACCCAGGGACCGTTAGGTATTCGATAGAAGTTGTTTCTCTTCTTTTAGAAATTTATCGCTCGCGACGAACGTGTACACGGGTAATTTTTAATTGAACAATCGTCCGGTCGGCTACGATCGCGATGCCATTCAGATTTCAATTGTGCAATATCCAAAGTCCCCTTGGACGCGAGGTCTGCGCGGAGAGAGAATTGTTTGCAGTTTTAAGAGGATTCCCGCTGCGACTTTAGTTTTGTTTTTTTTTTTGTGCACAAAAATTTGGATCATACGGTGCACGTTGACAGTGGATGATCGTTGATCCCGACCACCATAAACTGGCTGCTGTCGTCGACGGTATTGCCGGAAACGACTTGGGGAACGGCGATCGATTTTAGCCGCGCGCAACCCCATCGCGATGAGCTGGCCACTTGCTATTCGTCGATCTTTCATGAAGAACGATTTTATGCCATTTTTTTTTTAAGATGGAAAGTGTCTACCATTGTCTCCGATCTATCGTCCCGCACTTTTTTTCAGTCATGCATCTGGACACTTTTTAAATCCCACAACGGACTGCTCCTCACTTCCTATCGCGCAAAGACGTTCCACCCGAACGTAATTGCCTCCTTCCTATGTCTACCGTGCTCTTGGGTGAAAAGAGTTGCACAAGCACCAATGATACTACCCCAAAAGCCATTGTTCCCCGTTGCGTCTGCGATTTACCAATTTTCACGTCTCTCGACTCCTGTTTCGGAAAGAATGGAGCAGGTTTATTGCATCTCGTTTGCGAAGACTTTTTCGCACTTCCGGTTCGTAATCCGGCCCGACTTCTTGTCGCTCTGTCCTCTTGCTCGCCTACTTAAACGACCGGGTGAATTATTCTCCCGCTGTAAATAATATCTTCCGCATTGTAATCCCAAGGACATGATTTTCATTCATACTCCCACGTGAGTTGCTAAAAATAACGCGGGGCACTCCTTCCCTCTCTCTATTTTCGTTTGTTCCACGGTATCCCATGTATTATACCTTGCAACGATTACCGGCCTCTCTTTTCCCGAATAGAATTTCATTCAGCAGATGCGCCAGTTAATCGTTTGCGTCCAGATTTTACGAAGGGAAGGATCAAGTTTAAAGTGTGTTTAAAAATTAAAAACTCTGAACTCGCATTATTTTCCATATAATTGCTAAACGCGTCTTATCTGTCCTGTGCGATAATGTAAAGGTTCCATCAATAATTATTGATTACTGCGAACGGAGATCTGTCCCCTAACATTTTTAATTGTTTGCGAACCACGCAGTGTAAAACAGATATCAATCATACATCACCCATCGCCAAAGTCCAATTGCAATATAAGAAGAAATATACTATACATACGTATACATAGATCAACCTTCGGGAAAATAAATTAAACTTTACCTCCATCGACCCTCGTCGGTTTAATTCCCAAGCGTCGTCGCAGCAACTGTATCTCAATTCTCCAATCCTCCCATCTGGATATGTTGTTTGTTACCATTCGATCGGCTATTATGCCTGCAAACAGAAAGAAAGAAAGGAACGCCAGAAATCTGTGTTGCAATGAAAATCGAATCCTACATTTTGTAACACAAGAATGAATTTTCTTCTTACTCGTTTTCTTTATTTATTATGAGGCCATTCGTGCGATGGAAATCGCACGTTTTAAAATACTGTTAACGATGTTTCCCGTATATCATTGACCCAAAGATTAACGCGGTGGATGGTGTTTTGCCTTCGCCGCGCAACAAACAGTGTAAACTTTAATAATATATTTAATACAGCGCCACACAAGCATTACGAATCACGTTAGCCCGGGACTTGCCATGTCTGACACGGGGAAACACTTTCCCTGTGAAGTCGTCTATCGTAATAGATTCCTCCGGTTGCAACAGTCCCCCCCCCCCCGAATGATGTAAGCAAAAGTCCGTGAAGCGATGTATCTCTTACCACATCGACGAGTCGATGACTTCCTAAAAATGAACTCACGGGTTGTGAAATGCCCTTCACACGAAAAAATCCTGCCGCTGTGACCCTGGCAGAGTAATGGTTGCGTCACAGATTTTCTTCGGGGCTGCCGTTACGTTACTCCAGTCCTTGACGTTTCAGGTTTAGAGTCAAGAACCTCGACTTCGTGCCTCTACTTCGACAAGCGGCTCTCGTCCACGGCGGTACTACCATCTTTCTTCGAATAAAGCGAACGTGCGTCCAGGTGCGTCAACATTCGTGTATACACGTCGTCGTACATAGGCGTAGGAGTCGCTTAAATAGGTATCCTATTGTTTGCTAAGCACGCACGGACATTTCTTCTTTTTCATATCGAACTCCGATCTTGAGTTTCTGTCTCGTTACACCACGAACATCGCACCGATTGTTGTACCCCCGTCCATTGTCCGCTCTACGATCTCCGCGATGCTTAATTTTATTGATCGATGATCGATCATCGAAGACCCTGCGGGGCCAGAAATAGCCAGAATTATGACACCTTCGTTCGTCTAACGTGGTCTGAGGCAATCGGGTTCCCACGTTGACGCAACCCTTTCCTTCCTGATACCGGCCAGGCGTTCGTTGGTACCATTATTGGTTCAACAAAAGTTCATTGTCGAGTCGAACAATTAGCCCTCGATAATCTCTGATCGCGAACGAAATGATCAACGCGAATGGAAATTGCCCGACGCCGCAAGCGTGCAATTGAATTCGTTAACAATAATCCCCGTTGAATTACCAACATCGAGATCGAGCCTGTATTCGTCATGAGAGCTCGTAACTCTACCAACTCCGCCGTTCATGCCAATTAGCCGCAATTTAAGTAATCAAGACCGTACCTGTGCCCGACAGTATCCTGACAATTCGCCGGATAAGAATTCATAAATAAACGACGTAGATATGTCGGTAACGAAGTCACGATTTTAGTAACGGAGGGCCGTTCTCACCCGCGCGCAACGATTATCCAATTTCTTCATCACGCACGGTTACATCCGCGGAATGAATAAAATTGGAACAAAGCTTTCTCGCGATTGTTCACGATTTAATGACGATACACGCTGGATGCACGCGGCCTCTGAGACCTCTCCATTTAAACTTGCTCTCGCGTGGCCGCGTGTTTACGATCGATGATGCACGTGGGTGTGCAACAGAACGAAAGTACCGGTTGCAGTTCGCGGACACCGAGACGTGATGCATCAACGGAATGAACTTCACCGGAGTCGAGAAAGCCAGCGACATTGAAATGCTCGTTTCACTTCGCGGAATTCAAGATCGCAATTGTCGAGGAGGCTGTCAAAAATCGATCAGCGAATATTAGTTGCACGATCCTGCGCGAGCCGAACGTTTCTACAGAGTTTCAACAATATTTTCGACGGTTCGAATCGCCACGAACTTGAAGGCTGGAGCCTCCCCTTTACATAAACTGCTTCGAAGCTAATCTGGGAATGTGTGCCGCTGGCATTAGAACAACCCTCTGTTTCCCACCCCGTATTCTAATACAAAGGGGTGTTCGAAAAAATCCAATTCGGAGGCGTGGAGGTAGGGACTTCGCCCTTTAAGACGAGCCCAAGCAGACTACTCTACGACTTGTTTTCCACAAAGTTACAGCAGTTCGGAGATCAACAATTTCTCGGTGAACATGTACCGGCCCTTTAATTTTGTGGAGGGTTGCATTTATCCCCGAAAACGTATACGCATATGGAGTCTGTGCAGCAGGTTCAGAACACCCGAAGAAAAGCTCGAGATTCCTTGGGAAGGAGAGATGTACATTTCGTAATAAAGCTGGGGATACCAAAAGCCCCCGACATCGTAAACCACACTTAACTCCCCAAAATTCTCAACGGTACCTGCGATCTGCCGTAAAGCGATGAAAATCGATGGGGCTGGAATAAAATGGGGAGAGGCAGCGGTACGGGCATGGCGTCTCCGACGCGGAGGGTTACTTCTAGCCCTATTGGCCACTCTATCTGTGAATCAA
The DNA here is from genome assembly GCA_963667235.1 of Nomada lathburiana. Classification (NCBI taxonomy): domain Eukaryota; kingdom Metazoa; phylum Arthropoda; class Insecta; order Hymenoptera; family Apidae; genus Nomada; species Nomada lathburiana. The sequence continues at coordinate 14,092,359 of OY763903.1, read as the reverse complement.
GGTTCTCAGGTACGATCGTGTGCGTGATCACCTACACAGCATGTATAATGTATGTGGGCGTACGATAGAATAAAGGTACCGGACGCGGGTTGTACGAATACCACGGGAGTGAGCAAACGAACGGCCTGCAACGGTAAAACGTAACCGTTGTACCCCCGACCGCGAGAGGCCTTCGTGAGAGCAGGTTGGAGAGGGATCGCAATGATGTAAGAAAGAGGGACCAGGAGGGCCCGATAGTGCATGTAGTAGGGGAAATCGACGATGTAACACTGCCACATAGCGGTACAGCATCCCCACCGTTCGTAAAATCATCCTTCGAGGTTCATGGACACTCGTAATTCGTGGTTATCGTGTGTATGGAGCCGATGATTTCGTCTTTCTCCTATCTCTCTCTCTCTCTCTCTCTCTCTCTCTCTCTCTCTCTCTCTCTCTCTCTCTCTCTCTCTCTCTCCGCGTGTGTGCGTCTCTCTCCCTTTCTTCTTCTCCTTCTTTTTCCCTTTCACCCCCCTTTCCATCCTTTCTCCCGCGTCACATTTCTTTCATTTCGAATTTCTATGGAACAGTGGGACCGGTATTATCGAGCAATAGCCCCCTGAACCGGTACTTCATGCCGGTAATCTTATCTATTAAAGCAGTCAATACATTGGCGGCTCGTTTTGTTCTATTAGCGGTACTGAGTCGTGCATCGTGGTCCCCGATCGCGATGAATCACGCATTTTTCACGGGACACTTCGCCGCCGGAGCGTAGGTGGTTACTTTCGCGATGGGAGGACTGAGACGAATGGTTGATGGGCCTCGATTGTTTAGGAACCGAACTGCGGGACGCGGGTCGGAGATTTTTGTAATGCGAAATTTTAATAACACAGCGTCACCTCATTCTCGAAATTATTTTTCACCGTTCCGTTTTTACGATACGCCGCGCCACGACCGGGCGCTCGGGACTCGTCGTTTTATTATAAAGATCGTTTCCATAGCGTACGACCATTTCCCATCGATGGTCGTCCACGTGTAAATGGAACCGTAAAACGATTAAGAAATGGAAGGTGGCTATGGGCGTGCAAGAATGTTTCACAAGCGGCAGAGACGTGAGATGACAAATACGTATTTCGACAATCTTCGACTCCGCTTCCTGCCAGTGAAACCGAGCGCAAAGATTAGGTAACATTACAGTTGAATGAGCGACGCTTTACACGCTCCTCTTTTTTCGGATTTTCTACTTGCGCAAGGCCGTTACCCCCGATGCAACCAATTTAACGTAATCCTATTACGATTATTATTATCATTACTGTCGTCGCAAAGTGTTAAACGGTTAATTAATTACGAAACCCGCACGCCCCGAATCTCCGTATTTTCAATAAAACAAATAAAAAAATCAGAAAAATTTCGATGGAACAGAGCGCGATGCACAATATAGAAAGCGAGCTGCGTAAAACGATATAGGGGGGAGACCGCAACGAAGACCGTTGCAACGTGTAATTTCGGGCATGGCCCGATATTATTGATGAGTTCGATTCGTCGAATCGATCAAGAGCAATATCCCAACGGTGCGGTATACGATCGGCACGAGACGGGATGAAGGGGAATTGCAACGCCCACGGCAATCAGCGGTACATTGCACTCCATGGTAACGGCCTGCACTGTGCAAGTATGTATAACAATATATGTTAAATAACAGGTTTACGTATAAACAAGCGGAGTTCGGCAATCGAAGTGTATGCAGCACCGACCAAATTCACTTGGAGCGAACGAACGGCCGAGAAACATTTGATTGCCTGTCCAGTTATTCACATAATTTTTCCGTTTTTCCCCTCACTCAGCGTGCGTGTTGAACGCGCGTAAAAATTTGCATCACTCGCAAAGATTGAAATGAACGCACTGTTACGTTACGAAAATCGTAACCGCGATTTAAAATTCGTTTTCTCCCAGTATTGTTTCACTGGGAGGAAAATAATACCTCGAAATAATTGTTCGTTCGAATCAGCTTACACATTCCGAGTGCGATGATACGAATTCGGATGGACGTTCATTCGCCAGGAATTCCTCATTCCTTTGCGCCAACATCGATTAACGGTCTATTTAAATAACATTGAACAAGCACCGCGGCCGGATTCGGTTGCTTGTTCAAGATACGGATTAATTGGAAGCCCCGTGTGCAAATAAATAATTATGGAATACATATCGGGCGAATTTCAATGCATCGACGCAAATCAATCTAACCAAGATGTACAACACCGAAATCCCCGTGCACGATAAAATTGGAGTTTTCGGTCTTGTAATTATCGTGACCGATTGATGTACGTGTACATGTTCTTATTCAATCGTACGCGAGGCTAATAAAAATCGCGATTTGCAAAATACGATGACGAGTGCTGGAAACAATAAACTACAACTACAATACAAAATACAAAAGCGAGCATAGTGACAAAGTAGTAACAAAGAATGGCTCTCCATCCAAAGGATGCAGAGCCATTGGTAGTTGCCCTCTTGAGAGACAGTTTGTCGGGCCTCTTCGGCATTTAGCCTCTTCTTTTCTTCGAGCGCGATGCCCGCTGAAACTTAGTCTAGGCTCGAGGCTCTATTCGCAAAAAATAAAATAAAATAAAAATCTAAACCGCGTAACTAAATGGAACACACGTGGACGAATCACGACCAAATACAATCGTAAAAATTGCGATTACGGAAAATCGCAAAGATTACGATTAAAATTGTAATGGATCTTCGCCTGCACGCGCAGCCTCGAGCATAACGCAACACGTTCGTTTCGGAGTCAAATCGCGAACGCGACCGCGAGAAATTCGAAAAATCGATAGGCAAAACCAGAGGCGAACGCATTTTCGTTCGCGCCACAGCTTCACCGTCGACTTTTCAAATCAGATTTCCTGAAACAGGTTGAACACGCGAAATATTGCCTACCCGATCAGAGACTGTGTCAACCTGCCCGGCCCTACCTACTTATGTCTATCAATCACACCAGAAAGTATGCTACCTATCCTACCTAGTCCTATATTTAAAAAATGGCAAACAGGCACACCAACACACGACACTCCACGGTTCTCACTCAAATACCCGGGTGCAAGGGCCTACACTAGAGAGACGTCCCGGGACGCCTCCGACACCCGAGCTTGGCATACAATCATTCACACTCTAAGGGTACGTACCATTTCCTGAAATCGGCTGACAAAGGCTAGCGACCATTGCGCAAATGTGCGTAAACGTATATGCTTGTGCATTACTTTCGTGTAAACTATTAATTGTTAAAATATATTGTACGTTTTCTTTCAACCAAGTATACATACTTGGTTCGTACAGTACTCTATCGGTTGCCATGTTTTCATAATTGATTATGGTATTCAATTGTAAAACATATTGGTAAATACGTTTATAATTTGTTATCAAATTCCCGAGCCGACGCAATTCCACGGCCTAACCACATACACACACAGTGTGGAAAATACGTCGTGCACGGTACACTAGCAAATGTCAGCCGCCAAACATTGTTATTTTAAAAACTATACGATCATCGTGCCCATTGCCTTTCACTCACCCAAGTAGCACCTGGGCACGTGAGTGACTTCCTGGCAATGAACACGGAAGGGGTTAAACCTGAAAATCCTGATCTAAAAAGATGATTAGTACGCGTAAAATTGCAATAGCTAATAGTATATTTTATTTCCAATCTCTTTAAAAATGACTCGACTTTGTAATTTATCAAATATCAATAAAGACTCGAAAATGACTGACAAATAATTTATTTATTAAGAGAAGTGACTGTCATTACCAGCTGAATTTACTAGAATAAGTAAGGCAATTGAGAAATAAATGCATTTAAATATTTAATCGGAAAATGAACAAGCTATTAAAATAGCCTCAGGTGATTCTTTAATCGAAGCAAATTGTTCAAGATAGATACTCCGATTTGAAAATCTACCCGTATACAAAGTGCCTTCTTGTACGTAATGTGTAATATATTTAATACGAAAAGGACTCGACTATAGCATACGAAAATTAATATTAATGCTGATTTTGATATACGTATCGTTATATTTATTCGTTTTAATACATGATTACTATAATCATGAAACACTTGCAGTAACGAAGTCGGAGGGTAGCCGACTTCTGCACTGCTCAACAGTGAAAACAAATTTCAGTTGATCATAAGTGCAGTTATAAATTTAATATACAATGTCCTCAATATATGTATATACATTTCTTCAATGTATTTATTAATATCATCATGTATTTTTATAGAAATGGAGGAACCTACGTGAACAGCGCTTATTTGATCTAATATTTATTTGAATGAGAAATATTTCTATGGTTAATATTTTTCTGTATTAAAAAACGCGGAGTACAAAAAGGCACATCTAACCTCGTATAAGAAATAATACACAAGAAAATATTGGCGGTCACTATGCTCGAATAACTACTAAAAAATACAACCAGTCACCCGTGCCGTTTCGGACCAATCGTCCTACGGCATGATTGAGGACCGGAGGAACCAAAACGCATGCGACTCACCAACTCGTTGATTGTAAGACTCCACTTTCGCGATTGAAATAATTCCAAAGGAGCACAGCTGCTCTGATAACGGTATTAAAATCTAGTACGCGAAAAACACTGACTCTACAATCGCGTGTAGGTAATGTGTAAACAAAAATATAAGCAAAGAGCCACATGCTCTGGAAATACTAGAAAACTGCGGACCAAACACTGACTCCACCGACCGCATTGCACGCAGTCACAAAATTTCTGAAAGAAAACATGTTTATCCTATCGAGTGTTTGTTATCATTGATATGCATGAAAAATATGTAAATACCCACGAGAAATATGTAAATATGCATTAACAAATATATAAACATGTATTAAAAATATGTAAACATGCTTTAAAAGTGTGTAATATGCATTAAAAGTACGTAAATATGCATTAAAAGTATGTAAATATGCATTAAGAGAGCGTACATATGCACTGGAAATATGTAAATATGCATAAAAATATGTAAACATGTATTAAAAAGAAGTAAACATCCATTAAAAGTATGCAAATGTGCATTAAAAGTGCGTAAATATGCATTTAAAGTTTGTAAATATGCATAAAAATATGTAAACATGTATTAAAAATATATAAACATGCATCAAAAATATGAAAATATGCAAGTGTGCATTATAAATTTGCAAATGTGCAAGAAAAATATATAAGATTAGCAATACATTTTATGATTATTGTGACATACCACAAGAAAGACATATACAGGGAAAAAACATATGCAATAACTTGTTGCATATGTTTTTAAATGTAAAACATAAAAACAGATATACCAATAGGGCTTTCTATTTTGCACTTTATGCATAATGCATATGTTTTTATGTTTTACATTAAAAAACATGTGCATTATGCATAAAGTGCAAAATAAGAAATCCTATTTGGTCTATATGTTTTCTATAAAAATATGCATTTGCATAAACATTCCAATTCCAATAACTCAATTGTGATTAATATGGAAAATCAAATTGCTTTTGAAAATATTTTAACTGTTGTTGTTTCACCTTCGTATCCGTCTCAGATCATATAAAACCAATATGGAAGAATGATTAAAAGGCTCACATACAAACACCTTAGTTGCAATGACTTATTTCGCGTCATTATAGCCATTGGCTTACTCTATTCCGTCCAATCAACACTCTCCACACACCTGTAACAAAGAGTAACAGAGAAATAAAACAAATGCACCAAGGTAATGTTAACCGTGATATATTAAAGCAACAATTCGTCTCGAATTCTATAGCAAACGTGCGCATTCGATTTTTAAACGTACAGGCACGCTCACGTAACAATTGTATATCGTGCAAGATTTATACGTGGTAAGAATGATAATTTAATCCAGATGTATTACTAGTATTCGTACGATTCTACTTATTTCTAGAAGAAATTTGAGAAATCCTTACCTGTCAACCAGATCGTTCGACACTTCGGCATGAATTGGCGCCATTATGGTGCTGCGCAATTCACGGCCATCGGCGCCGCGTTCCCGCCAATTCCGATTCGATTCTCGATGCAAACGAATGAGACGCCATTGAACAGAATCCAACTGAAATTGGAGATAAATGTATTAAGAGTCGCCCATATTATAATAACATTGCTAGAAACTGCGGAATATATTGCAAGGGAATGAAATATAGAGCTGAAATACTCGATATGCATGCTCGAGTTGCCAAATATGTGCATAGACGAGTCGTTACGAAAATGCACGCCACGAGGTGTGCTTCCGTTCACTGCACAATACTTTCTTAATTTCTTGCAGTATATTCGTCAATATCAACAAAGAAACTACAGAAAACTTGGCAGACAGGGAAGGGAGTAACAATGTTTATACATTTTTTTGCCTTCAAGAATATATTAGACTATGTGACATACCTTTATACGACGAACACTCTGAACACGTCAAATCACTACGAGATCCTTTGGGCGAAAGATCGCGATGTTCGAAATAGATTGCGCTAATTGGCTGGAAACTGAGCGGGTGGTGGGGGGTGTGCTTCTTTGTTTAGGCGGGTGTTTTTTGAATATCCTGTCGAATTTAATATTTTATATTACAAGTGTTACAGTATAGATATTAGTCGAATAGTGGGATACAAGTATATTTATTAGTAATAATAAACACGTATGTGGCATAGGATGTTTGCAATATTTGTTACCTTATAGAATAAGTAAACTATTTCCGTCAAACTAATAATTGTCTTACCTTAACTTTATTTAAATTACATGTCCTATCGTAGTGAGCATTCAGATGGTTTTTTAGAATCTTTCGACACTTTTTAGAATCTTTCGACACAGACACCCACGAGATATAAGAATTCATGTATCACGTCTGTAGAAATTGCTTCCCTCATTCCCCCCATAGCATTTACATATGCATATTTACATAATTGCACGACTCCTGCCCCTAACCCTACTTCAGTAAATAACAGTGCTTCGACTGATCACTGTTCGAGAGTAGAGGACGCTCAAATCAGTGTCGGATTTGTTAGTCGGTATGGCAGTCACGTTGTCTGATGGTAAGGTTCTGCTAAAATGATAGAAGACGTACTTGTTCCACTGTGGATAATTGAATAATACTAGAAGTTCATCTCATTCAATTGTACAAACATCCTTTACCAATTGAACATAATTGTTCAAATATAAATTAAATGAAAATTTTGAAAATGCGATTTTATTTCTTGGCAAATATCATTTAAGTAGCCTGCGGAAAAAATAAAAGTATGTATGCGATTACTTGAAAGATGTGGAAACGAAATAGTATTTAGTTTGTAAATCAAGATTTATACACGAATTATTTAAAGATCGAGTGTATTATAAATTTGCTTACGGTTCTGCTTAGCTTTTAAATAGTAGATTCTAAATAGATTTCAAGATAGATTGGAGTAATGCAAGTAGATTATTATACAAGTATAATTACTGAAACGTTTGCGCAGAATTATTAAAAATTATACCTCTTTTAATACGCTATAAGAATTAAAAAAACGAAATTAATTCATAAACGCTGATTCATAGAAAAATATAACAACATTGATGCACAGTAATATTAATGCATAATTATTTATATATATATATTTTTGTTTTTTTTCTAATATTCTTATCCTCAATTCGATGCAATACTGTAGTATGTATGCAACAGAAATAAATAAATAAATATAAATTGCGGTAACATTGAAATGATTTTAAATAATAGTTAGGACCTGCGATCGCAATAGAAATATGATGATTGAACAGGCGACTAGCATTCAACAAAATTAATCGAAGCTTCTGTAGGATTGAACATCGGTAGTCCCTTAAGATCGCAAAGCTTAGTCACAGAAATTGTCCCTTGCTCTGTCTTGGTCTTCGGGTACGCTTGCGCTAAAGCATCTAGTACTTAGCGCGTCTCTGTATAAAAGCGGCCACTTGTTGAACGACTTGCATTCCACCGATTCTCTTCCACCGTGGATATATCTGTTTTTTCGAAACCCTAAAAACTGTCCTCCGTGTTCCCTGCAAAAGTGTTACAGTCAAGAAGTTCAACTCTCTGCGCCTCCTTCAATCGTTCCGAAGCCTGCTGCCATCGCTCATCTCGTAGGACTCGAAGATTTTAAAAAGGTCAGATTTTTGTGCACGTTCTTTCATAATTATAGCATTCCTATTTTGTACATTCTTTTTTTGCGTTGAAAAAAATCAGCTGGAAAGGTTCGAGAATATTTTTGCAGCACGTTAAAGGGTATTTTCCAATCGAATTATTGTAGTCGATGCTCTTTGAATTTTTGCAACCTCAAAGAGGAATTTATATGCACATATGTGTGCAAGAATATGTCATTTTCCGATTCGCAAATTTAATAAAAATCGTACGGCTACTGCGCCAACTTTGATAATCCAAAGGCAATTCAAGGATTGCCCAAATCAATGTTACTGTCAGGAGAAATTCTATGGACCGCTATTCTATTCGATAATAATAATGAGAAATAAAAATTACAAAACAGACCTGCAGTCAATAGCAGTGAATAAGTTCGTAATTACAGTATACGAAGCTTTACATGAAACAATGAAAGTATAATTTAAAAACTCTCTCGGAATTAAGCCGATACATCGTGTTTGGGCGACGACGCTGAACAATTTTTCATCGGTCAATTTATTATAGATACAATTAATAGGGAAAGTGCGACGGGGAATACTGACTATCTGACACGTGCGATTACTATTCCTCGATTAAATCGCGAATCGGTACCGGTCGCTGGTGAGTCGTGTCACACATAAGCAGTCGGCATCGCTGATAAATCCTTCGAATCGCGCACGAATACTGAAAGCTACGGGAAATTACAAAAGTCGGAAACGGAAACGGTGGAAGGACGAGCTTTTAATATCGTTGAGCGTCATTCTGGCTTAAGCTCGAGATCCTCGTGACTGTCGATGTTCGATTTTCCATTCTGCGCCCATACGGATCTTTTATTTTCTTGGGAGCAATCAGTAAGCGATAACGTCCCGATCATTCGCACCCTCGACAGCTTTTCGCGTAATTCACAATATCTCGCCACTCGTGAACGCAAAAATAACTATCATTTGTGCATTTAATCATTATTTTCCAACCAATCTCTATAGTAATATGTGCACGACGTTATTCGATCTGGTAAAACAGCTTTGAAGAATTTCATATCACAAGAAACGAGGAGCCATTCAGTCGATTTGCGCTATGCATCATTTAATTAGCCAGTCGAGCACGTACTGCGCGAAATCAGCTAACTTGACCAGTCTGTTGTCTCGACCTGACCCAAAACTATCTTCCATTAACATAACTTTTCGCTACACATCTGGGCAAGGACGCAAATACCACTGCATTTCTCCGATACCCGCAAGTGAGATCCTCTGTTCCTCGAAACAAGATTAAGTAATGCCTGTCCATTCGACTTACGTACACCGGTGCGACATAAGCCATCGCGCGATTCCTCTGATGGACTCGACTGACCATCGATATAAACTGTATCGAATTGTACTAGCCGCGAATGATAAAGGTGTTCGCGTGAACGCGAGAAGATGCAAAGGGAAGGTCAGAGCGGATAGGTGAATCCAGGAAAGCTTGCGATCTAGTTCTAGGCCGCGGGGAGCCTTGTGACACTAGCCTAATAAGCTCTGGGCCCATGTGACAAGCGATCGATGATGAATCCGTACAAATCATTCGCGGCAACCTATCGTAGCGTTAAAGTTCGACGCTAGGTCAACACGCATAGGCCAGCTAAGCGTATCTGCCGGACGCGGCTCGCTCGTTCAAATCCGCTGCGACGTACCCCTAAGCTTCCGCGTAACCCGTCGCGAGTTCCACGATTCCGGTCGCCCACGAATTTGGATTCGACACGGTGATATCAATCAAACGACACCACATGCGCCTGATACGGTGCCATCGAAATTTCGAGATTTGGCTGTTGTGAGGATCAACGGTGAGCAAATCGATCGACGCGCGAGGATCTGGGGGCGGAGTGCGGCGATCGTTAAACGGCACGCCGAACGATTTACCGATACTGTATACACGTCGTGCGATTTGCCATTCGAAGTTCGAATCGAGAACGAGCAGCTTACACGAACGTGCATGCATTATTTTTGTTACTATAAGTTGTACACATAGAGATGGCTATTACAGTGCGACAACTGTTTTCGTTACAGATAATATGAATCTAGAAGAGTACCGCGAACATGGTGAGTAACAAGAATGCACTTTCTCACTGATGCATGGTTAATTTGCGTTCGTTTCATCGTGGTGATATAATTTTGTAGACGAACGGTGAACGATAGCGTGCTAGTATAAACGTCCACGATTGTTGCAATCGTCTTACACGAATCAACATCTAAGCATGAAACAGTGATCCGACGATACCCCATCGGATACGTTTCTTGGTATTAAAACGATGCCAATAAAGAGGGATCACTGTAGGGGGAGGGGTGTAAGTCTATGGGAATTTTATGGATTCGATACAGTTTCCAATACGGGCCATGCTAGAATTCCGTCCTCGCAATCCAAGCCTCTGAATCCTAGATAAAGCATTCGTACGGGATTTCCCTTCCTCCTTAAATCCAATTTCGCAACGGAAAATAGATCCCTTTGTCCATCCCGTGTTTCAAACGTCAATAAAATTGACGTTTATACAAACGTACGTTACATTCCGAACTTTGGTCGAAAATGCTAAACCCATAATACACGGTCGAGTCCCGTTGTCGCAATAAAAAAGAAGTTACAGTGACCGGATTTGCGTCGAATCGCGTACGAGCCGTGACTTATAGGGACTGTTAAGTAACACGAAATCGAATCACATTGTCGCGCGTAATGTAAATCAACAAAATCAATTGGGGAAAGAACAAGGGCGTTATTTGCGGCGACGATTGAATTCACGGGGGGCGGGGGGGTTTCCCTGCCAATACACTCAAGACCGGTGACCCTCGAGTAAAGAAAAATCGGGGACAATCGGTCGAAGGTTTCTCGTTTCGAAAATTGTCATTGGTCTTGACATTTTTAATCGGCCCCGCGAATTCGTTTAATTGAACCCTCGAGCGATTTTATCCTCCACGGAAAACGATACAATTAAAGGTGCCAGGATTCTTTCACAGCGTAACGAACTTTTCCCCCGTCGTGAAATCGTATTGAAATATGTGGACGCGATTTCAAATCACCAGGAAAAGAAATGGTGGACTACATCGCCGATTATCTGGCGAACATCAGGACCAGACGCGTTTACCCGGCCGTCTCACCTGGCTACTTGAGAAACGTTCTGCCCGCCTCGGCGCCAGTAGACGGCGAGTCCTGGGAGGACATATTCGCAGACATCGAGAAGTGCATCATGCCAGGTGTGACGCATTGGCAGAGTCCCCACATGCACGCCTATTTTCCAGCCTTGAATTCACCTGCCAGCCTGCTGGCCGACATGCTGGCCGACGCGATCAATTGTCTTGGATTCACTTGGGTAAGAACAACGATCCGAACACCAGACGCGAAAGAAAACGGGCGTCGATGCTGTTCATTAAATTCCCTACTGTTCGACGCTGAACTTTTTCCATCCACCTGTAACTGTCCCGTTCGCGATCCATCGATACATATTGAATCAAAGAACTTTCAATATTATGAATGGAAGATTGGCAAGCGGGAATAAAGGGGCGCGCAATTATTGGAATGTTTCGTAAGGGATGGTAATAGCAGTCTCCGTTCTGGATTGGAAGCTTCCTCATAAGCTAAGTTCCGAAGTTCAGCCATTCAGCGCCAACGTTTTGTCTGCCGCTGTTAATATGCGACTGTGCTGCTAATGAATAGTAAAACGGGGGGCTTCAGTCGTTTATCATGGAAACTCGATTCTGTGTCCACGAATACGCTGATACATATATATATGAAACTATTCGTAGCATTTTTAACAAGTGCCATAACATTCAAATGAAATGGTATACTTGTATCGCGACGGAAGACCGTCGCGAGGCTTTAACAATTGTATATTTTCAAAGGCCTCGAGTCCTGCTTGCACGGAGCTAGAGACCATCGTGATGAACTGGCTCGGTAAAATGATTGGCCTACCGGAGGGGTTCTTGCATCGTCCAGGTGGATCCGGTGGCGGTGGTGTGATACAGACAACCGCGTCAGAAGCCACCCTCGTTTGCTTACTGGCGGCAAGAACCAGAGCCATTAGAGACGTGCAACAAAATGAGCCAGACCGTTTACCAGCTGAGATTAATTCGCGGCTTGTCGCCTACTGCTCCGACCAGGTACGTATATCCACTTTGGACTCATTTTTCTTGTCGAATCTTTTCCCCAGAGCTTTTTAAGCGTGTTCCTTCCTCGGATATTTTAAAGCCGTATGCTCTTCGCGTCATTATTGCTCGTTTATTTACGCCACGGGCTGAAACACTCCACTTCGGCCGTTCTTTTATCGCTTCGTCCACGACACTTTTGATTGCCGAGGGAATTTTCGATCCCCATAGAGTATGGAGGATCGTTTAATTTGTTTTACGTGTCGCAGGCTCATTCCAGTGTGGAAAAGGCTGGATTGATTGGCTTGGTACGAATGAGGTACATCGAGTCCGACGAGGAACTCAGTATGAGAGGGGGGACGCTACTCGAAGCAATAACGCACGATAGAGCTGAAGGTCTACTGCCCTTTTTTGTGAGTATTAATATTCATAATCACGAGCTACCAAAGACGGTCAAATTATACGTCCAACGCCAAATATTTGTCTCTGTTTTATTAAAAGTATGCTAGATTTAATTTTCGAATCTCTGCTGATTGCACAAAATTTTCCTATTTTTATGAATTACGTTTTGTAATACCGTGTACAGGAATATCGTCTATTCAAGGAAAATATGTGAGACCTATAAGTCCCCTATACGGTATAGGGGTAGGAAAAAGCAATCCATTAGAAAGTACATGCGTCTTCTATTTGCAATTAATATCATCAGAACGGATATCGGTATTGTAAAATAAAATCTTTGACCCGCCAATTAACCTTGTCGCAGTTGCAAGTAGTTACAGTAAAAAAAAAGAGGGCAGAGACAATGTTGGAAGGCGGATCGTCTTTTCGCTAGTTGGTCCCTCGGGACGTCGACTTTCGATCCTTATTTTTTAAACGAGCAGAATAAAGTACGGAAAAGCAGATTTCATTGTTATATGATGTGAGGTTGAAAATTAATTTTCATCGCACAAATGAGAGGTGAATTCAAGGGAGCAATGCTATATTGCTAAAAGCTCCCGTAACACTTCAAATGCAAAGTATTCAATTATTCGAATCTATGTTTTTATTTATTTGCAAAGGTTTGTGCTACCCTGGGTACAACCGGGGCGTGTGCTTTTGACAATCTTAAAGAAGTTGGTCAAGTGTGTAAGTAAAATAATTTCCTATACAAAGCAAAAATATTAAAAACTGCAAACTACGATAACGTTGTCATTATCAACTAAACATATAAATACCTAAAAACCCAAAATATAGTTTATACTAAAGCTTAAGCTTTGCTGTTTTAAATGTTTCATACGCTTTAGCCAAAAAATTTAAGTTACCAATGAGACCTTAAAACGGAATAGAATCGATCGCTAAAACGTTATCCGTTTATTCGATTTTGTCAACGTTTCCTGTAACAGGTGAACAAAATGGGCTCTGGTTGCACGTGGATGCTGCCTACGCGGGCAGTGCGTTCGTGTGCCCCGAATTTCGTGGTTGGCTTCAAGGAATAGAATACGCCGATTCGATTGCGTTTAATCCTAGCAAGTGGTTAATGGTGCACTTCGATTGCACTGCGATGTGGTGAGTAGCGAAGGAAAAGAAAAGGAAAATATCATGTTTGTTCTAACGAAGTTAGCTGACATTTTTATCGCCGATGAGCGAAATCTACAGATCGTGGGATGACAGCGTGTTAAAGGGGAAATTTGCAAATGCGCAAATCGCTGAAGATCCGATAAATTCATAAGCGCGGGACATTATCATCTGTCGTTCTCTTTCTCATGGCTTATAGGTTGAACTGCGGATGCAAAATCGGCTTTTTTCATTCTTCCTGCAATTTCCGTCGAGTCGTTCGTTTGACCCGACATAATTCGCAATCTTTAAGATCGATGTTCGAGTGTCTGTTAAGGCCGATAGAGCGAGAAACGAATACGATTACGGAGAATTTATAATAATATTTCATAATTAATTGCCTTTGAAATTATTTTACATTCCGAAAATGTTTCATCGGGATACAGTTCTAAATCAAATTAATTCACCGATGATTCCCGTTCAATTAAGACACAAATTGCTGTGACATTTCAATATTAATAATTCATAGCGTTCAAATGAATTGTCATACGATGCAGAAAATTGAAATGAATCGATACGTACGAGGTTATTGATGGAACAATGAATTCTGAACAATTTTTAATGGTACTTTCAGGGTAAAAAGTAGCCAAGCACTGCACAGAACTTTCAACGTGGATCCGTTGTATTTGAAGCACGAAAATTCAGGTAACGAAAGAATAGAATTTTGTTCAGCATGAAAAGTGAATCGAAACATTTAATTGAATAAGGTGTCTCGTTTATCCGCAGGCCTTGCGATTGATTATATGGTAAACTAGTCTACAAGTTGTAACAGATATCACCTACTTCCTACATTATTTGGCAACACGTGTGAAATATTTTTGTTCATAATTTCAGCACTGGCAAATCCCGTTGTCAAAGAGATTCAGGGCATTGAAATTGTGGTTCGTCATTAGGAATTACGGAATCACCGGCCTTCAGAAGCATATACGCGAGGTTTCTATTACGTCATCTATTCTAAGTATTAGTATAAGCGAATACTTGTGAAACTTGCAATAATCATTCTTAATTCAACTTGGTTTACAACTTCAATGATGGTGCTTCAGTAGAACAAAATCGAAAATTATTATCGCTACCAGTCTAAACTTTAATTGCCTGCTGAAAATGTTGCGTCTACGAGCTGTATCCAATTTGTTCCCTTATGCATTAATTCAATCGCGATTTTCAGGGCGTCAGGCTCGCACAAAAATTCGAGGCGCTGGTTTTGGCCGACGCGCGTTTCGAAATCCCAGCAACGAGGCATTTGGGCCTCGTCGTATTTCGTCTTCGTGGTGAAAACAGTTTAACGGAGCGACTGTTGAAAACAATGAATTCGAAGGGGCGAGTGCATTGCGTGCCAGCCGCTTTGCATGGAAAATACGTAATTAGATTCACCGTCACGTCGACCAAGTAAGTTCCGGGCGAAATTTCACGACGGATATCTCAAGACCTTCTTCACAGTGGATTAGTTATGAATTGATACTTCTTGATCTTTCGTCGCGCGTCTAGCACTACCAACGAGGATATATTGAGAGACTGGGCCGAAATACGAAACACCGCGAACGAAATCCTTGGGGACACTTCGGCCTCACCTGTACGAGCAAGAGTTCCACTCGCAGGTAACACTGAATCGAATGGTAGATCTCGATACAACCGATTGTGTGCAATGTTTGAAGTGTGGAGGTAAAACTGTGCACAAGAATTTTGTATTCTGCTCTAATGAATGCAAAGCCATAAGCTTGTTCTTTATTAAAAGTAGTATTCTGTTTCAGCTTTTCTAGATAAGCGGCATTTCTGTTGTTGTATTTATTGATTATCATTTGTGAGCTTAAATTCTATGTAAAGAGATTGATTAAGAATGGATACCGTTACCAATTGAATCTAAATACTATAAACGCACGCTATAGTAGATACTAAATACTGTACTTTGTGTACCGTACACACGTGTGATTAGATTTTAAGTCAATTTGATATTACAGATACTTTTTTTTTCAAATTGCCTACACAGCTCTTACAGTTATGTTGAAAACCTTTATTTTATCTTCTGTATACGATAACACGTACTAACCGATTTGTATAACAATGATACGCAATTTTATTTCTAATCATTCTGTTTTGCTCTTTTTTTCCTATTTTTTTTTTTTTTATGAAAACGCATGTCTATAATTTTTTGGAGTACAGAATGCTCAGGTAAGACGAGTTTCCCAATACTTATGATTTTATATTTCGCATGTGATGTTACCGTTTCGAACGATTACATTCTCAAAGCACTAACAATTGAAAATAAAGGACGCGTGCTTGTGTGCGAATATATTAAGCAGAACTTCCAATTTCCAGATACTCGAGAAAAGAATGAAAATTTTGGATCGAGTTTGCTACTGGCTAATTCCCCTATGTCACCGAAAATTGTTAACGGCAGCTTTGCTGCTATATACGATACTGCAGATGTGTTTGGTGAATGCACGAAAGCCTTTGGTCAACTACGACTGGAGGCTAGGGACAGTCCAGGTAAATAGAGAATATGTAACGATAAACTGTAATGTCGTGCACTCTCTCGTAAAGTATTAAACAAAAAAATACGTGGTTTCTTATTGCAAAGAGATTTGCCATCTAAAAGATAGAATTTGAAGTAAGAGGCGCCCCCTGTCGCGAAGGAATTCGGTGTTAATGACAATTAAGCCCTTTCTTAGGTTACGAGTTAACTTAATTGCGAGTCCCTTGCAGGTTAAATTTGATAAGCCCATTCGTTAATAGCATTGTAGTAAAATGAATCGTGCAAAAATGCGGACTCGCCGGAAGTAATACAAGATAAAATACAGAATGCTCTCACGCCAACAGCTTAAACGTGCGACACCGAATTCCATGTTACTTGTCGCGTCCTCTGAGCAACATGAGCACTTTCGAAGAATATTACGTAGAGCAAAGTGAAAATGACTTACCAATATTTGGACACTGCTCAAAGGCCCCTCGCATATTCGAAATGGACACTTCTCGCGCCTGAATCGCCACACTTTTCACTGAATTTCGTTAAAAACTGAACGGCACAACTTTGACTGTCAAGGGGCGCTCGCGAATATTTCGCGCGTTCGTAACATGGCGGCGGTCGATGTGATTGGTCGCCAAAGGTTCGCCAATTCGAGCGAATCACAGCGACTGCCGCGAAAGGGTCTGCAATTCGAAAGGAGCTTCTGCTTGTGTTGTAGAAGTCTACGCTACTTCCAACATTAATATTATTTGTTCAGAATATTTCTACATATTTTAAACTGTTACACTTAATAATAATTGAAGTGTTCCACGATATAATCGTAACAACAGCGATAACAACGCCAAGAAACAATTGTTATGTAATTAATTTCGTCTAATTCATAGCTATGCGACGTCGGATTCGAGGAATACTGATGTCGGGGAAGCAATTCTCTCTGGATTCGCGCATGGATCTCGTACAAGTAAACAAAGAACGCTGCCTTTTTCAACAATTCCATTGTCGCGCGAGGATTGAATGATTAAAATTCACCGCAAATTCTAGGGATACGCATGCTGCCGTCCAGCCGTTGAAATGGCATCCCAGTTTCCCCTTCAGGAAGACGAGGATCCTGGAACCTATGAAACGGGATCCAGCGCAACCGAATCTATTAACGGCGAGTGACGTTATCCAATATTAATTACAGTCTTATCAACATCAACGTGTGCTGAACATTTTCCGATTTTATACCATCAGATATATCTGGCGAATGCTCGTCGGATCAGCAAGGGTCGCAAAGTTCTGTAAAAATTGACAAGCAATTGAGACGCCAAACGTCCAAGGCTCGTTCAAATTATGCCATGAACGGATCTGCGAAAATTGGATCTCGAGATTCCTCGAACGCTATGGACCCGATGATTTCGGCGGAGGCTAGCATACCGAGGAGCGAAACAATCGCTGCGATCGGACATCGTCCGTACACTGGCGATTTATCGGCGATTCACGGCCAACAGGAAAATCCTGCTAAAGAAAATGAGGGCAACGAAGAGGATTCGGGTGTCTGCAGAAAATGCGGCCACTGTATGCAGAAGGAATAAAGTTAGTTGAATAATCATACCTGTTATCGCGTCAGCTCTCGACTGAGCGTACTCCTTCGTGTTTTCGATGGATTCTATGTTGTTCAGTTTATGAGCATGGCACCCCGTAGGCCACGCGACATATTGTTGAGAAGAAAGTAACCCGCTGCGATAATAAATCTGAATTTACTGTCAGGCCTGCCTAATTATTTCTCAATACCTGTATCTTCATTCGTCCATTCCTCCGTTTAAATATTGCACCTCTCGATTATAAAAAGGTTTACAGAGTGGAAGTACACCTGAGAGTCAATGACATATAAACTTTATTGCGAATTATGATACGACATGACAATTCCTGTGACCAAACGAGGCCGCGATCATTTTCTTCCTCTTTTCTTGCGTCCTTTTTTTGCAGCACCGCCTAAGTCATTTTTAACAATTCCATAGCTTATAATCTTGTTGTTTTGTTTGATTGTTAATAATGATTCGCGTGACGAAAATATCGCTCCGACATAACGTCCACCGGTTCCTCCTGAGTGACGTAAGGACAGGGTAAAAAGTATATGTACATATGCAGGTATATTTCAATTGAGGTACGCCAATAAAGTATCACTTTTTTCCATCAGATACTCTATTATATCTCGCATTAACAATTATATCGCGATAGTATAACACAATCGTAGACTTGCGACTTGATACACCCATATTTTTAATCGTATCAACAATTATTAATTAAATGACAATATCCTTTTACAATCGTTTATCACCCCTTCGCTTGTTCGACATCCTGAACACGTTTGTCCAATAACGTTTATAACATTCATACACTGCTCCTTCAACATCCGGAATTATAACTCGAACGATTCGTATCGCACCGTTGAAACAACCATTTCATCGTTTATATGTAGATATTCGCGTGGATGATACGTTGTTTGTCCGAATTTCTGACCGATCAATGAAAACTATTATATACATAGATTTTTTTAATTTTCAATTACGAAAGGTCCGATTCTTTTGATACCCATTTGCCTTCCCTCTTACCATTCGTTACCTATAATATTTGTACGACAGTATGCAGATGTTAACACTACTTGCGCAGCATTATCGTGACGCGCTCGACTGTTTCACCGTTTCAATTACAGCTGAGCACCGCTTTACACTACCTCGTGGTCTGATATCGCTATCGTACTAACTCCGGTAAAAAATTAATAAACCCTAGGGCAAACAATTCATCGTCAACAGCTTCCGCTTTCATAAAGCACGCTGAGCTTCTCGTAAGCTCGATTTGTATAAATACATTCCCCGCTATCACGCTTACCATTAAATAGCGCACAACTATTCAACGTGCCAGCGTCCTGATAATAATTTTGTACTACTATCGAGAACGTGTTACTCCGCAGAGGCAACGATATGTGCATTAAGGAAAATTATTTCACTCTATCACTTGCGATTTCGACTCTCCTCTTCCTCAGAAGTGCTGCGACAGTAACGATAACGACGCATTGTAATCATCAGACACGCCAATCGGAAACAATTTGCACTGTCAAACTTTCCTCAGCCGAGTGCAATGTTAACCCTTCGCCGCGTTGAGCATAGCAAATCGTTAAAAGGCATGGGCGTAGAATTTTTGGACAGGCATGAAAGTTAATTAATTGATTGCACCTACGCGAAAGATTCATTGATATTTTGTTACACGCTATTTATTGCAACATTAAATATAGCGCGCAAAGGGTTAAATCCACGCACCTTAGCAATTTACCAATTTTTTTCGCAATTTACCATTGAAGCAACAAAACATCCGATACAAAATTCCCATTTTCCTTACGAGCTAGATACTCATCTCTTCATTTTGTTACGCATTATCGTACGAAACAACGGAAATCTATTTAAATACAAACGTTAAGGCAACAATCGAAGAGCGTGAAAGAAAATCGTGTCCGTTTGGAGCAAAATGGGTTGGGGGGGACAACGAAATTACGTGCCAAAGTTTAATCTAAAACGCTACTCTGCCATCGACACATCACTTCATGCCATCGAATATACTCTAGAATAGTCTAGAATCGTTTTAAATCAATGTAACTCACAGCAACGTAGAACCAAGAGATCAGAAAGAAATGAACATCTCGGGGCAACGATCATACAAAATCGATACACATCGACACGTAGAAACAAAAAGGGGAAATTCTGACACTTGCACCGTAAAATATAATATATTCATCATACACCATTCAATAAAACGTATGCCCAATGTTCATCAACATCGAGATAAAAGTATAGAGCATATCGATGCATAGATTGACATCTCGGCGCATGTAAACATCGATCTTCAACAGACAAAGTGTACATTGATAATAATCTCGTCGATTCTTATGCAAGCACTTGGACATGAGCTTTCGTGTAAACAGGCTGGCAAAAAAGAAAAAAAAAAAGAAGAAAAAAAAAGAGTGGAAACCGTCGTTTCTGTGTCTATTCATTCTCGAAACCGAAACAGCCTCGTTCGAACAGAGAAATCGGACGTCCGACATCGCGCAACAACATTAAACTAACAAATTCTGCGACGACAGTCCACTACGCCCGATCTACCTTTACGTTCGATCGATCTGTTTAAGATTCGCCACCGCGTGTCCGCAATCACCTCGCGTACTATCCGTACCGGTGGCGATACGTGGATTCTTTCCAGCTGCGAGGCCAAACTTAAAAAATCATCGTTTGTTCGCGTTACATGCCGAACCAGTATTGTCATCGCAGCATTATATCCCCGTCTGCCGCGTTTCTTTTCTTTTCCATTGGAAAACTGCAATGCATTCTCGCTCTTCGAACGAACTGCTCGATCGCCGTTGCACGATCGCCCATCAGAACGATAGAAATTCGTCAAAGTGGGCGCAGCAGACGTTGTCGGTACGGTCGCGCAATGACAAACTGCGGGAGGAAGAAAAACAAAAGGAGAGAAAGAAAGAACGGGAGGAGGAACGCGAGAATAAAACTGGAAAATATATATAGCCTCGCAGCCGCGCGTGCGACAATGAACAAATGACGCGACACGAGCCGCATGGCTTGCCAGAGAAACACCGGTTAGCTCGCTTTTTGTTCGCAAGCACCGAAGCTTGTTTGGCAAGAGGCTCCGCACCGGAAGCCTTTCTGTGAGGACATGCGCGTTCAACTTGGCCGTGCCAGCCACATCCTGGAAAAAAAAAAGGCTGAAACTGCGTGGCGATCGAAAGCTTCGATTCACGAGTCGGCGTCGCTTTCTTCGATCGAGCCTCTCGCTGCGTGCCGCAAGATCGTTCGCGGTCGTATGAAATTTGTCGAAGCTTGGAAGCGACCGATTCGTCGTCGAATTGGCGTGGCACGTTCGAAGCTGAAGGCCCACGGCTGTGCTTTTGTTAAATTCGATCTGCCTCGCGTTGCATTCGTCAGGATGGAGGGTACTCGTATACGGGTTGCTGTTCTGTGAGAGCCGGACATCATACTCATTTGGGGAACAGACTCGTCGAACTATCTGTCGATTTATTCGCGCGCGAGACATTCCGCATTGCAATTATTCTTTCAGGGCTTTGAACGACCGGGCGAATTCTGATGAATTTCTGTGCCTCCTTTTTCGATCTACGTTTCCATTGATACTTCGAAGTCTGTTCCCCGTCGAAGCAACGACTACGGGGCCTGGAATTTTCTGCCATTCTACCCACAGATTCATGCAAGTGTCATGCAAAGTGTTTGCTGCACAGCGGCACAAATGTCGCAGGACAGAGGACAATGGTGTGAACAAAGTCTCTAAGGTATATACACGTAGATAAGTACGCACAATTCTATCGAACTGCAAAGCATTCATAAGGTTTCCCTTGTCGTGACATTCAACGTACCACATGTCACTGCAAGTGCTACAATCCATGCACTCGAAATCGCTCCTTTCCACGTGCGAGTACACACCTACCGTGGTACGTTCGCCTGTGTGTGCCTTCCAGCAATCAACTGTGTCCCGACAATATTATTCTCCAGCATTCAATCAATTCAATCAATTGAATCAATATCGATCGTTGTCGGCACCCTACATATTCCTCATCGTTCACAATTTCTGTGTCGGGGATGGATCATTTCGATGACGGTGGAAGAGGCACACGCAGACGAGCGAACTTGATATACACAGATCTCGAATATGCTGCTGTCGATGCTCGCCGGTTGCTGTCGCTGCTTTTTCGTAACGTTGCTGGAGGATTGGCATGCCGAGGCCATGCTACCTGGCCGTAATCTACCTTGAGCTCAGTGTGTATCATGGGCAATTCTCGTTCTTATGGCTGCATACGGCCGCGAAACACCGGTGTCTCGTGAAGAATGGCGAACGGGGAAACTATTACGAATGTGTGAGTGACGAAGAACAGCGAGGCGAATACGTTGTATCGTTATAACACGAGCGTGTAACAAGAAACCGAGAGATAGTTGCAGTATTGACATTTCGTTGCCTGTAAAATGCATAACGACTCGTTCGATCGAACAAGAATGAATGTACGTGCATAGATGTCGAATTGTCGTATGCTGTGCGTCCCGTGTTCCGATAAATTTCATTATTCACTTAGCAAATGGTTCACATACAGTGTTACTTTCCAATGTTCAAGCACTGTTTCGCGATACCTCAAGACCTTTCGAATATTTGCTTCTTGTTCTTTAATGGTACAAACGTTGCGTATCAAATCCGGGCTGATTAATAAGTGTATACGTTCAGAGATGAATGTACCGATTCGATTGGCGCGTCTCAAAAGGTGATTATTGCGATATGTCTCCGACAGTCGAACTCTATGCGCCGGGACGATGATTTATCGCGTGTCTCTGTGTCTGGATCCGATTATTCTTCGTCACTATGAGAATATCCACGAAGGTGTACGGTCACTGTGCAAAGTGTGCGCACAATGGGAAAGCGGTAAAATGTGTGAAGTAATACAGCTACAACACATATTAACTCCTAAGTCTTGCAATGATCGAGCAACGTTGCAAATATTGCACCTACGTTCCTCTCGTGATCTACGTTCGCTGACGAACAAGATGAACTTCGCAACGGAACAGAGAGAAACAGCAAGCCGGTGAAGAGTTTGAATGAAAAAACATTCCAGAACACGATAATATCATGATGAACTGTACTTATGCATGTACACCAGGATCGTCCCGATTAGGTTCGCAAAGTGCTTATGAGGAAGTAAGGAGCGATGCTTGACATATTCAACAGTAAATGACGATGAAGAAGGAAAAGGGATGCATCGAATTTTAGAAGGTAGCAGAGAACGAAAAATATTAGAGGGCGATAGTTGAAAGAAGATGGACATTTTCCTAGTCGATTCATCGATGCATGCAACTTAAATTCCGCCGTAAAGAATTCTCCTCGCCCCGATCGAACAGAAAGATCACAGCTACACGCGATTCATGAAACGAACCCAAATTGTACCACTTGCACCGTGACTTTCCGGCAGTTCGAATTTGATTCGTCGTTTCCCGTTTGACCAATTCAATTCGGTGCACGCTCGATGAACGTTAAGTCTACAGCACGTTCGACGAGAGTAAGTGAAAAAGAGCGTCCAATACTCCGAATACGTTGAGCGAGGCAAAATTCAATGCAACAAAAGGCGAAACTTCTCGATGCAACTACACGTTCCGATGCGCTCTATCTACCGAGACAAAGTCAAAGCTGTTCACCACAGCATTTATCACAAATTCATTTCAATAAAATTACTAACGCTCTCCTGGGCCCGCCGGTTCATAAGGGACGGTAAAATCGTGATAATGATAGAGAGACGAATGATTTGTCTACACAAAACACGGTCGGAATCTTTCGCTACTGTCTAATGCCGTAAGAGGGGATCGGGACGAGCGATGCACAGTGCGAACTAGAAATATGATCTTCGAAGACGAAGGAGGAGAATCGTTCAGTCTGATCATATCAATTGACAAATCACTATTCAATAATCTACGCTTTATACACTATACACTAACAATATGTCTGACGTGATTTTCAATGATCGATCGATCCTCCCCGCCTCCGCGAAGAACGTACATGTACATCTTACCTGCCGTTTCGCTACGAACGTGAAAAGGTAGAGAACGGGCCGCTTAATCCGATCTGTTTGCGTGCACGTGACGGTATGTATGCATAATAGGATCGCCCGTCCCGATGAGAGTTCTAGTCGCCGACTAAAACTAAAACTCTGCGCAAGGGATATGATCGAAATCACTGGCGGGTGAATCGAGTAAATCAGTGTTATACGACGTGACCATTGCAACGTTCTACAAAGCAAGCTGGGGTCCCTAAGACGGCCGAGCGTAGTACAAGGATGGTCGACAGGATGAGCAGGAGTACGGGATTCGAACACGAGGTCTGGGAGACACGATTGCACATATCCTCCTCACAGAAGCACATGTGACCAGTGCCGGTACTTTCCATCATGCACACGTGGTCCACCATAAATAAGTTTATCTGTAGCTGCGAGGTGCAGGTCCGTCTCACGCTTTCGTACGCTGCAAGAAGACAGAAATTTACGGATCATTTGTTTTATTCGTCACGGGGCTCGAGTATATGTTTCACGCGAGCGACTGTGTGTTGCAAGTAATGCTAATTGCAAGGGTTGCGGTTCTGTAATAATTGTTTCGTCCGCGCTGGTCTGCCTATATGTAGATAACGAATTACCGAAATTTGTATAAATTGCATTCTTCGATCATATTTTTTTTTATGAAAAAGTGTGATTTGAAGCTTTAAAATAAAATGAGTACTCACGTGACTTTGCGTTGCGTACCATTTTAACGCAACAGCCATTGCAAGTCATGAGGGGTGGTTGGTCCCTTGGTAGTGCGGTGTAATTGAAGGGATCCTTGCATCTTAGATCCGTCCACGAGTCGCATTCGTAGCAATAAATGGAACGAGCTGTGAAACACAGTGTCCGTGAATCACTTGTGCACCTGGATCTCAGAGCATCGAAAGAAACATAGACGAAGCTAAAAATAATTAAGCACCATAATAAATATAATACTTGTGCATCTAGCGAGACGATGTATCCCAAATGCAACGCCTTCGTTCGTTAAAAGATCACAAAAAAACAAAAAATAGCAAATGAAGAACAGCATGTACAGAAAAGGATGAGCAGAGTGGAGTCAACGTAAGGTCGATTTATCGTGTCGATTGTGCGCAACTAAATTTGTTAAAAAGAACGAGAAAAGATGATGCCGATATGAACGAACTGAATATTCGGACAATAAGTCCCGCGGTATAATGTTAACAGGCAACGATGATAAAAGAAGGACACTGATGTGAAGCTGATTTGATCACTCACTCTGGCACTCGGCGCGACAGACGGTGGCAACCGCGAGTACAATTGCCGCTGAAACGAAACATTGGCCACTGCTTTAGACGATGGTAACGATGATTCTAACTGTGGATGTCTACGAAATGATAATCACGAACAATAAAAAGAAAAAAGGGTGCACACTTCTAGGACTACCCACTATTGTACCTACTACTACTGTCTTCTCTATTTGCAACGACTATTTATCGTCACCATTGCATCTAGTTTCACACGTGACTAGAAATATTAAAATATCTTGATATCCAAATATTTTATCAGTCGCACGATTGTCGTCGCGCACTTTCTTCACGGGCAGTTCATACCTATCCGATATTGATTAGCTTGCAGGAACTTTGTTTTCAATTGTAACAATTATGTCGCGATTAAAATATCTAGATATCTCGATAGGATTTGATTCACTCTAATCATTGATTTCATGTCAGATACTAAAATAAGTGCAACAACATTGCGATGTAAATAGTATGACCATTCGGTTCAGCGAGACTCGATTGATACACGCGCAAGTAGAATAGGTCAACGCTTCGCGACTTACGTGTCAGACATTCTTGGTTCTTCGTGCCATAAAATAACAACGATACGATCATATACATATACGTTTTTTTTCTCTCTTTTCACGTTACGTGCACTCTGTTTTTAGCTATGCGTGACAGGAAATTGCCTGATTCAAGTTTCTTTAGTACCATGATTCAGAGCATCCTATTTTAAGCCACACCAAATTCATTCGTTTCGAAGGATTTTTAATTGTATGCAAGTTATCAGAAATTATGAATGCAGTCTCACTCCATTCCCATACCTTCTATCGTGACTTTGTTGTGGCGTGTGCGAAAAGTATGAGATTAACAAATTAATGAATAACGAAGCCGTAACTCCCATCATTTTCGTGAACTTTTAGAAACTGACTGGTACGTACCTCGTGCACGGGGCAGCGATCGTACGCATGAATACTTATATTATTAATTCTACGGTGTCGTTCCATGGAAGAACGTATGTAACACAAAGCGAGCTTACACATTTGCAACATGTCGTTGGCGACAAAAAAACAACAACAACTTTCAATATTCTTTACATTTCAAATCCATTCGAAAGCAGGTAAACGTGAGCGTTTCCTGATAACGACAATCCCCTTGTATCCTAACTTGTAGGCACGCTATTTCTAAATTTACATCTCGGGCACTTGAAGTTTGGAAATTAAATTAACTTAATATTGTGCAAGCAATCATTTTCATTCACGCGATATTCTCGATTTCAATGGAAGATTGCGCTGATAGGAGTTGAGTCAACATATACTTCATTGGAGTAGATGAAATCAAGAGGAGAGACACTTTTATCGACAACAACGTGTCGCGTACGTCCACCCTTATCTACGCTAATCGTAAGCTCGACTTCTGTCGCTACGTTTCCCTTTGCTTTCGTCGCCTGCACACTCACCCAGGGTAGTGCGCTTGATCGCTTCCAAGGCAATCGATAAAGCACGTTCCATTCGTATATACATAACTATTCAGGTACGGTTGTTCTTTCTGGGGGGGTGGAAAAGTTCTACGGGGCTCGATAAGCGTAATGCGATAAACGACGCAATACGCGACGTGAATTTCTTCTTGATTCGACTTTTTTTATGAACTTTAGAAACTTTACATCAGAGTGTGGTTGAAAAAAAAACACAGTTCTAGATTTATAAATGCGTACGGACCTTCGAAAGTGTTGCACGCCAATTGATAGACAAACATTTGTTAATATATTCGATGCATTGATTCATTAATAATTACTAATTACACCTGCTACTCTCTATACATTTATGAACAATAATGCACACCCTATCGCTAGTACTGCTGTGTGTAACAGAAATTAAACGAACAAAAATTCGCTGCATTACTATCGATGCAATTAGTGGCCCCGTTGTAATTTAACGACTACATAATAAAATAATATATTCCCTTAAAAAATCCATACTTGTTTGAAACATTAATACCAGTCGAATGGATATAATAAAATTACTTTTCTTCTGTGAAATTAAACGCATATAGTGCACCGATATAGCTAGAACAGCGAATAAAACTGTGGCCCCGGATCAAAAAATGTTTGACACCCTCTAATCTTATGAAAATACGATGAAGCATAATTCATTGATTCATTCGTATGTACGTTCCATTACAATAGAACACCATAAATAAAAGTAATTGATTTTTGAAAGAAAAATACGTTTCACAAAACTCACCCACTATCCAGTGATACGACCACATGTTTTCCGCGATCTTTTCCTTCTTACTTCCGGTCCACCTTCATACCGTAACCACGAGCTTACCCCTTCAATAGAAACGCTCGTTAGACGCGGTTTACGGAGCTGGTTTCGCCCGTCAGGCGATCGACTGGAAGGAAATAACAAAATTCAAAGCACCGTGGCAGCACACCTATGCAGCATTAACAAGCGGCCGCCTTTTATTATGCGCTACCCGAATGCAAATCAGGGTGGAGGGCGAAACAAGGCGTCTTAGAGCTGAAATAGAGTCGCCCGTTTTAGAAAATCAATATTGCGCATACATCTATGCACTGGCATCAAACCAAAAGTATCTAACCTGTGCTGTGTCACATTAACATACAAAGTAACGAGATCTCAATGCTTCTAATTGCGAAATGAAAATTGGCAGAAATTGCATCACGCGTACGTACAGAACGACGAGCGCAGGCGGGGCCAGAAAAGAAATTTCTGTTTTGCGGCAAGCCGATAACAAGTGCAACGAATAGTGCAGCTTGGAAGATGCACGAAAACTTGAGGTAGTGCTGGGGCAAAAAAGGCATGCGTGCTGCAAAGTCTGTCGGGTGTGGTCCTCGTTTATATTACAATCTAGTGTAAGCATGCGAACAAGAAAATAATTTTCTATTCGTACGAAGCTTTATTCGATATTCGACGGAATCGTGGACGCGGGGTTGAAGGAACCGTGAATATGAATGAGCGCGCTCCAACGGATTGCGGTAATTAGAAATAGCATTCGGGTCACTGTATTCTAGTTTTCAAGCAATCCTGCGTCAAGCAAGACTGCGGTACATACTCGAGCCAACAAAATACCGCATATTCTCTTGTCGCGATTGTGTAACCTTGCATGTCCAATATTTTATAAAGCATGCTTAGAACACATGTAGGCGTTCGGTGAAACGTAATTTGCTAGCGAAAGATTACAAGAATCGATGAAATAATTCGTTCAATCAATTGCCTCGAATAATTGCCACGTGTAAAATCGTAATTTACGAATTAACTGCAGCAGTTGTATTTTAATAAGAAGGTAAAACGATTGCATTGTCACTGATTTTCTAATAAATTTCGACCAGTAAAGCATCGACAGCAAAAAAAACGACGGATACTTCGTGAACATTATTCTCCTTTATGTAACATCGATTCCCTGTGCGAAGTATGTTGTTTGCTCGTGCAATGAAGAAGTCCTCGGCGGTAGAAGCGACGCTGAGTGTCTAATCCATTAAAAGGGACTGCCATTTACATTCTACGTTGGAGTTGCTGTGTCGATTGTTTGTCTCAAGGTTCGTTTATTCTAAACCTTTCACAGCTTTCGCCCATACGATTTTCTCGATGAATATTATTCTCGGTCTAAATAAAAAAGTCTTTCACGCGGTCAAAGAAATAAATGATCAATCGTTATTAATTTTAACCACAAGTTGCCTCTGCAGAAAATTATTATTAGTAGTAGTAGTAGTATTATTATTGTTAAACATGATACACGGAACAAGATAACTCTTTATCTATATCGTCTATATTCTAGGATAAGATATACTACTTGATCGGGTTAAGTAGTCCTCGGAATACTTGCTGACATAGCGTGCATCGTGTATATAAATAACTACATAAATAGAAGTTTATTGAACTTGTAGTCTGTCACGAACAATGCATCGTTAATGCGATACTTTGTCAAAGTTCCGTCCGAGAAATGTTTTATTAGTATCGAAAGGAGTATTGTCACTTGGAGCACACCTTTTCAAGAAATGAAGCTCGGAAAGCTGTTCAGAATGCAATATACAAGCTACATAGAAACTCAAGTTATTAATACGATTTACCTCCGTGATACATTGACGAAGATTCTTGGGTCTTTGCCGTATACAAAAAGAAAACTTTCGAAAGACCGTCCACGTAGGTCGGTTGCCAAACGAACCGCGTCGCGATTCAAGCTTTCGGATTTACAGATCTCTGCTACGAGAACAGACGATCATCCCAATATGATCCATGCCCTCTGTCGCAGTTCAACGATTTCATCTTCCTGCTTGGCACATCGTACATCAAACAGAACGACGATCTTCCGCCGATCTTACGTTACCATGCTTGACAGAACGGGACGACGATTCCTGAAATAATTTCAAGCGAAAAGATTCGACGTTTTCGATGAGTAGGTTTTCGAATGATCGTTCATTAAAGCGATTCAACGCCAATGAAATTTTTTCTTTTTTCCTGCGTCGCGATGCGTGCAGACTTCGCTCTCAAAGAAATCGTGGTTGTTAATTAATGGACGAGCTGGAAGGGAAGTTCGCAATTTTCTTTCAATTGAAAGAGACATTCGAAACGTTGCACGAACGTTTCGTTTAATAAGGCGCCCGTATAAATGGTTTATTCGAGTCTGTTTGGAACATTTTTCATTATACCAAAGCTTGAATGGTTTAATTAAAAATGTGTTTTCATTCATGCAATGTTACCGTTGATTTCAAGAATGCTCAACAAGATAAGTGACTTGTCTCTGTACTCTAATAAATCGTGTCTCCGATTGCATTTGCGTTGTTCCTTCAAACAAAGCAATTGATCGGTAGGAAGATGTATGCGATGATCGGATAACCGGATCACTGTCGCATACATAAATGTTTGTATGGGAGGAAATTAAATGACCATTTGACGTATGACATCGTCCACGTTGATAGTCAAAACGTAAGCGTCGCTATAATCTTTTCCAGAACCCTAATGCAATTTTAATACGCCTGATTAACTATAAACTTGGATGTTTATAGGTTTCCATTCTCTTTCAGTGGCTTCAACGGCCGCATCGTAAAAGCGCCACCGCGTTAAACCAGAATTATTATTTATAATAGAAATGAATATTTCGCGAAGCAATATTTCACTTAGGTAAATAAATATACAGAAGCTTTAGACCAAACCGATCTAATTATTAAACCCCGTACGAAATATAAAGCAACGTCACAAATTGAACGTCGTCTGACTATGTAACACGAAGTTCCCCAGTAGATACAGACTGCAATGGCCAGACAAACGAAGAGTATTATACAAACGCTGCACTGGCTAAACAAACCTCAGTGTGTGCATAAAATAATATATTGTGACCCGTGGTATAAAAACGAAACGCATGGAGAGACAAAGTTGCAATTAATATTAATTGCGCCATTATTACATTCACCATCACGAGGTGCAGCAATTATTCCTACGTTGTTCCTCGAATAACGAACATTAGATCTGAACCCGGGGGATAAAAAATAGAAGTAGCATAAACGATTGGCAAGGGTACAACTTAAAACCACGTAAATTGCTGTTAATTTTAGCCACCCAGAAGTAACACTACACCGGTCAACGAGTCGTACGAACGTGCACACCGTTTCAATGTCCCTGATCTTGCACAAACTAGCCCTACATTTCGAACGATACTAGACACACTACTCTCCTTCCTACAGAAAGATTTCTACACAACGCAAGCACTCCCGCCCTTAGAATCAACCCCTTCCAGTTATTCCCAGCCAAAAACTATCCAAGTAACAGCCGCCGGAGATGTCCGAAAGAACGAAACAAAAAACTGTCCGCTTTATACCCCTGTCAATACGTACATAACTCGTAAGAAGATCCGGAATACTCAACCGTTCAAAGAAATCGGGAAGCTCGACGAAGGGGAACAAACCAGCACACTGAATTCCAACCTCTGCCGTCGTTAAAAGCAAATCACCGTCACACTCGTCGATTATACGGTGTTCCTCGACCGGTTTAAGTGATCACTGCACCATCAGCATGGCGGTGGACGATCCCACGTAAGGGAGGGCTATGCGGTGTAAGCAGGTGCAGTGTTTGCGACTACGCTAGCGCGTTTAAGCGTCGGCCAGCGTCGCGACGCGACCCGCGAAGCGCCGCCAGTGCCGCGCAATCGGATACAGGCGAAACGCGGATCCAGGTCGATCAATATGACGGGTCAGCAGTCGTTGGCATGTGTTCGTGTTTGTAGCAAGTACGTACGGTGAAAAACCGATGAGAAGCACAGAGATAGGAAGAGCTGAGGGAGAGAGGGAGAAAGAGGGAACCACGTTTGCGCGGTGTAACTTTGACAGGAGCTTTTCACTTGCGCCAGACGTGCGTGTGCTACCTTACGCATCTCCGGAATCGTTCAATGTGGATCATTTAATGCGACGCCATGGAGATGGTGGTTTATTTTTTAATAGATATTAGCGATAACACGTGGAGGCTTAGAGAAGTTCACCGGGGATTTTAGTTTTGTATATTTTATTGCTATTCATGTCTGCTCTGTTAAAACCACTGTTACAAATTATCAATCATTAATTAATTTATATAAATTCTTCTTCTTTGAGTCACGGTTTTGTGTTGTTAATGATAGGTTAGGCGGAATTGCGTACGAATTGTGCAAGCTTTATTGGGATATAAAATTAAAGTATTCTTAACAATAGCAGAGCTTAGAAAACTAATGTCCCTCACAACAAGTTAATGAATGCACCTTTTAAATGTATGAAACAACCGCAAAACTACCCCCAACCACAGTATATTTTTTTAACAGAGTACTGTTATAAACTAAACAAATCGTGACAACTCCAATAATTGCTAAATATCATAAATAACATATAAAATATGAAGTTTCAATTGCACTTGAAATTTCGAAATTCCGCGCGGATGAATGAGCTCCAATCGAATCTCGCAATACTCGACCAGCAGTGGTCGAGTTTGTACTGCGACCGAGCAATCGATTGTACTTGTACAAAACTGAGCCGCGTTTATTTTAAAATGAAATCGCCATAATAAATTTCTCTAACATAATAATAAATTCACTGTCCATTAGAAAAAATCTTTATGATATGTTGTTTAGGTGAAACATTATAATTATAGTTTAATTACGTGTGGCCATAAGGTTTGAAATATGATTTTCAACGTGCATTCCTACGGGGTCTACATGACAAAGTAAACGAAAAAATCTGGTTCGCCATATTGGAATTTGAAAAGTGAAGGCTTGGCAGACAGTAAAGTTGCTCCGTAATTTTTTAAACATTTTCCAATTATCAGTGCGAGTTTCAAAGTATTATTATGAAAAATTAGTGGCGTAACGTGTAGTGAACAAATAGAACATAACATGTGCATGGCCGGCATCGGGGTCGAAAGAAACACGAAAAAGTAGCTCATTTCTTGGTTTGGAAATCGCCGCCTTTGAAAAATCTGCGTACAAGAATTCTTGGCATCAGGTCTACGGTCGGTGAGTTTTTTTTTTGCAACTGTTTAAAATATTTAAAAAAAATATATTTGGTTCCAATAATTTGTTCGTAACATTGTCATGTACTAATAATTAAGTATGCTGTATATGTATAGTAACGAAGAAAGGCACAATCGCTGCGACAAATTTTATTTCTCTTAGTGAGATATCAGTTATTACATTCATTTTGAATAACGGTCATTAGTTTTAAACAGAATACTTTATTAAACGAACGTTTATTCGCAGAAAATGATCTATTCTAATATATCGTATATAAATAGTCGAAAGAAAAGTTTAATACGGCTAGGTTTTTAATGGATGCCTGTGATCGTTGCATGCACGGTAAATTTAATTATAGAAAATGTTACATTCTTTCACATTACTTTTACATTACCACAATATTTACACAATGAGGGGTACCATTTTATTAGCACCTAATAAAACGGTTAGGACACGTTTTTTTGTTTTTTTTTTGTTTTTTTTTAGGCAATTGAAGTAAAACATTTCTTAAAAGTAACAATTCTTGAACCGATTATGGGAAATTAACAAATTCATCGAATAAGCATAAATGAAGTTCACGTTTAAACTTCTTCGATAAAGTACGAAAGTGCTGGCGAAATTAATTAATCATATTATATCTCCTGCCTGTCTGTGCTGCAAGCATCGATAAAAATAGTTCTCTATATAAGTTTTCGAACAAAGCGCTGCCATGATACAATATTCATGGGAATATTCTTAGACTAGGAAATTATTATACATTCTACGTCAAAATTTAACAATCAGTCAATACAAATTAATACTTTCCTACACCCACCCACCCCCTCTCTGTCTCTCTCACGCTCTCGCTTTCTCTCTCTCTCTCTCTCTCTCTCTCTCTCTCTCTCTATCTATCTATCTGTCTATCTATCTATCTATCTATCTATCTATCTCTCTCTCCCACTTTCGCTCTTTAGGTGAAGTATCTACACAATTCTCGGTTTATGTACGATTACATAAATAACAGATAGACGCTTATTTAAAACATTGAAAATGTCGAAATTTAATATTCTCCTCCATAGTTATTAGGTCTAATAAAACGAGGGAATTACTGAATAAAAATTATAATTTAAAAATTATTTAACTGAAGGAGAATGCTTAAATCTACAGCTGTTTTTAACAATACTTTCAATCTCGTAGTTTTCTTTACATAAAACAGTGTCAATTCAATGATTCCATTTACTGTTCTGAATTACTTTTTTTTCTTTCTTTTTTTTTTTGGTGAATGATTAACTAATGTGTACCATGTAGAAAGTAATACCTATTGAAATAAGTAGGTAATTATTTTAAGAACTAAACTATGTATGTACTCGTTTTATAAGTTTGGCCTGAATGTAAGAGCGATTGAGATGTTAGAACAACATTTACATCTCCATGGTGCTTATACTTCGAGGAAATCCTTTAATAGGGTAACACGACGTTTTTCGGCAATATCCATTTGATTCTCTAGGTCTCCACGATTTGTTGTCTCCGCATGTTCTACCTTCCACGAAAGATCTTCTATTTCCGCTTCCAACTGGGCTTGCTGATACTCAAACTTTAAAAATTTGTTTGTTTATAGAGCTTGTTTGTTTATAAGAAATGGGTATAATGAGAATTAGAACATGACTTTACCAATTCTTTACGTGGCCCAGGTTCCATGTAGTAAGCATAAGGATAAGTGTATTGCAACGTGTAACGGCAACGTGTTAATAACGATGCGGCCACGAATAAATGTTGCCAATCAATCCAGGTACCACTAGAGTTCATCACTTTTTTATTTATCTGCATCTTTATAGCCTCCAAGGTTTGTTCTTCCAACTTCAATGATTTACTGTGGTTTTCCCACTATAAAGAGGTGCAAAGAGATTCCCAGTTTATAAGCTACTTATGAAAATAAATCTGAAATAGAATAACTTACCCGTTCGTAATAATGAAGATACTTCCTAAGAGCTTCCCTCGCTTGTGCAAGAACACTCTCATGAGCAATGTTGGGATTTTCTTTGTACCGTGAGCATACATAATATTCAC
Organism: Nomada lathburiana; assembly: GCA_963667235.1. Lineage (NCBI taxonomy): Eukaryota > Metazoa > Arthropoda > Insecta > Hymenoptera > Apidae > Nomada > Nomada lathburiana. The sequence goes on along the minus strand of OY763903.1, from coordinate 14,057,663 downwards.
TTCCATGTGTTTTCCAATCGCCAAGGCACATCCAACAGAAATCGTACTTACAATTGTAACACTGCATATGATTGCAGCCCCCATTCTTTTCTATGCAAATGTGACATTTTGGGCACTAAAATTGAAAGTAATTTATTGTAAAATTCTAATGTCTATTTAATAGTTATAAGCATTAAGATGTAAATGCTAACATCTTTGGTGTGGGCACTAATATAATTAGCTGTCTCTGAATCATCTGCGCATTTGGTTAGCCATTTCTTCATTGTATTACAGTCAGTGGGTGCATGATAATCGATACCGCATCGGAAGCTGAAATTATTACAGCTTTTAGTTAAAACGTAACAATATTTTGCGAGTATTCTCCAACTGTGAATGCGTACCAAAATACAGTTTTACACGACGAGCACATCACTCGTTTTGCTCTCTGTTCTTTCGAACGCATAACCATTTGGCAATTGGGTCCAGGGCAAAACCTTAGTTGTGGATGGGATTTCACATAATCACAGAAAGCAAACTGTTGATACCTTTCTCTCATGTTAGGTTTTGTCAGTAAAGATAAAACAAAGTCTTCCGGACATAAAACATTGCAATCCTGAGCCATGCAACTTATTCCTAGTTTAAATTAAAATAGATAAGCTCAGTGCTGAGTGTACAGTACTTCTCTATTTTCTATGAACTTACCCATTGAAATACCTTGAGTTATTTGTACTTCAAAATGCATGCACCAACACTCTTTACAAAAAGAATGTCCACACGTCAAAGTTGAAAATTTATCGGCGGAATAAATTGTAACACAAACTGAACATAGTCCGCCCCTTTGACTTTTTAGTCGTGGTAGTGAATCCAATGGAGGTAACGGCTTCAGTTTGGTATTAATTAATAAACCAGCAGCATTGGTACGGTATTTCGCGATAATATCTTGCAACGCCCAATTGTGAGCGTGCAGTAAAACTTTGGCTAGGGACGGCGTTACATGAAGACTATTACTTAACATCTCTACGTCCTCGTTTAAAAGTCTCTCCACTTCTTCAATTCTGAGACAATCATACACTGCATACTCTGGATCTCTTTTGCTTTGATCGTTGTCTATGTCGTTGTCTCCCTCGCCATCCCACGGTTGAACGTTATAATAATCTTCGTAACCTGGATCTCCGCAATCTGAATCGGAGTAATCCATCTCTGTGTCATATTCTTCGGCGGACATCTGTGTCGCAAACATTTTTATGTCATTGTAAAGTAATATTTCAAGTCACGCGTATTGCAGGAATTTTATTCAACATACGATTTATGCATATGCATATTGATTTTTGTAACCTTGTAATGTTCAGCTGTTTCTCAAAAAATTTACTGGAAATAGACATCAAGAAACAGTGTAACACAAAATAAACACATTATTGCTTTGCTAACGGATACAGCAAGAAATCAAAATTTCAAAACAAAATATGCATTCAATGATAGAAACAATGGATTTTTCTAATATACTTTAAAGTTTACACAAGTGATGCAATATTGAAATGATCGATTTATTTCTCCGGGCCGAAAAATAATTTGGGAATATTAAAGCAAACGGTTACTGATCCACTGTGTTTCATTATATTCTCAACGAAAAATATCTTCCTGTGATGTTTAGTAAACATTTTCATAAAATTCCAAATACTGTGTCACAACGAGGGCTACGTTTGTTTCTTTCGATTCGGATGAAATCTGCAACCCACCTTTGCACTCTTGTATATCAAAAGAAATGCATTGATACTTCTATTTTTCAGTTAAATATCAAAGTTATTAAAGGCCCCTTATTGTAGCCGTTTGCACCAACAGATACTACACTGGCGCATGAGTTATGTGTACCTTCTTCACTCTCATGCCAAACGTATGATGAGACGATGTTGTAACAGATGATTTCATTTAATCTCGAACAAGATAAGAGTGTCAAAATCACCTGATAGAAGACAGCTGGGTTCGACCAGAAAAATTCACCTCAATTGTTAAGATATCGCTAAAATCTTGAATATTTTAAAAATTCTAAACAACATATCTTTCGTATCATCTTAAACAAAAATTGAAAAGTACATCTACATTACTTAATAGGTCCAATAATTCAACTTTTATTTTTATTAACTATTGGGAGGCAAGCATTTTTTCCTCAGTTTTATTAATTGCATAAATTTTTACGTTTACTATATCTTCTCACATAAAAATACAAGATCCGTTGGGCATTATATAAAAATATCGATTAAAATCTATTCAACGAAAATATATTACATATACATATTTCTCAGAAATTTACCCGCAAAAAAGCTATCTGTCCCTCGTGGAAAATCCTGTAATTTTCTTATTGAGCAGAGATAAACCAATAGATAACAATATCGAATACTATTTCAATGCAAAATAGAAGTTGCGTGTTCTCCCTTTCAACAGAGTTATCTCTCTATTGCATACCCATTGCTAGCGTTACGACCACTCATGGACCATGTGTGTCTAACCTCTAACTAACCTTAAAAAACACGGAGGATTGTTACTCGTGTGTTATCGAAATTATGTCTGTGTATCACGATGAAGTAGAAATCGAGGACTTTGAGTACGACGAGGACGAGGAAATATATTATTATCCATGTCCTTGCGGTGATCAGTTCCAAATATCTAAAGCAGAATTGGCTGCCGGAGATGAAGAGGCCACATGCCCTTCCTGCTCTTTAGTTATTAAAGTGATTTACGATAAGGAAGCGTTCGCAGCCAAATTGGAAGAGCTTGTCAGGGGCGAGGAAAAAGAGCTCGTCGTGCAGAAAGCCTGAGGTAAATTACCATACATTTTTATGTATCGATACTCTGTTTACGTGCTCGCATTTAAGGCCGAGTTGAGTTACGGAATAACCAAAGATTGCAGGCCAGCAGATTTTAAATAAACTATCGCCGATCCATTGCTCTACGACCTATTAGTATTGCAGAGTAAAATATTGTTACAAATATGGGCGGACGTGGTAGAGGGAGGGGCAAATCCTCTATGTCGATTAGCACAGAACAACTGGGCTTCGCCAAAGGTGAAGCTCTACCGCCGCCTGTTTTGCAACCGCCACCAAAGTATCCTCCACTGGAGTATAGACCGCTACCTCTAAATATCACGACTGAAATGAGCTACTTGTTGGAGTTAAAGAGAGAGTACGCAGAATTCATGCGAGAATCGCCTAACAATGTTTTGCCTGTTGTAATTAAGAAAGACATCGACAGATATTCTGATCGGTATCAAGATCTGATTACTGATAAAACCAGTTACGAATCCAGGTACGACTGGAGCAGAATGCCGGCGGAATTGAAACCCCAGATAAGAAAACGTAAGGGACAGAAGAGTAACAAGCCCGAGAAGAAGCAGAAGAACGTCGACGTGGAGTCAAAGTTGCAAGAATTAGAAAAGAAGGAGAGCTCGCAGCAAAGCGACGCGGAGGAAGAGGAGAAAGAGGAGGAAGAAACGGAGGAGAAGGATGATGATCACGCGGAGGACGAGGAAGAGGAACTGGACGAGGAAATGGACGAAGGGACCGATTACGTGAACAATTACTTCGACAATGGAGAAGGTTACGACGATGAAGACGATAATTTAGACGATGGACCTATTTATTAACGCCCGACCCTTTATAAGAATCGGAAATTACCCTCCGTTCTCGATGCTTGGACTAGGATACTTACAAGCTTACAAGCGGAGCACTTGTACGGAAATGTATATACGTATGTATTTTTACCGAATCGCGTGTACAGACAATAAATTATCACACAATGTTTAAACAACGACGAGGTCTTACGCGCTCACGCGTATCCATTCCTCGTATCGATCATATTTTCCAAAGAAGACTGGCATCCAGGGATGGTGGTGGTATAACAAGAAGGGGGAAATTCAATATTAGAACAAATTAAAACAGTCCAGGGTCACAGGAAGCGTCGGCGTGTTCTTTATTACGAGTATTTCAATTTCTAATATATAATATATATATTTATATATATAATATATATATAGCCATAATAGTCTGCAATTATTGTAATAAATGATCCTCCTCTACGATGCAATCGGAGAGTAAAAACGCAACTTTGGACGAGAAGGGGATGCGCAAAAGTACCGTAGTGTTACGTAATGCTTAAACGTTTACGCTCGCCGTGATAATTTCTCTAAACAACTCGCATTAACTTATATTATCCGCCCTCCTCCTCTCTTGCCTCCGTTCGCAACAAATCTCTGTTTATTTCGATCATCGTCGTTCTCGGAATGTGTGCACATTGAGCGCGGGATGCGGGGTAAACGAAGAATAAGACAAAGAAAAACATAGAAAAACAAAAAACAGTCATGGATCGCGAAAGAAGAAGTTGGTCTCCTGAAATTTCCAGTTGCTCGTCATCACGTTCCCCATACCTTAGTTTTATGCGATTCAATTTAAAATTGAAACATCGGTGCGCAGGATTGGCGACGTGAAAGCGATCGAATCGTTTGCAATAAAGTGTCGGGAACGAGAAAGATCGTTTAACTACGTATGCCTAGGTGTCACGATTTGGCAGTAAATCGAGCAAACTATGTGTATAAATTTCGCGCACGGGCTGGAATTTTCGACCGATCGTTGACGAAATTTCATCCCTCAATATGGTTCGCGTCGTTCGTGCTGATTGCTGATGAAATGGACGAGACGGTCCACGTTACGGCAAACGATCCGCTCCGGTATCGAATATCGATTGATTACGCATCGATAGAAGAAACGCGCGACATAGACTTTTATATGACAAAATATAAACGGTGAAACATGTCGCTTCCATAGAGTTCAATCATCCTCGATCACGATCGTTCAACTTTGCAGTACTCGTTCGTTTCTCTTCCCTGTCCGTCGATCTGTTTTGCAAAATACGAGAAATCTCATTTTATGCCACCCCCTCGTTTCAATTCAACCGATCAACGTTTTTACGTTTCGTTCTAATAAAAGGAAAGAAAATCGTTTCCAATTGAACGTTGCAAATATTCCAAGGAGCTCAAAGAATGGATCCAATCGGTACCAGAAAACCTACCAAACGATCGTTCACGTCATTCGTTGTATCATAAACCATACTCATCATTGTTACCTGCGTACGTAATCCTTAATCGTTTCACGCGATTCTCTTATTCTGACAAAACAGCTTGCTCGCATCGGTCCACCCTTTAACTTCGTTCGTTTAATGCCATCGTTGTTCAAACACCATCTTCTATCCTTCCGCATCATTTTTTTTTTTTAATAATATACTATATAATGTATATAGATATATTTATATGTATATATATATATATACTTTGTATATAATCGTCGCATTTTAATATAGTACGACCTATCTATGTATAAGTAGGCATAAAGACTGAGGCGAGAATACAGGCGAAACCCCGAACAGTAGTCGCTTGCGCGTTACATTTCCTTCAATATTTTTTGTCCATCTTTTTGTCTAATTATCGGTCGAAAGAAAAGAATTTTCTGTCGATTGTCTTTCGGATCGAATCGATGGAACAAAAAAAAAAAATTCAAGAATCTCCTTCATTTATTATATCATCGTCTGAGATTTGTTGTTTGGATCCAAAGTCTGTCGCAAGTTGAATTTCCTTCTGAAACCGGTGAAAGGAAGGTGATCTAATTGGAAGATTTTCGCGTGCCTGAAAATCATTTTATCGAATGGTTAGCCCTCGCGATCGTAATCCCTGCTATCAGAGTTTCCACCCAGCCAATCTTCCCTGAATAGTAGAAAAGGTCTTCTAAGGTATCTCATTATATTTCTCGTACTTTCCTGCTTGCCACTCGCTCGTTTCTCCGCGTCCCGAATCTTCGGATAAAAAAACGCGCGTATTCGGAACGTGGCCAGCACGTTCACGCAACAGCCGTTTCTCTTAAGGCCCGTTCGTCGATGGTTTCGCAATTTCTCTTCAACAGGAGTAGAATCCATGGTCTGTCTACGCGCGCGTGCACGCGAAGAGAAAAGAGAAGCTTGGAGCTTCGGGCGAATGAGAAAATGTTGGTACAACAAGATAGAAGGAAACAGTAGATATCGTCGATCAGAGGAAAAACATCACGATATTTTCCGCGAGTCTCCAAGCTTTTCCCGTCTCATACATATATTTCTCTATACTTAGTCGCATGTAACTAGAAAAAACAATTTGTGTGTTGAGCTTCTACTCTCGCGAAAAATCACACGAACGATTTAACAAATTCCACGTATGTATGCACCTATGCATGTATGTATGTATGTATGTATGTACGTAAGTCGACGTTTATCGATTCATCGATGCAAGATAAAAATAAGTAAATGTTTGCTCTGCATTGGTTTCGCCACGGTGTTCACCGTGTTCATCCCGTTTCGAAACAGGAACAGTCTTTGAATCCGCGCGGACAAAGTGACGGCGAAATTTTGTTACATCTTCTCCTCGGCTGCGTCTTCGTTTACTTATTTGTTTCGCGTTTCTTGCTTCGCGTCGAGGCCCAGTACTGGTGTAGTAGCCCTACGATGAAGTGTGGTAACAATTCTGGAAATCACAGGACAAATCAGCTTCTAAATTCGGATGGGCAGTGTAAGCTTCTGCGAGGTGCTTCTCCGACTTGTTTAAAACGACTACGAACCCTGTTTTTTTTTCTTTTCAACTACGTTTCCGCTTTTCGTTTTCACTTGCTTACACCAAACTGCTCAAGCTTGCTCCTCTTTTATGTTTCCATCTTATCTTTGGTCTTTGTTTAATCAAAATAAGAAACCAGGATAGAAAATTCGTCGGATCACCGGGGTGTACAAAGTTTCTTCCTGTGCACTTTTCTAATCGTGACAAGGGAATAATATATTATTACAATCGGGGCAATGACGCAAATACGAATAATCATCATGGTAACGGAACAATAATAATTGTTTGCGCAACGCGGTCGTTTCGAGACGATTTACTTGGAACTATTCAACGAGCTGTCGCAACAGTATTTTGGTCGTACGCTTCTCGTCGCTCCAATTAATTATCCAGTTAATTAGTATTTCGTGTTTTGCAAGGCTACTGGGCGCGGAATGGTATAATTGAACGCTTATCACAATAAATTACGTTCGTGAAGCGGTGAACGCATCGAAAACAGCCCTCCATTTCTAACACAGGTTCGTGAAGCAAAAGCTAGTAGGTTCAATTATATTTTGGACAAGAGCCGCAAAATTGAACGTCGAAGCTGAGGCAGGCTTTGCTTGTGAATTTGTTGGAAAACAGGCAAATGTTGTTCGACATCTTAGAACATAGATAACAAATGCGATTCACAGTATAGAAATTATTATATATATATCCTATTAACTCGCCGCTACATCGAAGATTTTAACAATAAATCTCACACATCTTTAATCAAAGTAACACATTTTCTATATCATATTTCCACTCACTTCATCCAACTGTGTTTGCCTCTGTCCCGAGTCAAACAGATCGGTGTAAGCAGAGGTAACGTTTCTCATTTTCTTTTTTCTTTTCTTTCTTTTTTTTTGTTCAACACAATTAAGGGAAAGGGAGAATCAAGGGGTGATAGGAGAGGGATCGTAAAATTTGTAGAGAAAAAATAGGAGGAAATCTCGGAGTGCAGTCAGTTCTGTCAAAGCGCACGAACAATCTCGAGCTTTTTCTGCAACGATAGTTCAATCGACGACACATTTCAATATTTCCATCTTTCGTATTATCGAGATATAAATTACAATTATCCTATATACCGTGAAAAAGGAGTGGATAGGCCGCGTCGTTAAAAATTTCGAGCAAGAATGAGGAAACTAAGACGTAGACGTGAATGATCTAACGAATGAAAGAGCCCTTCTTTTGATTCCCGATGCGACTAGGACCATTTTGATTATTCCTTCGTGTTCCCTTTTATGCAAGCAACCACGTTAAACAAGAAACTATAGCAATCATCGTCGCCGATTAACTACCATTCAGAGAGTCATTCCGAAAAAGAAAGTCAGCCATAATTTCTCGTCGACATTCTGATTTCTAAAGTTTCAGTCGTCCCTTGTCAGTCATTCACATTTCGTAATCTTCTTTTCTTTCTTTTTACCATAGATTATTATTTTTTTTGTTCATTTTTTGCCCCCCGTTTACGGCTTTTCTTTATTATTAGAGTATCGTTTATCATATTAATCATTATCATTATACTGTTTCACTACGGTTGGTTGACTCTTGGACGTGGATTTGGATGGAGTGTGGTGTACCGGTGTACCAAATGCGCGTGAAAGAGAGAATAAGCTCCGTCGCTTGATACTTTTAGTCAATTATTTTGTGTTTTTTTTTTTGTTCTTTTCTATCTATTTCTCTTTCTGTTCGTTCCAACGTCCTCGAAGTGAGAACAAGGGTATCCTATCTACTTTTTTTTTTTAGTGATCAGGAAATATGCCTCGTTTTCTCAGCCTCGTTCTCCTCGTATCCCATTTCTACTTTCTCGCGTTCCATCGTTCCACTTCTCGCAGTCTTTTTTCTTCCTTTCCTCGATTGGAAGGGAAGCCATTACCCCTCCCTCTAGCTCTTTTCCATCGGAAAATCAATCGCAACACTCGAACAAGCTCGCTATCACTAGGAATACCTTCGTTATCGAGCCTCTCCTCATTCTTTTCATCCTCATCTTCTTCTTCTCGTTCAATTCGCACGAATGGATTTATCGTATAACGAATCAGACGGAATGCAGCATTCAACGGGAAGGTAGCGTCCACCCTTCCTTCGTCTCGTTTCGCCAATCAATCATTCTTACCACCCAGTTTTCGTAGCTCCAACGTCTTCGATGCATCTTCGACTAGCACCATGTTTCAAGTCGTAAATCCAAGCGACGCGTGAAAGCGTGATTCTCGCGCGAAACTCGAAGGAACTGCAGATTGTGAGTCGTTCTGTCCCAATTCAAACAGTCAATCGGGATAATTGGAAAGATCCGCGGGCGTGAACTTTTCGCTCATTTCTCTCGATTATCCTCGGTTCGTTTGTTCTTTTTCTGTTCTTCTTTATTTGCGGTCTGAATCGTGAACCTCGAGAAGTCGTGTGAAAAAGAGAAAATAAAAAGAACACTACGCCTCACTACAGTAATTCTGTTTCGCTTGCCATGCGGTTACCGTTTGCCGAGTTTTCAGGGGTGTTCCACGTTCGATGCATCTCGATCGTTCTCGCAGAAATTGTCGTCCGATGTTCCGACGACATTATTCTAGGATAAAAAGGGATGCTGCAGGTTTCTTTCGGCCGAAGTATTGGATATTAAATAAACGTCAATTTGTTGTTGTTGTTGTTGCCTCAACTGAGCTGGAGTTAGCATTGTGGAATGGTCTAGCCTCTGGACATCGATCTTTGTATTGTCTGACAGAACGGTCGGGATTCTTCGTGGGAATTGAATGAATTTCTGTCACCAGGTCGGCAAACGCACAGGAAAAAATCGCTCTGCATTTAAAGGAAATTAATCTTGCCGCGGTACCATCGACAATTATACAGATCTACTTTCTCCCCGAAATTTTTCTTCCTCCGAGGCACGCTCGTTTGTCAACGAACGGGTCAAAAGACAGGACAGATCTATGGAATTCTGGCGGTACCGCGGTCACGCGAATCCGCAAGTGCGATATCCATTAATTGTATACATTCATATTCGTGTATACGTACAATAATTGTTTTCCGTATATAGACTTATATAAAACGCACGAAGCGACTGAAGGCTATTGTATCCCTTCCTTATTTATAGCGACAAGCCGTACTTTGTTTCTTCGCGACTCGATTCGATTCGTCGCGATGTCGTTATTATTATTTATTTATTTAATATTTTTTTTTCATCCTCTTGTTCTTTTATCAATGGAAAAAGAATTCGGGCTTAACTACGGCGGATCCCTCGAGATCACTTGAAATATCCTAGAAACTTACTGACTCGCGTGTGTTCCTCTAGGTGCGTGTCTTTCTATGTGTCTCACGTGGCATCGGGTTGCCTGCGTTTCTGTGTGTCTGTGTGTACATCCGATTTTTCAATTTTATTCCTTTCGTTCTAACATTTTTTTCCCCCCACCCGTGACTTCGGTACAGACGATCACTCTTCTGGCCGAAGGATTTTTCTCGTTGGAAATGAATAATCTGTGTCTGTATGTACGTATGTGTGTATGTTCTTATCGAATGCATCTTTCGAACCATTCCTCGAGTTTCAACGAGACTGACGCGTTGCCCGCACGCACCGTCTTCGTTCTCCTCGATCGTCTTACGAGTCAGGTGTCTACTAATTCTTCGTCCCCGAGACGTCCTTTCGTCCCCCATTCCTCCATCAAGTAAATCCAAGCACTCGTCAAAGCGTACTAAAAGCTCTCCCTTTCTTCTGCAGTTAAAAGCAATTCGTCGATATCGGCGGCATAATCTCGAAACTTTTCTCGAACGGTGACCCCTTCGTTTCATCTTCTCGATCATCCCAATGCCTCTCTCCTTTTCTCTCCCTCTCTTTCTTAGGAATAATAGTAAATCGACAGGTGTCGAATATTCCTCGAGAACGTTTCGTTACGAAAAAACTTTGAACACGTGACGAGTAAGACGGGAAGGAACCAGCGAGATCTCGTTCCCGATGAAAAACAACAGGGACGAGCAGACGAACCGCGAAAAGGGCTTCCACAAGGAACCTCGTCGAATTGTTTTATCTCCCCTTCTCCCTCCTCTCTCTCTCTCTCTCTCTCTCCCTTTCGTCTCTGCTTTCTCCTCCGCTTTCGAGGACGTCGCTACTACGTTCCATCTGCCGTTCGAACACTTTTAATTCTCCGTGCCGCTGCCCTTTCCCCAGAACTTGTCGAAACGATTTCGCGCTTTTTCCAACACTTCACTCGCCGCGGAACGTTGCGCCGTGCCTGGAACAACCGTCGGTGCTTCCAGCACGTGATAACCACCCCCGCTGCTGCTTGCCACGCCACCCACGGCACCGCTACCACCGCCCGCGCCACCCTGGGGCGATTCAGCTTCAAGGATACGGTAACCCTGCTGCGGGGTCGTCGACGATGACGGTGTCGTAATGGTCGCCGTCGTTGTCGCCTGACCACCATCTTTCTTCCTATCGTATTCGAAAGTCGGATCCTCCAGGCATCTCAGGTTCGTTCCGGCTACAGGTTTTGTCGATTGATCCGATTTCGGCTGCCCTTTCGACTCCTCTTCGACGCCGCCTGGCTCCTGTTGACAGTCACGGTAGCGTTCAATTTTTATTGAACGATTGTTATTTGTTATTATCAATTCTGTACAATTTTACCTGCTCCTCCGGCGTGGGGGTGATGGCAGTGTGAACGTTCGGGGGCAACGGGCTGTCCCTTTCGGAGTCCATGTCCTTGTGTCCGTTTATGCCGCTGTACATACCGATAGAAACGCTCTCGCTCTCTGGCGATTTGTAACCAGAGTGCTGAGAGTGCTGCGACTTGTGCTGGGCGGCCAGTTCAGGTGGTGTCGATTGCGGGGCCGACGCTATCGACGAGGCTGCCCAACTCTTTGCCTCGCTATGCGGACGCGTCAGGGGCTCTAGAAAAATAAGGCAATCGATATAATTGATACGGCCATTCAATCACATTGACCCCCGCGGAACAAAGAAACGCGCAGCTGCTGTACATATTTGCTCGGTTACCTTCCCTGACGTTTTGCGTGACAGTGAACGTTTTCCCTGTGTCCAGCGGCACGGTCCAATTTACCGGTTCCGGCGACCGCATGATCATCTGCTCCGGCGACTTTACCCTGGTCGGCTCCGGGGGGCTTTTCACCACCGGTTCGTCGTCGATCCACGGGCTCACGGCGGTGACCGCCACCGGTGGCTGGGTCTGCGACGGCGGCGTCGACGCGACGCTCGATTCCCCTCCGGTCACGTCCCCGTTTACCTGCGGCTCTGCCGTCACTGGAACGTTTCACCGATGCTTTTAGCGAACGAGATATACGTTGCTCCGTTTCGTGCCCGAGAACCGGGCTGGGCTGCACTCGATGCTTCGAGGTCGTCGCGGAATTTTCTCTTTCAATTTCGAAACACTCGACGCGGACGTGTTCGCGCAATGTTCAGGGAACGTTGAACGTCGTGCGATACATTGAAAACAACGGAAAAAAGCAGAGATCGTTTCATTTCATTCCCTGCGGAAGAATTGAGCCGGGTGATCGGCAATCGAGGCAGATAAAAACGCCGGTCGAGCCATCGAGCGCATACATATCGGAAACCGGTTGACTCGCGGTTACACCAGAGATCTACACAGAGGGTACAGAGCATCCCAGAAAAAAAGTACACTAGCGTACTCAGAATGCAGGAGAGATACACGTATATATATATACAGATACATAGACAGACAAGGTAGATAGATATGCGTATATACATTTATATAGAGATATACATATATACATATATATATATATATATATGCATATGTAAGTGAAGGTATAGAGAAACAATGTGTGTACATGTGCGGCTGTGTTGCACGGCCACGCAACAGGTTGACAAAGGGCTCTAACATACAGGCTATTGTTCTCTCTCTACCGCAGAAACATTTACTCGATTGCACGTCGACCGGCCGGTGAAGCATCGCGGATAATCGCTCCCCCGTCTTTTCTCTGCTTCCGCCTCGTAGGCCCGTACGATCGGCGAGAGAAACCGAAACCCTGCCGCTGCTGGACGATTTCAATGACGGAGAAGAAGGTGTCGCGTGTCGCATCGTTGCGCGCACACCGAGCCAGGTGATAAACTCGTGTCTCGCGCGGTGAAGAACTGTTCGTCCCCGAACGGACGAGACGTCCGCCGCGAGAATACACTTACGTTCGCCGTCGAGCTGACTCGTCTTTCCTCGACGCCCTTTTCTCTCTTTTCCGAGCATCTCCTCTCGTCCCTTCTGATTGCGTTACGGCCGTGGCGTCTGCGAGCCTCCCTGCTAAATCGTGTTACCTTGCGCGCAATGCACGTGTCACGGCCACGGCCGATCCGACGCACGATCGTCAGACCTGGCAGCGCGTGCACTCGCAGGGGGCGCGAATTCGGCGAGAATTCTCTTCGTCGTGTTCCTCGACTCGCCAACGTGACCGCGACGCAGTCGGTGCGATTACGGTGAATGGACACGCTGCAGAGAGATCGATGTTTCTTCTGTGCTGTCGAGGGGAGACGCGTGATTCGGACGTCGGCGAGGCGGATAAAGAGGAAGAGAGAAAAAAAAAAACGCGAACGGATCGTTGATACGCGCGTAATCCATACGATGAAAGCGTGACGAGAGAAAGGAGGAGCCACGTAAGAGAACCGCGGCGCTCTATTTTCTCGCGGGTGTGAAAGGGGCACGTTGCACACTATGAGAACTAGTTCCCCGGGAAATCGTGCCGTGGGCGATTCCACTGTGAGTTATTCCGAGAGGCGCGGAGACAACGTAGAAGGGTAGAAAAATATGAGAAGAATAGAGAGCGTGATATGTAACAGTAAGAGACAGAGAGACAGAAAGAGAGATATAAAGATAGATAGAGAGAGAGAGAAAAGATGTTGTAAGACAGCAACAACAAGGAACACACGGAAAGCGTTGTGTTCGAGCGAACAAATATAGCAACGGAGAAGACACAGGCCTTGTTTTGTTTTTTTTTTTGTTTTTTTTTTTGCTCTTTTTCTGGCACAAAGCATGCTACTTACTAGGTTGGTCGGCGGTAGTAGCGGCTTGGTTTGACGCGTATCGACTATCGAAGGATGATTTGGATGGATCGGCGGCGGCGGCTGCGGCCGCAGCCGCAGCTGGCTGGTCGCGGGCCGTTTTTGCCCGAGCTTCGTGCGGACCTTGTTGGCACCGGCTTATATCTTTAACACGGTCCGGCCTGGCCGCAGCGGCAGCGCTCGACGTAGGTGGGTGATGGACACTCGTATGAACCGAATGCTTTACCGAGGGTTTTACGTTTGTACTTGTCGTGTTGGTAGTGGTACTGGTGGTGATGGTTGTTGTGGTGGTTGTAGTGGCGGTATTCGTGGTGGTATTTGTGATAGTGGTCGGGGGTTTGGCGTGATGAAGGGGGCGATAGGGGGGAGCAGTGGTTGCGAGGAAGGCTAGAACATACCGTACACAAAGTACAATGATGAGTAAGCCCCACCGTGCCTTTTAGAGGGATCTTACGCGCTCAGGACAGCCCATCGCCGTTGCTTGAAATGTGATCCTTTCGAGGACGGATTGCAACTTTGGTGGGCGACAGTAAAGAGTTGGAAGAGTACACGGAGATACATTATTGTGATTGAATTTGTTCCCGTCGGAGCGGGGAATGTTTTCAATGCAAACGCTCGAATCGGAATGATCAATTTCGTTTTTCACGGTTTCGCGCGGGACGGAACGTTTTCGTTGCAATTATTACACATTTTAAGCAAGGCTGCGTCGCATCATTGAGGTTCATTGTTATTGGAGAGGTTCCCGAGGGCTGAAGGGTCTCTCGGTGTATATCGAGCCCGCTCAGAATTACGTCCACACTCGAATATCGAGGTTTCCTTGCAATTTGCGATTCCAGTAGCCGCGGTGCGCAACGGTGTCGCGTCACAATAGACGGGAGAATCAACCGTGGAATTTCGTTGCGGTTATACACTCAGCCTCGGCTCGATTGTTCCGAAAATTCCAGCTACTCGCGCGAAATTAGACGCGCGCGGTCGCGTGGAACGTTGACAAAAAAAATATTCGAGCATAGATGAATCTTGAACAGTTTGCGAGGGGGTCGGTGAAAAGAGGTTGGGCAAGCGTTCGATCGATATGTTGCTGAATCGTTCGCGAATCGAGACGTTTAAGCGAGAGGCAAAATTTCGTACACAATAAATTCGACCACACAGAACTTCTCAATTGTCCAGCAATAATGGCGCTTCGAAGTTCGATTTTAAACCTGACGTTTCGCTCGAGCTCTATCGCCGTGTGGGACTAAGAATTCGTTACGCGATTGCAACCCTTTAACAGTTTAACGAGAAACGGTTCAGGAGCACAAGAATGTTCCAGAGATCAAGTTGAGCAAAGAACACGCACGTATCGCGTGCACGTTTGTTCTCGACGATCTATCCTACGGCAATCTATCTAAACTGTTCAAGGGTTAAAGATTAGGCAGAAAGGGTTATTATAGGGGTTAAGTGACCATGGCAAGTGGTGCAGGATGACGGGTTATAGAGATATCTGAAATACGTGAAAGTTGGGCTAGCGGGCAGCAGGTACGTGGTACAGAGAACGTACATTTTCGATGGACCTGCGGGGACCTCCTGTAGAACGGAGTAGGCCCTGGGCCAGAGGGTGGTGGCGGTAATGGCGGCACGCTGGTCGACGAACCCGTCGAGGAAACCGTCGACGGTTCCCGTATGCTCCAATGCACGCGGCCAGGGCCCGTGACTGAAACACCCGCTACCACTCCTGATCAATCCGATCACGATGCTCGATACGATCGTCGATCTGATCGCGATCGATCTAGCGCGAGCAACTTATAGCCTGATTATAATGACTGAACAGATATTCACTGACAGAGGGGTGGTGAAACAGGGGAGAAAAAGGTTCGGACGGAGTGGGCGGTATAGGCTGGATGAACGACGCAGAGAGGATGATATTTTGTTTCGCAAGAATGAACTACCTTCGGTGCGTATCCAGTGATTTCAACCGTGACTATTTATTTGTAACACGCCAGACAATCGACGAATCGATAATTTCTTTCGTTTTCGTGAGAACGATCTCCAATGAACCGAGATGAGGTGAAGTTCGTACGATGCGATCTACGACTGATATACGAATGCTTGTTGCTCACCGCCTAGCCTCGGCGATAGATGGATGGATGGATGAGTCGAAATGACGATGACTATTTCGCTGACTACACACGAGCGTGACGATGACGAGGACGATGTCGGATCGAAGAGATGCGACTGGTGATGGTTACGAGTGAACGAGAGTCGTCACGTAGGATGAAAATCATGGTGCTAAGTGCAGATATATGAAATAATATTATTGTTAACACGAGAAGATTAGCTGTCGATGATGATTGGAACGAACAGGACGATGTATCTCTTTTTCTTTTTTTTCTTTTTCGCTTTCTTTTTTCTCGTTTGCTTTTTCCTCGCCAATGCTTGGCGTTCGTGGACGAACACCTTTGTTTGAGGCTCGATTCACTCGATCGATATTTCAGACCGTAGCTAATAAACGGGAAACGGTGAGAGACTTTCTTTAAGGCTACTCGCGGTTTACGGAGGCCGTTCAGGGAAGAAAGGGAAACAATATGTTGCCAAACTTTCTGCGCGGACAATAAATAGGACTACATACTGGTTACTATAGATGTGGACTCAAAGGCAGAGGCAGAAAGATAGAAACGATTAAACAGGAGTATCATGCATCTGCCTAAACATTAACGACCACTTGGCAGTTGACACGTTTGACACACACCGCTCAAAGTATTTCTTTAATCAAATAGAAATATGGCGCAACTCGTTGGCTCTCTTCTTCTTTTTCACTTTTTTAAATAGAAATATAATCAACGAGAAATGTTTAATAGAGTTCTTAGAAGCGGTGAATGTCACTTGCAACGCGATTCGAACAGGGAATTACGATTGGATATAACGAACGTTTTGGCTTTCGGGTCCCACAAGAGCAAACAGCAGACCAAAATCGCATAATATATATAATAAAGAATTCTATCCACTCAAATTCAATGATATATGCACGAAAATGCAAACGCAACTCG
Source organism: Nomada lathburiana (assembly GCA_963667235.1). Taxonomy (NCBI): domain Eukaryota; kingdom Metazoa; phylum Arthropoda; class Insecta; order Hymenoptera; family Apidae; genus Nomada; species Nomada lathburiana. The sequence continues at coordinate 14,041,024 of OY763903.1, read as the reverse complement.
TGACAATTAACGAGCGCCAATCGATTTGGGGTACGATCTCTTGGATACTAAATCGATCGACTGTATCGATAACAGAAATATGGCAAAGGACGTATCGATTGCATGTTCGTCTTACTTACTCGGTCGTGGATGCCTTTCGGGCACACCGCTCTTCTCCTTTTGCTCCTTCTCCTTGTCCTTCGGTTCCCTTTCCTTCTCCTGGTCAAAGGAAATTAAACCGATAACGTCTGTTCAAATGCTGCTCGCTTCGGGCGTAATTCTTCAACTGCGAAAATCAATTTGGTTTCAATACCTTCGCATCTTTGGTGACGGACGGTGCACGTGGTGGTTGACGTTTAGGTGATCGACGTTCAGTCATAGTTGGACCAAGGCTCTGCGAACGTCCGGTTCTTGGACTGTTCTTAGGACTGGACTTGGTTTTAGGCTGAATCTCCTCACGATGTTCCTTCGTGTCCTCTCGGCGTCGTGGTATCGCGGGCTCCAGCTTCTCTCTCGTTGGAGAGGGAAGCAGTGCGCCGTCTCCTATAACAATGAAAAAAGAAAAAAAAAAGAAATAGCATATAGAAGGTATTCGAATTACTCGCGTCTTCTCAATACACTCACCCACGCCAGTAGTACGATCAAGATGATGGCGGATCAAGAAATCTTTTCCTGCGCGAGCAATGGCTCTTTCGGGGTCCTGCGAAGCAAGATTCCGATGCAATTAAATCGTTTTACCGGTCTATCAATCAACATTTCACGCGTACCGTTTTGTAATCGTCCTGCAAAATTCCATACATGGGTCTGGCCTGCGCCGAAGACGGTCGACCAGCTGGTGGCATGGTCATCGCCGTGGTAACCGGCGCGACCTTCCTCGTGTTCTCCTTTTCTTTTTCTTCCTTCGTCACTGACCTAAATACGCAATCACACGTCGCTGGTTTGTCATCGAAATGGCAGCTATGCGCCGGGCACAATCGCGCGGAAGAAATAAAAGGCAGCTACGACAAAACCCGTGTGAAGATTCGAACAATTCGTTCCCCGTACCACTACGCTTGAGTCTTTTCTATCTGCGAGTAGAACGTGTGTAATGAATATGGATGTGGCTGTCGTCGCAACAATCGCTCTAGCGAATGCTACGAAGGAGTAGTACGATCCCGTTGTCGAATCGTACGTTCATCGACGTTGATCCCCTGTGCACGGCGAATTGGCGCAAGTAGAATGGGCCACTCGCCAGACGGGCAGACAGACCGGCGTAGCGGCCGACTATACGCGCGCCTATGCTACTGCCGCTCGTCACTTATAGCGCGCTACCAATGGACCGTTCGAGTCGGAAACATTTCCGCAATTGTGTGCGATTTGAAGCAATGTGAAACAATCGATCGGCTGCAATTCTACCGTAGGTAAAAAAAAAGGCGGGCACAATTTAGGCATCGTCCGACAATGGTCGACTCGAACTACTTGAAGCTAGCCATGAGCGTTATTAATTTCTGATCGTCTCGGCTATTATTCGTACGGCCAGCGATAGGTTCGCCGGGGTCGTTCATTTTTTTAACGTCTCCCATCGATCATCGTCTACCCCTAGCACTCTACCATTCGCCGCGTCACGAAACGAGCCCCGCGCTTTTACTGTCGGCCCCGATCAATCAACTGACATAGAAATGTTGATGTTTGAGTGGAGTAGTGTACTGGCCTGGCAAGGGACAGCGCGTTGAGAGCGTGGTTACTGGAGACACGTTTCCACAGGGAAGCCTCGTCCTCGGCTGCCAGACCGCAACCCCAGTCGCGATGCTAATGTAAATCAGAACGGATCACTCTGTTGTTTTTTCTGTTCTCCAACTCCTATGGTATGCAATCTAACGCGCTGGTTGCGCCACTAACGCACACACGCACACTATAGTAGAACACAGAGCATGCTACGGAACGATACGTGGCGGGCCACGTTTCCAGTGCAAACGATACTCCGAACGACATTTTGCGGGCATACGAGGAACAGATGCATGCACGTGTACGATGAATGATTCAGCTTGAGGGATCGATCGCGTAGAGCTGCCCCGCGATCGACAACGATTACGATCCGAGCGGAGATAGTTTCCATAAAGATCGCGATTTTTTTCGTGCGCGTTCGGGAGGCACAGTAAAACGCATGCAAGTTCCGATGAATTTGTACGACGAAAACATTGTTCGCCTTGGTTGTGGGTATTTGTGTAACACTTAGAGTATTTACAAGAACACACATGTACAGCAATGGAGAGTACTATGGATGACGGAGGTCTGTGGGTGTAACAACACGAGAAGCGGAAGAAATCGAAGTAGAGGGAAAGGCTGGTCACACCATTCCCATTGAACGCGAAGAACTGAAACCGCGTGTAAGAAACATCTTTGTTCCCGAATTACCTTGTACTCGTCAGCGAGACGTCTAAGCTCGATGAGTTCGGCGGTCGGAAACCGTTTCTCCTGCGGTTTGCTCAGCCCTTTATCATCCGATATCCTTACGGTTCTACCTGATTTTTTACCCCTGCAAAGAATCAATCGTGGTTGTAGGGTACGATTGTACTTTCCCCTCCTCTCTGTGTTCCTCACGGTGTCATTTAAAAGAGCTATGCATTGTATAGACGCGCGCGCGATAGAGACTTCACACCGTTCTAGGATCGTCGTAGGTGCATTCTCGTTCTTCCCTTTTTTGAACATCATCTACACGTATTCACGGTACTCGCGCACTAGGTACACTAGCTCGAATTATGTGTCGTCTTGAATCTCTGACCTGAAAGCTATTTTCAAGTCCGACATGTCCTCCTCTCGCTCGTCACCCTCGGGCACCACTCCGTCGATAGTGTCCGTTCCAGTTCCTCCGACCAAGGGTTCCAGCTCTGATGCTTGCATGCCTATCAAATATTTACCAAAAACAAACAAAAAAACAAAAAAATGTTTGAATAAATTAATCGTGCCCCGTTCGTTCTAACCACGAACACTCGGGCTATCGTCTGCGGTTCGTTTAAACGATGCAAAGTGTTCTCTGAACGACGAATAATTAGGGGAGGGCAAATTTCTTAAGACGATGTATTTACCGTCGCGTTTGTGATCGACGTCGCCGGGTCGTTTCTTGTGAACCGGGGCTGGTCCCGTGGGGGCGATACCCTGCTTAAGGGCTCCCATGCTGAGAGACTTTCTGGGCGGTCCTGTCGTACCTGGCGGAACTCCACCTGCTGTAAATCCAGCTGCGAGCGTCTCGCCGTTCGTCAATTGGGGCCGTCTAGGCCAGGCGAATTGCAGCCGATACTCGGTACTGATACGCGATATCGCTTTGCTCAATTGACTGGGCGGTAAACCCGACTGCGCTGTAACTTCCTGCAATTGCAGTTCAATTAGTATGGACAACTGGGGGGCCACCATTTTTTGTCGGCGTTCGTTCGGTCTCGCGCGGAATGTGCGTAAGAAAAGGGCACCGGTACGCGCGACGAGTGGTTGACAGTGTGCATTTGGAAAACAGGTCAAGCGAGAGGGAACTCGATGACGAGGGCTTGTTGGCAGAGAACTTGAGAAAATTGGCCTGCAAGCCACGGGCGAGTACCTCGCGCATGATAAAGAAAACTCCGGCGATGTGTGCTTTTCTTCCTTTCTGTTCTTGATTAAAGCGGAAACGGGCCGATAACGTATTGCACAGATCGGCCGATTATTCGGATAAGCCCTCGTTGTCGATGTAGAAAAAATATGGTCGGACGTGCGCACAGCGGGTCGAAGAAGTGTTCCCGCAGGGCATTAGTTTCACCCAAAATAATGAAGCTGCCGGCGTAACTGATGCACCGTGCGAAGACTTTTCTTGGCTCACTGTACGTTCGACAAGCGTCCCGTATTTTCACACGTACCCGAACTTTGTCAGCTACAACGTTCGAATCGACAGCGTCGATGCCGCCTCCGTCGGCTGCCGTGATGAATTCGTGCGTCTTGTACGCGAGCTCCGGGCATTTCTTTCGTCTTGGCAACGGCGGTTCCAAGGTGGGCCCTGAAACGAACATCGTGACCGATTCAAGTCATTCGCTCGCCACGTCCACGACGAACGACACACGCTGCACATTCTCGCCTGTCTTTCGGGAAACGAAAAAGAATATCCCCATACTCGACAAATCGGGAAGCCCGATCGGCTTTGAAACCTTCGATTTCTCGATCCTCGATACCAGCTATTCTTTCTTTTTTTTTCTCATTCTGCTTTTGCTATTTTTCCGTGCGGCAATTTTGCCCGGCTCGAGGAAGTTTCGAGTTGGTCGACAGGGACGCTCGAGGCTTCGTTCGATGGCGGAAATCGATTTCTGATAATGGCGGTAATTAAGCATCGGTCGAGAGTGTGCACGGTGTCACGGGAAACGAACTTACAAAACGAGGCGAACTTCTTAAGGCGAAAAGCACGGAGTAAGCGGAAGCTACTGCATCGCTCCAGATATACAGAGGCGCGTGACAAAGAAATACAAAGGGAAAACAGAAAAACAAACGAACAAAGCGTTTCTCTACAAGAAGCAAGGAACGAAAAGAAAAACAACAGAAATATAAGAAAAGGGGCCTCTTCTGCGGCAAACACGTCCACACGTAAGACCCAAGCAAGCGTCGTCCGCTTTCTTACCAACACGCTCGCTAATAATTAGCTCTCTATTTTCTCTAGCCGCCTAACAGCTGTACCTGGAGGAGTACTCTCTCTCTCTCTCTCTCTCTCCCTCTCTCCTCCAGGCTCGAACGCGGAACATTGCTGAAAGACGATTATAAGCGGCGAAAGCAGGTGAAAGCGTCCCGAGTGGCTCATATTTTCACAAACGTTCTCTTCTACGGGCGACGAAAATAATGAGAGAAGATGGAAACAACTGAGGTGGTTATTGGCGGGTCTCGAATCCACGGGAAAGAAACCGTCGTTCGCCACTTCGCTCGACGATTCTACGCGTCTCGTTTCCGTGACAATCTCGACGCATTTAAAGCAGCGTTATTTAATAGCCCCTTTTGTCAGCGATCGTCCGTCGATGGAATCGAGCCAACGCCGCTTTCCCTTCAACTATTGCACGCTTGGCGAGACGAATTAAGGCCAATGGAAATCGGATTCCAAGGAGGCGTGCACCGTCGAGCGCGGGCGGGTTTAAAGTTGAACGAGACACGAGGTCAAGTTGGCTGGTGAAAAGTTCGCGGCCGTAGAAACACGTTCGATCGTCACCGTGTGTAGATCGGTTCAAAGTTTCCCGATGCTGCACGCAAGAGAACGACGGGGTGACGTTCGAGGGACAGGCCGATTCTTTACGCGCACCCGTTGCACGCCGTCGTTTCCGTTGGTCGAGCGACCGATTCACCGCGACGATTCCGCATTTAGAACGACCATCCTCGCTGGGCGATAGCTCAGAGGGAGGCAACAATGTGTACGCGAAAGATCGATGACAGCGTAGAGCGTTCATGCCACTCGCGTTTTGTCTCTTCTCTCGTTTGCGGCTGGTGTGCGCGCGTGTGTTCTGTGTGCTTGCACGTGGGCTGCGCTGCGTGGAATATTAACGCGGTTCGCAAACGGTGAAGTGTCGTGGAAATTCTGATGCGGTGCTACGGACTTATTGCCGAACGGCTAAGCGTCGACGAGAGTGAGCCGCTTATGGGGAACGAGCACGGTTCGATTGTGTTCTCCAGAGTGGTTCGCAGAGTTCCGTTTGCGGGGCGGCTGGGGAAAATTGTGCCGCCCTCGTGGATGGTCCGTTTGAAGAAGTCGCAAAGGGTAACGACGATTCTCGTGGGGCGTCTCGATCAAAGGAAATCGCATCGGATGGACTCGGACTCTCTGTGCCCCAGTTGCGGGGGCTGAATGAAGTTCGAGGCTCTCCGTTCAACTGTTCGCAACGGAACGCCTCGCTTTACGCCGGCGAATTATCAGATCGTGCGGCAAGCGGGCGGTGGAACGAAATGATCATAATTGTGCTTCGTTCCTGGTCTAATCGGATACCTGGATAGCACTAGGCTAAACTTTGCCGCGTCACGATTATTTCGTTCAGCCCGAAAAGGGACTCTCGTGACGCAACCAAGAACCATTATAATTAAGGGTTCGCCATTCGAACCTTTCGGTTTATTAACACTAGAACCAGCGGACACTAGGTATACAATTGTCATTCTGTCTTATTAAAAGTCATGATACATTAATCGTATATAAAGCAAACAATCTGAAACATGTCAGCTAGACTCGCTTGGTAGTTCTAGCGTTAAAATAGAACGAACGAAGTGGCCGGGGAAAGTGTCGCGGGCAAAGATTTCCCATCAGCGTCCATTTCCTCGCCATTCTCATTTAATTTGAATTCCATCGCAAGGGCGACACGCAGTCGTGTTAATTTCATTATCGGCCCGCTTTCTCGGTCATCCGCGTGTCGCTTCCAGTTCGGTCCAGAAAACTGTCAAGAGGATTTCCGGCGCGTATCAATAGCCGGCGCGAAACTGATAAGCCCGTCCTCCCCTTTGCCTCTCGCTCCCACCTTTCTCCCGGCCTTTCGCTCACACTTTTCCTCCTCCTCCTCCTCCTATCGCCCACCAAGCGTCCCTCGTCGCGACGGCTACGAATCAATTATCTCCTCTCACCAGTTTCGCGTCCTCATTCCCGCCAATGTACGTATCTCGTGTAACCAGTTGAACACGGACGCAACCGCGAGAAGTCTAAAGGCCTACGAAAGTAAAAGTTCGCGGTCGGGCAGAGAAGGAGGGAAGAAACAGCGGATAGAGGCGGGTGTGGTTTCGCTTTCTCTCTTTCTTTTTTTCTTTTCGCATCACGCCTCGACGGGTCTCACTCAGCGTGGGCTGCAAACAAATTAGTCACGAAAGTACTCTCTCAATATTAATAGACACCCCGCTGATATGTTCGCCGCGACTCATCTTTCTGACGAGGAATTCCTTGCGCGTACTTTTCGTCCGCGAAATCCAATCGAAGTTCGCAGCCGTCGAAATTGCATCACGTCGACGGTCGGAAGCCGTGATAATTGAAATCGGACCGACCGAAAGTATCGCGGGGATGCGAATCAACGCGGACGTTAATCGGCGTAGCGATTCAGCGTCGCGAATTACAATTTCGAGCGTGTGCTCGGGCGGATTGGTCCATCGTATCGTGGACCGAGTAAACACGTAGAATCGTGCGATTACGTGTGGCCTGCTGCGTTCAAACACAGATAACGGGTGCCTATAGATCGATTCGTCGTCGTGTTCGGATCGAGCAGGTAACCATCAAGAACAATGGTGCAAAAGGCTCGCACGGGTCTTCTCTGCGATTATTACTGGTGCCCGGTAGCCGTCGAATTCTGTGCCGCGTGTACAATTTCCAACGGAAACGCGGAGAACGGAACCGCTTCTGCGCGCGGTACGCAATAGGCGTGCGTTCAGTAGTCGCGTCTGACAGTGAAAAACAGGTCAGACGGGAACAATTTTCCGTCGAAGCAAAGTACAGTAAATCGGTTACAGCAGTCGCGAATACGGGTCGCCGTTAATCTTCCGACCCGTATCTCTCCTCTAAAAAGGAAAACAAAAAAAGAAAAAGTGGCAAAGACTGCTGGATATTTAACGATAAAATTTTATCGCCCTTGGAGAGCCACTTCGCGCAGACGAACTCCACATTCGCCGGGGCATTGAAACTCCGAGTAATCGTTTGAACAATATGTGCGACCGCGAATGAAGAACGACGCGGGCAGAATGCGGAGACGAAACGCGCGCGTAAAAACGAGCGAACCGCGATGTGCTTTATGTTACACACGCTGATTAATCGGACGGGCAAGTCGGTGGTTTCGCGTGGCCGTAATCTGCCACAATTTCATCTAATATTCGCGGCGTCTCGCGTTCCCCGAGCGATAATTAAATTCGTTGCTCATTAGCCGGTGACACGATTAGCCTGTCACCTGCGCCGCCCCCCCCCCCCCCTCGTGTATGCGACACCGGATTAATTGTCTCGAGTGATTGTCCCGCCTGTTCGCAAGGGACGATTAATCGTCGCAATTTCACGATCGAGACTCTTTCGAGCACGGTCGTGGAGGCGCCGCGTCTCGATCGTGCCGATGTATGTACTCACACGTGGTGTAACGGCGACGGCGCGGCCCAATAGTAGTACAGAGAGATAGAAGACCTGGATCGGAAATTAATTTGCTGCGGTCTAATTGCAACGATTAATCGCTACAATCGGCCTGAAGTCCAAAGGGAGTCGCGCACCACCTACACACGTACATATATACAAAGAAGAGACAGCCAAGCGGCGTGAAAGAATGTTATCTGTAGTCGTGCAGGCGAGAACAAATGGCGGCGAGCAGATAAATCTAAGGGGACGCACGCGAGATCGTTCGCCGGTGACGATTCTTTTGCTTTTTTTTTTTTTCTTTTTTCTCTGATAAGGGAAGCTTCTTGACGGCGTATATGCTCAACTGAAATTGCGCTTCTACTGCACTAGAGATCGGATGGGTTTACGATTGCGGAGGCGTGGTGAACGCGGCGCGCAGTAAAAAAAATTAATAGACAGAAAAAAGAACGGATACAACTGACGGGGAAACGTGCCGAACTGTCCGTCAACGATTTCGATGTAACTCGGTGGATATATTGAGCAGGTGAAAATAAGGGACGCGTACTTTTCTACGGCTTCCCAATCGCAGGTTTAGAGGGAGAAATCAACCATTGTTCTTTTTCGTGAAATATCCCAAGACCAATGAGAGATATTAAAAGAAAGTTAAACGAAACTTGCTACGCTTTATTGCGTTTACAAAAGTGCGTAAACAAATTTGTTGAAAAATCCGTTATTTTTTTTCACGGATTTTTCAAAAATAATTTCCACGCAGAAAGAAATGCCTGTCCCCCATTTTCACCCGCTTAATACGTGAACTGACGGACAGTTCGGGATGTTCCCCCGTAAGTTTCAGCCCTCGCTCTTCGCATTCTCCGAATGGAAAAAGTAATTACAGAGCCGAAATCTTTTCTTTTACCCTCTCCTTATTCATCTTCTACTTCGAGCGAGATAAGTGGCGGAGGTCGGAAACTTATGTTCGTTACAGTCCCGTCTTAAGGGGATAGGTAACGCGTATTCTGCGCGGGTGAAAGAAATCGATTTGCACACGGTGCACGCCGAACGATAATCGGCTGCGGGAGAAATCGCAAGCTACAACATTATTCTTCCTTTCTTTCTTTTCCCTTTTTCGCTTCTCACACGAGACTCTGTGTCGAACCGGGGGCCTCGTTATTTTTAGCGCGGATCGCGGAGCTGATAGTTCAAGAGTTCTGGAACAAGTTGTAACAAGTTGTGTAAAGTTCAATGCTGCATACACAGCGACGCGCGTAGAGGCGAAACGCTGCGAAAACTTTCGTGCAAGTAAATGCAGAGGCGCATCGTGCTGCATCTAGGCTGTATCTACTCGGACCGGAGATAGAGGCTGCCGGTATAGTAATTTACAAGCGGGCCAAAGTAACGGGCACTGTCAGCCTGGCAAGACTATCTATACGCGTGCGTCGAAAAAAACGTCAGAATTAAAGGAGAAACGGTGAAAATTAAAGCTTCGTTAAACGTTCTTCCGAGCGATATCATCGCTCAAAGATGAAGAAGACGAAAAGAAGTAAAACAATGAGCGCATCGTCGTGCGCTTTAACATAACACCGAGAGACACGCTCCTCGATGAAATACGTTCTTCACTGTCCTGTCCCTTTTCTTTTTCTGCCCCTTCGCAATTGTTACGAATCGCAGTGCCATTGTGCGCCTCCTCGAGATGCATCTCGATCGATTACACCGTCGGGCAGACAGCCACAAAAGTCCCGTGTACAAGGTAACATTTTAACAAAAAAAAAAAAAAAAGAAACTGAAAAGAAAATGCAGTATGCCTAAGGACAGTCGATGCAACCTAAACATTGCCTGCACAATGGTATGCATTCACACGTCGGCGTGAAAGATGAGAGAAAGTTCTCACTTACGGAGATTTGTCGCAAAACAGAGGACAAGCGCGCGAGGGTGTAATTTGGCTCGGATTGAAACGTTTAGACCTGGCTCGCACTTGCATTTCAATCGTGTGCTATTTTCCCGAGCTCGAAGGTTAGTTGGGGAGCTGCATAAACTTTCCATATTAAACGCAACTCTGCCTTCGAGGTATTACCGTGATTACAACGTCGTGCGAAACCGTTCTCCGGTGTAAGGGGCAGTTTTAGTTCACGGTGAAATCCGAGAGTAATTCTCGGATAATTCCCCGTCCCTTGTTCTGTTTTTTCCCAATCACTCCGTCAAGGAAGCGTAGAAACGAAGATTGTACGATATCGGTGCGAACCAGGTCGAATGAATGATAACCGCAAGCAGGCATGCTTTATTAACCGTGAAACGTCGGCGACGAGCATCGACGGGGTTGCGTCGGAGCGGATGGAAGTCGGCTGGTGACGTTCACGAAAGCGAAAGTTACGAGAAGGGTTAATTACTTCGGAGAGTCTTCTCGCAGGGGTAAGAAATTGGATGGGGTCTTGCGGTTAGACAGAGACGGAGCAAGGCCAGGGGCGGGAGGTTCTATCAAAGGGCGCATGGCGTTAAACAGAAGGGGCTAAAACGAGCGAAATAAACCGTAATAATCTAGATGTTTGCATAGCACCGATCGTTCGTCTTACCTTCGTTGTTCTCATCCTCGGTTGACTTGGCCGATTGTAGCTTCGCGGTCGGTTGCTTCGCTGCAATCAAAATTCGCAGCTGGCACCGTGTTCTCTTTTTTTTTTTCTATTTTTTTTTTTTTTTTTACGTTCCTTTCGCTCAAACTTTTCTTTTGTTCTCTTTCCCCCTCTCGTTTTGCTCGTTCTCTCCCTTTACTTAACGCTCGTTCTTCTTCTTTTTATATGCACAATCTCTTTCGATTCTGTAGTCTAGTGACCCGTTTCGATTTGTATGCCGGTCTTTTTTGCCTTTCTGTTTTTTTTTTTAGGTTGCTGACTCTCTTTTTTTTTAAGGAAAAAAACTGGCACGAATATAGATTGGACGGTTCGCAGGCAAGTCTGGACAAAACTCGTTGCCAAATCGAACGTGAATTGTTCGCAAATTTCTGGCCGCTATCGATACCCGATAACGACGCCCAACGGTTAATTATTTTCACGGCAGCTCGCGAGCCGTGATGGGGTTGATAAATCTGCGTGATCGATTCGTACGTGTCTCGTGACGCTTTTTGGATCTCTGATACGCAATTTTGAGGGGGGGGGGGGGTTCTATGGGGTGTTCCTTTCAAAGAGAAATCAAGTAACATCGTTGTTTAATGTTCGATTAAGCGATATTTTTTGGTTACAAGTTTACACAGGCATCGACAATTATGAAAGACGGGAACAATGAAGATGAAAACATTAATATAATCCGCAACTCATCGATATGAACAAACAAAAAATATATATATATATATTAATATAGAAATCAGTGATATACGTTGAAGTGTAATACATACGTAGTGGAACAAAATGTTGTACATACTTATGGTACGATTATGTACGAGTCACGGGGGGTGAGAGACATGGCTGTGATGTGAGAACGGAGGGTGAAATGTGACGACAGAGCGTGTGCGATATAACGAGACCAGATTTCATATGAATATAGTAGCACGATGAAGGTAACGGAAAAATAAATTCACTAAAACACCTTTTACAGATACTAACATGGGGTAGAAGAAAGATCATGAGAAAGAAATGTTTGATGGTTAATCATGAATCATACGGGCGATACGAGCGTGAATCTCTTCTCCTTTCATCGAAAGAGAGAAAAAGAAGAAAGAAGCGCGCGTTTCGTACCGACGGTTGTTTTTGGATACCGACAAGATTACACGTTTCGTCGCGCGAAACGTCGATTAACGCGTGCGTAATTAAATTCCTTCCATTTACGGTCCCGCGTCGCACAGAAAACTCGAAACGGAAACACCCCGCCACGGAGTGATTTCTGCGCTGAAATGTCGAGGCCGTGACGCGTGAATCGTGGGCTCTAACAACGTTATTCAGTCTGGCGACTCGGTGGAACGTAATTGCAATTGAAATGCGGTACGCGCCGCTATTTTCTTCTCTTTTTTTTATTTCACGCTCGCGGCTGCTGATATGATTCTAACGATTTTATGGAGACAATTAACCTTTAAAATAGCACGGCAATGGATGCCTGAGGAAATTTAGCCGATTTTTCCGTCTCGATGCCACTGTAATTAGTTTTGTGCTTCGCGCGAGAAAAGGAAAAAACGTTCCCACGCTGTCGTTCATTTCTTTCAGCGAAACGATTAAATTTACTCAGGCAGCATTGCCAATCAACTATGCGACGATACATCTAAAAAGTCTAGATCGTACAGATCGAAAGACTGCTTTCGCTAGATCGTGGAAAGAATGGATATATATATATATATAAATGGGGAGAAAAAATCAACAACAAATCAGGTGAACTTACTCGACGTCGGGGGTGGTTGCGGGGCCCGACGTACGACCGTATGATCTTGGTACGGCCCAGTGTATTCGTGCCATGTGTAGGTGCTCCTATACTCTGAATGGAGCTGCTGCAATACACAATACAACAATAGAAGTTAGTGTTAAATGATCGTGGTGGATGAGACATTTCAAAATATTAATATCAGAATTTGCAGACACTTTTCCCTTCCAGCGTGGCGCGTCGTTGCGGTAACACGGGAACAGAAATTTTGTGCCCCCGCCTTCAACCCTTACTGCTTCGACAGAATTCCTCAATTTCCGGTTTCCCTTTAAAATGTTGCACGAACAATGACAAAGGCGCTCGAGAGGAAAGCGCAGAAATTTTCATACATATTATCCGAATGAAGTTTTTAGATGCTCGTATACATTCCGCGACGCTAAACGGCAACGAATCTCGTCAAATTTATTGTCCACGGTAACTCGGGCGCAAGTCCAGTCGCAGACACTCGTCGAGCTAGATACCCGGCGTATTTTCTCCGACAAGCAGAGAACGGGATCAATCGTATCTGCAGGTGACAAGAACGCTCGCTTCGAGCGGTTCGCATAAAACAGAGAACTGGCCGGCATTGTTGGCCGGTTCCGCGTGCAATCGAGTACAATAACGAAGCGGTTCGATCCGCGGAGAACGACAAGGAACGATTCACGTTTCTCTTCCTCTCCGACAAATTTTGCTTTTTCCTTTCTTTCTATCGCCGCGAAAAAGTTTCCACGCACGTCGATCGATTTCCCTCGGCGTGTGCGCGTGGCCGCTATAAAAGGTAGAGACGTTAATGCGGCTTCGCGAAGGTGTCAATAGAGAGGGGAAAGAAAAATCGGACCAAATGACTTTCGCGTCCCGGAGGCGCGAATTACCCATTAGTCGTTCCCGCCAGGTGTCCAGGGGGTGGGGACAAAAAAAAAAAATGACGCCCTTTGAGACGAGGAACGAGCCCCGCGTTCTATTCCATTAGCGGGTTGGGCGGTGAAACCGCTTCTTTCCACGGGATTTTATAAACCTGACAGATTCGCAGCGACGCCGCTAATTGCGTTGTCCTGTTTTCTCAGAGTTGATTGATTTAGTTACTTAACCCAGATACTGCCGGTTCGGTGTGTCCGGGAACACACAACGGGAGCAACGTGCTTTCGTTGCGTATCGCCGATTGCTCGATAACGACGGGGAGGGAAGGGTAAAACACTGTTCGACAAATTTCAACTTTTCCTCGATTATTCCCTGCCAGCCAAAATGAGTGGAATTTCTGTGTCCTCCTCGCATTTGATCATTATTTAAGTATATGCAAATTTTTATAATGTAATAGCCACTTATATCGTTTTACTCGTGAAGCTCCGCAGAATCGTTCGGCACCGAGCGCAACTGAATAACTATTACCGTGAAATAATTAACACCCATGTTAAACAGTGTAATCGACACGAGGCCGATTAAATGCATCCCGATCTCTCGGGAACACCTATCGGCGATGCACGAACAAACGTGCAAAGGTGTCGCAATAACGTCACGCGCGTTTCTTTCGAAATTTCTAAAGTAGCTATTAGCGCGTTGATCGATGAAAGAATCGGGTATCGCCAAGGTATTCTCAACGTCGCCTATCCGGCGTTCATTGTACCAATTAAAACATGCTGCAAGGTTTCGATAGATAGACAGACAGGTCGATGCATGGGGCTTCCATAATCCATTTGCAAAAGCTTTAGGCTCATATGTCTTTCGCGCTGGGAAATAATTATTGTAATTTGGGCCGCGACACTGCCGACACCGCGGCTGTCCATTTTTTAATCCCGTGAAATTTCGTCCGCTCGGGGTATTTTATTCCTGTTCGTTTGTGTTGTTTCTTTTTAAGCGAAAAAAATATCTGCGAACTTTAGACGCTGATATTCCGTACGCGTTTCGAGCTTCGTCGCAAATCGTGTTTCCCACCGCGTCTTTGCCTCGGATTTCGATGGAATTTCTTCCGTCTGTGTGCTCCAGGCGGCGAACTTTAGAGTGGCGGGATCAAAATTGGATTGGTTCGCTTAAAAATACAGCGGGCTCTATCTACTGCGAGGAAGCAGCACCTACGACCAGTGCTGTGAACCCTCGTATCTATGGCCGCCTATCGATCCCTCCACGTTCATTTATTAATGGCGATGCGGGCCACCGTTAACCTTTTCATATGTCGCCGCGCCCACGCCACGCGAACCCATCGATATTTTCGACGAGCCGTGATAAGGCTACATCGAATACGATTATCGTCTGAAAACTTTCGATAAACCGGATCCGAGGCGATCGGGTTCTGTCGTCGAGATTGACGCGGCAAGAATTGCTTCGCCGAAAAGTTGCGAGAAACCGTTTAGAAAATCGGGGTAGATCGAAGTAACGAGCGCGGGCGTAATTGTTTCGATTGAAATTAGATAACAGCGGGCGAACTCGATGCACTCGAGGGTCCGCGCTATAATGTCGTCGAAGGTGCCGCTTAACGAGGCTGCGGGTTAATTGATCGTTGCTCCGCGGCTAGGAGAAAACTGCATCGAAGGATATCGCGTGCGCGATCAATCGAGACACGGCTGCGAACGCCGTCGCATTAAATGAAAAGCGATCCGACGGACAGAGATTTGCGTTTCGCGCGCTCGAATTCACGAAACGCGTGCAAACACGCGAAGGGCGTGCACTTCGTCCATTTGACAATTTCGACGATCGTTCGAATGGTTCGTCGATCACACGCTCGTATGAGTACAGAATTTGGCGAGACGACGAATCGTTGGCTTAGCCGAGTACCCTGGTCGTCGGGATGGTTCGACGACGAGTATCGATCCGCCGAGCCAGGACGAATATAAAATTCGCAAAGTTTCCACGGCACGACGCGACGACATCCGCGGATTCATTAACGGTGCCAGGTGTGA
Source organism: Nomada lathburiana (assembly GCA_963667235.1). Taxonomy (NCBI): domain Eukaryota; kingdom Metazoa; phylum Arthropoda; class Insecta; order Hymenoptera; family Apidae; genus Nomada; species Nomada lathburiana. The sequence goes on along the minus strand of OY763903.1, from coordinate 14,025,748 downwards.
ATGGAACATTCGTCGCGACGTATCGAAGCCGGGCAATGATCTTTCAACCACCCCGGAAGACGGAGAATATAACGCGGTTCGAGAATGTTCAGTCGCAACGGATAATATATCCGAATATTCGGAAGCTCCGAGGTGCTTCACCCGCAAGAAGATGAACGCCCGACATTATTATTCACGGTCGCGTAGATATTGGCGCATTCTTTTCTTCCTAATTTCGGTACGTCGGAATTCTCCGTGCACCCGTTTCCCCAAATGGTCGTCAATTAACCCAACGACATCAATCGGAAAGCATAGGAATGCTAAACGGTGCCGCGAGTTTTTCCGTACCCAATCGTAAACTTCCTTCCAGGGCTTCGACGATGACAACTTTCGGATCTGTAATTTAAACTTTTAATTGCTCGCCCGTTTTCGCCATTAAAGCGTACGCGAGCTGAACAGGCGGAGATCCTCGCAGACGAGGCGCCGAATTTCGTGTCGCAGCCAGGTTTCGCGAAACGTCTCGCGTTCTCCCAATCTCCTACGCTTCGTCGACGCGTTCCGCAGCGAGTCATCGCTACTTCTTCCTCCCCCAGACCGCATCTGTCCGCGGGGTAATTCTCGAGCTATCGGAGGTTCTTCGCCCCGTCGGGGAGCGGAGAGGAATCCGTTTTTCCGGACGGCTGCGTGCCGATGAGACGTCGAGATGAGATCGCCGAGAACGATCCTATCTCCTCGACCCGATCCCTTCCCTTCTAACCCCGGGTTACGCTTCACGGACAATTATCGTGGTTCCCGTGGAAATACCCCGACACGACAGGGGATGCTAAGATCACCGGTCCTCGAACGTTCGCTGATTTTATTAAATTCTTCGTTGATCGCGAAATGTCCGTTGGAAGTTTGCGTACGATTCCGTGAAACGTCGAGTGCTATTTAAGATGCATGCTCGGAGGGGTTTATAGCGGGCAGGCAACAAGGTGGAAGAGATAACGTTCGAAACGAGAGGGAACGCAGTCGTGAACGCGATATCGCGAGAATGGAACGCGTTGGACGATTGCTTTTTGGTGTTATCGTCAACAGCGATGATCATCGCCGTCGTCATTGGTGTCAGCGAAGTGAACTCGAGGATTTACGAGCCACTCGACGCAGTACGCGTGAATGCAGCAGGTCCTCGAAACGGTTTCAGGCCGAACCGACGGAACGCCCTTGCCCCTGTTCCACCGCATACCTTCGCTTTGGAGAATCTGCTCTGAACACGACGTGGGAATTCGGCGACGCGGTTCACTTCGTCGGAAATTTCTCCCCGAGTCGTGCACTGTATTATTGGGTGCGCGTTTTTCAACGGCAAACAAAAAATGGATGCAGCCGGGCAATCGAATTGAAATACAGTTCTGCTAGTGCCCGAATGAATCGGATATATAATTCACCTTGCTTCCCCGCGATGCTCCCATGTATCACGGTGAATACGGAATGGCCGGAGAGCGTGGCGTACGAGCGAAACAAATGGAAACGAGAGAAGTCGTGGCGCGAGAAAATTGGTCATTTAAAATTCAGATGAATCCCGCTAGACAAAGACCGGCGCGTCCGACACAATCGAAGGAAGAAAAAAAAAAAACGTGGAAACGTCTTACTGGCGCGGCGGAAATAATGACGCGAAACCGTGTCAGAAAGAATAATTAAAACCGTCGAGAACACGACCCCGATCGTGAATGAAAGGACAGACACGAGATGGGTATCTACCCTGTGTCCGAGCAGTAACTCCGCGGATCATTATTTACGTAAGCGGAGGTATTAGCAAACAGGGCCGCGGTTAGTCAACCAGGAGACAGATTTCTTCTTGGAAGTCGCAAAGGCAAGCATTTCCGCGGAATTGCGAAGCCTGCAATCTAGTTACGTCTTTGTGGAAATTGCGCATAATTCAGCGAGAAGAAGAGAAACAAAACGTCTCGAGAAGTAAGAAATTGAATGCCCGAGAATTCGAAGCACCGTGAAATGTAGTAACGATAGCGTTTGTCGAATCACGAAAAATACAGAGACGAAGAAAAGTTTCAGCGCTCGACGAATCCCTCGTCGAAGAGCAAAGAAGGCTCCCCCAAATCCCTCAAGCCCCCCCATCAATTCAACAAGATTTCTCTGCACCCGGAGTCACGATATGAAAACATCCAGTATAACACAGAAGATCATCGTACTCGATGCACCCTCGACCACCGTGACGAATCGAACCACCCTCTACCCCGATGTACCAGACTCGCCGGCACGCTGAATCGCTTTGCTTCGCGAGCAAATTCAAAATGGAGCTCGATACCGAATACAGTCCCGGTCTCTCCCTAGGAGCTGCTCGTCCGGTCTGTGGAACAGAGAAAGCAAAACGTTACGCAACCCACGGACGCCCCATCGTAAAGGAAAAGAAAGGCGAAGCAAGCGAGCAGGAGACCAGCGGCGCCTTCCAGACTTCGCCGAGGTGGAGACGATATATCCCGGCAAAGCAGAACGATCGTTCCACTTCGCGTGCCAAGCAGAAGAAGCAGAGGAGGAAGAAGTACTTGGAAAAGGCAGGCGGGCAAAATTGCGGCACAGGTCGTGACGTAACAGAGGCACGGCCCGTTGACTTGGCCGTCCGCGGCTGTACATGCGGCTTATCAACACGATTGCGCGTTGTAAACGGCCGCTCGCAGGGGCATACGGCCGAGTGGTAGGAGTCAACGTACTATTGCACTCGGGCCGGCTACACCGGGAATATCGATGAAGGAGAGAAACGGTGGCGCAGTGCCGGTGTTCTCCTACTACCCCTGTTGTCCTCGTGCCAGCTGAATGCAGACGGTGAAATAGTACTGCGTGTCATAGCCGAAGCATCGAGGGACGTCTTTCGTACTTCCTCGGCAAACTGGGGTCTCTGTCATCCGATTATTCTTGCGGAATGGAATATTGACGACGGCGAATGAGTTTCGGTAGGGTCAAGCCACGAAACAGGGACCAAGGAGTGTCGGTCGCATTTCGATGGGCAGCTATTCCTGGATCGGATGATAATAATTACGGCGCGAGCGCACAGGTGGACCTCGGGGTGGACTTTTGCGCTACAAAAATAATGAATCGCTCGCACGCGAGACCCAATTCTATATGCGGTTTTCGAAGCTGAAACGCCTACAGCCTTAGCCCGATTTCTATCGCCTGCTATGGTTTGAAATATTTCCCTGGTCAAAACGTTTTATCCAAGGTTTGCGAATCGCAGCCGCATCGATCTACCGCCTACTTTGCTATTATGCACTACGAACTATGTCTGGCGATAATGTGGGGTCTACGGGAAAAGGCGGAAGAAACAATTGCTTCAACGTTTGCTTCCAAACCCTTCGACAAAGGGGGAAATTGTTCCCCAATGTTTCCACCCGGTTCCCCGAAAGGAAACGAAGCTTATTTACTCCTTTCCCTGTGACTGGCGAAAGGGTCGTTTGGCGAACAACCCCCGTCTAATTTTGCCGGCGTTGCGCATTGCAGCCGCGGTCGCGGGACCAAGTAGTAAAAGTCAACGTACGTCCGACGTAGAGTGGTGCACGTGATAGTGCATATCGACGAACGAAGAGAGTGGCGCAGTGCCGGTATTCTCCTACCACTTTTCGTGACGCCCGACCACGCGAATTCTCTTGAACGATTGTACGGAAGGTGACGGGGCGAGACACCGCTCGGAGTCGATAGCACGCCGCACTGAAAACTCCGTTTATCTCTCGATCGACCTTAAAACGTCCGGTAGCCGCGGCAATTCACCCCGATACGTTTTGACAAATCGACGATAAACTTTTCACCGCATCGGTTTCGGCGGCGTACGAATACGCGAGCGCAATCTCGGCATAATGGAAATGGTCTCAATTATACTGCGAGGAAAAAGAAAAGAGAAATTTATGGAAACGGTGTACTACCTATCATACATACCGATACGACCCCATTCGCTGATTCGAATTTCGCGGAAAGGATACCGGCGACGTTTTATCAGCCGACGAAGGTGACCGTGCGGATTCGTGGAAAAATCGATACACCGCATCTTTCTGTCATCTTCCTGTCCGTCCGTGTGGGAGAACGAATGGATTCTCTTTGGTTGCATGAAAGCACGAGTTGACGGGTCGGGGGTGGAAGAAACAGGAAACAAACGACGTTACCGCGAAAATATTCCGCTGATCGTCGCTGTCCCCGCGTGTCGCGCGCTGACATTAAACTAATTTCGCCGTGTAATCGGCTAGCGGTGCATGGAAGCACAGTCGATGCTCTACTTTCAAACAGAGGGTGACAGAAAGTATGAGAGAGAAGCAGAGAGAGAGAGAGAGAGAGAGGGAGATGTTTATCCGCACGATAGAAGGAAGTTCTTTCTATCGAAGGGATTGGACGCCGGGGAACAACCGGATGAGAATAATAGGAAAACGTTTCTATACACTTTTTCAGGCTTTACAGTCTCGCGTTTGCGACGAATTTCCGGATACACACAGCTCTCCAAGAACATTTGCCGCCTTTTGCCTGTTCGCGCGATCGATAAGGATCTGACGAGGTGTGCAATTAGAGAATTTTGCCCCCGCTGTCGCGAGACGTTCGTCATCCTCATTCCTCTCTCCTCTCGAGGAGATGCCGGTTGAGAAACAAACGCGAAAGGGTTAACGTTGATTCGACGGAATGCAATTTGCAATTTCCACAGAGCGCGCGGCTAATCAGGTTTATCGCTGTCCCAGCGAGGCACTCGTTTCTCCGTGCTGGATTTCAGCTATTCACAAAATTAACCGGAAACGCTTCGCGAGAACCCAGTGCCCTCCGCGATTAGCCAGATATATAGCGTCCGTCGTGCTTGCGGGTGTTCCGCGAATTGTCGACGACCGGTGTATGTTCGTTGCGAGAAAACGAGAGGAGCGAACGAACGGGAACGCGAACCCGTCGTCGTGAACACGCCGATGTTCCCCAGCTCGAAGATTTATGATCCGTGGGCTGGAAGTAAACCACGGTGCGAACAGTCTGGCCCCTTTTCTACCGCCTCGTCATGCGTTAATTCAGGAGGCGTGAAGGTCGAGAGTCGCGTCCCGATACCCTGTCATTTTTATTATCCGTGGAGAACAATGAAAAGGGATGCGAGAATTGACGGGGAGGACGAGGAGACACGAAACTCCGGGCCGTTTCGGTCGAATTGTTGCGGGCGTGCAATCTCCGTGCACGTCAGAACGGTTCGCGCCGCGAACGAAATAGAATCCAAGCGCGTTCCTGCCGGACCATTATCGACATTAATGCCCGAACGATAACGCGGATTCTGCGAATGATAGAAATTGTTCGATCGACAAGCAAAATAGATGGGCGAAATTAATTTGATGCACAGACGCGCCTCCGTCGATCGATGCTTAAGTTCGTATTGTTCGGCCCTAACAATGTGCACGCGGATGATTGGTTCCTTCGACCGATAATCCGTAATACGTATTACTTATCGAGCGTCCATTTGTTACTCCGAAACGTCCGGTGATCCTACGGGGAACAGTCTGCGAGAAACTTCTCGACATCTCCCGAAGAACGGATTCGACTTCTTCCTCTGCTCGGTATTCGTCTGGTTCGTCGATAGACTCGAGGAAGGAGCTTCACGAGTTTAGCCAGAAACTTTCGAGCTCGGGCGAGTCGACGTTTTCTCGAACTGAAAAATCGGAGCAGCCTAGAGAGACACGGCAGCTTGCACGAATCGGAGATTTTGTTGCGTGTGCTGTGTAGCTGCGTATGTACACAGTTCGTAAACTTTCGCGGAGGAATTGTTGGGAAGTCCTCGAGTTCCTCGCACTTGGTGCATACGGGGTGTCTGAGGGAAATGTGAGTTTCGTCGAGGCAGTTTACGGCGATGCAGAAAGTTGCGAAGCAAGACACGATGTACGTGGAATGTACATTGTGCTGTACGACGTGGCCATTGAATATCTTCAATCGAAAGTCTGCACTGATGGCAGCGGCACGTTTGAAACGCTCTGTAGCTTTCGATAAGACCGGCGACGATCAGTCGATAACGACGGGGCTGTCGAGAACGATAACGCATTCGTGTTGCGGAAACACGTGTTGTCTCGGACGCGCACGGATAAAAAGAGTTCGATTTTCGAGGAAACGATCGATGGTGCGGCGTGACGGTTTCTATGAGCGCGAGCCGAACGAAAAGTTAACGCGTGGAAGGCTTTAGCGGACCGCCTTTGAGATTTTCCAAGGAAAAGCGACGCGTACTGTTAACCTTGAATCATCCAGCGGTGGCCGAGCAGGACGAATCGATGAATCGAAAGGTCTAGTACCGCCTTCATTAATATTTCATCGTCGACGGTACGCAAATAAACCTTTGCATCGCAAACGATCCCGATGTTTTTTTAACACTGAAAGCTCGGCTTGGCCGACAGAGGAAGGCAAACTGTCGAGCTACCGACTGTCTCGATTAGGAAGACAATAGATTGTCGAGCCCGAACGATAGTCAAACTTCCTGGTCTCATCCGATAAAGCCGCAAATCCCCCTCGGCTAAATCTTCGACGAGCATAGAGATTCCAATACACGGATAATATCAGTCAGATAAAGTGTATAGCGAGGTGGCTCGAAGAGAGTCTGAATGGCAAACTCGCGAGAATCGACAAGGAAGGAGCTCAGGAACCACTTACTTTCCGGTCCTCCCGACAAAGCCACGGCTCTTTCCAATTCACGATAGTTGTACATACTTCTCTGCGCGGCACCCGTTCTCTCTGTCGGTGCGATAGAAGAAGCATGATCGAGTCCTCCTTTCGTTAATAACCCCCTACATACGCGCAACAACTCTGCAACAATTTCCCCTGCGGGTAGGCAACACGCCAGACTCGCTAGATTATCGACCTAGGAGATCAAAAAGTATCGACGCATCGATGCTGAAAACGTTCTCGAGGGGTCGACGGAACGTACCTCGAACTGATGCCACTCGCATAGATACGATCGAAAGTACATTCAAAGGGACTCTGTTGTACTAAATCTCTATCTTCCCCTTCGGATCTACCCCATCGAAAAAAAAAAAAAAAAGGAAATTACCAGACCGAAAAGGAAAACGTTTTCACGAGCCACGCGATGATCTATCACCCGGTGGATTTCTCTCTCTCACCTTGTCAATCGGCATTGAAGGGCACGCACGACAGAGGTTCCAGAATGAACCAATCATGAGGCCGCGGTGTGTGGGGCAGTGGAACAGTAGTGACACACAGTCGCTGTGGTAGCGACGGGCCCGTTTAGACGACGGACACGGTCGTCAGGCCAGGTTGATTTCCTCCCGAGGACGTGGTTCCTCGGCGTCAACGATGCGGCTACACTTGCTTCACTTCCTTCTTCGTCTCCACCACCACCTCCACTCTATCACCTCCTCCTACCTCCTCCTCGACCACCACCTTCTCCTCTTCCTCTTCTTTCGCCCGTGGCTTCGCTCCTTTCTGCTCCTATCTGCTCCTTCTTCACCCTTCGAGACAGTATTCGCGAGCGGTGGTCGGTCGTCCGGCTTGTGCTACCTCTTCGTGTACGTCGCGTGCATGTATGTACGTGTTGTTCGCGGGTACGTACGTGTACGTCCAAGAGGAAGAAGGACGGACGGACGGGCGAGAGGGCGCGCGCGCGAATTTCCAGTGCGTGCGATGGACGCAGCGCCGGTATGCGCGTCAGCAGCGTGGCGATGTCGTAACGACAGAATGGAAAAGAGAACAGAGAGAGAAATGGGCAGTGAGTGTCGTGTATCGAATAGATAGAAAAGACGACGACGAGAGGGTTGGAGGACGCGTGCACCACCTCGTCAGAGGGTGCAGCCTTAGCGGGACTTTAACCCTTTGCACTAGTGCGTCTGCCCGCAGTCGCAGCCGGACTGAATTCTACTAGTTTGCATTACTTGCTCAATCGATGGGGTTGCAGGTACGGGGGCTAGTTTTTTTCGCTGGAAGTTGTAGTCTTCCTGGGACTAGCGCAAAGGGTTGCTTTATGATTATTGGATTAGGAGCTGGGCGTAAGGTTTGATGGTTGGTGACTTCGGGTCTTAGGGTCGTCCTTTCGCACAGTGCCGTTTCAAACGAACGGTCGGCGGTAATTGAATTAAAATGGGAGTGGACGTTCACGTTTTCTTTGGTGAAAGAGAAACGAACGCCGTCACGGGCACGATAACTCTGCCCGAGTTTCGTCAGCTTAATCGTAAAGCGATTACACGAGAGAAATGGGAATGGAGCTGATTGAACAGAAACGTAAAGGGAGGAGGAGAGGACGACAACCGGAAGGAAGGAAGAAGGGGTGGGCCCGGTGTTCGAGGCCTACCACTCCATTGTCTCCGTCGTTAAGATTTTCCGCTTCCTTTTCGTCGTCCAATGTTCGAGCTGTCCTCTTCTTCCAAAACTTTCACCACTCACGCGCGTTTCTCCTTCCTTTCTCTCTTTCTGCTGAGCGATAGTGTTCTCGAGCGGCTCGTTAAACTCGTGGATCGCGCACCCAGCGAGCTGTCCCGGCGTGGTTGCACCGGCTGAAATTCACCGCATCCGGAAGCAATCTTTCGCGTGCGTACGTGCGTGCGTGGCTGCGTGCCCGGTGCGCGTGTGTGCCCCGGAACGAGAACAGTGGCCTTGGTAGAAGGGCCGTGGATTCGATGCGACACGCGACGACACACGGATCAAAGAATGGAAGGCACACGGGAAAACGTTCGGGCGCACGCACCGGTGTCTGTACTCGCACTCTCTCTCTCTCTCCCCCTCGCTCTTTCTATCTCTCTTTCTCTCTGTATGTCTGCGGTGTACTCCAGTTAATTTCAATGGTCTTGCGATCGCCCGAAAAGCCGGGACAACGCAGAGAGAAATAAAGGTGGCAAAGAGAGAATCAAAGAGGTATAGAAACAGAGAGAGAGAGAGAGAGAGAGAGAGAGAGAGACCGAGAGGAAGGTATATATACATATATATGTATATGTATATATAAATGTATATGCGTGTGTGTATATATTTATAAATATGTACTATGAATCGACGATGCGAAATATCACTCGAACACGTATACGAACGGATTGACGAGACGGAGGGCAGAGCGAGAACGGAATCGTGATAGGCACTGGTCCCACCGTCACACCGATCGCACCGACGACGTTGCGTAGAGCGCCGCGTCGCCGGCAAGACGGCCTGGCGGTAGAAGGGGTTGCCAGAGCGCAGGCGCCCAACCAGATCGGGTCGATAGTCCGCAACGTTACTCCCTGTTTCCCTCCCTCTCTCTTTCTATCCTTCAGCCCCCTGTATCTCTGTACTTGTACCACGACTTCTCTTTCCTTTGCCCCCTTACTTCGCACCGCCTTTCCCCTTGGATTTTCTCGTCTCATCTTACCCCCGTGTCGTCTTCGTCGTCCCTCCGGATCGGACTTCGACTCCGCGACTTCTTTTTACGATTTTTGCGTTTCTTCTTTTCAGCCTTCCCGTGTCCTCCTCGGCCCCTAGCACGTTCGTTCGTCTTTGTTTGTTTTTTCCTCTTGCCTTTTTGTTTTTCCACCCGTCGACCACCTTCGTCTGTGTATCGCGAATGTACACTCCCTTCAGGCCAGCCTGTCTCTATCATCCTTGCCGAGCATCCCTTCAGAATTTTCTTCCCCCTTCTTCCTTTTCCTTTGCACGATCGTTTCCTTTTCCCCTCTCGCTCCCTCTTTCTCTCTCTGTGCGATTACCACCCCCATACTGGTGCGCGTTTCTGTCTCTCTCGGTCTCTGTCTTTGTACTCGGTTGCTCGTGTGTACTCCCTGTCAGTAGCGCTCTTTCCGTCCTCTCGTCTTCTCTCTTTTTCCTTTGATATACTTCGGGGTTTCTCTCTCTGTCTCCCTTTGGTTTCCGTTCCCCGACGGCGAAACCCCTCGAAAGCTTGTCTCGTCGCCACCTGTCCCTCCCAACAGGTACGTACATTTTCGAAATGCGTTTTCACCCGCAACGAAAGCCACCCTCCGGCATTTCATTCGTCTACATTCACAATTATCATTCGTCATTTTAATACTATCTATTCTGGCCTATTTTTTTTCCTACCTCCACCTTGCAAGATTGACCAGTCTAACATTTGCAAGAGATACAACTTGTAACCAAGTGAGCTCAAAGTACCTTACCCCCTTGTGCAGATGTAATATCAATATCGATGCCCGATTTAATGTGACAACAATATCCTGCACCAAAGGATTTACACGGTTGTACAGATTTTATGTACATATATGCATTTGTCGATACATCGTCCACTTCTCGTTCTCCAAGGAGTGACCAAAGGATTTCCTCCGCAGAATTTCCACCTTGTTCCATCGTTCGCTCGCGAATTTTCCCATTTTTTCCGCGACGTTTCTCCCGTTTCGTACCTCTCTCTCTCACGCATACAAGCCGCAACCGCGCGTGTTGGACAGACGGCACTCGATCGCTCGTCCCTCTTCCCCTTGCGCTCGTTAGTCGTCCCGTTCGCGTAGCCGGCGCCACTTTGTCGAGCCAGCGTCGCGACGCTGCTAACCTTCCTGCGGATGCAGCTATAGGCGCGTTTGCGGTGTTTCGAACTTCGACCGGCAAAATTCATCACTATTAATGCCCCATCCTAGAACTTTTGCCAACCCTTTCCCCTATACCTTTTTGAACTTTCCGCGCCGCTGCGACGACCCGTCCTCTTTGTTTCCCAGTTTTTCCCAGCGGAAATACAATGGAGAAGCGGGCGGGTGGAATTCGCGCAGCAAGTTTTTGGAAACGCATTCGGTGATACGGGTCGCAAGGGATGCTGATTTTTCGAATCGATGAATAAAGGCTCGGCCGGTGCGCGAATTGAAAGCGGGCCTGGCACGCTTCAGGGATTCGCAGCGATTCGTTGATCATTTTCGATATTGCGTTCGCCTGTGCACAGCCGAATCTGTGTTCGACGACAGCCGACCGATATTGCATATTGCTTCGGCGAGAAACAGCCGGTCGACAACTTTGGACGGTCCCGAATAGTCCGGTACTTGTGAACATCCTGGGATTTAACTGGAAGAGCAACACTTGAGAGTCTGCGAAGGACTAAGCCGTGCATCACCGGGTAGCATCGAAGTATAGAAGACGGGCAAAGTCGTTTTAATAAAAGGACAATGCAACATCGAGTGGATCATTCTACTTAAAGGCGGAAGATGTTTTAAAGCTTCGAGTACCGGGCCATCAACCGCAGCCAGTTTGTAAACTTCGACATATGTTTCGAACTGCAAACGAACTCCACAGTTGCGCTGGGTTTCCATTGAAATGGCACGTGGAAAGGATACGATTCGAGATATCTGTCGGCGGTATAGCCGTTACGTAACGCCTCGTAATAGATCCTGTTTAGCCCTGAAACACTTATTTTCGTTGACCGGAGGGACACGCCTGCCAACCATTCCCTACCAGCACGTTTCCATCGACCCGAAGTCGCTTTTCCAACGATATTCGCCAGCACGTAGATATTCCTCGTCTTGCGTTAAATAACATATCCGTGACCCAAATAATATAGAATTTCTCTATCTTCCGTTCACCGTGGCCAAATAATAGCGCCGGTATCCTGCCTTAAGAAACGACCTGGCAATAGATATCGAATGAAAATGGAAATGCTCAATCTACATCTCGTAGGAATACCGTGTACTTCTTTCTGGCGCGAGACCTGAACGATAGATCGATTCTCGAATAGACAGATAGATGGTTAACGTGTCTTAGATCGCGTTCAGAGGTAGCGATTCCTAGTGTTCGTTTAAGTGACTTCCCGATTGAATTGTTACATCAATTGCTCGGCCCCTCGATCCGACTCCTATTTGCAAGTGCACACACCGTGAAAGGTTACGGTGTGCCGAGGTCCCCGATGATTTGGTAGAACCAAGTTGATAGGCGAATGCAACAATGCAGTGGGTCCAGTTACGACCCGATTATTGCCTGATGAAGTCTACCGTTTAACGCGTTTCTGTCGGCTCTACCCTTCAGTCTCCGTTCAGACGGCTGGCTCGTTCTGTAATTAATACGAGCCGTGGCACGGTTGCAGACTTGCCAGGGTAATGGGAAAGCGAACCATCCTTTAAAATGCGACGCTTCGAGCAGAAATTTCATAGGTGATATAGAATCAGGATCGGAACGCGACGGTGTGCTCGAGTCGAGTAAAAAAATGCTTGCCTTCCGTTCGCCAGTAATACCGTCGGTATCGTGAGTGGAACAATAATTTCAGAAGCGTTCGCTAATCAATCGATTCATTGGCTAAATCCTATATACAATTCCAGGGAACGTCGATATCTGTTCCTTCCATAAATCACGTGCCTCTGATTCGTATTCAAATTCCTCGATTCGAAATTCACGAACGCGCGCCCGAGGACAGGGGAGCTAATGATAAGCAATTATCGCGAAATTTCTCTGTACGTCATCTGTAGCCGGCGATTTCGCGGGAAAGAAACGGAAGCGTACGTGCATACGCCGGACACGCGAAATTTTTACTTACCTGTGGGATAAGTATTTATGGTTCCGAGTGGACGTACCGTGTGACGTGTATGCTAAAGGATAAAGCGTTGTATTTTAAATAAATAAATAAATAAATATATATATGTACCGCCAGCGAACTATTTGCGTCTAGGGATACAGGGGTTGGTTTATCATGTATTCAGGCACGAATTTGTGGGCTCTCGGCATGCTTCTAAAACGTGGGTGTACGCTTACTGAACACAGACACGGAGGTACGAACACTACGAAGGAATATTCGGATGCAGTTCAGCCCCTTCAGCTGAGGCAACATTATTTTCTTCGGGCTGAAAATAAATTTCTAACAGACCACATCCTCTTCTACGCGAAATACAATTACTATATTTCACTACTTCTACGTTTTACAAATTACAAATATCTGAAGGACCGTCGAACACACGGGATCTCATCACCGATTGTTACATACATCCAACGGAAAGAAGAATATTTCTCTAATCGCCTTACTCGCATCCTCGTCTCCCCTACTAAATCCGCAGTTCACCAATGACGTAGCCCACGAACGGAAAAGAAAAAAGTTCCCTATTCCATGTCCGCTTGATCTTCGCGCGAACAGTCAACTGATTGCGGTTAATTAGTGTAATTGTGCCGAAACGGAGAGCACATCCAGCATTCTCGACGACGCAGCAGAAATATACAGCCGAGCAGAAAAATTGTTCCACGAGAAAGAAAAAAGAAAGAACCGAGAAGGACGAAAAAGGGGGGGAAAAAAACGAGTTGTGCACCGGGCGTAGTCGCGCGAAGCCCAGCTTCACATTGTTGGTTACATCCTAAGCCGGTAACCGTCCTAATTTTCTCGGTTAATTGACGAAGGAGGCGCAGCGCGGTACAGGAAGCGGCACGATTTTTCATCCGTGGAAATTTCAGCCAAACAGCGGCCGAGGGAAAATAATGAAATTATAGGACATTATGATATCTAACAAAGAGCAGACGTCGGTGGCTCGATTTAATTCCGTTTCCGCGGGAACTCCAGCACCACCCACGCGGCACGTTAAAAATGAACCGAGCCTAGAAGCGGCGCGGCGTCTATGGAGGCGCAAGTGGGTTAATTAAAATCTTCAGCCAAGTGTCCCGCCGGTTTATGCTTATTTCACGGACTTATCGTCGATCAGTTCGGGAATTAGTATAATCGGCCGAACAATGACCGAAACTTCCTGGCAACTTATCGCGGCCGACAAACCGGCACCGTCCTCGGACCTCGGGGGATGAACAAAGGGACGACCGTGACGTAGGACGAGGTGAGAATCGTTCTGCAGCAGTAGTTCACCGGTTTCGAATTGTTTGCCAAAGTTTCGAGAGGGAACAACATTGTTCCGTGATCGCCGAGAATATTGTAACGCTGTTCGAGTAATTGCAATTCCTGCTTCGATATTACCGTGCAGTGTAAATTAAATCACCGGGTATATGTTAATTAGTTATATTCCCTGCGGCACACTTGGAAATGTGAGAAAAAATTGTTCTTATCGATCCGTGATACAGTAAACGCTTTTATTTCGGGTGTGAATGGGGGAGTCAAATTGAGACTGACAGAAATGTTATGCCGACACGCGAAGTTGAATAAAGCATTGGCGTTGAACGCGTCCGCGCGCACGCATGTATTATATGTACTATACGTTCGTCGATGATAAGTTACGCTGAACTTCCGTTTCCGTTCGTTGTAGCCACGTTTGACCGCGCGTACGGCACCTGCTCGAATTGCATGAATTACGTCGCGTCCAGTGCGCGTCTCTGTCAAATGGAAAAAAATAAATTGGAACGCCATATGCTGTGAATTTATTTCCGATACTCCATCAGTTCGTTTCTCCTCTTCCTTTTCACCCGTTACCAATCAATATCGTGTCGACCACGCAAACGATTATAGTAATGACTTTCTTTTTCAATTAATTAACGAAGAACATGGACGACGCACAGTGGCTTAAAATTATTCGATGAAATTATAAAAATATAAAGGTCTCCCCAGATTCTTTTCACACAGGTAAGCCAATACGGCTTTGCAAACTTCTGCACCTGCAAGACATAATAGCAAGTGGTTCAAGTGGACTGCAGAAGTGGAATTGGTGTCGCCTTTTGTTCTCGCCGAATCAGCACCAACCTCTTTTTCTTGGCATTGTTAGAAATCAATACGTGCTTCCTAAGTTGCTAATACACGGCAAGCCTACCGCAAGACTATATTATGTACACACACACACACACACATACACGCATGGTTCCCAAGGAATCGTCGATTTTCCTTGAAAATCCGATCTGTCGGCTTCTTTTCAATTTGCCTGATGAAATAATTCGAGGATTTCGTGCCTCGGTCGTGTATATGCGGTGGAACATTTATATGCACTCTATCTCTCTCTCTGTATCCATGATTGTGTATGTATGCGTCAAGGTATAGTTAGCAATGGAAGCACGCAAACTTGAATCGCATCTAATTTGTATAACGTGTAAAGGAACAATTGTACAGGTGCTAGGAAGGCATATATCTACTGAAAGTGTTTAAAGGGATAGGGTGGGTATACAAATGCGGGGCCCGTTAAAAAATAAAACATTCAACTGATGTATTTTAAGAAACGTTGTTTTTATATATTGTCACATTATACAGTAGGATTTTATTTATTTATCTTTTTTTTTTTAAGTTTATCCTCACGGTGTTCGTCCATTTGTTCGCGGTGCAATACATCGTTTGAAGTCCCTCGTGATTGCAGATTGAACGCGTAAACGCGGGTAAAAATAACAATCGTCTTTCTCCGTTTCAGGAAATTTCATCACGTACCGATTCCCCAGCATAACGAAAAATAATGAAAAGTACCGTCGTATGATTCGATTGCATTTTATAAAAAGGATATGTAGCACGTCAGAGCAGTACACGTTTACAGGTACGATGAAATTGATAAAAAATTAATACAAATATCTGGCTAATGGCGAAAGAAATTTTTATAGAAGTAATTAAAGATACAAGTTACTGATGAAAAGACGGCGTCAGTTAGTGGAGGATCGAAAAGAAGTACGAATCGGTGCAAGATAACCGTTTGCCAAACACTACCGCCGGATGAATAATTTATCACGCGCAAGAGAGAGGTGAAAGAACCAGAATATCGCGCATTAAGTTTGAGGAATGCTGGAGAAATATGCAAATTACTTGATCGTTTCGACGTGGTGCATTAAATCACCGGAGGAACGTCAAATGAGAATTGCATCGTGACCGGCACTGAAACATGCTTGGGCACCGATCGATCGTTGCAACCCATAACACCTCGATCATGCATCAGTAAAGGTGAACAAACCCTACGTGTTTCAACTCGAGACACCTGCGCCACATAACCTACTCTGCCGTCGCGTCTCTGCCAATTATCGCTCTCGTATTTTACATTCTCCAAACAAAGAACGGCTAATAAAATGAAACTTAATTGATCGTTCTAACTAAATTTCATCGCTCCATGATCTAATCATGTCCGTAGCGAGATTTCTAGGTACGAAATGTTTCATTGTCGAAGACGCTCGTATCGCACTCGATCCGACCGCAAACATGGCCGTTCGTTCATTTGCAAGGAATTAACGTTTCGTTTCGCTCACTCACCAGATATTGCTTGCAATGTCTTTTATGCTTAACGGTGCAGCGTTTCTTCTTTTTGGAGGCACCCGTGGTGAAACCGTTTCCTGGCTTTTCTTTGTGAGGTGTCGACAGATTCCCCTTGTTCGCGGGCATCGCTGTATAATCCTCGGTCCACGGAAATTGGGTCTTTCTACCTGTCGTCGGCCACCGAGACAGATGCACCTTTCGGCCCAGCGACGAAAGTGATTGATAACGCTCGAAACTTCTCTCTTCTTTGTAATATACGATACACACGTGAGCAGATAGTACATGTGTACGTATAGCTACTGGATATGCGCAAGGACACTGGACTACCCTGAGCTGATTATTCGAGGCCACGCCTCCCGTCTTCCGACCTTCCACGTAGCTGCCGCCCCTTTCGAATTTTTCAAATACGCGAAGAACCTGTTATCTCGATCGTTTTCCCATCATCCTGTTATCTGTTCAATTATTTGGATACATTCCGCGAGCATATCGCTGCGGCGGCGATTCCAAAAATTTGACGGGACGTTTGAAAGTATGGAAATCTAAGGAAAAAATGGGGGGGTTGTTTGTTAGATACCAAAAAAATGCTCGGCCCTGAGTATTTAGTAGCGCCACTATCAGAAAGTGGTAAATCACTTAACTACGAGACGCGCTGATAATGTGTTTCAAATGGAAACACAAAGGTTATTTGTTGCACGATGTGTAGACCATAAGTTGAGTTCCGGTTCCGGTACCAAAAATCAGCGCGTTCGGCCCTTGTGGAAAACGGGTTGCTGATATTGTCCTGGAAAATGTTTCTTAAATATCTTTCGTTTAAAAATGAGTAAATTATGTCTTTGAATATTTACTATATGAGGCTGGAAGTACTTGGCATTATTCTTGCTGTACAGCATTTGAAAGTTAATGCTAAAGGTAACGCGTCCGATGAAAGTATGTAGTTACTGCGCAAGTTTCAAACGAGTGCAACAAAAGGCAGAAAACTTCGTTCGCCGCTCGATCGTTCTATAATTATCAACATTCTTCCTGCAAGTTATTATCCTGCGGTTTCCCAAATAGAAACATGCAGCGCGAAAATTGATGAAAAAGGATGTTTTTTTACCAACTACCTTGACTCTCGATAGCTTCCGCTGCGTTCGGTAAGATGGCGACAGACAGCCACTTGTGAGAAGGAGAGGAAGAGAAACGGTGGCGTACAAAGGAGATAGTGGATATAAGTTGACCCGTGTCTCCGCGGTCGAGCGCGCTCGTTCTGCTCGAAACGTCGGATCACGAAACGTTACGTTGGTTCGTCGTAAATTGAGTTACGTCTCGTTGTGTCCTGTCGTACGGTTCGAACATTGCATCGTGTAACTCCTGTGTGTGTATGTGTATGTGTGTTTGTCAATGATACATTATTAACGGTGCAGTTTCGTCTGATACATCAGAAGATAAATTATGATGGTCTGATCGCGGTTCCAACATGACTGTGGATTTCGCCGACTACTTTTGGGTGAGTGTCTTCTCGCTTTTTTGTCTCCAGTATGTCATAGATAGATTTAGGTTAGGTGCGGAGAAACTTCTCTGTCCTTTCCTTTTCGTTGCTCCTAGAGCATAAACTCTTGGCGAGCTTCCCTGGTGATCATACGTACGTTACGCCACTCGTAACAATTTCGCAAACGACAAAATATAACGTTTCACTCAATGAAATTACTTGGTGCTTCTATCCTTTTTTCGCCTTACCGCCGCGTTCATCTTCGTTCCTCTCCTTTTCTCCATATTACGCGACAACGTATGTCTTCTTCGCTCTTGTTGCTAACGCAAGGTTACGGTGTTCACCTCCCCTGTCATCCTGTTTTCGTATCGTATGCACACGAACAACGTGAGAAAAGCACCGAATATCAAAGGATGCCTGCATAATTGCACGTTGACATGTGCACCACGTTCATCTGTACGTGCATTATAGTTCAAGCGCAGAAGGGAGTGGAACTGTTAGCTAACAATAAGTCAAGGATTACTGAAATCTACCTTCGATTGTATCTCCGTTTAGTTATGCTGCTAACTTTCGTTGCTTTACATTTCCTTTTGTATTGTTTTACATATTCGAATGGTACCATCATTTTATTCACTTCAAATTTTATATATGTCTTACGAACGCAATTATATAGAACACACAGGAACGAGACCTGAATGAGACATATCATTTGTGAACAGGTTGTTGTTGTAATTTTCGAACTGTAGCATTAAGAAACAGAATTTTAAGAACATACGATTTATCTCGGCTTCGATGTTATTTCAATGGGTATAGGCTTCTGAATATTTTTTGAATGTCATGACATTGCCTTCCTGACAGAAGCATGGTATAGATAAGATAACTGCTACTTCCTTCCGTTACCCTTAAACTTTTATCTGTTAGAGATTATGTGTCGGATATACAGCACAGATACTTCAAACAATTCCTAATTAAATGTCTGAAGTAACTGTCTTTTG
The DNA here is from genome assembly GCA_963667235.1 of Nomada lathburiana. Classification (NCBI taxonomy): domain Eukaryota; kingdom Metazoa; phylum Arthropoda; class Insecta; order Hymenoptera; family Apidae; genus Nomada; species Nomada lathburiana. The sequence goes on along the minus strand of OY763903.1, from coordinate 14,007,273 downwards.
ATATCATTTCAATGTTATTATTCATTTGGTTGATTCCATATTTTCTTCTCTATTTTTTTTTTTGTTATTAAAAAATACATTCAATTTAGTTTCGAATGCATTTAAAACACAGACATTCAAGTTAACAACAACATAGCCTTTTGACGCCACTATGCCAATTTTTATTGTTCTTACTGTTAACAAATTACCGTTTACCGTTAATGCAATCTGCGTTAAAAAATTAAACTACGGGTCGTGAGCGGCACGTAATATGTACAATAGGATGACAAGAGCAATAATATATAATGACAGCTTATTGTGCCGATGTCACTCAAGAGTTCTACTCTATGTGAGTTTACAGCACGATCAAGGTTCAAGTGTTAAGTGGTTAAGTGGTCTTAAGTATAGTTTTAGTGTATCACTTTCAAACGTGATATTCTAATTGCAAATTGAAATTTTTGTCCTCTAGATGAAACCTTTCCTTGTGGTAAACAACAAAAATATTGTCTTATATATTTGTTTAGTACACATTAAAAATAGAAAACAATGAAAATGCAAAATCTGTAAAATAATGAATTATTGTTAACTGAAAGGATAAAAGATGGATCAATTTTTCTTTATAATTTAAGGGCGAAAAGAATAATGGATTTGACGTGTTATATCATAACATGAAGCATGGTGCAGTTGCAAGCAAGGAGTTGGCAGAATTTTTAAAAGAACGATCGACCATAGAAGAAAATAATTATAAGGTCTTGAGCAAACTAGCCAAACAAGCTGGCAATAGCAGTAGCACTCAAGGAACCTTTGCACCTGTTTGGGCTGCCTTGAGGGGTGCGGCAGAAAAACTTGCGGGCTTGCACTTGCAGATGGCCCAAAGGGTCACTGAACTAATAAAAGATGTATCAAAATATACTGACGAATTACACAAGAAACACAAGGCCGTATGTAACAATTTCTTTCTAATCTTTAATTTCATTAATTCTTAGTTTGCGAAAAGAATTTTTGTAACAGTCTAATTACATATTTTCCTTTCTATTGAATTTTGGTGCATTTGTTGTAACTGTTTATCATATTGTAGTATAATCAATTTGTATATTTTTTACCTTATCAGTATCCGCCCACAGTCGGGTCACTAGGTTCTCTCAGGCAGTAGTCTCTGGAAGATATAATGATAATGCACGTTGAATAAAAAAACGATAAAAATATTCCAAATAAATAAATAATTTATGCAAAACCTTACAATTGATCTAGATGTTAGATTTTATTTGTACATCTGTATTTAAAGATCGATAGTGTTAAACAATTACAAATACAAATATCCAGGTAAAAGAAGAGGAATCGTCCACCTTGGAAATTGTACAATGTATACAGAATATCACTGTAACTTTACATAAGGCAAAAGATATGCGAATGCAAAAAGGTCTTGAATTGGAAAAATTGAAGAAGGACAACGCTAGCCAAAAAGAATTGGAAAAGGCAGAGATAAAGTTCAAAAAAGCGCAGGATGATTATAAAACTTTGGTTGACAAGTACATGGTAATAAGAAACGATTTCCAAAGCAAAATGACACAAGCCTGCAGGGTACATATTCTACTTTTCAATCTACCATAAAAGTTTCTAAAGTATCGAGCCTAATAATGATATGTCTATTCTTTCCTTACAAAGCGATTCCAAGACGTAGAGGAAACTCATTTAAAACATATGAAGGAGTTTTTAAACATCTATGCAGATGTTTTGCAATCAAATCACGAACAAGTTGGCCAAGTTCACATTGACTTCAAACGCCAATGCTTCGACATGACAGTGGACAAACTGCTAGAGCAATTTGTGCAAAGCAAATACACAGGTTTTGAAAAGCCAGGTAAAGAATAGTTCAACATACACCTTGAAGTCCATAATTTTCTACATAATTGTCCTGCATAATAGGTACGTTTGAATACGAGGAAGTCATAACAGGTGTAGGAGAAGTGGCCAGTCATACTCAGTTGGAAAGTAACGCCGAAACACCTAAGGAAACATCGAAAGGAGCCAACGGGGAAACAGGCGTTGCTGGTAACACTTACACTACAAAAAAAGATCAGGGATTAAAGGGGGTGGGTGGTCAGGTGGATGAGGAGAAGGGGAGGGTAGAAGAAAAAGAAAATGAAAGACTGAATGAAAGGGACAGAGAACTGTCACATGCACAAGCCACCAAGGCTTCCCGCCGTACTACCTCGCTACTCAACCTGTTCATGTCCAACTCCCAGGGTAGGTTTTTCAATGTTGAATAGAATTTACGAAGACGCATATTCTCTTTTTAATTGCGATAGTTTTTATCTACCTCGATGTAATGTCGCAATCCGGATTATGATAATCAGATACATATACTCCTTTGAAAGTTTTTAAGACTAACTTCTAGTTATGATTCATTATATCTTGGTAGATGTTTTGCAGTTTTTATTTGTCATATCAGTTCCATTTTTATTATTCACGTATAATACACTTGTCTGATTTAATTTAAGCACTCGATCACAGAATTGATCTAGGCATACGCGAAAAAACTATTGACTTATGCTTATGTGGTTGTATTACAATGCTTGTGCATTATAATAATCTAACAATAGGTGGAGGATGAAGTTACAAGTTATTGTGTATTCCAGGGGGTTTCCAGTTGTATTTGTCTGTTTTTTATGTTGGACACGCAAAGAGTATAGAGTATTATACATTGTGACGAAACAGATATATTGTTTAGTCGAGTTCACCTCTTTATAGCTTTTCATTGCCGTTTTAATACATGCATTACAAAAATTAAAACTTATAAACACGTTAGTTTATAAAGAACGCGACATCCCTCTGGAGTGCTATTCATGCCACTGAAAGCGCAAACTGTAATGAAATTTCAATCGATATTAAGTAATGTATAAAATAGCAAGATGAAGAGAAAAGGGCCATTGGAGGCACAGATTATTGAAAGGTATAAGCAATGAGTGTTGTTTCAGACAAACAGAAGCAAGCAGGGTCTGGTTCGGCACCTGCAACTCCTCAGGGGAACAACCTGCCTCCTGCTGTTCCACCTCCCAGCATCTCCAGGAACCCTCTCAGAGGATCTAAATGTAACTGCTTACATTGTGATTACCTTATACCCTTACCATATCCACTATATGCATTTTGGAGTAACTATTAGACTCTCGGTTTACATGGTACTATTCTACATACACACAAACACATAAAAACATATTTATAAATGTGTTGCTTTCTCTGATAGTTAGCTCGAAATAATTGAGGTGAGGGTACATCTTTAGTAAATAGCTGCGGCTTTCGTATAACATTTAAAAACAGTTCTTTTTTTCCTTTTTTTCTGAATTTTTCGAAAAATATTAGTCAAATATCAGTAGTTAAAGTCAAAGTTGCCTTGTATTCTAGTGCAAAATATTAAGAATTTCCATTGTTACTAATGACACCACTCGTAATTAGGTGGTCCTTTTATGAGTATCATGATTCGTTTAATTTAATATATCACTGATGAATATTTCTTATACCAGATACATGAAATTAATTACGATGGAAATGCTGGAGATCTTTTATTTTTTTTTATCAATTATTTGTTATAGTTAAATATTCTAATAGAGTTTTAAATGACCACCTTCAATCAAGCACTCCTTTTTATAAACCTTTATCTTTGTCTTGCTCTCCTGGTTGTTTTCTATCTATGGTATTTGGTAACAGTTTCATTACCATAGTTCTTGCAATATACTATCTTTTTTGGCCATACAGGATATGTGGTTAAATCAAATATCTGGTGACTTACAGTGGTAACGCGTATTATGGTTCCTCCACTCTGCACTCTTTTAGATCAGCAGTGTATGTATACTAACATTTGTTTGAGCACAATAAATTAATGTTACATCCCTAAAGGCACATTATAAGATAACCGACGATTTATTGCTAATTCACTGATAATTAGGAGCATACGTACTTATGTAACATTGATTTACTCTTTGCTTTGGTGCACATTTCGAATATTTCTTCGCTTTAACGTAAATTAATTCGCATATAGGTCGTTTTATTCCAGGTATGTTTAGTGGCCAGTTAAAAGATTCATTAGTACTCTCGAGTCACTTCGCATTAGAGGGAAGAAATATTGTTTGTTCGCGTGTGTGACTAACACTGAAACAAGCTTGCTTAGACAATAGGCTCTAGTTCTAGAATTACTTTTTAATCTAACAGGTATTATAATTTTTTCTTTATACGAATTTGTATTTATATAAATTGTTTTTCTAACAATCTGTTATGTAATCTTGTATCAAGGGGTTCTTCTATCGACACGACACACTGTCAATTTTTTTACACATATTTATATTTATAATTACTCAATGGAATAGATATCGTTCATTTAATCGGACGTTAGATTTAAGGAGAATTGCATTTTAGAAAGTTTCTGAAATTTAAATTACATGTGGTGTAATTGAAATGATAGTGTTCTTATGCCATGTATATCTATTCGTGGACTGACCTTTTCCTTCAATTAAAAATAAAAACCCTCATTAATAACAATTAAAGATCGATGTGCAAACATAATTCCATACACGTACGGTGTGTACGATGGTCAGTTGTGAATTAATTTTTGAAACTTTCTCTGTTGCCCTTATACACGTGTTCTCATAGAATTAATTAAATAAAGGGAGTTGGACTTGGATAATGTTGAAATACAAATGTGGGGTTGGCTACTGACGGGGCCTCAGGTGAGCCATTTTTATGAGTCTGTTACCGCATGGCTCACTTGTAACTTGTATTTATTTTCCAAGTGCAGATATCAAACGTGATATAGCGTAATGTGATTCTGCAAGCAACCCTTTGTTTATTTTTTTATTTATTAGCCGCAGCATTGTCCAAAGTAGTTACTGTAAATAATCCTCTTGTGCCGCGACAACTCCTCTCCTTTTTTTCATATTTTTTCAGTTAAATGAATGTCCTTTGGGCTGTAAAATTTGAAACGGTCAATCTGTCCACATTTTAAAAGTCTCGTAAATTAGTGTTCTTCGTTTTCGGACTATCAATTTTTTTTTTGTCTTTATTGTCGTAATTCTGCATGCCGATAGTTAATATCCTTGCTTGCAGAACATGTGTATCGTATGCTCTACCGATTCTTAGAAGTATATAAGACATTATACGGGAAGAGATTGCGCAACCTCATATGTTCGTTAATGGTCTTGAAATAACCGTGCCCTAACATTAATGTCGTAGGACGTATGTTATTGTTAGAAAAACAATTTAAAGAAGAGACTGGGTTTTTTCAGATCTATATAGGTTTTGATGGTGATGGTGTATGGGTTTACTTATACCTCTGCTGATGTAACGTGCTATACTTTTTTGCTATTTTCTGTATTCCCCTATTTATCGTCTTGTCGGATTTAATGCAGGCATCGAAACATTACTGGCATTTTTATATTATGCCGATATGCTTACCTATTCATGTCCTGGTAAATTTGTTCCAGAAAATGCATTTGAAAGAAAATCTACACCAAAAGAAAGAAAACAAAATATCCGTCATCCATAAAAGTTTGTAAAATATTGAAAATTGGTTTGCGAACGATTTTAGTGCGACTGATATGGAAATGCATAACGGCATAATTAGTGAGAATGACTTGAATAGAAAGCTCGTAAAAATTGCATCCGCCACTTGTTGACCCGGTGATTATTACTTTGTTCGATCCGTAGACAATATTTGATCACGTTGCGCTATGCCTTTAAACACTTGGAAAGTAAATTGATTTCCATCTGTCATTGAACAGCAGATTTTACATTAATTTCTCGATCTCAGAACCATTAACTTTTTTTTCGTACAAATACGTTGACACCGTAAACGTAGTTTCTTTCCGCTTCTTAGTCTTAGTTTGTAATTACGTTGTCTTACTCCACGCTAATAAGGGTAGTGTTATTTTCATTAAGATAATCAACGAGATAGTCGGTCGATAAAAATTATTTCTCTCGCATATGAAAATACATTTATCTTCGGCGTGTGTGGATACATAGTCTTCGATGTAAGTAAAAAGAAATTATTTATTTTAATATGCAAAATAAAAGTTCGTCTTTCCCATTTTTATACGTACAAGAGAGAGGATAATTTTCATCGACTCTAGTATTAGAATTACGCTTAGACATTAGATACTGTCGTCGTATAATTTATCAGTTTTTATTCATGAACTTTATAAGTCGAGCATTCTCAGATTTACCACGAAATAAAACAAAAAACAGTTTTCTTTTCTACATACGGTGTGTCCACGATCAACAGGGTTTCTTCGCAGCAGGAGAGAAAAGAAAAAGGAAAAGAAAGCGAAAAAGAAGAAGGATATTGTGGAAACAAGCAGCAACAAGGAAGAAAAGTCTGACCTGTCAGTATATGCACGTTCAGCAGATCTAGTGCACCAAAGATCAATTTCGTGAGCAAATTTTCATAAAATACCAATCCGTTGGAGAACAGCGATTTTTCCATTCTAAAATAAATATCTCGCGTGTAAACATTTAATCATGGAATTGATCTTACACATTTCTTTGAAATTCCATTTCGCAATCTTCATCGGCACGGCCCACTCACTAAAACACAATAACACCGTAACATCCGAAACCAAAACGTTTTGTAGCAATTTCTTTTTTGAATCAACAAAAAAATATTCTACACATATGATGCACTGGGCCTGCTGGAACTAACGAAAGTATATCCCACTGAAACATGCTGCTTCTATATAATAGGGAGGATAAGGATGACAGTAGGAAGTCCGAGACACCGACACCGGAAGTAGACGAGGATGGTTTCTGTATCAGACCAAAGGCAGAAACGTGGGAGAATGAGAAAGGATTTTATTCCAGTTCAGACACCGACTCCGAGGACGAGAGGGACCGGAAAATTAGAGTAGAAATAAAACCGCTTAGCAATGGCGGAGCACCGATGAGCGCCAGCGTGGATGAACTTAGGGCAACGGTGGAGAATTTATCCTTATCACCTGCACCGACGGTGCGTTCCACAATTTATCCATTGATTTCAATTGGAAATATTAATTGTGCTTCATTCAATGCCATGTATGTGTATATAACAGGGACGCAGAGGATCGAATACCGATTCAGATCATCATATGAAAAGGTCTCAGTCAGTGTCACAGCAATTAGGAGGTAAGCCAAGCTCGGATTTACTTGGCCTAAACTTGTTCAATCCCAGCAGTACACCATCGAGCGCCTCAACGCCGACCGGTAGTCATCCGTACGCGCCATTGCAAAGTCCTCCGCCATTGTCTTTGTCGCCGACGCCTCAACCACAGCCGCCACAATCCGCACCACCTACACAGCCTCATTCACGGTTCCCCGGTGAGTCTACAGTGTCACATTGTTGCACTCTCAGCTCATTGGCAGAACGCTTTTTATGTCTTTGTCAGACTATACATTATGTCGTCGCGTGCATATCTGTCCGAAGTAAGGGTGCATGAGATAATACAAAGGATGTCTACAGATTGAAAATGTTTCGTCCTGTCGTAGATGGAGATTTGTTCTCGGAAGTTGGAGACATCACGCCGGCCTTACCACCCAAACAATCCGCGTCGTCCACTCCGACAGGATCTATTATCATTCCTAGACCACCGTCCCGAAGAGGAGAGGGCCCTTCTCCAAGGGGTAGAATGTCACCAGCGACGATATCTAGAGCTGATAGCGTGGCAAGCTTAGAGTTTCGTACAGCTGGTGTGGGCGTGGGATCGTCCAGGGGTCCGTCTCCGCTCACGATAGGTCTAGCAGACACCATTCCATTGGCAGTCGCCTTCCACGAGATAGTACATTCTTACTTCAGGGGTACCGATGAAACACGATGCCAGGTGAAACTCAGCGGCGACATGATGCTGTCGTTCCCTGCTGGCATCGTCGCCGTGCTGGCGAACAATCCTAGTCCAGCGAAGCTCACGTTTCGCGTGAGAAACAGCAATAGATTGGAGAAATTGTTTCCCAACAATCAGCTCGTCACCATGTAAGTAAAGTTGCGGGGCAACGACGACCACGATCGTTGAAATATGTTTCGTTGAGCTATTAAGGTAAGCCCAAAATGTTTTTTCCTTTTTACAGGGACGCCACGCAGACAACCGTCGACAGTACAATTTTTGAATTCAACATGAGTGCCTTAACCACGTTGCTGCGCAAACAGGCTGAACAAAATCCCTCGGCTTCGTATTTTAACGTCGACATACTCAAGTACCAGATCAAGTGCAAAGAGGGCGCGGGATCGTGTCCCTTTCAGTTGGTAGCGTATTGGAAATGCGAGACGAGTCATACGGATCTGAAGGTATTTATCTTGCTATCATTCGGTTCTTGCGCTGCCATTAAACGTCTCGTTGCCGTGTGTTCCAGATCGATTATAAATACAACAGCCGCGCAATGGCTTCTCCCAGCCCGCTGTTAAATTTGCACGTTGCAGCGCCCATAGACGGAGGCTTTAAATCTCTGAACAGTAAACCCCAGGCTCAATGGTTGCCGGACACGAATCGGGTACTGTGGAAGTTCACAGAATTATCCCAGCACAGCGAGGGTAACGGTGTGGGCTCTTTGAAAGCTCGACTAGAACTCGCCCACGGGCCAGGGAATCAAGGAACGATATTCACACAATTCAATTGCGAAGGAACGACGTTATCTGGCGTTGAGTTCGAACTTCTAGGCCCTGGATATAGATTAAGTTTAGTAAAGCGTAGATTCGTATCCGGTAAGTTGTATATTTTCCCTTCTTCCTTCCATTTCTTTAGCTTCTTTAACTACAACGGCTTCATGCAGCATTTGCTACTGTGTTTAACAGCTTCAGTGTTGATTTTCGCAAAGAAATTGCCAATGTACTGCGTGTTCAGAATGCGAACATTTTTGTCTTGTCTCGTTTCAGGAAAATATATTTGCGACGGAGATTCTGACTCACGGGGCAGATACGCTGCTCCGCCATCCAATGTGGATTGACGACTTCCAGAATGGGCGCTTCAATGGGAGAGCCTGCCCATTTAATATTGGTATTTGCTTGTTCATTCACTGCCCATACGACGACTAATGTTCGTTCAAACTCGATATCGATGTGAGGAAGTCTGTTGGATACCAAAGAACGAGTGCGATACAATAAAATACAATTGTCTTATAGACGGAGAATTTGTACAGATGTCTTGGCGTTGTGCGATTTCGAATGTAGCCGGATGTAAAGTTTATTCATTTTACGAGCGAAGAAGAAATCAAATTTAAATAAAACGCAATGAAAGGATCGTGTGTTAGGACGGAAATTCGTACCTTTGAAAACAAGATTAAGTATGGTACAATACGATCCTAGATGAGGCGTAAGAGAAACGTAGTTGGACTTCGTGAGTCACTCGCTACCTGATGGCGTTCTATATGTTTTTGTAACTTGTATATTTTTCATATTTTCTATACCATCCTCGATTAGATTGTACTATTTTTAGTAAAGTTTGTACGTGATACGGAAACGAGGTGCATGGACGACGACGATGACGATTAAAAACTATTGAAACGTCGGGAAATAGATAGCCCTATCTCGTGTAAATTCTTTGGTGTCCAACATGTTTTTCACCACGATATGTTCGCCATATTATTGTGTCTATATATACGTATATATAATCAAAATACGTTATGACTTTTTTTACGTAACAACAATAACAACAACAACAACAAAAAGCACGAAAAAAGGTCATCAAGACAGTACAACGTTCTTAATCTATTGTTACATTTTGCGTTAATTGTAATGCAATTATTATATTGCTATCGCACCGTTAAGAATTCCAAGAACGAAGTTGAGGGTTCTCCAACGCCAATTAAGTATGTACGTGTCTATACGTTAGCATTTAAATTTTGCACGACGGGTCAATATTTCTTTATAAAATTCTCAACAGTGTTCTCGTGCGTATACTTATGAATCTGTTCACTACTTGTACACGCGAAACATCTCAGAATATGTTAGTTGCATAGGCAGAGAAGGTGCAAAAATGTGATGCATCACAACAACAACAAAAAGTAGTATTATCTTGTGATCATTCATTGAACTCTTCTACGCAGATATGCTGCGTAAATGTAAAATAAATCTCCGCGTAGTTTTTGCTTTATCTGCGAATTCGAGAATATAGCGAGACCGTTGGGAACAAGATGTTCGATTGATCGATAATTAATAATTAATCCACTTTGCTCTGTGAAATTCGTCGATTCGCGAATGCAGAACTTCTTTGTCGAAACGTTTGGCAGACATTTTTAGCGTTTTAACGAGCGAAACGTGTTCTCCATGATTCGCGATATTATTAATTTTGCAAATTTCCTGACAACCGTTGAAAGATACTTCTGTGGCGGTCCTACGATGATCGTTTCGTTATTTCCAAAACTGTCAAAGTAATCCAGTATTTCTCCTACATTTATCTCTAGAAGTAATTATCGAATAAAAAAGATAGAAGTCTTAACTTCGAGATGTTAACGAGTCTTCTCAAACCCATAACGAGATTTGACGTATTCTATCGTTAGGTTTTCTTCTTCTTTCCTTTTTTCGGATCCCTTTTTTTGCTACGATTTTACGATACGATTCACGAGACAAGTAGTCGATCTTTCTTAGACAGGCCATTTTGTTCGAAGTAAATGTGCATACATCTCGTTTGTGTGTGTGTATATGAATATGTGTATATACAAAAAAAAACACGAAGTAATAACTTTAAAAATAAGTCTGAAAACGAACTCGAATATTATATAAATAATCATGATTGCGTTGTATATGCATATATATATGTGTGTGTGTGAATATAGATATATGTGCATATATGTATAGTCCAGCACACACGATGCTTCCTTATGTGTAAATTTAGATATCGGCAACAAGTTGATAAATAGACGCCGTATACATTCGTGCATAGTTCGCTATGTAATTTTTTAGTTCTTCTTTTTATTTTACTTAATTTTCTTTTAACCCATAACATATGATGCATATTTGTTTTAACGGACACATTCTCTTTTACGTTACACGAAAATCTACGTTACTGTTTTCTACTGTCTTTTATTTTTCTAGAATTTCTTTTGTGTAAGACCATGTGATAGACTTAGGCAAGTTTAGTTGATACACTAAGCGATTTACAATTGCTAGATTTTGATCTATACACGAGTAGCTGCGGTACTTGTTGCGAGGTATTCGTTACCTGGCTCTAAAAGTGCATTATGCTTTAAGCTGCGACGTAATTCGTAGAGAATGTGAACTATTATCATTTTTTTCCTCCGGTCAATGGATGACAAACATGATTAACTTTTTTTGAACCAATCGTTTATCTAAAGTTATACCGTAATATGATTTTACACTATAAGAAAACTGTTCACCGTTCAACTGCAATGCTCCGCGTCTATTTTACGAATTTACATTTCCTTTTTATTATTATTATTATGATTAGTAATATTATTATTATTAATACTATTATTAGTATACATTCGTACGAGAAACGAAGCGAAGGTCTACGAAGAGCAATACAAATGAAACCATCTAAAGTAATGCGATGAAATTGGTGACCACTCCATCAAATGTTGTTCGTTTTCCCTTAACAATCAACAGACACCGTCAATATATTTCTTTTTAATTTTCAACCAAGTAATCGTACCTGTGCTACGTTTAGATAGCCAAGAACGATAGTCTCTAATCGAACCAGTCGTCAATCTAAAAAGCAAACAATCTACATTTGGTAATTAAGTATGGAGTGGCGCGAGGTGATGTTAAAAGTAATTGAAAGAAAAATTGAATGATCGATAGAAATGAGCACATACGACTATTATGGAGTGGTTCCTGCAAAAAAAAAAATCGACTGAGCTCTCCTGTGATACGCAGATGTCACTATAATTTCGTAATAAACGTTTGTAACGAAACATAATAATTAATGTTAATATGGTCGCGTTCACTCTCTTCCTGACTGAACTCCCGAAACAACACCGATCAAGGCGTTCAAGGATCGCGGCTCAACCACTGCTTTTAATCTCTAGATACCGTATATGCGATCGAGTGTGCGTTTCTTTCGCTTCCTATGCGTACAATTACACCGAAACGAAACATATATAACGATTAGATTTTATGCGAGCCCGCTTTTTACGTATTATCGCAATAATGACGACGAAAACGAATCTATCACATTTATGACAAACGAGAATACATACTTACGTGCATATACATTTTTCGACAAAAAAACGCGCCTTTCATGGCCGTTCTTCTTTTCTTTCTTATGACGGATTTGACGGCATGAATAAATGGAAAAAAATAGAGTCAGTCGTGTGTACAGGGCCCGAAATTATGTGAGCGAGAGAAAGAGAGTGTGGAAGGGAGAGAATGAAAGAGAGTTGCGTTGAAGAAAGGATTGCAATGAAATTGCATATACATAATGGACTCTTATACATAGTATAAATACGAAAAAGAAAAATAAGTTAAATGCGATATACATGTTACACAATACATAGGATGGTTATGTAAGCCTGTTGACATGTAATGTCTATGTTCTAATAAAGATTAGGATATTTTATATATATACATATATATATATATATATATATATATAAATAAAGTATTAGTTGCCGCGACTACGGACATGCATACGTATATATAAATATATTTGACATTCTATTTGTAATGTATAAAGTTGTCGGTCTAATATGCTTAACAGAGACGGATTATATCTGGACAAAGTTCGATTGAATAGAATAACAAGACTTTGTACGCTTAAAAGAAAAACGAAATGAAATAAACGGAACAAAAGAGAGTGCTAGCGATGGGGGACGTGTATAAAAAAATAAAAAGTATTATACTAACAGAAGGAACGTGCCGATTGCTTTACATACATAGGCTTCATTGAAATCGGTATATTAAACACTTCATACGATTCCATTGCACGTTCTGTTATCCCGATTATAATACACAGAACGGATTAGTGTCTTCGTTATATTTTCAATTGTTTTCGCGCTGTCGTTTAAGCCAACTATTCGATGGGCATAAGGAAACCAGAAGCATTTAGCAACACCCGCTACAATTAAAGAAACAGTTGTATTTAGTTTTATCCCTACATTTACTAGGAACTGTCGCAATTGTTAATTACTAACAATACGTCTCTTCAGGTACCCACTTTTGATTCTAAACTCGGTCACGGACCGGAAAAAATATGTAGATATACATATATTACTCTTTAAATTATTATCCTTATATAAATATGCTTCTGGAACTTTTAAAGAAAAAAGAGGTACAGCTGTCTTTCCACAACCATATACTTCTCTTTCATGGCGAATCCCTCAAGAAATGTTTCAGCGATTCATCTTTCAAAGCGTACTCGGTAAGAACATCCTCGTACCTGTGGATTGAACAAGCATTTCAAGGTATACTTTACCAACACCATATTCAAGACACTCACTGGCAGTATGATCAGTGGTTACTCACATTAATGGTACCTCAACATTCTTTCCCTCGTAAGGTCCAACCGATCGAACTCTTTCCAAGATAGCCCACGCCAGAACCCTCTCGTACTCCAAGTATATTTCGTCCTGAGTGAACCAGAGTGCCAGGGCACACCTTCTACCTTTTAAAATACCTCGAACACCATGGAGGTTTTCCGAACCAGCAGAGAAGGCCACCATACGTCCACAACGAGGCGTCACTAAATTATCCATTTCTCGAATCAGCCGATCTTTGGTGAAAAAAAATTCACCGCCTTGGAAATCGTCGTTTACGTACAGAATTGCAGAATAATCTCTCCAGACGTAAGCTGGACTTTCTGGGAAACAGGTATTCTTGTCTTTCAATAAACAATTGTCCGCGTGAACTTGATGACTCAAGTCATCTCGATCCACTGGTGAATCTATAAAAAAAAATAAATAAGGAAGATTGTTTTAATCATTTGTAGAACAGATACTCCTTCGTACGATGTGCTTTTTTTAGGTTGAATAAAGAAGTCGAAGAACGTATTTGAAATTGATGGAGAATAAGGATTATCCTCCGTTGTTTCATTTGGGAGATTATTTAACTCTACGATTGACTGGTCACCGTTACTCACAAGCCGTACCAAGTGAATCGGTGTAACGCGATTTCCGCGGCGAAAGGGGCCAGAAGCACGACGATGCATCAGGTGAAAATTACCAGGTAGAGCCGTACGGCAGACCAAATGAGTGTAGGTGAAATACAGGTGTCGATCTAGTCCGAAATACCTTTCCACGTGATGACGGGCTTGCTCGGTTTTTTCTAAAAGCAGTTCCAACCATTCCGATTCTATTTTCCCAAAGTATACCATCTAGAATAATTATAATGATCGCTGATGTATTATCGTAATGTCAAAATACAATCTAGTGTAATGTAAATATTTTTACCAATGCTATTCTTCCAACAGTTAGCCCCTCAAATTTTTCGTATTTCGAGTGTGGACTTTTGTTCTCATTGTATCCATCACCTTCCACCGCAGTCATCTGTTCGAACGTAAATGAAAACCATTAAAATAATTGTTCAGTCGTGAATTTTTAGGGGTAATATTTAATAACGATGACGTACAGAAGCAAATTGCATTAAAGATTGGCATTCTGTCGAATTTAAAAAACCATCAGCCACGTAGCGATTTTTCCCGCCAAGATCTTTCTCTTTTGCTATTACATAGACGTCGTCCTTGACCGTAGATTGTTTTATATCGCGTATCTTATGGCCCTCGTCGCGTATCATGGAAATATTGCTCGACAATTTCGCGTGGGACGAATAAGAATGACCCGGTGGTGGATGTAAAACTGTCTCTATGTCTGCTTTCTGGAAGAAAACAAATATATAAATACTTTCACTTCACATGCATGATTTACATTCGTTTGGAAATAAAAATCTATGACCGCCTGGAGCCGTTCGAAACCGATGCATAGATGCATTTCCGGTTGCATTCCGCAGGCGCTCCGATTAGGAATCGAGTAGCGTAACGCCGATAGAACCATAAATAATTCGAATAAAAAATAGATCAACTTATTTATTGATAGAAAAATATGTTCTTTGGGATGTTTTATTATTTCTTCTTACAAAAGGTACAGAGAAGTAAAAAAAGGATATATATTCTATATTATTAATCTCATTGGTCCTAAGCTCGGTACGTTGAAAATTGATAAATAAGCAATCAGCTTGCAAACATTAAATATCATATTCTCAGTCTTTTTATTTCTCACTCGTTACCTTGCCAAGCTCCTTCTTTTTAGCTTCTTTCTTGAATTTAGCCTCTATAATTGTAAATTCGCTAGAGATGTAACGCAGAAGATCTGCTTCGTATTCCTGCCTCTTTATATAAAGAAGTGCTTCCTAAAAAAAATATATAATGCTAATTTTCTACAGGAATATTAATCCATGCTATGTATATTTCATTTCAGGCACAAATAATCACTTGTCTCGGGTTAAAGTACTCCTCCAACGTTTTTGGCTGAGAGATATAGTACTCTTTGTTTTGCTGCATGGTTTCATCCATTGGATCGAAGAGCAAGTAAGTCCCCACAGCGGCGCAAGCTTGCTTCAATTTTCCCACTGTAAAAACATGGCACTTTGATGTCGTTCTAATTTAGGACAATGTTCCCAAAGAATGTCCATACCGCGAAATGAACTGTGTCAACGAGATGTTAGATCAGCAGCAAAGAGAGACAATTTCATTAGGCAACAGCTTGGTACAATTTTCATGGATCACGACGTAGATCATCAAAATGAAACAAGCTGACTACTTAGGCGAGATTAATCCAATTAATCCCCCTTGGAGGTATGACTAAGAGCTTCCTGACAAGCTTCGTTCGAGACACGATGATTAATTTACCACGATCGCCAGAAGGACGAACAATTTGCAAGATAAATACCGGTACATTGGAGCCTCGTTATCAGCCAGTTTTATGCGAAGTTAACGTATGTCCATGTTTTATCAAACCACGTTCATCTGTTGCTCACGAAATTTTCAGAAATAGCCCGGCTCTGTTTACTCAACAGGATACATGCCGCTGATAAACATTGACCGGTTTATTTATACTACTATTTGGAGTAGATACAAGTACATATATACATATACGTACTCTACACGTGTAAAACATGTTACAATAACAGCAACATAGCTCAAGGCTTAAAGAATTAAATCTTGCAATATTCCGTTTGAAAGCTGAATTCCCTCGAGTCTATACTCACGTTTGTAATAAGAGAATTGCAAGTAGTTGTAATGACTCTTGAGCATATCCTTGCGATAATCGCCATTCAAGTTGTTTAACATGTGCATGCAGCCTCGTTTGCACTTCAAACAGTGCGCGAAATGATCTGAAATAATGAAGAATGATTGCCATTAGTACGTAGCATGTACATAGGTGTGCATACGACTAGCTTGGTTTACTTTTCAGTTCCACTCACTGGCGATGGAGGAAGTGAACTCTGGATGCCAGCCCTGATCAAAGGGTCCCTCGCAGTAAGTTCTGCATTCTTCCTCGCCGTCGTAGAACGATCTCACGGACGTCTCGAAGAATCCAGCGGCGTCTGCGTAGTTCTCGTTTTCATAAGCCGAGACGCCTTTGAAATAAATGCTGACATAAGCTGGTGCTTCTAGGTTTACCACGGACTCTGCTTGCACGCCTGGCAGTGTCAGATAGCGTTTCAAAGTCTCTACGCTGGGCTCGTGATCCGGATGCACGACTAGAAAGGTGAACAGCGCATTGGCTGCATCTTGGTAATATTTTCTCTATAGAAAAAAAATAATAGTCAAGTAATTAGAATAATTTCTGCTAAAAGTATTAGACATTTTTTAGATAAAAATTATCCGCGTTAATTACGAGGATCAGGGTGAAGCCTTATTGCTGTTTGCACGTATGAATTACTTCGGTGCCATAGTTCACGCCATTATTTGATCCATTATAATGGATAATTTATGGCTATATCGTAACACCTAGAATGCATTATGTTACCGATACATCGGCGCACCGATTACGTAGGCCGAGCTGTATGACCGTGCTGGCCGTTTCAAACATTAAACTCATTATTTACTAAAAAGTTGGCGGTGTCGGATTAGCAATGCCTCGATTGCGTAAGCACCCTTATTAGAATTCGCCTCACTTGCTTGTGAAATTGCAAAAACGCGTGCGAAAATTAAACAAAAATTCTAGATCTTTCCGCCTGAATTCTGTCGATTAACAAATCGGATTAAACCACAAATCGGTGAAGAAAAACTGTTTTAATTATAATATGGTCTTTGGTAGACTATTATGAATACCTGATAGTAGCAAATGTGCAGGTACTCGTAAACGCGGTGTTCAATCAGTTTATCTTCAATGTCACTCCTCAGCTTCTGCAATGACTTCGTGCCGGCGATCTCGCGGTACTCCCGATTGCACATCAAAAGGCACAGCGTTTCCCTCACTTTTTTCTCATAAAAGTGCAAATCTTCTATATTCTCCGGCAACATTGGTGCCGTACCGGCAGCTTGTGCCCGGCATTTCTGCCTACAGTTTATTATCATTCGTTTGTAAGCTTTATACCTGAAAAAGTTCACAAACAAAAAGTAAATGAACAACTGCGCTAAACTTTTTTTATTATTTTTTATTATTTTATATAAATTTTATTATTTTCATCGAACGAAAGCTCGGTTCGTTTTTCAAATACCATTAACTAAATGCGCCATAAAAATATACACGTTGTGTTCACCCACGCATGCGTCGCTACATTAATTTAAAAATTTTTCATTCTAATATTTTACTTCGATTTCAGATGTACCTATGTGAAACTGTATTGAAATCCTCGATGCAGCGATCCCAGTCTTCTTCGAGATAAGCTTGAACAGCATCCCTGAAGACCTCGTTTACAGTTCTATTCTTCGCGGACGCATTCTCCTTGGTCTGATTCGCCAAATCCAGCCGCTCGTCGCTCGTTATCACGTCGTTCAGAGTGTCGTTGTTACCGGTGATCGTGCCGCAGAAAAATAAGAGAATGACGAACCTCATCATCGTGGATTCTACTTCAAGTGTCCCGATTCATACTGAGCCCCCTCAAGGAGAGCTGAAATGAAACTCTATGCGAGATGTTGATCCACACACGAGGCACACGTAATCGCTTATCCCCTCCATGGTTCTCCAAGTCTCCATATGGGCCTCAGTGCTGTACCATTCTTATGGTCACATGGCTCTCTGATGGACGCTGCTTTTTGATCATTACTTATCAGGGGAATATCAGGATGTAAATAATTTGGAAAAATATTTTAAAGACGAAGATCCTGTATCGTACCTTGTAAGGGAGTGAGCGATCTTTCGGCCTCGAATTGCGTAAAAGTTTTGAAACTTTCTAAACTGAAAAGGAAATTCATTTTTCTGAAGAATAGACTGTAGGATTGTATTTGGAAATTATGTTCGTATATTGCGCGGTGCACTATACAATTTTTAGGGGATGTGAACAGTTTATTCGGAGCTTTCCTTGAGTTACTCCACTGCTCAAACGACTGTACTCTAATCTTTTTCTTGCAGCCATAGTACAGCAACGCCGAATAATTCCATAGTATACAAAACGAACTAATAATTGTGAAAGAAAACGCGCCATCCATGTATTCTGTTATCAAAGAATGCAGGGGAAGGGGTATGTTCTACTATATCGTTTTGCTCTTTTTTTTCATAGATGGAAGTGATTAGAATGACCGAACCAACTTCCGGCGCGCCATGCAAATGGCCGATGTCACAGCGCGCCAAATCAGGCGAACGTTTTTAAATGAAAACTAAGTAATATCGCTACCTTTTCAGGAGCGAAAAAAATTAGCATTTAAATTACCGAATATGCATATGCATTTAATGACACGTTCAGGCTATCAATTTCCTAGAGTTCTACGAGATCTTGAACTTAATGTATGTTAATGGCACTATTGACCGCACTGAATATTAATATAAAAAAATGTCACCCAAGTACGTTGACCCTCGGGCTGCTCCAATTTTCATTATTCGCTCCGTTGGAACGAGGACGAAGTACTTATATACACGCACAACGATATGAAACGGTGCGAACAGAACTGAAAGGACAGAAGCACCATATTTATAATAAGAAACGAAACTGTATTTCACGTGGGGAGTATAATTATATAATTATCATCAAACGCTCGTCGAGTTCGCTAATAAACATTCTCATGGAGAACATTCGTTTGCTTATCATAAAGAAAACCACGAAATAAAACGAACAAGACAATTCATCGATCATATTTAAAAAATAAAGAAAAAAGGAGAGGAGAGAAAAAAGAAACTGAAAAAGAGCTTGAATATCGATCATTGCGAAGCGCCGCTACGTTTTTCTGCAATTATTTTTAATCCTTCACGAACGTAGACGGAACAATTGCATACAAATGTTCCATCTGTTATTATTTTACGCGGTTACATTTTTTTTTCTTCTTTTGTCTTTTGTTTCATCGCACGATACGGGAAAAACTTAACGTGCCCAACGATGCTCGACATCCTCGAAACGGTCTTGAATATTGCACGTTGTTCGTCAACGAATTGATGAAAAATTACAAGGATTCGTAAAACCATCGGGCGCGACGACACTTCAACCGCCAGCAAAAGAAACATCTTTAACGCTTGCACACCTTTCAAAACAATTTCCAACGAATACATTCATCTTTTTACAGCGATCACAACCTATATGAAAACGTAACGAAACAATGCTCAACAAACAAAGCGCCGATCATCTCGAATCGTACATCACACAATACACGTACAATACGCAAAGAAAGTCCCTCTATCTCTCTCTTTCTCTCCCTCTATTTTGTTTATCCTTGTAACAAATTCAAGCACTCGAAAACTCATTCGATACGATGCTGATCCGATGAATCGGTTATTGCGATAGCTCACAAATTTTCACTCTTTCGTTTACGGATCGGTTCCAACAGTTAAGAACCGGAAATTGCTTGCTCTGCATCGACCATCGTACGTCGTTAATAATTAGTGTCATCTTGCGCGTCTACGGGCAGAACGAGAATGAGAACGAGACTATAAAGCGAAAGTAACGAAAGTAACAACGATCATCGTGGCACCTCTACGATTCTACAGACTTCTTAGCTTTTCTTTTTTTTAATTATATACTACAGGTTAATACGATAGATTAATATTACGCGGCCATCGAAATATTCCAGACGATAACGTCAATTTTGCTGCTCTTTCCAATCTTTTCTTTTTTATTTTTTAACGAAGCTCCCGTTCATCGAGTATTCGTGTCGTGTCTCCCTTCCTTGTAACAAATAAATTCGAAAGACTCTTACAACCTACGGCCAATCTTTCCTCTTTCGTGTTTAAGAAAAAAAGGGTTGACGTCGCGTGAAACGCTCGTTCGAAATATCCAGAATTGCTCTGGAATTTCCTTTTTACCAATTACAATCTTCGTTTTCTTTCTTTTTCTCATCGGTTTCGCCGTGATTCGAAAAAACGTCGAAGCTGCCTCGAAATCCATCGGGAAACGTAAATACACTACCGGAACCTTAACTAAGACGACATCAACGCTATAATATTGATCGTATATCAACCGTACGCTAAGCAGAGAAAATGTATACATATAGACAAATTGGGGCAAGGCGCGATAATGGCTGTCTTAAAAAGTCTTAATACAATAACGACAAAGGGAATTCATCCAGACATCGGATCATTGACGCAAGGAATTACTTGTTCTATCATGATCGTGACGATTCACCTGTTCGAAAAGTAATTCTTTTCTTTTTATAGCAAATACGAATTTCCTCGCGTACAAACTAGATAATATTAGTGGACACAGGCAGGGAATGGCAAACCAGTGTTCGATTAGAATTAGTCACGTAATAGGAGTCTTTCGTTCGCGTTTGAAAAAAAAAAGAAAAAGATCCCCGGTGAAGAGACGTGTAAAAAATTGATGATGCTCGAATCGTGCCTTGTTACGCTCCTTACTTCTCTAACACCTGTTTCATTCGTTAAGTATGTATTCGCTTATCGTCTATTATATTATCGTCTGTTACATTTAAAACGTCGTACAATTCACAAAACGCAAAACGAGCACGTGTTTCACTGTCAATCAGCATTAACCGCGCGGCCAAATTATTTCTCTTCCCTCTTTACTCCCCACTTTATAAATGGCAAACGTATTCGATACGACACTATTACATGTATATATATGTATACCATTCGCTTGAATGAAAATTAGAAAAGAAAAAAAAAAGAAAAAAAAGGAGCATTACGGTCGCAACCGCTCGTTTCATCGTTATTACAATGAACATCGATGCCAATTTTGACGAAATGTACCTTTCCTTTTTTTTTTTTCTTTTCTTAGATATGGCAAAGACAGACATACGTTACACATATATCGTGTCGCTTCTTATGGCAGTTACCAGTTCGTACAATAAGCGGGCTTTCGCGAGAAAAACGCGGCAGAACAACTTACAGGAACCGGAAACGGCGCCTCGTCCCGGTCACCATCTCTTTTCACTTTCTTCCACGATTAAAGCGTACAGTTTTGCCCTTAACTAATATACACCTCTTTTTATATATACAGAATAAATTAACAAATACCTAATACTAAAGAAGAAAAAACAAACAACTGATTACAACCCGGAGTACACAAATCTGATCTCCAGGACTGCTCGAAATTTCTGTTTTCTTTTTTCTTTGTCGCTGAAAAAACTTCAAGATGCTTCCAATGCGATATGTTCGTCCATACTAACTACATCGCTAAACATTTACATTTTTCTGTTCATTCCTAGCTCTTAATGTTTCGTCTATTTATTCATATTTTTTTTTGTATTCCTTTTTTATTTTTATTTTTTTTATCATTTTCCCTCTTTTTCCGTTTCTTTATTCTATCACCTATATTCTTTTATCTCGTTTGCTTTTACGGGAGCGAATGATTTTTGTTTTAGGAGCACCAGTTCTCGCACACGAGGATACCTGAGCGATAAATGTTAGCACCAATTCGCATTAACTTGATTAAATGCATCACAGCGTGTGCTCGAATGAAATGAAGAAGAGTGAATTTTATTGTGCATACGGGAGCATCTTGTACGCTAATAATTGCGGCGATAATCGATTACCGTATATACTCGCGTTATAGGCCGATTGCAAATAGAAGAACGGTCTTAGAAAAATTAGGGCGAAACGAATTTTATTTTTGGCTTGATTTCTTCGTGTAATTAATATCTAGCTTATAGGTCCAGCCTTTATCTCATGTTGTAAGCTAGAAAATTGTACCTTTAAATATTTATAATAGATTTAAAACAAAACAACAAAAAAAAGAAACAAAAAGCTATTAGTCGTTAAAAATTGTTTACTGAATCACGAGTATATACGATACGTGTTGCTTTCTTTTTGCCCTCATGAATATTACACGCATTGGAGAATAAATCTGTTCGCGATTCGCTGACTGCTATATGCTGATCCATATATGATGTGCTAATAGTAATTAGACATAAATGTAAAATGAGATCGTGTAAATACTGTAGCCCGAAGTGTAAATTACTCCAATTTCTTTCGTTTGTATTATTCTCCGATTTTGCAGATCAGACTGCGCTCGTCGAAACCACTGTTGAAATGAATTCATCGTAGCCATCTTCCTACTTTCATCGCGATTCTCTTGAATTCAATAATCGTATGACGTATGTGTCCAGGTATGTTATTCGATGGAAGCCTATAAATACTTGATTCGAGTACAAATCACTGCCCTTTAAAGTTGTCTACACCGAACCAATTTATCCTTTTGATTTATCATCCTTCTGATCTTGTCCGAATTACAATGTACGCGTCCATCTCTCCATCAAGACCCTCAACTTTGTTCTCTATTCCTCTCTTTTTTTAAGATACGACTGACGAGAAGCAAGCTCAAAAGAAAGAAGAAAAAGACAACAACAACAGATAATTCGTTTCATTAACAGAGAAAACGTTGGATTGCTCAACGTGGACATTGTTTCTCGTGAAATCCTTACATCTAGTCGATCATCCGAATCGTACTTGTTCAATTGCTTTTCTTATCCTTTGCCGATCCAAGAAGTTCGAACGTGCACGAGTGTTGCGTAGTCGAGGAAACATTACTCGAGCCCTCAGAGCTATCCGCTTTGTACTTCTTCCCAGCTGCCTTTTGCTCGGTCGATTTATGCGACGTAGTTGCTTTTTCATTGCTTTGAAGCTGCTTCTGCGACGCAGCCTGCGAACCCCTCTCGTTGCCTTGGAATAATTTCTGAGCTACAACCTGAGGGGAGCCTCTTTCGCTGATTTGCGATGCAATTTTCTGGCCAAACGGTTGCCAGGTTTTCTCGCCGCTTAGCAATGACGCCTTCTGACACGAGGATTGCGTGCCCTTTTCGTTGCTCTGTAACAACAATTTCTGAGGCAAAGGCTGCAGGACCTTTTCGGTACCCTGAGATTGCTTGTGAGACGCGCTCTGCAAGCTGCGAGGCTGTACGCGAGAAAAATTATCCAACCGAACAGACTCCTCGATTTTATTAACAGACGAGGCCCCGGGATTCTTCGCACACGAATTCTGTCCCTCAGTTTTCGATTCAACTCGGTGACGACGTTCTACTGTACCTTCTGGTCCGATCGATTTATTCAGACTAGCGGTGTCTGATTTGTCGCAAGACAGCACTTCCTTGGCGTAATCGTCGGCCTTGGAGCCAGTTGGTGAATCTTTTTCTTCGGCAATTCTTGGCAGCTGCGTGCTACCGCAAGAATTGGACATTCCAACGTTCCCCAGATTGATCGATATCCCGTGAGTTATTTTCGGGTACTCTGCCTTTTGTTCCACGGCCATTTTTTTCTCCCCTTTCGCGTCATTTCCGTCCTTGAAGCACTCGCCACTTTCATCAGAGGTTTCTGTGTAGGAGGTTTGCGCAATGGTTACGCGTGGAGTTACTTTTACCACCGTGTTCGCCAACGGTGACATCGACGTCTTGTTCTCCGCGGAACGAGGATGAAGCCTGTCTGGACTGAGCGCTCTTCTCAGCAACGGTGAACCTGGCTCCGCAGACTTTGGTCGCCCATAGCTTTTCTTCTGGCTGTTAGGCGTTGATAAGCAGACACCTGAGCAGAAAGAACATACCTATATCCCTTCACTTTAACAACTAACAGTTCGAGATCATTTTGACGTCGTTGTCTAAGTCGTGAAAATGGGATTTCAAATAGTTCGAAGGTCGCACGAGGTGTTGCGGATCATGAATTGGGCGTCAAGAGTCACTCAAGATTGATGAGCTTTATTATCTGCAATTAACTATACCTGGACTATATGACTGCGTGGTGTTTGAGCTACCAGGCTGGTGTCCGGTTGGGAACGCTAACGGACTAGGACTCCTAGTTGGACTGGACGGAAGCGGCGATGGACTCGGAGTTCTAGCCAGCGGGGACAACGGTATATGTCCCACCGACTTCCTACGATTCGGCGAGTGAATATTTTTCGCCGCCGTGTGCAGCTTGTGCTTCAAGCCATGAAGGGTGCTTGGCCGCTGATAGTGAGACTGATTCGAAATTGTAGTCAGATTCGCCGCGGACGCTGTAGAACCTGGAGACGAAGAGTTTGGACTGGAACAGGGACTCGAGTTCCCAGTGGAGTGATAGGAATCAGAATTGACGCGGTTCGTTGGCGGTGAAGGACTGCAAACGGATTTTGTACAGGCTGCAAAGTACGGTGACGCCTCCTGGGACCGTGTAAACGACTGGAAGGATCGACTAGGCGTTACCATCGACGGTGAGCAAATACCAGCAGCCATCTGCAAGAAGGTCGATTAAATAATTACTTCGATAATGGACATGTTCTGTTTCCGGATGGTGCATCATAGATTCTCTTCCTTCTAATGGTCAATTAGCTGTTGTGATCGGTGTATAGTGTTGAGCTTCAATATTGTCGCGGACAATTGAACAAAAAAAATGCATTCAGAAGCTTGCCACGTGATTATATCGGGCGAATGAGTACTGATCAAAGAAACAGCAACTGAAACGATGTTAGCAAGAAGTTCACGAAAAATCATACCATAAGTGGAGGTTTGCTGTCGCTGGATAGAATGGGTGCTGACAATGGACAACTGATAGTTAATGGCTGCAATAAAGAAAATAACACTTAACATAATAACGTGTGTTGCGTAGAAATGGTCGGTGCGTTAGTATTTATGCCACGCGTAGTAGTAGTCGAGTGGAGAGAGAGAGAGAGAGAGAGAGACAGAGAAAAAAGAAGACAGTACATAGAAAATGTTCACAAATGATGTGAAAAGAGACCACGAACATTCATTACGACTGAAAGGAAAAAAAAATTACAGAGCGAAGAGAAGGAAAATCACTTCTTCTATACCTGCTGCATCTCTACGCTAGCTCGTTTCGAACTAATTCGTTTAAAGAGGGACGTTTTTCGTTTCTTATCGGAGTGGTCGCGCTTCGGTTTGCGCTGCTTGTGCAACGTTCTGCGTGCCATTTTGCTCTGAGTTAAATCTCTTCTTCGGCCACCAGTTTTTATGCTAGTATTCTCTAGCGGTGTACTACGCAATGTTACGTGATCACCGCCGCTCAACATCAACTGAAGTACTTGTATATGATATAAACCCTGGACTGGCTCGCCGTTTATATGCGTTATGAGATCTCCTGGTCTTAAGCCAGCTTCGAACGCTGGGCTGGATTGATCGACAGCCTATGGAACACGAAACGGATTCGATTAAACCACAATCCATTAATTTGCAGTCGTCGTTTTATTATATGCAGCCTACCATAACCAGATGATGCATCGTGTAAAAATCACTGTCACCGTAGTAAACTCGAATAGTGTGTACAGTGAATCCAAAGCCACACGGTCCTCTTCGGATTATAATAGGCGGCTTTAAACTGGTCACCAATGGGCTCAGTTCGCGACAAGGGGATGTATCTCTCGAAGAAGCGGTGGACGATCCACCAGGTGATTCGATTGGCTGAGTATTTAATGGTGCATCGTCTGAAACGTGTTGCTCGATAAATAAAGCACGATGGAGGCACAAATAATAATTTCATAGCGGTACCTACAGGAGAAATCACTGGTTGGTATTACCAATGACAATCCACTAGTGGACGCAGATTTAATTACGGACCGTGATTTTTGTTTCACGGATGATAAAATGGGTACGGCGCTAAACGATTCAAAAGAATCGGTACTAGAATTATGCTTGTTCTCCTCGGCTGCTTCTCTATTCGCCGCAATCAGATCCAACCTGGAACAACGTTCAGTCGTTACACGCGTGCCTGCGTAGCGTATTATCGATCGCGCACGAAAAAGAATATCAATGAGTTTGTGCATGTGAAGGTGATCGAGTTTCGTATGGGTGACGCTAATTGTACGAAAACGATCATAATGTTTGGGAGGATGTATGTTTGAATGACTCACATGTGTTCATCATCAATGCATATACTGAACCTGGGCAGCTTGTCACGAGAGTGCACGTGCCGCTTTCTCTGAATCTGCGGACTGATATCCTCAGACTCTGTTTGCGAAGAATCAGGTGTGCTCAAACAGATAGGCGTTCCTTCTATGTGACTATTTTTAATGACAGTCAATTGTGACTCGCTGGTCACCGTGGCAGGACTTGCGAACGACGTGTTGGACTTGTCCATCTTTGGAGGTGTCTCGAAGCACGTGATATTCTTAATGGACAAAGATGACCGGGTCTTATCTGAAGGTGTCGCGTCAGCTAATTTGGATGGAGATGCTGTTGAGCTGTTTGATCCGAGTGATAATTGTGCGACTGTTCGTTCAAGCTCGGTACGGAATAGTTGTTTCTTCGATGCATCCAACTCCGCTGATTCAGGATTTATTAGCGGTGGACGGGTTTGTGATATCTTTCGCGATTGCGGGGAGTACGACGAAAACGCTCCGAACAGAGGCGAATCATCGGTATCGTCGGTATCGTCGCCTATATCGTGATTATATCTATCCATTCGAGCTGAAATATAGTAGTTTCGTCATGTATTGATGATATTAGGGGAGAAATGATAGAAATTGAATTGCACGTATAAAATGCATACTGTCGAAGTAACTTGTGTCTTCGTCGTTGTCCAATTGCGGTACAAATTCAGCCTTTTGTCTGAGCAAACTGTTCCAATTCATTCCATAAAAGTATGGGTGCTCTTTGACCTCTTGAGATCCACCTGTGCCTAATCGATCTCGAGGACTCTGCTGTAGTAACGCTGTGATAATATCTTTAGCCTCGTGTTGCACAAGCCAATCATCCTCATCTGGCCACTCGATATCATCTGTATTAAAATGTATCACTTAGAATATACAATATGTGTATATTTATGTAATCTTGTTACATTTACCAATATTCAGGCATATAATATTAATAATATAATATTATCAGGCATATAATATATGCAATATTCACCATTAACAGTATGAGCAAATAATTCTTCAGGGGTTTCACCAAAGAATGGTACACAGCCAATTAAAAATTCGTACAGTATAATGCCCATAGACCACCAGTCAACAGGTTTACCATATCCCTGACGCAATATAACTTCAGGTGCGATATACTCTGGTGTACCGGATACCTGCTTATCGGAGAACTGTCTCGTATCCCTATCGATGTATCCTTCGTAAAGATTTGTTGCCACTGAAAGAAAATTAAGGTCAGTCTTATTCCTACAATAGTTCGTAGGCATTCCAAATGCACTAGTTAGTCTGTTACTTACAGGACATAAGACCCATCTTACTGAGACCGAAATCAGTGAGTTTTATGTGACCGAGGGCAGTAATAAGTAAACTGAAAGAAAATGTTAATGTATGAGGTACGCGGGAAATGAATATAATATTATTTTACTTACTTGTCAGGCTTTAAATCTCGATGAACGATACCGTAATTATGCAAATATTCGACGGCTAAAACGGTTTCGGCGAAATAGAACCTTGCCATATCCGGTGGCAGTGGACCAATATTTTTTAAAAGATTCGCACAATCTCCACCTTCAACGTATTCCATCACCAAGCACAAGTGTTTCTACAATTGAATGATTGTCAATGAATATAGTTTGAAATATGCAAGATCCTTGAAAACAATATATACACACTTTCGTTTCAAAGCTGCAATACATAGAAACTACAAATGGATTGTCTGTAAAGCTCATTATGTCCCGTTCCGCAAAGACTTGTTCTACTTGATTTCGCAGCATTAAATTATTCTTATTTATTTTCTTCATGGCGAATCTTTGCCGTGTAGTTTTTTCTTTGACCAAATACACTGCCCCGTATGCACCATTGCTGATCAGTTTCAATACTTCGTAGTCACCCTCGCAAGGGACGCGTTGAGATCTCTCCTCGTCCTTATTTGGGCTCGAAGTGATTTGTAAATTACTGTCACTCGAGCTTGCCGAATCCTCTAGCTTATTTAAATCTTCCTGCAATTCTAATGTTGAAAATGGCATTTAGATTATTTACCTTCATAGAACTTTGAATGGGGAACGGAATAAGATTTACCCGATATTGGATCTCTGTTAAGGGAGAGCTTGCTAATAATGTACTGAGGTATATCCGATTTTATTCCTGCAGCAATTTTGGCTTGTCCTTCTGCCTGTTCGAGTAAATGATAAAACTCCTCTGGATCAAATTCTAGACATTCCAATAGACGTGCCGGACGCGATATTACTAGCAGTAGTTTTTTAATAAGCCCCGTTAATCTCGTTGCTGCTTCAAGCGACTTGTCTTTTGTCTGTAAATAGAAATGATTATTTGGATACGCTAATAAGGATTAATTTAATCATGCACGTTCTTCTTTTTTTTTTCTTTTTTTTAAGTTACCTCCATTAGCAAGTGTTCCAAATTTTCACTCATTTCATAAAAATATCTAGTCGTGATCAATTTCTCTTGAGACTTCTGCAAACAGTCCCTTGCCATTTCAATTACTTGATGATGCACAAATCGTAAAATTGGTAGAGAATCTTGAGCCATATTTGCCACTACTTCATACTCATCTAACTCTTTGTTGTCATTGATAAAATTAGTTAAACGTTCCTCCATCTGTTGCGTTGCCTAAACACAGAATATTTATTTGAAACAATATGTTAATATAGCACTTGCCGGAATTCACAGATTATTCGTTTAAATAAATACCTTTGGAAATCGTTCTTTATAAAGAGTATTCATCATAACAATTTCGCTGTCTAATACGGGTGATCGACTTGGACTACTGCAATTGAAGCGCACACAGAAAATTGAGTACACTATATTAAAAACAATACACCTGCAGATATATTGAAATACGGAAACATTAGCGGTAGTTACCTTAAACTTCGAGAACGTGGTCTGTGTAACGGCGACCTACGACCCTCTTCGTCGAGACTGAAAGACACGCAGCCTGGAATACTAGAAATACTAGAACCTGGAAACCCTGGATGCGATGAACATGGTGTACCAGGTTTAGAGAAATGGCAAGAAAGCATGCGCAATTCGTCCTTGGTCGGAACATTTGGAAGTTGATGCAAGCGTTCTTGGCTCGAGTACTGTGACTAATTGAGTAAATTTGTTAGTGAATTTGTCAATCATTGATAGATGCCTTTAGGCATCGATTACTCAATGAAATACAACTAACCGAGACATTACTGGAGCCTGGCGTTGTTCCATACCCGCTAGACGGTAAACTGGCAACTGACCATCTTCTACCATCTCCAGTTCCTGTGGCACCGCCTCCGATCCTTGAATATCATGTTCACACAAATATAAAATATGCACTTCATAATTCAAAATGAATACTATTTAATGCAACTAATATTGTCTGCAATCCCTGTCGTAATAAAGAATCTTACAGCCATGTTATTCGCTTCTTATGATAGATTTCACAGCTTAGATTCTGCATCGGCAATTGTTTTCTTTACTATTAATAATCTATTAAAAATATAATGGTCGCAATGACGACACCTACTTGCACGCAGGTAACCAGATCGGATTTAAATACACTAGAAGTAGGTACGTGATAGATACCTTTTAATTGGAGCAAAAGCAAAATGTGGACTGGATGACATCCGAGGGCTCTCTAGGGGACTGCCTACAATCGGGACGAACGCTATATCGGGGAAACAAGCAGTAAAAGAAATTAATTTTCTATGATATTTGAAACGTATAAACAATATAAAACAAACGTTCCTAAGTGAGCCAAAGGTAACTTTCTTTCAAGGATAATTAATTCAGGATGAAAGATAAAATTTCTAGACTTAATACATCAGAAATTAAAGTTGTTGCGTATAAATTGTAAATTTTTTTAGCTGCATTAGCATATTTGCGATTCGTATGTTTATGTATATGAATACTTACATATACGTATATAAACATTCACATATCTAAAAATCTTGAATAAAAGTGTACCAGAATATCTATATAATATTCTTATAGAATCTGTACCTGCCGTATATATACTGTTTGAACAAACGATACGTGAAATATTGGGGAAAAAATCATTTGTAAAGAAATAAATATAGGGTCATTAATGTTTGCATACCTGACAATGGTGAATGACAACGCGGTAGAGTTGGAGATGTTGTTGCAATGAAGGACTTACGATGAGCTGCTTTAGCAGCACGCCGTGGAATGTTAAAATCACGCTAAAAAAAGGTAATACGATTATTATTAATCATAGCTACAGTAACACTAGCACAGCATATACGATCTTACTAACCATATGAACAGACAAAGAAGGCGCTGACTTCCCAATTGCAGAATTCCTCATTCGAACTAGATTTGACAATTCTCCGCTAACTGAAAATATAAAATGGTTGAACACTGCAAAATAGATAATAAGGCAGATATATAAAACATCATAGAATTTTATTAACCAGGCCGAACTGGAGCTTCCTTGCTCTCCATTTTGGGTGGAATTGGACGTTTCTGTACTTCCGTTTCTGTACCATAGGCCGATTCTTCGCTTTCAGCCTGGTCAAACACAAGTACTCTGGCAGAATTGCCATGAGAGCGAAGACGTGGTCTACTAGCCCTATTCCTGTTTTGTTCCATGTTTCTCCAATTAATTTTTGTCCACAACGATTTGAGTTACCTAAAATATAATTCATCCCTTCATTGTGTCTTATTTATGTACGATAAAGTAACGTTAATGTATTGTTAAAGACTAAAGAGAATTTGAGAACAGAAAGTAGTACAAGCGTGAAAAGTACATATACCTGAATCGAGCAGTTTTATTCACATGGAATGAAATAAAATAAACGGTAAGCCCGACGAACGAGACCGTCGAAAAATTCACAAGCCATTCTTTCTCACGAATGTTCGATCGACATCGAAAGCTGAGTTTCAAATCAGCCAAAAGTGAGGGTCGGAGAGCATTCGTGTTCACACTTCGATGGCTAAAAACGCCGTCCCTGACACAATCCTTTCCTACGCTGCAGCATGAAAATTCATAACATATAAGAGGACAGGAAATAAATCGCGCTTTGGTCGATTGGAAAAGGAACTGTGGGAGGTTCGCGGAACCGTACCAGGGCTCCGTTTCAAATGATAATTAATGTACCTTGCAGCCGAAAGAAAGGAACGAGTTGGTCCTACGAAGGAGGAGAACCGGGATACAGAAGGTTCAACGAGAGAAACAAGAGAAGAAAACACACAACACTAGCTAGACACACATAATGGATACGAGCAGAGCGGGAGCAAGATAAAAATGTGCGCGATTTACCGGGCACAACGGGCATGTCCACCGAGGACAAGCGGCCCGGGAGTGAGCAGGTGTCGTAGTCCCGGGGCTAGACTCGCATTTTTCTCGTCGCCGCAGAAATTAATTACGAAACGCGGACCGACCATGGGTTCTGACTCATGATGGACGTATTATACACACGCACGTTCACTCACACCAGTGTACATTTACACACGCACGCACGCGCAAACGCCTGTACATGAAAACGCGCTCAAATACATGCATCCTTGGCCGCGAGCTGCGCCGAGAATCACATCGAACCCCCTTATTGCGGAGCACGAATAGGTACGTGCTCTCTACTATGTACACCGTATCAGTATTGTTCCTGCGAACCCCGCCATTGTTATATTCAACATACAATCGAACCTTCCTAATTTAAACTGCGACGAACTTCTTCCAGTCCGACTGACTTTCAACGATTATTATTACTACACTATCGCATGGTATTTCGTGTGTATACGAACGATAGCCAGAGTATTTCCTCCCGTTAGACCACGATCGAATTTCTTACTTTGTTTTTTAATGCATCGAAATTGAAAGAAATCTTATTTTCGAAATAAAAATAAGTGGAGCGGAAAGTTTTGATAAATCAGAATGACGTTGATAATGCAGTCAAAAGAAAAGAGTTAAGCCCACATAATTGGAAATATGTTCAACTAATTAATAAAAAAGCAGTTATTTTAAGGGGCAGGTATCAAAAGGTGAGGTCACACTACTCTAATTTATTACTCGCCCTTTCAAATTTCACGATGCTAGCAGGCTTAAAATACTTCACGCATTAAAAAGTGGCGAAATTACGGAGAATAATAAATTGTGTTATAAATGAATGTCGCGTCAATAAGGTTAATTGATTAATAAAACTTATGTTTTGAAGAATAGACATTATCCTCAAGCTATTATTAACCGATCTTGAACTAAAATTGATGATAGCCTTCTGAAACAACTGGGCACGGCCAGTGAGCAATACTTACCGACGGGAAACTGGAGACAATGATCTGTCTGTCCGACAACACATCTTGACCAAATACATATCGGCCAATGAGCAATACTTATCGACGGACCTGTGGGGGCAGTGATCTGCCTGGCCGATAAATTTCTTGGAAATCAAAGCACGATTGCAATAGAGCCATCCAGAGTTCTCGGAAATTGCGAATACCATCGAGCGCTACCGGCGCGCCTGCGCCTCGCGGAGTGGGGACGTTCCGTGCGCGCCACGTTAGTATCAGTTGAAATGTCGCAGCGTACGAGTCGTTTGCGTTGTTGAAGGTTAGCGACATACCTCACTCTAAAGCACAATAGCATCTCGGGCTTTACCTTACCATCGCGTACGCATGATTAGTAGCTTCTATTAATTAATACGCGTGTAACTAACAATCATTCTACTATCGCAATTGTACATTAATCTTTCTTGAGTCTCATTTGCTGGACGAATGACCGGTCATCCGAATGATGGTGGACTTCTTCCTGCATCGAGGTTCTTTTAATACGAGATTAACTAGACGTTTTTGTAATATCGTGTTAACTAATTTATTAGTATGAACAGTCCTTCGAATCAATATTATATTTTATTGCGGTTACCTATTTGGTTAGTAATGTCACTTACATATCCCCTTTTGCGACTTCGAATTCGATTCTGATTTTAGAACAGGTCTATCACGTTGCTTTTCCTTTTTGTTGCAGGTATCATGGATGGTTAGCTGGTAAAGAATAATATATTGAGGCTGCAGGAATGGATTATTAAGATAAAATTACTACGGCGCGTAACAATCAGGTCTATCATAAAGGACTGGTAACATTTAACTTATAACACAACGGTTTATGTATATTTCTTGTATCTGGCGATTGGCTTTGTGTGATCGATGATATGTAATTAAATAATGAAAACCTTTCAAATGGGGCTTACAATATACCATTCGCGATTGAAACTAGAGTCAGCAAGTTTCATTAATTCACTACAAAAATTCACTCTTATAGCTTCACTAGTTTTTTAGTAAACCCTTTCATTATCTCTTTGACCTAGTCACAAGTACGGCCAAATTGTATTTTCGAAGCAGGATTGCTTCTGTAGTTGTGTACTTGTTCTCATGCCCTTAAATCATAAGAAATAGTTTCGAGTCTTGATTTCTACAAGCAGCTACAAGAATTTATAAATGCGCAATGTTTACTTACTAGGATCATGATTGCCTTTAAAACTCCGACAAAACAACATTCACAGTATGCTTTTGATAAATTACAATGTTAATATATAATAACATATCTTGTATAGACAATTAATAGTAATTAAATCTGTATAAGAATATGGTAGTACTTTATTTAAAAAAAGCAATAATTCCTCAACAAACAAAGGAATAAAAAAGAGACAAATAAAACTAAATGTGTATTGCTTCAATTTCAACCTCCTCACCCTATTTTCTAACTTGTACAAATTTCCTTTCAGAAAATTTTGAAGACCGCGCACAATGTCGGTAGAGTCAGTGCTTGCTCCGTCATAGTTCTTTTTATTGCTTTTAGAGCGCAACTGCAAATTTTTCTTCCAAGGTTCCCCGTTATCACGTTAAGTGTCCAGTTGGTCCCTATGGACCGGCATTTCATTTTTCGTTTTCTCCGTCATGCATGTCCGAGATTTAACTAAAGGTTTTAAATGAGTATCAAAGTATCATAAATCAATGTAATTTATTCAAACAATTTAAACATTGATTGTCATTTGTTTATTCTCCAGGTCACTTGTCGTGTGACTTGAACAGAAAGCGAGGCAAAACCGGTTGGGCACTTAATGTGTTAATTCATTTACTCATCAAATTCACTATTGTCAGACTTGTTCCATTCCTTTTTAAAGAATCCCCTGTTTCTCTTATGCTTCTAGTTTGGCCCTTTCTTCTTTCTTTTTCCACTAAATATCCTTTAACAATCTTACTCTATCTTTTGTTACATACTTTCTAATATATTTTTTGTGTGCGCAGGTTTCGTAGGCAAAGGATAAGGAGCATTGACCATCAATTCTCATTGTGCAGAAAAAGAAGGAAGAAGAAAGAATAACTCTTACCATTATACTTCAGTTATAGTAAATTGGTTTTGTGGGATTGTAGACTTAGTCTACATATAACCTACCTTCATAATACTATCTTAACTCTCGCACTCTCATCTTTTGTTTCCCTCTTCTTTTTCATACCTTCTGTATCTTACGTATTACAATATTCTTATCTCTTTATCGCACATCTATTATACATCTTTCCTATTCCTCCATGTTTCATTTAAAATGCTAAAGTCCTTTTTATATCCTATCATCTTTATTTCTGTACTTTATTTCTGTATCATTATATCTCGCCTCTTCTATTTTTCTGTCTCGTTTCTGTTGTTGCATTTCATAGTCCCTTCTTTTAAGGTTCTCCGTCAATTCCTTTATTACCACTCCCATCAAATTCAGTCTTACGAGACTCATTTCATTCCTTTTTCCTCTAAACATCCCTTAACATTCTTTCTCTCTCCTGTTATATGCTTACTAATATATTTTTTGTGTGTGCAGGTCCCGCATACAAAGAGTAAAGAGTATTGGCCGGCACTTCTCATCATGCATAAGCGCGAGAAATGTAAATATTTTAATTCATTAATTAATTAATATCTGTAAAGATGTGCTTGAAACTACGCGGTCTCTGCCATATCTACAGTGCCTGTTATGGTCTCGCCATCTATACAGGACTCCTTGAAAGTACTCGAGCCTCTTACTTACCTTAAGTGTAGATATAGCAGAAGCACGGGTAGTTTCATTCACATCTGTATAGATGGCGATACTAATGACCACTTTGCGCGTAGGTAAGACAGGGATACGAGTGGTACGTAAATTCAAGCACTTCTTTATAAATAGTGGTATGAATCGTTTCGTACTCTCATTTACATATTAATAAAGTGTTAGCAAACACAGTGTTACAATCTATACATTAATATTAATATGTACGGTAACATTGTAAGTTCCACTGTTCATTTCATTCTACAACAATCAAGG
Organism: Nomada lathburiana; assembly: GCA_963667235.1. Taxonomy (NCBI): domain Eukaryota; kingdom Metazoa; phylum Arthropoda; class Insecta; order Hymenoptera; family Apidae; genus Nomada; species Nomada lathburiana. The sequence continues at coordinate 13,971,660 of OY763903.1, read as the reverse complement.
TCTTTAGCAAAGGTAAATACATTTGTGAATATTTTTCCCTTTAGAGACATTTTCCACCATGCAATAAATACATACTAATAGTAGTCTTATTCTTATTTCGGTCTCGTAGCAAAGAAAGTTGGGTTAGCTAACATATATCCTATCTTTACAATATTATCTTAACTCTTGCAGTCTCATCTTCTGTTCCGCTCTTCCTTTTCATACCTTCTCTACCTTATGCATCACACTCTTTGTTGTCTCTTTATCGCACATCTATTATGGATCTTTTCATTTCCTCTGTGTTTCATTTCAAATTCTTAAGTCATTTTTGCGCTATTAATTGCTGACTCTTTTCTGTTCCCTCTTTACTTTGGTACTGTAGTACTGTTTCCGTTTTAATATATTTAAACCTTTCATTATATTTTGCTTCTGTTATTTTTCTTTTCAGGCTCTCCGTTAATTCCTTTACTTCTATTCTCATCAAATTTTGTATTGCCAGACTCGTTCCATTTTTTTTTAAAGAATCCCTTCTTTCTCTTATGCTTCTAGTTTGCCACTACCTTCTTTCTTTTTCCACTACATATCCTTTAACAATCTTCGTCTCTCCTGTTACATTTTTCTAATATACATATTTGTTGGGTGTACAGGTTTTGCAGGCCAAGGATAAGGATAAGGAGCATTGATCATCAATTCTCATTGTGCAGAAAAAGAAGGAAGAAGAAAGAATAACTCTTACCATCATACTTCAGTTATAGTAAATTGGTTCTGTGGGATTGGAAGGTTTATGCAGTGAAGGCTGATGTAAGTGTAATATAAAATATTTGTATTTGATATAACAAGGGGTACAACTCTAAACTAAACGTATATGTCTTAATTTATTATACACAAGCCTACACTGTTCTACCTTGTTCTACACTATGCTGCTTCACTCCCAAATCCACATTACCCTGTTGCTAAATCTACCTTCTTCTGATCCTCCATCTACACTGTGTAATTTCACTCGTTCATGCAGGCCATTGCTATTTGTCTGCAGACCAGCCGTGTCCCAGGTGAATAGTATTAATCTTCATTTTGGTCTCGCTGCAATGAAAGTTGGTCTTCGTCTACATATAACCTACCTTCACAATACTATCTTAACTCTTGTACTCTCATCTTTTGTTTCCCTCTTCCTTTTCATACCTTCTGTATCTTACGTATTATAATATTCTTATCTCTTTATCGCACATCTATTATCATCTTTCCTTTTCCTCCATGTTTCATTTAAAATTCTAAAGTCATTTTTATATCCTGTTATCTTTATTTCCATACATTCTGTTAACAGTTGTGCTAGCGTTTCAAATTTTTGTCTGGACAGGTCACATCTTTTATTCTTCTCCTTCTCCTAATTTTCTTCATCCTTTAATGCTTTCGCATCTGTCACCTGTATTATTAATTGCTGATTGTGCCATCTTTCAATCTTCCTTAAGTATTTAGTAGTGTTGCTGTTCTAATATATTTAAAAGTTTCATTATATTCAGCTTTTTATTTAAGACAAGTCCGGTTAAGATATACGCACTAGAAGTCGAGAAAAACGTAATTGTTTAAATTAACGATGTAATCCAGGAATTCGGTTTTGAAGGCGCGGCAAACTGCGAAAGAGGCCGACAACGCGAGATGGCGCCACATGGGTGATTATCGACATACATTACCGATAAAATCTTTAAAAATTGTTATCTCAGCTTCTACTGGGCCGATTTGGATCAACGACGTCTCAAATGAAAGGGAAGAGTATTTGCTACACGATAAAAAATACTCCGTTGCTGGAACTATATCCACTTGACCGTAATAACAATTTTAATTGTTTATAACAAATGAACTGCACGTGGAATAATGTTCACTCCTATTGCAGATGGTAGCTTATACTCCAAGCTTTTTTTCATGTCGTGTGGTCATTGTTATATCTCGTCGGCAAGTCGATGCAATCGCATTTGTTTATCAATTCTTTAAACAAATTCAATTATCTCGGCTTCTGCTGGGCCGATTTTAAGCAACGACCTCTCAAATTGAAGCTCTCGGTTCAAGGAACAATCTGATTCACCAGTAGATCGGCCCTGGTGTATAGCTTCGGTGCAGTTCTCAAACGAATTGTTAAATCGTTTGTAAAAAAGCAACAGCGCATGTAGCATTTCTAAATCGTTTATTGTCGTGTAGCGACATCCTTTACCTGCATTTTGAGCACTCGATCATTGATCTAGCGCCTCCAGAAGCCGAGATAAGTACAGTGACCAGGAGTGCAGATTTTCCGATTCTTTAATTGTTAATAAGTTTTATACCACAAATGCCATATTGTTGCACCTGTCGGAGCAGATAGCTATGGCCCGTAGCTTTAATTTAAGACATGTCCGGTTAAGAAACACGCACTAGAAGCCGAGAAAAACGCAATTGTTTAAAATAACGATGTAATCCAGGAATTCGGTTTTGGCGGTGTGTTAAACTGGGAAAAAGCCGACAACGCGAGATGGCGCCATATGGCCTGTTATCGACTGTCTATGCGGCACTAGAGCGCCAGTTCCATGGCCATGTCACTGACAACGTTACCTACAGATTGTAATACGTGATGTTATACATTTGTTATCTCGGCTGCTGGTGGTTATTTTTTAATCTATGTGGTGTCAAATGAAAGGGAAGAAATAAGCTATTCACCTGTAATAGTCTCGTTGCTATAAATTTATCCACTTGCCCGTAATAATTAATTTAATTGTTTATAACAAACCAAGGACCCCTAAAATATTTTTGGCAGACTATGTAGCTAAGGTATTTACATCTTTGAATATTTTGTTCTTTCAATAAATCTTCGTGTTTGTATGAAGTACATACTAACAATAGTATTCTTCTTTACTAAGACCTCATGAAATTTGTACTTATTGTTCGTGCAAATATAATCCAACTTTAGATTGCTATTGTAGCCTATTGATTCTTCTCTTCCACTCTTTCTTTCATACGTTCTCTACCTTACATATTGCCCTATATATTCTTACTAACCATCTCTTTATTGCACATCTATTATATGTATATCTTTATGTTTCCAATTCCTAAGCTTTCATCTGTTATTCTACACAACAGACCGCCTAGCGCCACGTTATATCGTAGCGTAATCGTTATATCTATGTCCTTTTATTTTTCTGTTCCACTCCTGCTATTGTATTTCATAGTATCTTCCTTTAAGGCTATCCGTCAACTCCTTCACTTCAGCTCTCATCAAATTCACATTGCCAAACTCATTCCATTCCTTTTCAAATAATTTTATCCTTCTGTTATGCTTCTAGTTTGGCCCTCCCTTCTTTCTCTTTCCGATAAATATCCCCTAACAATCCTTCTCTCTCCTGTTACATACTTACTAATATATTATTCCCGTGTGCAGGTTTTGCTGGCAAAGAGTAAGGAGCATTGACCAGCATTTCTCATTGTGCGTAAATGCAAGAAAGAACAAAGGATAGTTCTTGCCGCATACTTCAGTTATAGTAAATTGGTTTTGCGAAATCGGAAGGTTTATGCAATCAAGGCAGATGTAAGTGTAATATAAAATACTTATATTTGATATAATAAAAGGTACTACGCAGAACTAAATGTAAATACATCTTAATTTATTCTGCTGTCGCATTTCATAGTCTCTACTTGCATGGCTCTCCGCCAATTCCTTTACTTCTGCTCTGATCAAATTCACTCTTACGATACTGGTTCCATTCCTTTTTAAATAATCCATCCTCTCTTTCTCTTATGCTTATGATTTGGCCTTCCCTTATTTCCTCTTCCTTCAAATATCCCTTAACAATCTTTCTCTCTCCGGTTACATACCTTTACTAATATGTCTTTTGTGTGTGCAGGTTTCGCCGGCAAGGAGTAAGGACCATTGACCGGCACTTCTCATCATGCGTAAATGCAAGGAAGAAGAAAGAATCATTCTTGCCACATACTTTAGTTATTGTAAACTGGTTTATAAAAGTAGTTTGTAATTGTTAGCGCGTAAGATTAATTTAGAACAATTGTGTAATTAATTGATATGTATATCTGTTATATGTTTTATTTTATATTCAGTTTATTCGATAGAACTTGCATAAACTTTAATATTACCTTAAATACAAGTTCTACTGAATGTGCGAAATATAAAATGAAAGATATAATAAATAATGTACATGTGCACAAGTTACACAATTGTAACTAGATGTTAAAGATATTATACATTTGAATTACAACATTTTTGTAACTTGTATCTTCATTGATTAGTTTAAATAAATGTTCAATGAAAAGAAGTCCACTGCTCTTTTTATTTTCACACCTTAACAATCCTTGAAAGAACCTAATTCCAATTCCTTATACAAGAAGTATCGTGGACGAACTTTAAATGCAAAGTCCTAAAGCGAGAAACTTGTCAAAATGGCCCTATACATTACTAAATTTGGCAGCAGGAATTCTAAGTCTTCTTCTTCTAAGTCTTACTTCTTGGGAAATTGGATGGCAGATGTCCAGAAATTTTAGCGTTCGGAAATTCCTGGAACGTGACGTCATTTCCAAGAATTGCCGGTGTCGGATACCTCCTTGCATATCATATTCTCCTAATACAAATCCACGATTTTCAGCAGATATTTTTGCCAGAAACTCAGAAATTTTAGCGCTCGGAAATCTGGACTTTGTATTAGGAGAATATGAAGTGCAAGGAGGTATCCGACGCCGGTAATTCTTGGAAATGACGTCGGATACCTCCTTGCATATCATATTCTCCTAATACAAATCCACGATTTTCAGCAGATATTTTTGCCAGAAACTCAGAAATTTTAGCGCTCGGAAATCTGGACTTTGTATTAGGAGAATATGAAGTGCAAGGAGGTATCCGACGCCGGTAATTCTTGGAAATGACGTCGGATACCTCCTTGCATATCATATTCTCCTAATACAAATCCACGATTTTCAGCAGATATTTTTGCCAGAAACTCAGAAATTTCAGCGCTCGGAAATCTGGACTTTGTATTAGGAGAATATGATGTGCAAGGAGGTATCCGACGCCGGCAATTCTTGGTAATGACGTCACGTTCCAGGAATTTCCGAGCGCTTAAATTTCTGAATTTCTGGCAGAATTATCTCGCCGAAAATCGTGGATTTGTATCAGGAGAATATGATATGCAAGGAGGTATTTGTTCTCAGAAATGACGTCACATTCCAGGAATTTCCGAGCGCAAAATTTCTGAGTTTCTGGCAGAAATATCTGCTGAAAATCATCGATTTGTATTAGGATAATATGATGTGCGAGGAGGTATTCGATCTCAGCAATTCTGAGAAATGACGTCACGTTCCAGGAATTTCCGAGAACTTAAATGAAAAGAGCTCCCATCAAAGCGTTGTATTAATTCCTGGATACTTAGCGCAAAGTTAATGATGTTTAGGTCTATTTTTACAAGATCTCCGCTTGTGAACTTTCATTTAAAGTTCCTGCACGGTAGAACTTGTTTAAGGAATTGGAAGTAGGTCTTTTCAAGGATAGTTAAGGTGTTAAAATAAAGAGAGGCGTAGAATTCTTTTCATTTAAGATTTATTCAAATTAATTAATGAAGATACAAGGTACAAAAATGCGGTAATTCAAATTTACAAACTAATACTTATAAACTATTCTTTAAAGTTAATTTACAATATATCTTACAGATAAAACTTATACTAAATTTTACGTACTTTACATGGTGTAGCTTATTTTAAATTACAACAATTGTGTAACTTGTGCATATGTAAAGCCCAAAGTATTTATTGTATCTTGCATTTTATATTTAGCGCATTCAGTAGAACTTGTAGTAACAGAAATATTAAAGTTTATACAAGATCTACTGAATAAAGAGAATATAAAATGCAAGATACAATATACAAGTACTAGGTATACCTAACAGTTAACTACACAATTGTTCCAAATTAATCTTACGCGCTAACAATTACAAACTACTTTTATAAACCAGTTTACAATAACTAAAGTATGTGGCAAGAATGATTCTTTCTTCTTCCTTGCATTTACGCATGATGAGAAGTGCCGGTCAATGGTCCTTACTCCTTGCCGGCGAAACCTGCACACACAAAAGACATATTAGTAAAGGTATGTAACCGGAGAGAGAAAGATTGTTAAGGGATATTTGAAGGAAGAGGAAATAAGGGAAGGCCAAATCATAAGCATAAGAGAAAGAGAGGATGGATTATATAAAAAGCAATGGAACCAGTCTCGTAAGAGTGAATTTGATCAGAGCAGAAGTAAAGGAATTGGCGGAGAGCCATGCAAGTAGAGACTATGAAATGCGACAGCAGAATAAATTAAGATATATTTACATTTAGTTCTGCGTAGTACCTTTTATTATATCAAATATAAGTATTTTATATTACACTTACATCTGCCTTGATTGCATAAACCTTCCGATTTCGCAAAACCAATTTACTATAACTGAAGAAATGTGGCAAGAACTATCCTTTGTTATTTCTTGCATTTACGCACAATGAGAAATGCCGGTCAATGCTCCTTACTCTTTGGCAGCAAAACCTGCACACGCGAATAATATATTAGTAAGTATGTAACAGGAGAGAGGAGGATTGTTAAGGGATATTTATCGGAAACAGAAAGAAGGGAGGGCCAAACTAGAAGCATAACAGAAGGATAAGATTATTTGAAAAGGAATGGAACGAGTTTGGCAATGTGAATTTGATGAGAGCTGAAGTGAAGGAGTTGACGGTTAACCTTAAAGGAAGATACTATGAAATACAATAGCAGGAGTGGAACAGAAAAATAAAAGGATTTAGATATAACGATTACGCTACGATATAACATGACGCTAGACGATCTGTTGTGTAGAATAACAGATGAAAGCTTAGGAATTGGAACCAGAAAGATATACATATAATAGACGTGCAATAAAGAGATGGCTAGTAAGAATATATAGGGCAATATGTAAGGTAGAGAACGTATGAAAAAAAGAGTGGAAGAGAAGAATCAATAGGCTACGATAGCAATCTAAAGTTAGATTATATTTCCACTAACAATAAGTACAAATTTCATGGCTACGAGGTCGAAGTAAAGAAGAATACTATTGTTAGTACGTACTTAAAAACTAGTATGTACCTTAATACAAACACGAAGATTTATTGGGAGAACAAAATATTCAAAGATGTAAATACCTTAGCTACATAGCCTGGCAAAAATATTTTAGGGGTCCTTGGTATGTTATAAACAATTAAATTAATAATTACGGGCAAGTGGAAAAATTTATAGCAAGGAGACTATTACAAATGAATAGCTTATTTCTTCCCTTTCATTTGACACCACATAGATTAAAAAATAACCACCAGCAGCCGAGATAACAAATGTATAACATCACGTATTACACTCTGTAGGTAACGTTGTCAGTGACATGGCCATAGAACTGGCGCTCTAGTGCCGCATAGACAGTCGATAACAGGCCATATGGCGCCATCTCGCGTTGTCGGCTTTTTCCCAGTTTAACACACCGCCAAAACCGAATTCCTGGATTACATCGTTATTTTAAACAATTGCGTTTTTCTCGGCTTCTAGTGCGTGTTTCTTAACCGGACTTGTCTTAAATTAAAGCTACGGACCATAGCTATCTGCTCCGACAGGTGCAACAATATGGCATTTGTGGTATCAAACTTATTAACAATTAAAGAATCGGCAAAATTGCATTCGTGGTCACTGTACTTATCTCGGCTTCTGGAGGAGCTAGATCAACGATCGAGTGTTCAAAATGCAGGTGAAGGATGTCGCTACACGGTAATAAACGATTTACAAAAGCTACATGTGCTGTTGATTTTTTACAAACAATTTAACAATTCGTTTGAGAACTGCACCGAAGCTATACACCAGGACCGATCTAATGGTGAATCAGATTGTTCCTTGAACCGAGAGCTTCAATTTGAGTGGTCGTTGATTAAAATCGGCCCAGCAGAACGCGAGATAATCGAATTTGTTTAAATATATTATAAACAAATGCGATTACATCGACTTGCCGACGAGATACAACAATGACCACAGGACATGAATGAAAGCTTGGAGTATAAGCTACCATCTGCAATAGGAGTGAACATTATTCCACGTGCAGTTCATTTGTTATAAACAATTAAAATTGTTATTACGGTCAAGTGGATATAGTTCCAGCAACGGAGTATTTTTTATCGTGTAGCAAATTCTCTTCCCTTTCATTTGAGACGTCGTTGATTAAAATCGGCCCAGTAGAACGCGAGATAATTGAATTTGTTTAACGAAATTATAAACAAATGCGATTACATCGTCTTGCCGACGAGATACAACTATGACCACGGGACATGAATGAAAGCTTGGAGTATAAGCTAACATCTGCAAAAGGATTGAACATTATTCCACGTGCAGTTCATTTGTTATGGACAATTAAACAATTAAAATTGTTATTACGGTCAACTGCTTATATCTACAGCAACGGGCTATTTTTTATCGCGTAGCAAATTCTCTTCCCTTTCATTTGAGACGTCGTTGATTAAAATCGGCCCAGTAGAACGCGAGATAATTGAATTTGTTTAACGAAATTATAAACAAATGCGATTACATCGTCTTGCCGACGAGATACAACTATGACCACGGGACATGAATGAAAGCTTGGAGTATAAGCTAACATCTGCAAAAGGATTGAACATTATTCCACGTGCACTTCATTTGTTATGAACAATTAAACAATTAAAATTGTTATTACGGTCAAGTGGATATAGTTCCAGCAACGGGGTATTTTTCATCGCGTAGAAAATTCTATTCCCTTTCATTTGAGACGTCGTTGATTAAAATCGGCCCAGTAGAACGCGAGATAATTGAACTTGTTTAAATATATTATAAACAAATGCGGTTACATCGACTTGCCGACGAGATACAACAATGACCACAGGACATGAATGAAAGCTTGGAGTATAAGCTACCATCTGCAATAAGAGTGAACATTATTCCACGTGCACTTCATTTGTTATAAACAATTAAACAATTAAAATTGTTATTATGGCCAACTGCTTATAGCTACAGCAACGGGCTATTTTTTAACGTGTAGCAAATTCTGTTCCCTTTCATTTGAGACGTCGTTGATTAAAATCGGCCCAGTAGAACACGGGTTAATTGAATTTGTTTAACGAAATTATAAACAAATGCGATTATTGCCACTTCCTGGCGAGCTACATTAATGACCAGAGGACATAAATTAAAGCTAGGAGTACCAGCTACCATCTCCAACAGGTGTGAACATTATTCCTTGTGCAGTTCATTTGTTATAAACAATTAAACAATTGAAATTGTTATTACGGTCAAGTGGATATTGTTACAGTAACGGGGTATCTTCCATCGTGTAGCTTATTCGTTTCCCTTTCTTTTGAGACGTCGTTGATTACAGTCGGCCCAGCAGAAGCCGAGATAAAAATTTTTTAAAAATTTGTCGGTAACGATGTGTCGATAAACAATTAAAATTGTTATTACGGCCCACTGCATTCAGGTAGAACAACGGGGTATTTTTCATCCTCTAGCTTATTCGTTTCCCTTTCATTCGACACCCAATTTATTTAAGAAATAATCATCAGGAGGCGAGATACCAATTTTTAAAATTTTCAGACAGTCGATAATCGTACATGCGGCGCCATCTCGCGTTTGCGGTCTTTTTCGCAGTTTTCCGCACCGCCAAAACCGAAATCCTGGATTACATCGTTAATTTAAACAATTGCGTTTTTCTAGGCTTCTACTGCGTATTTCTTAACCGGACATGTCTTAAATTAAAGCTACGGGCCACAGCTATATCCTCCAACAGGTGCAACAATATGGCATTTGTGGTTTAAAAGTTATTAACAATTGAAGAGTCGGCAAAATTATACTCCGGGTCACTGTAATTATCTCTGCTTCTGTAGGCGCTAGATCAATGATCGAGTGCTCAAAATGCAGGTAAAGGATATGCCGCTACACGACCATATTTACAAATGCTATATGCGCTGTTTATTTTTTACAAACAATGTAACAATTCGTTTGAGAATTGCACTGAAGCTATACACGAAGGCCGGTCAAGCGACTTAAATCGACACCAGCTTTGATACCAAGCAGTAGCCTCATTGGGTTGCAGATATGCAAGACCGCGACCATGATTCCAGAATTATGACCCATAGCTGTAACCGTTAGTAGCGTAGACATAACAGCGGGTGTAACCTTCGTCCAGAACCACAATCGCAGCCCCACACATCATAATCCTCTGACACTGAGGATTGGTTCTGAGCGCTCCTCCGAGCCGAGAGCAGAAAAGGGAATGAAGTAGAAAATACAATTAAGCAAAAAAATGAATGAGAGGGGAAAGTGCAATGCGCAGTCAATTCGCTCGAATTATTTTGCACATAATTATCAAACGTCTCTTAAACGTTTAATAATTATACAGTAAATAATTGATTGCCCGGGTCTCACCACGTGGAGGTTACTGCGCTTGGAGACCCACCCTAGCCACGGCCCATCCACCCTCCAATTACGCGAAAACTAATTCTAATATAACATGTGAGAAAGAAAAATCTCCTATTATTGTCAATTTGTAGAACGTTCGTTAATTGATCGTACTACAAGTAAGACAATAAGAGGAGTACTTAGAAAATTAACGACCGAAAGCTAAATTGAGTTTCAGAAGGAAACCTCAAAGAAAAGAAAAGGGACTGAAGCTAAAGGGGTGAATTTAAAAAGGAGAAAGGTATCGAAGGTGACTGCTACCGAGCAGCCCGCGAGCTCTCAGCCCAGAGTCTCGACAGTCCAGCGACTTAAATCAACACCAGCTTTGATACCGAGCCACAGCTATCATTGAGTTGCGGATATGCAAGACGGCGACCACGATTCCAGATCATAAACCCATGGTGCCTTCTGCCACCCCAAGGTGTGCTTGGCGTGGTCTGACTCGCCAGGGAGACCCTGCATCGGCTGGGAAACTCTCCAGAACCACAATCACAGCCTCACACACCGCTCCCCGCAGACAGTGCATCCCAAATACCGCCACAGTTGCCAACAGCGCCTTTCCATCGGTCCTCCGCGCCTAGAGCAGAAAAGGGACTGAAGCTACAGGGGTGGATACAAAAAGAAGAAAGGTATCGAAGATGACTGCTACCGAGCAGCCCGCGAGCTCTCAGCCCAGAGTCTCGACAGTCCAGCGACTTAAATCAACACCAGCTTTGATACCGAGCCACAGCTATCATTGAGTTGCGGATATGCAAGACGGCGACCACGATTCCAGATCATAAACCCATGGTGCCTTCTGCCACCCCAAGGTGTGCTTGGCGTGGTCTGACTCGCCAGGGAGACCCTGCATCGGCTGGGAAACTCTCCAGAACCACAATCACTGACCCACACACCGCTCCCCGCAGACAGTGCAACCCAAATACCGCCACAGTTGCCAACAGCGCCTTTCCATCGGTCCTCCGTGCCTAGAGCAGAAAAGGGATTGAAGTTAAATGGGTGGATACAAAAAGACGAAAGGTATCGAAGATGACTGCTACCGAGCAGCCCGCGAGCTCTCAGCCCAGAGTCTCGACAGTCCAGCGACTTAAATCAACACCAGCTTTGATACCGAGCCACAGCTATCATTGAGTTGCGGATATGCAAGACGGCGACCACGATTCCAGATCATAAACCCATGGTGCCTTCTGCCACCCCAAGGTGTGCTTGGCGTGGTCTGACTCGCCAGGGAGACCCTGCATCGGCTGGGAAACTCTCCAGAACCACAATCACAGCCTCACACACCGCTCCCCGCAGACAGTGCAACCCAAATACCGCCACAGTTGCCAACAGCGCCTTTCCATCGGTCCTCCGCGCCTAGAGCAGAAAAGGGACTGAAGCTACAGGGGTGGATACAAAAAGAAGAAAGGTATCGAAGATGACTGCTACCGAGCAGCCCGCGAGCTCTCAGCCCAGAGTCTCGACAGTCCAGCGACTTAAATCAACACCAGCTTTGATACCGAGCCACAGCTATCATTGAGTTGCGGATATGCAAGACGGCGACCACGATTCCAGATCATAAACCCATGGTGCCTTCTGCCACCCCAAGGTGTGCTTGGCGTGGTCTGACTCGCCAGGGAGACCCTGCATCGGCTGGGAAACTCTCCAGAACCACAATCACAGCCTCACACACCGCTCCCCGCAGACAGTGCAACCCAAATACCGCCACAGTTGCCAACAGCGCCTTTCCATCGGTCCTCCGTGCCTAGAGCAGAAAAGGGATTGAAGTTAAATGGGTGGATACAAAAAGACGAAAGGTATCGAAGATGACTGCTACCGAGCAGCCCGCGAGCTCTCAGCCCAGAGTCTCGACAGTCCAGCGACTTAAATCAACACCAGCTTTGATACCGAGCCACAGCTATCATTGAGTTGCGGATATGCAAGACGGCGACCACGATTCCAGATCATAAACCCATGGTGCCTTCTGCCACCCCAAGGTGTGCTTGGCGTGGTCTGACTCGCCAGGGAGACCCTGCATCGGCTGGGAAACTCTCCAGAACCACAATCACAGCCTCACACACCGCTCCCCGCAGACAGTGCAACCCAAATACCGCCACAGTTGCCAACAGCGCCTTTCCATCGGTCCTCCGAGCCGAGAACGGAAAAGGGAATGAGAGGAAATGGGAAGGGAATTCGCAGCCAATTCGCTCAAATTATTTTCCATATAATTACCAAACGTCTATTAAACGTTTAATGATTATACAATAAATAATTGATTGCCCAGGTCTCACCACGTGGAGGTTACTGCGAATGGAGACCCACCCTAGCCACGGCCCTTCCACCCTCCAATTACGCGAAAAACAATTCTAATATAACATGTGAGAAAGAAAAATCTCCTATTATTGTCAATTTGTAGAACGTTCGTTAATTGATCGTAGTACAAGTAAGACAATAAGAGGAGTACTTAGAAAATTCACGACCGAAAGCTAAATTGAATATCAGAAGGAAACCTGAAAGAAAATCTGCAAGAGAATTCGATTTCCTGGAATAAAACTTTCTTAAACATACATCCTATGATCTTAAAACCAGACAGCGAAATATTATTGCAGTGGTGAACACTGCTGTCTTAAAAACTAAGACACAGCTCAAAAATAAATCCTCCGTTCTTAAATGCTAGATTAGATTCAAATGCGCCCTGGCTAAACATCTAACTTAAAACTAGTATGACCCTACCTAGTATAACATCTAAGAATTCAATTAAAAGAATAATTTCAGTAATATCCTACCTACGTAGGAATGTAAATGATACTTTACCATACTCATATAGGTATGAGTATGCATATACTTAATTCCTCCTCAATTAGTCCATATTAATTTCGTGGTCCATGACTTCCTAGAACAGACAGAAAGTGAAACCAAAAAATTGCAGCACCTGCCAACAATTTTTGGTTTTATAAACCCTGCCTAATTAAAAGTTTAATCATTTCTAATTCGTGTGAAACCTGCCTGTATAGAGATCTAAGATTGTGTGTTCAAACAAATCCTACCTACATAAGGAGCTAAAAGTATTGTTCGATTTATAATTGGGCCTGCCTAATTAATTGTCTGACACCTGTAAATAGTTAAAAGGGCAGTGGTTTGGGGCAGGGGTGGGGTGAGGGTGTCGTCATATTATACGTATTTTCATGAATCCACTTCTTTTCAATGCGTCTGAAACAAACACAGACTCAAAATAATTAGTAAAGTTTTATAAAAATGAATACTTAAACTCTCAGATGGACGAGGCAGGCTCTTTAATTTTATAGTTTCCAAGCGTGTCCTTGATAATATTTCTGGATCTGTTCTGTATATATTCCACTTTTGAGCCTCTGGCGTATGTACTTGCATTTGTTTAATATATCATAATTGGATTCATCTGTAACAATCTCTCGCATTGGATTAGTAACATCCCCAAGCCCCTCCATTTTATATTGAAATGAAGCTGCTTTTAATTCGTATTAACCGAATTTTAGCGAAGATAATAGATCCTAATTGATATGAAAAAAGCAACTACTTTTTAATAACAATAGGTAATTGGATTTCGGCCAATGTGATATATTCTTTTCTACTTTCCAGATCAAACTGAATGGCAGATTCACCAGATCGAACTGAATCAATTTCATTAAAAACTCCAAATTGAAGTAGTCACATTTCGCTACAATTGATTCTATTTTGCTTCTACAAAGAAGCGACAAACAATTATTCGGAAGCAAAATATCAAACTTCCACTATCACCATGCCGAGGTCCAAGTACAACCAAGAACATTTTTCGTGGGAGGATTTTTGTTTAAACATTTACGGATATCGCAAGTGAACTTCAATTTCTACGAAGCACGCACGAAAAGTTATAACAATTGGCTCTATCTCACCCTTTCTCTTAAAGGAAAGGGTGAAAATAAATGTGCAACGATTAAGAGAAAATATTTTGTAATTAAACTCCAATAATGAACAGTCACTAGTACTGACTCTAATTGAAATCTACTATCTCGAATTATTTCTTTATTTCCTTTTTTTCTGTTCTTTTCTTTCTTTTCTTTTTTTTCTTTTCTGTTCTTTTCTTTCTTTTCTTTTTTTTTCTTTTCTTTTCTTTTCTTTCTTTTCTTTTGTTTTCATTTTTTTTCATTTCGTTCACACAGTAACTTACTATTATGTATGCAACTTTTTAGCAGTATTTCCATCAACAGACATTCCAGGTGGTATAATTTTAAGAAAAAAAAATAAAAAGAAAGACAAATATAAAACACTGAAAAGAAAAATTACACCATATACAACAAGAATTGCCAAAGAATTGGTCAGCCATGATCTTTGGCTGACGATGATGTGCCACCCTCCAGGGTGGCTCAGGAACAGGCTTCCAATTGGAAGCAATTAGGGACTGGTATTCGCAACTCTAATTAAAAACGCGATCATTAATCAACGCAACGCTAACTCGAACTCGCGATGCAATCATTTCGCAACACTATTTATTAAGACCGACAGAAAGCAAACATTAAATTATTTGTAATATCAAAAAACAAGCTAATTGAAGATCCCCTGAAAAGTTAGCTGAAGGCTCAAGACGCGAAAATAATTTCCGCAACACTAGAAACTTTGTCATACGTAAGATATAATATAAAATACTACAATTCAACTAACAATAAGAACGGCAAAATTGCAAGAACAATCGCGACAATGTTGCGCAACGCTAAATCAATCGCGATTTTCATTTGCTCGCAACTCTAATTAAAAACCGCGTGGCATTTAACGCAACTCTAATTCAACCCGTTCTCAAGTTTCTCGCAACTCTAAAGCAACGCGATATTTTTGGGAGAGCTGTATCGTTGGGCCGGAATGTGCGTCGGCCAAGTACAAATAAAAATTCTACGAATGAAAATGCAAGCACAGTGACAAAGTAGTAACATAGAATGATTCCCTATTCTTAAAAAGAATGGAGAACCATTAGTAGTTGCCCTCTTGAGTGACAGTTTGTCGGGCCTCTTCGGCATATAGCCTCTTCGTTTCTTCGGACGTAATGCCAACCTGAAACTTAATCTAGGCTCGAGGCTCTAATCGGAAACCAAGGAAAAACTTATAAATGTGAAATAAAGAGTTTAATTCGCGGAGCTAAGTGGAACGCACGCGACCGAATCACGACCAAATAAAATCGTAAAAATTGTGATTGCGGAAAATCGCAAAGATTACGATTAAAATTGTAATCGTTCTTCGTTCACACGTGCAGCCTCGAGCATAATGTAACACGTTTCGTTTCGAGGCCTAAATCGCGACCACGACCGCGAAGGATTCGAAAAATCGATAGGCAAAGCCAGAGGCGAACGCATTTTCGTTCGCGCCACAGCTTCACCGTCGACTTTTCAAATCAGATTTCCTGAAACAGGTTGAACACGCGAAATAGTGCCTACCCGATCAGAGACTGTGTCAACCTGCCCGGCCCTACCTACTTATGTCTATCAATCACACCAGAAAGTATGCTACCTATCCTACCTAGACCTATATTTAAAAAATGGCAAACAGGCACACCAACACACGACACTCCACGGTTCTCAGTCAAACACTTGGGCGCGAAAGCCTACACTAGGGAGGCGTCCCGGGACACCCCCGACACCCAAGTGTCGTCACACAACTTGCACACTCTAATGTACGTACCATTTTTCTGAAATCGACTGACAGTGGCTGGGATCTTTGCGTTCACGTGGAAAAAACCACGTCGCGGTTGAGATATTTAATAGATATTTAATAGAATAATTAAATAGCACCGATACAAGAGGAATTGATAAGTATATTCGATTCTCTTTGGCATTTGGCCTCCGCAACTACGTTTTAGTACCGAACGACGCAAATCCACAGCCTAACCACACACACAATGCGGATGTTACGTCGTGCACGATACACCAAACGCACTGTCAGTCGCCAACAATAAATCATTCAATAGCTTATCAACTAAAGAAATATCATCGTGCTCTACCACCGTTTTCCCACCCAAGTAGCACAGGGGCACGTGAGTGGGATCCGGGCAGTGAACACGGAAAGGGTCAAACCTGGAAATCCTCGTCTAAAAAGATGATAAAGACATACTGATTTTCTAACGGGCTAAATATATATTTGTATATTCATAGACTCTACTTTATTAGAAAAATTAATCAATGACTCTACTTTATTAGAAAAATTAAGCAATGACTCTACTTTATTAGAAAAATTAATCAATGACTCTACTTTATTAGAAAAATTAATCAATGACTCTACTTTAATATACTTTGAATTAAATTCAAACATCCTCGGGCGTTCTCGTCATCAAAGCATTGCTTCTAAAACGGAAGGTTGGTTTTAAAGTAGATTGCCTTGATATCGAGATCTACCCGTTCGCGTATTGTCTTCTTGTACATTCAGGTTTAATTAATATTTTGTACGGAAGAAGTGAATTTATTGATATCTTTATACGCTAAGGACTAATATGGATATCGAATAATAAAATTATTCGATAGTTCCAACAAATTGACAAGGTATATAAGTACCTTTACTTTATATTTAATCAAAGTAGAAAAAAGACGAAATACTACGTTTGTACTAACAGCAATCGTTATGCATTTTATTACAACTGTGCACTAATTGCAATTGACAAATGAACGAAGTCGAAGGGTATTCGACTTCTCCACTACAAACTAATGCACGTATGATACTGGACGTTACTTTATATTCATTTAATAATGAATGACTATTTAAATATTCGTTTCATACGTATTCAATTAAAAACTCTATTATAAAAAGATGCATAGTGATATATTTTATACTAAATTTCTCTCTTAAAATTCTCAAACTAATTTGAAACGCGTTGTACAAGAAGACCTATCCTCATATAATATAAAACAGTAAAGAAGTTAGTACTCATGAGTATATTTTCATATACCCATGGTCACAGTGCTTGCAAGAAAAATCTACGTAATTACAACCAATCACTCGTGTCGGTCCGGACCTTTCGTCCTACGACATGATTGAGTGACCAGAGGAACTTTAAAGCATGCCACTCACCGGTTGCAGACTCACCAGGGGCGCGGTCAAGCTCGTCGCCGTCGAAGCCGTGGAAGCTGCTGAAACATTCAAGAAGTGCAGAGAACATTAAAATCTTTGCATTTTCAGTACTATTCGATGGTGTTAATTATCAAAAGTTATTGCAATACAAGATTAAAGAAATAAAGAGATACTTACTCGTCAGGTTGATGGATGAAAGCCCGAATTCGCCGAACAGGACACTGACTCTAATGAAATACTTATGATCGACAAACAAAGTGATTCTAATCTCTTCGGAGCAAACACTGACTCTAATTTCGCGTATCTTTACTACTATTTATATTTAATTATAATTATTAAGAGCGGTTACGCTCTAAAAACAATAAAAAGAACTTTGACGAAACAAGCACTGACTCTACCGACCACATTGCGCGCGGTCATCAAAATTTTCTGAAAGAAAATCTGTACAAGTTAGTAGATGGGGTGAGGATGTAGAAATTTAAACAATATATATTTTATTTTATTTGTCTCTTTATTATTTCTTCATCCTGTCGAACGTCTGTTGAGGAAATACTGCTCTTTTTTTTTTAATAAAGTACTACCGTATTAATATTCAGATTTAATTACTATTAATTGTCTATACAAGATATATTATTATATATTAATATCAATTTATCAGACGCGTACTGTGACTGTTCTTTGTCAGAGTTTTAAAAGTGATCATGATGCTAGTAAGTAAACAATATCGCGAACATTTATAAGTTCTCGTAGCTGCTTGCAGAAATCAAGATTCGAAACTATTTATCATGCTTCAAGGGCATGGCAACAAGTACGTAAGTACGCGGGCGTAACTAATCCTGCGTCGAAAATACAATTTGACTGTACTTGGGACTAGGTCACGGAGATAATAAAAGTGTCAATAGAAATCGCGACCGATATACAGCGAAACGTGAACGTATTTCAAATTTTCGTTTAGAATTAATGAAATTTACTGACTCTCGTTTCAATCGCGAATATTGTAAGTTCTATTTGAAATGTTTTCATTATTTAGTTAACGTGGATATACGAATTGAGAGAAGTAAGTATTGAAATCTATTTACAATAATGAAAGTTCAATAACTTTCAACCGAAGGAGACGAACTTGAGCCGAAGACCAATCGCCAGATAACAAGATATATACATAAACCGTTGGGATAATAAGTTAAATGTTACCAGTCCTTCATCATATGTCATCGAACTGATTGTTATGATCGAAGTAATTGTATCTCAATACTCCATTCCTGCAGCCTCAATATATTATTCTTTGCCAGCCAAGCATCCATTATACCTGCAACAAAAAGAATAGACCTGTTCTAAAATCAGAATCGACTTCGAAGTCGCAAAGGCAGTATGTAAGTGACTGAATAAAATATAATAAAGATTCGAAGAACCGTTCAATCTAATAAATTAGTTAACGCGATGTTACAACAAACAACTAGTTAATCTCATATTTAAAAAAAATCTCGATGCCGGACGAAGACGCGTCCATCCTCAATTGGATGATCGGTCATTCGTCCAGCAAAGGAGACTCAAGAAAGATTTTAATCGTTAAAGTTCAATGTACTGTTGCGATAGTAGAACGATTGTTAGTTAAACGCGTATTAATTAATAGAAGCTAATAATCAAGCGTACTCGATGGTAAAGTAAAGCCCGAGGTGCTACTGTGTCGTAGAGTGAGGTATGTTGCTAACCTTCAACGATAAAGACGACCATACGTTGCGACGCTTCAATTAAGACTGACGGCGCGCGGCCGACCCCCACTCCGCGAGCCTCCCCACTCCGGGACGCGCAGGGCTACGTCGGCTGCGCTCGTTGGTATTCGCTATTTTCGAAAATCTTCGATGGTCACCGACCGCGGCCCTGCGGTTTACTATCCCAGGGGCATACCTACTGGACTTCTACTGTTTCTGACCAACTTTTAGCTGGACCTACGATCCTTGTTAAAGAATTCTTTTGTTCTTTGCCGCGCAATGATGGCGTGATAGCAGTGGCGGGATGCTTGATGTGACACGCATCTCTTTGTCAATTTTAATGCCCTGATGCATCGCGATGTGATTTCGACTCAACTCGAGTCGAACCGAAGTGCATCGCCCAACCAGGCACCGTAGCTCAATTTTTCTACCCAGACGTTGACCGAGAAATATCTTCCTGATCGCCCTCAAAGCATTTACATATATTCACACAATCGCATGAACCCTGTCCCGACCCTACTTCAGTAAATAATAGTTCTTCAAGTGATCACTATTAATGTGCAGAGGACGCTCGAATCAGCGTGGTTTGCCTGAGTCGGTATGTCAGTCACGTTGGGCCACGAAAGCCCATAAGATGCCTTGTCTATTCCTATATCTCGTCTGTGGCTATGTCTCGTCGGTGACTGTGCTTGGATCAAACAAGGTAGATCCCTTCTTTTTTAATATTGGTCGCTTAATGCAGCACTTGACCCAAGAAATAACGAAATCCCCAGCGTGAGCATTCTATTTTCCTCTCTGGTAGTAATTAATGCAATTAAGAAGATGATAAAAAGATTGCTTATAAGTCAAATTCAAATACCAGTTTTCCAATGACATCGCGTAATTACTTCAATCAATAAATCTAAGGATCACCTTTACGTATGCTGATAGTAATCGTAACACTTTTAGTCCTGAAGATTCGAAACTATACAATACTATAGAAACATTGGCTGAGACAGTTAGACAGCAAAATAAGTAAAGATGGCTACTACCGTAGATTCGGTTAGGGAAAAAGCCCTTCAAGATTATCGAAAAAAGCTTACCGAGCATAAGGAAGTAGAATCACGTTTAAAGGAAAGTATGTAATATCTCTTATTTATATATATACATATATACATTTTGCTTAAGGTACATTTCTAAGCATTTCAAGATACTTAACCCTATTTTCTTGTATAGGGTGAATTATTATTAAAAAGATTGTACACTTTTACATGAATATTTTTATGCTTCTAGTGAGAGAACACCTCAAAGACTTAACGAAACAGTACGACAAATCTGAAAGTGATTTAAAGGCTTTACAAAGTGTTGGACAGGTGCATTATAAATTTTCTTTATACAGTAGATTCCGGTTAATAGGGACGCTGGTTAAGTGGGATCGCCGTTTATTCGGGCAGATACTGAAGAATGGAAACAAAAACTATTGTTTCCACTACACTTATAAGGGACTTATTGCCGTTTTATTGGGACAGTTTACGCTCGTACAGTTTACAATTGAAGATACAGTAGAGCTCATTATGAAATAGTGATACTGATTGGAAGTACAGATACGGCCCAAACATAGGAAAGGAGAATGTGAATAAAAGAAAAACAGCTTAAAAAGTTGGAATCATATTGAAGTCAGCTCAGGTTGACACGCTCCAGTCGCAGCAGAATGATCATGGGTGATGCGGGGTATGCAGCAAGACGTTTTTCAATAAATCGTTTTTGGCTTCACTTTTTACGTTGTTCAAAGTTTGGCTGTTGAACTTCGCTTTTTCGGGACAGCCGCTTAATTGAGACAAATTCGTCCAGCCCAATGTGTCCCTATCAACCGGAATCCACTGTATTCGTTTTTATATTGCGATACAGCACATTAATGCATGTACTATTGCTGTTTTAGATTGTTGGCGAAGTATTGAAGCAACTAACAGAAGAGAAATGTAAGTGTGTGAGTTATTTAAATGTTTCTTTGCATAGCATATGTGCGAATATATGGTTTTGTCTGTGCAGTTATAGTGAAAGCAACAAATGGTCCACGTTATGTTGTTGGTTGTCGACGTCAGCTTGATAAAAATAAATTAAAATCTGGGACCAGAGTGGCCCTTGACATGACTACCCTTACTATAATGCGTTATTTACCTCGTGAGGTAAAGCTTCTTTTGTTAATGTACAATATTTAGTTTAGACAAATTTTAATTAATTATTAATAACATTTAGGTTGATCCACTGGTTTACAATATGTCACACGAAGATCCAGGTGATGTTACGTATAGTGCAATTGGTGGTTTAAGTGAACAAATACGCGAGCTCAGAGAAGTTATAGAATTGCCATTGTTAAATCCTGAACTATTTCAAAGAGTGGGTATTAATCCTCCAAAAGGATGTCTTTTGTATGGTCCACCTGGAACTGGGAAAACATTACTGGCCAGAGCAGTTGCTAGTCAATTAAATGCAAACTTCTTAAAAGTTGTATCAAGTGCTATTGTTGATAAATATATTGGTGAATCTGCAAGGTTGATAAGAGAAATGTTTAATTATGCACGTGATCACCAACCTTGTATAATATTTATGGATGAAATTGATGCAATTGGTACGTATATTATTGCCCTTGATACAGGAAGAAGACTTTATCTATTCATTTCTATTCAGGTGGACGTAGATTTTCGGAAGGCACAAGCGCCGATCGAGAAATTCAAAGAACTTTAATGGAGTTGTTGAACCAAATGGATGGCTTTGATTCTTTGGGTCAAGTTAAAATGATAATGGCTACAAATAGACCCGATACTTTAGATCCAGCTTTATTACGACCGGGTAGATTAGATAGAAAAATTGAAATCCCGTTACCTAATGAACAAGCACGTTTAGAGATTTTAAAGATCCATGCTGGTCCAATATCTAAGCATGGAGAAATTGGTATTTCTTATATTTTTATATTCTTAATTCTTCGTATGGTTTGTTTCTTTTATGCGCGTTTTAAAAACTATCAAATTTTACAGATTACGAAGCTGTCGTTAAACTTTCTGACGGATTCAACGGTGCTGATTTGAGAAATGTCTGCACCGAAGCAGGACTATTTGCAATAAGATTAGAAAGAGAATATGTAATACAAGAAGATTTTATGAAAGCAGTAAGGAAAGTATCGGATAATAAGAAACTCGAGTCCAAATTAGATTATAAGCCTGTTTAATTGATCTGTATTATACATATATACCATTATATGGAATGTAAACCTGGTCATTCACTAAGTAATGCATGGATCAATAAAACAATCTTACTTCATTGTAATGCGATTTGTACTTTATATTTGGAAACGTACATAAAATTTCTATTAAATCATTTGTTTAAACTCAATGTTCTTCTGTATTATTCCATGTTACTTCCAGTAGAAAAAGTATTTACAATTTTTAATGCAATATTACTGTTCAAACGTCAACAGTGCTCGATAGACGTGTTTTCTTTCTCTCTAAATATTCTTGTACATTATCATATTTTCTTTTGTATAAAATTGAAAAGAAATCTTGCTGAGTGTTATCTTTTCTTAATGTCCTCCAGCACTTATTTAGGTGATTTATTTTGGAATTCGTTGTATCGCCGAGAACAAAACTGTTATTGTTAAATTCATATACCTTAAAACCAAGATCATTCAGTATCCATAAATTGTTTCTATGAAGGCAACATTCTATTGGTTCGCCATTTGCATTTATTGATTGTAAATACGTGGCCTCGAGTTTTGATGCTGACGTACCATTAATTATGTAAACTAGTAACAACGTATTGTTATAGAAGCTCATTACAGCTACAGATGATGCTTCAGACAATGCTGTAACCTTCAAATGTTTAACAGGTAATACTTCAACAGATTCATCTAAATGACAATTATGAAGTTGTTGATTGAATTTCTCTAAATCACTTTTAGAGATCTTTTCATGAAAATCGATGGACAATAGTTCATTTCCAGTTTTGTAGTCCCATAATATAAACATGCCGTCTCCTCCGCAAGATACTAACACACTTCTGTCGTGTGGTAATTCCAATATATTAGTTACAAACTTTTGATGGCCCAAACAATAGGATACAATGTTATATGAATTTGGAAACATAGACACTCTGATCTTTTCATCTCTATCTGTAGTGACAATATATTTTTCATCGTATGTAATTAGCGCATCGAGTAGCATTGATAAATGTCCCAAAAGTAGGGTTCCTTCAATAGATTCTTTACTAGAGAAAAGATACGCATCGCCTGTTTTGTCAGCAACAACTATGTCATTGTTTGGAGTAAATTGTACTTTACTAGCAGCTCTTGGAAGCATTTTATTTAACAAAAGATTCTTAGTTTTCCTTTCGTATAAACATAATTGCTTACGGTTTGTGCAAATGAAGAAATACTTTCCATCGTTCGAGAACATTACATTTGTAAACGTGTGAAAAGTTTCAATATTTACATTGTTATGTACATCAAGTTTTTTGTCGGCTTGCAATTCGGGCAAATAAATCGTCGTCTCCGCATCATTTTCGATATTGTATATTATAATCTGCTCGTTGTTGCATAAAATAACGTCCGAATCGTATATGCAGAAACTCATGGTTATGAAACGAATTTTGGTACAGAAAAATAATGAGACAAACTTTTCAATTGTATTCGTAGTTTCAACGTGAATGGTGTTAAGGGTATTTCATATTATCCTGCGAAATTACAAAACTGTAATAAAAGAAATCCATCGTCAATAACACGTCACATGAATGATAAAACTTTTACACAAATAAGGTTATTAACCTCCAACCTGCGCTTGAAAGTCCGGGTGAAACTCCGCGTGGCTGTTCATTATATGTATATCAATGACTCAAAGTACACAAGGCTACCAACTATACCAAGGGAACTGTAAATGTTATAAAATTCATACAGAATGTATTTTAAATACAGATCGCATAATTTAAAGAAAACTTTACGTTATTATGCCACATCTTACTTTTATTTTTAATATTAGATGCAAACAAAAAAGATGTCTTCGATAAATATTCTTATAATGAAACGACGTATTTTCATAGTTTCCTTTGTTGTACACCTTCTATATTGTACATCGTCATGACCATTGTGTATGTTTGCGAAGCTGTTATTGTTTCCACATCTGATAAAAAGTAGAAACAAAATGCTGGCTAATCGCACAAATACCGCATTTTTCATGTGTCTTTTATACATTTTGCAATAGATATCTATTATATCTAGTGCATATATAGAAATCGCCAGGGTGTATAACAATAATTTGTGCGTAACAACATGTATTAGTAATATAAAAGGCTCGTAAATAGGATAAACATTTCATCGTCGTAATATAATTTTTGTTTTTATCACTGATTCAAGATTTTATATTCACAGGTTTTTATATTTAAATAACAGTGCAGTGAAGTTATAATATTTCGATAT
Organism: Nomada lathburiana; assembly: GCA_963667235.1. Classification (NCBI taxonomy): domain Eukaryota; kingdom Metazoa; phylum Arthropoda; class Insecta; order Hymenoptera; family Apidae; genus Nomada; species Nomada lathburiana. The sequence goes on along the minus strand of OY763903.1, from coordinate 13,946,996 downwards.
GTGGAAGCCTTTCGAAGCTGGTAGTTCACCAGTTGACTGGTGTGAACGTAATTATAGTATTTCTTCTAGTATCGCCGAATTTATGAATACGGTGGGTATTTCACACGAACGAAATTAAACAGTAAAATCACTAAACTCCTCTGCACTTGAAAAATTAAACCGTCACAATTAACTAATTTCGATTATATTTTCACTTCCAGCTGAGCAATGTAGTATTTTTATTACTACCTCCTATTCTAATGCATCTCTTCAGGGATTATGGACGTTTTGTGAATCCTGCGATCCATTTAATTTGGTTCTTATTGATGATAGTAGGCCTCAGCAGCGCATATTTTCATGCCACTTTGTCTCTAATAGGTGAGCATATAAATACTAAAAAGTATAAAATATAAATTGGATGAAAATATGGTACTTTATTTTATAACAGGGCAATTGTTGGACGAATTGGCTATTTTATGGGTATATATGGCTGGTTTCTGTATGTTTTTTCCAAGAAGATATTTTCCTAATATTTTACACAATGACAGAAAACTGTTTGCCATATGTGCGACACTACCAACTCTGATTGCAACTGGTTTATCACTTATACATCCAGCAGTAAATGCATTTGCTTTAATGTGTCTTGGTATACCTGCATTTGGATTTATGATCATCGAATTAAAACGGACTAAATCAATGAGGGTTTACAGATTGGGTTTAAGATGTGGCGCAGTATGGTTATTGGCTGTTGCCTGCTGGTTAAACGATCGTTTATTTTGTGATACTTGGTTGAATTTGAATTTTCCATATTTACATGCACTTTGGCATTTATTTATTTTTATTGCGAGTTACACAGCCACTGTACTGTTTGCGTATTTCTCTGTAAAAGAAGAGAAACCGCAACAATCCCCGGTCCTAAAGTATTGGCCAAAGGATGCCTTTGAACTAGGTATACCGTATGTAACTATTAGAAGTTACGTTAAATTAGATACTAATACAAACATATAGTTAATCAGAGTGAATATTATTACGGCCGAGTTGCATTTTTTTGAACCATAATAACCAATTTCAGGCACACAATGTGATACTTATTTTGTTTACATAAAGAATTTATGTTTTCATCAATACTCTTTTTTTTAAAAAAAAGCATAATTTGCATTTACCTATCTTTCCTAGAAGGTACATCTATTCTTTTTAATTTGTGATACTACTATAGTTGTTACATTTTGTACAAACGTATGCGATTAACAAAATAGTAAAATCTTTATAGGTGTAATATTAACATGTAAGACTGTATAAAAATATTTATTCTCTTGATAAGTGTGGATCCATATTATTAAGATATATTTGTGTACTAAAAGAAAAGAGTGATTACAGTATTAATTTAGAACGTTTCCTATTAGACCTTGCTTCTCCTAAATTTTAGTTCCTATTAAACCTATAATTCATTGTTTAATTGTAAAATATTTCCAAATATTTATTTACGTTCCAAGTAACAAATATTAAATTTAAGTAAGTTCAATCTTTTACAGAAATAATCATATAGAGATTCCATTGCTCTTTAACTTTGATATTCATATTCTCCTTTGTAAACTACAATATTATTCGGAGTTTCAAAGATCTTAACTTTATATAAAAGATCTGGATTTAACATTATATTCTTTAGTTCATTAAAAATATAAATAGCTAAGTTCTCAGTTGTAGAGACAACATTTTCAAAATAAGGTACATCTTTGTCCAAATTCTTATGATCCAATTGTTCCATCAATACTTTCTTCATGTATGATTTCAACTCTGACATATTTAAAACCATTCCAGTTATAGGATTCACAGGTCCACGTACAGTAACTTCAACTATAATAAACGGAAATTGCAATAAGAATGATGCATTATGTGTTAACGGAACAATAATGCATACCTGTATAGTTGTGCCCATGTCCCCAAAAATTATTACACTTTCCATATAGTTCTTTATTATCGTCCTCGCTTAAGTCTTTGCTAAAACAAGATGTGGTTTATTTAAAAAGCAAATTTTGTATTCGAATAAAATTATACCTGTGTAAACGATGACAGCAAGATATCGTTTCTTTTCTTGTTAAATAAGCAATTGGGCGTGCCATTTCGTGTTTACGTAGAAAACATGTAAGCAAAGTGAGAGCGTAATCTGTCACTCGCCAACTCTCGGCGAACTGTGATATTTTACAGTGTTACGAGTCACGGAAAACTGTAATTATATAAAAAGACGACGATAAAAGAAAAGTTGCCCAAGGATATGCAGCTAGATTTTTTTCTCTGTTACCTTATGTCACATTTCATAAAGTAATTTACCGTTTACAAATATTTGTTAAATACCACTATACCTTTCACGCAACATTTAAGGTTCCTTCATTCAAAATACTAGAATTAGTAGTTCAATTGAAATTCAAATGTAAGGAACATTCATATACGAGCGGAAAATACTTTATCTGTCACAAAATACACGAAAGAATTAGATAACAACTGCTCGACTCAGAAGATACCATTGAACCAATCCGACTGCGACGATTGTGTATCAGACTTAACCGAAAACAGGAATCTCTTTGCGACAGAAACTTAGGTCAATGTTAGTGAGTTTGTGCCATCAAACTCGCTCAGTGTGTGATATAAGTGATATTTTGTATTGAGAAAGGGTGCATAGAATTTATAAAGCTTTAACCCTTTTTACGGACGTAATAAATATTTATTATTTTTAATGTGACTTCAAGCTTGATTGTATGAAAGTTGTTCTCCCTTCAAAAACGTCATGCCGGTAACGCCCTAGACTTTACAACAATTAGTCATTTCGCCGAATGAGTAATGTTTAATACAATCTAACATATAAAACAGAATCAGTTTATAACATCTCATAGCCAAAAGAAAAAAAAAGTATGGATAGCAAAGGAAGAAAGATCATTGTCTGTGATAATGGAACAGGGGTAAGGTTATGATTTTAACTCCTTATTCGCGATGTTCTTTATGCGTTTTCGAATGATATTTCGCAAGATTTATTTTGGTCATGACAATGTTTGTGAAGAAACGCTTGATATAAGTGGTATTACTTTTGCAGTTTGTGAAATGTGGATACGCCGGAGCAAATTTTCCAGCGCATATATTTCCATCCATAGTCGGACGTCCTATTATTAGGGCTGTCAATAAAATAGGCGACATTGATGTGAAGGTACATCTTCCGTTTTTTTTTAAATATCAATTAAAAATATTTGTCAATAATCTTATTCAATAATTTGACGAATAGATCTTATTTCAATGTATATTATTTCAACTCTTGTAGTTGGTATGTACATTTGTTTCATTTTATAAAAATGTACTATGCGGTGGTCTCATAAAAGTAAATAAATACATTCTCATGTATATTTCCTAAGAATGTTAAAAATAATGTTAAGTTTCAAATTTACTGTGCATAGCTTATATTTTAACACTACAGTGTTAAGCATAGGTACTTATTATTCGTAATTAATCATTTCTAAATAGTTTATTAATAAATTTACTTAATTTTCAGCAAGAATATTGTATTCGTGTAAGTTACCTCATAATAATTACACTGTGTGACTCAGAGTATTGATTTGATTGAAAATGCATTTGTCATTTATTAACTCCTTTTACTAACAAGTAATTTGACTGGATTAAATATATATTAAATATAGTAAAAGTAAGATAGTATCTGTTAAAGTGTTACACTATCTAATAATATGGTTGAAAAGTATATCTAGTAAATGACAGAGTCTAGAATTTATTTTCATTTATTTCAATGATTTGTAATAAGTCGATTCGCTATGTTAAACATTGTGATTCTGTCTATATACGTTTTTATTAATTAAGTACAAAGAATCAGATATTACAAATTCGAAAGTCCACAGAGAAATGAAACTCGTATTTACTTGTCTTAGCTTTTATACATATGTTATATTTTTGATGATTATCTAATATGTTTATGTCCTTACTCTTGCTCTCGTAGGACGTGCTTAACATGCCTGTAAGTTTATTGCATTTTTTGTTGCTAATATCTACAGTTATGAGTACTATATTGGCGCTAAACAATTGAACATTTTTGCAAACAACACTTACCACATTTGTTCAATATTATTTTCCAATAGAAATCTATTACATCTTTGGAAAGATGGTATTGCAAACAAATTTTCTTGCCAATAATAATTTATTGTTAAATATATGAATAAATAAATAAATATATATATATACTTACTAACACTATTGAAATACTAATATACTTCGTAACATAACAATATACATAGTCATGTCTATCTTATTGTCTGTTATTATAACAGGATTTAATGGTTGGGGATGAAGCAAGTAAACTTCGTTCTATGCTAGAGATTAGTTATCCAATGCAAAATGGAATTGTTAGGTGTGTATGTGAGTGTACGTAGTTTGCATGTATTATGAAATATTTAATTCTCAAAATACCCAATAGAAATTGGGAAGACATGTGTCATGTTTGGGATTACACCTTTGGCAAGGAGAAAATGAATATTAATCCCAGGGAGTGTAAAATTTTGCTAACAGAGCCACCAATGAATCCTATCACAAATCGAGAAAAAATGATTGAGGTAAAACTAACATTCCATTTATAAATTCTTTAAAGCTCAAAATGTTCTTTAACTTTAATGTTACTATGTTCTTTCCAATTGCAATTAAATAATTTTAGGTAATGTTCGAGAAGTATGGCTTTGCTGGAACATATATTGCAATTCAGGCAGTACTCACGCTATATGCTCAAGGATTAATTAGCGGTGTCGTAGTAGATTCCGGAGACGGGGTCACCCATATTTGTCCTGTATTCGAGGAGTATGCTTTACCCCATTTGACACGGCGGCTAGATATAGCTGGCCGAGATATCACGATGTATTTAATAAAACTCCTTTTGCTACGTGGTTATGCATTTAATCATTCTGCTGATTTCGAAACAGTTAGAATGTTGAAAGAGAAATTATGCTACATCGGATATAATATTGAAACTGAAGAAAAATTGGCACTTGAAACAACAGTCTTAGTGGAATCGTATACCGTAAGTAGAGCTTGGGTAAAATGGAATATAATTGCTGAAACAGGAGTAAACATTTTGGAAAATACGAAATACACGTTTTTAGCTTCCCGATGGAAGAGTAATAAAAGTAGGTGGAGAGAGGTTCGCAGCGCCAGAAGCCTTATTTCAACCTCATTTAATAAATGTAGAGGCACAAGGAATTGCTGAATTAGTGTTTAGTACTATACAAGCAGCTGATATTGATATACGAAGTGAATTATATAAACATATTGTTCTAAGCGGTGGTAGTACAATGTACCCAGGACTTCCATCTAGGCTTGAAAGAGAAATTAAACAACTCTACCTTCAAAGAGTATTAAAAAATGATACCTCAAAATTGAATGTAATTATAATAAAGTTTGTACTTCCATTGCAGCTTAATAATGGCGAACATATATGTGATTATGTCTTGTGAAACGTTTTCAGAAATTTAAGATAAAAATCGAAGATTCTCCACGGCGCAAGGACATGGTCTTTATGGGCGGGGCAGTATTAGCAGAAATAACAAAGGATCGTGAATCAGTATGGATAACTAGAGAAGAATATGAAGAAAAAGGTCTTAGTGTATTAAAAAAATTAGGCTCATTTGAATCATAAGGAAAGTAGCGACGGAAATGTAGAAAAGAAATATACATTTTTTTTAACATCTCAAGTCATGCAAAAGTGTAAAGTTTTTATATTTTCGATTAACTGTTAATTCATACTGAATTGTTCGTTACAAGCACACACAGGTAGCAAATATATCATTTGGTGAGGTATGTAATGCGATATTATTATAACTTTAAAAATTATTCAGTTTTTTTTTAATCTGACTTAATTTTATTGAATTATATTAACATATAATTGTATTAGATTTAAAATGCTATTAAATTTCATATGAATTGATTTGAATTTTTTTGGGGTAATAAACATCAACCTCTTTTCGGAGTATTCTATACTCTGTACTTGTACAATTGCCATGATGCATTTAGTGTATTTGTAGATGTCAAACATTGTAAATACATTTATTACCAGTACTTCTTTTATGTCTAATTAAAGTGTAATTACATCTTCATTAACAGGCATACAAACTACAAACAATTGTATATCTACAGTTTTTAGCTTACAACAATTTTATGAAGTTCAATTTATATGCTATGTATAACTACATAATATAGTAACTTGTTAATATAATGGCTAAAATTAAATAATAAAATTTGTAAATATTGCAATGTCGTTCAACTCTATAATCATTTACATTCTGTTATGTACAAAGTTGTTAGTCTGCTTTATAGCATGATCGAAACCTCTTATGTATTTGCAGCTTTCCTTACAGAATCTTTCCTTATTTAAAATACATAATTTCAAGTTAAAAGATTTGGTATTTTGGCCATTATTATCAGGATACATAATAGTTTATAAGGAAACAGAAAAGCATTTATGTGCCTCTGTATCCTCTAATAATGTTAGAGTGATTTTAATAGAACAGTATTTAAAATTTGGGTTTATTAAAAGTAAAGGATACAAGGGAAAAATATTTTGTACGATTTGTATATATAATTTTCAATTTAATTTTAATTCAACAATGTGTAGAAATAAATTTATTTCTTATGAAAATTCTCCCAGTAATTTTAAAACCCTATACATGTATATACATGTATTATTAGCAAAGTTGTATAGAAAATAAACTTTTTTAAACTATAATATGTATTCATCGAAAACAATATTTTTATAGTGTAATTATACCGTGGTTATGATGAGGAAATGGGCAAATATCGATAAGCACAAACAATTACAGCAAATCTACAACAGTCTTTATTATGTTTCTTCATTTGACCTGTACATTGTATACCAATGTACACATTTTATGTATAAATAAAAATAACAATATAATTTGTATTATACAGTTTCATATTTAATTGAATATATAATATAACAATAGATAAATGTGTATGTATTCAATTTGTTAAGATTTGTACAAGTGACTTGTGATAGCATTCTGTATAACAATAAAGAAACAAGCTCTTATTTAAAGAAGTAAATATAATTTACAAACAGTGCATTAGCGCATGTGTCTCACATTATAAAGTTATTTTCGAAGTCTATATAATAGTTATTTACGGATTAATAAATCACTTTCAATGTAACGTGTGTTGTATCCTGTTTCACTAAGCGGTATGCATATATGTAGGTATGTATGTATAATTATGTTAATATATATATATATATTAACATGTTAAGCAAATAAAAATAGTATATAAAACACTTTCATACTTGGGAGAATTTTTTTCGATTTTATATTGTTTAACTTCTGATTTTTGTTTGATACATTAATATATTAGAACATCATGTGCGCAAGTACGCAGCATTAATGTAATAAATATGGAATTGGATGGAAAATATGGAAGTTGTTTTATCCTTTATACTTTTAGAATAGAATTGGTTTATCCTTACATTGATCGATACAAAAACTAGTGAAACGTTTAAGGAACTTTGGATACTCCCTTTTATAAACAGCACGTAAGACAGATGCTGGAGCCCACCCACCTGGATTGACTGCAATTAAAACACAATTGTTGAAGATATAATACAATACAATATTATTAAAAGAAATTCCAGAATACGAACCGACAGAGCAGTATGTTATTTTGCATGTTATATTTTCCCGTTTTATTTCATCCTCATCTTTTGGAGGATCAATGAAAGTTTGACAGACAAGACAAACAGTTAGGTAAACTCTCACACATTTTCCAGTGTTTGGCTGTAAATATTTTCGTTCAAGTAAGAAACGTGAATAAAATATTATATCTTGAAATATTCGCGAGAAACTTACTGGATAATCAGAATGTTCCGTACTATGATTAGAAACAATCCATAAATCGTGTGCATCGGGATCTTGATCATCAGATACTCGGCGTATATGTGACCAAAACAATGCATCTCTTTGACTAGCTGGCCAAATTCGCTTATGAGTTTGTAAAAATATTAAAGTATCTTTAGAAACATTTTCAATCACGGTCATGTCTTCGAGCGTAGCTTCCCACCCTGTTCTATATTCAGGGCTAAAGAATATTTCGCAAACTTCGTGACCTGTAACTCCTTTTACAACATGACAAGCTTTCAAAGGATCTACTACTAAGCCATCTGCTTCTTCTTCACGTCTGTACATTCGCATATCTCCATCTTCTGCAAATAAATGCCATCCACCTGCTCCTACTTCAAGACGCGCATAATGCAATTGTTCCATTGTTATTTTCTCTATCTGAAGACAAGTTTGATTACATGTAAAAAGGTTTTCCAATATTGTACCGTAGGTACGATATATTCTAAAAAATAGTTACCTCTGGCCATAGTCTGTGCTTGACTGCTGGCATGGTAGGAGTAGTTAAAATTGAAACTGATTTTTGTTTCAAACGATCTCTAAGCTGATTATCTTCATCGATTTTATCTAATCCGGTCTCTACTGCGTCGTAAAATTCTTCGTCACAGAGAGCACTGTGTGGACCTTCCTTAAAAGCAATGATTTTCTCTTTTATTTGCATTGTATTTTTTATATATTTGTGAACATGTTAAATAATGTGAACTAACCTCATAATCTGGACCACCATGAATGAGGACCCTGGGTCTAGGAGAGTCAGTTTGTTGCATTGCAACTTGTTCCTTCAAAGCTTTGTAAAATTCTTGAGCTTTCCGTTTTTTTTCAACTTCCTTTTCCCATCTACGACGCCATGCATCTTCTCGTTGTACCATTAATTCAACGCAATGTTGTAATGTCGCCAACACACCCTCGCTCGTCGCTTTAAATGTTATTGCTTCACCCTTAAAGTCTACAGACTGATCAGCTGGATTAAACATTGTCTCAACTTTATTTTCTGCAAAAAAAGAAGAAAAAAATATCTTTCATTGAGCAAAACAAAACCAACACAATTCGAAACATAAAAAGAAACGTGAAACAGTCGAATACAGAACAAATGAATATAGATGAAAAGAAATGATCAGTATATTATAAATACCTTTCGTGGGAATATTTTTAGCATTTTCTGCGCAATTATCAAAGTACTTCTGCAAAGTATCAATTTGCTTGATCAGAATATCTTTAAATGTCTCAAGTTCAGCCAATTTTTCTTTCAATCCCCTAACTCCACGTTTAGTGAAGCTTCCTGTGCTCGTAATAGATTGGGTATTTGATATAAGTGAAATGGCGCTACCATGTCGCTTTAAACTGTTTTCACTGCCGTAACCAGATTCCGACTGTTTAAACCAGAACGTATAAATATTTTTGTCCACTAATAAAGTTTTCATTTCAATTGAACGTAATAAAATTAATATACCTTGTACGATTTTAAAACATCAACCCAGCGCTGTTTTTCTTCTGGACTGTTTGCTCTTAAATACCATACCAAGCAATCATTTACAGACACATCAAATCTACATTCATCTAATTCATGAGCCTAAGAGAATCAACAATACAAAGTAATATCATATGATTTCATTGAATTTTCAAACGGGGACACTTGCTGTAAATAAAATTGATTACTTTCTAACAGATCATACCTTGATATTAGCTTTATACAAACTTATCGAGCCTCGACATCCAAATCCACTGTCCTGCTCGGATTTGTAATAAGATAAAGTACCATCTTTGAGAACAATAAATCTAGTTTGCCAGCCATGTATATAATTTGTCCATTTGGATAATGTACCCTGAAGTTCTGGAACCACAACACCGTCCGAACCTTCCTCGTCTACATCATCAGCATCTATTTCTCCTTCCACGCATTCGACATCATCGTTGGTAATACGCACAGTTTCTATTTGATCGGCCATTCTTACGAGTGAAACTCGCTTTCAGATTTAATTACTTTTAAAATAAACTTAACATGCCAAAAGAATAATTTTCAAAGTTATCCTGACGCAGGATGATATATCAGGTAACTACTTATTTTAGAGTGGTTTAAAATATTGCAAAGTAATCGTCAGTAATCGTACGCGTATATTGTTTCAAAACATATCAACCATTAATTATCTCGTGTAACTTTGCACAAAATGTCTTGTCAAGTAAATACGACATTAACAGCTTGTATTTTTTCGCAAATAGCAAGGCTAGGTAAGTGGTAAAATAGAAAATCAACAGTTTTACTCAAGCAGCATTTTCATGAATACTATACGCATTTGGTATTCTTTGCTGATTGGCCATATTGTTATTAAAAATATATAGATTTGAAACGTTTCAAACATAAATTGCACTCCTTTTACGGCGCTAACGAGTAATATACTATATTACAAATAAAATGATTATTCCACTTCTCTGTTTAGAATAAAAAATTTCATACATGCAATTCGAGAATCAATGATCGATAACTATCGATATACATCGATAAATGCATTTTGGTTTGAAAGCTATTTAGAGACCGCCAAGTTCAGCAGGTCATGTTGAATACACGTGAAGAATTTGCGGTTGGATCTGCAGTATCCGTGAAAAGAATGTTATTTTCCACATTTTTATTTATAGTTTGTATGATATCGGGTGTTTCAGTGCATAGATTAAATGTGCCCAGAGTTCTGTTACCGGTATTTAATGATTTCGCTGTGAATTTTACTCTCGAAGTTACTGACGGTGCTTGTTATCAATGGTAATCACAATTTTTATTTTCTTACGTTTAATATCATTTTACTATTGACTTAGTTAAGATTCGTATTCTTTTGAGAATAATTTTATTGCAACTTTAATTATCAATCTAATTGTAAGAAAAATGGGTCTTTCTTTCACATTATAACCCCTTCATGATATGTACATATATGTGTATCGTTTAAAATTAGAAATAATTATTCAATCATAGGTCAACATCGCGTTTAGATATTATTCAACTAATTCCCATAAACGAAAATGTAGAAAGAACATGTTCCTCTGCCATATTAATTCAAACAATAACACGAGAATCTACTAGAAGTACTGCAATAGTGTTGGCAGAAGATGTTAATACCGGACAATTTCTAAGATGCGATGTTATTGTTGATGCAATATTTTCATTAAATCTTGTAACTACTACAAGGGAATTATACATAGAGGAAGCTCCAGAAGCATTTGAAGTACGCGCATACGATGAACAAGGTAAACATTTATTTTACAAAGTCTTGTATTATTATATTTCAAGTTATAGCTGATATAAGTTAATGATTTATTATGTTAAGAACAGTTTATTTAAGTTTTATAAAGTGTTTATAACATTTGAATATAATATGCTTCAGGAAATGAATTTACTACTCTTGCCGGAGTAGAATTTTTGTGGAGTATAGATAATGCTGATAAATATATATCTGATAGTAAAACGCCAAACGACATTTTAAGGTTTATGACTTATCAGGAATCACAATATGAAACTCCGCAAACAGTTGCTGCATTAGATGCACTTGGTAAGAAGGGTCACATTGTGTTATTGGAGGGCACAAAGACTGGCACAGCAAAGGTATCGTTGCATTATATATATAAATGCACATATTGCACCTTTTAAATGAAATAATTTTATTAACAATGCAAACATATTTTATTTTATTCCAGGTTTCTGTAAAATTACCTTATCCAGAATATAAACATGTTCCACCAATAGAAGTAGAATTAATTGTAATAGCTAATTTAATTATCATTCCATCGGATATAACAGTTATGGCATACGATAGTTTTAAATACAAAATAATGCAAGTGAGTATAATAATTATGTTGTACGTTATAATGTTTAAATGCTGTTTAAACTTTACTAAGCGTTAATATATTTATAGGCTCGCCAAGGTCGTTTAGAAGAAATTAATTTACCATCTAGCCAGTACTATTTAGAAGCGGAAAATCCAGATATATTAGAAATTGACAATGATCACGATTTTGCTTATACCAAATCCTTGGGACGTACCAAAGTATTTTTACACGACAAAAATGTTCGCGATGAATATCCCGTTATTTTACCATCTGCTACAGTTAATGTAAATGATGTAGCTTACATAAATCTTGCTGTATTGCCTAACAGAAATTGGGGTTTGATACTTGGCTACACTCACGAAATTGTAGTCGAATTATACGATAGCAAAGATCACAAATTTCATATTGGAGAAGGTGTTGAAGTATCTGTGAAGATAGACGAGCACTACTTTGAGCCAAAATTAATAACACAAAATGGTACTTATATCGTTGGCGTGCCTACTACATGTGGAACAATGACTATTGAAGCTACTCTTCATAGTATTATTGATAAGCGTGGTAAAAAATTTTCCCTTGCTTCACGTCCTTCTACGAGAGCCGAACTTTTAATTCATACTCCAGTTACTATACAACCTAAAGTATTGGCTGTTCCATGGGATTTTAAAGCTAAATCAAGGTTACTCTTTGCTATATATTAATTTTTTTCATTACTCGTAATTACGAAATGTTGCTTAAATGTCGTTTTATTATTTTTAGGTACGATATAGTGTTAAAAGCAAATGGAGGGGACGGATCATACGTGTGGTCAAGTAAACACCCATCCATAGCAACGGCTTCTCAAAACGGTGGAATACGAATTTTAGCAGCAGGTGCAACGGAAATAAGTGTTGCGATGACAAGAAACCAGCACAATAAAGAAACTGCAAAGGTGTACGTATTACCGCCATCAAAATTGAAGGTGATTGAATATAGTATGGAAGCGGCTATAGGGGAACCAATTTATCTCCATATTGCATTATACGGAAAATTAATTAATGGAACAGACTACAAAGAAATTCCATTTAACGACTGCAGAGATATTAGTTTTGAAACATACATTCCAGATGGTAATTTTATGCAAAATGATAGCAATGTTATAGAACCTGTAGGAATCGCGTGTGCTGTTATAGCTGTCACTAGTGTAGATGTTGGAACATCGGAAGTAACAGTAGCATATAATGCCAATGGTCAATATTTAACGGATAATATTACCGTCTCGGCCTATGAACCATTAATAGCTGTACACCCAAGCAGCAAAGAAAGTTTGTTGGCAGTTGGTTCTTCAAGGAAAATAGTCTTCAAAGGTGGACCGCATCCATGGTCTAGCAAGCCCCAAAGTTATTCACGAAATATTCAGGTATCTGAAAAGAAAATAGCTGAGGTAGTAGCGAATGGAGATTCACCAACTGGATTGTACGATATATCCGTGTTTGAAGTGATGTGCAAAGCTCTCGGGGAAGTAGATGTAACATACACAATTTCAAATATTCCTTTACTACCAAATTGTAAGAACACGTATGCGTCCAAAACGGTGAAAATTTTCTGTGGCAAGCCTAAACATATTTATCTGCAGCCTGAATTTAAGGACAGTAAGAATTGTCCTATCAGTATTAATTCAGAGAGAATAATGGCGCATAGTGACAAAAATTTAAAACTTATTACAATAGTAAAAGACGAAGATGGTAGAACTTTTGATAATATTACAAGTTTACACATTGAATGGAATTTAAAACCCTCTACGATAGGTATTGTAGAAATGCCTTCTGGTTCTATGGAGGAAACAATTATAGATATGAACATAATTTTACCAAAGAATTACTATCAAAATATCATTTTTAAAAAGCACTCTGGGGCCCTCTCATTAACAGCTACGGTTACCGGTTATCAAAAATATATATTGAGTAAATTAAAGATAATACCTGAGTGGCCACCTTTTGCCATTGAAACTGAAAGAAAAATCTATGAAACTCCTCTTATAGAAACATCTGTAGAAATAGTTTTAGTCAATGATACTAGCATCAGCCCTAGCAGATTAATGGTATTAAATGACCCTACTGCAAAATATTACTTACAAGTAAGTCAAGGCTCTGGTTATTATGAATTTGTGTTGAGTGCAGATGACATAGCGGATGTTCGATATATAGAGACAACAAAAGCAATCAGTCTTACTCCAAAAAAATCTGGAGTACTTCACTTATCTTTGGTGGATCTTTGTTTACCTTCGAAACCAGCTGAAGCTGTAATCGAAATACAGCAACTTGCAGTAATAGAAATAGAAACAGTGAATAAGATCGAAAAGGGCAAATGCATAATAGCTGCATTGAAACTTTATGACACAAATGGTCATATCATAAAATTACCATCATTAAATGCTTTGGAATTTAAAGCAGAAATCGATAATGAATCTATAGAAGTCAAACAATTACCTGCTAGCGAACATGGCAATCCTCCTTATAATCAGTTATTGTATATGATATATGGCATGGCAGAAGGAGAATCGCAATTAACATTTGTGAGCAAAGGAGGTGATAACGAGGTACAGAGTGAATCAGCCACTATTCAAGTCTTCCTTCCGTTAAGAGTCCTTCCAAAAAATTTGACGATACTTGTGGGCACCGTGTATCAAGTGCAAACAACCGGAGGACCATCGAACGCGGAAATTGAATTTTCTACGAAAAATAATATTTTAAATGTTGACAATAATGGTGTATTTGAGGGAAAGTCTGTTGGGCAAACAAAAATTATTGTTAGAGCCGTCGGGCTTAATGCTAGAGGCAACAAAGTTATTTATTCCGAGGATTATGCTGATATACATGTATTGTATCTTGAAGGTGTTAAAATTGTAGTACCGACAAGTAGAGTAAAAATAGGTGCCACATTTCCACTTTGGGCATTTGGCATTCCAGAACATTTAACTCCTCTTATCATAGGATCTATGCAGGTACCATTAATTTTCATGTGGTCATCCAGTGATTCCAATTTAGTAACATTGCATAACATGTATGAAGGTACTGGTATTAACATCAGATACCAAAATGAGGTGTCTTTGAGAGCTAAAGCAGTTGGTCCGGGATTGGCAACGATTTACTTGAATGTAACAATGCCATCTAATATGTTAGTTGGGTTCAAAAGTGACGTAACGTACACCACATTTGTAAAAGTGGAAATTTTCGAAGAATTGCGTTTGACAAATTTGGGATTACCCTTTAACGTGCCAGTAATACTAATGTCTCCAAATTCTGTTCTGAAATTACAAACCAATCGTGATAAGCATGGCTCAACTACTTACAAAGTATTGTCGACCATGCACGGCAATGATTCAGAGGATTCTCATGCTTTAACGCATGCTTCCAAAACTGTTACTATTGATAAGAACGGGATCATAAAAGCCGGCGAGAATTTGGGAAAAATAGTTATTTCAATTACGAACACAGAAGCATATAATTTGAAGCAATCAATAACTGTTATTGTTGAAGTAAGATTTAATTGTAGTATTTAACTACGAATTTAATGGAAAAGCTTTTAGATTTTTATTTAAATTATCTCATTTATAGGTCAAACCCATTCATTACACGATGCTATCTCTAAAATCAATTTTAAGGATTCGAAATGGGGAAGAATTGAATATGTTACCCAAGGGTATGGAGTTGGATTATATTCTTGATTACTACGATAACGTAGGTACAAAGTTTCATGCTGCTGAAGTTGATGCTAAAACTATATTAAATCGTGCTGATCTAGCTTCGTTCGTTAAAAGTTCTCAAAATGTAGTCACTGCGAAATTTATTGAAAATGGAGACCTTGTTGTAAAGGCATACAATGAAAGATATCCTAATGCAATGTTTGATTATGTACACATGATGATTGGTGACATAGTTTTCCCTACAAAGGTATTTCCTTCATCATAATTACTTTTACGAATAATTTTATTTTATGCATTATACATTATATCACTTACTTATACATCTCGTTTTATAGACAACTCTGACAGTGGGTGATATAGTATGTTTCTCGATGCCACTTCTATCTCCTGATGGTGATCCAGGTTACTGGCAATCTTCAGCACCCGAAATTTTAACTGTAGATCCTATTACCGGGATAGGACGTGCAAAAAATGTCGGTTATGCAGTAGTAAAACATAGTCTTGCAACACATATGCAAGGAGAAATAGAAGTTAATATTCAACCTATTGCAAAGGTATGGGATACTGTATTCAGTTAATTGTGTAATCATTAAATCTATATATTTTTAAATTATGTATGACTTTTTTTTGTAAACGCAGGTATCAATTGTCCCATTAAGGGGCCGAAATATTACAGGAACTGAAGCATTTAGCGTTCCTCTTGTACTTAAGAGCAAGGATGAACAAGTTAAGGAAAACAATGTCTTGTCCAGAGGCTTAGGTGGATGTAGAACGTTTACTTCATTTACTTTAAATTCATTTCCCTACACGTGTAATATACAATTTGTCTCGTCCACTTCGTCTATTGGGGTGAAAGACTTGTTCCTTGTTAAACCACGATTTGATATTACAACTGGTTCGTATTATTTCAGTCTTACATTATACAAATATTCGGCGTTATCTAAATATTTTCAACTGTTTGACATAGGTTTTTATTACTGTGATGTAATACCAATGGGTTCTCCGAATATAATTTCTAGTACATTTGAAAGTCGCATTCAAATAAATGCGCAGTGTAAAGATATCGAAGCTGTACCTTTAGAAGTAACATATCTACCTCCTGTTTTTGTTGATGTAAAGGAGATCGTTTTTATTAATGCCCATTCTCAGACCATACCGACCGCGACGCTCGAAATATATGGCCTGCAATCTGTATTAGATCATCTTACTGTAGGTGACATTCTTTTTCTTTAATTCGCAACAGAGTTGAATGTATATAATCATGTACATTATTTTTAGATCGATGTACCGGATGGAATGACTGTAAGTGCTAGACAATACATTTCAAAATCTACAATGCAATACAAACTCCGTTTGATGCACAATCAAGAAGAAATTCAAGGTCAAAAAGTTATCATCGCAAATGATATTACGAAGCAAAATATATCTGTACGTGAATGCAAAACTTCGGTAACAAATTTTGTAATTTACAGTAACTGACAATCTATATGTTTTGTTGCAGCTTTTCGTACGTATAACGAAGTATGAAAACTTCATACCATTATCTGGAATTCATTGGGTAGATTATATGTATTTTCATCGTTATACATTTGGTACATTCGCCGTTGTCGTAATTACTTTCTTCTATAGTGAGTATTTAAATTTCAGATTATTTTATATATTTTATTTTTCCTTTATCGTGAAAATATATCTTATATATATCTAAAATTTATGTTAACACTTCATCTATCTTATTTTACAGTATGGAAAAACAAAATTGCAAATATTGATTTAAATATAAAGAATAAAACAGTTTTCGGTACGTATTTTATTGTGCTACCGTAAGTTTTTTTCTTCGCGGTAAGTTATTGCATAATTGAAGTTTCTTTCTTTCAGCCGACAAATGTCCACCGCAACTAAAAAAGACTAGTACACCGTGTTCAACTACATTAAATAGTACAAACATGTCTATTCCACGGAGTCCAGTTACACCAACACGACCATTTTCCAGTTCCGATACTGTTTACGGTGATATTCGTCATCTTTATTTGTCGACTAAGAGAAATAGGTCAATGAATACCTAATGTGTAGCAAAAGAGAGAATAATTTCATTGAAAAAATACTGTGTGCTTATAATGGAGCTAAAACATAAAAACTGCATTTATTAGAAAACGTATTCAATTGTCAAACTTGTGCCTTATTGCCGTAAATTCATTTTTATCAGAAGATTAATTGTAATTGGAAATAAGGATTTTTTATGTTATTTTTATAGTAATTACACTACTACATTAACATTAGGTAGTAAATATAAGATAATGTACATTCTGTAATATAAAATTTAAGTTATATAATTTTATACACAGCAAAACTAATACAGTAATTTGATGCAGTTTTACTTCAAGGAATATCTTAGTTACGTTCGAAGTGCAGATTTAAGGTATATGGTTCCTAGTCGTATAATTTGTAATTTATATAATTACAAAGCATGTTATACATTTATTCAGTTACTTGGCATATGTGATCTCGAGTGACAATGCAACGGTAGTAATAGTCTGTCATTTTTACTCACTTGCATCCACCATTTAAAACAGTTTTGCAATATACTGTAGCCCCTTACACACGATTCATACTTATCACATTATTGTATCATTTTTATATTTATATGTAATTCTCCTTACTTAATGTTTAAGTGATTTTTCATATCTCTTTTGCTACAAAAAATTTAATATTATAAACGTTGTATAATTTCCGTTTTTACATGAAGATAGAAGTATGTAATGTGAACATGTATTATATAACAGCAAAACAAAACAAACAAATGAAAAGGTTTCTATGATTTTAATCTTACTCAGTATACCTATCGTTTAAGTATGTTAAGCAGAAAAAGAGAAATAACGAATATAAGTTATTTACAAACAATATTTATTATAAAATTAGATATATAAGGATGGTAGAGCAGTCAATATTTCTCACAACTGTATGGAAAAAAATCTCTTGCGAATAACTTAGAATGAAGGCATGATTAATGTTTCTTCGTAGTTTTAAGTAATTTTTCGTATTTGCTTTTACTAGAATACCATAATGCAAAGGGGATAGCCAATGAAGGTAGTGTCATCACAGCAAATGCAGCCCAATCGATCTTAAATAAAAAAAAAATATATTGTATTACCGTTCTTACAGTACTTACATTTAAATAACATTTCACAAAAAGCTACAGTTACTTACAACATGTGAAGAGAATTGTTTATCATAATCTCTAAATGATACAATCACTGCTTCACCAGGTTCACTACTTGCCGCAAATTGTAAGCTAGGAGCATCTTCCTTATGTCTATACAAAACCTCTGCCGATGTGAAGTTGAAATATCCATATTTTCGTGGTCTCACAACAACTGTATGGCTAACATTTGTATAAGGTGGAACACGATCTATCCTTGCATTTAATTCTCCACTCACGTGAGTGAAATGATCAGGATGGAAAGAGTTATCTGTAATTTCTACTTCTAATGCAGCTGCATTACCAACATTATAAACTGTATACTGTAAATAATAGATATTTAGGTAAGTTGTATCATATGAATGGATAACATTGTATAGTTTAGTACTTATTTTGAAACTTACTTTAATTACAATATCCATATTTTCCACAAGATATTTGTTAAGAAGTTGTTTGGATATTAGTAATCTTGCTGCTTCTACTTCTTCCTCTGCATATGTTGCAAGGGTAAATGCAGCAAAAGCTACGAATATTATGTGCCACTTCATGCTAGAATAATAAAATACAAGAATATATTATTGACAAAGGGATTGCATTATTTATAAACACGTTAATTAGATATCGTATTCAACTTATGTCAGTACACACGAAAGTCAAATACTATATTCGTAATAGTATTCAATTATAAGAATAAGTAAGCTATAATATTAAAATTACTTATTCGTATAAAGCTTGTTAATAAAAGTGATATAACAGTTGAACGTGTATAAGGTTTATTCATAAAAAGCCCCTAATCTGTGTAATTCAAAAAGATGAAATTTTCTACCTATTCAATACAGAAATAATTTCAATTGAAAGTGACACTATTTGTAAAATTACTTTATATTCTATGAAAAAAGGACGGTTTTGCGACGCACATTTTATTTATTTTTACACCAACAATTATACACGGCACTTACCTTTCTGTACCGTGGAAGTCGTGTCACTCACAGCGAAACAATTACTACACACGAAGAGCTGGAAGATGCATTTGAGAGGAGTGCCAACAGCACACACTTTGATGCCACGTTTCGTCGAAGGAAAACACAGTTGCGCTAGCAATTAACTTCCGGTAACGGGAGTTTAATAAAATGGCGGCGAAAACAAACTAATGTTTCGGTGACAGGTCCAAACAGAAATTTCATTGACACAGTAGAAAGTATTTATTCGATATAGAAACAATACTATCCTCTATATATTAATTAGAATAAATAAATTAATATTATATATTTGTAATCGTATAGCAAATATGTGTGTCGTAAAGAAGCAAAGTACATTCTTTCGCTAGTTACTGGATATACTGTACTCAACGTTTCATACACTATTCGTTTATACGGGCATTTTATAATCAAATTTATTGTAACTACAATATTTGAAAGAATGGCCGCGAAAATATATCAACCGGACCAAGAATTGGAGACGAAAGTTAAAAAAGGTTAGAATAGTTCGTCCTTTTATAGCGAACCATTTCCTTTTTTACAGATATTTAGATATAACTTTTTGTCCTTTTTTGTTTAGCAACTGAGCGTATATCCGAAAACATGCACATAGTTGCAAACGAACCGTCGCTTGCATTTTATAGACTTCAAGAGCATGTAAGGAAAGCATTACCGCCCATGGTAGAGAAACGGGTTGAGGTGCTTGCCCTTCAACAGCAACTTCTAGGCAGGTGCTACGATGTAGAATATGCTGTGAGTGCTATTAAAACCATGCATAGCGCCAGGAAAAGTTTCGAAAGTACTTTAGAGTTCATCAAGAATGCAATATTTTTTAAACAACAACTCAAGTACGAAGAACAACGTAGACACAAAAAGGATGGGAACAGAGATTCTGTATACAAAAGATTGTCCGCTCATATTCCTACCTTGCCAGATGAAATATCTGATGTTGTAAGAGAAACAGCTAACAGAGTAGAGTCTATGATGAATCACGCTAGGTACTCTACAGAGGTACAAAAATCAAGTTAAACTTGACATAATATGTGGTATGTGTTAAATTTGCGATATTGTTATAGAATACATATATAAGTGTCATGGACAGCATTAAGTTACTAATAATTTATCCATAACTGAACGTTACTTGGGAATTGTTTAGAAAAGAGAATGATACAAAATATTGAATAAATCTATTATTCTTATATCTTGAGTAGAAGAATGTATTTTTAATAATTCCATAGATATACAATATCCAATATACAGGGTGGCCCATAAGTCTCGCCGTATTTTTAAATTTTGCGTACCTGAGGTGATTCTGAACAACTTTTTCCTTGACCAAAATATTCTACGAAACTTCGTTTTTGAGTTATTAACGAAAAACACTGGCCAATGCGAGCGCCCGTATAGCGCGCGCTCAGTTACAACTGCGCGCCGTCGTGATCGGGTGCATCCAGGGGCAACGTACGGCAAATATTACATCGTCTTAAATTAAGAATAATGTGCAATTATTCGTTATTCATGAATAACAATTAAGTTAACAAGTCGTTTAATAACTGTTCCATACTTTTATTCCTTTTCCGAAACGTTAAAGTGTTTTATTACTTACGAAAAAAATGTTTGGATAATTAATGTTGGAAAAAGATAGTTAAATAAACTTACCCTTTCGTTCGCGAAGTAATCTGCTTCTACGGAAGTGGGTCCTTGGCAGTTCGTCATTGCACCGATCCTGACCTATCTTAACAATTTTATGCCACGAAACGCACGTCTCGGCGATCGATACCGATCTGATTCGCACTTGTTTCCACACGTACACGACACGCACATTAACGATTAGTAGTAACGATTGTAGTCGTTTTGGAAACAAGTGCGAATCAGATCGGTATCGATCGCCGAGACGCGCGTTTCGTGGCATAAAATTGTTAAGATAGGTCAGGATCGGTGCAACGACCAACTGCCAGGGACTAACTTTCGTCGAAGCAGGTTACTTCGTGAACGAAAGGATGAGTTTATTTAACTATCTTTTTCTTACATTAATTATCTAAAGGTTTTTTTCATAAGTAATAAAATACCTTATACGTTTCGGATAAGGAATAAAAGTATGGAACAGTTATTAAACGACTTGACAATTAAACTGTTATTCATGAATAATGAATAATTACACATTATTCTTAATTTAAGATGATGTAATATTTGCCGTACGTTGCCCCTCGATGCACCCGATGACAACCGGGCGCGGTGGTGCCTGGCCGCGCGCTATACGGGCGCTCGCATTGGCCAGTGTTTTTCGTTAATAACTCAAAAACGAAGCTTCGTAGAATATTTTGGTCAAGGAAAAAGTTGTTCAGAATCACCTCAGGTACGCAAAATTTAAAAATACGGCGAGACTTATGGGCCACCCTGTATATATATATATATATATATATATATATATTTAGTATAAAACATTTAATAGGGGAAAATATTCGATATATATATATTAAATGTTTTATACTAAAATCCACTTAATATTTGTTAGAATTGTGAAAATAAATAAAAAATGAAATACCGGTTAAGTTGTAAATGAGGTTGTATAGATGTCGTTAGTATTCGCGTAAAGAAGTCATTGTCGGAAGGATCGGTGTACAAGATGTTAATTAAAGCATAAGTTAGTGATAAAAAAAGTGAGATATGAATGAAAATCATACAAATTTTTTAATAATCATGGCTAGTTGAAACATGTTTTATGTTGGAACAAGATTTGTGGTATGTTCATTTTTCGATATTCTACTTCTTTCTAGGCTATGTTTATTTGGTTTATAGACCATTCTATTAAATTTTCAGACAACATTTTTGTTTATTGATTTTTCTCATCATATAAAAATAATTTGTTTCTCATAAATTTACTTTCATGTCTTTGTAACAACATGACAGATGGATTTTCGGATTAAAATATAGAAATTTGAAATAATGTAGGACGTTAATGTTGTATCGTATATTGCCAATTACAATTTGTATTTATATTTTATTTTTTACTCCTTTGATTAACATCTATTTATAAAGTATAACTTATATCGCCTGTTATATATTAAAAGTTATTTTTGCAAATATGTTCATGATGCGTAAATCTTTTTATAAGTCATTAATATTCAGTTAATTTCTTAAATTACGTTTTGTGCAATCATATATAATCGGTGGATGTATGAATTCTATTTAATTGTTACGGTACCGAATTTTTATTCAATCGATACGGAATTTCCCGGCAAATTTTATGGACGCGATAAATGAATATGCTGTACGCGTTTCTGAAGAGAAACTGCGCAAATACTTCGCGATAATAAGGTGCGGCGACTTGTACAGACTTCAAATTATATTTACTGAAAAAGTCATAGTTTAAGGATAAACTCGAGAATGGACAGATTATAATTTGTATCAGATGATTCGGATTACTGTGGCCATCGCATACTATCATTTTTTATGCGTTATGCGTTAAATAAGGAAACAAAAAATGAAACTCTATCGAGGTACTTCATATTTTTAAACTAAATTACTTTTGGCAATTTTTTGTTTTTCGAATCGTGGTAAACTCTACAATATGTTTCTATATGACTCTACAGTTGACTGATGGTTTTATTTTCCATCGAACTTTGCTTTCTTTTTTACGCCAAAAGTAAGCCTCTTATTCTCTCTTTTAGCACGTTTTTACTGACTCCTCTCAGATTAATGAATGTCAATAAAAATGTGCGCTTTCTTTAAAAACTTAATTCACTTCATTTTAAAATTAAGTATGATTAATTTAATTCTACAATTTTAACAGAAATTCATTAATCTTTGTCTTTCGAATTCTGAAATGCGTAAAATTGTCGCGCCCCGAAACCTAGTGTTAAAGAAACAACACGTGGAAAAAATAATCGTCGGTATATTTTTGGCGATGTGCAATTAAATTTGTTCATTCTGAATAGAATTGCTCGTTCGTGATTATAATCACGTAATACGGTCCGAAAAATCCACATGATATGACGAGGACAACGACATTCCCAAAACGGACCTGACAATATCTGTTGTATTTAAATTAGTTCCTGGATATGTGGATCCTGTTTAAAATCACTTGCAAAGCAAATTCCAACAAAAGTGCTATTCACTTCGTATATAAATTGGTAGTACACAAATTCTAAGTACATATCTGTATGTCCGAATAATGTAAACCTTTCAAGCTGTGCGGCAAGTTTACTTTCCCTCAATATTCGTGACGTGCACAAATGCAATATTCCGCAGAATCGAAGCGTGTTCTCGTTGTGCTTAATTTAGGGTTGGCATTGAAATCTCGATATAGTTCCATTACAAGTTTTATTTAAATTTTCACGTAACGCAAATATACGTGGGCGTTTTCCAGACATTCTGCGTCCGATACTTGCAAATTTCGTGATTCACTGTTTGTTCAAGTGAATATACCACATTTCTACTTATTCTGGATATATATCCACTAAATTAGAACGGGTCTTGCATTCATCGTAAAAATAAATTGCTATAAATGTTTAAGTATTGCATTATTTGCTAATGGTGTTTAATTGTTCTTGACTGTTTGTAACTCCCTCCGATAAAACATTCAGCACTTGATTGAACCCCGTGGAACACTAAAAATGAGTTCTCGCTCTAGTCGGCTGTCTCATTCTAGGTGCAGGAGATTTTACATGTCTTTTGTAATGTTTACGCAAACTGTTTGCGCAATTCTTATACAACTCTAAGATGGTAATGAACCATCATTGCATCTAGATAGGATCATCTCAAGCGTCGTCGAATATTCGGTGGTCCATTCACAAAAATGTTGTAATAATTGAGAAACACGTGGTTCAACCCAGTCTCGTCCCACGGGTGCAAAAAAATATACATATGTATACATGCATAATGACAGAAATGAACGGTGTTTATACACGATTCCCACGATGACACGTGCAACTAAGTAAATGAACATAAATTGCATGCGCTCTATCGGCTTTGGCAATTGCTATGTATATTATTCACTGATTTATTGCGAAGAAAGCCTTTTTTTTATTATTAAAAAATGCATATTTTTCGAATAAGGGAGCCACGTGTCCGCGATAGGCCGAATGAAAGGGGATCGAAAATTGCCGAGCGCAGTCGAAACGACCCGATCGTATTCTGAAGGGTCGATTGGGCCGCTCGAGCGTGAGCGCAGTTTCGTTAGCCGGCGACCGCCGCACTGTTAGTGGTGTGTTACTTATTTGTACTTTCTTCTTCTGAATTGGACGTATCGACACAACATTTTGCATGTGATTCTGCATCGCGACAGTTCGCCTGTTCGCAAAAAGAAACCGTGTTGAAAACGAGCTGTTATACGTATTTCTTTATCTTTTGGTTTGTTAAAAATAAAACCACATGGTTACAGGCTGTAGGTGCACGAAATTAAGACAGTCATGTAAATAGAGAGTTCTGTCTTTACCGTATCGTTGTTTTGCACGTTGCACCGGCGGATGTTAAATAGAAATCGGGAAAAGCGAACACGCGTTATACATGCGATACGAGACCACGTGCGCAATACGTCAAGAGTTTCAACGAGTTACTTGCGTGCACCTTAATAAGGTACGGTCATCTGTTTAGTTAATACTAATTTATCTATGGCACTATTAGTCGAGTTAATGACACAGTGCCTTGTGTTAAGCCATATTCTTTAGACTAGTCCACCGCAACGGGTCGATTAAGTCATATTTATGTGAATATTATTTTACTTAAAGTGCATGGCAATAGCTGAAAAAAACTGTCAACTGCTGAATAGATAACGTATAGAATTGTTTAAATCGTACATATATCAGGGCTGGTTGAGAGTCTCTTTTTACTTTCAACAGTACGGTACCTTATTACTTAGATGGTAACGTATACGTGAATGTATGAGAATGAGATAATAATTATTCTATCTGTAGAAATTTTTACATAAGATTACGAGCAGTTGACTGATAAAACGTTATCGAAACAAATGACAGGTCCGAGTTGCGTAATTTGTTCCTCTATTTTAATTAATGCAATCAGTAAAATCACTTGAAATTCCTGTAATATCAATTGTACGTGGCTGCCGATGTTAGTAGTACGAGAATTTTTTTCCTCCATTAAAGATGCAGCACGTGTATTGATAAAAAATATCCTTTGTTTAGCGGGAGGAACATAGGGGAAATAAATTACATTTCACATGGTATCAACGGCAGACTTTTGTAGCCGGATAAAACTTTGCCTGGATATACAGCTATATATGTATATTATGTCGAACGAGGTGCATGTCTATAAGAAATTTCGTGAATATCGTCCTAATTTCGAGTTCGTGAGGTAAATTTTGTTACGAAAAGTAGAGACAGTAATACGTGAAAACGAGGTTGCATGTGATTAAAAGCTTTTTAGAGAAGATGTTGGTATAGTGATGTATTTTCATATTCGTTTTATTATGCTTGGCTATACTTTCTACCTATTTCACGAAGAAATAACGCTTCCCATGGCTTTCACCCTCTTTCTTATTTTCACTTTTTTTTAGTTTTTCCGTGCGGCATTGCCGAAGAGGAAAAATGTAAATTAGATAATTCGGCCCTTCTCGGTTCAGTTGCTTAACATTTTTCAACATCCGAAAAAGTGTGGTTTTATAATCTCATCATTGGCATTATCATAATGACAAACGGTTAACAATTTCCAAAAGGCAAGGTGTACGTTACATTAATTGTAAGATAAAATATCCCAGCGGAATTTCAAGTGTTAACTGAAGTCTAACATATCTATTAAATGTTCCTTTGATCACTATTAACTAGTTGGAAAGAAGAATTGTATAATGGAATATTGGTAATTAGGTTATTCTAATTAGTGCGGGCAAAAATGGAGATTGCAGTTGTAAACCTGTCGCGGGATAATTGCTCATGCCTATACGGATTTTAGTCATTTTACACCCGGTCGAACGAATTCTTTGTGCATTGGATACTCTCACTTTACCGAGATCCGGGAAATCAGGAGGGGGTTTATTTTTGCAATAAATACCAACTAAAATAGGACATAACGGCTACACTTTATTTTCGATCTTGATCAGATTTTAAGAACAAGTTATCAGACAATTCCGATACACGATCTTCGCCTGATCTGATGTATTTTGGAGTACACGATGAGTGCAAAATTTTTGCGGCTAAATTCGTATCAGTCTAGTCAACGACTACGCTAAAATATGTATCGGAGTCGTAATATACTTTCTGGACACATGTCACGTTGACAAGGCATCAATATTTACGGTCAAGATACATATTTCACGTTGCAACTGATTCAATGTTAATTAATATTCAAATATTAATTTAGTTTAACAAGGAATTCGCTACTTAAATTAACTTTAATTACATATGTCGCCCAAGCAAGATTTGCATAAATGTTTAATTTGGTCACCAAGACGGTAATCAAGCGTTTTCTAATTATCATATGAAATAGTCAAATATTTAAGAGCGTAATGTCGTCATCTCAATTCCCTCGATATATTTATCGGATGCAGGAAATCGCGAGATTTCACAGCATTTCCTGAAACGTTTGACGCGACTTTATTTGAATGACAATATACCGTCAAAATAATGGAGTGAGTGCTTTGAGTACCGGTTCAATTTATTGTAAGAAGAGGTCAGTGGTCAGTCGTGTATAGAAATGTTCTCATGTAGACTTGGAAAGTTACCGACCTTGACAGGCATTTCATTCTACCTTACGACTGTCGGTGAAATAGTGGTTTTTTCTTTGTCCATTTTTTTTCTGAGTCTGCACGTACAATTATAAGTGCCCTGACGCTAATCGAGAACATAGGAGGAACATTTCTCTCGTTCGAGAACTTTATCCATGAACACTTTTAGTACTTGAATTCCAAGTTATGTACATTCCAGAATTCAGGTTCAAGCACACGCCATAACGCCATAAATATCTATTTATAGCGATAGAGTATAAAGTATTGTCCATCAGCATCTCCCTTGCCTTCACCTTTGTTCGATGTTACCTAAGTTTCTCCTCAGGGTACATCGCCCGGCGTAAACCGGTAAAAGAGGAATTTCTTTGAAAGAAATCGAATTCTGTAAGGCACATGTGCCAGCCAATGTTACATAATTGGAATTATTATAACTATGTGGAGCATTATTGACACGCGACCGAAACGACGTGGTGCAACAACCGGTCCTTCATTCACTTTCCCCAAAACTATTCCTCTCCTTCGTATTTTGTCGCTGTCGCGCGTCACCTGGTATCCTCTTCATACGTTTCGATAAATTAGAGGTACCAGGTACATACCAAGTTTTCCATATTGCTTTCACCGTATATCACGTTCAGATATGGCTTTCGAGGAATTCAGGACGATCGCTATTGTTTTCCTTTTTATACATATAGTAAACTGTTTCGATTCTACACACATATATGTCGTTCTTGATAAAGAGAACCACAAATGTTATCCCAAAAAATCGAAATATTCTGCGGATGGTCCTTCACGTATTAGTATTATGACAAAATTTTCGTCGCTTAAGCAAAATATGTACATACGGCGCTTAAGCAATGTATTCTTATTTCAGGTTGTAAGTAGTTATCGCAAACGAGAAACATGCTGACACACCTGTTCGAAATTCACGGCCGGTTTTGTGCTGGTCATCCCCTAGAAGTGATAGTGACGACCTTCACATTGACAGCATGTATCCTGAACATGGAAACCGGAAACGGGCAGGCACGGGATGGTAACCTTCCAGTGTCCTCGCATTGTCGACCTGGACTGTGTAATTCAGAGGTAAGTAGATGAGAAGATTCGTATGGCTTTTGTTTGTAGCATTGCGTCTCGATCTTAAAGCCAGAGATGTCTCAATCCATTATCATGTATAAGTAATGTATGATTATTTGTCAGGACCTAAATGCTGCCGATATTATAGTCATGACTATAATACGATGTCTAGCAATATTGTTTACCTATCATCAATTTCGCAGTCTACAAAGGTTGGGTTCAAAATATATTTTAGGTAAGGGAACACGTTGCCCTACAGTATCGTACAGGTGTCAGGTGGTAAGCGCAAGCCTTACGCGTTTTAATATGAATAAGAGAGAAAAACTAATTTTCGGGCGATCAAAAATGTGAGACACCTTCTTGAAGAACAGTCTGTATACCAGATGACTATGTATTGTCCGATTATTCATAAAACCGGATCTTTTCACGGTACGCGTGAAAGCTTTCAGTGTTAGTGAAAGTTTTATGGAAAGCGATATCGTTTTATTTTGTACGACATGCGATGACAATTAATTATCGAATTTTTGCATAAGGTCTGATCGTAAAAAAGATTGCGCTGTATCGATGTTTGATAGAGAAATGCCAGTGGTATTAATATAATGGTATTAACAATGCTTATATGTAATATTTCGTTAGGTATCGCAGGCCTATTTACGGTGTTTTCCAGTGTCGTGTTCACATCCAGTGTAGTGAATTTCGGGCGCAGTGATATTTCCGATCTGAAGTAAGTTTTCATTCTAAATGTTCACTTTTAGTGTCACGGTACATGTAATATAATTTCTGTTGCATAAAATTATCATTTTACAGGGATGCACTATTCTTCTTCCTGCTTATTATCGATCTTTCAAAGGCCGCTATATTAGCACAGTTGGCTCTGAGCTCTAGAAGTCAAGAGGAAGTGCGTGCAAATATCGCTCGTGGTATGTCGCTGTTGGGGCCAACTATGACATTAGACACTTTAGTGGAAACACTACTTATTAGCATAGGATCTTTGTCCGGTGTTAGAAGATTAGAGATTTTATGCAGCTTCGCTTGTCTCGGAGTTGTCGTGAATTATATTGTTTTCATGACATTTTACCCTGCGTGCTTATCACTTATCCTCGAGGTAATTTTTAATTTGCCCCCTAGTAGTTAATTGTGTTGTACATACATATGAATCTTTTTAAACACAATTGCATTGTTTCGTAGCTTTCTCGGGGAACAAATACAATGAAACCGTTGACCGCTGATAAGATCTTCATGATGCATCCATTAAACGAGGAAGACCAGAAACCGAATCCTGTGGTAGAACGAGTTAAATTGATTATGATAGCTGGCCTATTTGTGGTACACGCCAACAGGTACGGTATTTTTGTTGCGTCCCTTTTCTGTTTTTCATAATGTATACGTGTTCCGTTTCCGTTTGAAATGAACTTTATATTTTATACACCAGATAACGCATAACAATAGAAAGAAAACTGACAAAATGTTATCACGAATCTGCCCCATACGATGCGTATTTTTTTTTTTTTAGTCGAGCGCGCTTCTTGTTTGGCAGTTTTCTTATTCTTAACTTCCACGGGTCAGGTTCAACTTATTACATAGTAACATAAGTATACGTTTAATTCATATTCAATGAATTCCGAAAAATGCGATGGTATCACGGCAAGGTTTGGGTTCCTTTAACCCTTCGTATGCTAAGTTAGGAAATAGTATACGGCACGCCTGTGTCAAGTTAAGAATGACCGATAATTATTGATTCTCTTTTACGCCGAACTGAAAACCTGCCGAAATAGTATACAGAAATAGCCGTACAATAAAATTAGAATGAAACTAGATAATTCATAAGTTTGGAATGCTGCGTCAGTGTGGTCGTTGACATAAAATATTCATATATTTTAGTCGTTGGCCATTCAAAAGTGACGAAAGCGGGCATGCGGTAGAAGGCAAGGTACCATCCACGAATTCACACATCGTAGTGAATTCTTCTAACAAGTCGGACAATTCGTCAGAAGTGAAGGAGTATTTTATGAACTGGCTGTCAGTTAGTGCAGACAATATTGTGATATTGATTCTACTCTTGGCGCTCGCAATTAAATTTATTTTCTTTGAAGATAAAGGCGATATCGCTAAACAATTACAATTTAAAGAGGAAGACGAAACCGAAGAAAAGGTTGACACCGATAATGTAACGGGTGAAAATATGAGTGCAACTACTATGGACATGTCATTGCGTCAACGATTTGGAGAATCACTGCCTACGATGCGTTCAGCGGTATTTCCTTTAACGGAGGTGGGTGGGTGGATCGAAGTGGAAAATGAATCTCAGATGGAGTTCACCGACAAGGAAGTGCAAACAGATGGAAAACAATACAGCGTAGATACATTGGGCAATGAAAATATACCACCAGAATCGGAAGTTCCTAGGCCTATAGAAGAATGTGTCGAAATATACAAGTCCGAAGTATGTAAATTTTGTTACAAGTAAACATATAGTTTAATGAAGAAATATAATAATTATGTTCGGTTTTTATTAATAACATATTTTCTATTAAACCATTGAATTTACAGCTTGGGGCAAGTGCATTGACAGACGTGGAGATAATTCAATTGGTAAAGAAGAAGCATATAGCCGCTTATCAGTTAGAAAAAGCAGTTGGAGATATGGAACGGGGTGTTGGAATTAGACGACTTATACTTGGAGAAGCTGGAAACTTTCTGGAGAATCTGTCCGATTTGCCATATAAATGTTACGATTATAGTAAAGTCTTAGGATCTTGTTGCGAGAACGTCGTAGGATACGTGCCGGTACCACTTGGAATTGCTGGCCCATTGTTAATTGACGGTGAATTTTATCACGTTCCAATGGCAACAACTGAAGGGTGTCTGGTGGCATCTACGAATCGGGGTAGCAGAGCGTTGCTAAAATGCGGCGTGACAAGTCGCGTGGTTGCAGATGGAATGACCAGAGGACCGGTTGTGAGATTTCCAAATATTGTCAGGGCTAGTGAAGCAATGGCATGGATGCAGGATCCCGAGCATTTTAATGAAATGAAGAATAACTTTAATTTAACTAGTCGATTCGCAAGATTAACGAAAATTCATGTACGTATTGCCGGTAGACATTTATTCATTCGTTTTGTGGCAACAACTGGCGACGCCATGGGAATGAATATGTTATCCAAGGGCACGGAAAAATCATTGAATATGGTGAAAGAACACTTCCCCGACATGGAAATATTGTCGTTGAGCGGCAACTTTTGTACAGACAAAAAGCCAGCAGCAGTAAATTGGATTCATGGTAGGGGTAAAAGTGTTGTTTGTGAAGCAATCGTGCCTGCAGACATAGTTACGAATGTATTGAAAACATCAGTCCATGCCTTAGTGGATGTGAATATAAGTAAAAATATGATTGGATCTGCTATAGCTGGTAGTGTAGGCGGTTTTAACGCGCACGCTGCAAATATCGTTACGGCAATCTACATAGCTACAGGTCAGGATCCCGCGCAGAATGTTGGGAGCAGTAATTGTATGACACTGATGGAACCATGGGGAGCAGATGGTTCAGATTTGTACGTATCTTGTACAATGCCTAGCATAGAAATAGGTACTATAGGAGGTGGAACTGGTCTTCCGGCGCAAGGTGCATGTTTAGCTATGTTGGGCGTTAAAGGCGCTCACGCTAGTCAACCCGGTGAAAATGCCAGCCGATTAGCCAGAATTGTATGTGCTACAGTACTTGCCGGTGAATTATCATTAATGGCTGCACTTACAGCTGGGCATTTAGTTAAAAGCCACCTTAGGCACAACAGGTATGTCGAAAATTATATGCACAAATATATTGCATATATATTTGTATAAACAAATATTTTACGCAATTGCAGCAGGGGGAATTTCGTAATGTGTAATCTGATTTCAGGTCAACTACAACTGTTACGAACGCAATAAATGTCCGCCAAGATAATACAGGAGTTAAATTGTCTGTGCCAAGTATGTTACAGCCTCTACAGAATGTTTGTAAGGAATTTGTGGAAAAGTCTTAGCATTAATCACAAATGAACAAGTTCATTTCTTACTGTATAGTAGAACACCTTGTACATGCTATTTTGCGACTGCTTCAACGTAATATTCCTAAGAGTGAATTAATTCTTTTATGTATATGAACGATATACCAAAAGAACTGAAATGAAAACAGGAATTAACATAGAGCGGGTTGGGCTCAACGATTTCAATGAAGATGTAATGATATAAATTTAAAACAGACGCAAAAATGAGCCCGTCATAGGTTCGGCTTATATTTTCAGTAAAGCATCGTACTTTGAATGTGATCGAATGTGTATACTTAATTTACAATGAAATATGCAGTCAATGATGGTTGTATAAAATTAATATGGTGCAAATATTATTTTTTGCATACAGTCATATTTTTACATAGTGCAATATTAATTTTTAGCTGTAGCAATTTAGTCAGAGGGTCATAATGTAACAGTAGAAGAAATGTAATCAGAAACTCTACATTATGTAGCATATTGGATACAATCAAACCGATGGATGTTTTCCGTAATAAAAAAATATATATATATTATTATGGTATTATAGAACACATAAAAATTAAAAATTATCTTTCTTGTTCTTCAATATGTAAATAGTGAAAAAGACTAGGGTCATTAATGATCTAATAGCATTATAATCTACAAAATTTTATTGACAAAAACGTATAAATTTTAATTTAATATAGTTAGATAAAGACAAATAAATAATAAATTAATAAGGGAATAAAAATCTTAATTGTTATTTAATACTGGTGTACACATTCCGCATGCAGTCAAAAGATATCCTTATCATACAAAAATGAAATTCAAGAACACAGCCTAATATATGTATACCTTCACACATAACGACCATAAATTTACATTTTTTCATAAGTTTCTTCGTAACCGCAAGTGATGCAAGTGTGTGTATATGTATCATCATCATCGTTATATGTATCCGCTCCAAATTCGTGTGTATGCGATGCTTTCGACGTTTTATCATATAACGAGCTCCTGACTTGCATTCTTAACTGTTTAATCTGTACAAAAGTTCAAGGAATTGTTAAGAGAAACATCTATACTGATAATATTAAGTTTTAAACATGTTCAGTACCTTCTTATTAAATTTTTTAATTTTTGTCCCCTCCCTCCTAATATCACGGGCTTCTTTTTCTTTAAGTAACTTCTCTTCTGAACCCCAAACCTCTAGGGCCCTCTGCTCTATTTGCAATTGCAAATACAATTTCATTTCCCCCCAATTTGCATTATGCGGATTTTTTTTAGTGATAAATTTCAATGCTGGTTCTCTTTTATCAAGGTCACAATCTTTTAATAGATATTCCTGTTTTGCTTCTGTTCTTGTAATTAAAGAGTGCTTCCCTTCAGAATCACTGAGAACAAAAACATTGGTCATAATGCTGCTCGCAAACAAGCTGTTATTTTACTTTAAATATTATCATTTTGTACAGCAATACTACCGGCATTGATCGCACACAGAGAGATTAAATGTTTGCAGAAGATAAGAGTCCTTAAATTCATTTCTACATTCTTCACAGTAAGGTAAATCTATAATAATAGGTGCAGGCTCTGATGTTATCTGTATCTAAATAGAGAAAGCATTGGTGTTTACATCGTCGGAACATTCAATATTAAAATTTGAAAGGATTTTAATATTTTCTACCATTTGATCTTCCAAGTCATCATTTTCTTCTATAAGGAAACCACCACCACTATCTGTGACACGTGTTCCTTGAACTTTTATCGATGTGCCTTTTTTTGAATTTCCATTTACTCTTCAAAAGATTATTTATTGTAATACATTTGAACTATTGACATGGCAGTTATTAATTTGTTGCAACATACCCCTTTGCATAAGGATGGGAAATAATTTTAGATTTCTTTAAAAGCAATGCTTTTTGGCGATTCCTTTCTGCACGCTCTTTGAGGCGCAATGTATTTTCTATTGATTCTATACCAGTGGAAGGATCTTCTTTTTCAAATGCAACAGACATTGTTTATGATGCTAATTTTATAGTTAGTGATTTATTTATGCAATATTTAGGCTGCAAATAAGATAAATGTGTTAATTAAAAATTATACTATCAACAAGAGTTTGCAATTATACTTTGTACTATTAAGCGGAGATATTTTTCAAAATAGTTTCATTACCGGCTTGTAGCTTTTCTGTTACGATATATAATTTCTAATTGTATTTTTCACATTTTATTGAAATAACGATTACCTATGCGGTATGTGTATATAATGCGGTTCAATGAAAAGATTTTTCAAGCAAATATAGAGCCGAATACATAAACATTCTATAATATGACAGTATATCGTGTGTTAAAAAATATAGATAAAAGATCGTAAAGAGCTGAAGAAGAAGAATAAACACTGATAATATCTCATGCTAAATTTCTGACTACACAACACACTCATTTCGTGATACTATTTCAATTAATGCAGTGCTGTCCAACGGTGGGGATCCTCGCGCATTAAGGTCTTGTTTCATTTATATTGCCTTGAGAATTGGGCATAAATACACATTTTGTTTAATATTTATAAAATTATTAATATTATCTCTTAACATAGTAAATTTTCGTTAATAAAAAAAACTATTATTCATGTTTTGAGTAATATTCAATTTCACTTATTGTATGTTTCAGAATGACAATTATTTTTACTTTTTTTTTAAGCCATCATAGCCTTTTGATAGTAGCGTATTCCTCACCTTTCTGTCATTTCTATTGGTCTATGATATTTATGTTATGGTTGATATGTACACAATGTGTTGGAATTACCTTGCAATTCAGCCAGTGTAAAATAACACATGAATACCTGTGGAAAGGGATTCTATCTTTGCTACAACGTTATAGCGATTTCTTTGAAATCTATCCAGTCATATAAGTAATTTACTGATATTAACAGTGAAAACATTGCATGCGCAATTTCGAAACGATATCCCGTAGATCCTTGAAGGATGTCAAATTAAAAATAAGAAGCTGGTTATGTTACTGATTAACCTTGTCTTGTCATTTAACAATCACGATAACAACTTCTGTGAAAATATAGGTGTACCTGTTAACCTTTAATTAACGTCAATGAGTAAATGTCAAAAGATAAATAGTGTTGAATGTGCCGAAATATTATGCGGCCGATGTCGCTTGACTTTGATAAGGCGTTATATTTACCAGTAAGGAAAGGTTTTTAAAACAGACAACTCGATTACAAAGCAATTGCTGTGGATTGCATATTTATAAAAAAAACTCACAACGTAAAAAACATGAGTTCTCACCATGAATTGAACATATCGATTGTGCATCCACTCTCTGGAGACATAAATCATGTTAGCACACTTTCCGATGATATTGGCGCGCTCTATCTGTCGGATGATTATTCGGATGTGACTTTAATTGTCGGCGGACAAAGGTTCAATAGCCACAAAATCATATTGGCAGCGCGTAGTCAATATTTCAGGGCATTACTCTTTGGCGGATTAAAAGAATCCACGCAACATGAAATAGAATTGAAAGATGCTAATCTAGCTGGATTTAAAGGTTTACTTCAATACATATATACAGGACGAATGTCTCTTACAGAGCGACGAGAAGAGGTATTAATATTTATTTTTCTTATACGATCAATTATTATTGTTCTGTAATTATTATTATTATTATTGTTCTTGTTCCTAGGTGGTACTGGATATTCTTGGATTAGCACATCTCTATGGATTTTCAGAATTAGAAACATCTATATCAGATTATCTTAAAGAAATATCAAATATTAAAAATGTCTGTCTCATATTTGATGCAGCACTTCTTTATCAGCTAGATTTTCTTATCAGGGTATGGGTATGATGTCAAAGGCGACATCGCAGAGAATAGTTGAAAATATCCAGAGAAATTAATCTATTCTAGGTTTGCCATGAATACATGGACGAACATGCGTGTGAAGTGATTCAGCACGAGAGCTTTTTGCAATTAAGTGCTGAGGCTTTGAATGAACTTGTTTCAAGGGATTCCTTCTATGCACCAGAGATTGATATCTTTTTAGCTGTTCGAGAATGGGTAAAAGCAAATCCTGATGTGGATGGAAAAAGTGTTTTAAGTAAATATAAGCGATATTATAAATGAAAAGATTTATACAAAGTATAGTCCGAAAACATTAATCGTAATAATACTATGAAATTGATTAGACTAATTCCATAGATAAGGTACGATTAAGCTTGATTCCAATCACGGATCTTTTAAATATTGTTCGACCAACTGGTTTGGTCCCTCCCGAAGTAATTTTAGACGCAATAGCTACAAGGACACAGATACGTGATCCAGGTCTTAATTATCGTGGTCGGCTACTTATAGATATAAATGTTGCCCATCCCATGCATGGGGCTCAAGTTTTGCAGGGTGAAATGCGTAGCTATCTCTTAGATGGTGATACAAATAACTATGATATGGAACGAGGGTAAGTATCTAAGCTTATTCTTTAAGGTATTCATTTAAATAATATTTCTCTTTTAACATTTTACCAGGTATACTAGACATACCATTACTGATTCACGAGAACATGGTATTCTTGTTAAATTAGGTACTCAGTGTATCATTAATCATGTTAAGATGTTGCTTTGGGATAAAGATATACGTTCATATTCCTACTATTTAGAGGTGAGTTAAAAAAAAAAAACGTCGAGTACTTAATTCTTCGTCATTTCTTTTTCAATAGGTATCTATGGATCAAAAGAATTGGGTCAAAGTTATTGACTATGCAGACTATTTTTGTCGTAGTTGGCAATATTTATATTTCGAACCGAGAATAGTTCTTTATATTCGTATTGTTGGGACAAATAATACCGTAAACAAAGTAATATCATTATTAAATACGCTAACTAATTGTCCATTTCATACTTATGTTTCATATCTTTACCTTTTAAAGGTTTTCCATCTCGTTAGTTTCGAAGCTTATTATACAAATCATACAGAGAAACTATGCGATGGTTTTGTTGTACCTACGCGAAATGTTGCCACTATGGATCAAAGTGCAACTGTCACTGAAGGTGTTTGTAGGTCTGTAAACTGTTATGTTCACATATATATTTTACATTGTATGATAAACTTGCCTCTAAATTTTAGATCACGAAATGCTTTATTAAATGGTGATACATCAAATTATGATTGGGATAGTGGATACACGTGTCATCAAGTTGGATCTGGCTCTATTTTGGTACAACTTGGACAACCGTACATTATAGATTCCATGCGGTATATTTTCAGTTATTATATAATATATAACTAGCTATCAAGGCGATGCATAATGTACTGAAAGAAAATTAATCTATGCAGATTATTGCTCTGGGATTGCGATGATCGTTCGTACTCTTATTATGTCGAAGTATCCCGAAATTCTTGGAATTGGGTTCTAGTGGCTGATAAAACGAGAGAAGCTTGTCGTTCATGGCAAACGATACGCTTTGAACCTCGTCCTATAGTTTTTATACGCATTGTTGGAACTCACAATACAGCAAACGAGGTTCTTATTAATAGATTACTATAACAAAGAATAAATATTTATAATTGTGTACATTTCAAACTTAAGTGCAAGACTTAAACGAAGTAGTTTTCTGATTTACTGGTTTTTAGGTCTTTCATTGTGTTCATTTTGAATGTCCTGCTCAAGTAAACGATAAAGTTGTAAGTAAGTCTGCAGTGCACAAAGGGAAGCAATCAAAAGGTCAGGATTCTATGCTTTGGTTAGTACCATTGCCGCCAGAAACAGCTACAGAGGCAGTAAATATTGATCAAGAAGAAACAAATTCTACAGATAGCAATGTTTTATGGGACAACTAACTTGGGAAGAAACTGCTGTGCAAAATCTCATTCACACTTTGATGATTAATCCATTGGGGATTAAACTTGTTTCGTTACCTTATTTTTCTGTGTTAAAAATTTA
This sequence comes from Nomada lathburiana, assembly GCA_963667235.1. Classification (NCBI taxonomy): domain Eukaryota; kingdom Metazoa; phylum Arthropoda; class Insecta; order Hymenoptera; family Apidae; genus Nomada; species Nomada lathburiana. The sequence goes on along the minus strand of OY763903.1, from coordinate 13,908,713 downwards.
AGTGCTTGTATAGTATAGTGATATAAGTTATGATTGTAAAAATAATTGTAACATAAATTTTTTAATTAAATTACATTTTTAATTTAATAAATCGAATTTAGATGACTTTTATTCCTTTTAACAAGAAGCAATTAAATTACTTAATTGTATTTTTGTTTGTTTAATAGTCTGCAAATTTATCCGTTGTACTGCAATATTATTGGGATCCTAATAATACGGTATTAAATGGTTTCTCTATAAATAAACAAATTGCTAATTTGTAATAAATATAATCGAATAGTTTATTTATACACTATTTCGTGCAATCCATAACTTAAAACAAATTATTGATGAATGGACGAAGAAAATTAATTTTTGTTTAATTTATAAAAGCATATCAAAATTTTGAAAATTCCCTAGTAACTTCATCTTTATGACCCACTACCTGTATAATTTCTATGTGTCTATACGAGTTCATATTTCATTTAAGTATGAATTAAAATATATGAGCAAAATATGAATCTTTAAATTTTGTAGATTATCAATTTTCGTAGGCAATCGTATATAAAATTATACATGATATATAGTAGTATTTTCGTAGCGAGTTATATGTTCTTACATCCATTTACACGGAACTAGGCATGCATTACAGTATGTAAACGATAATAGTTGCGAGTAAATACTGTGTTAATGTGGTTGTATTAATGCAATACATATTTATACAATTCCAGATAACTAATAGTGAAATATATAAAAAATTTGAGAGAATTCATTTTACGAACGTATATCTTTTCACCTGTGAAAAAGATATTAAAAAACACAAATAATGAAGTACCCAACCTACCGTGATTGCAAGCACGACAACCTAGTACGAATTCGAATAATACAAGTATAATTAAAGAACAGCGATAGAAGTTATAAGATTGGCGAAGATAACATTTTTAATTATACTAACATCCTGACAGTCATAACTTGTCGATATGATTTATATCTTAAATTATAAAAATTCGTAATAAAGTAGTATTTTATTCAACGATATAACTAATTACTATAAGCGCATAACAGGAAACTTTGAATAACTTCTACTCATGAACAATTAACATGTAACACCTGTGGACATGACTATCCCATGTAGTGTGTCACATCTTGGAAATGGAATACCAGCAAATTGTTATTATATCAAGAGAGATTCAATCAGATAAAGGAGAGGATTATTACCATTGTTGCTACAATTTTTCTAACAAAGGTAAATGGACATGGCGGAAGATCCGGAAGGCAAAAGATATCCTTTACACAAATGCATATTTCAAGGGGACGTTAAAACCTTAAGTTCTTTAATCAGAACTTACGATATCACCGATAAAGATAAACAAGGTTAAAACAGATATAGCACACTTACCTATTGCTTTATGTGTAGAATGCGTACAAATGTTTAATCATGATGAAACTTTATTTATACATTAATTTAATTTTATTCTTCAGGTAATACTCCTTTACATTTAGCTGTTATGTTAGGAAGAAAAGGTGGGGGCAAATATATTTCAAAATATATATATTGATGAGAAGAAAGAAATAAATTATATTTTAAATAATGCTTTCAGAATCAGTTCAACTATTGCTTGCGCATGGAGCACCAGTAAAAGTGAAGAACTTGGCCGGATGGAGTCCACTTGCAGAAGCAATCAGTTATGGAGATAGACAAACCAGTTAGTAGACGTGATCATAGTCTACTACTCGGGGGAATATAATTCTAATATTAGTTTGATATCACTTTCAGTATCATCCTTGGTGCGAAAATTAAACCAACAAGCTAGGGAGCAGATGGAAGAAAGAAGGCCGAATTTAGTTGCAACGTTGCGTCACATGGGGGATTTCTATATGGAATTGAAGTGGGATTTCCAAAGTTGGGGTACTTAATACTATATTTGAAATTATTGTTTAATATTTTTCATGATAATTATGATATATAAATGACTTTCTAGTGCCGCTTGTTTCTCGTGTACTTCCTTCTGATGTCTGTAAGATATATAAAAGCGGTGCATCCATCAGGATGGACACTACGTTAGTAGATTTCAATGATATGAGATGGGAAAGAGGTGACATATCATTTATTTTTAATGGTGACCAAAAGCCAAGCAAATCACTAGCAGTACTTGATAATAAGGCTAAACGTTATCAAAGAGTGAGATATGAGGTCAACTTTGCTCTCTTATGGTTAAATGAATCCAATTGAACACCTTTCATTATCTGTTGCAAGAACAAATATATTACCGCTAATTCATCTTTTAGGATACAGAATTGGAGATACAAGACGAAGTTGATATCCTTATGTCAACTGATATTATGACAACACAAATGTCAACTAAAGGTATTACACTTTCAAAAGCTCAGACAGGCTGGATATTTCGTGAAGATAAAAGGGTAAGGCCAGTATTGTTGGTTTTGCCTATGATTCTCCTACTCCTTCCCCCGTTATTTTCTTACAAAAATTTTTTGAGATACATCTCAAATATTTAATAAAGGAGATGGTAGGGCCTTTCCACGCGGACTTTTACCAAATCAACGGAATGGTTTTGGAAAGTAGAAAACGACGAGAGCATTTAAGCGAAGAAGATCTGCGAAAGAATAAGGCCATTATGGAATCGCTAACAAAAGGAAATTCGCAGGGATTTGCAAACGGGAAGGTAAAATAGAAAAATACTAGAAGCCGTTTTTCTATTTGATATCTGTGATTTATTTACTTTCAGTCTCATGTTAGAAGAGCTTCTTTAAATCCACCACCCGAGTCCAATATCACTTGGGAGGAATATATCATGGCTCAGCCAGGTCAATGCCCACTTCTTGGAAGAAATGTCGTTTACAAGGAAAGCAGTAAATCATTTAAAGCTACAGTTGCCATGAGCCCGGATTTTCCGCTAACTGTTGACATGTTGCTAAATCTTTTGGAAGTAATAGCACCGTTTAAACATTTTAACAAATTACGAGAGTTTGTCTTGATGAAGTTGCCTCCTGGATTTCCAGTGAAAATTGACATACCTATCTTACCGACGGTGACAGCGAAAATCACTTTTCAGGAATTTGCCTTCCGCAATGATATAGATCCTCAATTATTCCAAATACCACCAGATTACATTGAAGATCCTTTAAGGTAAATTTAGGAAGCTTTTTTCAAATAAGTAGCCCTCTTACCGTGTACTTTAATATGTATATTCTTTCGTTTACATATCTAGCTTTCCAGATTTATGACATCTTCGTGCATTAAAGATAACTCAAATTAAATGTCGCATTAAAACCAAAGCCATTTTTTCTCCGGGAAGATATTTGAAGAAAATTGTGCGGCTTTCAGATTTTTTCAAACATACAGCTGCCAGGATGGCCTCCCAAAAAGCTTTACAAAGTACTTTTTTAAACAAAAACGCTCTTGAATTTGAATACAAAATAATAGCAAGTATTCTGTTTGATGAAAGTACACACGGGGAATGGTATAATTCGTTTACAAAGTTGTAAGCTATATTCTATGGAAAGGAGCAACCTAATAAACTTATGCACATAAAGACATACATTTTACATCACCACTCAGAACGAGTGCATAAGATATACAATTGCATTATACATTTTGCTTTTCTGTCTGAACTTTCCTTTTTCGCATTTACCAGTTAATATTTAAAAAGTATTTCATATTGATGAAATGTTGAATAGACTGTTGAAAACAAATTTCTTTTAAAAGAAACAAGCAAGCTGTACCTCCTGTTTTACTTTGTATTAACAAGGTCTTCAAAAATAGGGCACAATAATTATCGAGATTACTTTCAGAATGAGAAATTTTGTTATTACTCTCCGATTCGCGACTAATCTAGATATGCAATACTATATAGTATATGTATGTGTGTGTGTTTAGTTTACAAATTTTTAAATAAAGATAGCAAAGCATAATATATAGCGTATATCATTTTGATTTTGTATCCTGTCAATTGTTCTCTGAAATCTAGTTTAACGTCATGTCTACAGAGTACGGGTCAGAATTGACCCAGCACCGTCCGCGAACTGTTAACTACATCTGATCATCGAACAAATTAAGGTAAACTTGTAGTGCTTCTAACTAGAAATAATTAAATAAGCTGAATAACTTATGTATCTATTAAAATAGTAAAATATTTTACATTCAATTCTTTCTTTCAATCTGGCTAAACGAAGCACTGATTTTGAAAAGTATATACATATTTACATACATATATTTAAGTGTCGAAGAACATAGAGAGGAGGGAAAAGTGATTAAATGTATAAAAATTCCTTTACAGGGCGCATAAAATTTCAGAAGTAATTGGAGCAGCATGGATTGATATTTGAAATTTATAATCATCTTAATCTACCGACAATAAATTCAATAAATCAGATAATATCGTCCTCTTTGGCGTGTTTCGCTGGATTCGGTCCTACTCGGTTGAATTCGGAACTGCGCTTAGCAGTAGATACTAACTCTGGTCGGTATAGGACAGTTATTGTCTTGTACAAGGAAAAATCTCATTGCTTTAACTCTACTTAATTGTAATTGATAAAATTTCAATGACTTAAAGAATGCTGCGCCGCATGAAATTAATTTTATGCTTATGCATCGTTCTATGCGCATCGGGCATTAAAGCGGACGACAATCAAATTTCATTAACCAAACTTGGTGCAAAAACAGGGCCAACGTTAAAATTTTTCTATTGGTGAGTTTAATAAACGTAATCGCAACAGTAATCTGCATTTATTATATTAGTCTAAAATATACTTCAGTACAATTTGTTTATTTACACGATTATAATTAATTCCGTGTGCTAAATGCTCAACTCTTTTTGCCTTTTCGCAGTTACTCGTGTGGATACAGAAAAGTTTTTGAAGAATATGTTAGCATTCTACGGCAAAAGTATCCAGAATTACAAATTAATGGAGAGAATTATAATCCCCCTGGATATAAAATGCTTGTCGCCAAGATATTAGTAATTACAATGTCTCCTCTTTACATTGCATATATATATATTAATATATTTGTTGGCTGTCATCGTAATAATTCTTTCGTGTCCTTTTCAGAGCTTTGTCAAACTTTCACTAATAGTTCTAATAGTTAGCGGATTCAACTTTGGTCAGCCCGTAGTGTCGTTATGGCAGTGGTGCATTGACAATCGATTTTACTCATGTATAATGATATTTTTTCTTTTTAATGCGATAGAGGGACATTTCATATCGTCTGGTGCTTTTGAAATACATTTTAATGGTGAAGGATATTTCTATTGATAACTATGTAGTAAATCCAACTATATGCGATTGTTCAATTAAATTGAACGAATTGATTATAATTGTTTTAGACGTTCCTGTATGGTCCAAATTGGAAACTGGGAGAATACCACAACCACTTGAACTTTTCCAAATAATAGATACTCATTTGAATATGCAATATGCAGATGTAGATATAGGATAGATTAATTTTAATAAGAGATCCCATTACATTTTTATTTGTATCAAATGTTAAATCACTGTGGTTACAGAAGCTCTCATTTCTGCAACTCTATAATTGTTTAACATATACCGCCATCATTTTCATTTCTTTTATATGTATCTTATTACAAACCTTGCTATCTGATATTAGTTGCGGCGGTATATAGAAGATAAATAGAGTTTGCACGGAGGAAGCTGGAATAAAATCTTTTTAATATTGCTCAAAAATATTTTTTATTTTTTAAATACTTTATCTGTTAACCTGAATTTTAAACTTACTTTATCCTTTCAAATTTTCGGATACTATGCCCTAATGTAAATATATTGAACATGTTTATTTAAAAATGTATGATGCACACAGTGGCCTTTTATAAATATTTTTCTTCAAAACACAGTACTGTATGCAATATTCATTCTAAGAAGTATTTCTCAAAAATACAATAAACTTTGATAACTGGATATGAAATATATTTTAAATAAATCCATTGATATTAATGCAAAGCAATATTTGGAAAATTGCTGCGGTAGAGTTAACGAAAAGTATTATCTATAATTTTGAGAGGATAACGAAGAACGTATCTTTTAATTTATCAAATATGTGTATAATTTCAATAAATGTAACTGAATAGAAATATGTTAAAGATTTTATTCAGATAAGGTGTATGGAATTGTACAAAATTAGATATAATAAAAACGTGATAAAGCATTGTCTCCTTCTTTGTTAAAGAAAATTTTTAACTAATCGTTTACCGTACGCAATAAAAGAATCTGGATTCAGAAAAACAAAGAAGCTGAAATATAAAAGAACACAATTGTGTTCTTCGTCCGTAATTTAAAAAAATATAAATTTGTTATAGTAGATTTTTTATCAGTTATTTTTTAACTGAAAAGTGAAATAAGATAACAAACAATACAAATATTTCATATTTGTACGTGATGTATAATTATATTGGACGAAGGCATACATATACGGGCGCGTAAAAATGTAAACTTATGTTTTTTAATATATATACCAGCTATCATTTAATAGCGGATAAAACGTGATTAAAATGAACATGTAATTATACATATCCATTACTGTGCAAAATATTCAGAGAAACATACGATTCAAATGTTCATTTGAATCGATATAGTTGAAAATGCGTCCGCTAAACAATCCTTTTGCTTTGTTACGCATCGATCATAAGTTCATTGGGATAAAAAAATACTTTTCCTAAAATTTAACTTTACATATATTTACCATTAAAATTACGAAAAATATATTGATATATTTGAAAAATTTCGTACTTATTGGAAGCATCGATTTCAGATGGTTTGGTGTATCATCGTCAATAGCGAAAATAATTAAATGTTGCGCCTTTGAAAAGAAAGAGAGAGAGGAACTATGATTTTAGTGAAAGATTACTGAAGATAGCATAATTCTCCTCGCTTTTCCCCCTTTACCGATAATTTAGATAGTAGTTAGTTTTACAATTCGATCATGTATTCTTAAGCTAGCAGGTTTAATGAAGATCCAAGGCTACCAACAAATTCAGTGTGTTTCGTAAACGTGAAAGATTTTCCTAAGGAAGGAAAAGGATCGTTGTCTGGTCTGACATACGCGTGCTTCGCGATAAGAAACGATAGGTGTACGACAGTCTGTTGAAGAAATTACAGTTTATTTGCCGTTAATAATTTCGTCGTAGAGACAAGGGTTACGAAATTGAAGGAAATTGTAATTTGTACTCCGATTTTGATACAGTGGGTTCAAGCAGGAACTAGAAACCAGGAACATCCGAATTAATCTCCTGTACCTTGCTACTTTGTTCATTTACTATGCCTGCTTTCAATTCGACAGAGTGTATATTTTGATAGCGTTTCTTTACTTTGCTATTTTATAAAGAAAAAAGATCAATTATAAATATATCGCGCTATCAGCGCGTCAAAGTGTGAAACAGAAAATTGAAGCGGCAGTGTTTAAATGAAAGCACAAATGCGGTATCTTCTCAGTTCTCGTGCGAAAAGACAGAATTTTCTACTACTGAATTGTCGAACAGGAGCAGCAGCAGAAATAGGTGTAACATACGTTAATTCTGTGCCAAGAATTAATTCTTCACTTGCATAGTGTAACTACATTGTTGTATATTATACTCCAATGTACTTGAAGTCCTTGAATAGTGTCTTCAAACAGATGTACCAAAAAGTAGCTGGTCTGTATGATCATGGATGTTGACTGCACAGTAGTTAGCTTAAAACGGTCTAATAGTGCACCCATGATCAACAAGATCACTGCAACAATGTCTGTAACATCGCCTTCTGCTTCTACGTCAAGGTATATTTTTATGCAATTTAATCAGATAAAGAATTCATTGTGTCCGCAACATAGTTATAGATGGTGTTTAACTATGTTGTACAATTTTTTAAACAAAATCGATTTCAAATGTTTGCAGGGATGTTCAATCAAACTTTAACATATTTTCAAATTCACCTCGCACACGTCGCTTCAGCACCAGTGTAAGAACAAATCTTTTTTTAAATATGTAATGCCAGTACTTTTTATAACTGTAATATCTTTTGTAATATTTGCGATAGTTAACATAAAATCAATTGCTACATATACTCTAGAGATATTTCAATGTAACAGGTATATTTTCAACCGTGAAATATCATTTTAGAGTTCTGGAACTGTTCCTAGGCTAACGCCGCGTGTAAGTCAATTGAGACAAGAAGAATGTATTGATGTTGTTGGTCGTGAAGCGGCGCATGAAAAAGAAATACACAGTGCCATGCAAATTTCTCAGTCATGGGAAGATCTCACCATTGAAGCAGAAGGATTATCCTTTAAAGATACAGAATCAGCTTCGTTGCAATTTAAAATAGAATCACGGCCAATTGCAAAACGAGTGCTAGATCCATTGAGTATCAATTTATCTGTAAGTGGTCCAACTGCATATTCTTCACCATCGCCAACAAGATCTGGTTTTGGTCAGAGGCAGTGCTATTCACCTGGCGTTCATGCAGCTACATGGAAAAATAATTTATCACCTAGTCCTACTAGGAAAGCTTTTGCAACAAGGTATATTTATCGTGCTGTAGAAAAAAAAATAGCTTTATTAATATGGTCTTCTTAATTCATGTTTCTTTACAAAATGCAATCTCCCTGCATAGGCGGAGCTTAAGTCCGATTGCAATACGACCTAGTTGTTTGGCATCAGTGAAAAGAAAATTTGAATTAGACGATGCTGGAATGGATCAATTACAACCTCCCACAAAACGAACCTCTGGTCTGCTAACTTCTGCTGCATCCAGGTAAATTTATTATTTATAAGAGGAATGATTTCGCATTGTTAATTTAATATTTTTTACATTAATTCATTTCTTAATTTAGATTGGATGTAGCAATATCTAGTCTACATCCGGGAACTATTAGCTCAACTGGAACTCCAGAATCTTGTTCCAGTCTTGATTCTCCTGGTTTCTCGTTCCGACCCGTGCACAGTCCGTCGCCTGGTCCAGGTGTCCCGTCGATCGTTAACGACGATCCATCTTCTTCGTCTTCTTCGTCTTCCTCATCTTCTTCCATTACGTCTTCTTCCTGTACCTCCTCTACATCTTCAATTATCTCTTCGACGAACTTTCGAACAGAGGGATCAAGTGTACAACAGGTCAAAACTTTTGAGGAGATACAAAATGAAAAAAAAACCGCGAGAAAATAATGGATAAAAGAAAGCTTGTATAAACAAATTTTCAAAGAAGAACACGTATCATTGGTATCGATGACAAACTTATTCTTGTAAACATAAAAAATGATTAGAGCGACCAATTTTATGCATTAAAATTATCTATAGGTCATTTTTTCACGATTAATGCCTACTCACATTCTGGTCATTTTCTATTTATTAATATCCGCGTTACGCAACTCTCCAAATATATATATCAGTTGCATCGAAAATGATACTTTCATTCTCATTAAGATGCTTATTAATATTGTTACATCATCAAATAAGGTTGAAGCGACAGGATACATGTACAAATATAAACATGCATGTAATACGAACGCAGTTGTAAGACCAAAGCGAGTTACTTAGGAAAATATGCGTGCTTCCTACCTTTAAGACTGAATTCTGCGTTTTCTAAATACATCGAATCCGAAACACCTCTTTTGCTGAAGAAGGGTACATGTGTGACCTTGCCTACTTTAATCGACTATGATAATTAAAGATAGGTCATTACAATTGAAACCCTGTTTTCGTTGAATAGTCCCCGCCAACGTGTTCTTTGTGCGAATCTGTCTTTTGTTTTTCAAGATACGTAGACTAGTAAGCATATGTATGATGTACATCGATTGATCTATTCGCGGTATTAATAGTATTATTGATTCTATGAATCTCCAATTCTGTATAGTGTGTAAATAAATTACTTGTAGTATGTACTTTTATTCTGTGTACACAATAATTCAGAACATGAATATTGTACAAGACAAAGCAGTACTTTTTGGACAAATAAATTGAAAAAGATCGAGTAAAATACTTTTCCGTTTTCTTGTGCTTTTTTTTCAACAATATGCGAACATTTAATGCTTATGCATGAATCCGAAACTAAAAATAACAATCAAATATCGTATATGTTCACTTAAATGTACTACAAAAATGTTCTTACATATAATATTGATTTGGTGGTGGTATCATTTCCATCTTGTTAGGTATTCAAGAAATTTCAATTAAATAGCTAATAATAGTCCACAAATAGACAAGAACGATAAACAATTAATAAATACAATAACAATGAAATACAGCGACAACTTCCTTACACTGAAAGTATTTAATTTTGTAACAAATTTTTGTATATTATTGACTATTTGCCTCAAGATCCATATCAGACCAAACAGCTTCTGTTTCACTTTCATCTGGTGCTTCATCATTATCCGTATCTGGTAAACCATCACCTACATCATAGGTTGTATCTGTTTGTTCTTCACCCACAGCCATGTAATACGATGAATCCAATTTATTTGAAGAGTTGTCTAGTCTGTGCATACCTTCCAATGCTCTTCTATTGCTAGGGTCTAGACTAATTTAAGACATTATATTCTTTTTATGTGAATTATATTACATAAACCTTTAAACAGAAACATGTGCCATATGTCGTCCTGTACATTGTTTCTGGTAATTTCGATACATTTCATTGCAACTTATATTTACAATTAATAAGAAAATAACTCAAAAGACGTACTTCAATGCAATTGCATAGTGATCCAAAGCTTTCTCCTCATTGTGAACTCTTGCCCATAGGTCTCCCAACATTTGATGTAATTTACACGCCGATTGAATTTCCACTTGCCTCTCAAGTAATGCAATCGCAGCTTCTAAATTCATTTTTTGTTCGTATATTTCGGCCAATAAATACACAGCAGGCAGATAAACTTCGTCTTGGAGTAATGCCTTTTCTAAAAGATTTTTTGCCTTCCCAACAGAAACTGGATCTTTCATAAGCACAGATGCGTAAAGCTGTATAAAAATGATTTTTCTGTTTTTAGTTTATGTTCAAACTTCTCCAAATGCGCATTCCCATTTACTTTGCTATACTACACTGGACAGCCTATTATTTCTAACGTTGCGCTAACTATTTAATATAACTAACATATACAATTACCGTAAGAACTCTTGTAGTATGTCCAAGTTGCATGCAAGATCCGCTAGCAATATTAATGGCTTCTCGTAACCTATGCATACCTACAAAACAATCTACCAAACCTTTATGCGGCTCGTAACGATATGGTTTCAATTGTATAGCGTGTCTAAAGAAAAACAATGCATCTGCATACTTTTTCTGTTCTATAAGAATATTGCCTCTAAGAATAGTTGCTTCGATATCATTTGGATTCAAATTGAGGGCTTGAGCTGTTAAAGTATTTGCTCTACCAAGTTTCCTAGAAGCATAAAGTGAATATGCCATAGCGACATATACTTCTCCACACCACTCATTATTCGCTGTTATTATTGGAATAAGCCTTTCAAGTTCTTTAATATGGTGTGTTTTGTATAATACTGCTGCATACACATCGACCCTAGGCAACAAAAAATAACAGTAAGGTTTTTGAAAAGAATACAATTTAAAATGCCATTACCCTTTCATAACATCCGGTTCTATAATCCTTGCTCTTCTTAAACAGAATAAAGCATTTTTATCATCTCCTGCGTAATAATAGCATTCCCCCATTGTTGTTAATAAATTAAAATTATCTCTTAGTAGGTTAACATTATCTAGAGATCTTAATGTTGATACTGCATGTGTATATTCTCTATTATGTATATGCGCATGAGCTTTGATCCATGTATTTAACCAATCTAAATTTGATAAACTTGATGCACAGCCAACGATTAAGGAATTTACTTCAATTCCCTTTACCCCAAGAGAGAGTAGACCTTCCGCTGCTTCTAACGCTAATGGACATTCTCTTAAAACTTCTTTATAAGTAGTGATTGCAGAACGTTCCATTCCTTGTTCGTGGAACATTTTTGCAAGCGCCATGTTTACCTGAGAAACAAATATTCATTTGAAATGTCTATGTGTACATTGCATTTGGAATTTATTAATATTACCTTTGGCGTTCTCTGTTTACCAGGAATACTTTGTAACACCTGCAGCGCCTCTTGAGAATTCTTTAACTTTATTAAACATAAATGAATTTGAAACTTTATATCAACGTCGGTTGGCAGGTCCTTCTGACCTTCTAAAGGTTTCGTGGCGCCTTTAGATTTCAATAAACATTTACGAAATTGTAATGATTTCTTGTAAAGTGCTTCTGCTCTTTTATATTTTCCTAAGTGAAAGTGAGCATCTGCATAATAAACATAGATATGGAACTTTCCATGTAATGGTAATAAATCTGAATTATGCTCACTAAGCGATAACACTAAATTTGCCTATAAGTAATATACAGACAATCGTATTAGATTAATAAATATCATTAAATTGAAGATATAATTAAAGTAGTAACATATATTACGTTGTACACTACGGGACTACATTATTTAATAATGTAAGTATAACTTTATTTTTGTACTGTAGTAATTTTTATTAAATACGGTGATTAAAATATTATGTATTGATCCTTTATCAAATTTACTCACAAGTGATATAACATTTGAATATAACGATTGTTCGTAAAGAAGCTTTATCTGATCGTATAAAGTCGACATAATTCCTAAAATTATCTCTTTAAATTACAAAAAAAGGCTAAGTTTTATCACCAAAAATTCTTCTTAACCTACGAAAAATGCAGTCATAAGAAATAGAAATTAATGGTATACATATTAGTATTCGACAAGCCGAATCACAGTAGAGGTAAACAAAAATTGATGTGTTATGCGCATGCCAATGCAGTGGCTCCTGCTATTGGCTGGCAAAACGATTGTCAATTCTTAACGTTCGTGTGGCGCCATCTATTGACAAGGCGCCGAAAATAGTCGAATGTTAATAGGAATGCAGATTGCTAGAGGAGGTCTGTGCTATAAAGAGAAAGAAGACCGAGCGAGAAGGACAGAACACAGTTATAAACTCTGGTTATGCGGCTTCTGCTACTCACCACGTATAAATGGAATTGGTAATTACTCATTATTCAGAATTAATTTATGCACCTTTTCGATCATACAATAAAGTGCAAACCCTATGCAATTTTTTCGTATAAAATTTTGCTACGTGTTCTACTTATATAAATAAATATTAATAGCTGCTCGTCGCGTCTGGTTAAATCTTTTTTTTCCTCTAAATATTCCTTAAAAATCTTTCTCTCTCCTGTTACATTCTTACTAATATAATTTTCGTGAGTGCAGGTGTCCTGGGAAAGAGTGAGGATCATTAATCTGCACTTCTCATCATCAAAGCAAAAAAGAAGAAAGAATAACTCTTGTCACATACTTTACTTATAGTAAATTGGTTTATAAAAATTGTTTGTAACTATTAGTCCGTAAGATTAATTTAGAAAAATTATGCACTTAATTGTTATGTGTGTGTACTTGTTATATATTTTATTTTATATTTAGTTTATTCGATAGATCTTATATAAACCTTAATATTACTTCTGTTACAAGATCTACTCGATGCACTAAGTATAAAATGAAGAGTATAATAAATAATCCACATATACATAGGCTGTACAAGTACTGCAATTTAAATTTATAAGCGTCTACGTATAAACTGTGTAAATTTTAGTATAAGTAATAGCTTCTAAGTGTGAAACTCAAACAATTGTGTAATTTGGACTTTGTGAACTAGTTTGAATAAAAATTCAATGAAGGAAATTAACTGCTTTTGTTATTAACGATTCCTTTGATACTACAATGTCCAATTCCTATTCCTTAAACAAGTTGTACCGTGACTGGACACTTGTAAAAATAAACCTCATCACAAATAATCAAAGTACTTTGAATTTAGAGAAAGCTGGGAAAGTTTCTAGAAAAATATCTGCTGGAAATCGTGGATTTGTATCAGGAGAATATGATGTGCAAGGAGGTAATCGATCGCAGCAATTCTTGGAAATGACGTCACGTTCCAGGAATTTCTGAGCGATTAAATTTCTGAATTTCTGGCAAAAATATCTGCTGGAAATCGTGGATTTGTATTAGGAGAATATGATGTGCAAGGAGGTATTCTAACCACGGATTTCTTGGAAATGACGTCACGTTCCAGGAATTTCCGAGCACTTCAATTTCAAGACTACCATCAAGACTTTGTATTAATTCCGGGATAATTAGCAGCGTATTTAATAATGGTCAGGTCTATTTTTACAAGTTCTCCGCTTGTGAACTTTGCATTTAAAGTTCATGCACTTGTTTAAGGAATTGGAATGAGGTTTCTGGAGGATTGTTAAGGTGTGAAAATAAAAAGAGCAGTAGAATTCTTTTCATTGAAGATTTATTTAAATTAATTAATGAAGATACAAGTTACAGAAATGTCATAATTCAAATTTACAAGCTAATACTTATGAAATATTATTTTATATCTATTTACAATACATCGTACAACTAAATTACGGGCTAATAGTTACAAACTATTTTTCTAAACCAATTTACTATAACTAAAGTACATGGCAAAAGTTATTCTTTCTTCTCTCTTGCTTTTATGCATGATGAGAAATGCCGTTCAATGCTCCTTACTCTTTGCATGCGGAACCTACACACACAAAAAGTATATTAGTATTTAACAGGAGAGAGAAAGATTGTTAAGGGATATTTAGAAGAAACAGAAAGAAGAGAAAGGAAGGGAGCCAAACTAGAAGCATCAGAGAAATAGAGGATTATTTGAAGTGGAATAGAATGAGTCTGGCAAGAGTGAATTTCATGAAACAGGAAGGGAAGGAATTATTGACGGAGAGCCTTAAAGAAAGGGACTACATAAGCAAAATATAATGAGACATTTAGATATATTAGAACCGCAACACTAGGAGTCCAAATTTCGTGGCTGCGAGGCCTAAATAAAGAACAATACTATTGTTAGTATGTACTTATTAAACACAGGAAAATTGATTGACAGCAAAAAATATTCAGAGATGTAAATACCTTTGTTAAATTTGTTGTTAATATTGTACGTGGCGCCATAAATAAACTATAAAGAGATTGTTCCTTGAATCATGTGTACGTAATAATCAATCTTGTAAATAAAATGTATATGTATTTCCTTTTACATTTAACTAATTACATAGCTTAATCACATGTTGAAATAATTTAAAACATATTTTAAAAAATATCAACAGCTTTGTCTTAGAATTGTAACAGAGCAATGAAAAATTTGATCAGTTTAAAATGCAATACATAAGACTAAAAACAACCCAAGTTCGAGTTTATATTCGAATATCTTGCGGACATACAAATTTTCTAAACTTAAACGTATTTATTATAATATATATGCTTCACAATTTTTTTAATTCCGATACTTATAGGCTTATAAATTAAAATCACGTTCATTCTTAAGGTACAATGAAAATTTATACAAGCTCCTAACCAGAGGCATTTAGCATAAAATTTTGCGTGTAATCGTAATCGATTGTAGGAATGACAGATTGCACAAATTTTAGAAATATTATCAAATACATGTGTACGCCAAGCTCACGACCACCTTCCATCACAGTTTCGATAATTTTCTTCATTACCTCGGCGTGTCTGCAAATGTCATTTTAGAAGATAATGTTTATCTCAATGATAGCGTCTACTAATTAACCAAATGCTTCTTTCAAAATTACCTGCAAGGGTGAACCGACGCCATCAACGGTCCAGGTATATGAGGATGTGCCTCCATTGTAACAGTCTTTTTGGCATGGTCCTGACTAACATCCTCGTACATTTCCTCTACCGTTAAAGGCTTACGATTCTGTTGTGACAAAGTAATACTATCGATTAATACCATTTAATATTATACAAACAACCTATTGTTAAATAGATTGAAATGAACTGAAATATATGAAATATATTGAAATTGGAACAAATGAACAAACCTCATCAAATCCAGAGAGCCATAATCGAGGTGTCTGATAATATTTATCGTATGTAATATATAAATCGTATGTACGGGTATGAATAATTTCTCCTTCGGAAAATGAATCACACTTTTCCTTCACTGGCTTCTTTATAGTTTTTGCTGCGTACTACGCAATTTGGATTAAATCAAACCTCATTATTTTTTAACAGCTACTTTTATGAGGTGAGAACATATATTTTTAAAAAGACTTAACAATTAAATTGCATATTAATAAATTACTTGCACAAATATGTTATGCATATTCTACAGAAAATAAATACCTTGTCTTGCTCGTCTAACATGCCACTGACTTCAAATGCTTCCATATCTGCTGCATCTTCCTCGTCGTCATCGTCATCATCTCCATTATTTTCTTCTGCGCTAATCGATTGAGAAAGTTGTGTTTCGTCTAATGTCATTTCTGTTACTCTTTCTTCTATTCCTCCAATGCTGGTGTCGTAATGGTGTGTATCTACCCAACCACCTTCCGGATCATCTGTTTCTATGATGCATTCTTGTTCTTTGCTGTACTCAATCTGAAATGTTGTCATATAAGTTATAGTCATTAATAGGAACCTCTTTTCCATATTCTTAACAACTAACTGTGCATAAAGATCCCACTTTAATTATTTAATAGAACAAATTTTCAAAAATTATATCTGTAAACCAAATATTTAAGACATGCAATAAATTTATTGGACAATTTTTATAGAAAAAGAGCCATTAAAAGATGTAATAATTGCATAACGAAGAATGAAATACATAGGTACCTGTTTACACCTGCGTGTACAAGGAACGTTACGTGTCAACAAGAACTGTTTGCTTTTGGGAAGATATGATTTTGCTCTATCTTCATCACCAGTGGCCCATTGCCATGTTGGACAATGATGCACTAAATGATCGCCTGCTGCCACAAACTCCTCCGGGGTTAATACTCCTGTTTCTCTAAATTTACTTTCCTTTAATAGTACAAGTTATATTTGGTATGAAATGAAACTATTTATATCCTTTTATCAGAAATCTTAACCAAAAATATAGATTGGAGTAATTCTACCAATGACATTTATAATCGTACGAAATAAATAAACAAGAAATTGTAAAACATAGTACATAAGAACAGGGTACATATATATGGTAAGGGAAAGTGAAGCTTAATAAAATTATTAATAGAGGAAAATTTTGTAATAGAATGATTAAGTAATGTTAAAATAAAACATAAAAATATGTTTCAAAAGCTATATGCTGACTTAATCCTGAAAAGAATATGAAAACAAAGGCCTACTTACAACAAACAATGTTATTTTTAAAAATGCATTTTATTTCGAAAAACCAGATCTTGAGTTACATAGAAAGTTTGTAATGCATAAAATATAATTATCTAATAGTATCATAAGGGAATACTATGTATCTACATATTGCTTTTTGTATTGAAAACAGTGATCTTATACACATATATCTTTAAATCATAATTCTTTTGTTATGACATTAAACAGGCTAATTTAATATTTTATTATGAAACCTATAAACCTATAACCCCAGTAACTCTATCACAATATCGTAAACATATAGCAGTATAATAGAAAAACACATAATTAAATGGCATCTAATGTTTGTGTAATGCGTTATAAAAAATTGCATATAACTTTTGATATATTTTTCATCGCTTATTTGTTTAAGATATCTATTTTCGAAGATATCGTATTTTCGTACGTCCATACCTTCAGCACAGGGGTTAAGTACTCAGCAACACCAAGCGCGGTGCCTTTAACGGAATTAATCACACTCTGCATTGCAATTTTGTGCAACGGGTGATTGAAATTTATTAAGAATAAAAAATATCACAGAATGTACGATTGCTAAGTGCATTCATATGATATCAACAGTTTCCAACGTATTATCGATTTGACCGTACATCGGAGCCGTATATACACTACCAAAAAACCCCCTTTCCATAAAGTTCCCCTACTATAAAATTCACTGTTTCCCTACTACTTTTTTATTGAACGTAAATGAGCATGCGTATGAACAAACGTACGCGACCTGTAACGATATTATACAAATATTTCGGAAATAATTCCACTAAACACGAATATAAATTTATATATCTAAGTACACTAATATAAGATACTGCAACAATCATATGTATCTATATTATACATGCTAAAATTACTTATGTTTTGTAGATCTATATCATCATCACCAAAGCAAGTTCAAATTTTCTAATAATTTCGCGCTGATATAGCTTAAACTATGCATCATCAATGAATGATATCTTCAAAAGTTCCACAGATTTTTAAACATTCATACAATAAAGATAAAATTCGGTTTACTTTTTGTTGCTCGCCTATCATTAATTTTGTTTACTGTCTCCATGGTAACTGTTCACCGGCTTGCAATAGAGTTCAAACAAACATAGGTATAGTTTCAAGAAACGAGCATCGTGGTGGTCTACGGCAAATTAATTAAGCAAAATACAAAATAATTGGGCGACTGATTTACACATTTTTTTACGGTATAAATGTTAGAAATTTCATACGAAGAATATAAGATTATAAATATCTGAAATATGAATATATGCTATAAGACTTAATTACATGCGCTTTTTACTATGTATTTGATTTTTGCACAGATGGTTGACTATAATGAAACTTCGGACGACAATTTGGAAAACATTACGAAAGCATTAGAAGATATGGATAGTTTAGATATGGAATTATTCAATGATTCTTTTAAAAAGTCAAAGTCTACAACAAGCGTTCTGAAAGATGCTAATATGCAATCTGATAATGATATTAAAAAGAAAGTTCTGTTTAAAAGTGGTTTGTATATTTGAAATATTCATTATTAAAGAAAACTGCGGACGTTCAATGTCAGTTGAAAATAATTTTTAAATAATGTTATTAAGGAAAATAATATTTACAATGTACACATTACAAATTTACATTGCTCATTTTATAAGAATCAATTTCATTCTTACATAAATGTATATACTATTTATGTATAATTGTTTTATATTTTAGTTCCCAATGAAGACGATTTATTATCCGGTTTACTATCAGATGAGGAATCGCCAAGAAAAGGGCAGAAGAATGTATTTGTATCTAACAGCAAAAGTAGTTTGATGGAAGATCTCTTCAAGATCAAAACACCAATTACATCTACATCAAGTATTAGATCAAGTAATGAGCTGGATTCAAAGTTTAATGTTGATCAAGGAGAAGCTAATCAATTGTTTTCGCAGAAACCAAACAGTTACTTGGCTTCTAAGAGTAATTTAACACCGTCTCAATCTGATTCATTAAAAGAAAGATATATACAGAAGTTGAAAAATACATCTGGAAATGAGGACGATATTTTAACAAATTTAAATGATAAGATGGGTGGTGTAGAAAAAGCAAGAAGACAATCATTTAAAGGAAGTTTATTTAACGATAAATTGGATTCATCTAATACACAGGATTCCCTTGTTTCTAAAAATATTAAGAAAGTGGAGTCAGAAAACGTAATAGAATATGCGAGTACTGCACAGAAATTAAAATCCAATATTATTGATCAGTCAACTAATCATTTTGCAACAGAGTCGCGTAAGGGTCGAAGGAATGCAAAAGTTATAAGTGACCCACTTGGTTTATTATCCATTAATTTGTTACCTGAGCAAAATATGGAACAGGTAATTTGGTTTAATTATATGTACCAAGTATTAATAAATATAATTAAATATCATATATTTACTTTCCATTAAGACGAAAAAGGAGAACACAGCGGTTAAAGATTTCATTACACAAGATACTAAAGCAGAGAAAGATTTGCCAGAATGGTTGGGTGGCTCGAAAAAGTTACAAGATAAACAGTTAGAAAGGCAACAGGAAGGATCGCCAAAAATTGATAATAAAATATCCATCAAAATGAATTCTAAAACAGCAAATGACGTAGAAATTGAGCCTACTCTTGCGCAGCATGTTTCACTGTTATTTGGTGCACAACTAAATCAACAAAATGCACTTATGAATATACAGCAACAAGAACACGAACTACGGACGGCAACAATACTTTCGCAACAAAGCGATCAATTAAGCAAGGTATCAACTACTCAACATGCCGTGCTTCATAATCAGGAAGAGCAATTTAATGCTCTTCTAAAATTACAATTTGAGAGACAAGCTTTGCTTGAGAAGCAAATAAAGCTGCAGCAAGAACGCATTAATCAATACATTTATGTAAGATTTTTTTTACTATACAATTAATTATATACTAGCTTAAAATATGCTAAATGGAATATGTAAATTTTTTCTTTGCTTTCAAGGCCTTGACAGCAATGCCTGCTCCGATACCGAGTAGTGTAACATCTTGGAATGAATGTAAGTTGAAATCGGATGAAGAAGAAAAGGACTTTAAAGAAGAGAAAGAAGGAATGGAAAGCCTGATAAAAACATTAAAAATAGAAAACACAAAATTAGACAGAAAATTATGCAGCATAAACGAAAAACATGATAACGAACTGACGTATCAAGCAGAATTCTATGAGTATGTTTATCGCATAATATACTATATATACTAAAAGATATATTTCATCTTTACTAAATAAAAGTAAAATAACACGATTTTCAGGAGACAAATCTCATTCTTGAAAGAAGCAATGACAAAATTGGAAGAACGAGTGAAGCAGGAAATAGAATGTTTGGAAGTAGATTATACAACAAAATTTGACAAATTAAAAGATGAGAAATTGCAAATAGAAAGTCAATACAAAGAGGAAATTCATAATCTAAAGGTTGAATATTTTACTGTTTACAAATATATTTGTGCTCTTAATAATATTACTTATTTTTGCTCTTAATAGCTGTGAACTAATTTAAATATCTATATTGCATTAAATGCAAAGTATTTAATTTCTTGTGGATTTCAACTGCTTAATATCCAAAATCATTTTAAGAAATTACTAATTGTAAATACAATGTTTTAAATTTTAAGAAATACGAATAGGAAGATTACAAGTATAACATTTTTTAATTAGAATGAACATTCACAACACGTAGAAGAAATATGCAAACTCCATTCTGAGAATGTACAACTTTTGCAAAAAGAATATTCCAATATAATAGAAAGCATATCTAGAGCTAAGCAGACAGAAGAACAGATGATAAAAACTATGACAAGTCGAAAGTTCGATATAGAGGATATGTTGCAAAAAGCTAATTTCATCATAGATAATATACAGGAAAAACAGAAAAACTTAGAAATTACGCGGAATGACATAACGGAATTTCAAGAAAATACTTTGAAAGTACAAGAAGCTGAGATAAAAGGTACAAACTAATATCAAACGGCAAATTTTTGTAAGACTTTAGTACTGTTCATTGCAATGTATTACTGAATATCTATTTTCTTGTTTACAAAATTCTAATGCTGTTCTTTAATTGAATGCATGATAACATTGCAGCACAGAGGCTTGAATTGGAACATCAAAATAATGTCCTAGAGGAACATCGTAATAAGTTTGTAGAAACGACAGAAAAACTCGATATTCGTCTTACACAACTTATAACGGAACTTAAAAAACAAAATACATTGTGCAATCAAGCACAAGAAACACTGGAGAAGAGATCAGTGAATCTCTTACGAGAGAAAGAATTATTTGAAGAAAAAATGAAATGGGAAAGAGATTACATGCAGGTAAATTTTTTAATAAAAAAAGTTTGTAGTAAAGATTACTAACGTTTTGTTTTAAAGCCATTTTCTCTCTCTCTCTCTCTCTCTCTCTCTCTCTCTCTCTGTGTGTGTGTGTGTGTGTGTGTGTGTGTGTGTGTGTGTGTGTGTGTGTGTGTGTAGATATTAAAAGAATCGTGGATAAAAGAACAGGAGAAGCAACTTGAATTACTGACAAAAGAAAAAGAAGCAATAGCAACAGAGAAAGCACAATTCGAAGTTTTAAGTAAACTGAAAAGTAACAATGGCGAAATTGCAAAAGTAGAGGTACAGGAAAATCATTAAATATTACATATATACAAATTCTATAGGAACCAAATAAATTACAATATAGCTATGTCAATGGCATACAAATAAAAAACTAAATATATTTTAATCTTCACTGTAGTTAGAAGCTGCTATTACATTTGCGCAAGAGGCAACAGTCTCTGCTACTAGAGAAAAGCTAAGGTGGCAGGAAAAAATTTGCGATCTGAATACCCATAAGCAAATTCTACAGGACAAAGAAAATTTGCTTATTGCACGCGCCAAAGAACTTGAAAACCTTACACAGGTAATGTTTAATTATACTTCTCAATAAAACACTTAAATTAAATTTCTAATATCGTTATCGTTGTATTAGTCTGCTTTAATTAAAAAAGGAGAAGGAACGAAAGCTTTAAAAAATGCGAAGCATTTGGAGAATCAAAATAAAGAAAGATTTAATCAATTACAAATACAACTCCAAGCATTAATGGAAAGAGAAAAGAAAGTTGCTACCGAAAGATATAATGTTACAAAGTATGTGCAATCACACATTGATATATTAATAGCTTGTTTTTATGTTAATTATTTCCATGCTCAACTAATAATTATTAACAGCCAAATGTTTTTAATTTTACTTTGAATAGGGGTAGAATGTTTTCATTAGCCTATGAAACTGAGAAATTAGGAAGGGATATGAATGTGTCCCATACTTTCCAAAATGATCTACTGCCCTTTACCGAAATAAAAGCAAACTCTGAAGTCGCCTCAGAACTAATGGTAAGAGTATCTATAAAGAATTTCTTTATTATTAATATATATAATTTATTTAAAATATTATTTGTTCCAGGATATTGTAGATCCAAATATTATTATGCTAAAATTAGAACTCAATGATGAATACGAGTCTATCAACAAATACATGTAAATTCTTAATTCAATTCATCACAATTTACAAGATTCCAATTTTGAACCATCAGTATTTTATAGACTACATTAACAGGTGAAAATATAAGTTATGTACATAGTAGAAAATATTACCTAACTAATATATTAATTAATAAAGGTTCTTGTTTAAAATGTTGGAAGCAATATATATATATATATTAATCATCCATATCCTCATCTGCAAATAAATGATCATTACAATTATAATATTTGTAAGATAGATTATAACAATCTTTCAAATTATTTCTTCATGTGTAACACTTTGTTACTTGTTTTATAATTCCACAAAAAAAGTGAATTAATACAAAAAAATGATATTCTTTGAAAGCAAAAAGGTAAGGTTCAGTTCTTTGTTTTCCAAACTTCTTGGACCTATATAATATTAAACAATATTCCCTTGTGAGACAAATAAACTTACCATTATCTAAACAATAGTCTTGTAATATTTCTGTATTGTTCTGCAACGTATTTACTTCGGTAATTAGAGATTTTATCTTATAAAGTTCAGTTCCTATGCTGTTTGTACATGTTGTCTGAAAACAATATTATTAGGCAAACTTCGTATTTCTGTTATTCAACATTCAACGTACATTAAATCAACTTACAATATTGCGAACAAGATTTGTGGAATTCATGTCTCTTTCTCTGTTGCCCTTATCGAAGTCCTTATACACATCTTGTAATTTATTTATAAACTTAATCCCCTCAGTTAAGAAAAATACTGCTTGTCTAAAAAAAAGGAACGTCTTGCTGCATATGTGTAAGAAATATTTATTTGTAATAGAAGAATTCATCATACCGATGATAATCATGAGAGACTGGTAAACCTGTTATGTTCTCCGAGTTATGTATGAGCTTATATATCGAATGATTATGTTGTGTTAAACGTTGAAGATTCTTACTAATATTTTCTTTATAATCATTTCGTTCATCTGTAACATTGAAATAATTAAATCTTAATTCTAAAATTACCGAGGACAGTATCGTTTAATTCAGAAAAAGAAACCTTTCACAGCCTGCAACTTATGCATCAGATTATTATATTCGGTCATTTGTTTTTTTTCTTCATCTCTAAGCTGTTCTTCACGAACTGTATGCATTTCCTGTAAGCGAGCGATCAACTTTTCAATGTTTTCCATTTCGAATTAATTCAAAATTTAAGCAACCGAAAAATAATATGCACGCACTAGATGTACATAATTTTTAAATGTTTTTTCTCACATGCTACCAACTTAATAAACGTTTTACCACCTGTTATATATGTATATCTCGTTTATATCGAACACACTATCGATTGTTTTTCGTAACATTTGTTGTTATGCATACATATATATACACGGCAAAATGGCAGATATCTGGTTCTCCAATCGTGCGTACTGTAAAATTGTTTTACACGCAGTAAAATACCCTCATTGTGCAATAAACGGTTTGTTGTTAGCCAAACAAAAGAACAAAAACGATAGCAAATCAGTTGAACTCCGTATCGAGGATGTGATACCACTTTTTCATATCTGCCTTCACGTCTCACCCATGGCGGAAATTGCTTTGGCAATGGTAAATAATTCGATGTTTTGTGTATACACCTAATTTCTTCTTATTTGAGATATTTAGTTATGTTAATGATTTACGGGAATACGAAATATTTAGCAACAGCAAATTACGAAATAAAGTGTACGAAACATTTATAAGTAATTCATATAATTTTATAATGACAATTTGATAGATCGTCTCAAATTTCAATTCGAGATTGCATATCATTTGTGTAACACATGAATATGTTTAAATGAACAAAGTTCTGTGTTTTCTACTCAGATGTATGTTTTGTACAAATATAAAATACAATACTTTTAAGGTTGATCAATATGCAACGAGCAAAGGTTTGGTACTAGCCGGTTATTATCTTGCAAATGAAAATATGAATGATATGAGGTAATGTATAGACTATTTAAAGAAACTTATTTGATTCATCAATAAAGTCTTGATTAGGATTATTCATTCATTAAACTGATAATTTTTTTGTAATATAGCACAGATAAGCCTGCACATCGAATTGCAGACAAAATAGCTGAGAATAATGGAAACGCTCTCCTCGTTGTTGTAAGTATTTTGATAAATAATGTTTTCTGCAAATTTTCCCATTATTTTCCTTTCTTATTTATAGGTGGATAATAAAAAAGTAACCGTCGATACGAATCCAAACCTTCTGAGAATTTCACAATTTGTGGATGGCAAATGGAAACTGAAAGATATAGCAGAGTAATTGTTTTAATATATTTTTTCATGCGATTCAAAAATTTATATGCTTTCTCATTGATGTATGTTTCCTTTATATTTACAGTGTATCTTATGATAAAGGACTGATACATTCTAATATACTGTGCTCTTTAATAGAAGCAGAACAGTACAGAAATCTTGTTGATTATGACAATCACCTCGATGATATTTCTCTCGATTGGCAAAATTATAAACTTAATAAAGTCATAGAAACAGCTGTTGAAAAGTCCAAATTGTCACTGAATTCAAATCAAACTTTATGCGATTAAGTTACATTTACATACATTCTCAAATGCATTTAGGAACATTTAATGTAAATAAATTAATAAACAAGGATAAACCATTGCAAAATTTATTCATAGCGAAATCTTTTACTCTAATGCAAGGAGAATGGTAAACATAGATTATTTAATATTTATATTGTCCGTTTTCCACATATTTTATAGCTATCATTGTTACAACTATTTATTTTCAACACAATTAAATATCAGTAAATATGGCACGGCGATTTTTTCATCAGCTTCCTGTGAGAGTTTGTTGGAACAAATAAATATAACGCATTATTCAAAAAAGTTGAACCATTTCATGCAAACCTTTATTTGTCTTATTTCTTTTGTTTATTTCTTTGATAATTATAATATTCGTTAATCTTCTGTATCTACAACAATTAAATTTCTTCAGATAAGTAAACCACGGATTTATTACAATGCGAAAAATTTTATGATAAAAATTACCCGAATATATACTTTCAAATTGTCTACAGCTGCAATTAAAGTATCCATTTGGATGTTGAAAAGTTTGGTCTGTAATACAGTTGTGCATAATTTCATAATACATCTTGCATGCTTTAAGATAGGATCCTTCTTTTGAAAGACGCACCACTGATTCCATATCTGAAAATTCCATATATAAGTACAATTAGTCTGTAAAATGTGTAAAAATAATTCATGCAACTTTCATGCTACTTCACCCACCTGTTGCTATTAAGCCACATTTATATAGTGTCTCTTTAAGTAAATTAGAAGTCATATGTTTAAATGGACAACCGTGATTATCTCGTAAACCAACTTTAGAATTCTGTATTTTAATACAAGAAAAAGCTTCATAATCAGCTCGTTTTCCCTCCTTCCCGTACAGATGCCGTATTGTATACGTATATCCTTTCTCAAATGCAAATTCATTTATCTTTTTAGTAAATTCATTTTTCCAAAATTTCAATGTATCGTTTAAACTTAGACCTATCCCTTTAAGGAATAAACAATATTGAACTCTGCCACCATTTGTTAGATGATGATTTTTTTTTAATGCTTCATGAAGCAATCTCATGCACAGCGGATAAGATCTTCTCGATAGCTAGAAAGCAGTATGAAAGAAATCTATATTCAATTTATTTTTTGTAATCATTTGTGTATCAACATATTTAATTTGCTGATATAGTCAAGTACAATGTCTGAGCATTCCACAAGGAACATTTGGAAATCAAGCATACCTTATCTAATTCGTGAACAGATGCATACCGGACTTTAGCGTATTTACAATCTCGTTTAGTAATATAATTTGAAAATGTTGTAAGTATACTTGTTATTCTTTCATCGTCGTAAGCATGCGACGCGACCATCCGTGAATACTAAAATAATATGCAATCAACAGAAATTCTAACATGTATTTAACTATAAATTAATAATATTTTGTACTTACTGCAAAACCTTCGTTTAACTTTCTTTTAAACTCAGCTAAAATGAACCAAAATATTTTCCTTTCTGGCAGATAAGCAATACCATTTTTTACCAATACCTTTCGTTTTGCAACTTGATTTATTATATCTGTAAAATAAACCTTGTAAATGTTCATATTATCAATATCTTCAGTAACAGAGCTAGAGACCTTCAAATCTTCTTTTACTTCTTGCTTTTCTACTTCGGGTATCTGAAATGATGTATTTATAGTTATAATACAGATTTGTTTTTTTACTCTTGTGTCCTTTTATACTAACAGGTGCGAGTTGGAATTCATTAGCATCGCTAAATGCTTTGATTTCTTCTTTGCTTAAACATGAAAGCCTCCATTTGAATAATTGTACTTCGTGCTTAAAGAACCATAGTTTTTCTTCATATTGAAAGGAAAATGCTGATCTTAACACAAAATGTGACATACTATCGTTCCTCGTCAAAACCTGTCTTGTAATTGGTGAATCCTTATGATTAAGGACATCGAAAAGCTTCACAAAATTATCTATATTGTTCTCTTTCATTTCTTCAATTAAAATAGCAAGACAATGCTTGAATGGTTTCTTATAATTTTTCACTGATATGAGTTCTACTAACTTCAAAACTGTAAAACAAAATATTATGCTTGTTAGAAGAGTGGAAAGTGTTTAGCATTTCTTACTGAAGCATGCTTATACAACGAATGCTTCTGTTTGAATGAAACGAAAATGATCGTTTCATACAGAACATTATCGGCATCCATATAGGAATTACCTTTGAATCTATCAATGCACCATTGTCTCATCTCCTCTAAATTGATATACCCAGATGGTGGTACGATGTACATTTGTAAATTATGTGAACACAGATGTACGAGTTCTTGTTCCATTTCTATATCAAGTTGGTGTCTGATTGGGATATGTGCCATATTTCTTTGGGTAATTGATTAAAAACTATCCGCTATAAAACATTAACATTTAAAAAAACAAATCATTAGTGTCACATGTTTTTGTATAAACATAATTATGTACTACTTACTCTATTATTACAAGTAAACAAATTGAATTGTTAAATCATTCATTATTTGTTTGTGCTTTTCACGATCTTGTTATATCATTCGTTGTTAATCTTGATTATTAATTCTTTCGTGTGCGGATTGCAGTTTATCTCGATCGAATTTCTGAAATAGTAATGGAGTGAATTTAATATACATGTATGCCAGATAAATTGTTACAATACATTTGTATGCATTCCAATTATTTATTAAAATACATTAAGTGTACTGACAGTTGTTATCTATTATATGCGTGCAATAATGTATATAATATTTTTGAACAGCCTAATTCAAGTCAGGTTACGATAGTAAGATGCTGTTATAATTCTTGATTCATTTCATAGAAATGTTATGTTATTACAATCTTTCATAAAGAAAACAAATTTCCTGTTTTGTATATAACAGGGTGTAAAAGAACTGAAAGATATAATAAAGTTAAAGATACACTTACGCTTGAAGGTTAAATTGCTTATAATATTATTGCTTATTTATTATGGTTTCTTTAGTCAACAAATACAAATTTGAATGTCGGTAAGTTATTAATTAAAATATCTATGTACATTAATATAAATCGCAGCTAATACTGCACATTTTATACATCGGAATCAAACCTTTAATATATATTTGGGCCATGTATTGTTAATTTTATTTGATATAAATCACATAAGAATTCTATTATATGTCTTAGAGTTAAATCGGTTTTAAATAAAAATAATCGATCGTATGGAAAAAATTATATGTTTGACGATTGTTCAGACACCTGTTGGAATTCTGATGCGGTAAGTTCCATTTTAACAGAAATTGAACAAATTATTGTCCTCGATTATTAAATATAATAGCTTTGTTAAATATATATATTACAGGGAACCCCGCAATGGGTGATCATTAACTTTGAGGAAGAGCACGAGCTAACGCATTTCAAAGTACAATTCCAAGGTGGATTTGCCGGCAAAGACTGCTACTTGGAAATTGGGGACAAAGAAACTATATTTTATGAAACATTTTATCCGGAGGATAAGAATACAGTACAAACGTTTAGATTAAATAAACCAGCAAAAGCAAAAATCTTTAAATTTGTATTTAATGAAAGTACAGACTTGTTTGGTAGAATTATCATATACCAGTTATCTTTATATTCATAGTATACAATTAAATTTATGAAGTCATTTATTTTGTCTTAAAAAATGCCAATTTATAAAAGTTGATATCGTATAAAGAAAAAATAAATAAAGTTGTCCAGATTAATCTATCATTCCGTTACATTCGGATGACCGTGAAAATTTCACGGAAATAGTTTCGTGCATAGCTGTGCCAAAATGGTTTATTTTGTATAAAGCTACATATATAATTTATTTGACATATGTAAGACAGTCAATACAGTTGCATGATAAGAGAATCGTTTTGTCCTTAAGTATTATCGTCTTAATTTATATAATTTATCAAATATAAATATATATTTTTTATTATATATTTCAATAGATACTTAATAATAAAATTAACGAGAAAATTATGATGAAAGTTTATACATCTTGTCTATAAGAATATATATGTACGAAGCGGTAAAAGATTCATTGATTAAATTATGATAATATCAATATAGATAAATACACAACTATAGCATATACAACATACAAAACAGTTTCAATTGTATAATAAAATTTTAAAATAAAACACTTTCTCATTTCAAAATGGCATACTATATACAGAAAGCATAGTATAATTTGTAATAATATTAATCGAACATAGGGATACATTTTTGCGTAATGTATCAGTTAGCAGAAATAGCAGAACCCAATTGTCGCATCAATTTATAACATTCCTGAAGTCTTTTTCTGTCGCCTACCCGCTCAAGAGTTTTAGCAGCTTCGGCAAGCATACCTGCACGCTCTCCCGGAGATGCTAATAATAATGCCGGTAAATGTCGGCATGCCAAACACAAAGCAACCGCGTGTTCTCTTTCGCCGTTGTAGTGATCTTGTGAACGATCTTTCCCGCATATAATCGAAGAACGTGAATTTCTATGATGTAAACTGCGATCTAATAATATTTGAGTTTTTACTGGTGTTGCTCCTGCCATTATGCGTGCTGTGGCTTCGTAAAGAAATACTCTGGCCAATGTAGACTGAAAACGAGAAAGTTCAAACAGATCAAAAGAGGATCGAATTTTTTTTTTAATATTTAAGCATGTATACTTACCGGAATATGTTGGCATAATTGTCTCAAGCAAGCTAAATCGCGTTGGAAACCACTGAGAGATATACTCTGAATCGATTTTTCCAAATCATTATCTAATTCTTGCCAAAGAGTAGTTCGCATCTCAAGTAACCAATCACAAATCCACAATTGAGCAAGCTAAAAACAAATTTAGGGAGAATAAGAAAATTTGCTAAATTGTAAATGTGATTGCATTTTAATATTCATATAAATATTATTGATTACTATTACTTATGGTATAGGCATACAAGTACATATGCACATGTGAACTAACGTATGATGCTGAGACCTACCACAGGAGTTGCACTGTAGAAGTATTGCATAGTTATATTTCATGCAATGCAACTACAATGCACACTTGTAACAGGTATACA
The DNA here is from genome assembly GCA_963667235.1 of Nomada lathburiana. Taxonomy (NCBI): domain Eukaryota; kingdom Metazoa; phylum Arthropoda; class Insecta; order Hymenoptera; family Apidae; genus Nomada; species Nomada lathburiana. The sequence goes on along the minus strand of OY763903.1, from coordinate 13,878,246 downwards.
ATTGCATAAACGTCTATACAGAAAAGTTATTGTTCTTAAATCACATTAATTGTGTATTGACTAAATGATATATTTAACAGTAATTAATTATTACTTGTTTCAATAATAATCCTCCTTCCTATTGATCGAGAGAACAAAAATGGAGAAGGATTATCATATTGAAAAAGAACGAATTACATTATGCAAAAAATGATAAAATAAATACTTCGAGAAAACAAAAATTAAATGCTAATAATGCAAGTATGATAATCAGATATTTTACCAGGACACTTTGCGATGATTGTTGCTTGCAATTGTAATAAACCAAGCTTTGCTCGAGCAATATTCCTGCTTGATCAATGAAACGCAGAGATACCGATTTAGTACATGCTTTTGCTGCTTGCAAAGCATTCAAAACAATATACGGTAACGGACTAACACTGTTATTATTGCACAGCTGATAATTTTTTTCGTAAGGAAATTTGCTTTGAACGATGCTCCATGCTTGTGAATCATCTTCTTTCAATCTCCAACACGCTGCTACATACATAACTGCGCCCCACCATAATCCGATTTCATCCTCGCAATCTGAAATAACATAAAACTATGTTAACATTTCATCTGTTCATCTTATTCATTTATCGAATAAAAAAAATCTTTCGCCGGACGTACTTGTTACTGTAACTTTGTCAGTGCACAGAAATCCAGCATCTACTCCAGCAGAATCCATAACAGTTTGTCCGTATTCTAATATCGATGATAAATGGACATCTGCTACAGTTCCAGTTAAAATACGTAAACACTGTCCGATCAAGTAATCTCTGTATGCACGTGATGCATACGATAGAGGATCTGCTTTACTATTTTGTGATGCGAACTCATTATTTGCCTGTTCACCGTATTGCCATTTTTGAAAGGCCAAGAATTTAGCACCTTCCTCGTTCATTATCCATTTCAATTTTGGTGGAACTGCACACGATGATAGCAATGTGCGTGCCTTGCCCAAGTAATATTTATGAATAAATGGGAATAGTGACTGTTTGAAACACAGTGCAACATTAATATATATTTCCGCTAACAATGATTTCGGTATAGTTTCACCAGTGGCTTCTGCATAATTCACTGCAGAAAGGGCAAGATATAATGTTCCATTTTTCGATCCTTTTGACAAACGTAAACATAACATATGCTGATAGATAATAGCTATTTCCATAGCTGATATTTCTGCCTGTTGTCGCGCTGTTCTGTCGGAAAACCATTTATAGATATATAAAATCCATTTTCCAATCCATAACTTATGAAGAAGTTGCCGAATTATTTGCCACATAGTTGCTAGCCAAGATTCCGTACGTGACGACGGATATGAACGACCAAGGAATTGCAAACATTGGTGTAAATCCCGATATGCCTGGCTGTATTCATTTTTCGATATGTTAAATTCTGCTTGACGTCTCCATCGATGAAGTTCAAGAAATATTTTACTGTCAGAAGGTAGTATTGGGTCGCCATAAAGTAGCAATCTACAAAGTCCGGCGATTAAGAGTATAGCATTTGTAATCCATAAAAGCACGTTGCTCCAAACTGGATTTTCAAATTCTGACTGATCTGAAATATATTAATAGCAATACTATCAATTATGGATTGTATATCTCGTTATTATTAAATATGTAAATATATAAAAATCAAATCTGTATACATAATACAACCGGAATGTTACTGTACCTTGATAATTAAGTATCGTACGACCATCCAATTTTGTGTTCATATAATCGGAATTAAATCTTCCAACATTATTTACCAGAAAACCTAAAGGATTGAAGACCAAAAAAATAAACATGAACCCACAGAGCGTGAGTCTGGTATGATCTCTCATGCCTTGGCTCGTGAGAACGGATGTTGAGTGAACATTCTGTAGTACATCTGGATCATCTTTTATAGAAGATGGAGATGGCGGCGACAGAGGTGCCGGTGCTGGAGATAAGGACGGTTCACTTGAATCTGATCTAGGTGGTGTAAGCTCACCGCATGCTAATAATTCGCGCAAATTTTGCCTTTGTGCAGCCAATTTCAGTGACATATTTTCTGCTTTTAATCTTGCATTGGAATTTTGTAGAAACCTACAATTCGCAAAAATGGATTAAAATATTTTCGTTCAGATTGCGATACATATTTTAAAAACTTAATGAATATTAATAGAAGATACCTGATATAATCAATAGTTTTTCTCAATATAGCTGATTTGTTTAACTTGGCATCTACGCCAACAATTATATTCTTCAATTCAATGATTTTATCATTGATTGAAGTTCTGTAACGCCGTTCTATAGCATTGTGAGCACTACGTTTTACTTCCTTGACCCTCGGTACACCCATGTGTGTATTTGTATTTAACCGATTAATCTGTACTTTGTCTGTATCCAACACGACAGGAATACCTAAATATAAAACAAGATATAATGTTAATAAATGATGCTCATATTATAAAATACACCTGTTCAAATAATGTAACAGTAAGATCATTACCAGTGGTTAAAACTGTTCCATTGGCAGTGTTTACTAAGGTATGAATTTGATGTGGAACAGAAGCTGATGAAACAGCTTGCGATCCCCTAGAATAAACCACCGATTCTGACTTGATCAGTTTCGCTGGCAGAAGCAACTGCCTTTGTTGTGTTACCGGTGCTATCGTCACCACTGGTGATTGGACACTAAAATTTACATTTTGTGGAATGGCATATTGTGAACTAAATACTGTAGGTGCTGGTGTGACAGATATTCTTTGTGTTCTGCTTGGAATGGATGCTACATCTTGTATCTGCGATGGTTGTTGTTGTTGTTGCTGTTGCTGCTGCTGCTGGTGTTGTTGTTGTTTCTGTCTTTGAGACGATTGCTGGGAGACGCATGGAATTTGATGTGCATTTTCTGTTACTGTTTGATTTAATATTATGTTTCCATTTTGTACTGTTTTTATAATAGTTGAATCCTCAAACTCTTGAAATTCTTTAAAATCTTTTAATTCTTTACTGCTACTGAAGTTTAAGAAATCTAATTCCTCTGTGTCCATGCCCAAAGGCTCTTCCAATTGCGACAGCAATGCGTCATCGCTAAATAAGTTTTCATTTTTCAATAATTCGCTTTCACAATTGGTAAGAAGTTCTGCAATACAAATACAAAACTTAATTACACATTTTCAAATAGCACAACTACATACATAAAATAATATACATATAGAATTAACTAAAAAATAATGAACAATATTAGCTACTTTAATTTGATTCCTTTGACGTATACTTTAAATGATTTATTTATTGCATAAAATATTGTTTGCATACACATATGGGCATGTATTTAATATGGCATTCATACAGGTGCATGTAATAATTATTTAAAACCTTTTTACTGGTATGTAATATAATAAAAGAAAGATAAACGAATTGCATTTATTCGTACAACTTTTTTCAATCATTAAGTAATGATATACATATAGGTACACTTCTTTTTTTTTATTTAGATCGTATAAAAAGAATTGCCGAAATTAAAGGGAAACAGGTAGTAAATGACAGTTGATGTAGACACTACATGATGTAGACACTGTAATAACACTGAGCACTATAAATTTATTTAATACGAAATGATAAAAACAAAATTCATAAATATCACATGCAACATACCATCGATACCAGTTACTTCATTTAAATTGAAACTATCATTTGACTGAAAATTGGAAAAATCATTGTCTTGCGTTGCAGACCATCCTCCAGGATCTGTCATTGTTGCGACGTGTATGTCAAATACTTATTTCCATTAAATAAACACACCAATGATTAAAACAAAACCGTACACTGATATGTCAAACGTAATAACTAACAAATTACGAACGGTCATCCGACCTTTGGCGCGTCCAATCACAGAACTTCTAAAGATCGGATGATATTACGTCAGTATGTGTTGCTAAACTAACAAAATTTATCTAAAAGTACAGACAGGTTTCCATGAATGTTCATTATTAATAAAGAATTCCATTCGAAATTTTTGTAAGACACAAAGTAAAACGATTTTATTAATGATTTTTCTAATTATTTACTTTATATTCCTAAAGTCTACATCGTAAAGTATGGTGTTTCGAAATGTTTAAAATCAAAAAAGAAATATGTATACATACAAATTTGATGATAATTGTTATATAAATATTGAACCTACAAAAATGTATAGTACATAATATTGTTTATTATTATATTTGTTATTTTTAACTTGTCAATAGGGTCTTATCTTTATCATCAATGTTGCAATATAAATACAAATGTGAGTAAAGTAGCTGTTTTAAAAATCATTCATACATGTTACAGAATAATAGCAAATTTAGCTCCGAAACATTGTACATTTTAGATATTATTAATTATAGTCTTATTAAAGAATTGTGTTAATCAATTGCACATTCATTATCGATGCAAATAGATAAGATTTCTTTTCTATTAAGAAGTTATATTCGATTGTTTGCAGCTAACCATGTTTCAAGCCCTTCGTAAATCCAATCGATCAAAAATAACAGCTGTTTGTAAATTTCATTCAACAGTAAGTCGACAACATTTACTTAGTAATGCTTACAAATAAAGGTACTTTCATTGCTTCGTTGAATCCTTGCTTTATTTCTATGATAGCAATTGCAATGTGTCGAAGAAAAAACTTTGTCTCGAAAATTGGAAGATGGTCCCGAGTTAGGAGATTTTATTGCTGGAACATATAAAGAGTATGATGGGAAACTGAAGTTAGAAAAAGGAGACAAATCTCGCTTGAGGTTACCACCATGGCTTAAAACGCAAATACCGATGGGTACAAATTATAGTAGACTGAAGTCTCAGTTAAGACAGCTACGGCTGAGTACTGTATGTGAAGAGGCAAGATGTCCTAATATTGGAGAATGTTGGGGTGGCGATAAACATGGTACAGCAACCGCAACTATCATGGTTGGTATTATGCTTTGGATTATACTTTATCACTTTATATCTGGAACATGTTAGTATTAGAAAGGTTACTTAGTAATATGATGGAAACTTAATAATGAGAAACAATTTAATACAGTTAATGGGCGATACGTGTACTCGTGGTTGTCGTTTCTGTTCTGTAAAAACAGCGCGTACACCATTACCGTTAGATCCGGAGGAACCAGTGAACACTGCTACTGCAATAATAGATTGGGGTTTAGATTATGTTGTACTTACATCTGTGGACAGAGATGGTAGAGAATATATTTATAGCTTTTTAAAATTCTGTATCTAGAAAACATATTTACCTGTTAATGATGTGATGAAATTGAACACTTTAATAGATTTAAACGATGGTGGAGCTAATCATATTGCAGAAACAGTGAAAGAAATTAAGAAGAGGTAAGGTAATTTACTCATAATATACTCTTAATAACTCTTGAAGTTACATACATATTAAAGAAGTATATGTTTTATATATATTTTTCTAGAAGTAGCATTCTAGTGGAATGTTTAGTACCAGACTTTAGGGGAAACGAAAATTGTATTGCAACAATCGTAGATTCGAATCTCGACGTGTTTGCTCATAATATTGAAACTGTCGAACGTTTAACACCGTTTGTTAGAGACAGACGAGCAGAATATAGGTAAGTTAGCTTCCCCTGTTCTTAACATTCCTAATTTTCCTAATACATTTCTAGTTCACTTATACACCTTTATCGATTTTTTGTTTAGACAATCGCTGAAGGTTTTAAATACAGCAAAAAAATGCAATCCAGAATTAATTACGAAATCGTCAATAATGTTAGGATTAGGAGAAACTGACGAAGAAATTGAACAAGCAATGAAAGATTTGAGAGAGATAGGTGTAGGGGCTTTAACGCTTGGCCAATATATGCAACCTACTAAAAGACATTTAAGAGTCATTGAATACATTACACCTGAAAAATTTAAGAAGTGGGAAAACGTAGGAAACGAATTGGGATTTTTATATACGGCAAGTGGCCCATTAGTGCGTTCGTCATATAAAGCTGGAGAATTCTTCTTAACGAACATATTAAATAAACGTAAAAATAAACAAGCTAGCGAAAACTAATAAATATATTATTTCGGTGTAATCATACTTACGAATATGCTTATGTATTCATATATACTGTACTATAAATTCTTGTGAATTGGTGCATAGTGGATATTATTACATTTGTGAAAGTAATTATAATTGTATAGTTAAAGAGCTGCATGGCATATATTGAAAATTATGTAACAAAATCTGTATGACCCATGACACTTTCTTCCATTGAATTTAACGATCATAAAAATACTAAATTTGAAACTTAAAATGCGTGTTCATTTTAAATGTATACATAAAATATAAAGTATGTTACACTAGTTTTAATCTGTCTCCATCGCAACTGCAACTTGTGGATCCTTTGGGCCTTCATCAGAAGCTCCAGATGGTTGTGGAGGTTTAGGATCCTGTTCTACATCTGGTTCGGTAGGTTTGCCACGTTTGTCATCTTCAATTTGAGATAAATAAACGGATATCGCATTCTCATCAAATAATTTGAAGGCTGTGCCCTTGCCTACTACTGCAATTGAGACATTCTGAAACAAAAATGATTTCCTTTGTGACCCTTTTTTTCTCGTACATCTTCTCAAAAATATTAATTTGAGAATGCTTTTATATATTCCTTGCCGAACGTTTCATTCTTTTACCTTAATAGACAAGTCAACTTCGTTAGGCAATGTATCTCTCAATGCACGAAGACCATGTTTTATCAGTTCGTCAATATCGCACGCCGGAAGTTCACTTAAATGTTTCTCCAAATATGTCCGGGCACTCTGAGAACGTGCGCCAATGGCCATTGCTTTACAATCAAAGAAATTAGACGAAGGGCATGTCTGATAAATATGCGGTCCTTGATCCTTCAAAGATATTAATAACACATTAATGACGAAATGTATTCTTCAATAAATAGTAATCAAGCATTACATTATGACCACTTACATCATATCCAGCAATAAGCAAACCTACACCGTACGGTCTTCTATCATATCTTTGTGTACAGGTTTGTAATTTGTTTCCCAATGATGCAAGCAAACGACTTATAGGTAATGCATCATCGTGGGAATACTTATAATTTAAACATTCGGTTCTCATATATCGACTAGAAGAAAGATTTTAAGATAATAATGAGATTTTTATTAATAGTATCATATCAAAATATGATTTACCTTAGCATTCTGGCATCAGCCGTTAAACCAGAAATTGAAATTCCCATATGCTTGTCTATGGGAAATATTTTCTTCTGATGCGCAGAAAGCTCAGAAGAAGCTCTTTTTAATGCAACAAGAACAGAATGAGTTTTATTTTTAAGTCCTACAGTGGCTGATCCCAATTTCACAGCCTCCATTGCATATTCTACTTGATGCAACCGTCCTTGCGGACTCCAGACAGTAACATCGCTGTCGTATTGATTACGAAACTAAAAAAATGTTTAAAACCTAGTTACATTTACGTATCAAACAAATGCTTGGATTCCTCATTAATTATTAACTGCACTTTTACGATAATTACGTATCACCGTATTATTCCATACGAACACTACAATATAAATTTAATATTTAACATAGAGAGAATACATTGTAATAGAATTAATTAAACCATTAATAAAACGAAGGTACATAACCCTTCTTTTGCGGTAAATGCAACTTAATAGATACTTTGATATTCATACGATATATTTACTATTTAATTTGGACAATGAAGTATATGTGAAGTGCATACCATTATTTAATAATACTTAGTTGACAAATAACGTAAGGTAGCAAATTAACTCTCATCAACAATGAACTTTCAGAAAACAACTGTCATGCAGCGGTATTATGACCATATGATAGGTAGAGTGGAAACATCGTTGATATTGAAAGCGTAATTTTGCGAATGAAATTTCCAGTATAGATCTAATTTGATAAAAATATTATTTTTATGATATTTAGTGGACAAAATATTGTTTTCAAAGATATACGACACTTTATATTAACATTAGTATTTGAAACATTATTCTTTTGTAAATAATAATGTCTTCTTTCAGAAAACTCAAACAAATTTAATGTTATTTTTTGTAATAGCTTAATAGAAAGAACATTCAAATTGATGCTAGTTTACTGTAATTACATTAAATATATAATAATTTTAATGCAAGAAAATTTGTATAGTTGGATATCGAAGTGGTATCTGGTATCGATTAATATCGACATCTACACAATAAGACTGGGTTTGCCGTTCTTAAATTCTCTTTTTCAAGGACGTGAGTGGCCGAGCTTGGTTTTTGTACGTTTGACAGTATTTATAAAGAATTTTTAAAGAATTTGAAGAATATTAGTTCTGTATTTTGCTTATTGTATAGCTAAAATTTATAGGCAAAATTATATTATACTTGCCTTTTGTTTCCACGTCTAAGAAATGTAATATTTTCGAAAGTGTATCGGAGGCAAACGCACGTGTCATTTTGCGTTCGTATGTTATAAATTTTCATGTCTTATGTTTTAATCATTATGATGTGTTCGATCATTATGGTTATTGCTTAATAAAACTTCGTACTTTTCAATATATTACAATTAAATTTTTTATAGAAAAACAACAAATCGTCTATTTATGTAACATAACCAAATTGTATCAGCGACAATATTTCAGCCACTCTATTTTGCTATGTTTGACTTCATTCGATTATGTTGTAGGCTAAATTGTCGTCATGACGAATTCGAAGGGTTATCGCCGAGGAACAAGGGACTTATTTTCCCGAAAGTTCCGCAAACATGGAACAATTCCATTATCCACATACATGAAAGTGTACAAAGTTGGCGACATCGTTGATATCAAAGGTAACGGTGCTGTTCAGAAGGGAATGCCTTACAAAGTTTATCATGGAAAGACTGGACGTGTATTCAATGTAACGCCACACGCCCTTGGTGTCATTGTGAACAAAAGAGTCCGTGGACGTATCATCGCAAAAAGGATTAATGTTCGTATCGAACACTTGACCCACTCAAAATGTAGAGAAGATTTCTTGAAACGGGTGAAAGAAAATGAAAGGCTTAGGAAGGAAGCAAAAGATAAGAAAATCAAGGTTCAACTGAAAAGGCAACCTGCTGAACCCAGGAATGCGCATATTGTATCCGGACGTGAAAATCCAGTCCAACTTGCACCTATTCCTTACGAATTTATTGCTTAAAACTTAAATAAACATGTTTTGAAAAGATTATTGCTTTTTTAGTTTTTTTTCTATCCATACACAGCTATATTGCAGCCATAACTTAAAGAACGTTTTGAATGTAATATATGTACCAATAAAAATTCGATATTAATTTATGTTGTACACTATTCAGCAAAATATGATAACAATGCCTTTATTGTATTGTAAATATGTTACAACAACATATAAAATCCATTAGTACTGGTAACATAGCGAAATTAAAATGAATTGGCAGAGAATTGAAATAAAATGGTAATTTATTGACTAGTTCCGCGCGAAAGTAAATCCTTATTACATAAATCTGTATTTTGTTTCATTGATACTGAGAAATTTCCTCGAGGCATTACATTAATAAATAGTCTGTGAAGCTAATAATTCTTCTGTATTTTACAAACAAAATATAATTCAACCTATTTATACATATTTAATTTTTATAAATAATCTAACGTATAATATTCCTAATTTTATACACTGTATTTCAATAAAATATGAAATTGCTATATAGAATTTGTTTCATTTAATTACTATATATTTATATCAAGTTCTAATTACAATCTATCGATTGGTAGAATAGGATGTAACCAGTTTCAGAACTTTTCTGAATATCTGATGTAAGTCCGTAAAAATCTTCTATCGTAGATGCATCAATTTTCTGAAATGAATATTTAATGTACATATACATTTACATACGCGTAATTCTCGTAACGTAAATGTTTATCACGATATAGATTACACCCTTACATCAACCATATCATCATCGAAGAGTAACCAAAATCCATGACTTTTAACTATAGAAATATAGTGTCCTCGATTAGGCCCACTTCCACAATGTATCACAACTGCGACCAAATCATACAATCGATCTGGATTTACTGCATCGTCACTCTATATAAATCATTATACAAATAAGAATTTATTTAGTTATAGAACTATTAGTAAATATAACATTATATTTGCGGAATACAAAGTACTTACTGTATTAAAGAGCCGAAGCTCTAAAGGAAAAACTACCCTATGAGAAACTTTAATATGACGATTATATTGTTCTACGTATTTAAATCTTTTTAGATGTAATGCTAGTATCATAGGTAATTTCTTAACTCTCATTCGTTTCTAGAACAAAGGAAAGACAAAAATGTAACTATTTGTCCAAATTGCATTTCTTCCTTTGGCAAATTCGGTTTAAATACCTGAGCCTCTTGATAGCTGCTGCAGTGATCGCATTTAAATTTGTTATCGCTACAAAGTGTTTCAGTATTTGAAAAACATCTGAGGCAGTGTGTGATTGAAGTATTTTGATCTACATCAACTTGTAAATCAAAGAAATCCTCATCTTTGCTAGAGACAGTCTCACAATTAAGGCAGCGTGTTTCTGATGTCAGAATTCCTTGAAATATTTCGTGAACCCAAGTAGGTTCTGGCTGTGAACCAGCATCCCCTGCACCACATTTCCCACCAGCTGGTTTACTCTGACTTCTTTCTGCTAAATTGTACGATATTAAAATTAAATTACAAAGGTATACTAATATGTGTATGTATATGTATTATATATATACATATACATATACACAATACACAATTAGAAATTTGTATACCCAAAATGATTTCGTTTATATGATTTATCAAGAAATTTAAAAATTCGTGTGCATCTTGTTGCATATAGTTATCAAATTCCTCTGTAAGAAAAATTAAATATATACATCATATTGAATTATGTAAAATGTATTAATAATATAAATTTACACTGACCTTTTTCTTTTCTTAATCTGGCAATAAACTTTTTCGGCGCTATGGACCCAACTTTCTTTTTCTGAGTTGCAATACTGTAAAACAAATCTGCCAGGCATGTTAATAATGTTTCCTTAGTTCTCTTGTTTCTAGCTTTGTATTCTAAAACTTTCTCTCTAAATGGTCGACAGAAGTACAAAGCTTGTAGTACAGAATTACTATAACAGGTATTTCCAAACTGTAATAATATATTTTATTACTGCTATTATAGTATTTTTAATAGTATAAAAATGATAAAGGTGTTATCATTTTTGTTCACACAAACTTACATTATATATATTTTTTACATGCAATACTTACATTAACTAATCCAAAATAATGTTCATTAGGTGGAAATTGATCAGAGCCAATATCTCTTTCCAATTGTGATATATTTGCACCCTATAATATTAATAATAAGCACTAACTATTATTACATTCGATGTACACGAGTAACATTAAAATTGTGCAAATAGCAAAGCTTATAAATCTATACTTTTACAAACTAAATACTGTAATTTAAATTTCTTAAATACAAATTCTTTCAAATATTCACATATATATAATAAACATACTAGTTAATTAAAAAAGGAGAAATACATTACAATTTAAACTGTTAATTTATAACAAATACAATAGGTATGTATATAAAATAATAATATACATTTATAACTAAGAATTGTTAGAATTTCTTCTATGTGATACAAATTCTGATAATGTATCTAACATATCGTGCTTTCAAGTAAATTCTTATCGTATTATATTTGTTTGAAAGTAAGATGATAAATGAAAACATGAAAGTTATATTGAATTTCAAATATACGATAAATGGCTCATATTGATATTACAAAATGACATAAACAGATAAAAAAATATTCATCAATTAGGAGTCTCACTTAATCTTACCATTTTATGATTTAATAGCTGTTACTGACAACTGACAAGCATACAGCATGGATTTTAGTAGCAACAAAACCTCCATGGTATTTGCACTTTCAGATTTATTGGTTAAACTATTGCAAACGCATTATTATACGTTATCTTCCCGACATGGATCAAAAGGATCGTTCAGTAATAATAATTTGCGCAATCTTTTTTTTACCAGAAGATCATTCACGTGTAGTATTTCACGCATTTATGCGCAAAGATTTTAGAAAAAATTTATGCCTCGATTAAACTATTAGCTTTAACGAAATGACCAGAAAAACTATTTATGCGTGCTAAAAAGCATTAAAAAGTGTGTCGATATCAGTCTCCGAAAATCTTTCCTAGAGAAAGATGTCGCTGTATAAAGGATAAGTGTGTTAATCTACGCACATTTATTTCATGATTTCAAATTTCCAAAGAAATATACTCAAATTGGATGTTTTTCCGATCACTGTTTTCTACAGTGTTTTTCTTTCCGCGCCAATTTTCTTAGAATTTTTCAGGGATGTTCAAACAGGAATGCTCTATGGGCTCTCTGTAATACTTTGTATCGTTTATTTTCTATTCAATATGTGATATAGATAAAATGATAATGACAAAATAAAATACATATGCAGATAAAAATGTTTGCATCCTCTCAAATTTATTATGCAGTGCAATACAATGTGACGGTTGACATCAATTTGAAAATGGTAGTAAATGGTTGCTGTACATTGAATGAATTATAGTTGATGTTTATCAAATATAATTTATTATCGATGTAATATTAAATCAAAGAAAACGTAAGTATATTAGTATGTGTGCCGCTCATTACCCAAATCGGTTAACTCCACGAAACACAAAGTGGAGAAAAGTGATTCACTAGTATACGTTGTTATTAAAATCCTGTTTTAAATAGAAAATCGAATAAATATTATAGAATGTATTGTTATTATTATTGCAGAAAAACATTATCCCTTTTATGTGATTTATATAAGCGTATGGAATTAATCACATTGGCTTCTGAAATAAATTGTCTATTACTTTGTGAACAGACAAATTTTTGTCATTTCGTGATATTAAACCTAATAATAAGGAAATTTACTTTAAATATAAAAAGTTAAGCGCGTTGACGATAAAATTTAAGAGAATTCAAAAAGTGTTGTTAACTGATTTAGGTAATGGGCGGCTCATATTACAGATTTGGTTACCATTGAATTGCGTTAGTCGCACTTTTTACGAAATAATATTTGCATTTGTTGATTTTCTATTAAATCGAATTCAGTGTTAATATATTTTTATTTTTGTGGTAATTTATACATTATTTTAAGTATCTGTACATTCATCCACGAATTGTGAATTTTTATCATTGGAATGCATCTTCAAAATTATATGGTAATGTATGTATAATGTTAGTCAATTATCCCATGTGATGTTAGGATTTATATGTGCGTAATTTGATTGATTTGTATAATTCATTCAATTCTATTTGAAATTAGGTAGAAATGCATAAATGTCAAGCAAAAGAATGAATTACAAAAGAAATGATATATATGTTATGTATAGATATATATTTTGTTTTAGGAATTGAGAAAGGATAGCTTAGCAAAAACGTATTAAACAGCAGAATGGCAGGCCGTAAAAGTATGATAAACATGGTACTAGAGGGTACAATACATTCTACTCCAACCATTTCATCGCCATTGAGGCGAAAGTCTGTGCTTCCACAAATATTAGATAGTCCTCCGGTATTATCGGAAAATGACGATGAGGCAGAACGTTTGGCTCGTCGTCGTGAAATTTCCGATACTTCAACACCAGTATCTAGCATAACTTCAAAGGACAAGAGACGTTCTTCAGGATTTGGTTTTGTAGTAAATATGCCACCTTCTCAGATGGCAGAACGTATATCTCAGTGTATAAAACTGGGTACTGAAAACAAGATTAATCCAAAAAATGCATTCAGTCTGGAACTGATTGATTTCATGACATATATGATAAAGAAAAAAGATGCTAACATGTCGAATTTGCAAGTAGCTAGTACGTCGTTGGATGTGAGCACCAAAATTTATAGCTTCCGTGTTGATGGTGTTCACATGGATATCCTTAAAATGGCTGGTGGTTTGGAAAATCCAGATAAAGCTGGCGAAAGCCACGGTAATGCTCAGGAAATAAATACTCTCGAAGATTTAGAAAATAATAGAAATAAAGAAAAGCAAGATAGGAAAAGGAAAAGAAAAAATAAGCAGCAAATGTTTACCACCGCAGAAGCTTTAAGAATGAATGTTGAAACTGATAAACCATCTGTACTAAGTATGGAAGTAGACTTACAAACTACAGATATGTTATATCAAGTGATGTTGCCAAACCATGCAAACTCAAAATTTTACCATCATCCTTATAACGATGTCTTGGTAGACACTGCAAATTGCACTGACACGAATGACAATGGCTCTGTATGCGATATTCCAAAAATAATGGATCTTTCGCATTTGGAAATTTGTCCGCCCGTGTTTCATTTTGATTTTCAAAGCTGGAACGCGGATGACGAGCCAGATGAAATTGAAGTAGAGAAACATAATGAAAGTAGATTTCAATTTGATCTCGATGCAAGTTTGCCGCACGAAGATGAACGTGTATCTACTGGGAAAAATTATTTTGATCTTGAAGAGCACGAAGAAGAAAATGTGGACAGGTTTGCTGTGGTACAGACCGAAGTAGAGAATATTGTAGATCTTCGAGACGTTTTCGAGAAATGTTTAACTAGCACAGTACCGGCAAGAGTTTCAGAATATTCGTTTATTCAAAAAAATGTTAACATACATTGGGCAGGCCCATCTCATTGGAAAGTTACTAACTTTCGAAAGGCTTTATCTAATAGTAGAGTCATCGAAACGTGTCGTCAGGCACCAATAAAAAAGAAGAAGGAAATACTGCTATGCTATGACACAGAAATTATTAGCAGTGTAGAATCTAAATTTGTACCTAGTCAGTCAGCTAAGTTGCATGCTAGAACTGCTAAAGTAGAATGGAATGAAGAATTATTAACATTACCACCGGACATACACTATGACATTACAAAATTTCATAAATTGTATCTTCATACAACGATATTTAAACATTTAGAAGATAAGAATAACACGAACAATACGTCTGTATCCGATGAGATAAGAAATCATAGTTACTCTAATGAAAATGAAAAAAATTACACAATGGATAATGATGTGCAATCTGAGGATGATGGCATGTTAGGAACGCAAATTCCTTTTACCGGAAATAATCTGATTGCCGTACCGAAACTTACATGTAAATCGACAATTGCATATTCCGTGCGTGCAAAAAAGATTGATATGAGACAATTGAAACAATGTATCTGGAAATGTTTAAGGGAGAGAGAACTTCAGAATATAGAATACTCAGCAACAGAAAATTCAGTGGAACATGATACAGAGAAGTTAATAAATGGTTCTAAAAATTTCAGTTACATTTATAAAAAGTTGCCAAATATGTTAACAAAATCTTGCGTAGAAGCTCTAAGTTTTCCTATTTCATTTGTATCGCTTTTGCATTTAGCAAATGAAAAAACATTGACAATAAGTACGTCATCAGACATGGCAGATTTGATCATAGACCAAGACTAAGTTTATTTTAAAAAGTTTCAAACAGGTTGTACATAAGATATTTATTAGTGTTAATAGTTGAGTAAACAACATTGTACCTTAAATTAAAAAATAGGTAGATAGAAATTATTGAATGTATCTGTTTTTTTTTATGCAATGATGTGGTAACGAGTAATAAAGAAATTATATAAATGAATTAATTAAATTTTTTATCAAGATTATTGACCATCAACTATATGCATTTCGCTCGTCTTAATCATTTTTTATTTCAGAGGAATATGTATTTACAATATAAATAATATATTAAAATACTGATTAGAGTATATCATAATACATTATAATAGCTATAATAATATTGTAACAATATTCTGGGTAAGTAATGATTTTAAAATTCAAGGGTAATTGTCAAATATCATTCGATAGCAGTGTTGCCCTTATCTTCGATTCTAACAATAAGGAACGAATATATTCTTAGACTACGATGTTGGCGAACCTGGAATCGCATTGAATGAAAAATTTATGAGCTGTGAGCATCTGCAGTGCGCGTTCTGTGTTTTGTTGTGAATGGTGCTGTTACTGATATAACTTTTTAATTAAAAGTTCGCGCTTGGCCTATTATTCGTGGCCGTGAAAATGTTTACGCTTAATACTTAGGAAATCAACGCGAAACAAGCGTTGCGATATCGTGTTATATATAAATGAAAAAGAACTCTCTATCTCCACAAGAGAAACGTCGTTCGGTCGTGACGATATAGCCGTGTTGCTCGTAGAGCGGGAACCGTTGAATATTGCACAATGGCAGATTTCGACGCGATTTACGAAGAAGAGGAAGAAAGTGAACAAAATTTGGGAGAACATTATGTGACAATGGTGCCAGATCCTATAGTTATTCGTGGAGCTGGTAACATGACTGTGTAAGCAGAATTCTGTTGTCCGTTAAATTTTTTGCACGCTATTGCTATACTCCGACAGCTTTGTTTCAAGAACAAAGAGACAAAAGTTGTAAACTATTTTTCTATCGATTGCCAATTTGCTTTTTCGTTTTGCCGTTAGCAAGATTCGGCTTTTCTATTAAAATACATGTAACCCGTTGCAATTAAAAAATTAAATCTCATTTTCACTATATACTATTTCCAATCCATTTTTTGGCGACTTCTTATTTATATGAAAGAAAAATGCATTCACCAATTATTTAATGAATTATTTAATAGGTTTACATATTCGAGAATGATGTATTTGTTGAATGTATTATCTTATTACTGTAATTGTGTATTTTAGATTTGGACTTAGCAATCGTTTCGAATCAGAATTTCCAAATGGCCTGGTTTCGCGAGTTGCACCAGAAGAATTTAAGGCAACTGTTATGAGAATAAATAGTGTGCTGAAAAAAACATTGCCTGTTAACGTTAAGTGGTTATTCTGCGGTTGTGTTTGCTGCTGCTGTACATTAGGATGTTCTCTTTGGCCTGTTATATGTTTGAGTAAAAGGGTAAATATTTAATCTTTATAAAGAAATATATTTGTATGGCAACAATGAGATCAATGATCATGCCGTTTTGCAACATATATATGAGATTAAAAATACTTCGCATTTAATAGAAATAATTGTTGTTCTTAACATCTGTTAGACACAACATTCATTAAATAAATTATTAGAATGGGAAAATAGTAGGCTGTATCACAAACTTGGGTTGCATTGGAGATTGGCGAAACAGAGATGCGATACTTCGTCCATGATGGAATACGTAAGTACAGCTTAAAAACAATTAACATATTTGAATGTATCTCCCTTGAAAATTTGGTATCCGTAATGTTATATTATATTTTGTATAATAGACTTGCTATATAAATTAGATGTGCCAAAGTATTATTTTTTCATTTTGTCTTTTGCATAGTATCCAGTCCCACAAGGAGGACAAGTTCCCTTTTCTGATTATGTAAATAACTGAAATCCTATTAGTATAAATAAGCTTATACTACTACTACTTATATAATTGTCTTAACTCTAAGACAATTTAACCTTTGTTTTCGTATAAGCGTACATTTATTTAGTTTCGTCTTTTGTATTTCAGGTTCTTTTAATTGAATTTATTCCAAAAATACCCATATACAAACCTGACTAAAGAAAAGATCTGGATTCCCGATACAACTTCTGTGTATAATAAATCAGTGAAAACTGTAAGATGCAACCAGCCAAAAGCCTCGGGCTTAATTTTAAAATAAGAAGAAAAAAAAAAGGGGTAAAGTGTCGCTAAAATTGGCACTAGCCGGATGTTTATTTTTGTAAATATTACATGTAGGATTGCACAGTACAATAATGAGATATGAATGTGAAACAATTATAATATATTAGTTTTATTCCTTGAACTCCATTTGACCAGATATAAAAAGCAGCAGTCTGTATAGTCATTTTCTATAGAAAAAAGAAAAGAAAATTGATCTCTTAATTTCAAATTGTCAAGTGGAAGGAGAAAGGATAAGCATATATTTATTTTTGTTTGTGCAGCAAAAATCATAAAATGGGATTATACGTATGTTTAAAAATACTGCTCGTCATCTAGATCGCTAGTCATTAAACAATAATTACTTTGAACAGTTTCTGTTCCTCTATCAGTAATTTCTCAAAACCTACATTTCAAATAGATATTAAGCTTTTCAGGTAAGAAATTAATCTGGTACAGTACAACGAATGCATTATGAAGTATTTGCGATACAAGATTGAGGGATATATTTATCAAGCATTCCTTATATGATTGCGAAATACAAAATCTACAGATATCCGTTTGTACAGACTTAAATATGAAATATAAAACCGTGTTTTATCTATAGGTTGATTTCTTACCAAGGTGATATTAAAAGAAATATTGTAATATAAATATGTTTCACTTTCTGACACAAAGTGAACATAATTTAATATATTTAATTATATAGCTGTATTGTGAGATAATGATATTATTTTCAGTAAAAATGTAAATCGTTTTAATCAATGTTTCGCGAACGGCATGAGAAAGATAATTTTACATTATGGAAAAAAGAATCAATTGATTTTAATATTATGATCATTCATGGCAATTTTTAGATGAAAGAATTTTCAGAAAAAGGAGAGAAAGTACAATCAATAAAAAAAAAGTTGAAATATTAATAATGTAAAATGCAGTTCTGGACCATATGTTCAGACATTTCGCAGTGTTTATTTAAATTTGCAATGCATTTATTCATTCTATGCATTTTATATAATATCACATTATATGGTTCTGCACAGACACTTCGCTGCAAAAGAAATTGCTTTCTGTGAATAACATTATTGACATTAGTTGATACAAAAATCTGATAGAAATTTTACAAATCGTTTGTTAATACTAGAAGAGTATTTCTAAATACTTTTCTCTCTTTTCAGCGGCTGTGATTGAGAATATAAGACTAGTTTTCAATTTAAGTAAATATATCATATATGTCTTAAAGATTATGTACATTTGAACTTCCAGTTCAATTATTATAATAAAACATTTTTTTTCATTTCTTTTAAGACGTGTATCGAATTTGCAAAAGTACCAGTTATAATTTCATTTTTCTTTTATATTATGAGAGAGTAACTTAATATCCGTACAGTAATATATACGAATAAAAGTTTGGGAACATTACTTTTGACTTACTAAGTAAATATGATGATCACGTCATCAAATATTGAACATTACATGCGCCTGTTTTTATAAAATTAGTGAGGAAAATTGTATTAATTAATTACCGATAAATATTCCATTTCGTTTTACAACGAATTTTGAAAAATTGATACTTTGAGATGTACTGTGCAGTGGAACCATGAATGTTTGTAAATGTGTGTATATAAATGTTTAGAAAATAGTATTTTGGTAATCAAAAAATTAAAGGGAGATTGTTTTGTTAAACGAAAAATGTGAATTCATTTCTTTAATAGTACACAATTCTATTTAATAAGTCAATTGAAGTTGAAAACTGTATTTTTATTTCGTTCATGTATGTTAATGGTATATAATGAATAGTGTCTTGAACTGTACTTTTTTCTAGATAAATTAATATTTGAAAGCTATAAGCATGGCAGATTATTAATAGTTGTAAAGAAATAGTTGTAAAGCTTCCCGGAGGAAGAAATTTTAACATTGCTTCAAAGAGTGCATTGAATCTGACGAATTTACTAGCGTTTGGACAAATAAATATTATTGTAGAGGAGACAAATTATTCCTTGGAAAGTAGAAAAAATTTATTTATATATTGGAATTATAATAGAAAGGATTAACATAGAAGGATAATGGTATAAAATGTTAAGCCAACTTATATAGTATTTCCTGGACAGATACAAAATTTACAAAAGAAGAGGGATATATTTTTGATAGTCAGAACAGATAAGGAAAAATGGTATCCCTACAAGTGTAATATCATTTTTGTTATATTCGTTATAATATATATATATATATAATATATATACTCCTATTTCATGGAAGTGTAATTAAAGAAATATGTAGGAAGATCGATTAATACAGAATATATTGTTTATTATAAATGTGGTAGGAGAGAAAGAATATTTAATACTTTTGTGAAAATGATTATATCAGGCAATTATAATTTCAATGTGTGCCTTTCACTTGTGGATTTGTGTGAATTGTATATGTATACATATACCATATGTTGAAAATATATTGCAAACTATATTTCTATGAAGATGATAATGATTCCTATCCAGCATGTGCATCTATAAAATATATTTTGGATATTGTTATTTTTTCATGATTATAAAAAAAAAACGTTAATATACAGCGTGTAATACAATAGAAAATTTCTTCACGCGCGTCATCAAATTTATTTCTTTAAGTATGACACTACCTACAACACAATACATGTGTTTATATTGTGTAAGCCATCATCATTTGACACACAGATCAGTATTTAAGTGTACGCAAAATGCAGATCTCCTTCTAGCCATATACAGATCTTATAAGCTGTTGCCAGTATTGAAATGATATTTACTAAGAATAATTCTATGTTATGATAATTGACAACAGGTGCTTTCGCAGGTCTTAATAAGAAGTAAGATATCATTATCAGTTATATGGTAGTGAAAAGGTGTCTGACAGAAGGAGAGGTATACAAACTTCAAGCAAAAACTTATTTTCGTATAATAGATCTATTGTTGTACTATATAAAATATATGCTTCATTAACGTCTTTCTATAAAATCTTTCTATAAAGCAAGCTTTTTCTATATATATGTATACAAATGGTTTCATTTAACAATATAAATCTGCAGTTAATATTTACATTAAATGCGCTGCTACAATTAATAGAATCGTCTGAAACTTTGACCAGAACTGAAATCAGGTGAGAAAAAATTTCGCAAATCATAAATTACTTTTTATAATTGTTTTATATTTTGTGCTCTTATTCATGAATTTATATCTGTTCCATGGCTCTTACAGTAACAGGGGAAATTTAACATGTCCACTGCCATTAACTACCTTGGATTTTATTCACAACTTTGCACAGCCTAACTTGGAAATTGTATGGCCGTGCGAAGTACGATTTTACTGGCTGTCGTTGCAACCGTTTGTTAAATTTGTTCGTTTTCTACTTGGCTGTGTAACACCATTCATCATAATACTTGGTGAGTAAGAAATAACTTTCCTCTTTGTAGAACTGTGTTTCTTTATATTACAGTGAGATGTTACATTTCTTAATAAATAACTATTTTTACAGGAGTCCTGTTTAATACAATTTCTTTTATAATGCTAAATACGCCAATACTTTGCGAATCAAATTTATCCCTTTATTTAAAAGCACTCGCATTATCTGATAATGGAGGTCTGGTGTTCAATTATGCAGTGGGTATTGCAAAATCTAATTTTATATTTGTAAATAATCTTTTTATGGTACGCAACTAAAATTACACAGTCGAATTTATTCCATTAATTACTTGAAAAAAAGGTAAAGATTTTTATTTTCTTAGAATAGTAGGTTTCTCTGTGGCCTGAATTCAATTAGCATGGAATTCTTCCAATTTACATCTACTTGGTTGGTCGTTGCTCTCACATGGACACGAGTTTTAGCTATTATGTTCCCCTTTGAAATATATGGTCGCTACAACAATTGTTCCGAAATAATTACCATTACCGTTTTGATATTTATCAGCTTCATAATATCATTGACAAAGTTATATTCAGGAGGTACATACATACATCCTTTACTTTTCATACTTACTATTAGACTTGCAAATTAATCATTTAATTTTTAATCGTTTACAGGGTACGAAACAGACAGCGTCTTCGAATTTATACCATGTCAAAAGAAAATAGAACCATGGGGTAGCGCTATGTATTTTTATATTGCATTATCAACGTGGTTACCGTTACTTTTTATATTTATTGGAAATATTCTGCTCATTACACATATGAAGAGAACGGAGAAAATACGTTGCCAGTTGACTCGTAAGTAAATCATTCAAATAAGACTGCAGTAATTAAAAAAAAAAAGAGTATATTCAACAGTGTTATTTCTTAGAAAATTTCAGACATAAGACAAGCAGAACAAATCACACTTCCAGAACATTATTCGTGGTGTCGACTGTTTATTTAGTGTTATTATTACCCCTCGGTATAGTTGAAACATTGGAGCTCTATTGGGATGTTATTTTAATAAAGTATCCTGCTACAGATCCGAATAAGAGAGAGGAATATATACATTGGTAAGGAGTTTGTAAAACAGTTCATATATATTAGAATAAGTACTGTATTTGATTATTTATCATTTATTTTTCAGGTTGAAGGAGAAAATGTTATTGAAATGGTGTCGCGGTTTATGTTTTCACGTTTATCATTGGAATTTTGCGATCAATTTTTTTTTATACTATCTTACAGGTGAAAAGTTTCGGAACGTTGTGTTGATGACATTGAGACGATACAAGAACGCAATGTTCTCAATATTCTCTAAGCATGCTGATAAATGTATGTCTTGTTCGAAGTGTCCCACTCATCTAAAGTCTGTACAATCTTCGAGTGTACTCTTAATAAGAGCTTTAGCCTTTGGCGAAAATTCTATCTCTGGAGATGTTCTTGGGCAAAACGCCACTGTTGCAAACACTTAATTCGTATGAGAACTGTGTAAAAATAATTCGCAAAGACTATTAGCATTAAAACATGGTAAAGCAGTTCATATCAATGTCTTTATTTTACACATTATTGTACAATTCATGTTACTTCATAGTTACTTCATGTATCAGTAGCTATAGATCTATTGTATGTTTCTCTGATTGTATATTACATTATACATTTTTGGGACGTTTCATCGCGTGATTAATGGTACATATCACATTAAATAATGTATGTTACACACGTGACAAAAAAGTAATTACTAATGCAGTGGCATGTTATATTTTTATGATGTTACAAATTTATATTTATATGGAATATCTGGCCCCAATATGTGTATACACCATGGAATTGATTACACGATTACTTTTTAATACTGCAATTAGAATTTCTACTAATTTTACAATAATTTAGTACATATTAATAGCACTTATTTATATTATATACATTCCAATTTGCAACAATTCATATGTATAGAACTCGTAAGTAATACATCTTAAGCACGCGCAAAATCGATTTGTAAATATCTTCTGTTACAGCAAACGTGCATTTAAATATGTACAATACTATATACGTAATATTAAATATACAAATAATATTGAAATTTTACATCCTCAATATTGTACATTCGTGTAACATGCATCACTTAACCACTGTTTTTTTAACATGAACAAAATACATTTTAAATATTATAAAATACAATTTGATATGTAATAAACGTAAATTACACCAAGAACAGATACTGTTCATTATTTTTAAGGTTTTGTTACTTTTACTAAATAATACTTCATTTTGACCTTTCCTGTAAAGCACAGGATATATTGTGTAAGTCAATTATAGAATTTGCTAGTTCCTCCATATACATTTAAAGGTAATTATGAATAACGTATTACAGAAATAGAAATATTACACGTTTAATTCTAATTCTATGTAAATCTTATAATAATTTTAGAATATCTTATGTACATATGAAAAAAATATAAGTTTTGTTTTATTTGCGATAACTTTCGTTTAAAAAAAAGGGTATGCTAATTTAGTTTATGTGGTAATAAATTCGGGATTTACCTAGACCTCTAAGTGGCGAAATTTTAATACAAAAATAGGATTATTTAAAAATTTAGTAATAAAAAAATTATTATTTTTTTATGGACAAACCACTTAAGGGTAAATATTTGTTGTAAAATTTTTATACTTATATATACAATATATTAACTTACGACTCTGTGCGTAGTTACTTCGAAATTTATGTTAAAAAATAGAAGATTGTTATGTTTTATGTATACATATACCTTTCCATATATTTACCACTTGAACGCATTTTAATCATATGAAAATATATATGACATAGATAAGAAACGACTTTCTGTATGACGATGAAATCATTTGTCTTGCATTACTGTCTTTCTATCAGAAAAATCAGAATTAACGTTCGGCTGTTTCAACTTTAAAGAGCACAATCCTCTAGGTATTGATGGCGTAAAATTTTTACGTATAGCCATTTCGTTGAAAGATTTAAATGTAAAATTATTCTACCAATTTAATCTTTAAAAGTTTGAAAATGTAAATCTTTTACATCCAAAAAATTCGATTTACAGAATTGGCAAAAATATGATACCGATGAAATTCATAAGGCAATGCATGTTTGCATATAATTCAGTCTTTTCGTCAATATAAATTTCTATACCATACATTTAGGCATTCAATCTGTTGAAACGTGACTTTCGTAATAAATCCTAAATTTTTAAATTCGTGTTTCAATACAACTCCGAAAAACAATTGCATACAAATAATATGGATCAAATGGATAGTAGCAAAATGACATATTATGACTCGTTCTATCGGACTATATGCAAATTAAATACGATTGTCGAATATTTCATGGGACTCTATTTACGTAATTTTCTGGAAATTGTCCTTTTCGACCACCACACTCACCATACAGCCAATCTTGCGATATCCTCGACAGAATAGTAATTTTTTCTCCTTCCTGTAGAATAGATATATAGATATAATAACATTCAGACTACATACTTCAAAAAACAGAAGCATGTCATTCATTAACTTACATCAAACGTTAGATCTTCTGTTGTTTCACCTTTGAAGGGATAAATAGCGGTAACTATATTGTCTGGAATGCCAGGCAGTGATACTTTTATATGTATGAAGTTCATAGGAAATATTCCTTGTCGATTTCCTATTCTACCCTCCATCCAATCATCGTTCACTTTTCTTATTAATTTTATCAAGTCACCCTCTTTAAATGGTAAATCGCCTGTTTGCGTTAATGGAAAATCATACAATGCAATGCCATAAGGTTCGTCCTCGTTGCTAATCTACAAATAAAGAAAAAGGAACATTTTTAATCATTTTTGCAATAAAGGTGTAAGGGCAATAGAGTGAACTGTAACAAACGTACAGGAAGATCGTTATTTGTTTCCATTAAATATTCTGGAGGTGGTGCAGGCGGTGGTACTGTGGGCATGGGTGGTGAAGGACTACCTTTAAGATCGTTTTGCCATGAATCGGTAAAATCTAAAGATATTGGCTTAGTAAAAGGCACTGTTCCTACATTTAAAAATCGAGATTCTGCTTCGAAATGATTAATCTTTTGTTCTACTTTCTTCTCTAGAACTTTTGGTGCCGGAGGTTTGGGTGGTTTCGCACGTATAATAGTTGGCATCGATTGAGCAGGTTTCAATGATGCCTGATTGGAAAACACTTGATTGTTACTATGACTGTTTGTGTTAAAAGCAAAGAAACACGCATCCCCTACATGTTTCACATGTTGCGGCGCATTATGACTAGATACTTGTAATGGTCCAAATGGGTCTGTTATTGAATTAATTTGCCAAGGATCGTTTTGTGGTACTTTTTTGGACATCCCAAAGAAATCGAAATCATCTTCAAAGGCACTTTCTGTTTGAGATGTGTTTCCGCTGCTTGTAAAGGCAGATGGATTTGAATTACCATCACTGCCAAAACTATCAATACTAACACCATCGCTACTCGAACGTGTAGTGAATGTTGGTGATCCAGGTGGACTAAAGTCTATTAGACAAACTGAACCATTTGTATTTTCTGATTGCAATATTATATTCCGTATTTGGCTATTCAATTGTGTTGTACTCGAGTGCTCGCTTCTTCTTCGTCCAAAGAGGTTGCTCAAAAGTTCCGTGGGTCTAGCCTATATTGTAAATAAAATTAGATAACATTTTTTAATTACACAAATTTTCAGATCGATTGATATTTACGTACAGGTTTTTTAAATTTCTCTTTCTGTGTTTGCGAATGATTTTGATTAAACTTTGGCGGTGGTGGTCGAGGTGGCGGTTTCTTCTTTTGTATAGGTTGTTGTGTTAAAGTCGGGCTGAAAAGATTTTTTTTTAAGAATGTCAAAAAGCATTTATACAATTCAGCAACAACATTTATATGTCTTTAAAGTATACATAATTTTTAATGCAAAATATTTATAAGTATATATTATAAAATATATATTTATTATAAACGAAAAACTGAAAAGGGAAATGAAGCACTATTTATGAAACAAAAAAGGAAAAATATCAAACTCACGTGCTATTCCAAATAATGTTCCTTTGTGTTGCCGAATTGACAGGAGGACGAGGAGCAGAACGCGTTGGAATTCGCATTTCTGAAAGCAAACCATGAAATGAAGGAACATTGCAGAAACAGTTTTGCTTAGATACGTTATCGCTACGTGTAATGTGCAGGCATTCAGTGGTTATACAAAATCGCTTACGTACATTCATGCAAATGCATAGATACAGACGTAAAATGAAATCGCACGGAAAGCCATACCCGTATTTACAGCAGATTCGTTTCTGCGTCACGATTATACGCCCACCACTAAATGTCAGATGTCTCCCGAATTTATATACATGTGTTCTGTACGCAACGTGATAAAGATAACAAATTTAGCGAATCACAATATATAATGGGATTTGACGTGCTAAGTCAAAACGTGACGTAGTAATTAAATTTCATTGCAATGTCAGGCACATATAGAATAGCTTCTGATATCCGCATTCATGTAGCACACACTTTCTTGAATCCACCGAATCAGTTAATTTTCTTCGAATGATGATTATCACTATTGACAGGTTTGTTCATACTACTCACCTGTTCTTACGTTTGCAGCCATTTTTCATTCGACACGATTGCAACTACATACATTCTACGTTACGGCGGGACAATATGTTCAAAATAAATTGATTGAAGGGGCAATTAATTTGCGCTTTTCAATCAACGAACAAGTTTTCTATTGCCAATATTTTGTTCGAGTGGTATATACTTGGGAAAGGAGTATCGTTTGTTTTATAATATTTAAGTTTGTTATTTTTGAATGATCTTTCACTTGGATTTATTGCATCAGTGACGTTTAATTTTTACGATTGCGAAGGATATGTCAGTCTTCCAAATGATGCAATTGTTATTGAATACATTTGCGATTTACACGCTCAATTTGTATTGTGTATATATGTACATAAGTATATATACGTGTGTACGTGCAACAACTTTACAATAGTTAAATTATAAAACAATTATGCATAATACATAGAGTATTTATTACGGATTTGTAAAATTCAACGACATGAATTACCATCAATTTTGAGCTTTAAAAGATTCTAGGTACATTAGCTTTGTTGTAGTGGTGCACCCGTAATCTGATTGTTAACTTTGTTATGTAATATATGGTACATCTTTTCCTGTTTCTTTTTTATTATTTTGATTGCACAGTCGAATTTCATTTTATTTCTAATGCTCTATATCGGTGCTCGAAAAAGTTGTATGCCATTTCTTGTACAAAGAATACATATGTCCTTATTGTTAATGCGTGTTTACAGTACAATAGAGTTTGGTCCCAGGGCATATGATTCACAGTAATATGTAGTCTGTACTAAATTTTGTTGTATCACAGACGAATTACAAGATAGATCCAACACCTTGTATTGTTACACGTTCTGCCTGAATTACTGACTGTACAGAAGATTCCAAATCAGATGATTCGTATTTCCGTCACTAATGGCGTTGCAGTCTTATTCATTACTGGCTCGGTAACGTAGAAAGTAACAGAACAATGATAATATTCTTTACTAAAAATTCTTTACTAATATCTTTTTCATCATAATTTTCTTTGTAACACATTTCAAAAGTAGAAGTAAATCTATTTTAACACATATGTAAGATCTATTACCGTCATATAGAATATTTGTTTTATATTTGTACAAATTTGTAATAAATGGTTACAATATTTTGATGATTAACAATACGTACAGTAATAAATTATCCTAATAGAAATACTGGTAAATATATAGTATTCCGCAGTATTTATTATTTTATGGAACTTCAAATGTAATATTGATACATCGGAATGTATTAACATTGCTCTATATTTTAAACACATAACAATATCAGTTGCATGGAAAAAATATTTGATGTCTCATCAATTAATAAAAAAAATCAACGGGTTTAAAAAATAAATAGGAAACTGTTCATATATCTATTTAATGAAGATACTTGTAGCAACATTATGTTCGAGCCAAACAATCATTAATAGTCATGTGTTAATAATACTGATACAACTGTCAGTTTTGAATTTCTTTTACTATAAATTATCTATTTCCATTGCTGGATTATCATAAGATTTCTTTGAATTCTTATTTCCTTCTTCGCCTTCATCTGCCCAACTTTGCATTTCACCTGATGCGTATATACCGTATATCACAGCTCCTATCAAGTAAACTGCACCAGCAATAATAAAAACAATCCTCCATTCTGCAGCACTCTGTAACAACCATTTATGCGAACAGTTTTTTATGCCCCATCATTTGTTATAATTAAGTATATTGGTGCAATTGAAGTATTCTAGTATATGTACTTGATATACAAACGAATGTAAATATATCATAGTAATAGACTTACTTTATTTTGTACAATGTATCCAGTAATAATAGGACTCACAACACCAGGTAAGGTGGCAATGGTGTTTCCTATTCCCATAAGAATACTTGCATGCTTAGGGGCAATATCTAAATGGTTTACTCTATAAAAATACAGATATTTATTTGTCTATGAATAAATGTTAAATTCTTTTGATATTATCCGTATTAAAATTATTATACCGTAATGTAGTAAAATATTAACTTGTATAAATGGCTTTGGGGAATGAGGATATAATTATATATCTTTACATTTGAATGTATGGAATTCGAAAAAAATTACCCAAAACCGGACCACGCAAAGCCACCAAGGCCAACCGCTATACTGATACAAGTAACCACTCCTGCGGGAGTGAAGATGAAGCCTGTAGAGGTCATAAATATTGTTTGAAACACAAAGGCGCCACAGTTAAATAATTTTCGCACCTAAAATAAAATAAAAATATCGATAAACGCGTTTTTATATTGATAATTTTTAATACAATTATTTCATATAAATTGTGCGTATGCAGTAAAAAAGAATAGTTTGTGGCAGCAATGATTTATAAATTAACAGACCTGTGTCGTCGTTAAAATATTTTTCGTTCTCAAATAATCTGCTAAGTGTCCGGAAAATTGAACAACGAGTGTCATAACTAGGTATGGCAGTGCGGATAAGTACCCTGTCTTATCCAATTTGAAGTCGAGTACATCTAAATATAAATTACTTAAATATAACTAATGTTATTCAACGTACTCATTGAATCTGTAAATTGAACTAACCATTCATAAATGTTGGTAGCTGAGTTAGCATGGTATAAAAGCCCCAATTTTCGCTGAAATGTGCAGCGACAATGGCCCAAACTGGTGGAGATGTAAGCATAGCTTTCCATGGATGTTTAATTTTCTGGAGAATATAAAATAAATTTAGATTCATACTTAATAACAATTAATAAACATAATAATATAAAAAAAAATTAAATGGCCCAATTTAAATTAATTTTTCTATGTTTATATGTTTATGTGTATATGTTTCTTTGTATGGAAATACCTCTCCTTTATTCGTGTTCCCAAGGCTACTTTTAATGTATTCAAGTTCAGCTTCGGAAATAGAAGCGTCTTCCTCCGGTTTGTCCTTCACGATTATCCACCAGAAAATAAACCAAACAAGGCCAGCAGCACCAAAAACATAAAAAACGGAAGGCCAACCAAAGTATTCAGCCATCAGACCAGCAACGGGCATTGCGAATACTGTTCCAAAGAAACTTCCGGAAAATGCAAGGGTTGCTAGTTTTGACCTTTCCAATGGAGGTGCCCATTGGGCCCATATTGCATGTATACAGGGATATGTCACTCCCTTGAAAAGAAATTAGTACTGATTAATAATAATAATTGACTGAAATAATAAGTAATTATCTGTTTATCGTTAAATGAAATATTTGTTTAAATATTAGACTTCGAATCCGAATTTCTATTAATGAAGCAAAAGGCATATATCAATTTTAATGTTGCTTACTTCGCATACTCCTTCTACAATCCTTAATGCGACCAAAATATAAACGCTCGTCCTTGCGAGGGGTGGTGTAATAATTGTAAGAAATGCAGTAGTTGCGATTCCAAGACCGAAAACTCTTTTTCCACCAATACGCGCACCAAGCCATCCACCGAGTAGTTGAGTACTTAAGTACCCATAAAAGAAGGAACTTAAAACCAACCCTTGCGTTTTCGAATCCCAGTCAAATTCCTTTTCCTGCAAGCAACACTCTGAATTTTTAATTATGAAATGTTACCACATACTTTTCCATTTGTAAACACATTACTTTATTCTATAGATATAAGAAGTTTTTAGTATGTTAAATATTTCCTTAGCATTCCTTATGTACTTGATGTAACTTGCAAATAATGATATTTTTTGGTTTATTATCATTTTCTGAGATTGAGGATTATTTGCGAAGAATGAATTTTCTATATCATGATAAGAGTATTTAACTGGATTAAATCTGATCTATCTAATCTATGTGTATTCATTTGATACTTTCCTTCAGTATATCAATGTGAAAAATATTGTCTGATTATTATGTTTCCACTGTAGTAAAATCGTAAAAATATTCAGTTTATTTATTCTGATTTCAATCAACTTTGAAAATAAAGTCAACACTGAAAGCTTTAAAGACGAAACAAATATTTGGTTACTGATAATAAAAGTTTAATTTCTAAATCCGTAAAATATAATTGTATGATTATAATTATATGATGTAGAAAAGATTTCCTCACTTACCAAATATTCTGTTCCATTTGCGTCAACATTCCGAATTTCCGCGGTCATCGCAACAATGGCAACGCTCAAATTTACACGAAGAATATAAGATGTGAAAAATCCAAAAAATGCCAATACCCCAACTACGTATCTTCTTTTTTTCCAAAATTTCCAGGATGATACGAGTTCATCCTCGTATTTAATGCTAGAAGATTGTCAAAGCTGCGTATTTCCGTATATGTATATAACATAAAATGTGTCACCAAATAATAATTGAGTGAGGCAGTATTAATTTTATGTACATATTTCCGTTTCCTTCGAAGTTAACGTAAAATAAGATAGTGAAATTTTGTAAAAATGTTAGAAATTCTACCAAAAAAATTGATGCAATTATTATTTGGTTTAGAAGTATGTACATATAAGTAAAGATTAATTGAAACGCAATGGAATAAACAATTACTAAAATTACTAAAATCACTCACGTTCCATGATCAGTATCCTTGACAGACTCAGCCGAGGATTTCTTTCTCTCCATAATTTCCTGAAAAGTTACAGATTTAAAGCGAAGCTCTTGATATTCGTATTACAAAGTTATTGCTTATTTAAAAAAAAGGTTCCAAAACAAATTGATTGTTAAAATTCTGCGGCGTATTCATGCTGTAAAATTATCAGTTCTAATATATGTAATGTATGGGATCAATCATTTCAATTTAATTTTCGTAATGTACCATAAAAAGTAGTGCTCCCACGTGTTACAGACTTTGATAAAAAAACATGCAATTACGCAAATAAGTATTTACCAATATCAATATCAGAGAAAGGATTATATATGTATATATATCTAGCAGCACTGACCTAATAATACTTCGAAAGTAGAAAGTACCGTACATTAAACAGACGACATTCTATTTCGCCAGACATGTAACAAAAGAACAATAATAAAAATTGTACTTCGTAAATCGTAGTTGACCACAAATCATTCGGACTGTTGCAATTATAAAACTAATCTCATATTTTCTTTGCATACAGGGCAATGAAAAATAATATTGCAGCGTTTTCAGACTATGCCACAGCATTTTAGTTGCACCAAGCTTTATCCTGATTGTACGTAGATGTTTTTTACTTTTCCATGTAATTCAAGGTACATTTGTGTGAATTTATATTTTACAATACCTCACCGGAATTCATAATTAATTTTTCAAGCACACTGGTGTCCATAGAGATTTTACCAATACATTGTATTCACACCGCAATTTCAACGCAGGTATCGCGACAACCTGTTACGCAAAGCAACAGCTGTGACACACGTGTACTTTATGTTTAATGTTTCATACTTGACGTTGAAGGATATAAAATATATTTACGCTACAACAAAATTCATTTCATGGAGTTTTTTTTAATCTGTTACGAAGCTGTTCATTAATTATGCAATTTAAATATTCAAAAGGCCGTGAGTTCTCACTTTTCACACCTTTTTAGAGGAGTGTCACGTATCGAGCGGGTATTCCCAGTCGATTTAAACACTTTCCGTTCCGTTATACGACAAAGAAACATCCATCGATATTTGTTGGCCGCAGAAGGGGCATTGTAAATTGTTGCAAGTGAAATTTACAGAAAATGTCTTGTACACGGTTCATGAATTTATCGAAATGAAATTATACGAAATCTATCGTATGTTAGTAAAGTATGTTAGAAGCAGAGTACTGCTACCAATAATTCTGCGATACAATTTTATTTTTATAATTTAATTCAACACTGTTCACTTTGTTGTTAGTGTATGTAGTTTGATGCACAAAGTTTAGTATATACGGTAGATAATTTATAGTTCGCATTACGTCTCGCGCACTAATTATCCATAAATAATGTACGGTAGAAATTTAACTGATATTAATGCGGTGTCATCGCGATCGCGACTGAAATGATTGTCCCGATATGAACGAAAGGATTATGCTTCCCGTTGAACGTTTAGGAATTACATATTGATCGTATGCCGTGTTACTTTCATTTCCCACGTTCTATTCAACATTTTATACTATCGCGGCAAAATATAATCTGCTTGATTAACAAAACACACACACATACACAGCAAACTGTCTGCATAAGGGATTTATCAATTATTTAAAAAATTCATTGCTCAAAATGCCAGTGAACAATAAATTGCTATCAATCATACGGTTATCATTTAATTCATACGTCAAACCTATTTACATATTTCTTTAGAGTACTGTGTTTGCATTGTGAATCATTGGTAGGTATAAAAATCAAATCAATTAGCATTGTTGGACGAAGTTGCAAACCAATGAATTAATTAAATCATTGCTGAACAAAGCATTTTTTGTCCACAACTTTGAGCTATTCGCTCGAACAAAGATTAATTCGTTTTCTTGTATTATCTGCAGAATAATTTTCTTTCACAATTACTTTAATTTTAACGTGTATTTAAAAATTGTCTACTGTAGATAATATGATTCTATTCCGTTTCTACAAATCTCTAATTTCTTAGAAGTAACAAAAATCCAGGGATTCCCTTTACACCTTTTTGATCAACCAATAAATGTAGACAAGGTTGAAAACTCCACTGTTACAGGTCACAGGGATCCCGTTTCTCCCAAGCAATTGAAACTAGTCAGACCTATTGGGTCCACTGGCTTTTGCATTCCGCCACAGTTAATTGCGAATTTCGATTTCCCTTTCAAATCTGGCTACTTGTCTTTACAATTAATTTTTTTTCGAACATAAAATTAATGAAAATAGCACAGTAGCTTGACGGCTAAGTAATGTTAATTATTTTATGTTAATAGTATAATAATTCACTGTATTTAAATTAATTTAGAATTAATAAAGAAGGAAATACATATATCTATATATTTATATGCTAAGAGATTTATCTCCTAGAGGTCATTTAACGATGATTGCTGCAATTAACATTCCTACAAGTATTACTGTATTTATGCGTTGCATAATTGTAGCTTTTCCGTGAGATTTATCGGGTAATACCGTTTGCACCGAGAAAAGAAGAAACAGGAAACATTGTGAATTGTAAAGTATGGTGAGTCATATTGCATGTGCTTACGAGTTCAATTACTCTAGTTGGCGAATAATTATGTGTAGTGGTATTTGCTGACAACGAATTATTTTACATTTCAGTGAACTAAAAATATTATATAGTACTAACGAAATACATAACATTTTATTTATTGTTTTTTCGATTATTGAATACAATGATCTACAATTGTTAAAATTATTGTTTTAGTCACTTCCCCTTTGAAGTCTATCATAAACCTCGGTGAGAACAGGAATTTTGACACGTTACCTTCAATGATAAATATTTATTCACAGAAATTTTTATTTACGATAATATAGTTACAATAGATGTAGAAAGTTTCAAGGAAATCCAGTTTGTGAAAGGGAGTAGCAGTACGTACGATTTCATTATTAGAAACAGAAAAAAAGTGATTGGTGGTACTTAACCAGAGTTATTTGGTTCCAAGCCAGATGACATAAAAATATGTTGTGTCGCCGGTTTTTAATAAAAAAATTCCATATTTAGTTTAAACACTTACCTATTGTCTATTGAATTATTTTCACCGTGTTTAAACTTGTATATATTATACAATATACATTCATTTCAATGCATTTAATATTACACACTCTAGATACTATTGTAATATAGTTTGTTTCTACTATTTACTTACAATTCTTTAATCTTGTAATAAAATTCGTCAACGTTACAAAAATTCCATCAACATCACTGTATCATAAAATTTACAACGAAAGATTAATAATATATATTATTACAATATTTGTACAAATATACAGTCACTACAAATTACAAAATTTACTTATAACATTACATAAATTCAAATAGAACATTTCGTAAATATTCTGCATTAAAAGGCCATAAGCGACTGATCAGAATAAACTGAAACGTTCAGTGGATAAGTAGTCTGTACAGGTACAAGCTGGACATGTAGGAGACTGGAAATAGTTATTTGCAAAGCACCAATCAGAGTACTGTATTGTACTTGCAATTGTTCCAGTATTATGCAATGCCGGCACCGCACAATTTTTCATAAATATTCCCCTATTTCCGGTCCATATGGCATCCGTGATTAACATTGATTTGCCTTCATTACACGTTGATAATTGATGACGCGAGATAAGAAGAGCATCAGAGTTCTAATCGATGCCCATATATATTTATCACGCAGCCTCTCGCATTTCAGCTGGAATTTTGTTTTACATAAAAATAAATATCTATAAGAACGCAATATTAATGATACATCGATATGGATAATATTTATTGCATTAGAAATCGATACTCTTATTAAACTTATGAACACGTAAGTAAAGTGTTACAACCTGGCTGATCCTAAGCTATCCTGATTTTTATTATAAAAGAGTGTTATCAAGTCCATAGTACCGCCATCTACAAAGATGTGAAGTAAACTACTCCTGCTCCTGCGTTACCTACAATCATAACTAAAGTGTAGATATGGCAGAGCCACGTGTAGTTTCAAGCACTCCTTTATAGATGACGACACTATGTACCCTAACAGTAGCCGTCAGCATTTCTAATGGTATGGTGCACTTGTCAAAATATGATTAGATACCTTTTTATGTATAAAATTAACTGAATACTACTTGACAATCATTTCGTGTTCTCAATTCCATATCAATAAAGTGTAGCACATACACTAATAGTAGTATTATTCTTTATTTCGGCCCACAGCCATGAAATTTGGCCTTGGTGTACATATAACTTAACTATACAATACTCTTCAAATTCTTGCACTCTTCCTTTTATACCTTGTCTACCTTACGTATTGCCCGATTTCTTACTAGCCATCTTTTGATTGCGCATCTTACGTGCGTTATTAATTGCTGAATCTTTTCTGTTTCCCTTTTACTTGGGCACTATGCTAGTGGTGATCTTTTAATATAACTAAATCGTTCATTCTATCTTGCTGCTTCTATTTTTCTGTTCTGCTGCAGCTGTTGTATTTCATAGTATATTCCTTTAAAGATCTCCGTCAGTTTCTTTACTTCTGCTCTCATCAAATTCACACTCGCCAGACTTATTCCATCCGTTTTCAAATAATCCTCTTCATCTCTTGTGCTTCGAGTTTGCACCACCCCCCTCTTTCTTTTGGCGCTAAATAACCCTTACCAATCTTCCTCTTGCTTCTTACATACTAATATATTCCTTGTGTGTGCAGATTCCGCATGCAAAAAGTAAGGAGCATTGACCGCCACTTCTCCTCATGCATAAAAGCAAGAATGAACAGAGAAGAAAGAATAACTCTTGTCACATACCTTAGTAATAGTAAATTGATTTATAAAAATAGTTTATAACTATTAACCCATAAGTTTAATTTAGAACAATTGTGTAATTAACTGTTATGTATATCTACTGCATATTTTATTTTATATTTAGTTTATTCGGTAGATCTTATATAAAGGATAATATTACTTTTACTACAAGTTCTACTGAATGTGCTAAGTATATAATGCAAGATATAATAAATAATTTACATACGCACAATAGTTACACAATTGCTGTAATTTAAATTTATGAGCTTCTGCATATAAAATATGTCAATTTTAGTATAAGTTTAATCTGTAAGATATATTGTAAATGAACTTCAAAGAATAGTTTATAAGTATTAGATTATTTATGTTTATAGTGTTTTTTATATTGCAAAAATGTTCGTTTAGAATTGATACAAGATTTAGTACGATGTATTGTAAATAGATATAAAGGAAAATTGTTATCTCGGCTTCTACTGGGCCGATTTTAATCAACGGCGTCTCAAATGAAAGCGAATAGAATATGCTACACGACAAAAAATACCCCGTTGCTGTAACTGTATGCAGTTGGCCGTGATAACAATTTTAATTGTTTAATTGTTTATAACAAACGAACTTTACATGCAAGAATGTTCACTCCTATTGCAGATGGTAGCTTATACTCAAAGCTTTAATTCATGTCCTGTGGTCACTGTTGTACCTCGCCGGCAAGTCCACGTAATCGCATTTGTTTATAATTTCTTTAAACAAATTCAATTATCTAGCGTTCTACCGTGTCGATTTTAATCAACCACGTTTCAAAAGGCAGGGAAACGAATAAGCTACACGACAAAAAATACCCCGTTGCTGTAACTATATGCAGTTGGCCGTAATAACAATTTCAATTGTTTAATTGTTTATAACAAATGAACCGCACGTGGAATAATGTTCACACCTGTTGGAGATGTTAGCTGATCCTCAAAGCTTTAATTTATGTCCTTTGGTCATTGATGTAGCTAGCCTGAAAGTCGAAATAATGGCATTTCTTTATAATTTCTTTAAACAAATTCAATTATCTCGCGTTCTACTCGGCCGATTTTAATCAACCACGTCCCAAATGAAAAGGAAGAGAATATGCTACACGATAAAAAATACTCCGTTGCGGGAACTCTATCCACTTGACTGTAATAAGAATTTTAATTGTTTAATTGTTCATAACAAATGAACTGCACGTGAAATAATGTTCACTCCTATTGCAGATGGTAGCTTATACTCCAAGCTGTGATTCATGTCTTGTGGTCATTGTTGTATCTCGTCGGCAAGACGATGTAATCGCATTTGTTTATAATTTCTTTAAACAAATTCGATTATCTCGCGTTCTACCGGGCCGATTATAATCAACGACATCTCAAATTAAAGCTTTCTGTTCAAGGAACAACCTCTTTCTAGTGTAGAATAGCTCCCGTGTATAGTTACCGTGCTATTTTCAAACAAATATTTAAATTGTTTATAAAAAGTAAACCGTGCATGAAGCATTAGTAAATCATTCATTGTCATGTAGCAGCACCCTTTACCTTTATTTTAAGCACTCGATCATTAATCTAACTCCTCCAGAAGCCGAGATAATTGCAGTGACCCGGACTGCATTTTCCCCGATTTTTCAATTGTTAATAACTTTTGAACCACAAATTCCATATTGTTGCAACTTTAGGACTAGATAGCTATGGTTCGTAGCTTTTATTTACGACAAGTCCGGTTAAGAAATACGCAGTAGAAGCCGAGAAAAACGCAATTGTTTAAATTAACGATGTAATCCAGGAATTCGGTTTTGAAGCTGCGGCAAACGGCGAAAAAGGCCGCAAACGCGAGATGGCGCCACATGGCTAATTATCGACTGTCCATAGCTCTCCATGTCACATACAATGTTATCGACACATAATGAAAAGCGATGTTAATTATTTCTCTGCCTCTGCTCCTGGTAGTTGTTATTTAATCTATGAGGTGGCAAATGAAAGGGAAAGAAATAAGCTATGCACCTGTAATAGTCTCGTTGCTATAACTTTATCCACTTGCTCGTAATAAATTAATTTAATTGTGTAAATGGTTATTAGAAACTAACGAAACCAGGTAATATTCCGCTCTCATCGAATTCATCTTGCGGGATTCATTCCCTTCCTTTTAAAATAATCCTCTCTTTCTCTTATGCTCCTGGTATAACCTTCCTCCCATCTTTTTCCTCCAAACATCCCTTCATCATTTTTTACTATACTTACTAATATATTTTTTGTGTGCGCAGGTTTCATGGACAAAGAAATGAAGAGCATGGACAGTCACTTCTCATTGTGCGTAAGAGCAAGAAAGAAGATAGAAGCACTCTTGCCACATACTTTAGTTATTCTTTAGTTATAGTGAATTAATTTAGAAAAATTGTGTAATTAATTGATATGTATATGTATTACATATTTTATTTTATATTCAGTTCATTCGGTAGAACTTATATAAACTTTAATATTACTTTTACTACAAGTTCTACTGAATGTGCTGAATATAAAACGAAAGATGTAATAAATAGTTTACATATGCATAAGTTACACAATAGCTCTAATTTGAATTTATAAGCTTCTGCACCTAAACTATCTAAAGTTTAGTATAAGTTTTATCTGTAAGATGTATTGTAAATTAACTTCGTACAATAGTTTATAAGTATTAGATTATACTTATGTTTATAGTATTTTGTACATTATATAAATGTTAGTTTAGAATTGGTACAAGATTTAGTTGTATAACGTATTGTAAATAGATATAAAAGAATAGTTTATAAGTATTAGCTTGTAAATTTGAATTATAACATTTCTGTAACTTGTATCTTCATTAATTAGTTAAATAAATCTTCAATGAAATGAATTCTGTTCTTTTTATTTTTACACCTTACCAATCCTTGAAAAGACCTAATTCCAATTCCTTAAACAAGTACTACCGTGCAGGAACTTTAAATGCAAAGTTCACAAGCGGAGAACTTGTAAAAATGGACCTGACCATTATTAAATACGCCTCTAATTATCCCGGAATTAATACAAAGTCTTGATGGTAATCTTGAAATTGAAGTGCTCGGAAATTCCTGGAACGTGACGTCATTTCCAAGAAATCCGTGGTTAGAATACCTCCTTGCACATCATATTCTCCTGATACAAATCCACGATTTTCGGCAGATATTTTTGCCAGAAACTCAGACAATTTCTCCCGAAAATCGTGGATTTGTATCAGGAGAATATGATGTGCAAGGAGGTATCCGAGCTCGGCAATTCTTGGAAATGACGTCACGTTCCAGGAATTTCCGACCGCAAAATTTCTGAGTTTCTGGCAAAAATATCTGTCGAAAATCGAGGATTTGTATCAGGAGAATATGATGTGCAAGGAGGTATCCGAGCTCGGCAATTCTTGGAAATGACGTCACGTTCCAGGAATTTCCGACCGCAAAATTTCTGAGTTTCTGGCAAAAATATCTGTCGGAAATCGAGGATTTGTATCAGGAGAATATGATGTGCAAGGAGGTATCCGAGCTCGGCAATTCTTGGAAATGACGTCACGTTCCAGGAATTTCCGAGCGCTTCAATTTCTGAGTTTCTGGCAAAAATATCTGCTGAAAATCGTCGATTTGTATTAGGAGAATATGATGTGCGAGGAGGTATTCGAACCTTAGGAATTCTAAGAAATGACGTCGTATTCCAGGAATTTCTGAGCGCTTACTTTTCTGGACATCTGCCAACCAATTTTGCAAGAAGTGAAGACTTAGAATTTGCCGCTTCCAAATTTAATAACGTATAGGGCCATTTTTACAAGTTTCTCGCTTTAGGACTT
Source organism: Nomada lathburiana (assembly GCA_963667235.1). Classification (NCBI taxonomy): domain Eukaryota; kingdom Metazoa; phylum Arthropoda; class Insecta; order Hymenoptera; family Apidae; genus Nomada; species Nomada lathburiana. Next base: position 13,838,282 of record OY763903.1, on the reverse strand, counting down.
TGCATTTAAAGTCCGTCCACGTTACTTCTTGTTTAAGGAATTGGAATTAGGTTCTTTCAAGGATTGTTAAGGTATGAAAGTAAAAATAGCAGTGGTATTCTTTGCAATGAATATTTATTTAAACTAATCAATTAAGATACAAGTTACAAATATGTTGCAATTTAAACTTACAAGCTAATACTTATGAATTATTCTTTTAAATCTAATTACAATCTAATTACATCGTACAAGTAAAACTTGTATCAATACTGAACAGAGAATGATGTTCGATTTTATATTTGGCACATTCAGTAGAACATGTACTAAAAGTAATATTAAAGTTTATATAAGTTCTACCGAATGAACTGAATATAAAATAAAATATTTAATACATATACATATCAGTCAATTACACAATTGTTCTAAAATATTTCACTATAACTAAAGGGTGACTAAAGTATGTGGTAAGAGTACTTCTATCTTGTTTCTTGCTCTTACGCACAATGAGAAGTGCTGGTCCATGCTCTTCATTTTTTGTCCATGAAACCTGCACACACAAAAAATATGTTAGTAAGTATAGCAAAAAATGATGAAGGGATGTTTAGAGAAAAAAGATGGAGGGAAGGTTATACCAGGAGCACAAGAGAAAGAAAGGATTATTTTAAAAGGAAGGGAATGAATCTCGCAAGAATGAATTCGATGATCATATTATCAAAATACCATGAGAAATACCATCAAAATCGGCCCATTTGAACGCGAGATAATTGAATTTGTTTAAAGAAATTATAAACAAATGCGATTACGTGAACTTGCCGGCGAGCTACATCAATGACCACACGACATAAATTAAAGCTTGGAGTATAAGCTACCATCTGCAATAGGAGTGAACATTATTCCATGTAAAGTTAGTTTGTTATAAACAATTAAACTGGTTATTACGGCCAACTGCATATAGTTACAGCAACGGGATATTTTTTATCGTGTAGCATATTCTATTCCCTTTCATTTGAGACGTCGTTGATTAAAGCAGAACAGAAAAATAGAAGCAGCAAGATAGAATGAAAGGTTTAGATATATTGTGTTTAGATATAGTGCCCAAGTAAAGGGGAAACAGAAAAGATTCAGAGTGCAAGAATTTGAAAAGTATTGTAAAGTTAGGTTACGCGTACACCAAGTTCAAATTTCATGGCTGTGGGCCGAAATAAAGAATAATAATTTTATACATAAAAATGTATCTAACCTTTTGACAAGTGCAACAAACAACTAGAAGTGCTGGCGGCTACTGGTAGTATGGCGCTGAAACGAAATGCAAAATTAAATACTCGTTGATTTTACCGACTCTCAAATCTTTATTAAAATAACGATGCTCACGTTCTGGCGTGCTTTACTTGGTGCATCTTCGAAGGTTTTTTCTATAGTAAAACTATGCTAGGCGCTAATGACTAGATTCGAAATCTTAAAGATAGTGTTACTAACCTGAAATACTTAAACAACTGGAATTAAAGACTAATGTCTTAAAACTAACTATAATAATATTAACCTAGTCAAAACTAAATGCGCCCACCGATGGTAATACTGGTCGCGTCTCTGCGACCAACGTCAGTAAACCCCGGTCGCCACATGTGTGTACTGTGTCGCCATCTATCAGGAAGTGCTTGAAACTACTCATGTCTCTACCATATCTGCACTTTAGTTATGATTGCAGGTAACGCAGGAGCACGAGTAGATTCCGGCACTTCTTTCTAGATGGCGATACTATAGACCACTTCGAGTGTAAGTAAAGGAGGAACCGAGGAGTTTCGAGTACTTCTTCATAGATGGCAGACTTAGTGACTAAAATAATTGCCTATTCTGCCTATTTTTAAAATTAACTTATTAAATTTTCGAAAATTATGCATTGTTAAGTGTAAGTTATATAGAAACCAGAACTATCCTATGTACATCTTTCGTTAGTAATTCTTCTGTTACTATTATTTGAGTAATGTTACGCAGACTCATATTGAACACATCAGTTTCCCTTCTGTAAGACAGCAATTAATAGGTTTCAAAATTCAAATGTCTTCACATATCCGTTGGTATCAAGATTATTGTTCGTCGTGTATTATTGTTACAAAATGATGAAAATACCTACCGGTTAAAATATTTTCATCTTACCACTGTTATTATAATTAGTATTAAAAGATACTGATGTAATGGCTGTAAGCGCATCTTTTCATCGTAATGTCCTGTTATTATCACAAATAATTCAACCAAATGATGAATTCAAGAAACACTTTCGCGAGGTACATTTTTTATTTAAAAAATAAGTATATGTTTCGTGTCTTAAGTGTGACACCTTTTTCGATATTATTCGTACGATTTTGTTATAAGTTATATTCATTTGCAGGGTATGTTTGATAAACCCAATTCAGCAGGTTTCTTACATATGTCTTATTACTTATTAACAGTGTACGATTCAGAACGCTTTAAAAAGCTAATAGAATGGCCAGTAACGTGTAAGAAAACAGAAGCAAAGTATCGCAACAATGTCAAAGAGTATTTAACAATTATATCTGCAGAGAATCCTGACATTGGTTTCCCGATTATACTTATGTCTCACTTAATTCATGCAGGTGGAAGTAAATTCACAATAATTATGTGGAAATTATCTCAAGTAGTTGTAAGAAGATATATTGCACGGGAAAGTAAGATATTTCCCATTATAATTATTTCTATTATATATCGTTTCTTATTGATCATTATAATAAAGTTTATTAAAATTCTGCTACATTATTTATATTCATCCTGTTTTCTCAAAAAAAAAAGAGGACAAGAAAACCTTATTTCTTTTAAGTAATTATTGTATTACTAAGTTTTTCCTTTTTGTAGCCACTTATAACGTGATATATATACCAAAAGTTGCGAATAATGATAATTTAACAAAAAAATTATTCCACGAAACCAATGCCAAAATTGATTCCGATATTTTACATCTGCATAAAAATATATCAGAAATGGAGAGCACAACTAAATTTGCTGCGGAGTAATATTTCATTTCTTTTTTATTCGTAAGAGTAATAAAACATTTAGTTGCAATGTTAATTTCATTATTTGATTTTACAGAGGGGAAAAGAAAAGGTTGAATAAAATTATAAGTGAAATTTTTGAAAGAGAGCATTCACTTGCAAATCTTTTGCATAAAGCGCCCGTTCATCCTTCAATTAAAAAGTGTTTAAGGGATATAAATGATGAAGAAGTGATAAAAAGTTTATATCATATAGAAACTATGTTTCTAAATTTATAATACATACGTATCTTATCTTCAATCTTCATTTGTAATAAAATAATTTTATTTTTTTTAGTGTGGAAGAAAAATATCAATGAAGGTTTAAGTCGAATACAGAAAAAGAATAAAATTGTAAAGGAAATAGAGAATCTTACTTTTAGAGCAAATAATGTTATACTAAGTTATAATGGTGATGTCAAAATATTAGATGGAAAACAATTGCAAAAAATTAATCCGCAGGAAGTTTCAGAAATACTTTCCGCAGACATGCAAGTAAGTATATTTTCTAGCATACTATTAAATTGCGATTGATAAATTGAAAAGGTGTAACAGAAGAAACATTTCAAATTTCAGTGTCTTCTATATCAGTTGTACAAAAATGATAAAGTGCAGTTAAATAATTTTATAGTATTATTCAATTTTCTCTTAAGTCAATTGCACCAACGCTTGAAATTAAATATGCTAGATGACTTTACAGACTGTTTACTGCAAATAGAGGCTAGCTGTAAGGATGTGAATTCAGCATTGAATATAATACAGTCGTATCTGCTCGATCTTGTAGAGATGATGTCGAAAACGCAAAAGATTTTGTGCAAGAAAAATGTTGTTCAGTTTCATGACGATACTGTATTACCTATAATGAATAACGTGCTTATTATGTTGTCACCTCTCATTAAAATTGATACGAATTGTAACGATAAAGAAACCGATCTCCAGAAACGTCTCCAACTTACTCCAGTAGAAGGTGAGAAACATACAAGCTAATTATGAATTTCTCAAGACTGTTCTATATATATTGAATAGTACAATTTAAAATGCTACAGCTGCGCATAAATCGCTGTTCTCGAGATATCAACGTCTAAACGAAAATCATGCGTCCCAAGGACCAAAGCTGAGGGAAAATTTGTTGGTGTCTCGAATTAATTTTGACGATACAATTTCAACAATAAATAGTGAAAAGCAATATTTGAATATCCATACAATGTCGAGTAGGAAAAATTTGACATCATTCAAACAAGCAGAAAAATATTCCCGATTATTTTCTACGCGTACAAAAAAGAATAATAGGACAGGTATGGTATAGAGTGTAATATGAAATTGAAAAAAAGTTGTACATTTTTTTTTCTGTATTGCAGGAGCAAATTCAAGCATTATGTCTATACCTTGTACTTCGAAAGCAAATTCGACTGCAATTGCAAATGCAATTGAAGAAATGCATGACATATCTGAGCTCAGTTTAAACATTACACCAAAAACTGCTTGTAATGTAAGTATGGAATTTGCCACCCCTGAAAAATTTGTGGACAAACAAAATAAGCCCGAAGATGCGTCAGAAATGGAAGATGTCGTAAACGATTTTCCCCATAAAACTGCCGTAGTCGATATATGCAAAACAATAGAAGTGGAACGAAAAAATAATTATGATAATAATATCATGAGAATTGATCAAACAAAACAAAGAAGGCGTTCAATTGGGGATTTAGTTGAACGTTATAAAAAACTACTTGAAGTAAACAACCGTGCACCAAGCCCTATATTAAATTATATAAAATGTAATAAGGAATAGATGTAAGAATTGACAATTTATATTGTAAAATTGACTATTTACCAGTATGTATGCAAAAAGGAAAAATATATTTTTACATTTTGCTTAACAACGGTATTTCAATTATTTATGTAGAGTAATTTTTAATTGTATGTATGTGAACGAAAAACAATTTGTTCATGGTAAAGTATAATATTTTGCATCATATTTATATTAATATGAGATGTTATTCTTAAACTGTATACAATAAACAGTGAATAAACAAAACGTAATTCATATTATGTGTAAAGAAAATATGTTGCGCGTAGCATCATAAATTATAAATGTCATGTATTCATAGAAATCCGCCAAAACATGCTGCCGGTAGAATATGTTTGTTATATTGTATAACCTTAATTCAGAATATAAAGTGTTCTATTTAAAAGAAATAAGGCTTTTGATTAAATGTTGATCTACTTAAAATGAGTTATGGAAAATAACCATTGATACAATAAAGTTCTAGTAAATAAACAGCTATGAAGTTAGTGAAGCCAAATTGGGTTACACACGATGGTTTGTATAATATGTATCGTACAAATGCATCTTTTTTTTTAATGTTTACAATTGGAATATTTGAACATAAAGGTTTCTTTTTTAGGATATTCAATATTTTCGGTGGATATACATCCAGATGGAAAAAGATTTGCCACTGGTGGCCAAGGTATAGATGATTACCGTTTACTTATATTTTTAATATTTCTTTTGCAAAATGTAATAGTCGTAATTTGTATTTAATACTACATTTGGTTCTGTTCTATATTGATTGTGCACGTCATTAAATTATAATTCTCTTGTGTATTATATTGTTATATATTATGTACTACATTACAATCTATTAAATATTATATAAGATAAATGTTGTTACTAACTACATTTTTAAAAATAACCATAGGAGGAGATTCTGGAAGAGTTGTGATATGGAATATGGAACCGGTAGTTAATGAAATTGCTGAATTGGATGAAAATATTCCAAAAATGTTATGTCAGTTAGATAATCATTTAGGTATAGACACATAATAATAATAATAATTAGTATAATTATTGAAATGTACACCATATATCATTGAATTTCATATTTTTGCAGCATGCGTAAATTGTGTAAGATGGAGTAATAATGGATTATTAGCATCAGGTGGTGTAGATAAATTAATTATGATTTGGAGATTATCAGGTGGATCTGGTGGAAGTTCAATATTTGGTGGAAAGTCTAGCGTTGAGACATGGCGTTGCATAGCTACGTTACGTTCGCACGAGGCTGATGTGCTTGATCTTGCATGGGCGCCGCACAGTCCATGGTTAGCCTCTGCGTCTGTAGATAATAGTGTCATTGTATGGGATGCATCTAAATTTCCAGCAATTGTTGCTGTACTAAAGGGTCATACAGGATTTGTAAAAGGAATTACATGGGATCCAGTGGGGAAATATTTAGCTTCTCAATCTGATGACAAAACGTTAAGAGTATGGCGTACTACAGATTGGACAGAAGCGGCACTAATATCAGAACCATTCGATGAATGCGGCGGAACGACTCATGTATTAAGACTTTCTTGGAGTCCAGATGGTCAATATTTAGTATCGGCTCATGCAATGAACGGTGGAGGTCCCACGGCACAAATAATTGAACGAGATGGATGGACGCAAGATAAAGATTTCGTTGGTCATCGCAAAGCTGTCACATGTGTGGTATATAGTAAAACCGTACAATATAAATTCGTATAAAGTTAATCAATGATTGCTTCATTTGTTGACATTTTTTGTGTCGTATATTACAGAGATTCAACGGGAATATATTGCAAAAGAAACAGCCAGGTTCTTCGAAACCACAACAGTATTGCTGTGTTGCTATAGGCTCACGAGATCGTTCTCTCTCTGTATGGTTGACATCGCTAAAAAGACCTTTAGTAGTAATACATGAATTATTTACGCATTCAGTCTTAGATGCCAGTTGGTCACCATGTGGTCTTCGACTTGCTGCATGCTCTTGGGATGGTTCTGTTGTACTCATTGAATTTACGCAACAGGAATTAGGTCAACCATTAGACCCTGCTGAACAAGTATGTTCTATACGCCAATCATTCAAAATGATGAGTGAGTAATAATTGCTATTTGCGTTATAGAGTAGTCTTCATGAACGCTTGTATGGTAAACCATTAGTGCAAGGTGGTTGTACTGTAATGGAAGCACCCGAGCTCCTTAACTTGCGAACTACAGCCCCACCAACGCAACCGACACAAACACCTCCCAGTATAAATACAGCCCATCCACCTACTACTACTTCAACTACTCCTGCCAAAGGTCCAATTAATAAACAAATTGAAACAAGAACATCCGATGGAAAAAGGAGAATAACACCAATGTTCATTCCACCGCCATCCGATACAATGTAAGCTAAATCGTAAATTTATAAAATAATTGTATATTCTATACACTCCTTCCATCAAATGATTTTCTTGTAGGGACTCCTCGAGTGGTAGACAAGGGACACCAACATTTACAAGTCAAGCAAAAAGTTCAATTGTCATAGAAAAACGTAACGACGTTGTGACCCCTAACGTTACTTCCTCGTTAAATTCCACGAACGTAAACACTCCTCCATCGATGCTCACATTAAAACGGCGCGACCAGACCACACCTAAATTGCATAATACTTCCTTCAACAAAAAACCAAAAATAACGGCCGAAAGGAATGCAAATCAAATTATACTTCCTCCATTAAAGCCTTCCAGCTCGTTGTCTCAACAGGCTGGTCATTACGCAGTAACTGTTACTAACAGCCAAGGTTTAGCCCATTTACAAGTATTCAAAGGGACAGACTCTGAGCCGACCTGGGATTTGTATTTGGGATACAGTGCTGTAGCGTTAGCAGCATCACCAGCAGTTATAGCACTCGGTTTGGAAGATGGTAGTCTTCATACATTTTATCCCGCGAAGGGATGCCGACCAGCTCCTCCATTAGCCCCACCTTCACCTTTGGCGAAAGTTCATGCAGTTGGAAACGCGGTATTAATCTGATCTATCGATTCTCATTTTCTTAATGAAAAAACGAAAATGCTCATTCAATCATTAATGTTTTTAGGTAATGGTTATCTCAAGTTGCGGAGCTGTACGCGTTTGGGAAATAGGATGTTCCTGTAGAATGATTGTTTCTACTTCTGCTGCGCATTTAGCAGTGCCCGGCACTTCTTTACTATCATGTACATTATATAATGGAATGCCACACTTAGCATTTACTAATGCTAGAGCATATATATATGATAAAGATATGGGTACCATAAATCACATTATCTATTAACCCTTCAACAACGGTGAACGCGTCCCAATATTCTTTCCTCTAGTTGATGGACGCAATTACGTATTGTGCCAAAGAGCTAATTGTTTTACAATTCCATCTTCCAAGAAATTGCTTTCGGAACTATGAAATTAGAGATACTTAGGCATAAGAAAAAAAAACTGCAGTCAATACGATATATGGACGCCGTCGTTGAGGGGTCAAAGTAATTTATTCTCTATAACGTGCAATACATTTACCAATAATATATTCAGGTACATGGTTACTAATTGGTGATAGTCAAGATCCCATATGGCGTTGGGCATCGTTTAATGCATCAAGTGCATCCGGAAGAGCTCCCAGGGGACCATTGTCCTCTCTGCAAGAGGGACTATTTAGAACTGCTGGGAATGCTTTACCTAATCCGAGGTTACCTCATAGTGCACCAAGTGTAGTATCCTACTTGGAACAGCAATTACTTGCTTCGAAAGCTCTTGGCAGTGCTCAGGAATACATGCATTGGCTTATGGCTCTAGTATCATTTCTATTAACTCAAGGTATAAATACATGTACGTTGTATTTCTTAATTGTTAGTCACCATCATATTTTACAACGCAACGTGCATTTTAGATGGATTGGAAAAACGCCTGAGGCTCATCTTGGATGAACTTTTGGGCCCAAGTCATACATCAGCTTCTAAAAGTGCATGGGATCCATTAGTATTGGTATTATTTCAGGATATGCTGTTTTCATATATTATTCACTCGGATATAAATATAATAACATGATCTTATTCTCGATTTTGCGCAGGGAATCAAGAAACATAAACTTTTAGAGGACGTTTTGTCTGTTGTTGGTGGACACCTTCGTTGGCAAAGATTGTATCTCGAATACATGGAACAATTAACAGCACTGAAAAACCAAACTAATTAAAAGTAAATATTTAAATGTAGATCTGATATCATGTAGGATACGCATTGTAATTATTATTATGTATCTTAAAATGGTGATAAGAAACTTTAAAATATAATCAGGCTACAAAAATGTAACATGACAGTGAACAAAGTTTGTAAAATTGTTCTTTCGAAAATTAGAATCAATCACAGTTTTAACGTGAAATCATATTTTGTCTTGATGCGGATTAAAACGTAATTCTTTAAAACCCTAAATAAAGTTCATTGGTTTTCTAGCACCATTTTAGCATTAGTTTGTATCTCTTGTATATTTTTAAAAACAAATCTCTATAAAGCAACAAAATTGTACAGTTTTTTATATTATATACAATATAATAATTAAAATAATTACGTAATAAAAAGTAACATTTTATACTAAACAAATATTGTTTACTTTTGAAATTTGATAACATTTGATTATTGTTATCTGTCTTTATATATTGTAAAGGATAAGATCATAGGAGTAGAAGATAATAAAACGCGTTAGGTAGTTGCTTACAAATTTTAACAATTTTATATCATTTTCATACAACACGTTCTAAACAAAGTGAATGCTCGGCAATATATTATGATGCATCGCATTAAACTTTAATATTAGTTCCAAAGTATTTTCTATATTTGAGTTTCAATTACATACATTTATCAATATAGGAATATATTAATTTCGAAAGTACAGTATAATAAAAAAAATTATTTGATGTATTTCACATAATTGCTCATGTAATGAAAATATGTTACTCCACACTTCCGATCTTTTACCATAACAGTATAAAAATGTACAATTCATCATAACGATCAACAGATTTGATATTTCCATTTCAAAAACTTTTATTCTTAATCATAAAGTCGATAGTAACTAAATAAATTGTATGAAATACATCAAATTAAACAGCTTTCATTATGTAATCGTGATGTAAAGTACAAGAATTATTGATACATTTTGTCTTTAATAGTTTGCAAATTGTACTCACATGGAAGCATGATATATGAACTTTATAATTATTGTTTTCCTATAATAAATAAAAATCACAAATCCACAGTGATGTCACATTATGTAAATTACTTAAAACATGGTGCACCTAAGTTAATATTATAATAAAACAAGAAAAAAAATATTCAAAAATTGATCAATGGATAATAATAACCCACAATTAGTTGTGTATTTTCATGATGCTTTTAAATGCTAAATTTACCACATTATCTGTATCATCACACTAACATGATCGACATAAAAATACAAATTATCATAGAATAAATGAAATGTACCAATATTGATTATATACAAGGATCAATAAAAAAAAATTAAAACTACTTATTTGTCGCTCAATTGACGCTGTAATTTATAAAATGACAGAATAGTTAAATGCATTTGGATAGAAGTATGCACAAATAAATATTATGTATGTATTAAGGCCATTTAAATCTAAGGCAACTATTGATCAGGCTAACAATATCGTATATGAAAGATCAAATTTGTATATATGTGTATAAAGTCAATTAAGCTTTAAAAAGCGTAACAATATCGAACAAAACATATTATCTATATGTAAGTATTCATATATATCTACGACGTATGTTTACATTTTTCAGAAAAATGTATTAAACGTAGAAAATAAGATATTTATGAATTACGATAAAGGACAAGTGTAGTAGTTGTAGGATATGTAACTGCCTAAATTTCAACAGAATATTTGATAAATATACATACTTTTCACTTTGTTTACAAGGGATACAAAATTGCAAATACCATATCATTACCAGACTGAGATATGATGAAACTTAATAAATATTTTTCTTTGAGATTATTGACTAGACATATTACAATAAAAAAATAACATCCTAAGCTTGACAAAAAATAGAATAAGCGTCACTTATCAATACTAAGTGATCGAACAAAATATTTCTCTTATTATAATTACTAATAATCACATATTATAAATTTTAAGTTTTTAATCTTAATAAATAGCATCATTAAGAATTATTTTGGGAACCTTGAATAATAAAGTTGCATGTATTTGATTCTTGTGTTTGTTCTCAAAATCTAAATATCTCTAACGTTCTTGATATCACAATCGTAATACCGTAATGCTACAATCATCTATATACCAATAATATAATTCAATAATCTTAATAAATTTTCAGTGTAGATAACATATAAAGTTTTTGTACCTTTAGTAACCATTTTTGTCTAGTATGATAAGTTTGATATCTGATACATAAATATTTCTATAAATAAATATAAATTTCAGATTACGCCCTGCGTATTGTGCGTTGTACATCAAGAGAGTTGAACAACAAATTACACTATCGACAGCACATAGAACATATTTGATTGAATAACAATCTTTGACCAGTTATTCAGTACAATGATGTTAATACACACCGTTTCAACCATTGTCATTAATTGCAATATGCGAAATATTGCAATAAATGTAAATTCACTATTATTAGCGCAATCAAAAATATTTAGTTGTGTGTGGATGTGTATACAGGCATTATATAATTATACACAGTGCTCGCACGTAAATCAAATTTTAGAAAACTGTTAATGCTGGGAATCTCTATAGGACAGAATTTAATACTCTTTATTATATTATTTACTAATGGGAACAATATAAATGTATAGCGTGCTGTAATCAGCTAATCACTATCCATTGTACTAGATTCTTTCAATTCTGATTCATCAACGTAATGATTCTTTGAATTTTTTTCCTCTGCAGACTTTACACACTAGAACAATTCATTAACATATATTGCAATTTTACATGTTTTACCAAAGTCTTCACATTATCGAGAGAAACAACTTTTCAGTCGACTAACGGTAGAAGCTAGAAATAACAAAAGCAAAAAAATACTTACATCTTCGGTTCGAATTCGTGGCGATGCTATTTGCTCAGGAAAGTGCCACGGCTTGTAACTTGGATTATTAAGCAATTTCCAATTAGGATAAGCTACGGACGCCTTGTGTAACTTTTTAACCATCTAAAATGAATAGACTTAAGTGGTCAAACATCATCCAAATGAAAATATTAATTATAATCATGCAAAATATACAAACCCTTGGAGCAAATATTTGTGTAACTTTATTGACCAGCCAAACGGGTAATTTTCCATGTGGATCCGTATGAGAAACGTAACCCAATTCGGAACCATCACCATTTCGAGATGGCCTTACGATATATCCTTCAATTAAGAACATAAATAATGTAGTAATAAATTATAAACAGAAATACTAAACTTTCCCAATAATACTCAAGTTTTACCTGTAAGATAAGATGTTGCTCGTACAAATTGCTTCCTTGGCGGATAATCTTTATGAAAAACAGAATGATTCAAAATCAGTTGTTCCATGCCAGTATCGAGCCATGATCTTTGTAGAATAAAATCTCTGTTTTTCAATGGAGATGGGCAAGCCACTAATTAATAAATATAAACGTATAACATATGTCTACTCATTTATGTAAAAATATTCTATGTATCTGAATCTATACATGTACACTGTATATATATATGTATATATATATATAGCTAATAGAAATAAATACCTACTTGAATAGTAACCAATATCATTATTTGGATTAAAGAAACCTATGTCTTTTGATTCAATCATGTGAGTATCCCAAACCTTTCTATATTCAGGATCGTGTAATACATCGTATAATGTTTCTGGTAGAACATCAGAAAAACGGGTCCTGATCTGGGAAATAATTTAATTGTTACTATTAAGTATATACCAAATCATAGAACAGTAGAAACAACAAAAAGATATATTTACCTTTACCATTCTAAAACTAATTCCCGGTACAGATTTTGTCCACACGGACAAATCAGGTTTATTGTAGTCTAGTTTCCACTTATTATTATCATCGTACAAGTGTTTCAACTTCTCGAAATCCTTATCCTCAGCTATTTTGACAATTCCAATATCCATTTTATCAGAATATTGTCTACAAAGCAACTAGCATCATTAACATTTACATGAATGATTTCTAAAAAAGAAAAAAAAGGTACAATTACGTGACTGTACGTCTTCGTGCAATCGATGTAAGATTAAAAACTAAATATTAGCGAAACATTTTCAAACTATATTTGCAAAATTAATCGGTGTAAATTAAATACAAAGTATATAGTTACCTATTAACAGAGTAGTTCATAGCACTTTAATATAAAGTCTATGTATGTTTAATTCTGCTGTATAATAGGCCTTACATTTATGAAGAAACAGTTTTCGGACAATCTTGACCATTGTCTGGCTTTCGAATAATCAAAGTCAAATATGCAATTCTTCAATCACATTTATACTAAAGGAAAAAGATTTTTTAAAGATACTGATAAGCGTATGAATCTGGATAATCATTAAACAGTGAGATAATAACATAGATTACATATTTAATCATCGATAAATTTTTAATAAGTTAATAGGAAAGATGGGAAAATTTTAACTACCCGCAGTCAGCACTCTTCAGATATGTTCGTCAATGTAAAAGCAAAATAACCTGAAAAACTTCGATTCTGTATATATCTATCCTACGTATGTACATTAATATAATTACTTTTTCTGTAGGGCAAAAATGTCTCTTCAGGTTAGAGACGATTCCATTTCATGTATACAAAGAATGAAATAATTCAAAATGATCTATAAAATAATTCGGAAAGATGAATGTCAATAAAGAGTACATGAAACGAAATGACCAACTGACTTGTGTTGCCGGTCTAGTGTAGTAGTTATAGGTTATTCGGAATTTATAGAATTTATCTTCATTAATTTATCGTTTAAATCATCTTCGTATTGGATCTCTTTCGCCCAAAATTTTATCGTACGTTATAATATCATTTTTTTTATCTAAGACATGATATTATTTCATTCGTGAGTATTTTAATAATTAAATGTCAGTGGATTTATATCCTTTGTTTGCATATATGTACATACACGTAGTTTTCTTTATGTTTAGAAAATGCATGGTATATTTTTCTGCCCCACATATTAACAATTAATTACACAAAACGAACCGAGTTATCGTCAATTCTATCTGTTTTTTTGTTTAAACTTGATAGCGAAAAGAAAAAGTGGCGTGCGATATTTATGTATTAGCACAGTCGATCACTGTCGATCGTTGAACATCGTTTACCATCGTTGGTTTAGTTACCGCATTACCTATATATTTCTATTATAAAAAAAAACAATGTTTTATCCATTTTTACATATTTCCTTTTTCTTTTTTATTATAGATCATTAAATTATTTGGGATATATTCGACGTTGATGACTTATTAAACATTCTATTCTTATTTATATCTGTTATGCCTTAGGTCCTGCTGTATTGAAAAATATTTATACAATGGCTGTAAAAATCACTACTGGAAACATTGATCTGGATAACAAAATCAACGAATGGTTAAAATGGAATAAGGTAGTATTTTAATTATTCATCAAAAATATCATTCATTTGTGGATTGTATTTTATACATTTATCCTTGTTATAAAGTTTACTTTACCACGTTGTAGGATGAAAAGTCAGAACATGAAATACAACAGCTTATCCATAACAATAATAATAAGGTTTTATCTGCTTTATTCTTAAAAAGACTTGAATTTGGAACAGCTGGTCTAAGAGGTTGCATGGGCCCAGGATACAGCCAGATGAATGATTTAGTTATAGTTCAAACAGGTCAAGGACTGTCCAAGTATTTACTTGATACTATAGCTGATACATCCAAAAAGGGTATCATAATAGGATATGACGGCCGTCATTGCAGTAAAAGGTCAATAACCATATTTAAGATACAAAATTCTAGTCATTCTTAGGACCAAATGTAATTTATACTTACGTATTGCTAATGCTAAAATATTTCTACAATATCATTTTAGATTTGCAGAATTGACTGCTGCAATTTTTATGGCGCAGAACATACGAGTATACCTTTTCTCTAAAATTGTTCCAACTCCGTTCATACCTTATGGTGTGCTAAGGTATAAATGTGCAGGTGGAATAATGATTACAGCCTCTCACAATCCAAAGGACGACAATGGTTATAAAGTTTATTGGGAGAATGGTTGTCAAATAATATCACCACATGATAAAAAAATTCAAAGATATATAGTGAACAATCTTGAACCAATTGAATCCTCATGGGACACAGCACATGTCTATGAGAGTTCTTTATACATAGATCCATGGAATGATATTATGCAATCTTATATCAATGATCTCAAAAAGACTGTTTTGTATCCAGAAGTTAATAGAAATACAATATTGAAATTTACTTACACGCCCATGCATGGAGTTGGATACGAGTATATGGGTGCAGCTTTTAATGCTGCAAATTTAAAGGTATTGCTATCAAAATTATGTTACTGTTTATTGCATACTGTCATTTGTTTTTGCATTATTTGTTGCATTATCTTTTTAACGAAAGAGTGCACTTTGAAATCAAAAGCTGTAGTTTCTTAGCATTGAGTACATCTTTCTTTCATTCCGACTTGGCTTTTCTTTTTAATTCTATTTTAACACATTGTCATCAACGTATTCAATATTCATCAATAGTGTACTTTGCTATATAGCCATTTATAGTAGTTGAAGAACAAAAGCTGCCAGATCCAGAATTTCCAACTGTGAAATTTCCAAACCCTGAAGAAGGAAAAAGCGCACTAGATCTTAGTATACAAGTAGCGAATAAAAATTCTTCATCCATTATTCTAGCTAATGACCCCGACGCAGACAGATTAGCTTGTGCTATAAAAATTGAAAAGTATGCAACTATGGCTGTTATATTAATACATATACATATATACTGAATTTAATAAGTTCTTGAATTTTTATGTTAGCGGTGAATGGTATATCTTCTCTGGTAATGAATTGGGAGCACTCTTAGGATGGTGGATGATGCACAAATATCAAGTACAACACGCTGATACAGATTTCTCAAATGTATACATGTTATCGTCAACAGTTTCAAGTAAAATTTTAGCATCGATGGCTAAACTGGAAGGATTTAATTTTGAGGTGTGTATGCCTAAACAGCGTTTAAATCATTTTTATTATCTGTATTGCTACATATTCTCTTTTTTTTCAAAAGGAAACTTTAACAGGTTTCAAGTGGATGGGTAATAGAAGCATAGAATTAAAAAAAACGGGTAAAGAGATTTTGTTTGCATACGAAGAAGCTATTGGGTTTATGTGTGGTTCGACTGTTCTTGATAAAGATGGTATAAGTGCTGGAATGCATGTAGCTGAATTATCAGCCTATCTAGAAACTATGGGACTCACGCTTCAAGACAAGTTGAACGAAATATATGCTCAGTATGTTATATCGTATTTTATATTGCAAAAAAATATATATACTAAAGATTTAGAAATGTTTAATTTAGATACGGATATCATATTTCTAAGAATTCATATTGGATTTGTCATGAACCAGATGTAATCAAGAAAATATTCGAAAGATTACGAAGTTTTTCTGGTAGTCCAAACAAGGTAAAGAAAAGAACGTATATTTATATGTATATGTATAAACTATTGTTTACCATTCTTTAGCTTCAAATATTTTATAGTATCCAACAAGCATTCTAAACGGAAAGTATCCCATAACAGCTGTTCGTGATTTAACAACTGGATATGATACTACAAAGTCCGACAATAAAGCCATTTTACCTGTATCAAAATCTAGTCAAATGATAACATTTACGTTTAAAAATGGTTTGATTTTAACACTAAGAACTAGTGGTACTGAACCTAAAATTAAATATTACAGCGAATTATGTGCAGCCCCCGGGGAACAGTAAGTTGCTTATATTCTTTTCAATACACAAAATGTTAAAAACATTTTCCAATATTTTATTAATTTCACATAATTACTTTTAGTGATGTTGAAGCATTGAAATCCATACTTGACGAAATGGTGTCAGCTGTTGTAATAGAATTTCTTCAGCCTGAAGTAAATTGTCTTTTACCTCGTATCAATTAAATATCACCATTACAGTTTATTGTATCAAATTATTATTATGGCTTTATTTAGATGTACTCGATCATTAATTTAAAACCGCATTTTTAACAAAAATTCTGCATTTGGTTTGGAATACGAAATTGTTTATCATTTTTTGCTCATAGTAAAGTACAGCCAGGTATTTGTAATATTAAAAACGTTACGTTGTATATACTTATATTATTAATTATATTAGCGTTTTTATTTCACAAAAATCAGACTATGTATATTATGTTGTCACCGCATTCCTTTGTTAGATATAATAAAATTAGCTACATTTATTATTGAATAGTAGCTTGCAATTTTATTTTATTTAGATATTTAATTATTTATTTTATATATTTCATGAATTTAGTAACTACATTATATCACTATTCTTGACAATTCTGAAATCAAAATAGAAAAACATCCTAATTGATTGGAGATATTAATTTAAGATACATGTTCTTTTGAATAGTAGTGAGACTTATACAAAGATTTTATTCTACAATAGCATTTAAAACATGAATTTTACGAAATTATTAATCTTCTTTTCTTCAGTAAATTTAATGATATAATATTTAATATACAGGCTTATAATATTATAATCATTCAAAACATACATACGTTTGCTGTCCCATTTCTCTTTCTGCGGAAATCATTTCAACTTTGTTTCTATTTTCTTGCATGAAAAATGTAATACACTGAAAGCAAACAACTTTATCATCAAATATTTCATACTTATTACTATACAGAAATTGAGAATCTCACCTGTTCATCTAAAAACTCCATAAGGGTATTCATCTTGCATTTGAAGCCCGCCTCTTTCAACATAATATGTAAAGAATTAAAGCATAATGGTTCGTAAGTTAAAATTTTGTTATGCAGTTCTTTGTTAAAGGTAATCAATTTTTCAAACATATCTTTAATGTTTGGTGCATCATCGGTTACAGATGTGAATTCTGGTTCACCAAATACCTTCTCTTCATCAATTATATTTTCTGGTAACAGCAGACCTGTAATGCTATAAAATTACGAAATTTATGTATTCATTTCTATATCGAGAAAACTTATAAATAAATGTAATGTAATGAGAAAGACCTTAATTTAAATAGTAAAACATGCTACTTGCTACATGACATACATTTCTTGCAAGGTTGGTGATTGACATTCATAATTAGAAATGTAATCTACATTCTTTTTTTTCTCTGGTGGCTCATCATCTTCGCTACTTATTGCAAATTCAGGTTTTGTACTCGTTTGTGTCGTAAATATTGTAGGATGTAACTCATTATAAATATATGTTAATAACTTAACAGCTCTCTTTCGTTTTTGCGTTTTCAATCCATATTTATTTAATTCTGCCTAAAATTAATATATGTGAACTTATTATACATTGTACTTATATTAATAACAAAATTCATTAACTTACATGAAGATCAGGTGTTAACATGCCATCGTAATTAGGAGGTGGAGTAACACTGTCTCTAATAATTTCAGGTGACACATTTGCTTCTTCTAAATCTTTTGTACGTCTACATTTGCATGGAGTTTTATTACGATTCTTGTAAATTTCCGATGTAGCATTCATAATTTCTTTTTTATTAGTATGTAAACTTGTCTCTGATATTGATTTCCTCTGGAATTTTTGGATACCTTGACTTTTAAGTAAACTTT
This sequence comes from Nomada lathburiana, assembly GCA_963667235.1. Lineage (NCBI taxonomy): Eukaryota > Metazoa > Arthropoda > Insecta > Hymenoptera > Apidae > Nomada > Nomada lathburiana. Next base: position 13,819,594 of record OY763903.1, on the reverse strand, counting down.
TTTCACTATTCTTCAATTGTGTAGAAGAGTTATTAGTTACAATCAAAGAACTGCTTTCTTTGTGTACTATGGGAGATAAAATTTCTTTATTTAATGTTTTCACTTCATTAATTAAGACTAGACTATCATTATCATCATCATCATCGTTATCAATGTGAACATTGGCTAAGTAGATATTTTCAAGAAAATCATCGTTTTCATCAGTTCTTTCTGCCCACGAAATACTTCTTTTTTCAGGGCTTAAAGATATTAATGTAGGAGATTCAAGTTTATTTCGTATTTCTTGTAAATCTATGTTACTCTCTGATCTGCTGTATCTTAATTTACTTGGATTATTCACCTTTTGATTTTCAAAAATATCCCTTCGGCTACTTATCGACAATTTCCTGTTTATATCACTTAAAATTTGTACATCGCACTCTTTTTCTCGACGCATTTTAGGTTCCGACGGATCACATACGTTTGATAATAAAATAGTATCGGTAACAGTATTTTTTCTTTCAGCGCATTCATCATGGGCTACATTACTGTTTCCATTACTTTTCAATGTGCGCTCCTGCATATAATTTCGATATTTTACTATACTATTATTTTCATGTCCCTTTTTGTACTTTGAATACATGGATATTTCATCTTCGTCTGTATCAGAATTTAGAGATATATTATCAATACTTTCAGTAAATTGCGTTGCGAAAAATGTTTCTGTAAATACAATGTCGTTTACATTTTGTGAACATTTCGCGGTTTCATTTAATAAATTCGTGGATGCAGAATTGGGTATCGTATCTTCATTTTTCTTTCCCGCATCAAGTACACTTTTATTAATTGAATTATCTTTCCTATATGATTCTGTACATTCCTCTGTATTAAGTTCTGATGACTGTACGCTATCATTCATTAACGAAAGATCCTCACATATACTAGCATGATTTTGTGTGTAAACATTTGCATCTGGTTCAGAATTTATCATAGAATCAAACATGCTCACACCCCTTTTCTTTTTTATTGTTTTACCTTCAATAGCATTTGTAGTGGACGCAAAACATTGATCAGAAGTATCATACTGTTTAGTGCTGAATGGATTTCTGCACAGCTTAGGTCTCAATGGTAGTATTTGAATTTCAGAGTCAGTATCGTTGTCTGATTTATCATTTTCTCTTTGGACTTTTTCAATAAACAAACTAAGATTATTTCTTCGTTTTATTAATTGAGAATGATTCTCTCTTTTTGGTGTGCTAACCTGTGAACCTGACAATATATTTATATTTTCATCACCTTCATCCTCAATTGTAGGATTTGAAGCTTCATCTACATAGATTATTTTGTTCATTCCATCACTGTTTATTGTATCATTACTCTCGTCAAATAAATCGGGAGACACGTTAGAATTACGAATAGCGCTCATAATACTCAAATACTTCGTTTTTTGTTGCAATAATGAATCTGGATATATCTCTTTTCTTAATTCAGTTTCAATAAGCTCTGATTTGTCTGTAACGGATTTCTTCTGTATCGAATGTACCGCAATTAACTTTTCACATTCATTCAATGCAGTATCCTTACCGACACAAATCAAATTTTCCACACTGTCAATACTTAACTCAAAAGGATCCTCTTCCACGGAAACCAACTCTTTATTCTGTTCATTGTGCACTCTATCTGTTTCTTGTTTGACATCAATTTCCTTCCTTTCTAAAAAACCAAACAACTCTGCTACTTTATACTTTCTTGCGAGATTCCTTAGGCACGGAAAGCTCGTTATATCATCGAGAACGTATAGATATTTTTTAACGACCCGACAATAAATAAATTCCAAAAAAGCTAAAGCAATTTCGTAAGATATATCCAGCCAACAAATTTTTTCCTTAATTGTAGTATATAACGAAGTGTCGTCAGGTGTAGCATCGAGTAGTATGTTTGAACATTGCACGTAGAAAACTAATTTATGCGCCCAAATATGTTTACCATTTTTAACAAATATTATTATATCACTTGCACAACTATTGTTTAATGCCTCGGTCCAATTGTTTATCATAGTATCAATGAATTGTCTATTTTGGCAACTTTCACATTTTTGGTGTCGTACTGCAGATGTTTCGATATTTTTTGTATCTTGTCCTTTTTCATTATTGCTGGTTTCTATCCTGTATTGGCTCAGTTTCACATCGGGCATATTGCATGTATTTGTAAATTCTACAATAGTTTCTTCTTTCTGTAAGCAAAGAGATAAGTACGATTTATAAAATCACTAATAAAGAAACATTTATGAAAATCTAATTTACCATATTATGGATTTAACATACTTTGTCACTTGCTTCCTTCACTTCTGGAATTATAAATTCAGATAAATTTCTTACATAGAAATCTTTCTGACTCCCAGCTAATTTCGCTCCATTCCACAATTCCCCTGCCTTAAAAGTAAGCAATAAAAACAAATAAGTATATTATGAAAAATGTGATAAAAGCAACACCCATACCTTACTCCAAAGATCTTGAAGTAAACGACTCTTTAAAACAGTTTTTTTTTCCATAATATTATCATATTCCTGTTCTGCATTCTGCTTTTGAGTAATCGATTCATCTGCCATAAGAATTTCTGAAATTCTTTCTGTTAAAATATGTTTTCTTTCCACTTCTGATCTTGTTTGAAGTACAGTCGGGCCATTTTTTCTTCCTATTAAAAGAGTATATATAAACATCTTTGTATTTGCGAGTGAAAAACGACATTTATTCTAAAACAAACATACTGTTTCCAAACTTTTTCAGCTGCTTCTCAGAAATTTTGGCTTGCAACCAACACTGATTCGACATTTTAGATACTCCATCATTGTCCTTAATTACATCTAGTTCTTCTGCTTCTTGAAGAGATTTTGATAAAGCTAACGCAAGTTCTAGATTAGATTCTTCATACAAATTCTACAAAAGTTCACAATTATTCAATGAGGGACGTCAATAATGCAGAAATATGTTTTCGATTAAATAAAATATACATCAAATATATTTAAATTATCACGCCTTAACATAGAAAAATGTACATACTGCTCGATGCAGTACTGATTTTTTTTTTTCTTGCACTACAGGTGCAATGAGCAAACCTAATGACTTTCTTTCATCCTCTTGACGTTTCTGTAGTTCTATAGCATCTAATAACTTTTTGGTTGGAATATTATTCTTGTTCGCACAAGTCTTCATATGCAAAGTACGAGAGTTGATATCTTTGAACGTTTTAAAGCATAAAGGGCATACAACAGCTACTTTAACATCAACAGCATGATCTTTATTGTTGGAACTACTGTTAGATTTAAAGAAGGATGATTCTGTTGAAGGCTCTGATTCATTTTCAGCTTTTTTTTCTTTTAATCGTTGTTTGGGCCTCGATTGGTTACGATTTTTGCTGGCATTCTTCAATTGAATTATTGTTCTTCTAATTTGCACAGCATTAGAATTAATAAACCGGTTTGATTTTTTTTTGCCCAATTGTACCGGACTTTTAAAGTCTAAGATACTATCATCTTCGGTCGCAACAGATTTAACACATTCTTTTCTTTCATGTTCAACGTGTTCATCCATTTTATTTTTCCATCCCAATCAAATTGTAATACATTTTGAGATACACTGGAATAAACAGCACATGTACGTTACACGTACAATTATAAAATATATATCATTGAATATTAAACTTTATTTTGATCAGTGGCACAATGTTATTCCTGTTAAAAAATGAAAAATTCTGAATCCTGTACACAACAATCATACCTTTATACACAGATCGTCTGTAAACATAACCTATTTCTACCGTAGAATTTTTTGAATTACAACTATGTTAATATATGATTTACGTAGGAGGTATCACTTATGTTCTTCGCGTATTTCTGACAATGTAACGCCGCTTCCAATTTGCAGTAGTTTATCATTTTCCTTATATCTTTGAAATACTGTTTGAAGAGCACCTTCAACTGCTGGATGACCCCATAGGTCCTTTGTCCAATAATATTCTTCGTATACAGTTAGCTTTCTATGAACGAAATCGTATTCATCAAGTTCAGCAATAACTTTCTTTTTGTTGATAAAGTAATTACTGCAATTTAATACAAACATTTATATTATTCGATCGTGTTATATATGTATATTATAAGTTAAAGAATCATAAACTCCATTGAAATTATTTTAACCCTTGCGAATTTTCTATGCATTTTCATAGTAGAAGTAACTATGTATCGTAATAATTCGTATTAATATTCACCAGAATAAGAGAGTGCCGCAAAGTGGAACCATAATTTTCGATAAATTTACAACAGCAGAAAATTTTGCAGCTGGAGTTCCAGTAATAGTTCGTGGTAGCTTCTTTTTCAAAATTATTGGTTCATACATTGTACTTAAAATGCGGTAAAATGTTATTTAGAAATAAAGCCCTTCGTAGTTGTGGAGTACAATGTTTTTCTAGTGTACACAGTATGGCCATAACGTAGAATGAAAAATTATGTAATTTTCATTAGAGCGGCAAGGCAGTAAGAATTCATTCTTAGGAACACTTTCTTCTAGAAATGTTATAAGTACATTTATATTGCAGATATTTTACAAATAATTGCATACATTATGTGTTTATTCTTAAGATCACTATTATAACTACAAAGATGAAATATACCTATTTACATGAATTACTTCATTTCCTACAATGCAATTCGATAACATTCATGTAATCTAATGCCCTTTTGCATTCGTTTCAATACACAATGAATAAAAATTTGTTTAAACGTATTAACGCTCCCTGTTATCTATCTTGAAAAACAAATTTTCGAATAGTCAAACTCCTAATGTCTTGTTTAATGGCCATGGTAAATCGACACAACAAAGGAGAAGCTAAACAACGGCAATGCGAAACTGAAAGATTTTTCACATAATTCTCCGATACATAATGAAGTTTATGAAAAAAAGACTCAGGAATTATTGTTTACCATACCAAAACTAACCACTAATTTTTTTCAATATAAAAGTTCTAATTATTACATAGTTTTATCATTTCTAATCGTGATTTGAACATGGTATGTATAACACATATGCCATTCATCAATTTCCTCAATTTTTTACATGTTGGAAATCTTGTATTGACATGAATTGTTACTTGTATTTTAGGCTTCCTCTTCGAAAAGAGCAACTGCAATTGGTACAAAGAAAAAAGGACTACCTAAAATGGAATTATCTCCTGAACAAAAGGATGACATAAAGGAAGCGTTCGATTTGTTCGATCCTGATGGCACTGGTAGAATAGCGACAAAGGAACTTAAGGTGGCCATTAGGGCTCTAGGTTTTGAACCGAAAAAGGAAGAGATAAAAAAACTCGTTGCAGATGTTGATCCAGATGGTCTTGGTACATTATCATTCGAAGAATTTGTCAATTTGATGTCTACAAAAATGTTAGAAAAGGATACAAAGGAAGAAGTTTTGAAAGCATTTCGACTCTTTGACGATGATAATACAGGAAAGATAACGGTCAAAAATTTGAAACGGGTGGCCAAAGAATTGGGAGAGAATCTCACAGACGAAGAATTGCAGGAAATGATTGATGAAGCAGACAAAGATGGCGACGGTGAAGTGTCGCAAGAAGAGTTTCTACGTATTATGAAAAAAACTAGTTTATATTAATCTTTCATAACTTATTGGTAAGTTGCAGAGCAACAATAACTTCGGTATGCAAGTTGCGTGTAATTTATACAAAAGTATTATGCATATAACTGTTGCATTTAAACGCACGTGATAGTTGAATATTTCTTAATTTCAGTATAAATAAATAAGTATAAATAATATGGAGCACTAAATGTACATAATGGTTGTGAAATAAATTTTTATACTATGGCAAATCATTAAAAAAAAAAAGAATATTTAGTTACAAAAGTAATTGTAAAATAATTATACAAAATTTTATTGTTGTACTTTAAGTTTCTTACACTTTTTCATTTACTCAGTGCTTCCTGCATAGTTGGTAACACAGCAGTATTAATTAACGATCTTACCAACTCAGCCCTTTTTTTACATTTACTTAAGCTTTTTAAAAATAGGTCTTGCGAGATTGGAATTCCACCTAATGGGGCAATATAAAATGAATTATCTTAAGAGTTTGTGATTAAAAGTACAATATTCTTAAAAAATAATACACTTAATCAGCATATACTAACATACCAGGTTTATGTACGTAACAAACTTTTGCTTCATTTGCTACAATTGTTAGTTTTCCCAAACATAAACTTTCTTCATCTTCAGTAGGATCAGCAATTAATAATTGACTAAAAGTAGTGATTTCAAGTGACGCACGATATCGAGCAAAATTTCGAATTATTTTGATGCTCGATTCTGAACTAAATATTTTAACTTACTCGTCGAATATTGCAAAGGTTACAGAAACTGGTAGCGCTTTGACTCGAAATGGTATTCTTCTTGATGTATGTACAGACACATTTCCAGTTTCCAAATTGTAGACGATTTCAGGTAATGATACTATAACAAAATGATATCACATATAAGTTAAAGATATAAAGCGCCAAATACAATCGAACATTGTCTAACATATAATTGTTAAAGCTTACGTGTACACAGAGTAGCCGTTAATGCTCCAATACAAGCATCAATTATAGCGCCGTCATAATTAACACATACAAGGTCGCAATACAAAACCCATGCGAGTTTACCTTTGCAGATACAAAGATCTGTCAAATCAATAATTGTTGAATTTTTCAAAATACTTTCTATTAAATTTGTAATAACTTGTGCTTGGTCGCTTGGTGGACCTGGTCGAAACTTTGGAGAGCATAATGGCGGGAATTCAACATTCGGTACAATAAAACCGCATTCGGGAGATTCTGCTTTGGGTGCTGCTAATTCCTTACAATAACACAATGATTTTGTTACAACAAAAATTATATCTGTTATTTGACGAACGATTGATTATACATGATAATGTTGTGCCATTAACTATTATCAATAAAAGAGAGTAATATAAGAATTAAATATAAAAATTACTTACAGCCTTGATACCACAAACAATTGTAGTATTACCAATTTTGAATACAGCTGAGCTATCTGCATGCGTGATCGACGAAATATTTACACTTATTGAACGAAAGGATAAAAACTGTCTACCATCTGGACGAACATCTTGTGCCTGTAGATTTGAAATGTGTTGTTTAATTAGAGATGTCTAATTAATAGCAGTAGTTATAATAATTATAGTTTGTTGCATATAATTTATATATACATGTTCGTACATACCAAATGGTCTTGTAAATATTTTACAGGATGAATAGTCCTAGAATTGATTGGAAATTAAATGTGACTGTCGAAATTGTGCTCGTAATATAAAAGAGAAAAGGTTATGTTGAATCAAAATAACGTGTTTGGAAATATAATTATTTATACATGTAAATCTCGGCTATTATGTATTTTATGATAAACGTGTTGCATGTTCAATAAAACTTAACAGCAAAATACACCTATCTTTAAGTCAACGAGAAGATAAATAATACACATGTAAGACAAGATACTAACTTGTATTGCGAAGACATAATCAAAAAATATTTAAGTAATCACGGTTACAGAAGTTTATATTTTCATATTAAATGGTTAATACGATTTGCAGAGTAATTATTTCACAAAATATACAAAATCCTTTAAAACTGAGGAACGTGATTGTCCGTAGCAACTTGAAAATCTGAAATGTTTACACAATCATAGAGATGCGCCATCTACACTGTTTCTAACTCGAATGTAAAATATATTTTTAATTTTTAATAATATGGTTACGGAATATTTGATAAATATTTCATTTGATGAATTCAACACAACTCAGAAAATTTAATACGTCTAAAAATTTATTACGCAATGTATTTTTTCTAATATTAACAATATAGATTAGTATCAATGATGCTTACAAACAGTAACAGTTGCCTACAAAACATTTGTGTATTTAAAAAGGCACAGTGTGATATATATTCTGAAATTATCGTATCAACGAAAATTAGAATCTAATCATAATGAATATGGAAATATTATGATATAACAACATGATACACGTATAAAAGGGCAAAATTTGGTAATTTAACTTGTAGTAAATTATTTTATATAATTATATAAGAACAATAGCTTTCTTACTTTGAATGCCTGTGTAAAAAATTTTAAAACAGTGTACAGTTTAAATTTTAATGTCAAAAATACTTTCAAAGGCATTCATATAAATTACGTAGCTATACATATCATTTATATCCAAAAATTTCGTACAAAAATCATTGGAATGATTTATACACAGATTTTTTTTTTAGTTATTTGCATAAATATAATTTAAGAGTAGTTTTAATAACCTTTAAATTATTATATGCTTTAATATTATTGACAATTTCATGTTATTGACTGTTAAAAATATAGTTATGATTAATCCTGTTGTATTGCTGTTTAAGACGACCTAATATTATAATCTTCATCGGACAAGTGTGGAATAAAATTTAGGCTGTAACAAGATTAAATTCGCGATATTATTAAATCATCCAGCAGTCTTTGACTAAATTTACTTATTATAAAAGTGTTTGATGAAATTCACTTACCTCATGATCATGATTTTCTTCCTTATTTCCATCATCATCATCACCAGAGCTATCACCACCCGAACTATCTGCAGAATTACGTTGTTGATCCTTGTTATTTAAGCTATCAACAGTAGAAGGGGACGATGCTTTTACTTTTCTAGCTGCATCGTAACACTGTAGACACACCCTAACTGCTTTCCCATTTCCTTGCCCAGGCAGTAATAACTTCTTATTGCTGCATGGTCCACAAACAACGGCCCCGCATTGTCTACAATGGTGCTGAAAATGTTTTATTAACGCTATAGGCATTACAAATTTATGTAGCATACTGATTTTAAATTAAATTATTATACCCGTCTATTTAAGACTGTAAATTGTGTCTTATTACAATGCATACAAATTGTAGCTTCATTATCTGGAACCCAAACAGCTGCGTGTACTTCAACTGGTTTCTTTCCACCTATAGAATTAAAAAATATTCGAATTGCAGACACATATAAACATACAGATTACACACGTATGCGTGTAAACATTATTATTATTATAAGAAATAATAATAATAATTACTTACTTTTTCTTAACAAATCTTCGATACATTTTGTAATGTGAGCCATCCATTCCTGTTTTTCTGTTGCAGTGGCAGCATAAACAGCAAATGACTTTGTTACTGTCTTTATGAGCCAGCCATTGCGATATTCTATAAATAATGATAAGCTTACTATACTAAATTATATAACTATAATACATTGGCAACATTGACTGCATTTGACACATAATAGTTTAATAATCTAAAAATTACACCTGAAAATAAAAAATGTTATATGGTGTTATATGGTAAGTGAGATATTTCAGGTAACGAAGTTACTTTGTTCACCTTGTATAGATATATATATAAGTCATATCTATACTGCAATAGATATATTAATATTATGTTTGTTTTGTATAGTTTACGTATACATGTAAAGAATATATAAACCATAGATTATTCATAAATAGAAACTCAACAAATGGTGGAAATGCTACTTACGACCATCATCAGCCAAAGACTCAAGTTTGACTTCTTCAAGTGGTATAATATGCTGTTTGTTATACTGTCAACATATACAATACATTTAACGTGCACTAGCAAAATTCTTATTTGTTAAGGTTAAAAAGATTTATGCATATGCATCGGTAGGTATACGTATACACAAATACATACCTTTTTCTTATTCATCATGATGTTTCCATAAACGAATATATCATTGAATAAAAAGAATTGCCTTGGTTTCGGTTTTTTCCTACACATTTTTATTAATACACCTTCGCCAACTAAAACTCTTCCAGGTACGGCAAGTGGCTAAAATATACATATGTGTAAATTGTTGATGGAAAGGAATTAATTGAACATTAGGATCAGGTAGCATTTAGAATTATATCGGTATATTAGTTGAATCAATTACGATAACGTTAAAAAATAGTAACAAATAGGTATTCTTACCGGGCCAGAACTGCCAAAGCAGTTTTCAACCATAGCAATGCGCCTGGCATTAGCCTCGCTATTTACTGCAACGTACAACAGAAAAATAATAACCTATAACTGTTTTTCATAGAAACTTATCCGATAAGAAAATAATAATGTACTAGAAAATTGATTATCGTCCTTAAATACTTCACATCTTACGCCAACCAATTTAACTGTCAAAATCACAAACTACTGAATAACACCGTTATCCGATGCGAGTACACAAACCGTAGAATACACGAATTATCGGTATTCTAATTGAAAAATTCATGTGGAAATTATATATATTACAATTGTACATTAGAAATAAACGATAGTTTTTATGATGGATATAACATTAATTAAATGATAATAAATGAAGTACAAACTAACCCAATCGGTCAACCATGGTCTTTATGAATCAGGGCTGACAACCAGGAAGTATGAATCATGTACATGTTTGATTTTATCACATTCAAGAAGAAAGTATATTAATAAAATTATAAATGTAACTGTTATATATGGAAAAAAAATAATAAAGAAAAACGTATGCTAATATTTTAATAAAGATATTCCCTTAATTGTTATAATTTTTATGGGTCTCTAAATAACAGTTCGATTTCCCTTTAGTAACTACGAAAGAAAATATATTAATTTAATGTTTGCATTTATTATTACCCGTAAGATTCATTTACATTTTGTTATTTTAGGAAATAAATTGTTCTAATTATGTACATATAATCATCTTAAACAATGTGAAAAACATATTTTCAAATTCCGGATATACTGTTTCGAGATATCGATACCTTGAAATTGTTCGTCAATAGAAATCATATGATTATCAAGGGTGTAGCAACGTAAGAGTAGTCAGAGACTTCTTCCTAGGTTACTTTATATAAAAATAATAAAAAATGAAGATATGTGGACCTAAGTATGCCCTATGCGGCTTAGTATTATCCACCTGGGGTATATTCCAATTAGTAAGTTATCTTTTTTAAACTAATTCCATCACACATGAATATATATCGACATGTATGACATAGTTTCAAAAAGATAAATAAACATTAAACATATTCAACAATGATGGTAATATATTTTATATTCTACGCTGCTATCCCTTATTTTGCTTTATTATAGGAATTTAAATGTTTCGAAAAAATAGATAGATTATCTTTCTGTTAATTCATCTTATCATTGTATCCAGGAAAGGACAATTTGTTATCCATCTATTCCTTTAAAAATGTATAAAAATTAATTCGAAGATTTATATGTATAATATATTTTGTATATCTAAACATATTTATAAAGATATTTGTTACATTCTTTCATACTTAATTTTCAGCTCCTGATGGGAATATTTTTTTATACAAAAAGCGTAGCTTTGATAGAGGATCTTCCAGTAGAAGGCCCTTTCAACAAAGCAACAGACTTCTACGCTGCGGCGGATAGAGGTTACAAACAAAATGCATATAATTGCTGGATTGCTGCCTGCATCTATGTTCTTACATTCCTGTTTTCGGGACATCAATTTTATATAAATTCAAGATCATCTTTAAGTGTATAAAAGATTATTAGTATGGGATGCAAAACATGAATAATATATATATATATATAAATTAATAAAACAATACTGTATTATAAAAAAACAAAACACACTTAAGAATATTCTATTAGTTATAATATTATAAACATATTAGCAAGAAATATTTTTTTTAGTTGCATTTTCAAGCAATAAAAGGATATGTTAAGGTATTATTAGTTGAGGTGTACGATATAACAAAATATTATTTTAATTTTAAATCCTATAACATGTATGAAATAGAAAATGTAAAATGTTTCATATTATTATTATGTATGTATGAAAATATATTATAAAATCGCTGTTAAATTGATACGGTAGGAAATAAGTTATTACTCTTGCTCCCCTCTATAACATTACAGATTTTTAACTTTGCATTAATAGGTGTACTTTTTATTCAATAATAATTTATTGTTTTTGTTATGAAGTTTTTTAAAAACCTAACAGAACAGTTTGTATTGTTTAAAACTTTATTAAAGCTATATATTGAAGTTATCATTTAGGCCATTGATATAATACATTCCATAGCGGTGATGTGTAGATACATAGTTTAAATGAAAACCAATTTTTTTAGCTATCAAGAATGAATCATGCATTTCTAATTATTGTTTGCTATTTGAGTTAAACAATTTTTTTCACTCTACTTTCGATACATCTGTGTAAAGTATATGCAGAAAATAAAAAGAGGTACATTCAATAATATTTATTATTAAAGTAATATTGTTTGGGAAAATGCCAATGATTTCTGTAAACCTACACGAGTTGTTACAAGTTCTGTTACGAGACTGTGACAATAAGACCAATTGTTCATTGGTTATGTACCGACATTAAAAAATTTTTGCTTTCGACTAAAGATAAAATGTATACATATATGTATATATACATTTTTTATTCTTCATCTGTTTCAATTGTTTGAATCATTCTCGAATACATATTTTACCGGCAAACTATGTCACGACCAATAAAGGAACGTCTAATACGCTTTCAAATACAAAGTAAAGACGCTTATATGTTACTATTACGGGTATCACTATTTTGATCAATCTTAAATATTAAATACAGTAATTGTGCCAATTTATCGTATCATCAATTTAACGTTTACCAAATAATGTACAAGATTTTTACATATGTACAATCGTATGTAAATTATATTGTTTTGTACAAGTGTTAATATATAAAATTTCTGTAGTAATTATCTTCAAAATGAACTGTTTATAACATTGTACCTAACTATATTTTATAACGAAATTTCCAGCATATTATACAGAACTATATTACAATGGAAACCAGACAGAGAATTCTGACAAGAGATTATACTGAAATAATACAACGTCTTCCAATTTCCTTAAAATTATCATATGGAATGGGACACGTCTTAAACGACATTTGCGCTTCTATGTGGTTCACATATTTATTAGTATTTTTCCATCTGGTATTGGGATTTAATTCAATTTTAGCAGGTGTAGTACTACTCATCGGCCAAATAGCGGACGCTGTAGCTACACCTTTCGTTGGTTATCATTCTGATAAAACTGACGCATTGTGGATATGCAAATACGGTAGAAAGAAAACGTGGCATTTAGTAGGTAAATATTTCATATATTTATATATTGCAGAAATCTAATTTTTTAAAAATCACTACATTCTAGGTACTCTGTGCGTTTTGTTTGCGTTTCCTTTTATATTTTCAAACTGTATTGGATGCGAAACTGCACACGAGTGGGCGCAATTAATTTATTATGCAGCGTTTGTAATAATTTTTCAATTTGGTTGGGCTGCGGTGCAAATATCTCATTTGTCGTTAGTGCCAGAACTTACGCCTACCGAACACGAAAGAACTGAACTTGTAGCGATCAGGTAAAGTTTTATATGTTTAAAGTAATCTATGCTGATAAATACAGTAGCTAAATTATGATCATGAATACTTATTATGACTTTGCACAGATATAGCTTTACTGTTCTTTCAAATGTTTTTGTTTATTGTATCACGTGGACAGTGTTACATATAACAAACAATGAAGATACCAATTCTCAAATTAATCTCAGCGATGCAAAGAAATTTCAAGAAGTTGTATTTATCGGAATGGGAGTGGGCACTGTGACATCAATTTTATTTCACATATTTGTTAAGGAAAATGTTGCTGATACTTCAAACAGTGAGATTAATTTTTACAACCATAGGCATATATCTTGGAGGATTATCATTTCTATTTTTCTTAATACCACCTATTGTATCATATTTATTTTAGGTTCTATGCCAAGGAACTCAAGAACAATATCAATGCTACTAAAGGATGTGCAATTATATCAAGTTGCTTGTATATACATGCCTACTCGATTATTTGTAAATTTATCACAAATTTATATTCCTTTATATTTACATGAATCATTAAGTCTGCCAGCTACATCTCTAGCTATAATTCCACTATTGATGTTTTTAAGTAGTTTTGTAATGTCCTTAATAATAGAAAAGTTAAATACAAAGTTGGGTAGAAAAATTGCGTATAGCCTCGGGGTCGTATTGGGTATATGTGCTTGCATTTGGATACAATTTGGTACTGGCTTAATGTATACAAACTACGAAATCTATCCAGTGTCCATAATATTAGGTATTCGCATTTAGTACTTTGCATCTCATTAAATTATCGTTTGGAATAATGTATTCAGAGATTAATTTTTTATACAATAGGATTTGCTGGATCTGCCCTGTTAGTCACCAGTCTAGGTATTACAGCTGATTTTATAGGACAAAATGTAGATAGTGGTGCATTTGTGTATGGCGTTATGAGTTTTACAGATAAACTTTGTAATGGATTAGCAGTTATGCTTATACAATATTTGTTAGTATTCAAAAATGCTTATTTACATATAACTTAAATAATTGTATTACTGAAATTTCTTTACTTAAAAGTTAATAGAACTAATATACTTTTCTTCTTTTTTTTTAGAAGCTGTTGGGGAAGTTGCAAAAGTTACTACAGAGGTGTCTTAGCTTATGCTTGCGGGGCTTCTGCAATATTTGGTTTGCTAATGATGTTATATATCAAACCGTTTCAACAGAGTACAGGTATGTGTATAAAGGGTGCGTTTTCTAAATTTATTTATAGCGACACTATAATATAAAACATTTAAATTCCGCCAGAATATCGTACACTTCACACCGAACAAACTGCAGAAGGCGATGATGTATACATTACTACAGCAACAACAGTAAATGAGCCTGACAACAGAATGGAATGAGAGAATGTTATAGTGTTGAAAATAGCTTCAGCATAGTATTCGTTCCATGTGATTAAAAACACTTAAGATAAAATAAGGATTTTGTATTCTATTTTTAATATTCTTTAAATATTTACAATTAAACACATTTTAAGAATAGTGGAACACTAAGAAGTTGTTACCAAAATATTATAAGCCATGCCAAAAACAAAAAAAAAGGAATTTGGGACAGATACTATTCCTTGTTCTAACTTAAGAAACATTTAAAATTATTCAAAATAATTTATTTTAGGAGATTGCGATAATAAAGCAACCGAATATTAATCTTTGCACGAAATCTATTACCCAACTATGACTACACATATACGATCGAACTGCAGTAATATTTGGTTGATAAAACTGTGTCATCCTAAGATATACATATATATATATATATATAATCAAAGAATGATATCGACTAAACAAACTAAAAATGTTTGACTTGGCCGATTATACAGACATGGCTCATAAAAGAGCAGTTTCGAAGTTGAAATCTTTATTATTTGAATCTTACTCCTTGAATCCAGTTTCTAGGTAATTGAATACGAAATATTATTGTTAATAATTTATTATGAAATTATATTCAAACAAGTTTATTATATTATTCATTAATTAACTAATCCTACACAGAAAGTCACACAGCATTAATGATATTCATCAAATTACTAACAGAACAATTACTGAGTCTCGGCAAGGTACAATTGAAAACTGTATGATACTGAACAATTCGAAAGCAAGGGATTTTCACACAAGCATAAGTATATTTATATAAAATTTATGTTTTACTCCTTGAAGAATATATGTATATACATATGTCAAGAACATATGACAATCCGATATTTTCGGTTACAGAGTTAGTAGCATATCCTCAAAAATTAAATTCATATATAGCACAACAACCAAAATATATTCAAGAATTAGAACAGGAATCTCGGTTTTGTAGAATACAATTAACCATTTTACTTGATAATATGAAAATGGTAGTCTCTTTACAGTGCTTGTGTATGATGGTTATTCTTCATTGTCAAGTATAGTAACTATTTAGTTTAAAAATTGAATTGAATTTTAGATTTGGGCAGGAAATAATCCTTTACATTGCAATAATAAATCGTTATTATTATGTAAGAACATGTTTGATTCAAATTACATAGCTATTAATGAAAATATGAACTATGATAAGGTGTCTACCAAAAAGGGAGCAATTAATAAACAGGAAAACGTGGAAGGTTCTGATACAGTATTCAAATCAAGTATCAGTAATAGAATGGAAAAATTCAAGAAAACTTGGATATATATTCTTAGTTTCAGAGAACGTTGGAAGTGAAGAGAAACAATTTGTAGATATTCTACGACAAGTTGAGTTTTATAAATATCAATGCGAAGCAGAAGTAAAGAAATTGAAAGCAGAATTGAATAAGCATAATGAAAAATTGATGGGAATTACAAGGGGAGGAGATATGCGTATGACTAGAGGATGACAGCAAACAGAATGTAAATATAATACTGTTTCGTATTGGGGAACAGTTAATGGATCCATGTTGCAAGCTGAGAGGCAGCACAAAAAATTAACCGAGATTAGACAGGAATTGTCTCAAATACAAGGCCTTATTGACAATTTAAAAAGAGAATATGAAAATAAGATATGTAAGTTTGATGAATAATTCTTTATTTGCACTATTATCAATTAAATCACAATAATGTCACAAATGTGATAAGATACGATGCAAATTCTTTATTATGCTTAGCAAATTTGCAAAATAGACTATGTAACGCATTAAGCGAAAAAGATATCGCTGCCCAAAATGTACTGTCCGTTAAGTTAGACATGCAACAAAAAGAAAGACAATATATGCAAGAAGAAAATAATTTACAATTGGCCGTACATTTATGCCAACAACGATTAGAAGAAACTAATGCTGAATTAATTTACTGCAAGAAAGAAAAATTAAGACTATTAGAAGAAATTACTTTATTGAAAGAAGAGGTAATATAACACATGAAATATGAATAATATTAACTAACACCTTTAACATTTGAAATGTTAAATATGTAGATCAACATCAAGAAATTTGAGAATCGAGATCAATCTTCCATCCAAGGTTTACCAGCGATAAATAATAAGAAACAGCTAAATTCTATGATAGGTATGAAAACTAAATAAAAGAATATTTTTCCATTTGTATATTGTATAAAATATTTCTTCTTTTCATTTGATTAATAAGTTAGCAGACATATTTGTAAATTAACAGAGTACTATTTATTCTCTTAATAATTAGTACGTATTTCATTAATTTGTCCAAAACTTTTAATTTGTGTTAATAGAGAAGGTCGCCTTGAGAAGGGCAACTGAAGTGGGAGATTGTTCTACTACATTAGCTCCAAATAAAAAACGCATTGTTAAAATTAATTTATTAGTGAAAATAGCTCCAAAGCAAAAATGATAGTTTATGATTAAGTGTATCTATCAATTTGTTTCGCTTTAAAATTTTGATTCCCTTAAAGGAACATTATTTAACTATGTTATCCCTAAAATATCAATCAAACAAAAATTTCTATAGGTCTATAGTTAGTCTGCATGTATATTATTAGTAAGTGTTCTCGATGTAGAGGGCTGTAACTATACTTACAATAAACGATTACACGGGAATTATATTGTACTATATACTACTAATTGTATATTCTTCATAATAATTTCATTAATCGATGAAGACTGTCGAAAAGGATATTAATTAATAAATATGTTTATTGTACATCGATATATTTGAAATGGCTTTATCAGTTGGTAAGTTAAGCACGTGATTAAATTTATAACCTTGAAATACACAACATTAGAAAATTACATATGCATATATATGTTTAACAGAGTTATTAAAACGCTTGAATGAGAATGATGATCCTTTACCAAAGCGTTTAAAATTAGCAGAAAACACATTCTACGCCAATGATGTACCTATAGTACGTAAGGAGGATCTCATTTTACAATGGCTCTGCGATACATGCTCCATAAATAATACAGTTTGGAATTCGTTAAAAAACTGTTTAAAGACAAGAAATTTAGATATCAAAATTGATGTGAAGAAAGTGTTGATCGATCTATTTATCGAAGCATTTCAAAATGATACAAAATACCTGCATAGCGATATATTTGATTGCTGCAGTTTGTTACTATCTAATATTGGAATCCAGCAATACTTCATTAGCAAACCGGAATATTTAGGTCTTTTAACAAAGTCCTTATTAGAATGTACATATAACTTGTATAAACATACCCTCGAGATCGAGGATCAGTGGACGAATGGAATAAATGCATCAT
The DNA here is from genome assembly GCA_963667235.1 of Nomada lathburiana. NCBI lineage: Eukaryota > Metazoa > Arthropoda > Insecta > Hymenoptera > Apidae > Nomada > Nomada lathburiana. The sequence continues at coordinate 13,801,391 of OY763903.1, read as the reverse complement.
CAATTAATGATGGTAATGATTTAATATTGAAAGCATATAATGCAACGATTAATGTTTTGGAAAATATAATACAAATATTTAAATCTGCCTTCGCCACAAGAGATGCGTTAAGAACAACATTTGTACGTGACATTTTATATCCTTTATGTATTATAATTGATCATAATTGTACAGATAATACAAATAGGCTAGGCGCGATAACCCACAAATGCGTGCAACAGATAATATTTGGTAGGAAATATATTCAAAGCGGTGAATTCCTTAAAGAGGAGGACTTAATAGGATTCAAAAGCTTATTGTCTGTTTTGACAGAAAATGCAAAGACAAAAAGTCTTTCGCACAATTTATTAACATTTACGTTTTTCTTTCGTGTTGCAATTACTGTTTTCAAATCAGATTCCACTGTGCTAGATATAATATTGAGAGAATTAGTGGAATGTTCCAGGATACATAGACAAGAAACTTTCAACTCTCTTTTAAAACAGTTAACTGATGTGACATTCGATTTCGACAATAAGATCAATGATCTTACATTGTTCGATTATTGTCAAAATATTATAAATGACATATTAATTAATAAGAGTCCAAGCAATATAGATTATGATCTATTGCAACAATTTTCTTATTTTAATCCCCTTATAATTGAAAAGAGAATTCAAGGAATACTAAGAAAGGTCTTTCTGGAAAAATCAGCTATCAAAAATAAGAACTTAATGATTTCTATTTTGAATGCTTCCATACATTTAAGACAAGAGGAAAAGTTAATATCAGCAATATTAATATCTTTAAAAGACTGTACAAATCAGATATCCACCACAGATGTAGACATATTTTGTCCCAGTGAATTTAAAGACAAATTAATGGAAGTAACAAGTAATATAACAAGTTCACAAGCTGTAGCTATGCTAAGAACAATGATATATCATTTAAAAACTGACTGTCTGGAAATGCTGGAATCTGCCGATACGTGTAAGGAATATAATTACAAATATTATATCAAATTCCAAACCTATTGATTTTTATATAATTTAATATTTCATTATTTATTACAGGTAGAGCATACATAATGTTATGTGTTACTATTGAATTACTGATTACACTTTTAAGTGGTGTACGCGTTTTTCAATATAATGCCACATTTCTTTCTTACAAAAAGTTTGTCAATGCATTTAACGACCTGAAGAACGTTTTATTACTTCTGGTAGATAAAACGTCGCATTTAAGCTGTAATGAAAAAATTGCTAATGTATTATTAACTGCAATATATACATGGAATGAAACTCAAAGGGCTCTCAAGTATTATATGCCAAAAACTGTTACAGCAGAATTAGAATCGCCAATATTAGAAATGGACTGGTGCCAATTAATTAAAAACATTCCGAATATTGGCAATGATAATTGTCACATTAGTGTGGTATGTTATTGAAAAATTCTTACGATTTGTTATCTCGTTCAAAAGGATTGATTTCCCTTAATGCAATTTACAATATATTCTGACATTACAATTCCAGAATAAACTTATTTTGCAACAAGTTAAAATATCCCACAATACATTAGATGAATGTGCCACAACAGTTAACGGTTTAATAGATGGTTTAGAATCCTGCTGGAGCTTTATAATAAAATTCGATACAGAAGTTATACCGTTTTTGAATAACGAACAAATATCAAAATTGACACATTTATTATTAGAGGATATGACTTCTAACATAAATGAGTCTAACGAGTGGGTAAAGATATTACTCAAGGATGATATACAAGAAAACAGAAATTTTACAATGTCTCTATTAAACTCTGTTCTCGCACGAATTGGTCATTTGATACCAAAAAGTGTAACAAGTCACTTCTGTAAATATTTGAATGCAGTGAGTATAAGTATTTCATCAAAACTGTGTACATTGTACTAAATTTATTATATTGAATTATTTAGGTAATGAAATAATAATACAATGATCGTTTATATCTTTAGGATCCTTTATTTGAAGCTGCAACTATTGAAAATGAAGAAATAAAGAAGATACTAACGTCTGTAAAAGATAACTTGTTAAAAAATAAGTGGATACAAGTACAGGATAATGTTTTATATAAAATTAAAACGTACTTAGAAGTATTACTTCACTTACCATTGACATTTCTCAACAGTGATTTAAGATTAATAATATTTATGTTCATATTCCTTCTTCGTTTGGAATGTGACCAAAGTGATGAAATAGTGTCATTATGCAATACATTACTTTCAGGTATATTTCACGTTTAGAGGTATAAATCAATTAATTGCACAAGTAATTCAAATCTTTTTTTAATTTTCAGATCTATTGGAAAGATCTACTATCGATGTGTTCGAGCATATAGAGCCCGTTTTATTACTACAACAGTTACCACAAAACAGAATAATTCAGAAAACCTTAGAAATATTTTTACGAAATTGTTCGTATAAAATATTAAAAGGTCTAATAAAATTATCCATTGACTCGAGTAAAAATATGTCTTTCTTATTGGAATCAATGGAACATGTGAAGCCAAAGTTAAATGTTCATCAGAGAACGATAATTAAAAAAGCACAGAAGAAGCTGATTAAAGTTATGATGAAAACATTACCTTGCAAAATAACAAAGCCAGATAATATGAAAATGTTAACTTTAATAATAAAAATTGATATTGCGAATGAAAACATTAATGAAGAGTTAAAGGATGTAGTAGAGTCAACAGTTCGTAATATATTTATGGTAAGAACAATTGGAATAACATAATTTCCTGCTTTAAAACAGAATATTAATAAATATTTAATTAACAGGACGATATAAACAATGTAATTGCGAGCCAATTGTTGGAAGACGGTTTACAACTCGTAGTTGTTATTTTTCACAATAAAAGACTATTTCGAATTTCAAATGAGACTACAAGAGGAATATGGCATACTTTATTTAAACACCCATGTGTCGATGTACTGTGCCCATTATTGGAGTCGTGCGAACCACAAGAATTTGATGAATTTTTACAAGAATTACATGCTCAACTGGTACGCTCCGCAATTACAATTACATTTCTCAGTAATGCATATAATCTTTTTAAGAAAGAAACATTTATTATTTCATTTTGTCACAGCTAAAAACACTTTCAAGTGCTGAGGAAAATGATTTAAGAAACATTTGTGTTATGTGGAATTCAATATTAAAGACAAATATGTCTAACGATCGTAATAAATTACGATTAACAGCTATCCATAATTTCATTCAAGCAATCGAAACTGTACATATACCAGAAGAACTTTGGCCACATTTATTAAAATCAATTCAAAACATTCTCGTTACAAAACATTTATATCTTCCTGGATATATTATCGATATGAGTATATTCCTAGCTTTGAAATCATTGGAAAAAAGATCAATACAATCTTCTATCGAGAGTTTAGTCATATGTAATGTACTATTAAAAATAAGGACCAATTTAATTATAGATAAAATACCATCGTTGCTAGTATTGTATAGACGAATACTGAATGTTGTTGTACATAAATCGAAAACGATTGTTAATAAGCCTGAAGAGCATGCATTTAAATCTCTTGTATTAGACATTGAAAAGTAAGTAAACCCCTATTTATTTTATATAGAAAGTTATACCTGTACTTTAAACTATTTAATTTCCTGTACAGGTTTACAGGTTCCTTAATCAAATTTAAAAAAGATATGACTCGGATAAGTCCTTATTTAATAGCAGATTTAATGGAATTACTTTCAGAAACAGTAGCAGCAAGTTTTGTGAAGGTAAAATTTCTTCTATAGTATATTATGTGTAATACATCAAAGTTTTATATTTCATTCCTTTTAAGTATGTTAGAATGAGTCTTATTTGAATTTCATTTGCTCTGTCTATTTCAGGTTTCTCTACAAAATTGCATAAACTTATTAATTAGTATATGTGACCAACATGGAATTGCGTTTTTATTCCGTACGCTACCTATTTCAATGCAAGAAATTTTCAAAACACAATTAGATTTGTACAAAAAATTCTACAAATTCTCTGGAAAAATTTGAATAATCATTGTATAACGATATTCCTTAAATATAGTTTTATACTGTCGAAATATGCGATTAATGTTCTTCAGACTCATTGTTGAAAATAAAAAGAATCACATACCGCTACACATATACAAGTCTTACATTTCTTTAAAAATAAAATATATACAAGGCTTCGGACATATAATATTAATTGATATTAAATATTACTTAATATTGTCTTGATATTTAAAACTGCTTTATGTTTGTTACATATTTCTAACCAAATATATAAAAAAAAAAGTAATTGCAGGAAATATCGGATTGCATCTTTTTCTTTTATATAAGAACGTGTAAAGCGAGGTTACATTGCACCCGTGTATAAGTTACAAAGTGCACGACTTTGATAACAATTTTTACGCGTTACTTTGCAGCAGCAGTGAAGTATTTCTAAAATATTCGCATCAATCATGTTTCTTAATTTAACAAGGACCCAAGCTTATGTTATTCTGATATTAGGGTTAGGTAGTGGTTATTATATTTGGAACGAGCCATTGAAAGAATACAGTCGTAAAAATTTTCCCAAGAAGGACGCGAGTGAAGTAAGTTCTATTGATTTTTAAATAGGTACTGTAATAGTATTAAAGATGAAAGAATAATAATTATTTTGTATTTAAGATTAAAGACAGTTAAATTGAAATTCATTTAATAATAATGCGATATATTATTAGACTACGGAATTTTGTTTATTTCTACTACTATAATAATGTATCGTTCTATTACAGGAAACATCACATGGCTCGACATAAACAAATAATAAAACCAGGAACCAAAATAGTTATCGGAGTAACTGCTTCGTTAGGATGTTTTGCCATTTATAAGTGAGTTGTCTTTATTTTTATAGTTAAATAACATGGATAAGTGTATCTATGGTGACCTATTTCTATTTACAGACGTTATATCAAGCAACATTTTAGGTTGCTTACATCAAATGACGCTGAAAATTATGCAAATACATTATATGAAAAACGTATGAACAGGGAAGGAAGAATTACGGCAATGAAATCTGAATAGTCTTTTCATATTTATATTACCTTTGGATTACCATTAATGCATATAATAATACCACATTTTATGCTTATGTAACACTATACAGTTTATTCATTGTAGCATAAATATAATACTTTCTAATCTAATTGTTGAATTTACTTCCATAAAATGGTATATATTTGGCTACTACTTTCCAATCTGTAAAATAAACCACTGCCAGTCCAGCTGTTGCCCCATATGTCATTGCAGATGGAATCCTAATTCATAAAAAGTCTGTAGTACATATTGAGTACAGAAAGTTCTACAAATGTTTATATAATGCGCTATTTAATATAACGTTCATAGATATAACACAAAAATTAAAAAGAGGATCTGTTATGTAATTGAAGCTGCATTCAATTCCTACATATAATTAAATATATCGGATAAACATAACAAATTGGTTGTCGTACAACTGGAAAAAAAATTAATTTAACATTTACCATCTCGTAGCCACTTCGAAATGTCTCTTTCCTAGTTTCATTTCTGTAATAATAGTTAACCTCGTCGTTTAAGAATTGCAGAGGAATCCACAAATCTAAAAGATAAAATATCAATAAGTATTTGGAATAATTGATAAATGATGTGTAATTCAATTTTTCAATCTCTGAAATATCTGAAGCTACCTTCCTCTTTAGCCTTTCCGTATATCGTACGATATTTAAACAGTGATTTGATTATTTCAGAGTTGGCCGTTTCTGTCGTCGCTATTCTTCCTACTTCCTAGTGCTACTAACGTTGTGAATTCGGCCTAAGGTGTGTTTGAAACAGTTGTTCTTAATGCTGAAAACATCTTTCGCAATTTCCTATTTATGAATTAAATATAGAATTTCTATTTAAATGCTGCGTTATGCAATGTTACTTTACATTTGTGACTCGTTTGAATTTGAATTTGTTTACATAAAAATATTCGTCCGATAAAATCACGGTCAGAAGAAGTTTTCCATGTTTGCAAATATCAAAAGCTTCTTGTTTACCGAAGAAAGTTCTGTTTATAGTAAGTTTCATTGTTAAGCTTCTAAAGTTATTATTTCTATGAAATTCTACGAGTGACAAATAAACAGTACAACCAACTATAAATTTTCTCAAAATTAATGTATTTCTTTGTATTGGTGGGCCTGCATTTTGTGCATTTTATGCCGCTGCATAACAATACTTTTTTGCGCCATTGCATACACATTCGAACATATGACATACTACTTTGCGTAGGTAAAATTTGATATTACTATATGTAGCATGAGGGAGTCCCCTGAATTCGGCATGCAGTAATATTGCTTGATACTTTCCCGTAAGTGGAAGATCGCTCAGAATTTTACAAGATCGTTAATCGTGAAGAATAATTAATATATGCTCTCGTTGTAACATTCACTAGTACGTTGTAAGATTTTTTTAATTTTCTTTAAAAATTAAATTGCTAATAAATATAATTACGAGATCTTTTTTATAGTCTGTATTTTACGTTGTTACTCTTATATATATATAAGTACTTACATTAAAAGATATCATGTTTTATTTTTTTTAAGACAATGGAGGACAACGTAGAGGAATTTGTACCGAGAGCTTATCAAGTTGACCTATTCGAAATTGCACGTAAACAAAATGCAATTATTTATTTACCAACCGGTGCTGGGAAAACATTCATTGCTGTTATGCTTATAAAAGAATTAAGTGCGGATATACGAAGGTATTGTGAATTACATTGCTCGTCGGTTTTTCTTGCTATAAAATAAATAATCACGTTATTGTCGCCGATATTAATTAACGTTTTTCCATCGAACGTTCAAACATTTCTGGGTGACCAAAACATTACTTGTATCATATTACGAATTATGAATTCAGATCGTACGACGAAGGCGGTAAGAACACTATATTCATAGTCAATACGGTACCTTTGGTAACACAGCAAAGCGAATATATAGAGAGATTGACCGGTTTGTCGTGCGGGGCTTTATGTGGCGAAATGGGAATTGATTTCTGGAGTAATACAGAATGGCAGTTGACAGTAAAAGAACATAAGGTAATAGAAAATTGAATTATCTCCTACGTAATGGTTGGAATTATCGATAAAGTTTAATATGTTATTATGTACAACATAGGTTTTAGTAATGACAGCACAAATTTTAGTAAATGCACTTTGCCACGGCTACTTGTTGCTAAGCAGAATAAATTTGATCATTTTCGATGAATGCCATAGAGCAGTGAGTGATCATCCTATGAGACAAATTATGCAGCAGTTTGAACATTGCCCTAAGGAAGAGCAGCCTAGAACTTTAGGATTATCAGCATCGTTATTAAATGGTAATGTAAAGCTGGCAAAAGTAGACTCAATTATACAGGTAAATTTCAAATATACTGATATTATTATTATTATATATATGGTATTATTTAACCAATGAAACATGGTCTTTACATTTTATTGTAGTCATTGGAAATCACATTTCATGCAAAGGTAATTACAAAAGATATAGGATTTAAAGATCATTACGCAGTGCCTAAAGAAGTAATGGTTCTATTTGATAAGTATATCGTTTCTTATACTGGGCAGCATGTAATTAATATACTCGAGGAGCTTAATAAAATATTAGATCTTGTACTTTTAAATGATACATTGAAATATATTAAATCGAGCGCTGTATTTAGGCCCAAATGTTTGAAAAAGAAACTAATAAGTATAGCAAAATCTATCCACGAGCTGTTGTTATGTACAGGTATATTCACAGAATGAAATAAGTTTAATAAGTACATTATAGTTATATATGTGCACGTTTGTTTATACAATTGATGCAATTTTATTCTTAATATAGGAATTTATGGTGCAAGTAAATCTGTGTTGCTTCATTTAATTCAATTGGAATGTATGAAAAAATTTCAAGACGATGAGGTGTGTAAGTAGGAAACTTATGATATTTTGATTACCTTCGAATAATATAAAATGTACATATATATACTGTGTTATGTTCAGGAAACTTTAAGTGTTTTGCAATATGTTACAACAGAAGTAACTAAATGTCGAAAATTACTCGAAAATGAAATGAAGGACAATGCAGAAGCAAAAAAAATCCACAGGTTAATTATTTCTATATTTATGTTTACTGTAAATCATTAAATGCATATTATATTCCTTTCTTAACAATATAAAAATATGTAACTTCGGTATCATGAAAATTGTAGTTATTCATCTGACCAACTTCGAAAACTTTATATGACTATGAAGAACTTCTATACTAATAGATGCGATAATCAGAAATTTTGTTGCATTGTCTTTGTGCAACGACGAGTTACCGCACAAGTCATATTTCAAATACTAAAGGTAAAAAAGCGTTTTCTGGCGATTATAATTTATAGAACTGATTGTACCGAAGTTGTTGTATAATTTTTCATTATCTTTTAGAATCTATCTATGCACGACGAAGAGTACAAGTTCTTGAAACCTGATTACATTGTTGGTTACTCTAAAGATGCTATAAGTAATAGGGAATGGCTGTGTGTATCGAAATGGAATAAGGAAGCTATGCACAGGTAAAACATTGCTTGGAATTTTTTACATAACAGAATACCAAGGTAATGTACTCGTTGCAGCATAACACACACGGCATAATATATTGATTTTGGGGAAATTCTTTAAGGTTTAGAAACGGCTTGACAAATTGTATTATTGCAACTGATATTGTGGATGAAGGTATAGATGTACAGAAGTGTGCGTTAGTTATAAGATACAATTTACCAATGGATGTGAGGGCATACGTTCAAAGTAAGGGAAGAGCACGGCATTCGTCTAGTCAGTACATATTATTATTACCAAAAGATGACTCACAATATTTAGAACGATATAAAAATTTTAAGACGATAGAGTATCATCTAAAAGAGGTATCATTTTTTCCCTGTATTTCCTTTCTTTTCTTTTTTTTGCAACTGCGTTTATTTGTAAAGGGAGATTAGAAATTACATTTTAGATTAGAAATATTAGTTACATATTGGAAGCGTAAATTTACACACTTTTTAATTAGCGTTTAGTGTATAACACAGAGGAACGATGCATACCAACAGAAGATGCAATACGAGATGAGTTATATCAGTATGAAATAGAACCATACATAGTAATTGACGAAGATGAACAAAGAAATAATTTAACAGAACAGATGGCAATTGGTATCGTAAACATGTACTGTATGTCTTTGTTGAATTCAAAATTTATAAATTTGTCACCTATTTGGGTACTACACAAAGTTGAAGAAAATATGCCGAATCTTTATAAGGTAATAAAGTTGAATAAACCTATGTTTATTTTATAATCTGTTTTCTGATTCTTCACGTTTCCGTTTCTTCGACAATCAATAATTAATTCAATATTTTCATAAATAATTTAGGTTTCGCTTCAATTACCAATTATATCTCCGTTAAAGACTGTCATTTTCGGCGATCCCATGCCAACTATTGTTACTGCAAAGAGATCTGCAGCCATGAAAATGTGTATAGAATTACATAAAATTGGTGAATTATCGGATAAATTAGTTCCAAATACAGCGGAGACGCTCCAAAAAAATGTTAATTATTTATTTCCAAATTGGAGGGACGAGACTAAAGAAGAAACTGCATTGCTTGGAACGTACAAGAAAAAACGACATCACAAGTTGCAGGTGAAATGAAACAGAATCAACTACTATTACATTGTTCTGTCAAATTACAATTCAAATATTACTTACAGTTTCCATCGGCTCTGTATGCTGCGTTCCCTACTCCAGAAAATACAGTCTACATTCATCTTCTTCATATCGCACCCAAATATTGTATACCACATGGAGATAATCGACATTTAACATTTTATAATTTGTTGACCAACAATGCAGGTTTTTGTATAATTTCTGCAAAAAAAATGCCGCAGGTATAATTATGATTTATTTATAAACTTATGCTTGGTTTTCACTATTATAAACAACATTTTAAACATAATGCTTTACGTTGTAGGTACCATCTTTTCCTATTTTTATGTCTGTTGGTGAATTGAATGTTTCTGTAAAAGTAAATCATTCAACAACAACTTTATGTAAAGAGGAAATTGGATACATAAAAAGCTTTCACACTTTGATATTTACTGAAATTGTACCAATTATCAAGCCATTTTTAGTATTTGATAATTACAATCTGGATAACTGCTTTTTAATTGCACCGGGTAAGTAATTGCTAAAATTTACTACTGGAGACTAAAATAATATAAGATATCCATATATTAATTGTACGTAATCTCAAAATATATCTTTTACTTCGAGAGTTTCAAATGTTTACTTTAATAGCATTTCTTGCGATATGATAATATTATCGTAGTAACTGCAGTGTAAGTAATAGCATTTTTTAATAATAAATCTAACTTTAAATTATGATTTTTCAGTTGATGAACATTATAATTTAAATTGGGACGTAATGAGACAATATACATATATTGAACGTATATTACCGCCAGACCCCTGCCTTTTTAAAGCTAACGACTATGAGCTAGCATTAGTTGTACCAAATTATAGAGCTTCCGCAGATGTATATATTGTTACCCAAATTTGCGATGATATTACACCAAATTCATGTTTTCCAACCGAGAATTTCTACTCATATGTCCATTATTATAAAGAAAAGCATGGATTGACGATAAAAAATTTAAAGCAACCATTATTCGAAGCGAAAGCAATCTCGAAGAAGATTAATTACATAATACCCAGGTAATGTGTGTGGAACTCATTCTGCATGCTTGAAAAAATTTCACCTAATTCTCAATTAAATTTTTGGTTTTTTTTTATACATAAAATAGACATACACAAAATGATATAAAGAATCGTAAATATGCAAATTTTCAAGAGCATTTGGTACCAGAGCTTTGCATTAAAATTAACTTCCCAGCTTTATATTGGCTCAAAGCAACAGTATTACCATCTATTCTGCACAGAGTTTCGCAACTCTTAATTGCAGAAGATTTAAGATGCACTATTGCTAGAGAAACTAAATTGGGATTGTTATCGAGTGATCAATGGCCTCCGTTAGTAATAACCGATGAAGAAGCAGATGAACCATTTGAACCAGAAGTAGAAATGTCTGCTACAGAAGGTGTTGATGGTTTACAACCAGAACTAACTTTGAATGGACCAGAAATAGATGGTGTGTAGCTTTTTCTTGTTCCAGTTGGAAAACAATGTTGCTGCTATATGTTATTCACAATGCTTAATTATGTTTTATCATATCTTGTTCATAAATATTGTTTATTCTTGTACAGTATTAAATACAGAAGTGAATCATTATCCATGGCCAAAGGACCAAGAACCATCAGATTTATATAAGAACATTGAGGATACACAACTGATTCAAATTGAACATTATTTCCAATTTATGTATGAATCGCAAGATAATTGTACGAGCAAAACGGTAATGTTGTTACCATTTCTATACCTTTATTCCTACAGAAATGATTTAAACTGTAATAATATTTATTTTATGTTCAATATTTATGCATAAAAATTACAATTTTACAGAAAAATAAGAAAATTTATTTTCGAAATAACCCATTGGTAAGAACACCCACTTTGCAAGTATTATCGCAACAGAATTTAGATGGACCTGATCCAGTACAGATTATGTATGTAAGTACGTTTTTAATTTTAAATGTAGATAGTTTAAATTGCAGAAAAAGCATAAAATATATGATGACAACTTGAACTTTTACAGACATTAACAACTAAAATGGGACAGGATGCATTTCATTTAGAACGTCTGGAAACTTTAGGAGATTCATATTTAAAATTTATAACATCTTTATTTTTGTACACTACGTTTCCAAAATATGCTGAGGGCAGTTTAACAATGTTAAAAGGAAAAATAATTGGAAATCGTAATCTTTATTATTGTGGAGCCGCAAAAAAAATTCCGGGACGAATGAAAGTTGATGATTTTATACCTTTAAGTAATTTCATTGTCCCAGCTTATACAGTATTTAGACAGCTTCAGGAGCTTTTATTGGATGCAGCGGTTTGTATTTGTCAAGTATTAAAAAATAAGTATACAGATAAGTATCTAATGAACAGGCTATAACGTTCACAAGAAAAATCATTGAAATGTATTGAAAAATACGAAAACGTATATTTTAAAGTATTCTTTTAAACATATCCTTACGATTAACTAAAAACAACGACTAGACTGGTAAAAGGAAATATAATTCTGTTCAAGGTATCGCCAAATGTTTTGTATGAAATTCAAATACCTAAGAATGAACAATTCGATGGATGTATAAGTGAATTCACAAAAAGTGTAATGCAAGAAAGGGTACTAAACTGGGAAACAGTTGAATCGCAGACAGGTATGGAACAGTATCTTGGAGTACAAACTGTCTCTGACAAAACAGTAGCCGATTGTGTAGAAGCTTTGATCGGCGTATACCTAAATGTAAGTATAGAAGAGATTTTATGATAATGTAAAAACTTTCATTAATATGTATATATCTGTACTTTAATAGAGTATGGGTATTAAGAATGCTGTGATTTTATTAAAATGGTTCGGAATTCTACCAAATTCCGTAAACGTCAGATCGTTATTATATGATGTTCCGCCCAGATCAATAATTTCTAATATAAATTTACACCATATCATGCCCTGGGCTTCTGATATAGAAACAAAAATTGGGTACAAATTTCAGGACCTAGATTTGTTATTGCAGGTAATTTAATACATTCTTTGTTTACTAAATACCAAAAAAGAACATTGGACTCTTCGTTTTTCATGGATTGTCGCGATATAATTTATACAACTTGAGACTTGTTTTATGCATAATAATTTCAATTAAAATTCTGAATTTTCCAACATACTTTAAATGTTTTAGGCTTTTACACACCCGTCATATACAGCAAGTAAAGTTACTGAATCTTACCAAAGATTAGAATTCCTTGGCGATGCAATACTTGGTAACAGAGTGTTTAATTTACAAATTATTCTAAATATTGAACGCCAAGTAAACTGTTAACGTACTAAATTTGAAATATTATTTCAGATTTTTTAATTACAAGTTACATTTACGAATATTGCGGAAATTTAAATCCTGGTGCTCTCACAGATTTGAGATCTGCGCTTGTTAATAATACTACTTTTGCATGCTTATGTGTACGACATGGTTTACACACTGCATTATTATCTTATGCACCAGAATTGAACAAGATTATAGAACGTTTTGTAAGATTCCAAGAAGAAAGAGATCATGCTGTGAATGATGAGGTACTTTGTATAAATAAAACTGTTCTATTACGTTTCTTATGATTACAAGATATACACTATATACATATATTCTTACGCGTATGTAAAATGCATTATTATAGCTTTTATGGATTTTACTCGAAGAAGATGAATGTAATATGGCAGAGTATGTAGATGTTCCAAAGGTGCTTGGAGATATATACGAAGCTGTAATAGGTGCAATATACGTAGATAGTAAAAAAGATCTTTCGGTAGTGTGGAGAATTATATATTCCTTCATGCACAAGGAAATTGGTACGTATTTCTAGAAATACTTCATTAACAAATAAATGTAAAATGTAATCTTGTTATTTATGGCAATGCTTAACTTAGGTCAGTTCAGCAAAAACATTCCAAAACAACCAATTCGTGTGTTGTACGAAACTCAGGGCGCGAATCCACAATTCTTGTAAGTGTAGTATTCCTTCTATTATAATCTTTTTTTTACATTACTTAATTATTACTTACTATCTTTTCAGAAAATCAGTTATTATCGAAAACACAAACATGATCATGGTACCTTTAAAAGTAACTGTTGCTGGGACTGTAAAGCTTTTTCATGGGTTTGGCGCAAATAAAAAACAAGCAAAATGTGCTGCTGCAAAACAAGCTCTGAAAAGTTTGTTGTTTAAAGTTTAGGTCTAACTTGTAGAATACGCTGAGTGCTTTTTTCTACAAATTGTTACTTTAAATAATTGAGAATAAGATGTTTTTATCATATTAGAAAATCAAATATCCAGATAGTAGTTTACAAAGTATTGTTATTTTATTAAAATTAGAGAGTTTTAATATGTATCCCTAGTTTGTGTTTTTACGCTTCTTCAATGATGGCCGATCAAATATTTGCTTCATTCCTGCAGCTTGATTGTTGTGGAATTTCAAATTTTGTGCAGTTTCCGAAATCCAAGGTGAATCAAATTGAGTAGTGTCTTGATCTACTAAATGAGTGTATTTAGTTCGACCACTGCGACCAAAGTTTTTCACTTGCATAACTTTAGGCAAAATTGTTTTATCAAAATGATCCTCCAACGTGGCACCAGAGAAATCTCGTTTAAATATATTATCATCTTTATCCAAATAGAAAGCACCGCGATGATAATATTTTTGTAAGAATTTGTACTTTCCTTTAGCTGCCTTGTTTGTAACAACCTTCGGATTTAATCGCGCTTCTTGTCTTCGTTCTTCTTCCGTCATATTACGTATACGTTCAATTTCAAGACGCTCTTTCTCCAGCCTAAGAAATGTAACATATTTAATAAAGGGAAATATTAAGTACTTGCATTTCTATTGCCAATGACACATACTGTTCCCTTTCTTCACGATCGCGTTTAATCCTCTTCAATTCTCGTAATTTCCATGCTTCGTACTCAACTTCATCATTCTCATCATCTGTGCAAACATCTTCAATTTTTCCTTCTTGATCATTTATATTTTTACCAACCTGTGCTTCCTTTCTTATTGATTCTTCTACCATCTGTATAGTATATGAAGGGACGAATGAAAGGACTATACAATAATTTATCTATACAATAATTTATATATACAATAAAAATTACCCGTAATGTTTGTCGTTTTCGTTCTTCTGCCATCTTTTTGGCCTCAATTTCTGCTTGCTTCAATTTCATTGCTTCCTTTTCCTTTTCCATTACTGTAATTCTGTCTTTTTTACGTACAAAAACCGGCTTCAATCTTGGACCGGTCTCTTCTTCCGAATCTGTATATTCTTCATATTCTGAACTTTCATCTGATGTATCGCCCGATCTTTCATCTTCCTCTCCATGAATTAATTCTTCTTCGTTTTCTTTTTTAGACAAAACTCTTTGCTTTAGCGCCTCTCTCCTCTTTTCAATTTCAGAGTCTGAAAGTTCTTCATCTTCCGAAGAATCTGAACTTTCTAACTTGATTCTTTCCCGAGTCCGTTCCGGTTCCACTTCAATTAATTCTGGTTCATGAATATGCCTATGTCTCTCTGTACGCACTTCTGTATTGGAAGATTCCTTTTGCTTCTCTAATCGTGTTAGCCTCCTAATACGTGGATCATCCTCATCTCGTACTTTAACTTGAGACTGTGTAGGTGTATCCGCGGAAACTTCATTTTCATCATAATTTTTATGCACTCTTCTGTCTAAAAAATCTTCCTCTTCAGATTCTTCGTCAGAGCTAGCTGCTGGCGCATAATCAGGCCGTTTACCCGAGACATAACGATGTACTTTTACTTTTTTCATAGAAAGTTCACCTACGAGAACGATAAAACGTTAGATATATATATTCTTATTTAATTTTTTTTCCATAGTCATTGAAAGGAAAAGTATTTTCATGGAAACTATACGAAATATGTATCATATGTTGACATATAAGTAGTACTTTACGTAAACTACAGATTAAGCACAGCAATATTTGTAAATACGTAACATAAATATTACGGACCCTTGTCATTTTTCACAGGTACAGCACCAGCTGTGCTTTGAATTCCCATAGGTGCAGGTGCTAAGGAATTATTTGTTACGAAGTAATCCATCATCATTTTGTTAATTTATAATATAATCCTTCGAAGCAGTATAAAAACGAATTTTGCAAGTGTTATATCTTCAATTGGCTATAACAATATCCAAACACTTTACGTCACGAACTAAACATGATACAGATATACAAGATGTACAATTTATCGGACTCTTTGTACTGTAACAAAAAAATGCATGGATCGTGGAACCGCCATTACGTATATTTCAAATGTATGACAAGAAAATTAAGAAGAAATAATAAAAGAAGATAATTTATAGAATCTATATATCATACTGAGAATTTATATATCATACTATTTACATATATGTATAATTTTCCGATATACTCTTATAAATATTGTAATTGACAATAAGTAGGTAATCCGAAATGCATCGAATTTTGACATCGTTCCGAATAACAACATTATACTGTACAATGTACAGAGATGAATCTATGGAAACTTATTTCATGATCGAATCTGACTTCTATATGTGCGGCGCTGTATGAAAACTCGGGTTTGTTCGCTACAAGTTGGCGCGAGACCATAAGGCGTACCTGATACATGTATTTCTTTGTAGAATAATTCGTTTATGTATATATATATATATTACTATTTTACATGCATAAAGAGTCTAGTTGTTAATATTTCATTTTACGCGAATAGAAGTTAAACAGTTAATACAGTCAAGATGTTTTGGGGTAAGTAAAAATCACTGATTTAATTATTTCGATCAAAACTTGCCGGTAGACTGTTGTAAAATGGCGTCGCCATGTGGTTATGAAAAACGATCTCTCTTTCTGAAAGAAGAGATTTCATTGTGACAGATCGATATAATACTAATATATAGAACAATGACATAAATTAATAGATTTTTCATCTTCCTTTTTTCAGGTTTGATATTGGAACCAAATAAGCGATATTCGCAGACCGTTGAAAAATCGTTCCACGTGTCAATGGCTAGTTTAAATCTTCCAGCAGCCGGTAAAATTAATTTTTTTTTGTAATTTAACTCTTCCCCCACGAATGTTTTCTTTCTGGTACAGGAAAATTAAAATTCGAGATAGACTAAATTAAAAATATTAATATTAAAGACCATGCTGTGCCACTCGTTGTACACAGATAATTGATAGAAATATTGTTATCATCTGCAAAACACCATTCGAGTTTTTTGTGTTAAGCCAAATGGTGGGCAGGAATCCCCACTGGAATGCAAAGGATTAAAACCTAGGAAGTAATGTATTTACGTAATATTAATAATAGCTAATTTTGTACTTGTTTTGTTACAGATGACAATGTAGTACAAGTAATGTTGTATTATGAAAATAGTATTTATTTGCTATGTAATTTAAAGAAAAGTTCAACATGGCAAGTGCCGCTCGACCTAAATTTCCAAGAGGGAACAACAGTAGCATTCGTATGCCAAGGTCAAGGTCAAGTACATTTAACTGGATATTTAATACCCGATGATGATCTAGGTTTGGACGAATTCGAGGAAGAGGAGGAGGAGGAGGAAGAAGAAGAAGAAGAAGAAGAAGAAGAAGAAGACGAAGCACCACAGTTGGTCGATAAACATTCAAAGAGAAAAGCTGTGGAGTCCTTAAAAAAGAATGTTAAACGTCTAAAACAGAAAGTTGAACCAGAATCTTCGGACGAGGAAGTAGAATTAGATGGTACGAACGAGGGAAGCGATTCCGATGGTTCCGAAGAGGAGGATGACGAAGATACCAATGAGGATGAGGAAGACGAAGATGCGGATGATGATGTGGAAGAGAAGAAAGTAATCTCTCAGCAAAAGGATAAAAGGAATAAGCAACAGCAACAACAGCAGCAGCAGCAAAAGAAGAAAGAAGAAAAGAAAAAATTAGTAAATGGGAAAGAAGTAAAACAGAAAAAGAATAAAGGGGAACAACTACAAAATGACTTGAATGTTCAAAGTGAACATAAAAAACGGGTAGTAGAGGGCGGAGTGCAAACAGTGGATTTAAAAGTAGGTAACGGTGCACCTGCAAAAAGTGGCAAGTTCGTGTCTGTGTACTATGTGGGCCGTTTGAAAAATGGAAAAAAGTTTGACTCAACGATGCAGGGAGATGGATTTAAATTTAGACTTGGAAAGGGTGAAGTAATTAAAGGCTGGGACATTGGTATTATAGGAATGAAAGTTGGCGGAAAAAGACGAATTACAATACCTCCTGCTTTGGCGTACGTATTACTAATTTGCCAATAAAAAATTCATTGATATCTATAGCTTCGGTATTAACATACTGATTTCTTATAAATGATATGGTTGTTGCAGATACGGAGCAAAAGGTTCACCACCCGTTATTCCCGGTAATAGTACACTGATATTTGAAGTGGAACTTAGAAATGTACATTAAATTTTACAAATATTTCATTGACTCTGGAATATTTGTTAAGTGATGTATAATGTATTTTAAACTAATAAACGTAATATCCTTTTTTTATTACCTATTAAAGTTTCAATTTTCATCTAAATACAAAACACAACAATAATATACACATTGACTAAAAACTGCAATATATCAAAATTTATAACGAGAAATTTTATATGATATACATATGTACAGTATTTACCAATTTATTAGAAGGAATTTATTTTATTACACGTTGATTAATATGAAATAATAATTACTAATTTATATAACATGTAACAGTATATGTACTTATAATTAATGAAACTGTTATGAATTAAGGTATCAGACTTGATTACCATTGTAATGGAATAGATTATAATGCTGCACAATGTATTCAAAATAATTGTGTTTACGTTCCTTTTTAATCTATTTTTTTATTGTCTGGATCTTTTTTCCATGATAATGTACAAACTCCATTTTTGCATTCTTTTGCCAATTGCGGCGGTTGATCACTATTTGTAACTTCTTTTTGCTTGTTTCTGAATTGCCACCATCTTACAAGTATTGGTTGTATCAGAAATCTCCATATAATAAGCAGTATTGGTATAGCAACACAAGGTACGCATACCATTGTAAAGTTTTTTAGAGTAAATGCTGGAAAAATATACAGATTAAATGCATGATATATTGATGTTCAAGGCAATAATAAATATATAATATTCTTATACAACCTAAGTTACTAATAAACAGAAGTTGAATTTTCTACCTTAAGTTAAAGAAATGTATTTCTGTTTTTTTAGTTTCGTCCGTAACGAATGTGTAACTAATTCAATGAGAGGATACTGAAATGTATACAACAATATAACCTCTATGTTGGGGCTAAGTAATATATATTAGACGCACAATTTTTAAAATTATTGTGGCACTCTAAATGTAAAAGTGTTAATTAAATATTATTATTTTTTTTTAACACAAATTTTGTATTTACCAAAATGATAACGTCCTAACAAGTTCTTAGAACACGAAATGTAATTGCACAACTTCAAGGCCTCATTCACGTTCACATAGAAGCATGCGCAATGATCGATCGCGCCTACTCATTTAATTTGAACACGAATTAGTGTTTCTTTTATATTTATTTGATCTGGGAATACATTGCATTTTAATATTTATACATAAGAACATGGTCACAGCCACATATTACTAACAGGATTTTTATCCTGTTAATTTTACTTAGCATTATAAGGTACTAAAAGTTCCTGTACTATTACTATGGAAACCAGTAACGAGGGTACTCTGATTTAAATGAATTACATGCTTCCAAATACTTTTCGACCTCTCGTGACGGTCAATGAGACAATGACGACACTTAAAACGAAGAAGACTAGTCCGAAGAAGGCGGTTAGGACTCTGCACCACTGTCGTTTCCGTTTTGCTTTTGCGATCGCACGACCCAAGCGTTCTGCTCGTGAGACATCTAGCGTGAAATCTAAATCTCTGGCGAATCCACGCATACGATAATCCCAATTATTTTTCCTGGATGAAAAGGCTATACCCTTGTTCAATGAATCACCGCCACTGCCCTCCAACTGCTGAAACATCAGTCTTGATACGTTGGTTACATTGACATTATGAATGCTGTTACTTTCACCTAATGTTATGTGTATAAAAGAATGTGTTCTGCTATATTCAATAGTTATTGCATGAAATGAATCAGCATCTATTTTACCACTGTGCGTGTGAAATATACTCATCTAAAGGGTATGGAAATACAGACTTACCATTGCATATTCTGGATCGTTAGGAATAATTTTTTTCCGATTTTGTTTGGTCCCTTCGTTAATGTTAATCGTTTTGGTCGTAATACTCTTACTTTGACGATTCGCGTACAGATTCTGCATTCTTTTATCATGAAGGGTTGAAGGATTCAAGCATTTGCAGACGTGCGTTTCTAGAGCGTTTTTATTGTTTTGCAATACTGCTTCTGAAATTGTTCGTTGATAATGATCATCCATCAAAAGCACAACAGGAGGACTTTCTTTGTTTTTCAACTCATCGCCTGTTTCGATTTGTTTGTCACCGTTCGAAGACGATGGAAATTTTTGAGTATGTTCACAGTTACATAAACAAGTATACCACGCTGGATTGTGCAGATAAAAGTGTCGCGTATTGTTGTAGAGTTTCGAGTTTACTGGATTAATCCTCGACGAAGTATTTTTATTGCAGTTTAAGAGGCACGAACTCTTGTCGTTGAAGAACGATCTTTTGCTGGACAGGGAGGAGGAATTATGATAGACGTACTCGTACAGTCCTCCTTTCAATCCAATTCCTTGGGCAACCTTGTGCGATATATTATGCAAGATCTCTTCTGGAGTCATAGCATTCTTGCCTTCTATCACAGAATTCAGAGTTCGAGATAATTCAATGAGAACATCATGCGCAGATGTGTAAGCAGATTTATCATGATCCCAGTCGCAGTACGAATAAGTATATGTGCAACCGCATCCACAGCACGCGTACAAAGCTATTATAAATTAGAACGTAAATGCGTTTTGTTAGGGAAATTCAGTTTTCTGCTCAAACGCAAACGTGACTGATACTCACAATCATATTCGGGATTTTCATCATTGGGATAGAGTTCGCGTGCGTTTGGAAACACTGTCGGCCAGATTGGACGTGGTATTGCCTCGGTCTCGTGTATTACAGCGAGGCCACCGCAAAACTGATCTTTCATTGCTAAAGGTACCCCACGAAAAAAGCTTTGACCGGGGAATGCCGACGCGTAACAAGAATAAGAGCCAGCCGACAATGGCGGAGAATGGCTGGAATAGCCAGAACTTGTCGACGTTCGACAACATCTTCTTGGATTATTCCGCGTTGTCGTTGTCGTTGCTGTCGAAGAACCGGCTACGAATCTTGGAACATCAGTTTCTATCGAGTCAGCTTCTACCCTGAACACAATTTCAAAGTATTATGTTTCACACCTTTGAGATATTATAATGTTGCCACTTGATATCAAAACAGCGTATAAAAAAAAGCAAAAACTTTATTTACCATTCTATTCCGTGTAAGTCAACTCGGGGCACAGCGTATAAATTATCAGGATTGCAAGCGTATCGCTCGTTTGGCAGATGTAAGGACAACTTGGTAGCCTCACTGTCAGGGCTAGTACGGTTCCCACCTGAAACTGCCAAGGCCGTTGCGATTGCGGCACCGGAACAAAATTTCCCGCGTTCCAGCATCCCCTGTTACGGTCCAGCAGTATCACCTATCATGAATATTCATGAATGAAGAAAAATTGATTAATGATTATGCAAGTGTATTTAACTTTTTTTTGTTTACGCATTAGAAAAAACAACGTACGTAGGTATAACTTATGTTCGCATATGCGGATCTATAGATATTATATATTATTTTACCCCGATGGTTCGTGGCTGATGACGGTGTTACCGCATGGGTCAGATGCAGGTTCGTCTAAGGCAAGCAACCACCGCTGCATGCTCTTTTAGAATGTTTGGCCGCGGATTGAAAACCGCACGCTTTCATTCTCAAGTTTCTTTATTTTCATCATCTCTCTTTGCCTTTCTGATGCAGCACAGTCGCTAGAAACATGATAGTACAATTAGCTTGAATTGCAATTATATATATGTACATGATAATTGTTATTCGTTTTCACCGATGGCAACATCTAGCTAGATCTTTTTTCGACACGCCGTTTTAGTATTGATGCGGTGGATGATCCAAAGTTTCAAGGTCGCTTTCACATTCGTCATGTTCACGTAAGAAAATGGACAACGTAAAACGAGTACATATTACGTTATCCAGGACATTCCCTGCACGCGGAATACACGAAAATGTTCTAATTTTGGCAATAATCAATGCTGATATAAAAATGGTCGCAATCAATTCTAAACAAGAGATAAATTAACGTATGTACTTCAGTGTACTGTGCTAAACTGCCGGCTATAATGTTCTCTATTATTCATTGAACTTCCCAAGAACACCACACCGCGATAATACCAATTACTAATCTTATAATTATAGATTTTTCTTACAACACCCTCGATCCTAATGATGTTACGATCACGGTTTAATGTGTCGAGGAATCTTGGAGCACATTGAACAGCAACATATAAAATACGATGACTAATGCCTCAAATTGATTAGCGTAATGCAATGCACCAAAGTGCCCTCGTTGCTTATTGACAAATATGCATATACAAGCATGGCACATACTCCAATTACCTAGTATCATGGATCAGCGTGTATGCCGTAGCGACCAGCACTCCGCATTCCGCCACTTCCAGCCGGCCACTTTCACGTTCGCCGAAGTCCGCTGCCCGATGTTCACGTATTACACAGTGCACCCTGGAATGTCGATTGACGTTAAAAATGTCCAGCGCGTTGAGAGGAGAATGCGACTTGATCCAGAAGCTCAATATTATATGGATACGTTATGTAATCGAAAAGTTTCAGTACCAAAGTCGCAAACAATAACTCTTTCTTACATGGACAATTTACAAGCCACGGAGAATACAATAGTGGCGCTATTAAATTGGAGAAGCATCCTATGACAATTTCCCCTTTTTTTCTTAGATTTAACATTGGACATTGATACATTATAACAATGTGGTTAATTTTTTTAATGACTCCAGGTGAAATGTTCAACTTAAAAAATAATTGCAATCGTTTGCTTTTGTTTTGTTTTGCAACACGTGTTTTCTACCTCTGTTCCCGTTTCGTTGCTTGTTATATGCAACTTTGCATTCCGTTTCGGCGAGCTCGCATAGATTGAATGCATCTAATTGTATACAAAAGAAAAGAGTCATCTTAGCGTGTCGATCTTGCGAAATCTCTACATGTCTTATTCGTTGCCAATAAAATATAGACAACGGGCGGAAGCTTATCTTATCGGAAGCTCGACATACGCGGAGTCTCGCAAAACGAAGTCGCAAAAAATATTTAACTCAGGAACTTTCACTTGTACTCATTCAGGGCCGTCCCGTGGAAACGTACCGCCCCACAGCTCGAAAATAAATACTTGACCCGCTACTTCATTCCGTTACGCTGCTCTACTACCGATCCGAAACAGTGGACTCATCTTTTTTTAGTTAACAGACCCGAAGAAAGATTCCCCTGCCCACTTTCACAGTATCGAAAGTGTTATACATAATTCTTTTTATCGGATAGATTCCCTCCCATCCTCACGATCCAACCAGAATTTGTTTTCGATGCCATCGGAAATGTATTTTACAGATATCATTTATGACGAACTAACTCGGTCGCATTAATTACAATTGTAAATCGTTAGGCAATTCATAAACGACAATGTAAGGTCGTACCGAAAAAGTGCGAAATGAAATCAATTTTTAGACTACTGATATGTAGGACAGAGATTCATACGATACCGGTGAGAATTTTCTCTGATGGTACAAGAAAGGTAAAGTAGCCTCGGGCAAGGCACAGCTTTCATATATGCTGATTCATGTTTCGTATCATTGAGTGGATGCGAAGTTTGCGTTGATATCGACTAAACGGCCGGAGGCTAATATGTGTAGCTTTTCTTTTCGCCGGAGAAAGTAGAAAGATAACAATTGCTTCGCGGCAATGAGTTTGCTCGCATATTCAACAGGGGATTACGTCAGATTTGCTGGTCCACGCACGTACGAACTTTAGCAGCAAACGCTCCCTTGATCAAGAGATATATCATTTATCTTTGACCCTTTGATCAAGATTATTTATTACTTTGTGTTTCCTCTCGGGTCAAATAGCTTTTCCTCAAGTTTTCTGCACAAGTATATCGGCCTACAAATGGAATGGAGAAATTGAAAAGTATATATTAATTTCAATTATATGGAGTAACATGTTATCTACAATATATAGCATAACTAAAAAGAACAAAATATTTTTTAGGTATACAATAAAGTACTCTAACGTTTAATGTGTCTTACGATATTAAACAATTGTATGCTATTATCTTTCGTATAATTTGGAAAGCCAATAGGGGATACACTAAAAAGTGTTTAAAAGCTATTTAATGAGAACAATAAGTAATATCTGTGCAACAAATAATCATTACTCCGAAGTAACGACAAAAGCACAGTAAAACTAAATTATATGGCGCCTTCGTTTACCTTCATTGTTCCCCTCCCAAAGACGGAATTGACCATCTTGTATCTTGAATAACTACCTCCTTCATCAACTGTGAATGACTATCTTAAATCGGGGCAATGATTTATGTATTACATCTGCACAGCGATTGCCGTGTAAATTGTCTCTAATTTTCTAAGCTCACTTGTTAGCGAAAGTTCGAAAATTCTGCGTATAAAAGAAATGTGTATCTTTGTATATTATTAAATATAGAAAAATCTATTATTGGCCTTACGTTTCCATTAAATTCCACTGACATTGAATATCGCGGAATATTCGTGGCCTTGTTATACTTGCACAAGAGCAACGATGAACAATCGATGGGGGTACAGAAGTGTAAACGATTGATTCTCGAATCACGAACTCAACGATCAAAATTCCTTCGGAGGGCGCATTTAGCTGTTGCGAAAGATCGACTGCGTGGACAGACCCTGACTTTTCGACCCACGGCACGATGATACGTGGACCATTGCTCGTCTCATGTGCTGATATCCTCGTCCTTCGACTCTAACATATAGCCGTTCTGTCGAGCCTCATTTCATTACGAAACCCTCCATAAACATAGAGTATGGAGCAACTTTTTCGAAAAGCAGTTCTTAATAAAATACTTCTTTTTTCCCTTTTTAAAGCATTTTAGCTTCACCCAGCATCTCTGTGAATTTCATCAATGGAGTTAATTTCATTTTGTGGCGAATCAAATGATTAATATTCTAACACTAACTGATTACTAACCCAGATAAACAAATAATGTTTCGCGTAATACGACGAATCGCAAAATCGACACAGCACGCGGGGTTGAAATGTAAGTGCTGTTGAATAAAGAATGAACGAAATTTAACATACGCACTTATCTACGTGTGTTTTAAAGTAAACTTTGCAACCGGCTGAGTACTCGAAATTAAAGATACTACGCAAATGATGTTAAAGCTCTAGGCCATTAAACGGGGAACAAAGTAGTATCATATTAACATTATCGACAGGTGTTCAAGCGATTGATGCAAACATAATTTGTTATTAAAACAGCAGTCAACGTCGCTTCAATCAATATGACTAATGAGTTCTGTGCTTTAGTCAGCCTATGGGTTTGAATTTTCAACAAAAGCGAATTAATCGTTCTTCCTACATATCCTTACAATATATAAAGAAAGCAGCATCGCGAACAAACTAAACGATTTCCTTCCAAAGAGATCTTCTCATATTATCAATAAGTTTCAAAGAAAACGAAAGTTGTACGTGCCGTATACTGTTATATATATGTGCCGTGTACGTGCCGTATACAGACGTATTTCGTCTTCTTACACGCACTACTGACTGCGAGTATTATGTATAACGTATTTCATAATCATGCGGAAATAAAACAATTAACGTTATTCCGTATTCAAGCTTGTACATTCGTAGAGCGTCAATATGAAACAATGATAATATTTATAAACATGGCGCCGATTAATGGAATAAAATCCTAAGAAAAGGCAAGATTAAATTGAATCTTATGTTACACGCATTGTTCGTAAAAATGCATATATACATATATTGCAGATATTTTGAAATACCTGTGCCTCTGTCTCCTATTTTTTTGTAATGTTGATTGAGAATCGTACACGGAGCTGACTTTCACGCGCGTGCCAGCACGACCATTACACTTACGATGTTGCAGTCACAGACGTTCGAAAGAAACTGAAAGTCCTGGTTCTTCGTCGCGTAAATCGGACTCAATCGGGTGCCCCGGCCCCCCGACGCATATTTACCTCAATGCAACGAGGGTAAACAATTCCATGATCCATCTGTGAGTTAACATGGGTTTACTGTAATCAATTAAGGGTAGACTCACGTTCGTGGAGATTTGACTCAAGTAGCGATTTATTTTGCAAAGTACTCACAATCTTTCATACCTTTTATGGTTTCCACTGAAGTCGATAGCTACCTGTATTTCATGAATATGCGTTTGCGGCATCTCTGCCGTTTAGGGATTACGATAAAAAAAAGTAGTACATATCTTGATAATAATAACTGATGGCAATCGCTATGCTGCCATGTATGTTATTTGTTGGAAGAATTAAGGAACGAGGTATACCTACTTTACATAGTGCTTTCAATCGTTCGTCAATACTGTAATTGCTATACTTTGTATTTGGTTGGGTATTTAGTGTCTGCGGTATTATATTACTTGAAATAATTCAAAGTTAAGCTTCACTAGCAGCACTTCGTCCATTTTGGAAGCAACCGCTTGAATGTTTAACCCCGCGATGTTAACTATTTATCGAAATTTAAAATATATCGATAATCGATTAATGCATTCGATAGACTCGATAGTTTGATTCTAACACGAGGGAGCGCTGCAGAAATAAACACTAACCTTGTTGCTTGAGAATTGGGTTATAGTGGAGTTCAAATTTACGTTTATAATGGCTAATTTTACCGAAGATTTGTTTGATGTTTTCGAAGAAGTAGAAGATATAGTAGAAGTGATTCCTTCTCCAGTGAAACAAAAACCAGATGTGAATGTATCACCTGACGGAAAGTGAGGAAATTACTTCTATAACTTCTTTTCTTTATAACCTAAATGATACATTTAAGTAACACATTGAAACGAAAGAAATTATTGTCTCCGCAGGAAAATTGATACAGACAGTGGAAATAAACGCGAACATGAAAATGATTCGGACGAATTCAATTCTAAAAAATTAAGACCTGATCCTGTATTGGAGGATTTAAAGTAAGATACAGAAGCATTGTTACCTATTATAAACTAATACCTTTCGTAATAATCTGTGTAATACCATTTGAAAATTGTATTTTAAAGTATTTTCTATATTTCTTGCATTTACATAGCATAGAAGAATTGGCGCCGCGTATTAAAATCCATACAATAGAGACAATTGAATTGTGCACACACGAGGTTGCTGTTCCACCGAATTACGAATACGTGTCCCTGGAAAAGAAACAGTCCAAACCAGCCAAAGAATACAAATTTGTATTGGACCCTTTTCAAAAAGAAGCAATATTATGTATCGAAAATAATCAATCTGTTTTGGTTTCTGCGCATACATCTGCCGGTAAAACTGTTGTCGCAGAGTATGTATCACAGTACAAAGGGGGTTAATAATTGTTGAAAACTTCATGTATCATTAATTGTATATAATTCGTACAATTTTTCAGATACGCTATAGCATGTTCGTTAAGGGATAAACAGAGAGTTATCTATACAACACCTATAAAGGCTTTAAGTAATCAGAAATATAGGGAGTTCTATGAAGAGTTTAAAGATGTGGGATTAGTAACTGGAGATGTTACAATCAATCCAACTGCAAGTGTTCTTATTATGACCACAGAAATTTTAAGGAACATGCTTTATAGAGGATCCGAGGTTTTTTTTGTTTTGAGATCTTTTATTAAATTTACAAATAATCACTACTATTTTTGTAGCGATTTAAACAATAAGTATACTATTTAGGTAATGCGTGAAGTTGGATGGGTTATATTTGACGAAATTCATTATATGCGTGATAAAGAGAGAGGAGTTGTATGGGAAGAGACACTAATATTACTACCCGACAATGTACACTATGTGTTTCTTTCTGCTACTATACCTAATGCCAGACAATTTGTAGAATGGGTTGCACATTTACATAAACAACCGTGTCATGTTGTTTATACAGACTACAGACCGACTCCATTGCAACATTATATATTTCCTGTTGGAGGGGATGGAATTCATTTGGTTGGTAAAATATAATACAAAATAGTATTTGGATTAAAATGAAGAGCTTATACTTAAAATGTTTGTACATAGGTCGTCGATGAAATAGGACAGTTTAAAGAAGACAACTTTAACAGAGCAATGGCATGTTTGCAGCATGGTGACGCAGCTAAAGGAGATACCAAAGGTCGTAAAGGAGGTGTTCGTGCGTCAAATGCCGGGCAAACGAATATCTTTAAAATGGTTAAAATGATTATGGAGAGAAACTTTGCGCCCGTAATTATATTCAGTTTTTCGAAGAAGGACTGCGAAATTTATGCAATGCAAATGGCTAAACTAGATTTGAATACGATAGAGGAAAAGAAGTTAGTAGACGAGGTGTTCAATAATGCCATGGACGTTCTTAGCGAAGAAGATAGACGTTTGCCACAAGTTGAAAATGTGTTGCCACTTTTGAGACGCGGAATTGGTATCCATCATGGTGGACTTTTACCTATACTGAAAGAGACGGTGGAAATATTGTTTGGTGAAGGATTGATAAAAGCACTCTTCGCGACAGAAACATTCGCGATGGGACTGAACATGCCGGCGCGAACAGTTTTATTCACGGCATCTCGAAAATTTGACGGGAAAGATTTTCGTTGGATTACATCTGGTGAATACATACAAATGGCAGGTCGAGCGGGTAGAAGAGGCCTGGACGAAAAAGGAATAGTAATATTAATGATAGATGAACAAGTTAGTCCAGTCGTTGGTAAAGCAATTGTTCAAGGAAAACCAGATCCCATCAATTCAGCGTTTCATTTAACTTATAATATGGTTTTAAATCTTTTGAGAGTTGAAGAAATTAATCCAGAATACATGCTTGAAAGAAGCTTTTATCAATTTCAAAATCAGGCCTCTATTCCAGATCTATATAATAGTAAGTATATGGGCCATTTATCAATTGTATGTACAACACGAGTTACATGGAAATCCTATTTTCGTAAACGATTACAGAGGTGAAGCAATTGCAAACTGCGTATAACGAAGTGACCATTGATAGGTATAATCAAATATCTTCCTATCATGATATTCGTGAGCAGCTTGAACGGCTTAGCAGTGACTTTAGATCGTACTTAACGAGGCCAGAATATCTACTACCATTCTTACAACCTGGTAGATTGGTGAAGGTATGCGCTTTTTTATATTTGTATAATTTATGAATAACAGCAATGTCTTCAAGTGTACCGAATGATTGCAGGTGAAAAATGAAAATGAAATGTTCGACTGGGGTATTATTGTAAATTTCAAGAAGAAAACTCCGAAGAATCCGGCAAAGGATGCCACAGTTATTATTATTGATATTTTACTTCATATTTCTAAAGAATCTAGTGAAGGGTGCCCGGTACCTTGTCGCAAAGGAGAAGAAGGCGACGTGGAAGTAGTCCCTGTCATACATACATTAATATCTCAAATTAGTTCACTCAGGTTGTACTATCCGAAAGATCTGAGGCCATCAGATAATAGGAAGAGCGTGTTAAAGACAATTCAGGAAGTCAAGAAAAGATTTCCAGATGGACCACCATTGTTGAATCCTGTTACAGATATGCGCATCGAAGATGATGCTTTTAAAGATATTGTTAAAAAGATCGAAGTTTTGGAAGAAAGATTAT
Organism: Nomada lathburiana; assembly: GCA_963667235.1. NCBI lineage: Eukaryota > Metazoa > Arthropoda > Insecta > Hymenoptera > Apidae > Nomada > Nomada lathburiana. The sequence goes on along the minus strand of OY763903.1, from coordinate 13,771,671 downwards.
ATGCCCATCCGTTACACAAGGTGAATTGATCATTTATTTCTGTGCGTTATTTTCCAACAGAAGAGCGCCACAAATGTTATCTCCACTTTTTTAACAAAAACATTTGACATTTCCATAATAATCAACTTTTGTCCATATAGGATCCTGATGTAAACACTTTGTACGAACAGTTTCTGCATAAAGAAGATTTAGGCACCCAACTGAAACAAATCAAGCAGGAACTGAAGCAAGCTAAATCAGTATTACAAATGGATGAATTAAAATGTAGAAAACGGGTATTACGAAGAATGGCCTATTGTACAGCTTCAGACGTTATAGAATTAAAAGGGAGAGTGGCCTGTGAACTTAATGGAGCTGACGAATTATTAATGACAGAGATGATTTTCAATGGATTATTTAATGCATTGAGTGTACCGCAAATGGTAGCGCTGATCAGTTGTTTTGTTTGTGACGATAAATCTAACGAGATGCCTAAGAGCACTGAAGAATTAAGTGGCCCACTCAGACAAATGCAAGATTTAGCTCGAAGAATAGCAAAAGTATCTACAGAAGCCAATCTAGAATTAGATGAGGATGCATATGCTGCAAGATTTAAACCGTATTTAATGGACGTTGTATATGCATGGTGTAAAGGAGCTACTTTCTTACAAATTTGTAAAATGACAGACATATTTGAAGGTTGGTCAAAATTTCGCATCATAAAAAAATTTAATTTTGTTTTAGTAAATGATGAAATATCTTGAAACAATTTCTGATCGATTGATTTTGAATATATTCTAGGGTCAATTATAAGGTCTATGCGTCGTTTGGAAGAAGTCCTTAGACAATTAAGCCAAGCGGCAAAAAACATTGGAAATACAGATTTAGAGAATAAATTTAGCGAAGCAATTAAACTTATAAAACGCGATATTGTCTTTGCTGCATCTTTGTATTTGTAATAAAATTTCATAGAAAAATGAGGTATTACGCAAAAGATATATATATATATATATATTTTTTATTACAAATTCCATTTATATTTTTTACAAAATAAACTGTTCTTATGTATTTTTAAATGCTTATTGCAACGATGGTAACGACAAACAAAAGGCTGCTTTTGTTTGAGGTTTTTCAAATGTAATTTATTTTTAAAAATTTAAAATATACAATGCACATGCATGGAAAGTATTTTCTTTATAATATAAAACTACATTTGTACGAAAAAATACAGCATAAAAATGTAGTTGCACAATGAACAAAACTCATACTAACTGATAACTATTCAAAACTTGTTAAATAAATAACACTTGCAGAATATTGCAATGCTTAGTTTCTACATTTTAATTTAATTACAACAAGTTACTTATCGTTCCTCTAAAATTACTGTTTCTTGAGAACAGAATTTTAGATCCATGAGAGTGAGTTCTGAGTCCATCGATGTTAACTGAAACAAATATTAAAAGTATCTTTGCATAAGATTGATCTGTACAAAATATTGAAAGTTTCTTCGGTGTTTTTATTCTTCAATCAGTCGAGCGCCAAATGCGTCTAGATAATAAGAATGTAAGTGCTTACATCATCTACTTACATCCCTTCGAGGCCAACTACATAAAACTTTGTATTCTTCTGTTGGATAACCTTCCACAATCAGGAAATTGAGAAGAGTTTGTAAAGGTGTATCAGATTGAAATCTACGCTCCAGAAATTTTCCAGCTGGAAGTCGCACTCGTACTTTAAGCACTCCATCACTAGTTCCTTGTGGTTCGGGCGGTAAACTCGATTCTATAGCCTGCCTACGTGCTTCTTTTCTTCTTTCTTCAGCCAACCTTTCATTTATGGCTTCTTCTATTAGTTGTTTCTCCAATTGTTTTGCCTCTTCTTTGGCTCTGGAATTGTATTTCATTAATAAATTACTTCATAAAAGGCATTGTAAATAAATTGGATATTTATGTATTATATTTCACATACCTGTCTGCAGCTAAACTTTCTTGATATGCTCTATCTTGCTCTTGTTTTACTCTTTCCCTAGCTTGTCTTTCTTCTTCAACAACAATGTCTGTACGTCTCTGTTCCTGTTTTCCAAATATACAAATTAAATAGAAGATATCCGTTTAAAAATGTGTATTAATTTTCGTAAAGTGATATATATTTTTATTTACCTGGAACACTTCAACTACATGCATTAAATTAGTTAATAGTTCGTTTGCTCCCACATTGGCATGTAATATAGTAAACATTTCCGTATTGGATTTAGTCCTCATTATAATTACAAGTGCGGGTAAAGTGTCAACATCTATATTTTTTATAACTAATGTTGCAAATTGTCCTAGTGTATTATTTACAGAGGAAAGTAATCTGTAAATTACCAGCACCATATAAGAGCAAGATCTCATGCCATGATAAAGTACGATTTAATCTGTAACTATATGTACCTTCGCTTATTAGATTCGAATGTAATATCCCAACCCCATACAACGAAATTTGCAGACAAAACTTGGAGTATTGCTTCACGACTTAACAATTGTGTGCAAAATACATTAGCTAATACACTATTATCGTGATGCAAATATACAGCCAACAATTTTCTCTGTAATATTAATAACACAGCATATTTTAAGAAAATTAAAATTGGAATATGAAACGAGTAATGATTCTGTTGATTACAAACCTCCTTTGCTGGCTTCAAACAAGATTCTTCCACGGCATCCTTGAATGAACCAGTAAAAAACTCTGGATGTGCTCGTCCATACCTGTTCTCGAATTCTTCTGCAAATTGCATTGTACCTACTGTTTCATCTGTTACAAATTCTGGCACTGTAAAAGAAAAATCAATTTTTTTTGTAGATTCAATGCATATATATATATTATCGATATTTTCTATATTTTTCGTTTGCTTTATTCTCAATAATATAAAATTTAATTTCACTTACTAAGATGCTGAGTTTTTGTATATTTGACATTGTCTACAAAGAAACCATCTTCGATATCATCTTCATCTACAGAACTATCACTCTCAACTAGGTCTATAACATCCTGAAAGTGTAAAGAAGCATTATTTTATTGTTAGAAGACAATAATAATACAATTGATGTACCTTCTTGTCCTCTTTTAGAGGAAGTTCATTAACAGATAGATCATGTTCTGGATAAGAAATTCCACTTTGAGCTAAAATAATGTTATCATTTTTCACCGCACTTGGCCAACCTTTCCATTGCTGATTTCGAACTGGAACATCTATTAGAGTATAAATGCCAGATTTTACATCCAAAATTGTACTTGTTCCAGGGAATTTCAAGTTATATATTTTCTTATGAATTTCATCTTTAACATTTAAAGTATATGTTTGAGTCATTTGACTTGATAAACTCACACTGAAAAAAAAAAAAAAATAGTAAATGTATTGCAATTCTTAAATGTAAGCAAAGGAAATATTACAGACTCGTAATATATATGTACATATATATGTTTTTCAAAACGTTTACTTACATGTCGGTCGATAAATCAACATCTTCTGTTACAGGAGACATATACAATGTATTTTCTTTAGGTAAATTTAACGATTTTAACGTTGTATTAACCGATATTGGTTCTTCTTTCCACCCGTGAAGACGTTGTTGGCAAGGTGAAACATTTGTTTGTTCCCATATAAGCTGTTTGAGATCCTCTAAACAAATATATGTATATGTATATAAATATATTATTTTCAATTTAATCACGAAGAATGAATGTCAAAAGAAGACAAGAATCACTTACTCAATGTTGAATGCTCTGACAAATTAATTTTATATTCATTATTAAGATGATTAACATGGAATGTAAGGGTTCTTTCTCTTACACAAGCTTTAGGTTTACTTGTTCCTGGTTTCGAATTTTCTGTTACTTCCACTTTTGAATTACTTTTCGAACCACAAACTATTGGAGGCCGTAACGAAGATGAATGCGGTATCGTTTCAATCTCCTCTATCATTTCTACATCTGAACTTATTTCGGAAGATGGTTGTTGTGTACCTCGAAGCATAGCTTGATTTACTGCTGCCTACGTGATACGATATAATATTGGTTAAAATCTAGCCTACTTCTAAATATATGAACAAGAAAATAAATGTAACAAATTTACCAATAGATCCCAATTCGATTCTTCTAAATATTTGATGGCATCGCCGACATCATCGATTCCTGTACATGCCTATAAACAAAGAAGATCGCATACATACATCTGTTACTTGTTGATAATATGCATAAATATTACGGTCCAATTAATGTTCCATGAAATGGACCATTAATGAACAACAAAACTATTATTTTACGATATATTTTTTACTTTTTTTTGCTTGCGATTTGATAGTTTTTCTTATAGAATTTTATGACTCATAAAGAATGATAGTATATAGACAAAGAAGATTATGTACACACGAATGAATGATTAAATATTGCATGCTATAAGAATAAAATTCTGTAAGAATGGGGTTTACATATTTTTAAGTATCATAATTTTGGCAGGTCGTAGGAAAAACTGTGGAAAATATCGTATTATATTTGTAAATTCCCACTACTGTCAATGTCATACTATGCATACATCATAACCTAAAATTATATTGTGTATATGAAATTAGTGCATAATCAGATTTCCAATAGATCACCTGAAAGTTAGCTAAAATTTCGTCCCGGATTCCAGCCATATCGTATCGTCGTTTGCTGTCACCGCTAAGAAAATACACGACCCCTCGGATTCTATCTCGTTATTTTTTCAGTCGTTATAAGAAACACGCACAGCGAATGTAAGCCATTGACGTCTCGAACCTCACGCTACATGAAACGAGGGATCAACCATCTATATAGTGTTTATATATTTTCCCTTTTGCAGCATCAAACGATTGTTCGTATATTAGACGACACTAGCAAGAATAAATTTTCACTGAACAAATAGTTTTCTTACGTGCATGAACAATTATGATTGGTAGAGAGTAAAATCGTTACAAGGCTTCTCCAATCGTTTTTAAACAACAGAAAACATGCAATAGCATATGCAATATTGTAAATTGTGTCAATTATACAACGTTACATTTATCTGATATTATGCAATTTAAAAAAATAGGCTCTCATCAGATATTAGTTTTTTTTTCATGATTTGTGAATAAAAAAAAATAGTGCTAACAGCAATTGATTTTCCCAGTTTACTACGTACATTGTAACTTATTTAAACTTCGCTCTGCTTTAGTTTTCTTTCGTCAATTATGAAACGACCAAATTAATTAAAACCATACGTGTTCACACTTTGTAATGTGTATGAATTGCAGATGAATAATTTAAATCATTATTACAAAAAGTTATTGCTCAATTGTAAATAATAAACCATGCAATTTTTATACATATTGCAATGCATGATAAACATAATCATGACATAAATGAGATACAGGCTTTATTCTATCGCATTGAAAGTTGAAACTTAAAACCGTGACCGTAACCGAAACGTGTTCTGGTCCGTCCACGTGAAAGCAGTCGTAAATTCACAGTATAGTTGTTTCCATTGTCAAAAAGTTTTGTTGCGTGCATCGTAGCTGCGCGCGTGGCTGATCGAGGAAGATTTTTGTGCCTTCCACACTGGGCACCGCCACTCTATCATGATAAAATTATTTTCGTTAAAACAGGCGAAAAAGGATGGCGAATCGCCAAAGGCTGGCACCCAAAAAAAGGCATCCGCGGCACAACTGAGAATCACAAAAGGTTTATTGACGACTACTCATTGTCTACCTATCAATTTCAGTTTCATTTTCTTGTTGTTAGAAATTGTATGTAATACACGAATAATAGGATGCATCATTTGAATGTCTCTTGAAATTTTGATAAGTAATTTGAGGATTACAATAAGTTTCACACAATATAGTAGTCCAGTTTGTTCATTTTTTTCAATACCATTATACGTATGTATATTTTACATTTAATTTTCATTGCTGACGTATCTCGCGTAAAGGTATGTGCAATTATTACGTATTGTTTCTTTTTTGGAATTTTGTTAATATCTCTTAATTCCATGTATGGTAATTTGTATGAGTTATATAGAATAACAGATTCCCCGTATAATATACTAATAAAAAAGACATTTATGAACGAGAGTAAACTGTACAGTGGGAGTATTTTAGTGAAACTTTAATCGATGAGTAAAAAGTGTATTGAATATTATGAACAATTATTTCATTATAATTCTTCAACACGACTGCGCTATACATAAAAAGCGGTGCTTTAAAAGTTACTTTCAGTGCAAAACTAATATTATGCTCTACATTTTTAGAGTATATAGTCATTTTCAAAATTAGCATTTACACAGTGTTCCTAATGTTAATATTTTCTTTTTGTTTTTTTTTTCAAGTATTTTGACCTTTCTCTAACCTTGAACAATTTGATTTGAAATATGATTCCTTTTCATTCTCTAACATACGTTTAGAAGTTTTTGTTTTATATAGATATAAATGAGCTCAATCTACCGAAAACATGTGGGACAGAGTTTCCAGATCCAGATGACCTCCTTAGCTTTAAGCTGATTATTTGTCCAGATGAGGTACTAAGAAATAATTGTTTATTTTTTTTTTAATGTGCACAGCTTGATCATTGTATTTTAATCATTTTTAGGGATTTTACAGAGATGGCAGATTTGTCTTCAGCTTTAAAGTTGGACCAAATTATCCACACGAGCCACCTAAAGTAAAATGCGAAACACAAGTTTATCATCCTAATATTGATTTGGATGGCAATGTGTGCCTGAATATTTTAAGAGAAGATTGGAAACCAGTCCTTACAATTAATTCTATTGTTTATGGATTACAATATTTGTTTTTGGTATTTACCGTAATATTCACATTGATCGCATTCTTTAGTATAAAATATTTCTAATATAACTGTTTATTTAAATCAATACTGTTATTTGTAATATCTATTAACGCATTTAATGGATCGTACGATTATGAGAGTATCTTATTCTGTTTAGGAACCAAACCCAGAAGATCCATTGAACAAAGATGCGGCAGAGGTTCTGCAAAATAATAGGAGAGCGTTTGAGCAGAATGTAGCAAAAGCAATGAGAGGTGGACATGTTGGCACATTTTATTTCGAACGGTGTCTCAAGTGACATTAACGTTCATTATCTCCGAGGACACACCGAGGAAAAAGATCGAGAGTAGAACTCCTCTCTGCTCTAAATACGTTCCTCTCGTCTGTACTCGTTCGTTTCAACGGGCCTCTCTCCGTCTTCACGAGTGCTTCGTACCTTTGGTCAATAAACCATGGGACAAAAATGCCACCGATGCGCTGTTTTCTCGGAGCTGTGGGATACTTTTCTTTTCTTTTTTTTTTCTTTTAAATGTAACAAGGAATTGAAATTGTAGCTACATTTGCAAGTTTCCCGTTTCATTAATAATTCATTGACAAATGTAATCAAAGTGAAAATAGCTTAAAAATTGCCCAATTTGCAATTGATGTAATTATTAACCATTACTATTTTACTAGGTATATTTTGTACGCGTCTGAATATGAAAACAAGTTTGTGATTAAAATTATCGTCGTCATTATAGAAAATTGTAGTTTATAGTCATTCATATTTTAGTTACAAGTTTTGTCGCAAGTATGTAGTTACACTTGTTTTCAATAATGTTAAGAAATATGTAAGCGTATGTAAGGTGTATATGAATTTGCAAATGTACTGGCAATTTCAATCATCGATGTATCTCCACCCTGAGAATTACTTCGCAGGATATAAATTATTTTCCATAAATGGATATATGCATATATCCTGCTAAGCTCTTCATTTGAAATCACGTAACTTAACTTATGTATCGATCGAAAGTGGAATATAAGGCTGTTAAAGAAAAAGAAACTTCTTGCGCTTTAGTGTTAGCTTCCACCTGTTAATACAATTATCATTTTTTGTACGGAAATATTATGACAAGATATTATTGTGTAAAACTACTATTAAATTTCATTTTATTTCAGTAGTTTAATTCAAATTAATAAAAAATAGTCGGTGATGCATTATACAATTTTATACAAAAAGGACATATTATCGCAGCTGATATTATTTATAAATTCATTAATAACACTTACTTGAAACGTAATGTACAGAAAAAATATAATTTTTACATTAATTTAATTGATTTTCCAAAATTTGATTACAATTCATAATAATGAAATGAAGGCTGGAAAATTTTGGATTAATTCTTCATTTTTAATTAGCATTAATTTATTATACTTTAGTACAGTGTTTACGAAACTTACAAACTAGAGAAGCGTCCTAGCCTCGATCCAATTTGCTGCGTTTAAATTAGGTCCCATCCGCGTCGAACGTGTTGAAGGCACTTTTTCGAGCGCTTCAAGAGCGATCGAACTATACTTTCCCCCCTTCCTTTTTTTTATTTCTTCCTTTCTTTACCTCTTTTCTTCATACACACAGACGCATTCATGCAAACCCTCTTACTCGCTCTTTCATCATTACATTTTCACACATGCTCTTTCCTTTCTCGTACAAAAACAAAAAAAAAAGATTCGATCGCGCTGGACGATAGATTGACGTGAGCTCGACGAAGAAGCACAGCGTTTTGAAAATCGAGATCAAAACATATTCCCTGGAATCTGGAAATCGAAATATACAATGATCAAAAATATCTTTCAAACATATATATAAAAAACAAATAGATATAAAATAAACTATTTTTATTAACATTAAATGCATTTCCCTGCTCTGAGAATTAATTATATTTTACTATTGTAATATGAGAAGAGGTGTGCTTCTCCGCAGGTTCCATCGTGGAATGCACTTCCAAACGCTCGAAAGGATGCTACACCATTGTAGACACCAAGGACATAATCATGTAGATTCAGAAACACGGCATGAGAAACGAAAAAAAGCAGGCCTGCTTTCATATTCAATTTAACTCGTATCATCTCGGTTTTAACGGAGTGGGAGCATATATTGCCTTGTTCAGGATACTTGACTAGGATGCTTCGCAATTTATTTACTTACTTAAGCTAAAAATATAAACGATCGGGAGTCTATCGGCTCAAAGGCGTTCCACCAAAATTGAACGACGTAGGTACAGTCTGCGAGTGAAAAGCGTAGCCTGCAATAAAAATAGTAAATAAATATTTTAATATAACGATATATTTTGAATAGTATTAATACAATTAATGGAACACACCACCGCTTTGTTCGATTCTTTTGCTTTCGAGGGCTGCCTTACGTTGATCTGCTAGGAGGATAATTTCTTGTAATGCCTTCTGCTGTTCCGCAGTTAAACGGCCAGATAACGCTGTATACCAGACTGTGTCTGTTCTTTCAATATCTGAAAAAAAGAATGTACAAGCGTTTCATCACTCAATAAACACAATGTACGTGTCTATAACGTTTAAATGGATCAGTATTATAATTGTTTTACAAAGTGCAAAGAAACATAATCAACTACTCACTCTGCATTACTTCTTTAAAGACCACGTATTCATCTTGGTTTGTATCATCAGAATCTAAAGGAGTGGCATAACATTCGAGTGGAGTTTCTTCATTGGCATCGTAATCCGAGTCATCTCCATCGTCGTCTGATCTGTGATCACCGTGTCCATCTTGAATCGAAGTAGATACATTGAAGCCATGTTGTGTAGATGACCTTGTCACCTTTTCTTGTAGTTTCTCCAAATACTCTTGACTAGCATCGTCAATTTCATCTTCGTCCGATGATAACACTTCTGCATAAATACAACGGGATTATTATTCGTTTCTCAAAACGTAAAGATAGACTAAATGGATGAATGAAAATGGATGAAAATAAACTACCTTCATCGATATCGCTATCGTCGTCTTCATTCTCTTCGTCATCGGTATCAGATGCTTTTGCAGCATAAGCTCGTTTCAATCCATCAAAAAGAAGAATTAAAGATGGGATGATGTGTTGAGCGCATTCATTTACTGCTGGCGGCCTTGCTGGACCCATACTAATTAACGTACACAATCCAAGAACGCAAAGCTTTCTGTCATGTAATCTAATATAATAAAAGGCAAGGATTTTAATACAATTGTTGCAATTAATATGCCATAATTGTTAAATGATTGCAATAATTTAAAAGTTAACAAAAAATTACCCTAAGAAACAGTCCGTATCGTGTATCCATTGCTTAATAAAGTGTGAAGCAATTGGTTCCGTGGACTGCCCAAAATTGCCTTGCAATCTATCCATTGTTTCGAGACATAACGCTGGATTATAATAAAGGGCCGCAATTACTACTTGCAAGCACATTGTTCTCAACTCTGATGTTTTAACTTCACGCATCAAACGTTCCAATACCAATTGCACGAAGGAAGGTATGCACTAGAAAATAGTTTTCTATGTGAAATTTGTTAAATTTTGATTAATTAAAACTAATAAAAGCTAATAATCAAACGGAATATACAAATTTGAAAAGGAAACCTTACCTGATCGATATGACCTTTACATTGGAGAATTACAACTTCCAATAATTTAGCGGCATGAGATTCTGGATCCTCTCCAGCATCCCCCGTGAGAACCTAGTACATATAGAAAGCAAAATGTTAATTTCAATAAGATAATGTTTTTGGAGTTTAAAATCAGCTACATCGACACATACAGCTTTACACATGTTGAACATTGCCAAGACGTGATTCTCATTAGATAAAAATGCTGGTGTATCAACAGTGATATAATTATGAAGAGCAGGCATCATATCGGTAAAATACTCAAAGCCGTCTTTTTGGAATAGCTGATACATCATTTCCAAAACTTTCCACATATCTCCCGAAATTGTCTTCCCAGTCAGATCATATACTAACGAAAGGGCTTCTTCGTAGAATTCTAAAAAACAAGAAACAAAAATTGTTAGTAAAATTTGTAATGATAATTATAGTATTTCAACTTATTACGTTCGTATTTTCGAGCATCGCTATTTAACTTACCCATAACACTCTCACCAAAAATATGGGCAACAACTTGGAGCACAGTTGGTTGTAACAGTGCCATAATTTGCGGCTGATCTTCCATCACAGTTAATAAAGTTTCTATTGTATTTAACAAACCCATGGCAGTTATAGCTTTCTCGTCACTGCCTTCATCTGTTTCGAGTACTTGGGTGAAAGTTGCAGCCTAAGTGCATTGAACATTTTTCTTAATTTGAAACCACTTTATTCGGAAATAAATGAAAAGGTTTCATACTTACAAGATGTTGACATATCTGTACTGCAATAGGCATAAGCTGTTCTGAATATGTACAAACAATCTTTTGTATAACAGTTGTTAAATCATCATTTTCTGTTTTTCGTATAATAGTTAATAGTTCAAGGGTTATGGGCTCAATTAATGGTTCTATATATTTTTGTGCTTTCTCTTGAGCAGAAAGAAGCATTTGCAAAGCTATTGCAGCTTCCACCTTAACTGGTAGATCTTGATCCGTGAGAAGCGCATTCGTCGTTAAACGAACGGCCTCAACTAATATTTGCTCTTGCTTAAACTTTATTTCCGAGAAATAGTGCAATACCCAACATGCCTGATATAAAGTAATTATAAGACAATTAGAAATCGAGTAATCGATTTAACATATAATTTCCATATATTATTATATGCATGACGCTTACTCTGGCTCTCATATGTCCATGAGGACTATTAAATTCAGGAAAAACATATTGCAATAACATTTTATCCATTTGCTCCTTATAGACCTTCTTCTTTAACAATACATCCGCTAGACTTCCAACCTAGAGAAACCTTGTTTTTTTTAGCAAACGTTTACCTTCTTACAGTATAAAATACTTTGCTCGTACAACAATAATTACCATATGTAATGCACCATCCTTTTGTCTAGGGTCTGCATTCGGACTAGTTAGTACTTCCATACAGAATTGCATAGTTTCTTGAAGCATATCTTTACGCTTTTTACAAGCAGAATGTAACAAAGTCTGTGCTGCAGTTACCGGCGATACAAAGTCTTCAAATATGTCTAAATAGTAATGAATTATTTAGTTCTTTAACGTTTCTGAATGATCAATTAATTGATAAAAGAACAGAAAGGAAACAAAAGGGAAGGAAGGATCTCACCGAATTTCACTCTGATGTATTCGTACGGATTGTTATTCCAAAGTTCTTCGTCTGCAGCGGAATATGAAAGGATTGGGAAAAGTACATCGCGAATTATTTCAAACATGTGAGGCTTTAAGAATTTCCATGAATGTGCATGGCTCACTCTACGGATTAAAAATAGACAAAATTTACAAACTCCAATTTCACCAGATTTTTGTCCAAGTCGATTCACTTTACCACATACCCTTGATTAATGTAATTAATTGATTGTTGAATCACTCGAGGCGATACATATATCTTTCTCCGATATTGGTCCAAAATTTTCAGAAGAACTTCAAGTATCCCGCCGCTAAAGGTTCTTAAATACCATCCCGAAAACTCCTTGTATTCCTGAGTTACATTTCCAGGACTTCCATATCTCTCGAACATTCTGTGCAGTATATGAAGTGCCCATTTTTTACATTTCCACCATGGCAATTCTGCCCGTTCATCGTCATCCAAGTCTGGGTTATTAGTTTCAGGTGGAACAGGCCTGTCCGCTACTTGTCGAACCACGTCCATCCATTGTGAAAAAACTTCTTTCGAAATCAAATCTAAAGGGAGTGTGTACTGAAAGAGACGTAACAAATTGAAATGTTAATCTTAAGCGGATTCCAAATATTTTAATAGAAAATGAATATATATCATCAAATTTGTATATACCTGTGTGAGAGCAAAAAATATCTTTAATATCTGCTTCTGTAGCAATACCGACTGTTCTGATGGATCAGGTAGAAGCCGTAATATTAACTGATAAATCATAGGAAACAAGAGATTCATTGCTTCATTTAATGGCCCCCTTTCTTCTGCCTTTTTATACCTAAGGAATACAATAATTAATTCCAACATTATTCAATTGCTACTACAATAATTTAAGAAGAATGTACAGTATTTTGCTCTTTGAAATTATTAACATCAAACTCAGTGTTGTCTTTTTCATATAAATATCAAATGAGGAATATCAATAACATACTCAAAATTTTGAACAAGTTGGTGGAGTGCAAGAAGAACACCTGGCCAACAGGAAGCGTCTGAATTCTGTAAATATATTGTGATTTTGTCCACTATTTGTGTCCACCTTCCAGGAAAATCATGCTTCACTATATTATTAACACAAACAGCCAATTGTACTCTATATCAATAAAAAGGTGGAATTATTAATATTGCTTAGAAAAATATTATATTCTATATACTGTTTACCTGTTTATTTGAAAATGTGATTATATTAGAGAATCTAACCTGATGAGTTCTGGTGCATGTACAAGAGCATCAACAATTGCATCACGAATCATTGCACGATCTTGCTCGTGAATAGTGAATTTAGCTGGTCCACTTTCACTGTCTTTGTCAGCCCAATTTGTTGCAATTAAGTTCTTCAAATATATAACACCTGAATTGGCATTGAACTATCATTAAATAATTTGCAATTTTAGTCGGGTCTTTTTTAATGTTAGTTATTCTTATTAATTACCAGCTTGTCGTACAGGCATTTCCCCTGCAGTCATTACCACTTGAAGCAATGTTGGTGCAAAACCAATAATTTTATGAATCTGAAAATATCCATCGTAGTTACTAAAGTAATAAAATCCTGCGATGATTGTTATTATTATTGTTGTTATAATTCCTTTTACAACCTATTATAAAATTTGACATCCTTTTTTTATTTTATTTAACATAGATGATGTACAATGATATCATATTTAATACATAGATATAAAGTAGTATAATTTTAGTAAAGGTTTTATAAGCTGTATCTACATATATCAGACCCCAATAGGCGGTGAATTTTTCAATCGTATTAATGATTTAAAAATTATGCAACGACTAAGACAGTTGAAAATGTTAAAAATAAGACTATATTATTAATTATAAAGAATGCATGAAAAGATTAACGAACAAAAAAGTAAAATTCTGTGATCGTACATTGGTTAAAGGTCATTCCTGGAAAGTAATGGTACCGTTAGAATGAAATATCTGGTTAGATCTGGCGAATAGCAATAAAAAAAATGTTATTTTCCTAAGTCTTTATTAAAGAATTAATGATATATTCTAAAAGATAAATGGTAATGAAGGAAAATGATAGTGGAAAGGCACATGTTTCTGTCGAAGTATCGGTCATTCCGAGCACGTTTTCAATGAGCTGACCGACCTGTTTTAGTTGCTCTTCAGCTTGCTTTTGTTGCGCTGGGTCGATCGTGGCTCGCAACAATTCTGTCACTTTTCGTACATCCATCTTGTAATTGGTATCCCGACAGACGATGGTGTCCAAATTTTTGACTCTTTCTCACGAATTCGACCCGGCGCATTCACCTCGGTACTCCTCGTCACGTGACACAACAATATGGCAGCCAAAGCTGATGTGCGTTATATCCGGCCATAAAGTGCATAAAAATTAGATAGGAAACCCGCAAAATTAACTGAACTGTAAAAATGTAGATAGTAAATTGCGTTGTAAACAGATACATGTGCAATAGCTATATTTGTTTATAGGTCATCGGTCGGTCAAAACATTGTATCCACCGTAGTTCAAGTTGCACAAAATACTTTGCACTATATTTTGTTCACTTAAAAAGAAACAAAAAAAAGAAAAACAACAAAGATACAAAATTGACCGAGTGACAGTGTTACAGGTTTCATTGTAAAACAAATACAGTGATATGTTGCAATTAATAAATCTCCCTGACATTGTTCTGGAGACAATTTTATCTAACCTTACGTACGATGAAATTTCTCGATACAGAGTTGTAAGATTATTTCATTTCAAGTCACATTACGTTATTATTTTATTTTGGTTTAAAGCTGTATATCGAATTGGTGAATGGAAAAAGGAAATGTTTAATCGACAGGTTTGCAAACAATTTGATCGTGTATGTAAGAAACTATTAAATCGAGGGTTTAATTTGATGGAAAAATATCATGCACAATGTTTGCGTGCAGTAAAAAGTCAATTACCACGAAGAGAGTCACAAAGAAGAAGTCATCCTTTAGCACGTCATTGTGATATATTAACAGCAATCGAAACAAGGATATCAATGTTATCTATGACATTTGTAAAATATGTGGATCTTAATTTATGTTGTTTCATTCCTGGAAAGGTAAGCTATCGTTTGTGGTATTATCATTTTGATGTACGTCCAATTAACGTATGTTTATGTTAGGTAATCGATGAAATTTTTCGTGTTCTTCGTTTGATTCGAGATTCTAAAACTCCACCCAGGGCTCATGAAATACTTCAGGAATTAAGAGACATCAGTAGTATGGCTATGGAACACTTTGATGAAAAAATTTTGCCAGATCTGAAGCACAGTATTTGTACATCTGTTGTCAGTAATGTAGGCTCGTATGAATTACCCGGAGCACGTTTAATGATTTCTCATCATACTACTAATACAAGTAGCATTCCACTGCCGCATAGTTTTAACTCAGAAAAGTTGAATCAGACTTTTAAGAAAATTTATATCCGTACAAAAAGAAACAAATTATCTGTTCTATCTCTACGGGGTCAGATAAGTAAAATGAAGCTTAGAATGAAAAGGCAGGGTTTTCAAATGAGATTGCAAAGTTTAAAATTGCAAGAGCAAGCAAAGAAAATACACGACCAAGATACACAATTGGCTGATATGAGAAAACATCTTGAAGAGTGGGAGCAAAAAATGGTTGACTTAACAGCAGAGTTAAGTCGTGCGCGAGAGGAAACACAAAAGCCTGATTCTATAGAATCTTGTAAACGAAAGCATATAGATATAATTAATCAGAGAGAAACTGATTCGTTACAAACAAAAGAACTCCAAGCAAAAAAGCGTAAATTAATAGTAGAAAGAATATCGTCTACGGATGCAAAAGACGTAAAATTTAAAAAATTTATGACTGATCTCCTTGCAGGTAATGCTTTAGAAGCGTATCCTTCAACTTCGAACTAAATTATTATTTGTATATACTGAGGTTGTATATGAAAAACGAAATTACTACTTTATGTGTATTTGCATTTTTTATGTTAATATTAAATAAATTTAACTGTTCAATCATTTTATATATTTAAATGAAACCTATGTTTTAGCAATGCAATTTAAAGTTATTTGAAATAACAGTATAACAAATTATTTAATAAAACGATTGTATGCAAAGTAAAATTCAAATTTTATTTTGAATCAATCTCTCGTTCAATGAGTCACAAAGGCATCATCATTTTTAATTTAGACAATTGTAGTAACTTGTAAATACGAGATACATGAACATAAAAATAAGCTACAAATTTGTATTTTAATGCAAGTATGTTCTCAAAATGAGATTTATCAATAAATGTAATGGACTTTACATTAAATTATTGTATAAACTTAAAATACAATGAATATATGTAGCAATACTGGCAACTGTATACAAAAGATTTATTGTATATTGTTTTAAACTAATTGCAAAAACGTAGATATTAAGTAAAAGTTAAAATGTTAACAAAATAAACGAATAAGTTAAAAAAATTCGAATATATTTTTATTTCATGCGTCATAATTTTTCTATTTACATAGACAATTTCGTTTCAAATCAATTAAAATACTGTGTAAGATTTCTTGTAAAATTAGTGACAATAAATTATGAATAAATAACAAAATATCAGGTGCACATAACTCTAGTATATGTATTTATATATATATGCATTAAGTATAAAACCTGAAATTTTTTCAAATTAGAATCCCATGTAGTATCCATGTTCATATCATCTGTAATAAAATTATAATTAATATTAATTCTATTATACTTTTTTAAACGATGAAATATGGAAATATTTGAAGGGGGAACATACTGAAATGATATTTGATATAATATTCTCTATAAATGTTTCAACATTTTCTAAAGAACTAATATGTACGGATTTCAATTCTGCTTCTGTAACGCATATTGTTGAACATGTCTTCGACTAAAAGAATATAATATAACATAAGTTAGGAAAAAATCACACAAGCGTTCTAAGATATATTAATAATAGGTATTACAATTTTCCCTGTATCTAGTTGGGCACTAGAATCTAATTCTTTGTTTTTTTCTTCCACTGCGTTATCCAATGTGTCTTGAACAGATGGCAAATTCAATATTTCTTTGTAAATAGCAGCATGTGCATTGTGTAAATAAGCTTGTTGTTTTTCTCGTATATTTTTTCGTACAGTGTTTTTTTCCACTTCGGGTAATACAAAATTGTAAATCATATTAGCTACCAATTCCTCGTCGGCCAATTTTGATGCACTAAAAAATAAAAGAGTAGAGAATGCAACTGTTAAGCATACGGATACACAATTAAGTCCATTAATCATACTTCTGTTGTGCCTCTTTTGATACACTGTCTACTTTGTCGCACAGCTTGGAAATGTATGCTTTGGTTGCTTCATCGGATACCCATTCTATGCCATCTTTTATAATATCTTCTAAGTAACATTCTACAGATTCTTGATTAACTTTTATGATTTGCCTGAACATTTCATCGAATTCCCTACGACGATTATATTCTAGTTGACGTCTTCCAGCTTCAGCCGCTTCTTTCATTGCTCGTTCCCTTTCTGCTAATAGTGCGAAAGCGTGTATTCTACGTTCATCTTCTAATCTAGTTAATTCCTTTCAAAAAAGGTAATGGATATGTAAGCAAACCTGCTCTTCTTTAGTTATAAACATTTTTGATAACAGTAGGAGGTAAATTTTACTTTACTAAGGTAGTCTAGCATTCCTGATACAGTCATTCCTTCCAAGGAATTAAGAATTTCGCACAAACGATCTTCTTGCATAGCTTTTTCACTTTTCTGGTGCTGTAATTCTAATATACGTTTTTTTTCTTTTTGGTGCTGTGTTTTACTTTGTTCTTCCAATCCATAAGCTGATTGCAATTCTCCAATTAATTCCCTACACCTGTTACGACCTTCGAACATCTACAAACCATTTTAATTTGAATGCAGAATGCTAACTCAACGAGGGCACTCTATTTAATGATTACCATGCACTGAATAGCTCTCCCTCTGATCATTTTTTGTATAAGAGTAGAGACTTGATCTATATTTGTATTTATTCTATTTTCCATGCTGGTTATATGTGATACAGGAGGCAGAGGTGGTAATTTATACTTGCACTTCAATAAACTTGGTACTTCTATTTTCTTACTATCGAATCGAATGGCTTTTAAATCGGAATGCAATTGACTTAATTTTTCTTTCGTCCACCTTGTCTGTCTGATACAAAGATCAGCTGGTTTAGATTTTGGCTGTATTGCACTAAGTTCTTCGTGCGTTGGAAGCCAATTTGGTAATGTACTTATTTCAGATGCATCTAAGATAATGACTATTAAAAAGAACTGCCTAACATAATTGCATTCAGCATTAACATTAGTATACTAGTATTTACATTCAATACACGTTTCTCCCAACAACTCTTTCTGTATTATTTCATGCCTCCTTTGTGGATGTTCTCCATAACGCATTTGCGGTGCATATAATTCAGAAGATAAATCGGCATACTCCTTAATAATATCGTGTTTGAAAGGCTGCTGTTTTTCTTGGTGTTTCCTGTGCAGCTTTCTCAATTCTCTTCTAAGATTGTGTTGGACAGAATGTATTTCTTTGTCTCTGCGTTCAAATAAAAACTTTTTCAATCTATCAAACCGACCCTGAAGTTTCTCTTCTTTTTTATGTTCACGTGATTTAGATATTTCTTCCATTAATTCATATCTATAATCCTGTATTGCTTGAATCTCCTAAAATCAAAGGCTTGTACTTGTTGTTAAATATGTTGCTGTTTCTAATGATCATAACTAATTGCATAATTAGTTATTTTATATTTTATATATTTAATAATGATATATTTACTGATTCCCGAAATGCCCATTCATCTATTTCCATTGCATGTATTAGAGCTATACGTTTTTTTATGTTAGCTGGTGTATTCATAGGAGGAAGAACTGCTTCCAATTGCCTTTTCTTTCGCAATCTGTTTATGACTTCCAAGTCATGAATTCCAATTTCTAAACCATGATCCCAAGTTAAATGTGCTATTGTTAGTGCTTCAGGATTATGTCCTAAAAATACAATAATTACGTTATGTAGTATACAAATATTATATTTGTTATATTAGTTGTATTAAATTTATATTATACCTGGTTTAATTACATACGGCGGTTCCCAAGGAATAGTTTGTGATTCACTATCTCGATAGTCCGTTTGAGTTTCCACACTTCTGTATGGTTCTGGTTTAGGTGAAAATAAGTAACATTGCTTTTGGGCGTTTGTCATTATATTGCTCAGAATATCATGATTAAAACGAACAGAAGTATCTATATCTTGTGCTTTAGGTACTAAAAACGGCACAATAGGTCGACGAAAATATTTATAATTGTTACAGTACATGATTCTAGTAGAATTATGTTTTCCAGCCATTATCCTACAAGTTTTAGATATAATAAGTAATTATATGTACTCTTGACTTCTTTGGAATTATGTTATAGCGTAGAGAAACACTAATGTGTAGTTAATGAAAATACTGTACCTGTAAAAGTAAGAATTATAATATTAGTTCATTATTTCCAAATTCAACTTAAAAAATATCAACTTGCTTAAACTCTGAAATCCAATTTTCGTTTTTACTATTACAGTGTTTATTCAAGCAATGTCGTAAATATGTCGTAACATTCTTGCGTGCATCCTACAAAATTATAAGCAGAAAAATCTTGAAATAACTGGATAGATATATGATGGCATATTTTAGAGAAATTGATGAACATACAATCTTCGTTACATCAGGACCTCTAAATTTTGGTTTGTTACCACATGCAGTATAGGAGGATTCTGTGTAATTATAAACTTATCAAAGTCGTTCATTTTACCATATAAATATATTTTACAATATGCAACTTACGGTTCAAAAGTTGTTTTCCAAACATAACTGTTATAGATTCACAATCTTGAATAGTATTATAGTACTTATTTTAGTATTTCCGTCCTTTACAGATTATTAATATGTACGACAAAAGCACAGGAAGCTTCTTGCGGCTATTTAGAGAAAAGTTGTTGGATATTGATCAAACATCTAACTTCAGAATATTATAAATCGGTGTGACAGCGTTTTGATTTATTATTATATCCATAATACGCAGAAATACTATAATTTTTAATAAAATTGTTCAATTGTAATATTTAATATATAATTACCATTTTAGACGAAACAGTAATTCAGTTCACTTTCATTATAATTTTATTAAACATTATAAATATCTCTGAAAAATAATACGTGAACGATGTAACTTTACAATAGATTATAATATTATAATTTACCACATATTTATATAAGTTAAATAATTTACACCATATATACGTGCTATTTGAAATTTTATGGATAGTCAAATTTATGCAGAACGCCTAAAAAATAATTACAGTATTTAAAACTTATTCAAAGACTTGTCTTGTACGGAGGTTTAAAATATCCATTTCCTCGTGAACCTAAATATTCAGACCAACTTTGATGCAGAGATATATTTTTACAGCTTTGATTAGGTAACATATCGTCTGGACATATGCATTCTAATTTCAATCTATAAATTGTCATTTGTCCAAGAGGGATTTGGAAATTTTCTTCATCAGTTGTCCCTTGATGTGTCTCATAATTAACACCACGTTCATTTAAGCATTCTTTTATAATATCATCATTTTCCTTATATTGTAGATTTTTCGCTGATAGCACTTTCTTCCAATGGATACAATCTAAATCCTTTTGGGTTAATATTACAGGTTCATCGGAGGATGGTAGCCAAAATGTAGAAAATACTAAGTCGGCGGAAGTTGTGCCTTTTGATTCCAAAATCGAAGGTAATAATATTCCAGTTGGCGATTGTTTCTGTACACCATGTATCGAACGGACTTCTTTACCTTTACTTTTTGCATCTCGTTTTATTCTTTGTATTTTCAATTTGGGTTTTGAGTTGACGTTAACATTTTCGTTGGCAATAATTTCCACTTCCCGCGGTGTGTCAGCATATAAATCACGAGTGCTGGTTTGTAGAGTATCCTGAAATAAAACAACAATTATTCTGTAGTTTTTCTTTAGAAGATGTCCCTTAGAAGTTCATTTTTTAATATATGGTCAAATTCGTACTACCAAAGATTTGCTTTGTCTTTTTATATTTTACCTCGTTTATTTCGTTTGTATCACGTTGCAATGATGTTCCGGTTTCTGCTTCGTTATGTTTAGCACTCTCATCATCAAGAAACGTATTTTTTTTATTTATATTTATGTCAGTTGTAAGCATTTTTTTAACAGAATGATTTGTGTCCTTTCTAATATTATTAATAAATCTACGCTTGACATTCTTTCTGCGTTCCCGTATTTCATCTACCTGTTGATAATCTGTTTGTTGTTCCTCTTGTAGATTTAATTTATTATTCCTATGATATGGCATGTCATAATCATCACTTGTTTCGACATTCCCTTGCATAAATTTATTTTGGTTTTTCAAGACGTAATCATTCTGTTCATTAACAGGATCAAACTGTTTATGTTCTTTCTTTAGCGATCTCTCAGATATGTAAGGAGTACTCGCGTCATACTCTATTCTTGAGTTCATGGAACTATTATATTCTAAACTTTTCCAATCTTCAGAAAAATATAATGATACACCAGGTGGCCCAACATGTTGGCTCAAGGCGTATAAATTTGTAATTACAGTAGAATTAAATCTCAATTTGCATAAATCTGCACGCGATTCGGACACAGGGTCCTCATTTTTTAAAAACTGGTATTTTTCTTTAATACCTTCATAGTTTAAACAATCAACGGACCAATGCAAAAACCAATCATTCCCAAATCCATCAACAGTAACGGATAAGCCAGCCATTTCTTTACTTAAGCTATCCTCTATGGGTTTTTCCAGCAAAGATTTACCGGTTTTCCCATCTATAATTGTTGCGACTGTGTAGTAATATGTTGGGAAACCCGAGCCGATTTGATGTTTCACCATAAAGTCTGGAATATTATCATCATTGTAATAACCAGGAATAGGTACGCTTATTATTTCTGAACTGGGAACTGTATAATTCCA
Source organism: Nomada lathburiana (assembly GCA_963667235.1). NCBI lineage: Eukaryota > Metazoa > Arthropoda > Insecta > Hymenoptera > Apidae > Nomada > Nomada lathburiana. The sequence continues at coordinate 13,749,528 of OY763903.1, read as the reverse complement.
AATAGGCTCAAACGTTAAACCATTATAAACTATTATCGTAGAATTAAACATAGCTGCAACAATATCCTCAATGCCATCTAGTGTTATATCCACTAAAATTGGGGGTAGTAAAGTTCCCTTTCCTATAGCATGATGCAGCTTCCGTAATTTCTGTAACATTCATATTATTATTAAAGTGTGCAACTACACATTTCTCCATTGTCTTTAAATATTAGAGAAACTTACCAAGTCGCCGTACATTAGATTTACTTGGGGGATAACATATAGCCCGCCTGATTGTTTGTAACTGCTTGTTACAAGAACAAAAATACTTTCTCCATCTGGGTGAACTAATTTCTGAGGTGCCAAAAATAATTGTTCAGCATTTGGTAAAACTGAACTGTGTATAACGTTTCCACTAATCCCGGATATTATAAGAATTTCACTTGAATGAATTTCTCTCGATTGTATAGTGTGTGACGCAATAATATCTCCAACACCATCTCCATCAATGTCAGCAATAAATTTAGCATCGTAGATATCCGAGAGTTTCCATTCTTCTGAAATTGATAAATCTCGAATTGGGATTTCCCATATGCTGGTCCCATCGTGTCCATTAATTGCATGAAATATTCCGCCCCTTCCGCATATAATACAATCATTAATTTGATCGTTCGTTAAATCCAATCCACAATCAACTGAAAAAATTGTGTGCGCTGTCCAATGCATCCAAAGGGTATCCCCTGTGTTACCATTCAGGGCTAACACACCGCCAAAGCACGGAAGTTGCCCATCAAAGTACAATGTACAAACATATTCTGGAATGTTCATCATATCCAGTCCTGTATTCCAAATACGTAATATTAATTTCTTAAAACAATTTTACGAAAATATTAGTATAAATATATATATATATATTTATATACCTCATAAATTGAAATTATCAGCAAAATTATAAAATGAAAAACTGAAAATCTGTAAATTAAGGAATGAAAACACAATATATCTACTATAGCATATAAAATAAACAAATCTTAAGGACTTATAGAGAACAACCTGTACTAAATCCAACAATAATGTCCTCGATTCCATCACCATTAACATCATTGCTTCTTAATGGCGATTCCGATATCAATTTTGGTAATGATCTAGTCCACAGTACTTTTGTTGCAAGTGATGTGCATGGAACTACGTTAGATTCAGGTGGTACAGTTTTAAAATCATGGGACAACCATTTCTTTAAGACTGACATTGGCATAGGAATTATATTTACAATATATATGCATAATGTAATTAAGCATAATAATATTATTAATGCCAAAAACCCATAGCATAGAGGTACGTAAACAGCTCTATTTGAAAACCTGTATGTCTCAAATTTATGAGACTTTTTGTATTTCCTACGGGGTGCCATTAACGGCTGTTTAACTCCTCCATCGTCGTCCAATTTTAGACAACCATGTTTTCCATCTCTAATAAAAACCTCATCGTCAATATCCGACAAATCTTCATCATCGTAGCCATCTCGCACCACTAATTTAGGAAATGCTGGATAAACAGCAGACATATTTTTTTACCTGTAAAACATCATATCTTTTAATAAAATGGGATAAACCTAACAGAATTTTCCATAGTAGTATAACATGTTTTATAAATAATTAAATTGATATCCTAATGAATACCATTAGCAAGTAATAAACAAATTGTTACAAACCAATATGGATGTACAACGAAAACAGAAATGTTTATATTTCACTATTATGTTTATTTGTGAATGTTTGATAAATACAAATATAATAAGATGATAAAAATATACGAAGGTGTAACTTAAAAATAAAATACGAAATATTAATAACAAACATAAAAGATACAATGCGTTATACTTTGCAATTATATTTGTATTTCGCAAATTGTTATTCTAAAATAAAGTTCTTGTCGCTCGATAATAAACAATACAGTTAGAATTACACGAAGAACTAATGTACGTATTTGTTATTTACGTGTTTTCAAGAGTGTTCTGAATTTTGGTTTGGAACGATAACTGGGCAAACCATTTGCTAATTCACTATATGAGATGTAGTGTAAAATTAATGCAACAAGTGTGATCAGAGTTATTCATACCGATTATTATTAAAATTAAAATTGATAATGGTAATACAATTACGTTAATTTAACAAAGCACATTTGAAAGCAGTTGAATAAAACGTCAAAATGTTACTAGAAATGTTTTTACTAAAAGATTCGATTTTACATTTTAATAACTTACATGTCTTATTTCAAAATACATACGTGATAATTGCAAAAACGTAATTGAATTGCTTAAACAATATAATAAAGAACCATGTACATCGGTTACAAGAAAGACGTGTTTCAAAGTTTGATATATAATTTAATATTTTAAGTGCCTGTAGTGCTGCAAACAAATTGTTGATATATTCTTTTTTAAACGCATTACATTTATCATTTGTTCCTAGGGTAGTGAAATATATCGTATTTCACTATATCGTAAAAGAGACTTTATTCTGTTGCCAACTATCGTTGATTGGATTTAGGCTTCTTCCAGTAACCGGCGGTGTGTATCTACGGGACCGGTGGATATTAATTGAAATAAAATGTCCTGTTCTAAATTCAATTTTTTATTTTCGATAATATGCTGCTGCTTATTTTTGTGTCTTGTAAATGCAAGCATTCAAACATCAGCGAAAAATACATTCGCTGAACAACTGACCGAAGAAAATTGGGATCGTATGCTGATCGGAGAATGGATGGTGGAATTGTGAGTTGAATTGGTTCTATGCCGTCAAATTTGCTGGCGTGTCAAGAATTCTATTACAGAAATATGCATACATTTTAATACTTTACGTGATATTATTTACGGGAATGATCTGTATGCAGTAAAAAGAAACGTTAAGACTTATACAATAGTATAGGAAAATGTTTGGCGAGAAATAGATTTGAAATTTTCGATGCTGAATAGTCGAACTTCAAATTATTACATATAATTTCACTATTTTATAATTTAGTTACGCCCCTTGGTGTCCTGCCTGTAAAGCGCTTGAACCAATTTGGGAGCATCTTGCTGCCCGAAAGAAGAACTTGAACATCAATGTGGGAAAAGTTGATGTGACCGATTCTCCAGGACTTAGCGGAAGGTTCATGGTTACGGCCTTACCAACGATATATCAGTAAACTTCTTTTCTCTTGAGACAGAAAATTAATGTCATTTGTAATATCAACCAATTCTCAATCGTATTTTGATATTTTTTTTTAGTGTTAAAGATGGTATATTCAGGCAATATAAGAGTCCCAGAGATAAAGATTCGTTAATTGAATTTGTAACCGGAAGAACTTGGGAAAAGATTGAACCAATCCCTGGCTGGAAGAGTCCGACTTCTATCCAAATGTCTATTATTAGTCAATTCTTTAAAATGTCACAAGTTTTGCGGGTAAAGATTTCCGTTAAAAGATTTTAAGTAAAGTGATAAAGCCATGTCTGAAATGGATTGTAAGCTAATTCATTAATACTTTTAGGGGATACATAACAAATTGATGGAAGACTTTGGATTACCTACGTGGGGAAGCTATTTAATTTTTGCTATTGCTACTATTGTGTTAGGGGCAATATTGGGATTGGTAAGTTTGGAAAACTGTAAATGCTGTTAATTAATACTAATTACTAATTATTATTTGTTCCTCGTAGTTTATCGTTTGCTTGATTGACTTTATATACCCACCGAAACCTGTGATGCTTCAAGATAAAAAGAAACAGAAGGAGGGTTCAGGTGGATTTATGCAAGAGAAAAGCATGCAGGATGAAGAAATTGTTGAACATGTGAAAGATGATCTAGTGGACGAAGAATCTGAACAAGACGGATTTGAGGCAGAAGAGAAAGAAAAGGATGCGGATAAAGATTCCAAAACTGAACCAAGTAGTCCAAATATTCGGAAACGTAAGCCACGTAAAGCTGATTAGACATACCAATTTGTTGTATGTAAATATTTGACAGCTGCAAAGTTTGATGAATGATATTTAGCAGTTTGTAATGTCAATTCATTTGGATAAATGAAGCCGGTGACAACAATACGTGATTATTCTACGTATAATGTTTGACAAAAAGTGTGTTAGAATTCAAACTAATAAGATGAGAATGGTCTACGTTATTGACAATTTATAATTGTTTAGAACATATGAAATATTTACAAATCTAACGGTTGAATATTAATATCACATAGGGAAATTTGTATGCGCAAGGCTACTAACCTCAGGTATTATGTTTCAAATCATAGAACCTTAATCGTGCAAAGCAAAACGAGATTCAGAATATATTACTTATCGATTTACTACATCGTTGCTTCCAAATTCTTGGATACTTAACAGGTGCAAGTACAGACTTGTAACTACATGTATCACTGTTCTTTTAACTAAAACTTTGGTAGCTATTACGAAAAAGCAGGACAGGAACACCATTGTATAATTTCGATATAAATTCACAATTCCGAATGTTTGATATAGTAGACAATTATAAGTAATTAATATATTTTTTTGTACAAATTCTTTTATTTATAAGTTTTACTTACTATATTGCAAAGCAAATGGACAATTATGTATTATTTATATGAACACTTTTTTTTACACTAACTGGCATATAATAGTTGTTTTCCGACACTAAAGAGGTTTAACAATTTAATACATAGGCTGACAAGTTTATAAATTTTCAAATACTTGTATTGTACAATGTATTTTCTGTATTTACAAAACTGCATACTTCATAGGGAACATCGAATTCGTTAAAATAAGAAAATTTTGAATTTGACTGAATTATCTTGTGGATCTCTGTGCAGAGAATATTTTCAGTACTAATATTAAATGTTTAATGGATTCTGTAACTAAATAATTAGTAAATTTCATAATCAAAATTATGTATTTTCTTCCTCTTTTTATACTTTTTAATACAGGTGTGAAGATATTAATATAAGAGCGATCTTCGTAATTGTAAATAATTCTTAATGACTGCGTGTAATGGATTGTATTAAATTTTTATAATAATTATTTGATACAGAGCAAGTTTTTAGGTTAATGTATACACAACACATACTAAATCAAGTGAAACATATATGCTTAATAATAAAAACAACTTGACACATTGCATTTACACTATTTATGAATATTTTAACATGATAGTATATTTATTTAAACTATTAAATGTCTTCCATGTATGTTACATATTTCTATTCTAAGATAATAACATTATGAACTATAAAAGTGCTAAATCTCATTTCGTTGCATTTTATTATTTTATAATTGAAGTTGCAATTTGAATTGAATTCTGAATAAATCTATATTGCGGTAATTTTTAACATTCCTTAATGATAAGTTGCATTCTTATGGAAAAGATTTTAATTAATTCTGGGTACAATTTTGGATGGCATGGTACAAAACTTGTAATAATGACTGCCTAAGAAACGTATTATGTGGTAGAAGCATGTGTTTTTTTAGTAGCAGGTGTTGAAAAATTTAAGGAAATTGTGGATAGGTGTACTTTCATAAATGGAGTTATGGAAAAGTATATATTTATATATATATATCTAATTATTTACTTACATCGACTAAGCTATAGTTTTGTTATAGTTAATTTTTGAGTTCAAAACTGAATAATTATTCTCTTGAACGGAAGTGACGTTTGCGACCGATATCGGTAATAGATTTATTCTGTTCAAAAGGAAGAATATAGCGAATTACAAATTTTATATTATAATTAGAACTTAAAAATTAAATATGTATGGTTTATATAACAAAATAAATAATTGAACACTTTGGCCTTAAATTACGTATAATGAATAACCATAAAGAAGTGCGCATGCGTGCAACAGGAATCCAATTTATACGCTTCTACGCAGAGTAATTCAGACGCGTGTTTAGCTTAACCTCGAAAGTTTATACTCGACCACGTTGAGGACAGTACGACGGTTTATTCTTCCGAAGCACAGTAAGTATCTATTTGACCGTCTTATATTGTTTTTTCGTAGTAAAATAATTATTGTGTAATAAATTATTAAAGGATTCTCATAAATTATCATTTATTACACTTGATTCGAAACAAAAAAATACTCAATATATGATTTCGAAGAGTAACACCGACTTTCATTGCTATAGCTCCCATTTTTTTTACACGTGTTTATATTATAGAAATATTAGAACCATGCGTTATAAAGTTATATATGTATTTTAATTAATAACTCTAAAGTATAAATCTAGTTTCGAATTAAATGCGCAACAAATTAAATACGGCATGTGTACCGAATTCGAATGTGTGCTACCCTACACTATTTTGTAAAACACCTTTTTTTATTTATTTATTTGTAGAAAATCGATTGTATTATATAGACGGCAATCATGGTTCAGCAAAAGAATTTTAAGAAACGTTCAGTTAGTGAATCTGAAACAGATAAAAAGAAACCGGTAGAGCAAGGAACTTTAAACATAGTTTCCAAAAAAAAGAAAACAGAAAATGGATCTGTACAAAATGGACAAGGAAATAAGCAAATGAAAATGGACGTACCCAAGAAATTTAAGAACGAAAAGAAGACAGATAAATACGTAACTGTCCAGAGTCCCAAGAAACAAGATACAAATGAAGTTGGTCAAGAGATAAATAAAACGCCGGGAGTAAACAATGAAGAAAAGAAATTGAAATTGCTGAAAAAGAGGCAAGAATTTCGTGAAAAACGCAAATCAGACAGACTAGGAAATCTCCGGGGCTTGGCAATTGATTTATCTGTTGAGGACATTAAAAAGAAGATTCAGCAAATAGAAAGTCGAGAGAAGGTAACAAAAACTGCTAAGCGGAAGCTAGCAACACTGAAAAAGAAATTGAGGATCGAAGAAGGAACAGATAAGCCATCTGTGGTTGTAAAGAAAGAAGCAGGAAAGTCAAAGAAAGAAAAGTCTGTTGCGGTGCCGAAAAAGAATGAAGTCCAAAATCATGAACAGAAGAAAAAAGTACAGGAAAAGGTAGAAGCTAAGTTAATAAAGAAAGAGAATAAGAAGAAGCAAAATATAGTATTACTTTCAAAGGTAAAGAAAGAGGAAGAGGAAGATGAAGATGAAGATGAAGATGAAGATGAAGATGTGGAAGATGAGGCAAGCGAAGACGAAAGTGAAAGCGATGTAGATTTGGAAGAAGAAGACGATGATGACGATGATGATGTCGAGGAGGAGGAGGAAGAGGAAGACGACGAGGATGAAGATGATGTGGAGGAGGCAGAGGAAGAGGAAGATGTAAAGATAAAGATTGAACAACATAAAGACAGTAAAGTTAAAGTAAGCAATGTTCAAAGTCCAAAAGAAAAGGGAAAGCCCAAGAATAATGAAGACGAAAGGAAGAAGAAAAGATATGTCCTTTTCGTAGGAAATCTACCATACACGTAAGAATATTTCCTTTTTACATAATATATTTATCTTTTTTCATTTAGCAGTACAGTTTTATTTACCTTTTGTACTATTTCAGTATTACTAATGAGGAACTTAAGAAGCACTTTTTAACCAAAGTTAGTGACATTGTTGATGTCAGGATACCTAAGAAAGATGCGAATACAGCACGTGGATTTGCTTATGTTGAACTGGGGAACAATGTAGATTATGAGGTATGTTTGTACGCACTTGACTATTTGATATTTCATGCACATAAATCTTGTATAATCATATATAATATTATTGTTTGTTTAACAGAAAGCACTTTCGCTGCATCACTCGTTCGTTAACGGAAGAAGGATAAATGTGCAATATTCTGGAAATGACAAGAAAGCTGGTGTTGCAAAAAATTTCAAATTGCATGCCCTCAAGAATGCAGGAAAATTGGCGGGTGGAAAGAAGGGATACAATCAGAAATTTGGCGGCAACAAAGGGAGACAAAATGTGCGAACGACGAAAACATAATTGTTGAATTAATAGGACTAATTTGAAACAAATTTTTAAATGTCATCCTCACTACTTCTTTATTCAGATATGTAGAATTAAGCTTTTTTTTTTATGTAATCAAGATTCTTGATTGTAAGGAATGATGTGTTGGAGAATATAGATAAACACTTTATCTATTAAAATGTGTAATCTTTCATTTATATTTCTTAACCTTCCGTGTGTGTGAAAATGTTTTTTCTCAGTTGTTGGATACGCGTTTATGAGAACAAAAGTTTAACTTCACATGTTTATGTAAAAACGCATGATCGAAAGGCACGCATGCATATTAGATCGATGGATTAAAAAAATGTGATATCTTTTTCTGATTTTAATAATATTAAATGTATATGTGTATGTATGCATGCTGTGAACTTGTCACATAAGTCGATCTTTAGTACCAACTTATAGTGCGACGGAGGTTACTTTAACAAATTTTAATAAAACATTGTAAAAGATGTCCAAGTCTGAAACAGCATATGCAACGGCACAAGATGAAACAAACAATTCTTTAGATTTTAATGCGTCGGTCCCATGGACAAAAGAATTGACCGAGGTATACTGTATGATCTATCGCAATACATGCCTCGTTGCCCATTAATTGAAAACGTTAATGAAATAGGTGTAAAGAAAATTAATATTTTTAATTTAAAGGAGAATTTACCGGGCAACATTATTTTTCCAAGAGAGTTAAATATGTTTTTACGAAATCGAATTCAGGTAAATAAATTCAATGTCTACAATTATCGATTCAAAGACTTCTACTGGCATTACACGATTAAACCATACAAAATTAACGACAGGACTTAACTGCCGAAAATGGTTGTCTGCGTCGTGCACTCGAGGAAGCGGAGGACAAAATTCAGAGGAAGCAGGGAATTATAGAAACAACGCAAACGCCAATTTTAGGAAAACCCAACGAAGTTGCAACCGCGAAAATAATCGAGCTTAGCAAAAGGTGTAGGGAACAAACAGCTGAGATCGAAGTCCTCAAATCTAAGTGTAAAAATTTTGAGATCAATTTGACTACCAAAGAATTAGAATTGGAGAACGAGCGGCAGGAGAGAGGACGGTCAAAATCCACCGACCCCTGCGTAGAGAGTGAGTTATATTACGAATGGTTGAGTCTTAAACGAGATTTTTCTGTTGTTACTTTATTCCACCATCATGAATATTATGATCGAGATCCAGGATGGTATCCTTGACAAAGGTACCGTGAATAATCAGTCGAGGGAGGACGAGGATCGAATCAAGCACTTAATCGAAAAATTACAACAAACACAAGCGAAGCTGTACGAATCTAAAAACACTTGTGCTACACTCAAGCTGGAAAATAACAAATTGCACAAGGTACATCGCATATGCGACCTGTGTGGATTTTTTACCAAATCGAGAAAAGGATAGCGAGCAACACTTAGTGGTGTAAATATAGTTATTGTGTAGCGAAGTAGGCGATAATGTTAACATGAATAATCTGTCGAATCAACCCGGTGGATGGCGAGGGAGGGCCGAACAGATTCACCTATTGCAACAAAAAGTAATGGAGCTTCAATCGAGATTATCAGATTATGAAGGAACGCAGAAGTCGTCCATTGGTACTAATGCGAAATTCATGAAACTTAGATCACCGTTAATAAAAGGTACATCATTTCTCAGTGTCTATAGATAGAAAGAATCTTACGAATCTTCGAAACGTCGAGAAGGAAAGGAGGCGACAGATAGAGGACTCAGCGAAACAGCTCAGACAAGCGGAGGTCGCCGTTGAAGGATATAAGAGGAAATTAGAAGCTTTAAAAGCAAGGATAAAAGTTCTTGAGCACGAGTTGAATGTCGCGAAAGGTAACATCGCGATACTAAATGAGAAGAGATCTCATGACGATCATTTAATCGAGACACTCAGCGTAAGTTGCAATATATCGCGGCGAGAATACTCCATTCTTCTTGGTTATTAAAATACATTCAAATACTCAGAGCCGGTTGAAAATTGCCGAGTTGAAGCAACAGGATCGCGAGACTGATACGAAGAATAGGGAAGAGAAGATGGAACGTGAATACACGAATTTGAAAAATGATTTACACGCGGCGCAGCTTCAAATTGATCGATTGCGTAGGAGATTAGAGGAGCGGGAGATCGAGATCGATAAATTGAGGTGTTTCATTCGCGGAGAGTATTTTGTGTTGATCGGTTTTTGTAAAAGCGCGTCATTCATTTCAGAAACGGGACAGTTCCGAGCATCGGGGAGCTTAAAAATCGAAAGGGTACACAATCGGAAGTGTTTCTAAATTGTTTCAACCACGGTAGCCCCCCGCAAAGTTTTCGAAATAATTGCGAACCGAACGAGTATGTGACTTTGGCTCTTGCCGCGGAGGCTGAAAGGGAGAGACTGCTGGAATTGATCACAGTACTGAACAGGCGATTGGATAAAGAAAGAAATGACACGAACATTATTTCCGTGAGTGTCCTGCCATAATTGTTGATCCGTTTGTTCGTTAGTTGGGCGTGCAATAAAATCGAATGTACACAGAATGCGTTGCGCAACGAAAAGAATAAGTCAACGAAGTTGGAAGTAAAAATTCGAAAGCTGGAGACTGAAAGAGTCGGAATCGTCAGAATTGATACAGGTTACAGAGTGAAGTTGCCCAAAGCATTGAAGGCCAATGATGAAGCGATGGACGCGGAACAGATGCGACTCAAGTAAGCTACATCTAGGATACAAAAACTAATAAAAAGTTTTTTTTTCATGATTTTAATCCCAAATTCAGAATGGAGTTGCTTCAAGAAGAGTGTCTTGCATTGAAAGCAAGGTTGGACACGGTGCAACAGGACAAAGCCGCGGATCTTGCGACCTATAAGCAGATGCTTGATCAAATTCGAAAAATTTTTCAAGAATCCTGCAGGTGCTTAAGAACGATCTATAAAAATCGAAAAACATTAGAGCCGGTAAGAAAAAGTGTTTTTTCTCTTTCAGGAACAAGCCATTACCTACCATTGGCAGCCGTTCTACCATCACGGTTTAATTGTAATCTAAAACCAACTTATTTTTATGACTATACAATACAATGATATATCGCAGTTTCGTCGGTGAATTATGAATTAACCGTCGACACTTACTGTTAGTTCCTTCCGATCGAAATTGTGTAAGAACTACAAAACCGTATGATGTACGATGATGTAACTGGGACACGAGATAAGGTGCAACGCTCCACGTAAACGCGCGTGACATCGTCGGAAGAACGGTTCCGTTTCTATCTCTCGTTAGTCTTTCTCCTTGTCCGTCAGGGAACCTGTGTTTACTCTGAACCACTGCGTTAGCTTTTGCTATTGATATCGCTCGTCAGTTCTACACCTCTTATTTTTTTTCAATTCCTTTTCCTTCGATGTTCACAGTAGAAGCAACTTGTCGTCCAGTGCACGTGTTACATTTTCCGACACGTTACATTCAAGGGTTGCAATGTTACTGGAAATGAAGAAAAGGTGCACGTACTTTCATAAAAGAGGACTCGATTGCCGATCATTTTCATATTTCTCAATGATCCTACAGTTTTTCCTTGCACGAATTATTTGTTATAAACTGAGCGTAACTGTAACATGTATACTCAACACAGTTCGGGGGTTGATGGCATTTATCGAGTGATTCGTTTAACATCGGAACAGAAATTCCTATCAGGCTAAAACGATTGCAGTTGGTTAAAGTCGAACTTTCCCCTCCGATCTCTTCCTGTATAATCGAACTTCAAAAGAGAATCCATCCTTGAATCCCTGAAAAGAAACATGTTGCAGTTTCAATAATCGTAATCCATAGGATACGCGTGCGTTGAAATACAAATCAAAATAAGGGTACACGCTAAAAGTCTGATCGAAGAACAGCTATATCTTACTTCGAACGGGTGTTATCGATAGAGTTTTACATTTAGAGACCTCGGAAGCGAACGCAGGTATCAATTGCAGTGCCGCCGAGAATAGGAGCATCTTTTGTAGGAAAATTCAATTCAGGGCGTTCCCATTGGCGCTAAGCTCGGTCACACAGGTGCGAGCTTACAGGTGTTGGCGCTTATGCCTGATAAGAAGCATACCCGTGACGTCAGATCAGCGCAGGTAGAGTATATGAGTCGGACCGGAGAGGCATTCACGTCACTCGTTCTTGAACCTCTTCGTTCGTTTGTTCTGCAAAAGTTGTTCGTTGGTTATTATCTTTCTGGTCGGTTCGTTGCACGCCCCTTTTCGCATTTAAGAATTCCTCAATATTCTCCCGATGACGTCTACCAGGATGAAGGTCCCGAACGGAATGCACGTCCATCAGGAAGTCTAACGATACCAGCCGCGTTTTGAAACCGGGGTGTACCGATCAGGTAGGTCGCAGAGATTTTTCGGTTTTTAATAACTGCTCGTAGATTGGACTTTTCACAGTTTCCCGTTCTCATGCTGCAAATTGAGAGAAGAAAAAAGACATTATTGGTGAACATGGATCATTCGCGTAAAGAATATCGAAGTTAAGTAGAAAGTGTCCTTACGTTGAAGGCGTGCATATCTCTATCGCCGCTGAAGTTCCCGCGACCTCGTGTACTCGACAGCTGGAATTCTTCGTGCTGTAGTCTTTTCATGTGTAAATTCGAGGGATATAATTGCTACTACAGAACATACCTTGGTTCCCTGTTTGAAATGATGATTATGTAACGCGTTGGGATATGGGTAATGAAACATTTTAACGGCGACCGCGATAACGTCGTTAAATTTTTCACATATAGGAGGCATTTTGTTTTATGGATACACTATCTTTGGAATGAATATTCTTTGTAAGAAATAAGAACACCGCGCGTTACAAGATGTAGTCGATAGTCTCTTGATTTTGCATTTATTTTTTTAATGATTGCCATGCTGTCTCAAATATCGTTCATTCATTGTTTTTACGTACTGTACATACATACGTATGTAACATGGAGGCGGATCAAGTGTCAGAGTGTAGAATCTCGATGGACATTTGTCCAAGTTGATTCTATTGATTTTAATTGATGAGAGTACCGCAGAACATGCCGGCGTTGATAATAAAATTGTTACGATTACAGCGATAAGGTAGTTAAATTGTTTTTGGTATTTGTTTAAATGGTTGCAATATTGGAATTGAGAAATCAGGGAACGATATAATCACGTGCTTTGTTAATATTTCATTTCTTTAATTGAAACACCCGAAAATATTCCATACTGTTAATAAAACTGCGTTTCTCGTAAACAGGTATTGCAATTTAGAAGATAATACGAAAGTGATAAAAGTCAGTAAACACGCAACGGTGTAGTCAAAAAGGATCAGTGTATCGTTTAATTTTATCCTGTTTTATCTTGCTGAAAACACTTTTACGACAATCGTTAAGATCTTCACGAAAAGATATTGACAACTTGGGGAAATTTTTCTATTTCAATTTCAATGCAAGTAAAAAGATAATCGAAGACGACTATTTCTTCCATTGCTGTACTTTAATATTACATACGTCTGCTTGAAAATTAAACAGAAAATTCCTATTACCAGAGGATTTTCGGTAATACCTGTGTTTGTTATCGCTTTATCGCAACGTCTACTGATAACGTGTAATCGTTGACTTCTTCCAAAGACGATATTCGATATTTGTCGTCAGGTTTTACCATCGAGTATTTTTATTGATTCTTCGAATACACAATGAAAGAATATGAAAAATGCGGTATGAACGCTGGTAATAGTTGAAGACGCGTGTACTTTTCCTTTGTGGAACAAATGTATTGAGGAAGAACATAAATATCCTTAAGGTGTTGGGCAAATCTAACTTATGACTAGCTTACGTGATTTTCTAATATTTTTTTACAGCTGAAGACTGCGCTGATGATTTCATATTAAACAATCGATTAGAATTAAGTTTTAACGAACGCATCGGGTTACGCTTCGATACAAATATTAAAAACTAAAGTATCTTAATATTCTGATCCTCGCAAGTTCGACTGTAAAATTCACGCATGTGATAAGAAGAAGAAGAAAAGAAAGATATGAACAGGATACATGTAAATATAATTAAACTGCTTCAGTATAACCAAATGTTTGCCTGTTTAAGCAGTTGTTCGGAAGCAGTAAAAATGTCAACTGAATAAATAGAAGTTTCGAGTCTACGGTGCTATCATTGGGAAAGTTTCAGTGTTCATTCGTTTCGGTTTATTTGGAAATTAGCTATTATCCGTTAATTATAGCTGACATACAGTTACGAGCACAGTTACATACATATTGGCAATTTACGATTCGGTTAGTCACGTTGCAAATGTGTATTGTAGATTGCCAGTATTTTTTTTTTAGTTTTCAAAAGTTTCCTTAATAGCTCTTTCAACGGCCATTGAATTATGGTTTCCCTTTAAAACAATCGTGACTGTTTCTTTACCGACAAGTGATATCAGATAAATGTTATCGACAAAACGAATTATTATAACTTATCTCGGTTTGATAGAATTATCGATTGATTTAGAGTTCGACCTCTTGTATCGAATTTGACATGACTTGAAATCTATTATTTGATTTTATCGTAATCTTTGAATGATTCCCTTCGGACTGTTTGCTCGATAAAATCTTGATTTGCGATTTAATGTATTTTCAGGCTTGAACGTTCGAGTGAACGCATAGAAATAAAGGAGAAAAGGAAGTGTTAACAACTCCTGGCACGAGCTAAAGCACGGAGGTTATGTTTACCGCGCAATCAGGTGGCAGCGCTAAAGAGGAAGAGGCTGCTCGCACCTTCCTGATAACAAGCGAAGTTGCTGTGCTCACGCTACGCTTCACCACGGCGACAATTTCTACTGTTCAACCTTTCCTTTTCAATACTCGATATTCTCGGTTAAAGCATCGTTGAAATATAAATACTTGCATATTTCGTAGTATTTCGAAAGTTAATTTCATTAATTGGATCTTAGATTAATCTTGATCAATATGATACATTTATTTGATTAGAACAGAGACCAGTTTCTTGTTGGTATAAATTGCATATCGATAGCGGCTATTGTTTAGTAAAATTTTGCATTTTTAGGATAATGTGCACGACAAAAGAAAGAATAACGAAGAAAGGCGCGCGCTATGAAGAGAGCTATCCATCGACAGTATGGTGATAGTAGACACTGTCATGGAGTTGCTCTCTTTGTGGACGCCGCTAAATTCATCGATCATCAAAGTATAAACAACAAATTATGGATCGTTGTAAAGTAGGAGATTAATAATTCCGTAGTCAAACCACGAACTTCTATCAAAATGAAGTTTACTGATTACTCGGAAATGAACTTGTTTCGGAAGTTCAAATGGATATAGTTCATTCTTTGTGTACTATAATCTCGCTGTTACAATTATCTTCGACAATAAATAAACTTTAATGCTTTTGTTACTAAAAGCAGCATATTGTATATAATAAAGTTTTTAGTTACCATTTCCTTTGAGATTTGTATTTTATCTTGCTTTTTATGCTAAAAATTCGGCACCTCTTCACAACTTCACGTAGCCGCGCACTTGTGTCTAAAAACTGTGCGCGCGCATATAAGAAATATTGGCGGGTGTTTTCAGTGAAAATAGTCAAGCATTAGCGCTACATGGACTCTTGATGAAGTTATGCATTCCTTCTCTTCTCTATTATGGAAAACTGTTTTATGCGGTTTATATAAATGCACAATTAATTTTGAATAATTTTATTTGACATAAATTCATCAAGTTTTTAAATACATACATATATGCAATCAGTTTTAGAAGCAGGAAGTAGCTCGTTAATATTCGACAGAACGTAGCATGTAATACAAAGTAGCGTACTGTTGCGAAATCGCACGTAACTGGAAAATGATTTCGTCATTCTGAGCATCTATAAAGCATCCAACAGGCACCAGACAGCAAACAAAAGATGTTAAAACTATGATATATTAACTGCGATAGCGCGTGCGGTAATACAATACAAAGACCCATCCGTGCTTTGAAGATGGTAATGCGGCATCGTAAATAACTTCATTTAAAGATCGTGATAAATTTATATTCATGTGTACAATCTACGTAATAAGTGCAGGAGAACAGCTTTAAAGAAATTACAGATATTTTAGAAATTATTTGAAACGCTGCTTTTAAAAAATTTTATAATTGCAATGCAATATTGTATAATTAATTTTTACAATATTACTCTCTAAATAATAGACTAAAGATATATTGGATGATTGTCATGATTATTTAATTAAAGGAGAGGAATAATTTTGGAAACTCAATGGGTAATGCAGATTTTTCGATGCGAACATGGCAACAAATGAGATGCATTTGAAAAGTGTTACCAGTGCTGTCAGAAATGAACTGAATTTTAATTTCCTTAACATTTGTGGCACACAAGGAAATGCAATTTTTATAACTTTTATGTGAGAAGTAAATGAAATTTGTAAGACGTGAGAAAAGTTTAATTATTCTTCAATTTAAAATAATTGCGGACAATGGAAATGATACATCTAGGAAGTTTTTAAAATTATAATTTACATATGGCCACATTGTATTGTAACATAGCAAATGAAGTTGGCACAAAATGGATGCTGCTTGCAAATACTTCAATTTCAATTAAACATCGACACACAAAATGGGAAATCAATTAGTTGGTATAGCGCCCAGTCAAATATTTCCAGTAGAACATTATTTGACGGACCATAGTGATTTATTATTCGATGTAAAGTGAGTACTTTGATTCAATATTGTGAAAGTGATAGTAGCATTTATATCAACCTCTGTGCTGTCAAAGTTTTAGTTAACATATTCGACCAATTAAAATATTTTACCGGCACCATTTATAGAGGAACAAATATCGTACTGTCGGTCGTTGCAATTTCACACACAATACCTGAATATAAAGATTTCAACATACAAAATGCATACGACATAGATATTCTCGTATATTGTTATTTCTAACAATCGTTCTTTAAACACTTGTAGCTTAGGAAGTACTAGATTTTTTAAAGTGGCTCGGGCCAGGAGCCAAGAGGGTCTTATAGTAGTCAAAGTTTTTGCTATTCATGACCCAACACTTCCACTGTCTGCGTATAAAGAAAAACTTGAGGAGATTAGATTTAAGTTAGCATCTGCTGTAAATTGCCTACCATTTCAGAGGATGATTGTGAGTATCTTTGACGAATGTTTATATTATACAAGATGTCATACATTATATATTATAAATAATTGTATGTTTACATAAGCTCACAGAAAAGTCAGGATCAATAATGAGGGAATACGTCAAATATTCCCTTTACGACAGAATTAGTACCAGGCCATTTTTGACGAGTATAGAAAAGAAATGGATTACTTTTCAAGTTTTATATGCTTTACATCAGGCTCATAAGGTGAGAAAATAATTGGAATACCAAAAATTATAAATGAGTTCACTGTTATGGTATTAAACAAGTATTATTTAATCATTCTCAATTGCTAAACGAATGCGTTGACATGCTTTTCACACTATTGAATAATGAACATATATGCAATCATAATTATGGAAGTACATACGATAGGTTCCATCATCTTAATTTCCTGCGAAGAAAATTAAAATATAACTTCTTATTTGACTATACAGTTTGGAGTTTGTCATGGTGACATAAAACTCGAAAACATTATGATAACTAGCTGGAACTGGATTTTACTCACAGATTTTGCAAGTTTCAAACCAACTTATTTACCCGAAGATAATCCTGCTGATTTTTCATATTTCTTTGATACATCTAGGAGAAGGTATAGAAATAAATAAATATATCCTCCAGTCTACTTCTTTCAAGTTACTGTAGTAAATTATGTTTCTTTTGAATTTTACAGAACGTGTTATATAGCTCCTGAACGATTCGTGAAAACATTGTCCTCTGAATTAAGCAACACACTTTTACTATCAGAGCAAGAGTTAAAAACAGGTGACTTACATCCAATGATGGACATTTTTTCTGCGGGCTGCGCATTAACAGAATTGTATAACGAGGGGCATCCACCATTCGACTTTTCTCAACTACTAGGTGTGTGTAAAGTTGCATAAAGTTCGTGCATAAAATGTGTATGAAATTACTCTAGATAAATATTTGAAACTCCTTTTATTGTGTTCAATTAAGCTTATAGGAACAATGAATATTCGGTGAGCAAGCATTTGGATAGAATAGAAGATTCAGGTATACGAGAATTGCTTGCATCTATGCTAGAAAGGAATCCGGCAAACAGGAAAAGTGCAGAAATATACTTGGCCCAGGCACGTGGGATAGTATTTCCGGAATACTTCTATTCATTCCTACAATCTTATATGCTTATTTTCTCTGCTGCTCCAATTTTGTCACCCGACGAGAAAATAAATAGACTGAAAAAAGATATTGGTAATATTATTAATATTTTGAAGGCAGAAGAATGCGAAAAAATGAGAAATAATATAAAAAATACAGAGATCACGAAAACTAGTCAATTTGGAAACAACATAGAATCAGCTAAGGACGAATCTGCTCACAGCGAGGAGAACACCATCGTAGAAGTTGATAGTGACCAAAGCTTTGATAAAAGTGACTTGAATCAATTTGATACGAAAATTGCTTCGACTAAAGATGTTAGAAATGGTAGCCAAGCGAATCAACAATTAGTAACCGTGAGAAAATTACCAGAGGAGCAGAAGCAAAAAATAGATTTAGTTAGTGAGAATAAAATGACAACTACAGAATCTCTTGAGGGATTAGTTATTATTACACAGCTCGTTACTTCATGTATACGGGGTTTGCATCACTCTCAATCCAAATTGCAAAGTTTAGAAATATTGCTTGAGCTTGCTGAAAATACATCAGATGAAACAATATTAGATCGGATTTTGCCATATATTGTAAGTATTTTAATCGGTAGTCTCTTCTAATTTTAGTGATATTAATGGAATATATCTAATACATTGTGCAGTTTCATTTAGTTCACGATCCTGCCCCACGAGTACGTGTATCTGCTATACATACTTTGACAAAATGTTTACATCTTGTAAAATCAATTCCGCCCTCTGATGTAAACATCTTCCCAGAATATATTCTACCTGGTTTAGCACATATCACGCAAGACGAGGCAGTAATTGTTAGAGCTGCTTATGCAGAAAATATTGCTCATTTGGCACACATTGCATTGCGTTACTTAGAGAACTCTCATCTATCTAACTTAGGTAACAAGGAAGGACCAAAGCCCAGTTATGATAATGAACTTCGAACGCTGCACGAAATGGTATGCAATTGAATCATTATATATTTGTATAATGGATGTTTGAGTACATTTTATATTAAAATATTCAACATTAATAGGTACAACAATCGGTATCCATGTTATTAACAGATCCTCAGAATTTGGTCAAACAAACACTGATGGAAAGTGGAATAAATAAACTTTGCGTATTTTTCGGAAAACAGAAGGCCAATGATATACTACTTAGTCACATCATTACATTTTTAAATGATAACGAAGATAAAGAATTGAGAGGCTCATTTTTTGAGTGTATCGTCGGTGTAGCTGCTTATGTTGGTTGGCACAGCAGTCCTATCCTTATGCCTCTCCTTCAGCAAGGACTAGCAGATCCTGAGGAATTCGTAACAACAAAAGCTATTAACGCAATGGCAACTCTTACGGAACTAGGTCTCTTACATAAATCCGCTCTTTATCAACTTCTGTACGAGACTATGGTGTTTTTGGTAAGCCACATTTGATGCTGGCAATTGAAGAATGACAGGATTATTGTTAAAGATTTCAAGTGCCGATTTCAATTATTTCACAGGTACATCCGAATTTGTGGATCAGGCATGCGACCGTCGGATTTATATCTGCAGCAGCGAGAACACTTAACTTAGTAGACGTCCAATGCAAAGTTCAATCAATGATTCAACCATACTTAAAGCATCCATTAATTCAAATAGAGAAGGAAATTCTACTGTTAGAGGCGTTGGTATCTCCTATACCAAGAATTGTTTATGATTCTGTTGTTAAATACAATGATGTAGAGGAACTATTTCAAGTTCTCGAGCAAAGACAAGCGGCTCGCGTTAAAGCTGTAACAGGAATAGTACCGCAATACAGTGAAATGAGTACATCATTGCGAAATGTAAGTTGCAACTGCTACTTGTGTAAAATTTCCGATTTGTGTAAGCAAAGTGTCTGTAGCTTTTCAGACGGTTAAGTTCAGAATCAATGACGGAATCTGTTGAGGATCAATTATTGATAATGAAGCCACATTTAATGAAGATCAATAAGTATCGTAATTCGGCGGACGCGAAGCAAAGCACAACTAAATCCATAGATGGAAAACTGGAGTTGAATTCTATGAAAGATAGAATACGGCATCATATAGTAATATTATATCCTGATACAAAAATCGATCTAGGCCTACCGCCGTTCAAACGGTTAGATCGTAGAACGTCGGACAGTGTCGGTACATATGCCACGATGAATCAAGAATGGCGTACAATGTTCGCGGCCCAAGATAACGCGCAGGTAATTATAAAGTCATAATGCTCTTATTAATTTTATACAATAATGATTAATATTCTTTTTATCTTCTACCATAGCATACTGTTAAAATGTCGGATATGACAGGAAGTAGTGGAAGTCCAAGTCAAAGTTTACATGGAGGAGATATCCATTTATCTCCGCAACACAGTTTGTCCGATATGAACAGTATAAACGATCATTCTCTTCACGAACGTTCATATATTCAATGTATGCATTTTACAAATATTCATTATTTCAAGATACTTCTATATGTATAGGATGTCATTTTGTAGATAGGTGCGCACCCTGTAGATTAGAAGTGAGACAACTGACATACAGGAAGCAAGAGCAACATGCTGCAGCGTTGAGAGCACAGCATTGGGCCGATAACATTGCGTGGCAAGCTGGTAAATAATGATTATAAGAGGTATACCATTTAGACATAACGTCAGTTTTGCAAATATTTCTGCACCAAAAAAAAAAGGTTCAAGGTTATTACCTAGTGGATGGAGGCCACGAGGGGTACCAGTTGCACACCTTCATGAGCACAGAGCTGCGGTAAATAGGCTGGTCTCCATACCAGACACTAGCTTATTCGCCAGTAGCTCCGCAGATGGATGCATTAAAATATGGGATGCAAGCAAAATGGAAGGTCGAAATATTGCCAATCGTTCTAGGTAGCGGCATTATTAATTTCCTTAATACATCGTTACCCGATTAATAGCTCCCACTTCCTTTTAATTTTATTAGGCAAACTTATATTCATAGAGGTGGTCCTCTAGTTGGTTTAACTGTATGCGATCAAGGACAATCACTAGCAAGTTCTGCTAGCCAGTCAGGCACAGTGTTTGTTTTACGAATTGAATCTAATTCTAGTAAAATGAGTGTTATCGGTACCAGACAACTGGATCTTCAGGTGAGACACATTTTCTTTATCTATATTTAAACGTTTTAATAAATCAACATTGCAAATCTGAATGATCGCTTTTAGGAAGAAGGATGCGCAGTTGATCTGCAGTATTTAGATTCTGGTTCACAATCGGTTCTTGTATATGCGTCATTGTACGGTTCATTGGTAGGATGGGATTTAAGATGCACTGGTACAACGTGGCGCTTAGAAAATGATTTGAAGCACGGAGTAATCACTTCCTTTTGTGTTAACAATTATCAACAGTGGTTGACTCTTGGTACAAGTTCCGGAGTACATACTTGTTGGGACTTGCGATTTCAATTACCGATCACCAGTATTAAACATCCTACGAGTAAATTGATATATGTTCTAAGTATATATGAAATAGTGTGCTTCGAATTATCTTTGATTCTTATGAAATTTATTTGGCTCTCAGATGCAAGGGTGAGGAAGGTAATCACACATCCTACGGAACATTCGTGGATTATTTCGGCTGTGCAGGGGAACAACGAAATTTCAATGTGGAACCTGGAAACTGATTTTCGACAAATGGTTCTATGGGCGTCAAGTGCACCACCGCTTAGTCACTCGCAAGGGGGTCACAGTGTATGTGCAATGCATTCCGGGTCCATTGATCGTTCAGGTTTCTTGTTAGCTGGTGGTACCGACATGAGGCTACGTTTTTGGGATTTACATACACCTAATGAATCGTATGTCGCGTTACCTGCCGCTAATGATGTTACTCCTCCAAATTCATTAGCATACGAGTTAGTGTTTGTATGACACGATAGTGTTTAGGGCGCCCTATAGGTTACAAGAAATCTAACGAGACGATTTAATCGTTTTACAGGCAACGTTTAATAGATGGAACAAACGTGGTGCAAGAAGTCTTAGCTGGTGGTGGTCCTACTTCATCGTCTAGTGGAAGTAGCAGTGGTAGGACAAGAAACTCAGAAGAAGGTGGCCAGGGACCTGAAACTCCACCATCTGGCCATCACAATACAATTTCTGCCATAGCCATGTCAAACACGTGTATTCTTACTGGTAGTACAGATGGATTAATACAAGTTTGGAAATGATTGTTTTCTCTTTCATCGTGCAATATTCGAAAACAGCATTGTACAAATTTTTCTAACGCATCGCAGATATTTATTCTGGAAGAAAACAATTGTAATTGGACATCGAGTTTTTTAATGATCGGATTTCTGTGCTACAGTAATTCTGTGATTTTTATTTGTACATAATATGTAATATATTTATATACCGTATTTAAAATCATAGATAGTTATAATAATAATAACAATAATATAGTATGCATTTCTTGAGCCGAATATAAAACTTAAATTACTTTAATACAGCGATCCCTGTGTAATATAAATGATTTATTTTTGTACGCGAAAAAGGAACAAAACAAAAGGAAGAAGAACTTGTTGAATGTAAGATATGAAGACGTTAAATTAATGACACTTAGTTTTAAATAGACGTAACGTCAACGATTAATTGTACGGACATAATACAGAGGAAGACATACTAAAGCGTACAATTAATGTACAAAAAGGGGCAACATTAAGAAATGTATCCCTTCATACATGATTTATACTGGCGAGTATGTACGACTGCGTAATTTTAATGTCATTAGTTCAATAGTAGACTTGTATACCGAGTGAAATACTCATTACCAGTGAATATATTTGTATTCCCCGATATTGTTACAATAAATTGATATTTTCGACGCACCTTCCTAGTTCGCCTTTAGTTGTGCACCGCTTCGTAAAATAAATTTACTTTGTCACCAGGGACAAACTGGTCCAGCTGGATAGGGTCCGCGGCC
This sequence comes from Nomada lathburiana, assembly GCA_963667235.1. Classification (NCBI taxonomy): domain Eukaryota; kingdom Metazoa; phylum Arthropoda; class Insecta; order Hymenoptera; family Apidae; genus Nomada; species Nomada lathburiana. The sequence goes on along the minus strand of OY763903.1, from coordinate 13,726,378 downwards.
CGGAAACGCGTAAGGATCAGGATTTATCGTCCTGCAAATTTCTTTCCATCTTTCTTTTCCTCCTTTTCCTTGGCGTCGTCTGTATTGTTGATTCTTGTAACTTGGTGCCGGGTAATTATAATCCGGCTGCTCACCGAAAAGAATGTCTACCCAGGGGGCGGCAGACCCACCGGCAATCAATATTAAAAATAGAAATAGAACTTTCATTCTGTCGAAATTATTCGCAGCTTTAAAAATCAGCAAATATCTGAAAGGAATACAAATGAGCAAGTGTACACGAATAATTGTAGATGAACGTAGGATCAGCGATACGAAGTTTCATGCTAAAGAGCTAAATGCCAAGCTATTACCATGTATATTTGATTGTCTCGTATTTTTGCTTTCGAACTTCACACTTTCTGAACAAACTGATTAGCGACACTTCTACCTATAACTTATCTTCACAGCTCGCACGTAATCAACTGAACTGGCAAGAGTTAACTTTTACGCAAATATCCGCAAATATATATATATATATATATATATATATTTTTCTTTTTTTTATTGTTTCAGTCTAGACTTACGAAAGAGATTGAGCTGTACTCGCGGTAACAAGTACACTCTCGCAATGGAGTGATGCTGGATGCTTTCTGCAGTTTTATACACGAACACTACCCTGCCGCTCATAAAAAACGTATTGGACTGTCTGGTAAACACACATATACATATATCTCTAATTCTTTGATATATCTTATGAATAATGTAAACGTCCGTACTCCAATTGGTCTTATCTTTTGCCCAGAGCAATTGATCTTACTCAGCTAACAATGCTACTCTTTTTTTGGCAGGATCAATTAACTTCAATATCTTCCCTTTGATCAATGGCTTTAACTTTTTATTTAAAGAGGCGAGCGTCATATCATAGTGTATAAAAAAAAATGCAATTATTAACTGAGTAAAATTCGCATCTTTCCATCACATTGAACTTGGGGGAAGGCCCTATCTACTTGTTTGTCTTATCTGAATCAGTGTAAATACTTTATTCACGACGCGTACCCCCGTTTCTGTTTGTATTCTACGCGCGTACAAATTCTGTCACAAGAAAACACTCGGTATAAGGGATACCGGCTTAAATATTAGTCACTCATTTGTGCTTGGAATCCAGGTGCGCAGTTCTTACGGGTTCAAATAATTGCAATCGCACCTGCATTCTACGTTCAACTGTTGTTAATGTATGATCTTTAAGCTTAAATACTGTCGGTTCATTTGCGATTTCATTCATCTCACCATATCTATTTATGGTTTAAATCGTTGCCCAAAAGTTGTGGAAGTAAGCAAATGATTCATTCATAAGACGCTGTTCAATTAGATTATCATTCCAATGGTAATGAAGTTGATTACAGATTGCCCTACATTTACCGCGATCTTATGTCAAGGTTGAAGCTTTTGATATCAATTTATACACAGATACGTATCAAAATGTTAGTATACATATGTTTATGGTAATTTTAATCTTTCTTCTGGGAAAATAAATAATTTTTTTCTGTATCTGTGAAATTATATATATTATATATTATTATATAGTCGGATAACATTTTAATCACACATGCAGATTCGAAAGATGATCGTGTTACATAAATTGTTGCTAAAAATTGCAAAGTATCTTATAAGTAACAAAAGATACAGGTTGCGCGTATAATCGTACTTATTAAGGTTCACCATGAGTAACTGTTACCATTTCCTATTACTGTAATATGCAGCTGGTTTCCAAGCCTGTCGAACTATTAATAGCGTTTGGCAGAGAAAGTACTCTCCACAGTTTTGCTCAAAGGGGTTCGCGATCCTCGAGTGGCTTTCTTGTATTTTAACGACTTAAACGCCTGATCTAGCTTCTGCGATAGCTATTCATTTTCGAATTTAGACGAACGATAAGGAAATTCGGGTCACGGTAAATACGTCGAATAAATTTTTTGTCAAATACAATTGCATTTATAATTGCCACAGGAAAAGACAAGCTGTGTGTCCCTATGGACGATCAGGATTATATTTAGCGGGAAACGGAAATCCGAGCGCAAACCAGATGATTCATAAGGCATAGAAGCTGCGAGAAATAAAACATATTTTATGCATATTCGTCTATTAGTATTCACCACCGAACACGCGCATGAAAATACACGAATAAGAAGCAGCTTCTATAATAAGACGTTCGGTGGATGCATAAGATGCGCCGAGGAATACTTTGTACACGTTAGTTCTTAAGTAAATAAATCATTCTTTGTTACAATTTCTGATGGAAGATGTGTACAACTCTACTGACATCCGTTTTGAGATACTGCACTCGGTTTCGTGTACAAAATAGCAAACATTGGGAAATAAAAACAGATGGAAGCATTACAATTATATTTGATATATTTTATTTATTTGTCAGACGCAAGTTAATATGTCGAATAATCTTTTGGAACATTTCATTTCAAAGATTCTCGAAGAATTTAAGGCTCGTGCAGGAAATTGTGCAAGTAAAAACGCAGCTAGTAGCACGTTAAATTGTCTAAATATTTTGAATAGCCGTTTCCTTGAAGCTGCTTCTCGAAGGCAGCTGCACCACGTTCGTCAGTTCCGTTTTACGTCCCATTCAGAAAGCTTCTGCATTTCGATTTTGCTGAGAATTTTATTTATCGCCTATAGTTTCTTGTCCCTTTGATTGCCTCCTTAACTGAGCCTTAGACGATTAAGAATGGTCACACCCCGGTAACGCATTTTCACCTATTCGAACATATACGCCGCTTCTTTTTTCCTTTATCACAAATATCTTTCTTTTTTATTCCAGAGATCTTTAACAAGCGGAATTGTGTCACGAGAATGTCCAATTGTTTCAATATCAATAATAAGAGTAACCAGAAGATCCGAGATCGCGTAAGTCTTTCATTAAAAATGCAACGAGGCTTCAAGAAAATGAAGAGGAGCTTCCAAAAGATAACTGGTATGTCGGCGATAAGTATAAGCACTAAATTTCTACTTGTACTTGTACAAACGTGATATTTATTACATGCACCAAATTACAGTTCTTTAAACGGATAAAATAGATCATGGGACGTCACGATTCATTGCGCATCGCTGCACTATAATTTGTTCTCTTTTTGTTTGCTTCTTTTGCACCCTGATGCTATAGTATTGCAGACCATTTTAATGGAATAGAAAAATTATCGTACAAGATTATTTTCAATACTTTTAGAAACTTCGTCGAGTGTTCAACCTGACTGCGTTTTCGTAGAGAACATGCAAGAGAATGAGAAACAGCCGCTGTATATATTTCCGGAACGGCTCTCTTCTTTAACGTGCAAAACTGGATTTTCGAAGGACGAGATACGAAAATTGTATCGTGTATTTAAGCAGTATTGTCCAAGAGGTGCTGTAACAACAAATGATCTGAAACCGGCTTATGCGAAATTATTTCCATTAGGAGATTCTGCAAAATACACGCAAATCGTTTTCAATGCCTTCGATAAGGATGGGGATGGTATCGTCAGCTTCGGGGATCTAATCACTGAGATAGCTTTCATCACTAATGGTGACGTAGATCAAAAGCTCTCCTGGATTTTCAGGTGATCATTTAGACGGGGTCAAATTATTTGAGTAGCTTTTAATGTTACTTTCTACTCTTGCCTTTCATTAGGTTTTACGATTTAAATGGAGACGGTTATATCACTAGAAAGGAAATGTTAGTCACAGTGTCTGCAATTTACGAGATGCTACATAACGGACGCACTATTCAGCGGATGGTGGATAGACACGTAGATAAGGTTTTCGAGAAGATGGATGCTGATAAGGACGGAGTTATATCGCAGGAAGAATTTATGAACAGCTGTAAAAATGTACATTCATATTCACAATATTCGTTCATTTCAATCGTAAATAGTAGCGTAAAGGATAAAAGAATTAACATATCGGTTTTGTTCATATTAAATACTTTTTTTTATTTCAGGATACTGTCATTCAAAATCAGTTGATAACATTTAATCAGTTTTGGTGATTATGTATTCAAATGCCTTGGGGCTTCTGAAGTGAAACTCTCTTGTTTCATAAATAATTTCCACAATAAAATAGTACAATTACAAATGATACCCTTATTCATAAGTTAAATAACAAATAACATTATAAATAAAGTTATTAAAATAATTTAACCACAGTTTAGAAAATTTCTTTTTCAATGAAAATGTGGCCTTCACCAATTCTACATGCAATCATTGCCCTTTTAAAACAGTCTTTTTTGTAAAATATAAAAGACACAGGCCAGAAAAAATGCAAATGCCAATGCTACTAAAGCTTTATCCGTAACTTCCCTTCTTCCATATTTGCCTAAAAGCTTTCCAGATTGAACAATAACTTGTTGCTGATGATCTAATTCATTCTTTGTACTGGAAACTTTATCTGACGATGTGGCTGAAATGTTTTCAAGGTAATAAATTATGTATGACACCTTGGCCTTTTAGATTCTATATATAATAATAATATACATACTTAATGTGTCCAATGTGTCCGCGCTTCTTTGAGTTGTTTCAGCTAAATGTCTAGATATACTTAATAGCTTATCGGACAATTGATTCGAGGTATTTGCAAGACTTTGCTTGTCACGTTTTCTACGAACAGCGGCTTGTTTCTCTTCAGGTATCGAGAGCAACTCTTCTTTAGCAAGTTTGTCTATCACGCATACACTAACAACATTAGCCTTCCGAAATGCAGCTAAAGAAGTATTAAGTTGCTGTTTATATGTATCTACTTGTGTCAATAAATCTGTTTTCTTTTTTTCAGAAGGTTCCCTCTCAGCTACCAACGCTAATTTATCTATGGATGTTTTTAACGCTGCTATTTTTGCTCTTCCTTCTGCATTTAATTCGATAAGTAATTCTAATGGGCCAGTGCATTGTTGAATGTCCTGCGAAACGTATATCGATCAATACATCATAATAAATAAAGGTATAAGTTTGTTTATATTTAACCCCCGAAAAGATACATTTTACGTACGTATCAGATATTATAAGAAAATTTTGGTATCAATTAATTATTTATAATTAATTTGTAGATATGTACAAATTATCGATAATACAACGAATATATTTCGCTTATGTCACACGTTGTTATTAAACAATCTGTGCAACACCGCATTGTATTTCAGGTTATACCGCAATAATTTTAAAGAACTTTTGCTCTACGTAATATTTACTTGTATTAAGGCTGTAACTTGGAAGTGATTTTTTACGATATCTTGATGAATAAGTTCTAACGCATGATGTCCAGTGTCCATTGAGACATGTGTTTTTTGACAGTTCCTTTATGTGACTTATGCCCTATGTAAAACGGAATGTAATACGAATGATAATTTTAATACGTAAATCAGGATGGAAGATTTTTTTACGCAGGTAATCCTCTGCCTAAAATTTTTAATGGGAACATACATATGTATTTGCTATCTTCGATATTATTCAATTAAATGTCTTTACAAATTAATGCCATGCTGATGCATCTCTGATAATTGACATATTGCTTTATGAATTCCTTGAGTCGTATAAATTGCACAGAGCAATATGTATAATTAAAGATAAAATAAGGTTATGTTATAAAAAATTTGACGATAAGAAATACGAGGTAGTATAATTTATTAATGTACAATTCGAGTATTACATTATTATCATACAACTAGCATTGGTTATTACATACACAGCTTCAGTTATAAATATAGTGTTACACAGAACAATGTTGACATTACCATATATAGTATGCATCTCTTTTCAAATACGAATCTAAATTTATAACTTAGATTTGAAGCAGACTCAATTTAGGTAGAATTATTGTGATGGGATAATACTATGTAATTCAACATAGTCAGATGAAATGTTTCTGACAATATGAAACGAGCACAGTGCTCTCATTCTATGTAGGTCTATGTTACATAAGTCTTCATATAGTGACCAGGAGTTCGATATTAACGAAGAAAATTGATTACGGCGGCTGTGAATTCGGTTGTAGAACTCTGTCCGCCTAAGTCCTTTGTTAGTACTTTTCCGTCGTTCAGAACGCGATTCAACGCGTCTTTAATTTGTTCGGCATGGCGCTTCAAATTCACGTGACGTAAAAGTTTTACAGCACATAAAAGCATAGCAGTAGGGTTTGCAACATTTTTACCTACAGCTTCTGAATACGTGTGCCTCGCGCCCTGCATAGAAAAAAGAAGAAGAAAACATTTCATATTATCATTGGTTTAGAAAATATTTCGTTACTTTTCCAAGGCATATTAAATAATCTTACTGGTTCAAAGACAACGCATTCAGGACTAAAACTAGCACCTGCAACCACACCGGCTCCACCAACTAGTCCAGATGCAAGATTGTCTAAGATATTGCCATATAAATTTGGTAATACCATTACATCAAATTGGTGTGGATTAGACACCATTTGCATTGTACAATTATCTACGATCATTGTTTCAAATGTAATTCTGTAATACCATAGAAAAACGTGTCAATGCTATGTACTCAAAATAATCTGCGAGATTAAGCACAATATTTATAGTTACCTAGGATACATTTCAGCAATTTCTTGGCACGATTTTAAGAAGAGACCATCACCAAGCTTCATGATGTTGGCTTTATGTACGCAGGTAACTTTCTTACGATTGTGTTTGACCGCATAATCAAACGCAAACTTTGCAATCCTTTGACTCTTAGTTGCAGTTACTATCTTCAAACATTCTACCACACCCTTTACAGATTCATGCTCTAATGCGGAGTACTCTCCCTCTGTTTGTTCTCTAATGATAATACAATCAACATTTTTATGACGACACTTAACGCCTGGCAAAGACTTTACATGGACAACATTCGAATACAAGTCTAGACTTTTACGTAATTTCATGTTTAACGTTTGAAGTTCCCCGGTATGGGAATGGTCTGGTGTTGCTAATATACCCTAGCGAACAGTGATTAATATTTAATATTGGATCTTGTGATTATTAATCAGCGATAACAATTTGAACAGTGAATAGAAGAATACCTTCAAGCATACTCGATTCCTTGCAATACTGTTGGATACTTGTTCAAGGGGTGCGCTTAATGTTGGATTTACTTCGGATAGAAAGTAGGGTTCAAACTCAACCGGTACATTTGCAGCTTTGAAAACATTTTGTACAGATACTACCAGCTCTGGCCCTACACCATCTCCTGGTATAAGAGTACATTTTATCCTTCCTTCGTGCTCAACTGTCTAAAAGAATAAGCTATATACAGATACATTGGTCATTTTCATATAGCTCGATACATACAGATTCTTGTAGACGTACTGCTCCTACGTGTAATGATCTAACAGCTCCTTTTTGAGCGGTCTGTAAATGAAAATATTGCAAGCTTTTACTTTACAATAATTGATAAACGAAGGCAAATAAACGTAAGTGAGTAATGATGAACGAAAAGTTATTTTTTTCGATATAGATAAGCTAGAAATATTACGCTGAAAAAGCTATATTTATAGCAATACAAACGTGAACGTAATGATTGAATAACACGATTATTGAAGTCGTCCGTTTAATTCAGTTTGTTCACTTTAAAATATGTCACAGCAACAGAATATACGTTTGATTTCTTACAGTGCATCTGCTATTAGATCCAAAGATTGTCAATCATCGTTGATAAAATATATTTTGTATGCAATGCCCTTGCAGCAATCGTAGATAGTTTTTGTTTCGTCAATTCAATGAATGAATCAAGCTTTGCGATATCTTGATCTTGTAGATTTTACGGAATTGTATTAATTTTCATGACAGGAGGAATTTTATACTCCAATTAAACGTACATTACCTGCGAAAATACCTTGCAAATGTTTCTTGCGAGTAAAGCCATTTTTAACGATGGACCTTAGCTGCCTGTCTCACTCTAGCATTTGTACACCAGTGGTGTATCAAATTTGGAAAGTACTGGGGACATTCAGCGTATATTATTTATGGAAAAAAAAGGTCAAGTGACTTGCGATTATGTTGTACAAGAAAGTCAATGTGAGTATATTTACGTTAATCTTTCATTGACAATATTATTTTCGAATATTTATAGTAGTACTCAAATACTATAATTTGCGTATGTACGATCCTGTTATTCTCTATCATTTTATTTTATATGTTTCGGTGTGAAAACAAAATTACTAGAAAAGTTTAATACAATGCTGCCAGTAAGTTCAAACGCTGCTGTTAGTTTAATTATACTTAGTCTTTTGATCTTTTATTTAATGAATTGTGCATTAGAATTTTTATTATATCTTTGTCTTACTAGAATTTTTGTCGCCTGTATTATATTTTCATTTATGTTTTATACGGTGAATATGAAGGGAGAAATACAGATATCTTGTTCTAACTGTAGTTTAATTTTTGTGCGGGCATGCTGTGTAGTTGCTTGGTCCGGTCCTACTGATAAGGAACGTATCAAAAATGGTATCAAGCCACCCTGCTTTTTGTATGTGTAAATTGTTCCCATCCGTGGATTATAAGTATATTAAAAGTATGATTAAAGTTTGAACTATTTGTTACGCCGCGGAGGCGATATGTAGCCACAGACGAGATACATATATAAATAGCAAATCATCTTATGGACTTTCGTGGCCCAACGTGACTGCCATACCGACTCAGAAATCGTACACTGATTTGAGCGTCCTCTGTTCAGGAACAATGATCAGTTGAAGCACTATTATTTACTGAAGTAGTGTTGGGGACAGGAGTCATGCAATTGTGTGTGAATATATGTTAATGCTACGAGGGGAATCAGGGAAGCAATTTCCACAGGCGAGATATATGAATTCTTATATCTAGGCAAGACAAATATTAGTTTGACGGAAATAGTTTACCTACTCTATAGTGTAACAAACATTACAATCATTTTATTACACAGATGCGTTTATTATTACTAATAAATATATTTGAATCACACTATTCGACAGGATGTTCAAAAACACCCGCCTTATGAAAGAACCCCACCCCCCACCACCCTCGCAGTTACCAGCCAATTAGCGCAATCTATTTCGAAAATCTGCCTCTTTCGCCCAACGGATGTCGTAGTGATTTGACGTGTTCAGAGTGTCCGTCGAATTAAGGTATGTAAGATATTCTAATATATTCTTGAAGGCAGGAAATTATATACATTGTTTTCATTTCCCTGTCTTCCAAGTTTTCCGTGGTTTCTTTGTTAATATTAATGAATATTTCGCAAGAGATTATGAAAGTATTGTGCAGTGAACGGAATCACACCGCGCGGCGTGCATTTTCGAATCTGATCGAGTATTCATATATTTAGCGACTCCAGTATGCATATCGAGTGTTTCAGCTCTATATTCCATTCTCTTGCAATATATTCTGCAGTTTCTAGCAATATTATTATAATATTGATGATCCTTAATACATTTATCTCTAATTTCAGTTGGATTCTGTTCAATGGCGTCTCTTTCGCCTGTCTCGAGAGTTAAATTAGAATTGGCGGGAACGCGACCCTGACAGCCGGGAATGCGCAGGAGCATAATGGCGCCATTTCCTGCCGAAGTGTCAAACGCTCTGGTTGACAGGTAAGGATTTCTCAAATTTCTTCTAGAAATAAGTAGAATTGTTCAAGTACTAGTACGTTACTGTAATCTATAAATCTTGTGTGATATATGTACAATTGTGTCGTATGCTCGCCTACACGTTTACAAATCGAATGCTCACGTTTGCTATAGAATTCGAGATGAATTGTTGCTTCAGTATATCACGATTATCATTTCCTTCGTGCACTTGTTTAATTTTTATGTTACTCTTCGTATGTACAGGTTTGTGGAGAGAGTTGTTTTTGCGGAATAGAGTAAGCCAATATCTACAATGACGCGAAATAATTCATTGCAACCAATGTGTTTGTACGTAAGCATTTTAATCATTTTTCCATATTGGTTTTATATGATCTGAGACTGATACTAAGCTCAAACATCAACAGTTAAAATACTAAGTCATTGGAATTGGAATGTTCCGTTAATGGCGATAACAAACACTCGATAGGATGAACATATTTTCTTACAGATAAATTTATGATCGCGTGCAATGCGGCCGGTAGAGTCAGTGTTTGCTCCGCAGTTTTCTAGTATTTCCGGAGCAAGTGGCTCTGTTTAAATTTTCGTTTACACTTCAGCTAACCGCGATTGTAGAGTCAGTATTTTTCACATCCTACTTGTTAATACTATTATCAGAGCACCGGTGCTCCTTTTCAATTATTTCAATCGCGACAGTAGAATCTTAACTTGTTCGCCGACATAATTTGCGGTCGCGTACATAGTCTTTTATTTTTATTTTCTTCTTATATTCGCTATCGGAAGTAGAGTCAGTGCATCACTGAAGGGTATGTTTTAGGCGACACTGATAAAGTGAGAAATGTAAGTATCTTTTAAACAATTCTTACTTTTCTATAAAGAATTAAATTATGCAGATTTTAATGTTCTTTGTGTTCTTGTTTAGTTACAGTTTGCACGCTTCCTGACGGTTGAGTTCCATTGAGCTGCCTCGGTGATGTTCCTGATGTTCTCCACGAGTACTTCCTCTATCTTTGCAATCAACGGGGCGGTGAGTCGCATGCTTTTTGGTTCCTCCGGTCCCCAATCATGCCGTAGGACGATTAGTCCAAAACGGCACGGGTGACTGGTTGTATTTTTTGTAGTTTTGCGAGCATAGTGATCGCCATTATTTTCTTGTGTATTATTTTTTATATGAGATTAAATCTGCCTACTTGTACTCCGCGTTTTTTTAACATAAAAACATTAAGAACAATTAAAAGTTAAGAATACATTGAACAAATGTATATGTATATATTGAGGATATTGTATAATGTATACAATTTATAATTGCATTTGTAATGAATTGAAATTTGTTTTCACTGTTAAGTAGTGCAGAAGTCGGATACCCTCCGACTTCGTTACTGCAAGTGCTTCATGATTATAGCAATCATGTATTAAAGTAGATAAATATAACGATACATTTATTAAAATCAGCATTGAATATGCATAGCTAATCATAGCATTTAATATTAATTTTCATATGCTATAGTCGAGTCCATTTCGAATGAAATTTATTACACATTATGTACAAGAAGGCACTTTGTATACGGGTAGATTTTCAAATCGGAGTATCTATCTTGAACAATTTGCTTCGATTAAAGAATCACCTGAGGCTATTTTAATAGCTTGTTAAATTTCCGAGTAAATATTTAAATGCATTTATTTTTTAATTGCCTTACTTATTCTCGTAAATTCAGTTGATTTTCGAGTTTTTATAGATATTTCATAAATTACAAAGTTGAGTCATTTTTAAAGACATTGAAAATAAAATATACTATTAGCTAATATACTGTCGCATTTGTACGTATACTAATCAACTTCTTAGATCAGGATTTTCAGGTTTAACCCCTTCCGTGTTCATTGTCAGGAACTCACTCACGTGCCCAGGTGCTACTTGGGTGAGTGAAAGGCAATGGGCACGATGATCATATGGTTTTTAATTTTATAACATTGTTTGGCGGCTGACATTTGCTAGTGTACCGTGCACGACGTATTTTCCACATTTTGTGTGTATGTGGTTAGGCTGTGGAATTGCGTCGGCTCGGGAACTTGATAACAAATTATAAACGTATCTAGCAATATGTTTGATAATTGCAAATACATTGAATACCATAACGAACTATGAAAATATGGCAACGAAATACGAACCAAGTATACTTGGTTGAAAGAAAATGTACAACATATTTTTACAATCAATATTTTACACGAAAGTAATGCACAAGCATATACGTTTACGCACATTTACGCAATGGTCGCTAGCCTTTGTCAGCCGATTTCAGGAATTGGTACGTACCCTTAGAGTGTGAATGATTGTATGCCAAGCTCGGGTGTCGGGGGCGTCCCGGGACGTCTCTCTAGTGTAGGCTCTTGCACCCGAGTGTTTGATTGAGAATCGTGGAATGAGGTGTGTTTGTGTGAATGCTTTGCCAATTTTTAAATATAGGTCTAGGTAGGATAGGTAGTATACCTTCTGGTGTGCCTGATAGATATAAGTAGGTAGGGCCGGGCAGGTTGACACAGTCTCTGGTCGGGTAGGCAACATTTCGCGTGTTCAACCTGTTTCAGGAAATCTGATTTGAAAAGTCGACGGTGAAGCTGTGGCGCGAACGAGAATGCGTTCGCCTCTGGTTTTGCCCATCGATTTTTCGAATTTTTCGCGGTCGTGGTCGCGATTTGGCTCCGAAACGTTACGTTATGCTCGAGGCTGCACGTGTGAGCGATGACCGATTACAATTTTAATCGTAATCTTTACGATTCTCCATAATCGCAATTTTTACGATTGTCTTTACTCGTGATTCGTCCACGTGTGTTCCGTTTAGCTACGCGGTTTAGATTTTTATTTTATTTTTTTGTTTGTTTGCGAATAGAGTCTCGAGCCTAGACTAAGTTTCAGTGGGCATTGCGCTCGAAGAAAAGAAGAGGCTAAAAGCTGAAGAGGCCCGACAAACTGTCACTCAAGAGGGCAACTACCAATGACTCTGCATCCCCTGGATGGAGAGCCATTCTTTATTATTATTTTGTCACTATGCCCGCTCTTGTATGCTGTAGTTGTAGTTTTTTGTTTTTCCAGCAATCATCATCGTATTGGGCAAATCGCGATGTTTATTAGCGTCGCGTGCGATTGAATACGATGGGCATTAGAGTTGCGAAAAAAATCAAATCGCGATTGCAAATAGAGTTGCGGATAAAATCAGATCGCGATTGCAACTAGAGTTGCGGATAAACCCAGGGTTTTACAGGTGCGAGTAAGTATTTTCGGAGTTAAAGTGGAGTATTATAAATTGATGTAATAGGAAAGATTATTTAACACGACTTGAAGGAAATGATAGAAACAATCGCGCTATCATACCTAAGAAATATCACTAAATTCTTATGAATTTTGATCTGTTTCAGGTTGCACGATCACGATTTTAATGAAAGAAGATTCATTATAAAATATCCTTTCCCCCTTTCTTTATATCTTTTATATTCTTTATATTAAGTGAGGCAAGTGCTTTCGTGTGTTTCAGGTGCATGATCATAACTTCCATAAAACAACATCAAGGACATCTTTATATACCTTCAGATTTTCAATTGGGTAGCATATTCCTAAATTAAATAATTTTTCAAATATGCCGGCAATTTCCAAATTAAATTAGCTTTTTACTGAGATAGGATAATTTAAGTTAAGATAGATTCTTAGTTAGGTAGGATGCTATTAAATAAGGTGTTACATAACGCGAAGTCAAATCTTAGTTTTAAATTAGGATATTTAATTTACCTTAAGTATAGGTAGGATTTATTTGAACTACGTACATACTAATTTATATAACAATCTTTATTCTTTATTTTAAGTCAGGTATAACAGAATTTTTATTTTCAGCTTTTGCCATAATTAATAATTGTCTGAAATGTCGATTCCTATATCGCGTCGGTGGTGACTATCGATTATCGTTCACCATTTTGGATGTTTCGATAAAATACACAGCGTCCAATACTTGACAGCTGATTGCTAAACAATGTTTTTTGGAATGAGAGACTTTCATGAATGACATTGTTTAAATAATTGTCAACAAAAATTACATTTATTTGTGTGCTTCATTCTTCACCAAATTCCGTAAGAAATTGTTACGCAAAATCATAGTTACATACATGATTCTCCAAGTTATAGGTTATGACCAAATTTTCTACATGGTTATGTTTTATTTACGTCTTTATTAATATTCACAGGTTGTCTCCGTTATAAATAATCTGTAAACATGTCAGACGACGAAGATTTGGTTTATGTCAAAAAACAGAAAACTGTTCACTATGGTTCTCTCGAAGAAGCAGAACGTGCAAGATTGGCCGCTGTGGCGGAATCTTCCGAAGATGAAAAAGATGCTGCGAATTTGGGAGACACTATCAATGCAGCAGTTGCTCTGGGAAATGTTCACATTTCTAATGAATATATGGAACTGGAGGATGAAATGTCCAAAGATAGACAAGCTCTCCTAGAAGAATTTGAACGTAGAAAGAAAGCTCGGCAAATTAACGTGTCCACAGATGATTCAGAAGTAAAGAAAAATTTGAGACACTTAGGAGAACCTATTTGCTTGTTTGGCGAAGGGCCTGCGGATAGAAGAACAAGATTAAGAGACTTATTGGCAAATCTAGGCGAAGATGCGATCAAAAGGAAGCACGACGAAGAGGAGAAACCTTCTCATACGATCGAAAGGGATACAGAAACAACATGGTACCACGAGGGCCCAGAATCCCTGCAAATAGCTCGTTCCTGGATTGCTTGTATGTTAAATTATTATCTTTAAACTGTAACATACTATTACACATTTACACATTACAATTTCATTTATTTCACAGCATATTCATTACCCAGAGCAAAGGCAAGATTGGATAAAGCAAGACAGGACTTAGAATTACCAACAGCTGCACGTACGGCTCGCCGTCAGGAGCTTCTAAAAAAGTTGCAAGCACTGACAATATATTGTTCTCAGATCGGTGACACCAGGCCAATTTCTTTCTGCCAGTTTAGTCCAAACTCCAAGGTGCTTGCTACAGCTTCATGGTCAGGCTTATGCAAACTATGGTCTGTACCTGACTGTACTCTGTTAAGAACGCTTAAAGGGCATCCTTGTAATGTTGGCTGCATTGTTTTTCATCCAAAAGCTACTATTACCGAAGATGTGGTAGGGGATACAGCTGGACAGACTTGTATATTAGCTTCTTGTGCCTCGGATGGTAAGTGGGTCTTTATTTATTTCGCCAATAAATGTAATACACGATACAGGAAAATAATTCCATCATCTACACAGGATCGGTCAAGTTGTGGAGCGGTGGATCAGGTGAGGAACCATTGGCTGAGGTCGAGGGTCATGAGCCGCACAGAGTTTCGAGATTAGCATTCCATCCTTCTGGCAGATTTCTTGGAACTTGCTGTCACGACGCGTCTTGGAGACTGTGGGATTTGGAACAGCAAGCAGAAGTCTTGCATCAGGAAGGCCACGCCAGAGCTGTGCATTGTATTAGGTATCAAAGATCAAATATACTTTGTACCACGAATTTCGCATGATATTATATGTAGCACAAGGGGTTGCTATTGTTTAACATAATATATTTTTTTTAATATGAACTCTATTTTACAGTTTTCAGTGTGACGGTAGTGTCAGCGCCACAGGTGGTCACGACTCCTTCGGCAGAGTCTGGGATCTTCGCACAGGACGGTGTATTATGTTTATGGAGGGCCACTTGAAATCTATTTTTGGTATTGACTTTTCTCCCAATGGCTTTCACATAGCGACAGCTAGCGAGGATAACACCTGTAAGATATGGGATTTACGAAAAAGATCTTGCATATACACGATACCCTGCCACACAAACTTATTGTCGGACGTGAAATATCAAAGGATAGAGGGACAATATCTCGTCACAGCGTCGTACGACAGTACGGCAAAGATATGGTCAAATAAAACCTGGCAGCCACTTAAAACACTACCGGGCCACGACGGTAAAGTAATGTCAGTGGATACTTCACCTGATCATAAATTTATCGCGACCAGCTCGTACGATCGAACGTTTAAATTGTGGGCACCCGAAAACATGTAAAAAGTCTTCGTTGAATAAAGTGTAATAGAAGCTGAAGTATATTCCGAACAATGTTGATGAAGTACATAGGCTGAGTTTTTGTATTATAGACAAATTAATAAAGGTATATTCTTTATTATTTGTTCCTTCAAATATTGCCACATTGTCGATTAAGTTTATCAGCCTTAGTTGTTCGAATTTCTACCTATTGCCATCCTGGTATTTTCCTTTTGCATTATATGAACAGAATAGTAGAAGGGATTGACAAACAATGCGCTTCCCGATCATTCATATAACAATCGAAGTATTCCAGCACTTCTAATCAGAAATATTTGGTACCGATAGTCGAGATTGATTTGTAGGTCTCTATATTAGTCGGTTCAATGAACTGATGGTTCAATGTGGAGTTTCGAATATAACCGGGCGACTTAACTCTTCGCAACGGCTGAAGTAATAACTGTGAACAGAAGAGCCTCTTCAGTGCTCTTACTTTATTAACTAACTTCGCGATAAGTTTTCTGAACAACCAACCGGATGATTCTTTCTCCGATAGAAGTTCATCTCATATTTACAACAATTCTTAAGAACCCGATGGTTCTCTCTTTTCTTCTTATAAATCTCTTAAGTTCTTCACAATACGCACGAATGAATAAATTTTCACGCGATGGTATTTTTAGTACAGGTGAATCTTTTCGTTAAGTGATAAAATCCATGTTAAAAGTATAAATCAAACAACAATACATTTGTACAATTTTAAATTAATCATATGGTACATTGGTTTCATTTCTCCTAACGCATAGATAGAATTGTCCCAACAGGTAAACAATTTGTCTCATATTTCATTCACGGCAGCAGTTCTTACCCAATAATACTTATACGCTAAAACGAAATTCGATGTTCATACATCGAACGCTATATTCTTACTCATATTCTTACGATTACTTAACACTTTTTTTCTTCACCGCAGTTAGTTCAGCAGCGGCAACTTTTTAATGTTAATGATAAATAGTAAATAGATTTTAATCGAAAACCTCCCTATCCTTTCACGCGGAATCGTGCACGCTTATTTACTTCTTCCGATTTGTAGATATTTAGCAAAAAATGATTGAACGGCGGACAAAAAGAAACATCTTAAAGGACATTTTCCCGACGATTTGCGTCGGTGTAAAATTTTCTGTGTCGCGCTGGTAACGATTCCGATATCTTTGACGTGATTGCATTCGGTTCATGCAGATTCGTTCAACGGTAAAGATTGATGGATCCAAACTTTATCGCCACCCTCCGAGAAATCGGCAGCTGCGTGGCTGTCTCCGTGCAGCACCCACTTTGTGGTCAAGAGACCATCGACACCCACTGGACCACGAGCGTGGATTCGAGCGGTGGAAATTCCGACCTTTTCAAATGATACGAAATTAGTTACGATGTGATGTGATATTCAGTTGAAAAATTGGAGAATTAAAATATTTGTATAGTCGAAAATGGATGTTTGAAAATTTGAAAATCTGAATGATTAGTGACTTACCTCGGCACCAAGACCAAATCTGTATCCGTCGGAGAACCGCGAACTGGCATTGTGGAATACGCAAGCACTATCAACCTCCCTCTGGAAATGTGCAGCGTTTTGGTTATTCTCGGTGACAATGACATCCGTATGCCCACTGCCGTATCTGTGAATATGATTTATCGCGTCATCGACGTCCGACACAACCTCGATTGCACATTCGAGGGCACCGTATTCCGTCTTCATACTCTTCGCGGCTGGTGGGCCGAACGTCAGCAGTTCCCTCAATTTCGGGCCAGAATTCACTTTCACCTAAAATTCCATTGCAACAAACACATAGTAATAACAATGACACATTCATCTTAACGCCGTCCATGCACAGCATAATATTCTTCGAACTTACTCCTTCCTTTTGAAGCATGTTGCAAACATCTGTAAAGAAGCTGCCCTTCATGTGCGTCTCGTGAATAAGTAGTGTCTCCATGGCGTTGCAAGCAGCAGGATAATCGCATTTCGAGTCTTTAACGATCTTCAAAGCCTTGATCAGATCCGCGTCTTTATCAACGTACACGTGGCAAATACCCTCTGCGTGGCCCAACACAGGGATGTGTTTCGACTGTTCTTGAATGGTTCGAACAAGATCAGAACTGCCCCGAGGAATCACCAGATCTATGTGTTTTCCCATTGATAGTAAATCACCAACATCCTCCCTGGTTGAAATCAGGGAAATAGCGTTTGCTGCTCCCACTGTGTCCAAAGCTTCTTTCACCAGCTCCATTAAGTATCTGTTACTGTTGGCAGCTTCTTTGCCACCCTTGAGAAGGAGACCATTGGCGCTAGACATCGCTAGGGCAGCTACCTGCGGTAAACTGTCCGGCCTCGACTCGAAGATCACCAGCAGCACACCGATGGGTACAGTGATTTGTTTCAATTCCAAGTCCACGGCGAGTTGGGTTCGTCTGAGCACGCGACCGACATTCGTCAAGGAATCATTGGCAATTTGTCTCAATCCGGAACTCAGAGATCTCAGTTTGGCTGGCGTCAATGAAAGACGCGAGAGTAGTGCTTTCGCTAGACCACTTTTCTCTGCAGCTTCAAGGTCTCTCATGTTGGCCTGAAGAATTTGCTTTTCCCTAGACTCGAGCAGATCGGCCAACGTGTTGATACAGTTAGCACGCTCCTCTGGACGAAGAGCTTGTAGAGTCCTGCTGCCTATTCGAGCTGTAAATCGTTGTTATCTTTGAGTCTGAGAATGTTGGTCCCTCTTCTTTATTTTTTAACGATAGAATTATAATAAGGAGAATATTGAGACAGAGTTGGATATAGAACAGGGATACTTGGAAAGAAGATTGATTATCCTTTGGAAGAGATACAGGATTCGTAACGCTATTCAGCCGCACGGTCACGAAGAATACTGTATTAAATAAGTTTTAATGGTATTTTCTCTAGAAGAAGCTTGCCGAGTTCAGGGAATATTCAACTACTTTTCTTTTCACTTACTTTTTCAATGGGACATGAGAGTTGTTCGAATTAAATATACCACCCGAATAATGCGACAATTTTTTGTTCTATATCTTCGGGGAACGCGGTACGTGTCGCGGATAATTGTACAATGGCCACGATACAGCGACCGTAAGCCGTTTCATTTCTACCTTCGATAATCGATGACCTATATTGCTATAGTCGGTAGAACAAAATGACGCGACTCTTCGAACCCTCTACGAAAAAAATTCATCCCGCATCAACGTAATAATCTATGCCCCCCTTCCCTAAACATCCCTTTTCCTAAAAGTCGAATAAACCGATCTTATAAATCTTTTTAAGGGATGACAAAAACGGAAGCACTTAAAAGGTCTGCCCGAAGAGCAACATTTGCAGCCGGGCGTTCATCGTTTAAACACCGTAAAGCACTTAACAGATACAGAAGCTGAATAAAAGGAAGAGTTGCCTTACCATTTTCAGCGACAACCTCGACTGGCGTAGAAGACTCGGTCGCTTGCGTGAAGAACGTGCCGATCTTTCTCCCAGATAGAATGCTCTTTATAGCTTTCTCTTGGGTACCATTGCAAATCACCACGGAGACACCGCGATCAAGTGCCCACAGGGCGGCATTGACCTTCGAGTCCATGCCACCGGTGCCAACCTTCGACTTTTGCCCGAACTTGATGGTGCCCCTGAGATCCGAGTTGAACGTGTGCAACATCTTGGCGCCATCCTGCCACGGGGGTAAATTATAAATTCCGTCGACGTCGCTCATCAGAATTAACAGGTCTGCTTGGATCTCTGCTGCCAACATGGCAGCCAAGGAATCGTTGTCCTTTATAGAGATGCCTCTTCTTCCT
Source organism: Nomada lathburiana (assembly GCA_963667235.1). Classification (NCBI taxonomy): domain Eukaryota; kingdom Metazoa; phylum Arthropoda; class Insecta; order Hymenoptera; family Apidae; genus Nomada; species Nomada lathburiana. The sequence goes on along the minus strand of OY763903.1, from coordinate 13,706,893 downwards.
CCGCTGCCAGCTACTTCCTCGTCCACGTGTGGCGGAGGTGAGACCGCGTCGTTGGTATTGATTATGGGGACTATATTCAGACTGAGTAATTCACTCAGGGTGCTGAACAAGTTTTTACGTGTCTCCTCGTTGTAGAAATCCGGCTTGGTGACCAATACTTGGGCCAGTTTAACGCCATACTGGGCAAACATGGCGTCGTACAGGGACATCAGACCGGACTGACCCACTGCGGCTGCTGCTCTAGGTTCCAAAGGTGTGCCTGCGTGAAGATCAGATCGAAATTACCGTACCATCCCACCGCCACTGTATCGTGGGGGTTGGATGTGCGGTCAGTAGATCGCGGTGAGGTGCAACGACAACTGTTGTTCGGTGAATGGTTTTTCCTTGTTCCTTTAAGACCTTCTGGAATCTGTCCAAAATCAGTTGACCGCCTATCCTCGTTTGCCGATAGAGGTTCACGATGGTGGAATTTCTTTCCTTTCATTACACGTTTTGGTTCAACAGCAAGCGATTATAGGGGATGACGATGATTAATTTCAACGGCAGCCATATGTGCCGATAATTGAGGAACATTGTGATTAAATTGTAATTAAAATCATTCACTTTACCCCTTATGAAGCCCAGGAAACCCGAGAAACCAATTATGCAAAGAACGCGGCAATGAAAATATTCAGACGCGTAGAGTTAGGTTTTATTCGTGATAGTTATTATTATATTGCTGCACAGCGGTTAGTTGATTTTGGACAAATTGCAGGATTAATGCGATATCGTGTATCGTTGGGGCTGAAAAGATAATGAGCGGAGGGAATGCGGGTTTGATTGATCAGAGTTGAAGGGTCGGCCCTCTTCTCGCATGCTTTTCCGGCTCTAGCGTATTACTTCCCGAAGTATTCACACATCTACTCACAATCAGTCACGCGACAGTGAATGATTGAGGCATACTTTGAGAATTGATCCTCTTTTAAGCTCCCAATAATATTCGCGACAGTTGTCATGCTTAAACATTTTTTTAGTGAAATAAGATCAGCATGCTGTGTTATATCCAATGTCGCCTTTATTTCCAAAACGTGGCAGGAAAATGTTAACATGCTTAACCATTTTTCCAGGAATAATAAGAAACCAGGAGGCACTATTTTCTCAACAATTTCCCTCTATAGCGTTCGATCGTTGTCTGTCGAAAGGAAAATTGCCGCGAATGTTTTCCCGAGCAAATAGAATCTCGAAGAAATTGCCCGCAAAAGAATTGGGCGGCTCGCGGTTGTTGATTTAACCTACATGGGAGGAGAACCGGACATTGTCGAGTTGCCGGTGGAGTCCCTGGACATCCGGAAGTACCCCGGGGACGTTCCGACGCTTCCTCGGCGAACACTCGACCGTTCCTGCTAGCTTCGAAATTTACGAGACCGCCCCATCGATCTCTTTCACGCGATTACGACGCGAACCAAGCGGAACAGGAAACGAATTTACTCCCTTGTTAGTATAAGCAAATGAAGAGCGGAATGTCTGTGTTAACTTGTATCGCAAGCACGGAGATTTGTTCTCCAGAGTGAACATAACGTCGCAGCGAAGCAACGTTACCTATTTACGGATTTGGAATGAAATCACCCCGATCTAATTTGAAGAAGAAGATGAATTACCTACGTTCGGATAATTGGATCGTAACAATTCGTTGGAATTATTCGGTCAATCGATTCACCACGGACGATTAAAACACGAGCGTGCATTGTACTTCCCGTGTCTCGCGTGACCACTCGCGACACGCGCAATTATGACTAATTAACGAAGCGTAGGACGAATATACGCAGGAATAACGACGGTGAAACGAGCGCAAATCTGAACTGGTTCTCGCTATTCTCCGGACTCATTAGCGGCCGAGATATAAAGAAACTAGGATCACACGAGGCGAGGAAGGTACAGCCGCTGGGATCGTGTACTCCAATTTGCAGTTAGCTGGTAATATTCTGGAAACGAAATTCTCGCTGGAACGACAGAATTTTTGGCCGGAATTACTGTCGGACATCCGAACCGTTGCGTTCTCATCGAACACGAAGCCTTCGTAGCCACGAACCGTGCGCAAACTCGATCTGAATCGTCGACACGGCCAACGATTTCACGCGATACCATCCTAATTTAATCACGATCAGGCAGAAAACCTTCTACACACTTTATATAATTCCTGTATTGAATAAGACACGAAGCTTTCGATTATTTGATGAAAATGTGTCCTATCATCGAAACGTCTTCAAGGGAAGACGTAACTCAAATTGTAACAAAATGTTAAGGTAAAGTGTGCGCAAGTTTGTCAGGCTGATTGTAGTTATATCTCGCACGTTTTGGAAATAAGTTCACCAATGAATGCGGATGACGTAGGTATGTACGTATACAGAACTGTTATGTACCTGAGCGTTTTCTCAGGTGGCCACCGGGACTCAAGGTTTCCCTCATCGATAAGGACATCAACAGTTCCTGGGCGAGCTTCTGTTTACCAAATGCAACCGCCCCGCTTGTTACCATAATGCATTCACGGCCTCCGTTTTGGCACTCGGCTACCTGCTCGACTATGGACGCCAAGCGTCCCAACGCCAGTCCGTGCTCATCCTCCCTGGTGATAACGGCACTTCCCAATTTCACCACCAAACGTCGTGTGTAGGACAACTGGCTACGATCGTTGAACATCGCTGCCTTCCGTGGTCCTTCCGTCGTCTGCAGTTCTCTGTGTAAGTCTACACGATTTCCCTGGGAAAATTAAGGAACATAAATGACTTCTTTCAGCTGCGTTAAAATATGGTCGTGATGGGTCCGTTTGAATGAATCACGTGTCATTTTATACACAGGGTCACAAGGTTTTGCAAAGGTTTATTGTAAGACGCGTCATTCATCAGGTCATTAGAACCCAAAGCAGGGTTCCTTTCATTTGCAAATGACAAGGGTCTCTAGCCGATTCTATACTTTCCCCGTAGCTGATTGCAGGGTTTTATTGCGCGTTACGCTGTACGAAATCGAAACGATTTAATTTGCATGTACACGCAGATACGATTTGTCGTTAACGTCAATGAAATATTTATCGCTAGCATTTTATCGACAACCGGGCAGAAATCGAGGAGCAGATATGCGTTCTCCGAGATTACTTAACCAACCGCGCGACGCTTCTTTAAACCATCCCAATCTACGATTGTGTGTATCTACAATCGTTCGAGTCCTCGTGCGTTATCTGTCTGTGCAATACTTCAATTGGGAATCAAAAAAAAAAAAGAAGAAAAAATTCCCTGCTGTGAATTTCTGTTCGATTGCCACTCGACATACTTCCACGCGTACTACACGTGTAAGTGTTCGCTTGTTGATCCGTTGGTTACATAAAATTATACGCGCTTTATCAATATGAATATTAAAGGGGAGAAGACCGTTCCCTTAAAACTGAGAACCGAATCGAACGGGACGTGGAGTTAAAGAAACGGAAAGGAAGAAGCAAGAACCGTCGCATGGGGAGGATACGTGATATTCTTTCCAGATTCGCCCCCGTTTTCATTAATCTCCATTCACGAAAATGCGTTCGCTGAATATTTATTCAAAATCGAAACGATTGGTCCGTCGGCGACAACAATTCGACCCCGTTTCGTTACATCCCTCGTCCTCTGTGCTTTTCCCCGTCGAACGTGCACCTCGTTACGAGCTTTGATTCGCGTTCAGAATACCGTCGAAATATTCCAACGTTTACGTGGGAATTTTTTTTTTTTTACCAAGATCTCGCGAAGAACCATTCACCAATAACGTACTGGCGATTTCGCCAGTCTCTTTCGATGCAAATTCCGTCGGTTTCGCAAGTCGAATATTAACGATTGCGCGTTTGTAAATCATATCGTTGTGGCCTCCGTTATCTCGTTTCCCAAGACGCAGTTTATTTGCAACGATATCAAATTCTGATTCTAACGTCACACGGAAAGGTCTGCAAGGCCAAACGAATCGATAGAATGATTGTACATATTTTTCTGTTTGAAAATCCGATGATCAGAATTGTTATACGCTGTTGGCTTTGGAGGAGCCGCCGTCTACTACGACCTGTCGATTTCGTCGGATCGTTGGAAATATCGATACGTTCTTTAGAAATCGAAATGCAGGAGACCACATTGGTCACGCGAATCATTGATAACTTTTTTCTCATTATCACACTCGTAGTACATATCACGCGTAGATCCGAGCTCGGTGATAGTGGAAAAAACATGATTCTTATCGATGTCAAGTACTCATCGAGGAGGGAAAACGAATAATGTATGACGCATCAATCAGCTTGAACGATCAATTGCCGGGTATTTTCATCGAAGTTTCGATCTGATTGAAAAGGATGGAAAATATTTCACGAGCAAACCGTAAGAACAGGATAGTCGAAGAACGGGAGTAACGAGTGTAATAGCGTGCGTTATTTATAATCTGATGATTGGGTGTATGTGTGGTATGATATCGGTTGTATTATGTATTCGTGATAACGTCGCGTTACATTTATTGCGGTGCAGCTAATTAAAGTGGCTATCAACGAGATCGAGCGGTGCATTTTGCGTTCAAAAAGCGGGTTTCGCGGAATTTTTTTACCGCTGGAAAAATATCGGCACGTTGTTCGTATAATATATACGAAATGAGGCGACTTCTGCACGCGTTAATTTATTGTAGCATTTCTAAATTATGCGCGGCAATTGACGTGCAGTATTGAGCCCGGGGGTATAATTAAGTAGGGGGAGTAGTAAAAAAAAGAAAAACTTCAACTCACACCATAACGTTTGTACGGATTCAAAAATTTTCCATTGAGCAGCTCATCCCATTAACGCTCGTCGTCGTATATTTTCAAATGCGTCAAGCAAATATAACTTTCGTCGAAAACGAAAGAAGAATTTGAACCTTCAAAGATCGAATATAGATCACTTATCGGCACTTATTCGCTCGTTTCGAAAAGGGACCACCATTTTTATCGAAGCTTTATTAATACATTATTCCCGTCCGCGCGTACGATTGGGCAACGTCCAGTCGGCGATCCTATTAATTGCACCATCCGGCGACGTAAAAGCGTTCGTCGAGTGGCAACGTTCGATTAAAAATTGAAGCGATAGCGAGAAGCGCGGTCGATCATTGTGCGCCTGGCAGGATCGATCGATCCCGACGGCCAGCCGCGAAGGAATGAAAGAGGAAAATAAGAAAAATTGAACATACCGTTTGGTCGTGAATCCTCGGCCCCATGGACGACGAAGCCAATCTCCTTGGAAAACATCCAAGCTTAGTGGATCTTAATAGCAACAGTCTCGCGTACATGGCTGCCCCTTGAACTTCTCCTTTGCTTGCGATCTCTCACAGTCACGACACGGTTACGATTTTCTTAATTAAATGGTCACTGGCGCCTCTCTTTCTACGTTGCCGATAATGACAAACGGGGGTAGAAGAAACGGCGAGTATTCCGTTAATTAGCGATATGAAGGACGAGCTTTCCGAGTTCGGAAAATGTGATAAGTCGGAGCGAGATCTTGCGAGATATTCCTTGGTCAATTACTCAGAAAGAAATGTCCGTCGATCACTGGTTAAAGATATAGCAGGAATGAAAAGGGGTGGAACGGTGACGGAAGGAAATCAAGGAGATCACTAAATAACAACGTAGTCCTCGGCGAGTACGTCGAGGTAGAACGGTCGTCACGGTGGTCAACGACACACTACTACTCGTTCCTCGGCGGCAAACGTTTACGTTATCGCAAGCAGAGATTAGAAGTCTATCCTCAAATAAATGCGACGGGTACACTAGCAATAAGTCGGGTGGGGGGATTCCCCGGGAACTTGAAGTTTACGCGACGGTCGACCTTACGGTAGCGTGCCCCTAAAATCTTTATGACATGGCCTATACAAGGCCACGCAAAGACCGTTTCATTGTGCACCCTTTGTGCAACATAATTCACGCACAATATGTACGTGCAGCAACGGCAGCCAGAGTCGGCGAACTTTGACCCGAGAATCGAGCAAACAGAATTGCTATCTGGCTTAAGTTTGACTCATTTTTTTCACCGATCCCTGAATGCGCCGTGTGCGCGCGATAGATTTCAGCACGATAATTCTTTAATGAGCGATGCCATGAGACAGGCGCGTGTGTTGTACGTAAACGAGGAAGACCGATTGCAATTTCAACGTTTGTTTTCGCGGCCTTTCGCAAATGATCGTTTTGCATTCGCTATTTGATAGAGAAACGGGTGATACGCTAGGAGGGGGATACGTGATCGGTGCGTCGAGAGGTCGTGCTCGCTAGGGAATTGCGCTTTCTTCTCTCTAGCTGGATGAAGCACTTCCGTTGAGCAGGGAAATAACATCATACAGATTTTTCAAAGACCCGAGGACGTATAGAGGAAGTCGGTGTGGCCAGTGTTGCTTTCGCATTGTCTCTGAAACCCTTGGACATGGCAAACGCGCGTAATGCCGAGAGACAAAGCGTTCCATATTAGGAGATACTTTTCAAGCGCCCATTGCGTTATCGTTGGGTATGAAACGCCAAAATGGTCGTCCTCAAGAAACGGGAAAAATAGCAACGCTTCCTCGATCCCTTTGTCTTGCGGAAACACGTTTTTCTATATTTTCCTTTTGCAACGGATGAGAATTATCGGCAAGAAACGTAGGGGAGGAACGATATCGGGGCGACGCGGCGTAATTATGAAAATTGTGTAGAAAATGCGGGTCACGGAGGGATATAGCCGCGCGTTAGAGAACATGAAATATTCTGTCGCTGTTTACGCGAAGGCGGACCGTGGCAGTCGCTTGTCCGAGCGCGTAATTAAAATTCGGACAAACAGCGATGTCGCCTGGAAGGCGAATCGCACTCGTTGAATTTCGAGCAGCTCGTGATCCAGCCTGATCGACCTCGTGCAGGCAGCTTCTCTTGGTTTCTGTCGTTTTCGAGGAAATAAAAAAAATCCATTTGGAAAACGAACAGCAAAATATAAATCCGGGTTCGCAGGATGCTCGACGAGGTTACAATTTTTATTCTCGTAAACATGTGTCCACTGCGTATCGGGCGAGACTCTTCTTCGGTTTCGAAAGTGTCCTGTCTGGATTTCCAATGGCAGAGGAGCAATAGGAATGGTTTATCAATGTTCATCAAATACGGTTCATCAAGTGCGAAGATTTTCCTTGCGAAAGCAAGTTTTCCGAGTCGGGACCGTGGAATAGTGTGTTATCCGTTCGCAAGCCGAAACGGCGAGTCCTTTCGTGGAAAGCGTGGCCCTGAAATATCTTCGAATGTCGATGGAGTGCAGCCGTGGACCAGAGAAAAGGGAGACCAGACACGTCGTTGGATAACGTGTTCCGTTTCCGAATGTATTTCCCGAACAATCTGTCGACACAGATAAAGTTTACTTTTCGTTCAGCTACAACACGTTGTTCGTGAATTTTCCCGCGGTTCCAACTTCCGGTCAGGGGATAGTCTGAGCGGCAACAGTAATGTTCACGCCATTTCAAACGTTCGATCGCCGCGAAATCTTTTATTCCAAGCTTCTCGAATACATCGGGACAGATCGTACACGTGCTCTCAATATTAACACAACGCGAAACCGAAAGCGTCGAGGTATTGAATATTCATCGTGCAGCTCGCTCGAAGCATTATATCCATCTAACTAATTTCCCACCGTTAAAATAGAGATGCGCTAACGCCGTTACAGGCAAAGTCAATTTTCACTTCGCAGTACCGACGAATCTAAATTGTAGCTGATATTGAAGGGTGCCGACAATATAGTGTATTTTGGAAAAAATTCCGGGGATATTCCAATTTATTGCTTTATTCAGCGGCACGTTATTTGTATCCGTCTGACGCATAGTTTTAACGAAATTCCCCATCGTATAATTGTGGATGACGATTTCATTTACTCGAATGGAAATTATTCACAAGTAATAAGACCTTTTCTAGTAAACCGTTCCATTGAAGGAAGCCCTTTTTAAAAATGAACGAGAACAATGGGGCCGAATTGATCCCTTTTGTACTTAATCCTGAAACAATACGATGTCACCGAGTACCTACATTTGACAAAACATTCCTGCTGCGGTGTATGTTTCGATTGTCGCCCGCAAGAATCGTTGTCGATCGTAAATCATGTCGACCCACAATATCGGCCGATCCGTAGGACCGATCGCCCTGTTTATCATTCCCTCTGTCGAATCCATTGTTCCTAGTGGACTACTTATTCGTCATTGTGGACAACGATTTGACGCGATTGATGGCGTAAGCATATCGCGCCGGTAGAGATTTATCTGCTCGATACCAAGGGACACGGGGACGACGAGAAACGAATTTGATTAGCCGATTTCGTTCGACGAAATAAACCAAGTTCACTATTTTCGTAAACGATCAGGCATCGCGTATCGGTCGCGCCTCGTCACGGTCGTGATCGCCGATAAAAATAATTAACGCTGCCGGCCACCGTTTGTACGCGACTTTCACTCCCGTTTTCGTATATTTGTTGCAGATGAGGGGCCGATTTAAAGCGGACGACACAGTGGTGTTCGCTGGAGGACATCTTGTCGGGGGTAGTTTTTTTTTCTCCGCGAAGAAGATCAAAGTATAATGCAGGAAAATTGGAAGAGGGATAACGCCGTGGAAGGAACTCAGAACACCTTTCGCTCCCCCGTTTCCTTTGATTTATATCGTGCTCGGATTCTCACGTGAAAAGTTGCGCTCGACAATACACGATACCTCGAGGAACACGAGAAGGAATCACGAGAGGATGGAGAAACGCGGGAAAGGATACGAGGTATAGCCAGACATTACGTTCGATCATGCCATCGAACGTTGTGCTCGATTACAGTGCAGGGAAACGCGAGGACACGAGAAAGGATTGCAGATCGAGGATGGAACAGCGCGAAACGAAGGCGGTACCATCACATTGTTCCCATGGACAGCGTATCTGTACGTATGTATGTATATAACAAGCAGGTACACATTTACCGGATACACCCTATCGAATGGTCTATTCGATTTCAGTTCGCGTGCACGAAACCACGAGAACGTAGGGGCGCACTGATGTAATTAAAAAAGTAAGAAAAAACCCAACAGAATAAAAAATATATATATATATATAGAAGGTAAAAGAGCGAGGGTGGACTAGTTCATTCGCTATTTAAAAACAGAATAATTGCACTCGCGGCGGTGGAGAGTTTTGAAAGCTATTTAAAGTCAGCGAGCTTGTTCGTTTGTTTCGACGTGGACGGATAAGTTGGCGAATGCACTTAGAATTAAAGAAACGTTCCTCGCTATAATGGTGAGAGACTCCGCGATCCTCGTTTCTCTCTTTTTTTTTTTCGTTTATTTTTCCTGCCGTTCTCGGCGAGGGGCAAAAGTTAGCACGGTCCGGCCCAATCTTCTTGGGGAACAAAAGATAACGGGAAGAAGTCTAATGGTAAATTCTATCTCGATCGCATTGTTTCTAAAAGTGGAGATCGCCCGAAAACCGGCGTCTGTTTTGGCCGAAAATGCTCTAAAACAAAGAACGGGTCGAGTGATTACGGAGAAAAAAGCACGCTCGGCTGGGCGGCACTCCTCGAGTAAAACCTTTTCATTTTCTATTCCCTGTATTTTCCTGGCCGCGCTATTCACCGTGCCCGCGCCTGTAATTCGTGCAACCACCGCGACACAACGTAATATTTGTTGCCAGGTGGACGGTCGCGTGCAACGGAGTCGATGAAAACAACGAGGCGAGGATGAATATTAAATATGCAATCTTCTGATAAGACGTCACCGCCTGAGTAGATACCTTTGGGTTCAATATCTTACCGGTGATCGCCCGATGAAATGTATAAATATACTTCTCGTGCATGAAACCGAAACGCGATGCATCCTAAGGGAAGCTGTGCAGCTGTTTAAGATTTTCGAGTGCATCGGACAGTCAGGGGTAAAATTTGCGTTTCATAACTGGCAGCTCGCACGTACAACCGAAGGGGCGGACAAGGGAGGTTTCGGAGGGAGGAAGGAAAAAAAAGGGAGAACGTAGGAAGAGGAGTACAAGCGAGAAAACAGAAGTAGCAAAACTGCAGCGAATCGTCGCGTATTCTGGCCTCGGCGACCTCCCGGCAAGCAACAAAAGCCGCCGGAAATCCCTGCCGAGGCCAGAAGTGCAAGCAAACAGAAGATTCAGCGAATTAAGCTTGAAGGGAGGGTTTAACCACGCGGCTGCGGATTGATGTATTTCGAAACAAGCGTGACATGGATGAAAAACGAAATATATGAATATATACATACAAGAGTGAAACGAAGCTGGACGAAAGCGTGAAACAACAGGAAGAACATTGGACCGGGTCGAACGTAGACGAAGACAAGTGAGTGGTTAAGAAAAGGGGTGTTGGGGACAAAATTTCAAACGGAAGCGAAGTAAGCAAGTGTGTGGGTAAGAAAAGGGGGGTTGGGGACAAAATTTCAAACGGAAGCGGAGTAAGCAGGAGAAAACGAGGGAGGATAAATGATAGGCGAATGAATAGTAGAAAGGGAGAAGAAGATACGAGGGATGATGATACACAGGAGGAAACAGGGAAGAAAGTAGTAGGTTGAGAGGGGGTGGGACAAGGAGTTAGAAAGAGGACATACGTTTTTCAGAAAACACCGCCCTACAGATCTTCGCCCTTCTCCCCTGCGGCCTCTTCCTTTTCCCTCGGCCCGTTTTCCCAATTCTGGCAGCTCTACGAGGAGAGTTTTGTTGGACAGGGGGATCCGCGCATGTGCCACGGGGGTGGCAGCCTCGAGGACGTAACAGTGCCGGAGACAATTAGAGGAAGCAGGAAAGAGTGCAAGTGGCGTGGATGCGGAGGCTGTGCGAGCAAGAAGGAGCGGCGGGGTGTGCATGGGGGTTACGAGGGGGTGATACGTGTGAGAGTACCTTGAAGAGTGGCGTCGGTAGTACGTGGAGGGAGGAGAGGGGTGTATGAGGGGCGGGAGGCGACCGTTCACGTCTTTTCGACGTCGACGCAACCCCGTTGGCGCAGAATAGCTGCTCAGTGCTCGTCGAACGGCGCTGCGTCGCGACGGGACCATGCCGTCGCACCCTGCACCACCGATCAACCGATCTCAGGTACGCGAGATTCATTATCATTCTCGAGATATCGGATCATTTTGTTTTTTTTTTTTTCTTTCTCGAACGATCATCATCGTTCCTTCTGGTTGACACGGTTCCGACGTTTCGTTATCGGAGACGTGCTGCGTTAAACGAAACGTGCTTCTCGGTTAGGACAGGTCGGGTCTCATGGAAGTGAGATGAATCTGTTTCTCGCGGAGACCATATCGCGTCGACCGTTCTACGCTCGATTACGATTTCGTGCTGCTCTACGTGATGTGGTCCACGACCAGAAGCAACCCTTCGATCATTGCGGTTCGGAGTGCGAGAAGTTTGCCTCTGATCCGTTACTGTTCACCCGTCTCGTTGCAGTTTCTGTTATGATCTCTCGCGGTTTGGTGGCTTCGAGAAGGAACACGCGAGGCCGGGATAGATTTCGCAGTTGCACGGTGAAACTTCGCCCGGGTGTAATCTTGCTTCAGCGCTTGGCGAACGGATGGAAACCACGCGCCGATCCTACGATCTTCGGGATAAAATTCGATTTCGACGCGATTAACTGTGTGCGATTTGCTACGGGGCTACCTGCATTCACCGGACAGTTATCGATTTATTATAAAAAAAAAAGAAACCGAAAAAAAATGGAAAGAATGGGAACTGGAGAGAGAAAATTGTTATCGTTACAGCCAGATGCGTCTCCAGTTGGTGTCCTTCCTTTTTCCAAGGGAATCGTCCTTTTGCACTCTTCTTCCCACGATGTTCAACGATCGTGATGTACTTTTCCTATCTTCGTATGGATCGAGTTTCGTACCACTTCGATGATCGGGCTTTCAAAAAATCTGTCGAGACTACGAAACGTGATTCCTTAATGCACCGTGGGAATTGAAATCTAGATCGGAAGGAAAAAACGGCAAGGGAGCGGGGGAAGGGTTCATGCACGTTACATTTCGGTCGGAAGTGTTATTTGTCCCTGGAGGGCTTTCACGATGTCACCAAGGGGGGCGGTGAGGGGGTGAGAATACTTTTTGGCGGAGAGTATGAAGTGGGTCCTTGGGCAGCTTGCACTTTCTGCTTATTCTCGCCTTGTTAGGGGCGTTTTGTGTACGCACGCTGAACTACGTGTGAAATAATTAAAATCGTCTCGCGTGTAGTCGTTCTTGCATATATGCAACGTGTGTGTATGTGTGCGTCGATGATCAAAGAAGCGCGAAAGGATTGTATAGCGGATTTCCAGCGGATTCAGAAGGGGATGCTTTTGATGAAAGGTGCCTCTCGCGCCACGGACGGTTTACTTCGTTTCCTTGCAAGTGGGGACCGATCTTTTTCACGTTTAAAGCATTCCCTTTGGGTGGATGTATACCGCGTGGCCGGCTGTGCTTTAACGGGGTCCACACTAATTAACGGCTAGGCAACAGTGCATGTAAATTATGTATATACCCGTTGCGGCATTTCATCGAAATATTTGTCTGGCGTTTCCTCGGGAATGGCTACATTATTGGTCGAAAGTTTTCTTGCACACCCTATCGTTTCCGTGAAGGGGGTAGCTTGCATTTTCAGCGGTCTGTGTTCGACGCTCTTGTCCTCCTGTGAAAAGTTAAATTAATGGAAAATGAAGAGAACAGAACTCGTCGAAAAGTTGAAGTAGTTAGTCGATCGGTTAAAGGTATAGGTTTTCTTCGATTGGCACGTGAGAGAACGAGAGAGAGAGAGAGAGAGAGAGAGAGAGAGAGAGAGAGAAGGGACCCGTTTTCTTTGATCGGCGCGTAACTTTCTTACGTGCACGTTTCGAACGGATTATAAATACACTCTTGTTAAAAAGTTGGAAATAAAATACAGCGGGGGTAGTTAACGTAGTTATATAGGAGTTTGGCTGGATGCCTCGAGGAAAATGGTTCTCTTCGGGTGTTTAATCGAACCGCTTCGAACTGCTCAAACAGTTCAGTAGCGATTTAATTCCGCGGGTTTCCTCTTTTCCGGAAGTCGATCCATATTCACGACGTATCGACGCGATATACACCCGTTCCTCCCGCATTCTCCTCGGCTCGACCGCGTAAACAGGCGGCGCGGAAAATAGAAATAGAGAAGCATCGGGAATAAAGGGGGCAAAAAAACCCGCTGCTACTCCCTGACGAATAATGTAACCTCGAAATGAAACATAAAAGGGATTTGTTGTCAAGGAAAATGTCACGTAAAAGTGAGCGAGGGTGGGACCTCTATGTAGCTATTGTTTTGCGTTTACCTTCGTTGCGAACAAATTTCAAGTCCCGCATACCGTATAACCATCAACCGATGAAATTTCATTGTCGCGCTTTCATTATTATTCCACATCGCCGTTATTTCAACGCAGCGAACGAGAAAAAACGGCGCGCACGCGGAAGCAGCGCGACAAAACGTAAGGCAAAAAGCCGGCGAAGAAAAGTAAGAAAGCGAAGAAAAGAAAAATGAGGAGAAAATAGGGGAAGCAACGTCTTGCCGCGCTCCTTTTTTCTGGTTTCGTTATGTTTTAGCGACACACGCGGCCGCTGGTGCGAGCGCGGATATCCCAGCCGTTCCACGGAATAGATATTTCATTGTTACGGACTGGAATATTTTTCGCTGACAGGAAATAATGCTCGTCCCCCCTTGTCTCGTTAGGAAGATTCCTGTAGCTATTCTTGCACGTCGTTCGCGCGCGAACGGATTAATGATACAGAAAGAGAAGATACGTTTCGGATGGCCGGTCGCAGGGGTAGCATTCTCCGCGGTGAAACAAAGTTTTACCCCTCGCGTCGCGGCCGTCGCATCTTTAAAGAAAAAGAGGTTCGCTCTCCGAGCTCTTGCGCCCTGGCTCGGTGTCTGAATTTCATCACGCGATCTAGAAGAAGGCCGCTTGCACGAATGAAAGAAACTGTTGCAAGGAATGGCGTCCGATAAAACCGCAAAGAAATTGCATCTCTCGTCTTGCGCGCTCAAACGTCCACGGTGTTGTCGGTATCTGTGCAGCATACATTGGTTTTTGCGATTAAACGCCCCGGAAATATTGCCCGATTTTCTGCCGCCACGTATAGCGAACGTTCCTTTATTTACTTCGCTCGTCACCCGCGGTTCCTATAATCGATTCGCCGCCTTTCAATTATTATCCTCCCCCGATATCCTTCGAGTTGTTCAATAATCATTACCCCAGGCGATGTTTAGACCGACGATGAAACATTTCACAGGCGGTGAAATTATCGATGGGTTTACTCCGTGAATTCGTGACTCTGATGTCGCGTAGCTGGATCCGGTATCGTTCATTGCGTTGTCAGGCTTCGATAAATATTCGCCGCCCCCTCTTGTTGTCGTCGTTCGGGAGAGAAGGTTTTTGCACAAGTGTTCCCCGAGGTGTTAGTGAATTTTCGCCGCGCCGGGGGAGAACGGCATAGGTTATTGATTATCGTGAATGGCTTTATAAATAACCGATCGTATAGCGGCAGCCGCCGGACGACGCGTAAATATCACCTCGTCGGGGTGATTCTTTAAAAATCGCCGCGCCGCCGTGGAAAATGCTCACCGCGTGCGAGATGAAATCCGGCCGCTCGTTTGATCGATACCCTCGTAATTCGCCTGGAATTCTCATTTTGCTTCTGTTGTTATTCGTGGACAGTCGCGCAGGGAACGAGGGAGACACGTCAGACGGCTGGACGATGGTCGGCGGGAGAAGCTAATGTTCCGTGTACATTGTCGCGTTTGCACAGCAACGTGGAGAATACACGATGAGGGGGCGAAAAAAAAAAATTTCTCTTGTTTGCCCTGGTTATTTTTTAGTCACTCCTTCAACTGGATCCCTCGGCTGAACGGAACTGTGCGATCTATTCAATTCTATCGCCGCGATAATTTTCCAACATTATCCAATCGCGAGCGTAAATTTTGTCCGAAGATTTGAACGAATTAAGAAAGACATCCCCACGTTCCTCTTTTCCCTGTTCGTCTCCCTCGTCGGAGCAAACGTCGAGAATTCTAGCTTAATCGCTCGTGAATCTGTATTTCACGTTCTCTACGTATCAACAGAACCGAAAGTACCGAAAGTGTGACGAGTACCTGTCGCACGGGTATCAGCCATTATTTACGTAACGAGACGCGCTCTGTTAAATTTAACCGAGAAACAAAGACGTAAATAGTGTCGTGTTTTGCGTCAGTTAAAATAGCTTTAATAAGGTGAGCGGCGACTCGAGTGTCTCATCGGCTGCTGCTAGATCGTCGTTGATCGTACTCCAGCACGGACCACTTTCGACCCATTGATTTTCATTCGGTCTCCGCGGGTTCGTAAATAGCGTAAAACAGACACGCTTGTTGTTGCGAGGCGTGAACGTCGCGAAATTGTCACGATTCGGACGAAAGCAAGTGACGCCCGCCTTACCTGGATATATCAAAGCACGGGTACGGTATGAATATTGCCTTCTGGTTAGTCGGCAGCCGTCACAGAGACAATTGTTGCAACACCCGATGTAAATATTTGCTCGTGAATGAATCGTGTCTTCATTCATTCACCCGCCACTTGTCATCCTTTGTCCCTCTTCCTGACAAATTTGCTGAATCGTTCACACGAGAGCGGGGGACGCGGCTAATTTACCTTTTGCCTCGACTTATCCACGAAATTGTATTTCCTTCGGCCATTTGATTACCGGGACGCTGCTTTATCCATGGAAACGCAGTTCATCAAGGAGGGATTAAAGAAATTACGAAGGAAATTCTGACGGCATTTATGTTGGTTTGCAATTACGAGATAAAAGGTTCGTAATTAATAAAGTTTGATTCGCACAGTCATAGCATCGACTCGTCGTTAGCTTCTCGAAACCCTGTGCATGCATATATTTATTAGGGAAATTTGTTTAGGAAAATTTGGAAACGATAAAGTATTTTCCAAAGGTCCTACGAAGTTCCGAAAGTTGAAAATTAGCAATTTTTCCGGCGCAATTTAGTGATTCTTTAATTCTGTTGAACAGCGTATATCGAAAAGTCGAAGGCGGGCGAACGGTCAATAATCGTTAAACTTTCCGCAACACGTTCAATAAATTTGTGACACTCTGCCCGATTCTAAATGAATGCGGCTATCCAACAATTTGTAGAATATTCGTAATCATCTCCGCTACTCCCTTTTCCGCGTCGACGGTATTCTCAGTGTCAACGTTTATAAAGACAAATTAAATAGCCGATATTTCTGTTCAAGTTTTGTATTCTTCTCGATCGGCGGCATCGGATATGCAAATGGCGGTCGACGTAACCTTCCCCGCTCTAACTCAACAAGCGGTCGCATAAATTTCACGTAATGGCGGGCAATTACAGGGTAATAGTGCATTCGCACCTAAATAACAGTCTCCACCGTGGACAAGCCATAAAAGTGAAACGCGTGATTACACGGTAAAGGAAAAAGAATTTACTCCTGAAAATGAAGCGGCCTGTTAATCCTTTCCCGTCCCCGCGATTTTCTACGTTCTACTTTGCCGGGGGTGGTTAATCTCTGGAATAATGCTTGGTCGGAGTAGATTATTAAAATCAACGCTTTTATAAATCGCCAGAAAGAAAATAAAGGATCGTGTCATATAATATTTTCTAGTTTGCTTAAGCGCAAGCTTCAATACACATAGCGAGAATAAAGATCGTAATACGTTTAAACGTCCATCATGTGCTCCCTCGATAAGACGAATTTAACTTTTAACAAGCGGAGCAAGGTATTTCTGAACAGCTGCCCCAGCAGAAGCTCGATTGAAAGCTCACTGGATTGTCCGGAACGGTTTCTTTTTACTTGCACTTTTTTCTTCGATAAAACTTATCGTAAATTGTAAACGGCGGTCGAGCGCGAGAATTTCTGGCTCCCTTTGCAACGATGATCCGGTCGCTTTGGTGTGTCGATCAGCCGCGATGAAAGTGCACGCGAAATAATTAATTAGCGTACAAAGAACCGAAGTAGACGGCCGGGCAAATCATCAGCCTTGCTCGGTTAGAGATTCATTTTAATTAAAACGTGCGTGTACCTCGGTTCGTTTGTTATTCTTATCTCCTCTATTTTTATCATCATACACGTGGTCGCGAATAAAACTGTTGACAATTTAACAGCGAATAAGCTGTGTGTCCTCGTTTCGGCTAATTGATTTTTCATTGCTCCACGCGGTTCACCCGTACACGTACCATCAACGTACTATATTCTGTCCTTCTCGTGGAATCTTTTTATCGCGGTGGCACGTAAGTGAAAATTTTTCGAAACTTATGCAAATGGGGTGTGCAGTTGACGCGCTCAGGTGTTGGATAACGCTTTCCTTGAGATCGCCCGAGGCATACCTGTCGTACGAACCGATGGGGACCGATTGGTTGGAAGTGAGTCGTCCATTGTAATCGCACGGAACGTGAAAAATCTCTCGCGTACGCGACAGTAGTCTTGCTGTCACCGTTGCTGATAGAATATTCCTGTCGATCGTAGAATCGCTTTATCCCGTTCTCGTTTTGTTTTTTACTTCGCTTCCCCTCTTTCTGTTTATTTCTATCGAACGACCATTCCCACCCTCTCCCCTGGGAGATATTTAGAGGACGACAGTCATGCCTGACCTTTCTTGAAGCTGAAAATTATCAAGACGTCGCCGCATAAATTCCCCGTGAAATCGGTAATGGAATAGGAATAGGGGGGCATTCGATTCGAGTGTCATCAGATAGCGGCCACGTGAAACGCCATGCTGTTCTTTGTGCTTGCGAAATACGTTTTAAATGGCAGATCTCTCGAGTTCGCGGAATATTTCCGGCGATATGTATTTCGCCCGATGCACGAACGCACAACCTCGATACCTCAGCCTCGATACAAAAGGATATCCATACGATTTACGCACCGGTTATGGTAATACGAGAGGAAAATTGACGGCACCGGTATCACCTGAAATGGCCGAGTGAAAAATCAATGGGTCCATGGAAGAAAGGCTGGGCCGAAAATGTTGCGGGCACACTCGATTTCCCATTATCTCGCTAACTGGAGGGAAAATGTCACGCTCGATGCTCCCGTTATTGATGCGAAAGCCGTTCTTAATCGCGAATTTAACTTGTAGAAGAGGCCGGGGGCCGAATACCAGTCGTGCTCCATTTTCGTAAGTGCTTAATCGGTCGGAAATGAATCGCGATATTCAATCTGTATCGAGACACTGAATCCCTCAAATATGTCCAAAGTATACTCCGTCGGGGGATAATATAATGGGCAAACGTTGAAATCGATACAGCGTGCACAATATTTTAAACCGTTCCACATCCGTACACGACGGACTGGCAGCTTAAAATTATCGAGCACCCGCTAATTCCGTCATTTCCTTCGCGCACGTGTGACTCCATTAATGCTATCACCTCCTTGCCATCTCGTTGCAGTGTCGCGACTTAAATACAATTTAAGTCGTACATATATCTTGATCAGCTGTTGGGCCACTGTACCGGAAGCTAGCGTCGAACTTTAATAGGATCATCGGTGGTGACAAAATTCATTGATACGACCGAAATCTGAAACGAGCAACTTAAATTGGACCCAGACACATTCTGTGTGCGCCTATTTCGACCGAAGAACAGCCGATAGAATATCGTTACAACGAAGCTGTAGGAAAAGTTCATCCCGCGGTAGTCGCGACGCTTATCTGCCGGCAAGCAGACGGAGTTTGCTTTACGTATGTTAGGGAAACATTAATTCGCCCGCAAAAGTTTGCCCTGCGTCGCTGTTCCGCATTGTATTCGAGTTTGTCGGCCACGTTTAGCCGGCGTTTGGGTCGCGTTTCCCCCGACTGATTTCCTCCTCGTTTTTTCCCGATTACACGCAGGAAACTAGGTTGGTTCGTTAGTTTCTTAACAGCGGGAAACATTGACTCCCGATCGATAATGAGACACGTTTACGTGATTACCACGGCATCGCGATATTCCTTCCGAAAATTTCACGATGCTATTAGACGCGAACTCACCGTTAACTTACCATAAATATCGAACTTTCCCGACGATAGCTCGCCGCTCTAACCCGATCAGCATACGCGCACAGGGCCACGTGCGCGCGTGTCCTACCTGCTTAACTTGTGCCTCACCGCTCCGTTTGTTCGCCTACGTCAATTTCATTCATTAGTCCCGAAGTCGCGGAGTTCATGGCTGTCAAACAGTTGCTGACCTCCTGACCAATCTCCGTTGATATTCATGCCGTGTTTGCTTCGGAAATACACGCAACACGATTTTGGGATTATGTATTAATCGCGAGTCCCATACATATTTACCACCGTTATTCTTCATTTGCAATATTACTCCATTTATAACCAATTTCTACTACTATTAATGTATCTTCTTATCGTTTAAAATACCGCATGCTTTAACAACGTGCAGAGGGGTATCGCGGGTGCTCGTATTATAGGTGACAGATTTTAAACGAAAGCAGCACGCATATCTATTTTCAACTTTGAGATTTGGTCCATACTCGTGCCTTTTACATTCTCGATGTTCTTATTTTCGAAACACGCGGAACGAGCCTGTCTTCCTTCCTTTCGTTACACCTGGCGGGTCAAAGTTAAATCGCGCCTACCCTTCGAGCGACGGAGTGTTTGTAAATCGACGCTTTGAACTTGAAGGCTGGAGACGACGGACCCCGACGATAGCCAAAGGCCTTTATGTAATTAGAGAGCGTTGAAACGGGGATCGCCTCGTTGCGTATCCGTGACGCGAGTTCGTTTTGGTTTCACGCTTGTTGTGCAAGGAATTATCCAAGACGTTCTTGACTACAAGGTTCATAATTATCGGATATACATGCACATCAACCCTGTTACGTCCGACTAACTCGATTTCTGACATACCCGTTGCTGGTTCACCTTTCGCCGCATTAATTAACGCAATTTTTCATCGCAACGCAATCGACGCTTGCTGCATCGCGTTTCGAAAGCTGATTTCGTGGCGCATTTACGCCGGCCATCATGGAATACTTTCCGCCGAGAATTATGGAATACGAAATAGCTCGCGCGCGGGTGAGATTACAAGGATACTTTGCAGAATTAATGGCACGGAAATTAATTATTCCGCTCGTCTCGGTGAAACAGTAATAAACGTCGAGATCCGTCGAGTAGCCGTCGTTTTAAACTAACATTCCCAAATGTGTGGCTTCGTAACTTTTTTTTTCCACCTCCCCCGGTCTCTTTTTCTACCGTATATTCTGCGCCCTTGATACCACGAGCCCGAGTACCATGTTGAATTTTCGTCCAAATTGAGAAGCAAAGCTCACCTCTCTCATACCATGCGGCAAATTAAATTTTCTTCGTCTAACATTGTTTGCCAGCCCTGCAAAGAGGCGACAGGTTACTCCTTCCGCAGTAAAGAATCATCTGAGTTTATTTCACCTAGTCGTGGCCAATGTTGGACCCGGGGAAAGTTTCAATTATTTGAATGGAACGGTCTTCCTCGTTCCTCGAATTCCTCAGCGGATAGATCGATATGAAATCGACATTGCTATGCGTCCTACCTGTTAGACAAAGTCTCGTCTTATGCAATTCAATCTGTTCGACGGGAGAAGACCGTTGTCTCTATTCTCTAAACGAAAGCTCTTGCACGGTGGCCCAGAGCGTTTTGGACTAGGCAACAGTTTCTCTAGGAGGAACTGTTTTCATTTTGCCGAACGGAACCATGAACCTTCATTTCGCGGTTGTATCGTCGGTGGCTACATAAGGGAGGGAATAAAGGACGCATCTATTGCGGCGGCTATAAAAATACACGGCAACGAGAGGAGGAAAGGGAAAGAGGAGAGTTTCCGTGAAACTGTATCCGTCCACTGCTCCCCATAGAAACGATAAAGCTGAAACTCTATGTAACTATATCGAGACGAGAATCGCCCGCCATTTCGTCGATTGTTCCCGTTTTTCGAAACGACCACCCCTGCGGTTCGCTAGATTCACCGGCGTTGCGTTTAAGTTTTTCCTCCTCGGTGGATTAGTAACCGCCCACGAGACCACACCGGGATAGCAGAGTTCGATACAGAACCGAGAACCGTTCGAACATCCTGGAGTCCGGTTCGAGATAAGCTTCGGAGCTTTTCGAGAATGCGAGGGTTGCAAGGTTTATTCGCGAAATCTATGCGCTAACGAAGGGGTCCGAAGAATGCGCGATAACGAACGCTGTAACCGATGAGACGTGCTTGTGCGAGGCAACTCATTACTGAAATTATTGCTTTAATTGCTGGCGTGCGTTGCAGATGGGCGGATACGTTTCAAGGCGCCGCGTGATTTTCTAAAATATTCCATAATTCTTCTTCCCGTGCAATATCTGCCGTTAATGAGGAGATATTGTTTCAGCGGGGGGCGATAGCAATCAGCCAGCAATTATTTGGTACCACGTGATATTTCGTTTTATTTATTACTCACACTGTCGTTGAGTGAAAACGAAGGAACGGTGGCGGAATTTGTTCGAAGCTGAGCAGATCGTTCATGCATAACAGAGGGTAATATTTTTCAATCGAACGGTGTACTCGGTGCAATCGGGGCGGAAGTTACACGGAGGTGTAATATATTTCGCGACGGTATGCCAGTATATACGACGGAACGTCGGGTTGCGTTTGTGCATTGGGTCCTAATCGAGTTCAGCTTCTTACGTTGAACGTATTTCCATCGTCGAGCTAAAAAAAAAAGAGAAAGAAAATTGAATATCCGATTTACGATCCGACCCGATGGAAAAAGTTATTCGAACGGATCAACGGTTCACCAGCGAGGGTGAATAAAATTTATTTAGCTGGATTGGTTCGTTGATTAATTCGTCCTTTGGAATGCACGCCTCCGATGAGTTCTTCCTTCCAACGTTCGCTAGGAAAATCGATAAAGAATCTACAATTATTCCCCTAACACTTTTCTTCTTCTACGTGAAAGATCGACCGACTATATTTAGTCACTCAGTTCGATCGTTCGTTCTCCACCGTTTTGAAACCCACGATTGCTCGAATTGAACACTTTTCACCGTCTTTGAAAAGCGAATCATTCTTTTTGTTGGCACATCGTCGATTCGACCGATACAACATTAATCAGAGACGTTGAGCGGCCGAATCGAGTAATTAGAGGTTGACTTGGCACGCTCAGACATTAAGTAGTCACGGTATAGCGCGAGGGATTTGTCAGCCGCAAGTAGTAATGGATCGTCAATGTCAACCGTCCAGAGTATAGCGCTGGGATTTGTCAGATGGCAAACAGCAACGGGGTTCGTAGATTGGCTGTTGTTTGTATTTAGTGCTCGTTTACTATAAACCGACACCTTTTATGGGTGTTCGGAAAATTTGCCTTCGTGCACGCTTGGATGAGAAGTGAGTCTCGTCGCCGGTGAAACGAAAGGCGCTCGTGCCGGTGTATAATTGCAAGCGTGCAGCTTGTAATTTGAATTCATAGCCGGCGATCAACTGCAATTCAACTGGTTAAAAAGTGCTTTGATGAATTATGTCCGCGAATTTTTTAATGAAACTCTTCAATCCACGGAGAATACCCGTTTCTTAGTTTCAAGTATCCCCGGTACGATTTATTCATACTGGTAGCACGTTCGATTTGGTCGACTTATCGGTCATTTATTTTATAAAGATTTTCGCAAATTCACGGAACGAAATATCGTGGGGACAGAGTGAGTTATTGTACCTTCTCTTGAAAATATTTGACAAAATAGCGAGGTATCTATCCTGCGTTCTTTTGAAGTGCAATTCTTCATTCTCCCTGGTGTCTCGTAAATGTTCCTTAACGGCTAACGAAATAATGATGCTTCTTCTTATAAGAGTGCATACGGCTGGCCAGTTTCATGAATATAAACTACAAGGAAGACGAATGTTTATTGAACAAGGTTCGCTATTACTTGGAGCAGGTACGTGCATTAGAATGTCTGAGAATTTTGACGCGAAGATGCTGAACAAATTTCATAAAACGGCAATATCGAGCCATGAAACGCTCGCCGGGCTATTTTACGACCGCCCCTGAAGAAATACGGGGAACGTCGGCTGCCGTCTGTTTTCTTCCAGGTGGATGCTCGGTCGAACGAGATATTGCAAAGGTAGATTGGAAAATTGTATCGACAGATTCGCGACGGTATTCTTGCAACTTTCACGCGAACTTCGTCGGTCGACGAGTGAAATGGACAAAGATCTGTCAGACAGTCAACGAGGATCCTTTTGTTTCATTTCATGAACCACTCTGCTCGTCGATTCTACTCCAGATCCGTTGCCAAACGCAATAATAATAGGAAACGTAATTAGAGAGACTGATAACTTTTAATATCATTCTCATTTGCAGCGTGCCACTTCATTGTCATTTCTCTTATGCACGGATTTTCGTAACGCTTCATATTTTTCTTACCATTTATCTTCATTAATATTCATTAGATAATGAATATTAAGTTCGTATGCGCAATATATTTTCGTAAATTCTGACGATCCGAGTCGTTGCGATACCTTTTCGAAAAAGTACACATTTCCTAGTCAAGCTCCTCCGTGAATCACGTTCAATATGTGCATACATGTTCGGCGATCGGAAATCTTGGAAACATATGGGGAATCGATATGGTACATCGTTGCAGGGTTAATCATGTTTGTCGTCGAGGGGCGCGCATCGATCGAACTAGAACGAGCAAGAAAATATCATTCGTTAAGGGTTGAAATAGATCGTAGCGGGGCTAATGTTTCGAGTTCTTTACGCGAGCCGAGTAAACTGTACTTTTCACGGTATTCTTCAATGGAAATATTTGCAGATAGGCGACGCCCCGCGGTGTCGTCGTCGCTCCCCCTCCGTGTCTCTTGATTTTGCCCGTGGAATTTTGTAAAGTGAATCGGTATCCGTCGATATCTAGCACGTGTGTACATTTGCGAGTAAATATGCTTGAGGAACGAACCTCCCCAGAGAGCTTGGAGCCACATGGCAGGCGATTGCGCGCTTCGGGGACAACGCTTGAATAGCAAACATCGGCTAGATTTAGCGAGACTATACTTTCCGATAAAAAGTATCTATCCTGAGCTATCGTCCGACCTTTTCTATCGCACCCCATCAATTGTTCCGTTCGTGCGACTAAAAAATATGATACATATTTTATTTAATTCGAATTGTCATTAGCACCCGCGATTAAACTAGTACCCCGATACACGGTTTCTGAATGATGTTCAATTATACATCTTTATACTTTTCACGGGAAATTTAACATTCGAAAATGCCGATATCGTAAATCACTTTAACGCTACAAGACAACCGCAGGTCCCAAGATATACTGTCCTGATACCCTCCATATCACTGGAAAGCCAAACTTTTATCCCCCACATAAAATCATACGTCACGTCGGCCGCCTACACATACGCGCCGAGTTCTAAATGACAGAGAGAGGTTTCCTTGTTTGCAGACTTCCCGATACTCGACGACGTAGCCCGGTTTCCGCGTACAAACTCCTTTAACGAAATCCCGCGACTGAATTCCGCTCGTGGTCGGAAGGTTCGCCCTCTTTTCCCCGACACTTTCTTTCCGTTCCTTCTCTCTTCCTCTCTCTCTCTCCCTCTATACTCTCCGCAGTCGAGGCTTTTGCTTGCACGTGGAACCGTAGAGGGGCAGGAAGCAGAAGGGAAAAAAGTAAGTCGTGTCTCGGCGAATCGTAAATGGACGTCTTAGCTCCACCGTTTCTACGTCCGCCTGTTTTACGCGGTAAATAATAAATGTGATGTTCGCCTTGCACCGTTATGCCACTCTTCCTCTGCGATGTTCCCTGTCTACCGTCGCCCTCGCGTTTGTCGTAGTTTCATTTACGACGCGACGCGTTTGATCATCCGTGCCGTTCCCACGCTCTATGGTTATAGAATTTCTGATTTCATGGACCGTGTTTCGAAGTCGTGGACCAAGCTGCCCCGGGGAGAATTTTTCGTACCGGAGGTTACGTAAACTTCTGCAGCCTCTGTTCCAACGCCCGTTTCGCTTCGAATTATTAATCGTTAAATGCGCCAAATATTTGCGTGTAATATAGCGAGCAGAAGTTTTTCAACGTTAAGGGAGCAGCGGAACATTGTAATGTCGGGCACGTGGATGAATTGAACGAGCATCGGGGTAATCAGTGCTCGTTAATAAAACGTCTAAATTGCTGGAAATTTATTCATTCCTGATCGGCATTCCCCAACGTGAGTTTGATAAATGGCGGTGTATATGAAATACCGACGAAGGGGATAACCGCGATTCATCTTGGGCTTCCGCTAGTTTCCATTAGAGGCATTCGTTCAATATCGCGACTTCCGAGGCGAGAATTTCATTTTCCAGTGGAAGCTTGCCAGCAACACATCGTACAACGGTGTCGCGGCTTAAATGCACCCTCCGTACCGTTTTCCCTGGCTTTTTACACTCTCCGTTCGTTCCCTTTTCTGTGTAATAGCGCCCCAGGGAATTCGTGACGAACGCACGATTTCAGTGTCGCTTTCAAGAAGGCGGGATCTATTGGCGCCTCGATTACCTACTGGAGAGTTATTGTACTTCCGGAAGTACCTACTCGACCCACCCCCTGTATATCACCTTTATCGAGCAATTACGGCCACTCGAACCTGATCTCCACTAGCGCGAATATAGCGCAAAGGGCTAGCTTTCAGACAAGGGTTGGCTTTCCTGAAAAGATTGACGTCGGTGTTGCTCTTAGCTTGCACTTTACAATTTTGTATCGTTGATTATTGAAAATGGAAAGGGGCAGACTCCGTTGCCAAGGGGGCGTGAAGCTTAGCGCTCTATTAGTGACATTTAATTTCCACTCAAGTGAACGCTTGAATTCAGAAAGGGGTACAGAGGGAAAAAGATACTTCGAAGCGTTGAAACGTAACGTTTTAACAGTCGACGAATCACTCCGTAGTCCCTTCGCCGAGTCTCGTTATTGTTTCCCCGTTTACGGGGAATTACACACGTTATCGGAAGCGGTTAGGCATTCGAGTTTAGTCGCACGTGAAACCGGCCGGCTTGAAAATCGTCAAACGGATTTCCCTCGCTGCCGACTTGGTTTCCTTCGATATACCCAACGTCGAAGGGGGGGGCCCAGAGTTAGGAGTGCTCGTAAACGCGATTGAAATTCATGTCTCGCCATGAATTCGCCCCGGGGTCGTTCACCTTTCTGCATTTTCGGTGTATCAATCCGTTGCTATCGAGAGGCTCGTCGCCAAACGACATTGAATCACGAAAGTAAATGGGTGGTTGCTACGTTTCGCAATAGCGGAGCTCGCGACAAGTATGAACGAGCTTAAATGGATCGCGGAAGGTTTGTAAGGTTGACATCGTTTCGTGTAACAGTTTTATCATGTCGCAGCCAGCGTTCCTCTTTGCGATCCGTTTCTCTGGCAGCGATGGAAACGTTGCGCCCGCTGTGTTAACGTTAATCTAGGAAGAAGTTAGAGGGTTGCAGGTGTGTTTGACTGGACAGAGCGTGTTGATTTCGCTTCAAGTGTACGCACGTGAATATGTGTCTGACGCGCCAGTTTATATCGGTACAACTATTTAAGCTTCTCCATCGCATATTCATAAATTCGCCAAGCCGCGCTCCATCGCGCATGGAGGATCTCTTAATAATAGTAATGTGTATACCGCGCTTTACTACTCCAAATTCATGCACGAGAATAAATTGGTAACGACTTGGTGCACGTACATATACATATGCATGTATACGCGGGGGCGAAATATAGAGCAGCGCGCCGTTAAAATAACTTTGAAAAATGTAAAATGTATGTCGGCGATCCATCGTTGAATTTTCTCGTCCACTACCAATCTGTAATTGGTAATGAAATTACGAAACGCAATATTGAACAGAGTACATTTGAGCGCGTCAATTTTACATCGGACCAGCAATTCCTATCCACGGTACGCGGAAAATCCTTTTGATCGTGGCGAGTGTGGCTGTTCGCTTTCTTTTTGATAATAATCAATAAGCAATCGAATTCGCGCCGGTGACGAAGCTCGAGCCAGCTCGAGCCACAGGGGCTTTCTCTTGTCAGCCAGTACAGCATGGCCAATCACTCGGTCCATTACGTTGTTCACGTTGCGCTGACATGCCGGATATCAAAGGGAATTTCGAAATGAAAGAAACGTCTTGGGAGAGGAGCAGCGATTTCTAGACAGAATGACGCGCAATCTCCAAAGCGGATTGGAAAAAATATGCGCGCGGAGTTTTCGTAATGTCGCGTCCAAGACGCGTCCAACGTCGAATAAGCTCCAGTTTCACCCTGCCAGGGAAATTGCATGGAACGTTCTAACGATACGAAATACGCGGAACGACATTGTCCCGTGCGATTCGAAGAAGCGAGCCCGCTTTAATATCCGTACAGGGGGCGATTTGATTTCGTCCGGGGTGGTTCGTGCAGCTTTAACGAGACCGAAGAATAGGGAGGAACGATGAAATTTCTTTGACGACGGAAACGTGGCGAAAGCGCGGCGCGAACAAACGCGAACAATACGGAACAAAAAGAAATTTATTTATTACGAGATAGACGAGGAGAGCGTTGATCGGACGAAATTGATAAGGGACGCCACGCAGTGCTGTACATACGATTCGTAGTTGTGGACACGAAGATTGAACAGACGATTGCGGGAACGTAGCAATTTTGGACGTTCCGCTCTCGCAACGAATTTGCAAATAACAATGCGTTCGCGTTATCCGAGAAACGTCGGCGAACACGTTGACCAACGAGTCGATGTGTGCTCGCGGGCCAATGACTTCATACGAGAATATCGTTCGATACGAGAAACAAATTGCATTTTCGTTTAACCTTTCGGCTCGGCACACCAGTGACTTCGATTTAATGGGCTCGATTGAAGCGACGCGAATATCCCGTTAATCAGCGCATTCTGTTTTCGATTAAAACCAATAACGCATATTGCGAACGTGCTCTTGATAAATCGTCGCGGCGCAGTTACACTAGTCACTTTTTCCCGCGGGAATAATGGCCGTTTTCGTTTCGCAGTCTTCGCATTAATAATCGCGCGCGTAAATTATGCCTGTTCGCGAAATTATTATTACGCCCGTTCGTTTCGTCGACGCGGCGCGATGGAAACGTGTATTACCGAACGGCTTTCATGTAATTCCAATTGAAACGTGGGAGGAACGTGACTGGCGACAGCTTCTTTTTCAATCGACTTTACGACAGGTACGTGCAACGACGACGCAACGAGGGGATCGCCGATTTCTTCGGAAATTTACGCGGCTCCACGATCCGTTTGAGAACTTGACGTTTCACGCGTACTCAGTCGGAGTTCGACTGATTCATTGCTACCCGTTCGATCGTAACACCTGTTCAACTCGGCTTGTTTTCTACGGAAAAGTCGGATAAACGCGAAATTTCAACGGGGACATTGGAAAGCCGAGGGATCGGGAGGTTATCTGAAATACAAAGTAATCCGAGATCCCATGTGTTCCGTAGATCTGCCGTTCCATAGAGTCAACCACTGAACTAAACCTTTACACACAGCGCACATGGCACCGTATACGGAAGATCAATCCTCCATCTCAAACACAAGCCCGATCTGCCCGACTGTGTTATATACTTAACACTGGGATTTCCATTTCCTACCGAGCGTCGCTGTTCGAGGCAAGTAAGCACGGAATTGCTTGAATTTCTGCCTCCGTGAAACTTGAATGCTTCCTGCTACCGCGCAAATAATTAGGGATTGAACAGTTGAAACGGGAAACCATGCGCATTGGTAATAAACCGTGTAACATTCTGCACACGAACTATTCATTTTTCGCGCACTGTTCAATAACTTACCTAGACGCTTCGTACTTCAATTCGTAGTGGAGAAGATTGTAGTTTCGTCCCCATGGGGGGTAGACAGTCGGATGCACGGTTATCGCGGCGGATGGTTAGTTCGTTGATACAAAAGCAATTTCGACAGACTCCTGGTGGATGCGTAGAGGTATCGACGCACGTTTTGTTGGCCACCCCACGGTGCCCATTCTTCTGAAACTGGGTTAAGACTCGAGTGAAATTTTCCCTCCGCGGCCGGGCCAACGCGAAATCCTGTTCGTTTTCGTCGAGACCGAAGGTGAAACGGTATTTCCGAATGGGGCTCGTCTAGAACTACGCAAACGTGTTTCCGGTTGACGAAACGGTCGCAATTAATTCTGTCGGGATCGCTGAACTTAACGCCGTCTGGCACGTTGGGACGATTTTCGTGGAAAACGTATGATTATATGGAGGAAGAAGCTTTCTTAAGTGTTTGGATGGCTGGTAACCGAGTTGAGGATTATTCGTTAGCGTTATCGTTCGATAGGAAGCTGCGCGTTGCAATCAGAATCGAGAGCAATTAGTTAGTCTATACTTGGTAATCAACTAGTATTCAGAGTGGTGTTTGTCGGTTTCGCGATCAAACAGGAGTAACTCGTATGAGAAGGGTTCGTTAAGCTTTAAGCAAGTTGCTTAACCAGCCACCTTGCGAGCTAGAACCGTTCACAATCGTTTGCTCAATTTATCGTAGCCATTCTTCTGTGTATCGGAACTTTTAGTTGGAACAATAAACTCACCCAAGGCGGCGGTTGTAGAAGGGGAGGATCGATGGCCCGGTCTAAATAGAATCGGAGCTGATTTGGAAATTAGCAGCAGCCCGGATTGACCGACCATTAATCACCGCGAGTCATTTATGATTTTATCGTCGCCGCTTTTCCGCGTGTCTCGCTACTCCGACAGAACGCATAAATCTGACACGACGTC
Source organism: Nomada lathburiana (assembly GCA_963667235.1). NCBI lineage: Eukaryota > Metazoa > Arthropoda > Insecta > Hymenoptera > Apidae > Nomada > Nomada lathburiana. Next base: position 13,677,190 of record OY763903.1, on the reverse strand, counting down.
ACCGGTCGCCGTGTCCTTTTTCAATTCCCCGACGAGACATTCGATATCGCTGATTGATGAACGAAGTTACATTTTTTTTCCCCCGACTTTGATTCCTTCTGTTTTTACTTGTGCAGGCAGTATAACGCGCGACAGGAATTGACGATCTACTCTGGCTCGAACATCAACCGTGATTGACCGATCGAGGGGCCGATTATCGGAAACGAACGACCAAAAATGTGACGCGCGGTGGACACTTGACGGCCAAGGCTCGAATAGAGAAGACCGAAGGATTATTGGGGGTGTGGCGTTAGATTGACGGTGAGTACTATCATCAACAGTTATCGCCGCTCGAAAAAAATACGAGCTTAGTTTAATTCGCAATCAATCATTTCATAGAGATTTTTGTCTTGCAATTTCTCGCTCAGATATATCACGGTTTACTTAATTCTACGATATTTGATATTTATTTTAAACGGATATTTGTTGCGGTTCAATTTATTATTATTTCTTAAACTGTACAAAAATTTCATTTGCAAGAAACGAGTATGCATTGCACTTGCATTCGCTCGGGCATTCTACAGAAAATATGGCAGCTGAATGCACGATTCGATTTTAAGTTCCGCGACGGTTGGACAGTTCCGCGATATCGCCACGCGTTCTCTGGCCTTTAAAGCGACTTCCGGAGCAGGAAATACGGCGTGCCGGTGTCTCGTTTTCACTGCAAATAATGGCCTGATAGATTGCATAATTTATTATCGGTGGCGGTGTCTCCTGTGCTCGTACAGCATCGTGAACGTCTTCGATAACTCTTCATCGGGACGACAGGACGCGTCACAAAGTGCGTGACCGAACTTTAAAAGAATTTCTTCGTTCGCGTTCTCTCAAACGTGAAGAAAGAGAAACTGCGATTCAATCACAACTTCCGCTCGATTGTCTTCGTGATTCTTCTAACAAATTGTGCAGTTAATGCTTAAGACAAATCGTTCGTTGTTCCCGTCACGCAATAATTCCTTGTAACTGTCATATTTTTCTGCGATACAGAGTGAAGGAGAAAGAACCCTTCCTGTTCATTTTTCACCCGTCCAATCCTGTATCTCTTTAATGAGAAAATTAATCAACGGGAGTTATGTCGTTCGGTTGCGGAACGGAAACGCAGCTGGCAATGCGAAAAACGTTTGCAACAAAAGAATCGTCTGGTTCGCGGTGTACTGTTTGAAAAATTCCCCCGTTGTCCAGTGACAGCGATGCTCATTAATCGGGACTGTAATTGGAGGTTTAATTCGTCACTTTGAGCGTGTACAATGGGAGGCCGCGTATTCGATGATTTAAATCGTGGAACATTGGCCACGGTAACCCGTTTATCCAGTCCATTGTGCAGTCAATTGTCTATGCTCGATTTATGTAACACTTTTCGTCTGGCACCCCCTCCTGCCTTTTTCTGTTCGACCTGCTTCCGGTGGTACGTAATTTCCACCGGAGCATATGATGTCCAACGTTAATACGCGGCAGACGCGAAATTATTATATCGAATCGAGTTGCGATTGAAATGTCTAGAAATAATTGAACGGCGAGCAACGAAGTAACGAAAGGGGAAGGTTCGAGGGTTATTACGCCGATTTTTGTTCAATATCGTTGAAAGTTCCTCGACTGGCAAACGACAGACTTCACGTGAAATTTGTTCGCCAAACGCAATGGAAGCACAGTAGCAGAAACCGCACGATCGGGTTTCTCTTAGCACGGCACGATATAACAGCCCTCGAAAATTTCGGAGCAGTCGAAACCGTGACCTGATTCATCGATGAAGTCGATGTAACGGCGAACGTACGAATGCTCTCTCATGTTCGAGTCAATTAAGTTCTATCGATCGCCATGTAGACAAAGGCGAGCCCAGAACCGTTGAAACGCCGCTGTTCCGTGGTCCAGGGCGACGCTTATGGTTACTTTATTAACGTTGCCGATCGTTGCCGAATTACGATGTCGCGGCTGGAAAATGTCGCCGCGGTCTATTGTTCCCCGTCAAGATTTCCCGATCGTAAAACGCTCGTAAAGTCTGCCCGAGTACTCGATCGGTCCTGGCCGAAGCCACTCAAAATGACAGGCGTCTACTTTAATGATCGTCAGGGTATATGTGTACGTATGTACACATGTAACGAGCGTCGAGACAATTGCGATACGCAAAATGGTTTATCGCGATCGTGACAAACGGGAAGCGTATTAATTAGCCGTCAGGCTGAGAAATTTAGGTCAGAGAGAGGGGGGGGGGGCGAACAAGGATTTGCATCTTGAGTTATATTGTAGCACTCCAGAAGGGAAATTATTCCAATCAAGATTTTTTTGATTACCATGTTGTTGGGCTAACGATGGCCCGGTAATTTGAAAAGCCCTCCTTCATTGCTTCGCGGGCGTGCACCCAGTGCAGCTTGCAATTTCTTCCATTTCGCCCGACGAAGGACCGCCGTGACGCGACGGTTTAAAGCCAGTCTTTAGCGTGAGCTTTATCGCTAAAAGCAATAAAGAAACCACCAGCAGGTCAACGCATTCACCGTCTTTCTTAGTTCCGTCTGTATATTCCAGCGCTCTCTGTCTGTTCGAGGGGTTGAGCAAAGGCTCACGGTCTTTTATACATATACGCAACCCTCTTCGTGGGCGAGGGTACGCGCATCCTAAAGCCTTGTCCCACTTTTGTCCCGGATGAATTCTAATTCTCGCGATACGTATTTTCATTTTTGATTCGTCGACTTTCCAGTATCCCGTGGGCGCCGCTTGTCTGATTTAATATTCCTTTCGCGGAGGCGAACTCGGGAACGATACGACTGAAAGAAGAAGACAAAGAAGAAGAAGGAGAAGAATACGGCGAGGGTGGAAGGGAACGCGAGGGGTGGGTTAAATTGAATTTTTAAAGAAAATATGTATTTAGGATCCAGAAGGTCGAGGTTCGCTGGGGCAGAGGAAGTGACGACAAATCGCTTCCGCCTAAGGTCCATTCGCAAATACACTCCTCCGCACAAGTGATATTATTTTTCAATAAAATCGATGTATCGTATCAATCCTCTTAGAAATTGAATCGCTCGACGCTGAAGTTGATCCTCGTTTCGTAGAGTCTGCACGAGTTCCCCGTGCCGCCGTTATTCAACGGTCTTGCGCGAGACTCCTTTTTCTTCTTTAACCGAGGTTTCCTGTGGCGAAAAAAAAAAACATCCCCATAATGGAAACAAGGCGAGCGAGAATCCATCCACCCAGAAGAATGCGGCATTAAAGCGGCACATTGTAACTCGTAAAGCTCCATTCTTCCGTGGATTCCTCCATCTGGGGTGGTTACTGTAAAATCGTATCCCGTCGGATGAATGGAGGGCCGCAAATTCTATTGTGTTTTACGTAATATCGAAAGTAAGCCGGCCGGGAGGACAGATCGAAATGAAATATATCTGCGATATGCTGGGCATCGATATTGGAACGGACCAGTGGCCCTGCGCAGAAAGAATGGTCGAACCAGAAGATGAAAAATTCTCGTGGAAGTAACGAGGAAAACAGAGCGAAGGAAATACGTTCTTTTCGTGTTGCGGAAAATGTCTCCGGCGTTCGGTGCATGGTGCGCGGACTCACCAGAAATGCAATTCGCGTGCACTCTTGGGGAGGGTTTTTTACGCGCCAGAGAGTAGCAGGAATAGTGGACGAGACCGTGCCGAGTAATTTCAAAAATAGTAGCCGGACTCGCGTAGGGAAGGAAAAGGAAAGATCGGAGGTCGTGACTCTGGAAGCACCGTGGCGCATCCTTCGAACGCGGGCTGATGAAAGTCGCGACGCGGCGAAAATTCGTGAAACGCGAGCCACTATTATACGCCTTCCTGGCGGTGTTCGTTCTCTGGAACGGAAATTGTGACACTGTGATCCTTTACGCAGAACGCCCGCCGTGATAAACGAGTTTGGTACTCCCGTCGCGTTTGGATTACAGCGGCGTCGTTCAAAGAGTCGAGGCTTCTCACTTTATTTTCGTTCCTGTTGCCCGGAATAATTCGACTGTTGATTGTCACGAGTCGGATGGCGATGCGAAAGTTCGCCGAAACTTTCTGCAACATTTCCGATAACGAAATGTATTGCGTCAAGGAAATCGAGCCTGGCCAACATTCCTCGGGTGGGATTTGCAAAAACTTCGCCGTAGGACAAATGGGCCGTTGAAAGATCGAGACACTTGCAGCCGTTCGACGTCGAAATCGAATTGCGATAGCGTGGAATCGTCCTCCTCAGCGCTATTCCGGGGAATCGTCAGCTCCTTCGTGGCCTTCGTGTTGAGCAAAGAAAATGTACTTTTTCCTTTCCTCGAGCTTGAAGTTCGTCGAATTACCGCGGGGAGAATCAGAAGGGAAAGTTGCGAAAGGGTAGAGTTTTTCCCTTCTGGCGAAAACGTCAGGTCGAAAGCTGTCGGTGCGATCGAAGCGATCGTCCTTGATTCTTTTCTACCTTCCCAGGGAACTCATTAATCCGTTTTTTTTACCGCGCACGCGAGTCCTCCGGACGAGATTACGCGATAAATTAGCGAACCGGCCAAGTCGAGCACATTTTTTCACATTCACGTGCAGAAACACGGTAGATCGTGCAAGCGTTATCAACAATTACGCCAAATAGTCCGGTCGATCGGGGGGGGTGAATTTTCGCAGCGATTCTTCGACAAGGGAGAAGCTATTGAAATTTCAAACCGGCCTGGCAGATTTATCGCGTGAGATATATTACGCGTTTTGTGTTTCTAAAGAATCGCGATACGATCGGAAGATAATATCAGACTCGTCTTCGTAAGAAACTAATTTCCCTAAGTTATTCGTCCTCGAATTCGAACGTTCTTGGATACCCCGGGGGTTCGAGCAATTCAGGTCGTGTTACATCTTAATATAAATATTCTCCGGGCTCGGACAAAGTGCAGTCTCGTTACGAACGAAAGAACAAGAGGAACCCAGAATTTCTCTTTCTGTTCCGCAGTTACGTTTAATGGAATCTTTTTTTTTTTTCACTGGTCCGCGATTGAAGACAAACGAACCTCGACGAAACCAATCAAGAAATCGACCATTATCGGAAGATAAACGTATTTGGTTTTCGTTAAATGTTTCCCTTAGTACGTGGCCGTCGTTATCATCGAGGGGGGGGGGGATGCACCCGATAATTGGCTCTTAATAGGTCGTTTATTAAAAACGAGATTCCAGTTGGCTTTCGAAAAGTTTCGAACGGTCCTTGAAAATTTCTAGCAAGCACGGCGCGACCCTCGAGGAATCACGTTCAAGAGTGCATGAATGCAGAAACATACTTGGCCGCGTCACGCCATGCTATGCCATATCACGCCAGCCCACGTGAAACGGAATGCATTGATTATGTGGACTTATCTCACGCTCCGCGGACCTTCTACCAGTATGCTTGCCCTCCGCAACATTGTACGAAATTCAGTATAATTAAGACATTAGTCAAGGGCCGCAGTTCCCCTATCGGTCATAAATCTGGATTGCAGCCCAGTTTCAATGCCCTGTCATTCACGGTGTTCATTTGTCATCGATAGTTGCCATCGAAACGGATCCTTAGAGTAACAGACGGGCGAGATTCGTTCGTGAACTGATCGCAATGTAACTTAGGCAGGGAAATGCATTTTTCCTGGAGGAACGCGTACACTTTTCAGACGTTCGAACATCTGTGTCTCGCAGCGGGGAACTGTCCTATCTTGCACAGTTTATAATGCTCCCCCAGAGATTACGGGATTTCCTGCATTTGCCGGTCGGTTGATTTGTCGCAGCTTCAACAAATTCTACGTATCATCCCCCGCGAACTATCCCCTATCTCGAAGTCGATTACCACTGCCATGAGAAAATTCTCTCGTACCCAGCACGCATTCCCCGTGACACACTGATTCGACCGTATAAACAGTGCAGCCCCTGTTTCCTCGCTCGCCGTAATACCGGGGGCTCGCGTAATTTCTAGCGAGCGTCCTTCTTCCTTGAACAAAAGAAAAGGAAAGAGACAAGAAAGGAAGGAAAACTGGAGGCAGAGAAATACCGGACGAACATAATTTCTTTTTACCAAGAGTTTCTATTGAGGAACAAAATTGTCGAAACGCGCAGCGGTTCTAGTTCGACCCCTTTCAGTTTTCCCGTTTACCTGCTCGACGCACCTATTGCCGAGTGAATTGTAGACACGGGCATAAAGGTGGCCCCGTGGTTCGTGATTCGATCACGTTGCAGCGGTGCAACTTGATAGGAACAATGTTTAACCGCAGGTCTGCGTAGGATGCGCGGTCCCGAATATGTACATGTTTCTCTGTTACCATCCACGGCAAACGCTGCGATTGATTCATAACGTGTCCCGGGGCGATAAATCAACTGAAGCAACGCGCCCGCTCGCCGCAATGTTTAATTGGCCACGGTTCCCTCGTAATTCGTAAATAGTTGTACGGTCGCAAAGGGCCCTCGAATTTTCCATTTCGCTCCGGATTTAGTATGCTGCCCGTAATGAGAAAGAAATGCCACGGCGATGGAGTAACATCGGCGTGCGATTTGCTTTATTCGCTTCGAAAGTTATCACGGTACCGCGTCGGTAACGAGTAGCGAGCATTCTGTTTTCCGCGATATCATAAATTCATAGGCACCACCCCCCCCCTGTGGAAATCCTAAACGCGATACACAAACGGCGTTGTTTTTCCCAGGATTTTCGCGTTCGCGATTTTTCGGATGACCTGTAGCTGGAATTTGTTGTCGTTACGCGTTGAATCGTGTCCGGCTGGGTTTATATATTTTTGTTCTGCGAAGCTTGGCCTGGATAGGTAATGGAACAAATAGCTGTTCTCGGTATAATGCTCGTAGGAAGAGAATAAGCTTATGAAAACAGCCACGCGAGTAATAGCAAACGGAACGGTGCTACCTCCCTTTTTCGAAACGCAATCGGAAACTTTGCTGTTAGGAATTTTACGGGCGTCTTGGGGATGATTTACAATTTCCCGTAATTTCTACTCCCTGCGTTTCATCATTATTGCCCCTTAAATTCGAGAAACGATCATTGTCGCACAGCACAAAGTTCAACAGGATTTTGCCAATCAATTTATCAATAGTCGTTTGCACTAATTCGATTGTTTTGTGTGCAGAACAGTACCAGCATACGATATCTCATTGAGCATCCATATCGCATAGAAGTTATTTTACGATTATCCTAGATCACGAACCTTAACCACCATGGATCGGATCGAATTTACCGAACAACGGATCGATTCTATTTCCGCCTGTCTGTCTTTCATTATTTATGCGTGCGCCGTCGACCATTTGTTCGTACGTCGCAAAAATCCAGGACAAATTGGCCTCGATTTTTATCCAAGCTACCCTCGCGCACACTAGAATCCGGGCGACCTTGTTTCCCCTGGCCGAATTTGCAACGAGAACAAGGATCGGTCGAATGAATTGGTTGAATGGATATCTCGTTCGGTACCCAGTCGATCCTCGGGGGATCGTTGCTGAAGAGGCACGATGCCTAGGGAGAAAAAAGGGTCTCATTGGTTGCTCAAAGGGAGACGGAAATGAAACGGATCCACGGTGAACGGAGAAGAGCGTTTTCGCGAAGAAAGTTTTAATTGTCAAAGCTACCCTTATATACCTGGATAATCGGGCCTTCCGGTGCGTCTCTCTCGACGCGATGTTATCAACGACGGATAGATGCGTGGCTCTCCGTCGGAGTTCTTAGCGCGACCGACTGTATTGAAATTGCATTGTCCGGGGTTCTTCGTATTAATCCCTTGGAATCCGTGAGACTTCGCCTTAGGGGGAGAAGCAATTATCTGCGTGGCAGTTAACGCGCGACCGTGAAAGGAAACGGGAATAGTGGAAGATGGAAATGCAGGATGGAAAGAAATTCTTTGGAAGAGCTTTCAGATTGATGGAGAATTTACAGGGGTATAGTCTTTGGGGGAGCAGAAACTTTTTATTTCGTCCGCAATGAGATAACGTGTACCGCTACGTTCAAAATGTGTCTTTAATATCCGATCCCGCGATTCAATGAAATAATGTTCAATAATTTTATATTCATCGCTTAATGGGATATTTGTGTTTCGAACTTTGAAATAATCCAGTTTCTTTTGTGACATCTTCTTAAACGTACACATCTTCGGAAATATCTGTGTCGGAGGATGTGCCGGAATTCGTAAAAATGACGGCGTTACAGACATTAAAGGTTTTTCTGATTTGGCTGACATGATATCTCAAGATATAGTTGTCCGATTGACTTGAAATTTGGAGAAGTTCTTCAGTAGACTTGCCGTTATTTGGCTAATTTTTTCTAATTTTTTTTAGAAATCCCTAGTACGGGATATAACCACTCTCATTTCAATTCCAAAAAGGGCTTAAAAAAATGACGTCAAAAAGCAGAAATACCCTCTTAAGAACAATGAAAGAATAACGAGATCGATATTGTCCCTTTACACAAGGATTCTCCGCAGAATTTCGATCCGTGAGGGATGATGTTAATCCGACAGGTCTTCTGTATAATTCGCATTCTGCAATTCTGACTAGAATGCCAATGAAAGGCAAGGAGGTTCGCGATACCTGAGAAACGATCGCTCTTGGCGACGTCTCCCCGACAAACTGTAGGGCAATTGTTCTGAACGTGACGCGAACGTCTCACGAACTGATTCTTTCATCCCTTTTCAGAATCATTTTCATCGTTTTATTCCCGTCGCTTTTCATATTTGTGACGCGGATGGTTTCCCCTTTGTCGATTTAATTAGCATCATTCCACGATTCGCCGTTGAAAGGCTTCGCGATTGAATGAAACGAACTTCAGAAAAATAAACGTGTCTTCAAGCGTGTCTCCCAAAGATCCGTATTTTTTCATCGTTCGATCAGCTGCAACAAAGAGTTCCGAACTTCTTCGAATCCTACTTGAAATTCCAGACTCGTTGTCGTGGAAACTCGTAGGGGACTGAAATTTACGAGAACGAGCGGCATGAGCGCGCGTCCAAATTGTTTTTGAATCTGTACTTCGATCTCGAAGATTTTCAAATTAGTCTACAGCTATACAACGAAGTCTACTGCCGTTCTATTGAATCACCGACGACCCAATTCGCTCGCACACACCTTGCCGCTCGATCGTCCGCCTACAAGAAAGGTGTCGTGAAATTTCTGTAATCAGTTGGTCGGAGGAAATCGTCTCCCTTGAAGTCACGCGAAATTGTTCCGCAGAATTAAGGGGGACTGCCGACGAATAGTCAAATATTTAAGTAATAGTAGTAATAGTAGTTCCGCGTTACGGTACTACTGTTGGGTTCAGAATGGCTCAAGGGGGGAGCCTAATTTCCGATGCAGCGCGATTAACTTTGCACGAAGCAAGCAGATTAAAGAGCGAACGGTGCGACGATTATATTATTATGACTGGATTAACGTGGACGCGAACGAGCAGGACAATGATAAAGGTCTAGAGAAGCGTGATGGAAACGGGGCTCGGCGAGTCTTGGAAAATTTGGCTTCTCATTCATCAAACCAACTACGTTCTTGAAGTGTTCCACGGCAAAACAGGGGCATCGATTAAACCGTGAGACAATGGAGAATGCCGATAATCAAAACGAGGCAATCTTACAAGTATTGTGCACAGTTAATTCTCGTTGCACAGCCAATCAACTCTGGGCGGATCTTCTTCTATAAATCACTCGAGATACTATTTCCAGACGGAGCAACGACCAGCCACGCGGCGCAACCAGTAGTATCAAGCGATACTCGATTAAATAACTTCAAACAGAGCTATTCGTACGGCTTAATTACCCACGGGGTATCACGAATTAAACGCAATCACACGCATGGAAAGTTTGCAGGCGGTATCCTGCCAGATAATCTGATATCTATTAACGCTTCAATTACCATATTCGGATCGCATTTGCCCAATCGGTGAACAAGTAACGCGCGTTAGACACGCGATCGTCCTTTAATTCCAAGTAGCCAGCCGGCGAGGAACACATTCCCGCCCATTGAATGTTTAAACGCACGATAGCTCGTAACGGCGTGTTCATTAGGGGAAAAGTTTTGTCGCGTTCTTTCAACATTGTTCGGCCCCTAAAAGAGAATATCGGTTACGAAAACGAGGATATCCTAGGTAGGAGCAATCCGTGAGGCCATTTTCGCCCAGTTTCTAAAGCGGCCACACTTTCCAAAGCCGCACAGTGGTACTTTTTACCGTGGCAAGGAGGAAATTATTAAAAGCTACGGTAGCTTGTTGCCTTCTTGCGCGCCTTTGTCGTGGAAACTTAAACTATTCCGCGTAATGGAAGAAACAAGCGAGCGCCTTAACGGAAATGCGCCGGGGAGTTATGCTCTGGCCAAAGGGAAAAGTGAAGGGGTGAAGGAGGAAGATAGAAAAGTACCTGCCGGCCGTTGTGTCTTTATTCAATGTTCCAGCGCTTCTAAATAATTTAGCGTTATTACTTGTTGTAAAGGGTAATCATTTCTGCTCCGCGAATTACTATACACGGGGCAACGTAAATGCTCCGCGAACACGAGCCCGTAACGAGCGTAACGCTGTACCCGGTGAGCTTTACAATCCCCCATTTAATTCGCGGCTAAAATTACGTTTTATATTTGCCACTACGGCGAATAGAAAAAGGGACGCGGCGCAACCCGCTGTTCACTTTAGAATTACCGTTGATTCGTAATTGGCTCACGAATGGTAGGCCATCTCCGCTATTTCTGTGACAATTAATTGAATCTTACTTTCGCATAAATTAAAGCGCGAGAAAGTTTTACTTGAACCCCGACGATTTAATTATCTCCGCTTGCTGCGCGTTTATTTTCTTTGCGCCCGGTCCATCAACCCGTTCGCGAACCAATAACCCAGGGAAATTGAATTTCCCTCGGTTACAAGTCGATCTACAGGATGCTTCTCGGGAGACAGCTTTCGCCGGAAATGATGAGTTTGTTTTACGATCGCGACGATGGGCGAGATCCAATGAACCGATCGACGGGTCCACGCTCGTCGTTTGCACGCACCGGCTCAGTTACGCCGGACGTACATATATATCGAAACGGTGAATAGCGGCAGATCTGAAATCGTGGCATTGGTTTGCGAACAAATTACACGAACGCGATTGCATTGCTAATGGGACCAGCCCGTTGAAACTTTGTCGGCCCTACGAATCACGACCGTTTCCACAAAGTTGATTCGTTCAAACACTTGCCCGCTTTGCGACCGTGCGTCATGTACACGAGTTTGTTCTCGTTGCATATGTGGTTGTACGAAATTCGCGAATTCCTGATCGATTAATCGCCGACGAGCTGCTGATACGCTGGGTACGCAGGGGTTTTAGACAAGTTTCAGGGGGTAGACAAAGGAGGGTGCTTTTATTATGGGGGTTTAATATAAAGGAAGGTATAAGACGAATGGTTAGATCCGGGTCGGTGGTGAAGTCTCGATAAAGTTTCTGCGATACCCAGGAACACCGTTTGAACGTTTAATTTCGACACACTTATCCAATTTGATGTTAGAACATGCATACTTAGGAACGGGCGAAGAAATCTATCTCACGAGTACAGAATATCCATCTACAAGATACACACCGCAAGGATTACACAGAATTCCTTACTGTACTCACCTGAGGCAGTGACAGACTATTCAACCGTCCCTGCAGAACTTACAAAGGAACAGCGTAGTAGCCAGCCAGATTTTGTGCAAGCAACATCTTCTATAGTACCACCTGGCAGTTAGTTGACGCGTCTAAAGTATCATTATCGTCCTTTATGGCGATAACCAAACTGCCTTGGTGGTATACCATCATTGGCCCCGTCTATCTTCGCACGATTTATCACCGACGAATTGTAACACGTACAAAATGCTCTTACGGATGCTTAGTATTCGCTGCGTCTCCCGATTTCTTCGCTCAATCCTTCTTACTCGAATTCTTGCACGTCCCCCGTTCCACGTGATGGCACTCTATTTTCCGTCCCTGGTCCTCCCCTTTTGTCTATCTTTTTATTATCGCCCCCTTTTCCCCTTCATTTATCTTCAACATTGTAATTCTCTTATCGAGTTGTTCTTCTTCCATTTTCTCCACCCACGTCGAGTTCTTGTCGATCCTCCCCCACAGAAGAAAGTTAACACTCGAATCGATCGTTTGCACGTACACTCGCAGCCCCATAAGTCTGTCACTAATTTCACCTGCCGTGCCGTGCGTTCGATACACATTTTCCTTCGATCGATAACATCCGCCCGTTCGTTCCGCTCATTACGGTTTTAAGTGCTCCCAGAGAATCCCTTCAATGCGTTCGTCGCGTTTGAACGTCGACTACCATCAGCGCTGCTGCAGGATGAAACGTGGCAGTACATCGTTTGAACTTTTTATCTCCTAAGTCTTACTACGCTTCCCTTTGATATCTTAATGGCCACGAGCGGCACTGGATACCCCTTCGAGGAAAAAAAAAAGGGAATCACCGTTGACCCAGCTAATATAAAAAAAAAATTCGTCTTAACGTTAACATCCGGTAGGATCGAATCGCCGTCATCCACCGGCGAAAATGTAATCAAATTAGCCTTCGTCAAACGGCGGTCGGGACGCCGGCGAATCGTGAAAAAAGAAAACCGTCACAGAATTATGTATGTAGTTAGATTGAAATCGAGTCCCATTTCGCAGCCGCGCACAGTCGAGGTTGGCAGATCGATCTTCCCTTTGAGAATGGGGGTAGGTCAGATGAGGCGGGCGGAGGGTATTAAAAATTACGAAGACAACGAAGGGGCTCTCTTGCAGTCTTGTTTGCACGGCACTTAGACTTCCTCGAAGTTCATTTCTCGCGAGGAAAAACGGCTCCAGGTGGTACTCGGTTCTTTCTATTTCATCCCCCAAAGTGAAACGGGGTCGTTAATGACGAAAAGCGTTGCTCCGAGGTACACGTTTACGATCCCTCCACCGTCGTGTATATTTCATAGGGTTGTCTCGATGAAAGCGAAAGGTCAATAGAGTGTTCTGAATCGATTGACATTTCTGCGCGAGCACCGGGCGAGAGGCACGTGTATGTCTAATGGTGTGCCGCAACTCGAGCATCTTCAAACGCGAACTTGTACTTTATCGTTCGAGTGTAATGTCGCTTCGATAACGGGCACTGCTTCGTCCGTTCCTTCGACGCCAGAAACGGGCGATTTACGACGAAGAGCTCGACAAGTTTAAACTTCTCGCACGATCACTTTGTGCCGGTGTACACCGGCAAAAGGGTTGGATCGGTGATTCCAAAGAGACAGGGACTGCTGTCACGTTCTATCCGCTTTGTATTATCCGTTCGTCTCGCGACGAGGATTCCAAGGATCCTCGAAATCGGACAGAACGAATTTCTTTATCCTTACCGGTTCACTGTTCCGCCTTGGACGAACACGAATGCCCGATTCGGCGTTAGTCGTGTTCCGCCTCTCGAGCGTTGTGTATCTATCGCGGGCGAAACATCGATGGAATAACAAGCTGCTTTCCAAAGCCTTCTTAGCGGCAGAAAGTGTTACGCGGAGAGAAAGTATCTGGGCTGTACTGTCTGCGTTATTGTTAAAATTATTTCGACCGGCAAATGGACGCGCCGAAGTTCTAAATAAAACATCACGGGCCAGTGTTTCTCCAATAATAATATCAAACGAGGCAGTAGTAATGACATGGTAAATATTTTTGGGCGATACAATAATTTGTAGAAATTGTTGCGCACAATAGTAGGTACACGAGAAAGTGTCTTGCGTTTTCTGTCGTATATTTTTGTCCACGCAACGAATTGTCGGAAACAGGATCAGGAACCAACTGCGTATTACATTTTTCACGTTTGTTTGAATGACGCCAAGCGCGGATGGGCGAACTGTGCAACGAACACGGGATGAAATTTACCGGCGGACATATAAATATCGGTGAAAATTTCGGATACCCGGTCCGGCGTCGCGAGATATCGAAACGATCGATGAACAAAGTTGATAAGTGCTCGTAAACGTGCGTAGCTATTTTTATTCATTATACCCGGCCGTCATCGGGTGCATTCAAACGGGGGGAACAATACGGGCACGAAATGAATCTCCGACTGTGTCTGGCCGTTGAAAATATCGATCGAATTGTAACACGCCGCGGAATCCATTAGCGTTTCACGGCAATATCGCATTCTCGATCTTTAAAGTCCAGATTGAATTCCGCGCTTTTGAACAAGTAGAGCATATCTGCATTTCGCCCCGGATCATTGCCAATAATTATTCCCGGTTTTCGAAACAAAGAGAAATTGGAACGTGAAATCGAAGGGAAACGAAGTTTTGTTATCATTGTGCGAATATTTATCGAAACGTAGACGCGGTTGATTGGAGAGGAAAGCATCGAAAATTTAAAGAAAGCGAAAATTCCGGTGGAACTGACGGTGAAAACATTTCCATTTATATACGAACAATAGACGGCTTGGGAAATTGATAATTAAAAATACCGTTTACCAGATTTACGAATGCGCCTTTGGAGAGGCACGCCGAACGAGCCATTGAAATTTCTTATTGGCGACATGGATCAATATTTCAAGATAATCTTCTCGTTAAATAACTAAATTAGATACACCACGGAGCGCACAATACTTCTTCGTAGGATATACACGGTGGTGAATGGTTCAAGAAACACGAGGTACCTCGTCGCACATTTTATACAAAAATTCCAACTGCTTCGGCGATGTTAATTTAAATTTCTAATGTACAGTGATTGCATACTAAATCAAAGGCAAAGTGCACGCAGGAAATAGTTTAGCGAGATATCAGTGTGCAGCCCTGTCGAATGGCCGTTGAGTTTGCTTGCTCTATAAACGGAAAGCGAGTCTTTCGATAAGGTAGTTGCGAATTTCATGGTAACCGCCGTTGTAACGTCCACCCTCGTGCACCCGTTCAGCTGGCCAAGCCGCAGAGAATACTGGCAGGGTGAAACAAGTACGACAATCGTTTAATCCACCCCGTAGACGGCTTCCTCCTGCACATTCGGATCCATTGTTTTTCATACCTGATTATTCTAACTGCACGCATCTCTGGCGAAAAATTCTCGGAGAAAATGCCATTCCACCATTCTTTTATTTCTCTCCCCCCCTCTTCTTCCCTTTACATTTCCTACCGGCGTGGTTTTGTGGCACAGTTATTTGGTTTATCACTTAATTGCTTCCAAGGATTATTCTTTTCGTTAACGAGCACGCCCGCTTCTAAGGAAGGAACGCAGCAACACGCGCGTTAAATCTCGTTACCGTTTAGAAAGTTAGAGAAAGTAGAATATACGGGGGTAGAAGGGCTTGTAGATTGGCCGGGAAACGTTGCTCGAACGGATCTCTCGGCAAAAGGGAGGGCCCGCGCGTGAAACGTATCGCGTGACACCGTTGCTGATGTAAAACTTGCTCGAACAACCCAGAAGAGAGCTTACGCAGGTTATCAGCGAAATTCTAATATCACTGATCAAGGATTATCCCCGTCTCCCGTCGGATTATTTTGATCTATCGCGCGTAAAGCCGTGCGCCGCGCCGCGGAAAAAAACAAGTGGACGCGGATGAAGGGACCCCGTGAAAAGCGGAAAACTCTGTCCCCGCTGTTGATGTTACGATTTGCGATGGCACTTAAAGACCACCGCCGCGACTCTCTCGCATTATTTTCTGCGTGGCCTTTCAAACGGGCCCGTCGCTTTGAAACCGCGCGTTCCAACGAACGGCGAAGCCTATCGAACACATCGAGTGAAAAAGAGTCGCATGCCAAGCTGCCTCAGAGATTTTTTTCTCCCTTTCGTTCTTTCGTTAAACACGCGCCGCAAACGGATGCACACGAGGTACATGCAAGCCTGACCGTGCAAGCTCCCCGTTGTATTAGCACGACGCTTTGAGTTATTCTAATGTCGATGGCACACTTTCCATTCAAAGTGCGGCAAGACGGCAACAAAAAATCGTGCTTCATTTTAGCTCCAGTCGTTGCAAAGGGATGACTTCGATCGACTTCGTCGAATCCATAGTGATCTCAGTCGTGGGAGAAATGTTTCAAAGCCATTAATGATGTTCGAATTTGTACAATTTTAGAAAGGTAAAAAGCAAAAGTATCTTCACTGCTCGCACACCCCAGCTACATGATGCAAAAATATCTTACTACAATCAAGATCTAAAACGAGCACAGGCGGATTGTGGTAAGATTTTCTTTCGCGAAGTTACAACTGTTTAATCATCGCCAATCTTTGATCGAAAATACGAGGATCATTCGATGAAATTTAATTTGGCACGCCCGGTGTATTTCTACGCGATTTAATTAGTCACCGCCTCTATAGTAGATTATTCTAACGATCCCGAAACAAAACGCAACGGGCGTGCAATGTATAATTATCCTCGCCACCGATGATTTCGAAACGCCACGCAATTGTAGTATACCGAATTTAATTCTAATTGGAGGAGATCGACACTGACCAACCCTCCCTTAATCGGATCGATACGGGATCCATTCTTTACGCGCTAACGAGCACCCATTGTTCCAGGGTCCGGGCTGGACAACATGAACTCCAGCGGCGAGTCAGGCGGCACGATGACCGAAGACTACGAGGTAACAGGCTGTGGCCCACCGGAGGAGGAAACAGGCTCAAACTTACCAGTCTGGGAAGCAGCAGCCGCCTCGCTGACACTGGGATTCCTCGTCCTGGCCACGGTGCTGGGGAACGCGTTGGTGATCCTGAGCGTGTTCACCTATAGACCCCTGCGAATCGTGCAGAACTTTTTTATCGTGTCGCTGGCAGTGGCGGATCTCGCAGTGGCCATCTTGGTGATGCCATTCAACGTAGCCTACCTTCTTCTGGGCAAATGGATCTTCGGCATACACCTGTGTAAACTATGGTTAACATGCGACGTACTCTGCTGCACCGCCAGCATCCTGAATCTCTGCGCGATCGCGTTGGACCGTTACTGGGCTATCACGGATCCAATAAATTATGCGCAGAAACGGACCCTGAAGAGGGTGCTGGCCACGATAGCCGGCGTGTGGATCTTGTCCGGTGCGATCAGCTCACCGCCCCTGGCCGGTTGGAACGATTGGCCAGAGGAACTAGAACCAGGAACACCCTGTCAACTGACCAGACGGCAGGGCTACGTGATTTATTCGTCGCTGGGGTCGTTCTTCATACCCCTGTTGCTGATGAGCCTGGTCTACCTCGAGATCTTCCTGGCGACGAGAAGAAGGCTCCGGGAACGGGCCAGACAGAGTAGATTAAACGCCGTGCAGTCGACGAGACACCGCGAGGCCGACGACGCCGAGGAGTCTGTTAGCTCGGAGACGAACCATAACGAAAGATCGACGCCACGATCGCACGCGAAGCCTTCGTTGATCGACGACGAGCCGACGGAGGTGACGATAGGCGGCGGTGGTAACGTCACCACGTCCTCGAGGAGAGTAACCGGCGGTGGTAGAGCAGCCGCCACGACCACCACGGTGTACCAGTTCATCGAGGAACGACAGAGGATCTCTTTGTCGAAGGAAAGACGAGCCGCGAGAACGTTAGGGGTGATCATGGGCGTGTTCGTCGTTTGCTGGCTGCCGTTCTTTCTCATGTACGTGATCGTGCCGTTCTGCCCGGATTGCTGCCCGTCTGATCGTATCGTCTACTTTATCACGTGGCTCGGTTACGTGAACAGCGCCCTGAACCCGCTCATCTATACGATCTTCAATCTGGACTACAGGAGAGCCTTCAGGAGACTGCTGCGTATTCGTTGAAGCAGACGAACTTCAATATCCTGTTTCGGAAGCCGTGGAAAACGTTGCTACTCGTCCTCGCAGTCCTCGATACGGTTGGGGTTGCTCGTCGGCGTAGACGATGACCAGGGGAGTTCGATCGGTTCGCGGAGGCGTGGTTTCTTCTTTTCGTGTCTCTCGCGGTACGATCGAAGGGATGTCCATCGTTCATTCCCATGTCCATGCTTGTGAGAAAGTTCGCGCGAATGTGAGTTGCACAGATTGACGATCGTGCACGATTTACGGACGCCGGATAAACATCGACGGCACGATCGACAGTGGGGCAGCTGCAAGTTCGACACGCGTCGAGGATTGAGCGACGATAGTCTAATTTGCTGGCGGTATTCTCGAAGAAGGTCGTTCCATTAAAGTTGTTCCATTAATCCTGCTAAGTGGCCGAGGAAACAAGCGTACGGATAAGGGATCTTGAGGAAATGAAGTCACCGGTTGTGTCGTCTCGTCCAGTCGCGTTGGTCGACGCTGCTTCCTGCCGCGATGCCCGGCGCAGTTTCGTTTCACGATTCACAAAGGGGGCGACCTGGCGAATACGACCCTCGTTCGAGAATTATTCGATCGTGGAACAGAGGCCCTCGGTTCTGTACATCGGACGACACGGTTCAAAGGGTCGATCGTTTCATTTTCCGAGCAGCTTCGCGGAGCACCGTGAAAAGGAGAATTCGAATGTCCCGCGTAAACGAAGACGGGCACAGGATCCGGCCAGATTTTCTCTATGATGCTTTCACGATTTTCGATCGTCCTCGTGGACGATTGGTAGAATAGAGTAACAATGGTTCAGACAGTCAGGGAGGTCGTGGAACGATCATTCGAACGACGTGCCGCAACACGAAGCGTCCAAGATTCTTCTCGCCGCCAATCTCAAACACAAGCGGAGCAATTCACGTTTACGGATAGGAATTTTCTACGAAATCGACCAAGACTCCAGTTAAGACGTTTAGACGATAGAATTACGTATCCTAGTTGGTATATGCGCACGTACTGTATCGCACCTGTCGTAAGATCGTGTCACGTTAGGTGGATACAAGCCCGCACGGAATTCTCCGGTTGTCTTCTAACGGCAGAAAACGAGCGGGGATTTATTCGTGGAACAATAGAGACGGCCACCCTCCACCTGATGGCCGATGATCGTTCTCTCGAGCAGTCCTTGTGGAAGAACGTTTTGTTTGAAGTCGAATGCCTGTTTCCTTGATGTTCAATCTCCCTTCTTTTTAAAGAGTCATCCGGGCAGAGTGCCGATGAAATGTCTGAATTCATGGTCACAGAGGCAAGCAATTGGAAGTCTCCCACGATTCGATAGTCATAAACGAGTCAAGGTTGATTCTTCAACAAAGAAACGCCTCTGATAAGCTGGCCACTTTCACGGCGCTAATTTCCTGTTAACGATCTAACCAATTTTTCTACACGGCAAGTTCAACTCGACGGACGGTCCACAGATTTTATTTTGATATTGTATTCTGCATTTGTACGGCCATGCAGCCATTGCGCAACGGTATAACGTACTCGGGGAATCGTTCATCCCAGCAGACACGTGGCGCAAAATACGAACCGTTGAGTTTTTTCTTAGCAACGATAACAAGCAAGTAGCATCGCGTACCTTTGAACGCACGGTACAGATTACGTACTCCTTTCATTATAAATCGCGAGTATTATCGTGAATATCGATTACAAAGAATCCAAGCGCTACAATAGAGCGCCAATGAAATAAAAAGGAAACAATATTAAAATAATAGCGTCGTTCGCCGCTGACGAGGACGATGACGTCTCCGCGACGTCTAACACACAGGCAAACACAGTGGGGCGAAAGAATGAAAACGGAACGACAGAACGTTCAAGCGGTACTGCATGTCTCTGTATAAAATTACACTTAAGTCGACTCCGAATCTTCTTTACATTGACACGCAGATATAGCGATACGCGCAAAGACCCTTCGTGCAACGGCGTTCGTCGACGTTTCAACGGGAGAACTGTTTACGAAGACTCTTTAAAAGAGCCTGACGGTACATATCGTGGATCGGAATCGCTAATGACGGATCGTCTTGAAAAGCAAAAAAAGAAATCCACGGCGACACCCAATTATGATATAATAGGGTGCGAACAATATTCGTCGATAGAACAACGGGGGGACTGCGTGCAACGCGTGATGGATTATCGAATGAACCAGTTTATTTCGTATCGACGAATGGTCGAAGCGCGATGGGTCAAGTCAAAGGAGTCGTCGACGATTAACGAGGGGATGAACGTACGCGTTTGCCGTCCCCTCGAGTGTCGCGCCAAATAAAATAAAGGAACAGCGTAGACGAAAAAAAAAGATGAACGTAGAAAAAGAAGAGTGAAACAGAACAAGGGTAATATGATTGGCGGTCGATTTTTTTTTTTTAACGAGAGATGTATCTCAAGGCGGGCAACGCATCGCGAAAAGAGATCGTACGGAAGGCTGGTATTGATAACTCGATCTCGTCACCAGGGCACTCTATAATAAGGTTGTGATAAGGTTGTGAGAAAACGTTCGTAGCCGTGCTACGGACAACACAAGATTTTTAATTATTAGGATAGACAAATGAACATTACTTTATTCGTGGCACTGTCCAAACGCGGCACGAATTCCTATCCAAGGAGGAATTAAACACGGCGCTTGAATAGTTTTAATTGGACGTTAAAGCCGACGCCGTGCTTGCGTTTCTTTAATGCAGCGATGACCCGTGACCCGCGGGCCACATTCGGCCCTCCAACCACAGACCCGCGGCCCACTGGGTTTCCACATTCGGCCCACTGCGTGCAAAGGTTGCTCATCACTGCTTTAATCCTTTGCTAGAGTTCCGTGCCACTTCCTCACCCTGTCCCCTTTCTCTTTCCTCCTTGTCACCACTCCATCGTCAAGGTTTCTACCCTTTCATTCGGCTCGCCTCTATTTAAAAAAAAGACGAACAACTATCCCGTGTTCTCCCTGTACATATATTATATTCTTACATATTCTGCGTACTATATTTTTCTAGGCCTTGTACATTCTAACCCATATTTCGTATGTTTGATCATTTTTATTGTTTCGCTTTTTATACGTGTCCACTCTTTTTACGACAGGAAACTTTGTTAACGCGACCGTGAATACATATTTCGCGAGGTTGACTCGACTTCCAGCCGGACTCTACATTCCTGCAGAGCGCTCGTAAAATTTGCGGGGCCGCGTCGTCCCCCTTCTGTATTGCTGAACTTGCAAACGAGAGGTCAGAGAAGTTGGTTATCGCAAATTCTCCTGGTTACACCTTTCATGTCGATTTCATGAATCCAACTTTACGGAGGAGTGAAATTCGCTCGCGCAATGACCGCCCTTAAAACGTCATTCGTTGGTTCTATCTAATCAGATATTTCACGATACACGCGTTTCCTCGCAGTACCTTTACACGTATTTATTTTCTTCCTTTTTCTTGTATTCGAGATCCTCCATTCGAAAAGAGAAAGCTATGCGCGATTTGTCGAAAACGGCAGAACAAAAATTAGTCGAATATTTTACGTCACGTTCGTTCTGACGAATCGTATTCACTGTTCAGTCGATGGAATCGTTTCATTTATTTCGTTCCCTTTTCCCCCACGCAAAAGGACGAGGGTTCACGGTAGTTTTTTTGAATGCGCTTAACGTTCGTTCGCGAAATACGCGTGTGTCACGAACGGTCGCCGATTAAAGTAGTATAATTACGCGTCACGGAGCAATTACAAAGTTTCACGAAGGACACCCGCTCGTATCAGCGGTTTCGTTTCGTTCGTTTTCGCCGATTCGCGACGCTCATTCCCTGTTCCCTGTTATTAATCATTCCGGTTACGTTGCGTCGCTCGAAGTCGGACAGGTCGGACGAACGTTAAGCATGCACTACTGGCGCCAGGTAATCGAGCATCCGTCGTAGACAGACTTTCAAATTATTCGATTCTCCAATTCCCTTCGCCCTTCTCTTTCCACGTTGATTTCCTGTGCGTTCCGCGGAATTATTTCACTGCTGAAACGTACCGAATGCAATCAAACTCATTTCCGCCTTTTGCCCTGTACCCCGAGTAATTCCACTAAACGTTCCGTTTCTCTCGATAGGAGGAAGAAATTAAAGTCCGTCCCCCCCCCCCCCACCCCCCCCCCCCCCCCCACCGAACATCTTCGCGTGACTCTTTATATTCATTCCGAATTATTCGATAAAATGTATACGATGTATATTTTAGATAGGATGTACATACAGCGTTCCTTATTTATTCAGACTGTTTTCAGGTGTCGCGCTTGAACGTCGAATGTTTGTCGACCATTCTTGGATGGGAAGTTCGGCAGTGCGTAGATATATTATTGTACTACATATATTACATTAAACATTACATTTACGTATACATCCGTATCGGCAGATTGATTTTCGACGAACGTTTCGCGGATCGACAAGCAGGCAAATATTTGCTCGTCCATTTCTCTCATCTATGCATTACCCCTTTCATCCCCGAGCTCGTTCCTCTGTGTATTCGCGGGATACGATTCACGAAATCGACCCCTGTCGAGATATTCTTGAGGAATTTCGCCGTTTTTATACGTTCTCTGGTGAACTGCGAATCGATCCACGGAACGCTGTGACGATCTTATATAAATATACATAAATATATACATAAATTATTATGCAAATTGGGCCTGGTCGCCCGGTCGAGAGAAACACTATGCTAGATACGTATAACATATACATAAATATACTATATATACACATCTAGTTATTAAACTAATACTCCATTGGTTGTGATTTACAAGTATAGCAATACTGGAGCTCGAATCTCGCGACCTGAATCGCGACCTGAATCGCGACCAGGGAGCTTCCCTCTCCAATGGATTAATCAGATTAAACGCGCGTTCCAAATTTTTCGCGGACGTTCAACGTCCAGCTTAATGTGAAAAGATTTGTCCCCTTAATTTATGCCCAAGTTTGCTACTAAAAGTAAGCAGAACTCCGCCAATGTAATTAACAATTCTTTTTTTTTGTTGCTTTAACTCGTTTAATTGACGCCGTACGTCTCCATTTATTTCGTACATACCGTCGCGTCGCTCGTAAATCAGTTGGAAATATTTTCGAAAAGAACACTGCACCGTTCGTTACGCCGCAGCCGTGTCAAAATTATTCCGAAACATCGTACGAAGAGCGTGAGCTCCGAATCAACGCGAGCATATTTTCATTCAGCTTTTCGATATTAATTAAATTCGCGCGAGGATACGCCGTCGAATAAATCGTTAACGAAGTTTATCGTTGCACGGTGTTTGGGGCGCGTTCGCCGGGTGCAAAATTTTTTGGGGGAAATTCCCCCCCCGAAACATCGGCCCCGCTCTTTCAACGACCCTTCCGTGGGATTTCGCTTCGAAATTCAGTTGATAAATTCCACGGAAACTCGTTCATTACGGCCCCATCGTCGCGCACAGGATCAGCGTTGTTTTGTCGAAGCTTGGATAAAACTACGAAGAGTATGCCGTCGACGTTTTGGTTCGAACGTAATAATTCATTAGCAATTAATGACACTTTCACGATAGATCTTAATGAACATGAACACGAATGATTTCGTGGAGAACGGGAGAGGAAATGTTCCCGTCGCGTTCCGGAAATGCGAACCGTCGAGTGTTCACGTGAGCCTGCCGCTTGAGTGTGTAAATAGTAAAATAAATCTAACGAGGAAGAAACAAAAAGCATTCGTGTACGTACGTGTGCGAGTAGCGTGTGAAGCATAGCGTGAATGATAAATCTGTCGAAGCAATTGTCGATTGTCTTCTTAACGAAGAGGAACATTGTTAAGCGAGAAATCTCCGTCGATACATCGGCGAACGCACGAAATTTCCACACGAATCTGTCCTCCCTGATTTATATACGCTATAAGTTCACGCGCTGTCCACTGTGCGTCAAGCGAAAATCTGCATGCGATATGCGACACGAATATCGCAAAGTGGCCTTCGCGGCGAATCACTTCTAATTATTTTCAAGCTGGAAATCTGCCGTTCCCCGATTTCCATATTTTGTGTTTCGCGTTTCACGCGGATTAACCACAACAGCGCGACGTGGCCGCATATACAACCCTAGTACGATTCCACGAGTTTTAAGCTTCGTTTTGGCGCACGATTCTTAAGCAAACACTCGAAACCCGTCGGCTTTGGACAGGGTTAAGTGAAAGCTTAATTCGCGCAATCCTTTTCCCGCGTCTATGTTTGACGATAAACGATCGACTCAATTAAACCCTCTCCGCACATCGTCGAGCAAAATATCGTCCCGCGAATAAACTTCAAACAACAAGTCCGCGAAGGGTTCGAGACAATATTTTTAACCCCCTGACTGCGGGGTGCTCCATCCCAAACGCTAATGACTCTTTGTCGTGCGTATGAAACAGAAGTAATCGACACACGAATGTATGTGCCCATAGTCCGTACCGATAGCTTTCGCCGGACGCGCACATGCGTCCGTAGCAGTCAAGGATTAATTACTCGGCTCCGAGGAACGGTAATTGCACGGAAATGCAAGAGCACGAATAGAGATAAGAGAAGAAACGAACGCGTTACCGTTGTCCACAAACGGAAAAGGGAAAGAACGGTGCTCGTTTGGAATTTCGTGTGTTCGCCAGGACGAGTGAAAAGTGGAGAGGAAAATAAAAGAAATATATATATATACACACACTCTCACACACACACAAACACATGCAGTATGTACCAGTAAAATGTGGAAACCCTTTTCGAATGTGATTAATCTCCTGAAAGCACCCCCATTCTCTCCAACCTCCGCGTCCATACGTATAGTTGAATAGCTATTCGAAAAATGAAACTGAAGATATTCCGTTGGTTTTCGTGGTTCCCGGTTACACGGAATAGAACGGGGTTTCACAGAAGTTCACGATCATTTTCCCTGCGGAGCATTCGTACGCGATATGCGTGAACATTCCGTTTCAATGTAATCCACTAACCGAAACCCGTTGCCCATTTTGTGTTCCCGCGCGAAATTACGGTAAATTAGAACGATTTATCTTTGGACGCGTTGACATCCATTGTATCGAATATCGAATTCGACGCTCGACCAGATATCCGTACGGCGAACTTGCCATTTGAAAATTCACGCGGACGTATTTAATCGCGAACGAAACAATCGGCGGGCGATTCGCGCATTAACGGGGTGCAACGCGGTGCACCGTAAATAATCGACCGACTTGAATAATCTCGTTCTGCCGCGAAAACGGGCGATCTTTTCACCACGGTCAGCCTCGCAAAAGCGCAGCAAGATAAATGTTTCTGCTACGCTGTCGCGGGCTTGTTCGTACATGACAAAGGATGATCGATATGTCCAGGACTCGCTTCACGTGTCCGGCCCCCACCCCTCCTCTGGAGAGATTTAACACCGCAACCACCACTTTACTGCAATTTTATCCAAGAGCCACGCTTTCGCACATCGCACGCGACGCTCTTCGAATCGCCGACAAATGGCCCGATGGAATTACCGGGCCCTATTACTTTCGCGTGTTCATCGGTCAGCCGGCGCAGGTTTTTCTTTCGCGACGTAGACAAATAGGATCGAGATTATTCGGGACGTGTCGAACATGACGGGGAATAGGATCGCCGGATTATCAGGTTTTTAAATAAATATTGCGACACCGCGATTCATGTTTGCGAGGTTAATTTATTTTTTAACATTTACATTTTACGTCGAATGGCATCGCATCACGAGGAGGCCCGTTTAATTATTCGAATGGACGGGAAGTATAGAAACGGTGTTCGTTTTGTGATGTTTATTATCTGCGAAGTATCGATTGTCCCTGGTCGTTTCACGAATTTGTTGAGAACTATATACATAGATGCTGACAGTTAAAAAAAGTTCGATTCGTTGTCCACTTCTCGAGCTGCACAAATCCATGAACGTTCAGAATATGACCCTGCTTGCCAGTGATCGTGCCGTTTGATTAAAGACCGTTCGAATAGTCGATCCTCCACCGTATTATCGTCGCGCAGGCTAATTTATCGATTCACCCGGAGACCAGCCCAGGGAACACGGTAATTCGTGAGAAATTTAATTCCGCCAACTTTGCTTTCATTTGCAAACAGACCGCGGTTGACGAAGATACAAGACTGACGCGGGGGAAAATTTTTTTTACGCGAACTCCAATATTTGTGAAGATCAAACAAGTCTGGCCGCGGCTGCCGGTTGATTCGTGCTGTTTATTCTTCCCTGCGCCGTGCGCTAGGCTAGCTTACCGCCCATAAAGCCACGGAACTTTTCGCGATCTATTTTTATACATATAGAAGAAGTGTGGAATTGGGGGAAAGGGAGGGAAACGAAGTCGAAACACGCATGCAGATGACCGGAGGCGGATTCGATGAAAAATACATGAGTGCTCTCTGGCAGAACTTCGTTACAAGGTAAGTTGTAAAATCCGGGCAATTGGAGTGTCCGCTAATATCTCTGATTAATGTTTTATGCATAGTGACGCCACTCCTTTCGCGAGCTTTCCAGTTTAAAATCACTTCCGACCGCCGGACGATTGCGAGTGGTTCAATTCAACTTTTTTTGTCCACCCCCCTATAAATAATTCCAATTTCCTCCTCCAGGTATTCCTTGCTTGACAGAAAGAACAAAGATATACCGTGGCTTCGTGGAGCATGATTAATAAAAATTTGTCACGTTCAGTAAATCATAATCTCCGACGCAAGTTTATCGCCGAGTTCAGTCGTCCGCGCGACTCCACCTCCAAACAGTCATTACGTTCCTGTATAATACAAAATACACGTTACGCCACAATAGCCTCCCCCGAGTACACCCAGTCGTTTGCCGTTTCGCCCGCCCAAAGATAACTCTGGACGCCAACCGTCTCCCCGTAAGGGCAAATAAACCAGTAAGCAGTGTTTGCCGCAAAGGGCCCCAAGGAAACCTAAAGTACGAACCGGCTATTTCGCCTCTGTCCTTAACAGTGCTCGGCAAAGCAACTCGTAACCACCTTACGTGGCTCCGCGACGACGAGAGCAGCTCGTACGCAAACGAAGAATTCGTGCAAAAGTGTGCACGGTCCTGGTTCAAGAGCGGTTCCATGAAAGCCATGAAAGTGGCTCGAAATTGACTCCGCTTTCTCGCCGCTCTCCTTCAAGCCACGTATACGTCCGAGCGTAATTTCGAGCGGCGCCGGTGTTCACGTGAAAATTTCGGGCACGCCAGTCATCGTCGTCGAGAAATTCGCACGCAATGGTAGAATCACGTGCACGGATCGCATGATCGGGCCATTAATGCGACCATTAGGCATCGGTACCCTGGCGCCACGCAAAGATCGGACTAGGTAGGGAACGTGCATATCGCGATAGGGGAACGGCCGTGCACTTTTCTGCCGCCACCTTCCCGCGCTGCAGTTTCCGTAATGAAACTTCCACCCCCGAGATCTAGATAGGTGTGCGGGCCGCTCTTTCATTTTTCTTCGCGACACCGCGACCACTGCCTTTTACGCCCATTGAAAGTACGCTGGAGCAATAGTTATTACGATTTAGTCAGGCTCCCTCATAATCGATTCCCCTTTCTTTCTTCTTCCTTCTTATGTATGCTTCGCAAGCGTCGCTTTACGTCGCAGGCATCGACCTAGAGTTTTCCTTTCTTTCCTATCTCTTTGCGTAATATACAGACGTTATGGTTCGCGTTTATTTGTCAACTTAATAATTTATGGTACTCTTTTTAATGGACATGGGAGGTAGTCTACAAGAACAATGAACTACCGATGTTCATAGTAAATTGCAGCACGAAAGCGGCGATAAACTGTCGTTTATCTGGACACCGGCTACGAAAGGGGGGCGGTTTTAAGCGTGTAAAAATCGATTGCCCGGCGATACCGGTTTATTAAATTCTTCGATGCACATATGCACCCGCGGTCTGGGCTCGTTTTTATCGTAGATCGTATCTCGCATGAAGTTGATAACGGGGTAACTCTTATTAAAGCTGCGATTATCGCGTAATACCATTTATTTATTCGATTATTCAACGAGGGCACGCATCGACGATAAGCAGAAAGATATTTCAACGAGTAAATATGGTACCATTGGAATGCCGGATTTTTTTACCCTTTAAGTTCAGTTTAATCGATTGGAGTGCCTCGAAGTTTGCACACGTTGATTCTTGAGATGAAAATGGAACAGCGAATGAGCATGCACATGGAAATTGCAAATTGCGCGACGGTAGATTATTGTGGACGAGTTAGGAACTGGGAAACTAACGACTGGCATTATTAAATCCTTTGAATTCTCGGCTCCCTATAGTTGTGCGTCAAGAATGTTTGGTCGAAAATTATGCTGTCTCGCCGCTAGAGCTTCTCCCTCGTCCAATCAAACTGTAGTTTGCATTTCGAACGTTTATCAATTACCATGGGTCTGATGCATTCTGTTGGAAATAATTGTTTTGTCATTTCTACATTTCTGACATGCGAGTCGGCCATTCTCAATGAACTTGCAGCTTACGTCAAACTTACTATTCTATAGCATAACGTAACGTTCTGTTTATTAAGCAAGGAATACAAATACATTTCATGCCCTATCGAGAATCTATGTTAAGAACGTGCTCGACGGGGGAGCGTGTGCGCAAACATTCCCAAGAAAATTGACGATAATGGTATTCTTCATTTTCATAATTGTTACTGGGAATACACATGCGATAATCATGCTTGATATTCGCCTCCAGGCCGGCTTTCTCGTTCGTTGTAGTTCTCGCTGCAGTTTGTGCGCAATTTGCATGAGCCGTTTCAATGGGGAACCCATTATAAAGACTAAACCGAACTCGAAATCGCAGGATGAAAGTTCTGTACCGGTTCGGCAAATTCCGTACGATATATAATATTATATTTTAAGCGCTCTCCTACAATTCAGATGATATTGCCAGAAATACAATGATTCGCTTTGCAACCTTATAAATGCCACTACCTCGATTGCTTCCCACGAACTCCAAACAATGAAGAAATTGATATAGAATTAGAAATGATTCGCCGCTCTCTTCTGTTGCGACGTAATTTTCGAAATCACATTAGGGTCACCGCGGGATCAACTTATGGGGTCACGGGGCCATGAAAATTCTGATCGCGGCGTCGCGGGACCTCGGGAATGTTTCTCGCGCCCCCATAACGAAAGAGCTCTTGATTAAAAGAATTACGCGTTCTGCCAATTTGAAGGAGGCAAATAAAGAGCGCAGACCCTCCCCAGCGGGAATGAAATTTATCTGGACCGTGTTCCAATTAATTTAACGATTTCAATTAGCGAGGCAGCAATGCGTCGAGGTGGCACCGACCAGAATATTATATTCATACGACGGTACGACGGTTTTGTCGTTGAAACGCGGATCGACTGACAGGTATCCAAATCGAGCGCACTCTCTGCGTCTCTCTTTCTCGCCGCAAGAAATTATTTATCACGAGTGCGCTACGCGTTACGCACCACGTGGTTAATTCCAAATTAGCCGAACGAGAATGACGTAGGAACTTATTAATTCATAGCGAAGCTAGTGAAATGAATGTAGGAAAATTGGCGAGCTTAATTGGCAGTTAATTGGACAAGAAAGCACTCGAAATTCTATACTTCAACGAACCATATAATACTACAAGAAATAGTTCAACATTTATCAAGGATAGAAAAAAAAAACAGAGCTTATTATATCATTCGCTTAAAAACTAAACAGCGCAGATATTACAAGATTCTCGAAGTTGAAAAGATTCGTTCAAGAATAATCTAATTACTGCTCCTCCTTGTCCCTCTCTCTATATCTCTCTCTGTTTCTTTTCAGTAATATCATTTTCTAATTAAGATCTGTTCGATGGGCTCCAGGAGAAAAAAAGTGACTGTTCATCCGTCGGGGATTTCATTTTCGTCCATATCATCTCCCTTTCTGCCCCTCCCTCGTGCAACGGGCTTCAAATAGACGTACAGCCACAGAGACAATATCGTACATCGGGAAAATCGAAGGGTAGAAAGCAACAAACGTATCTATGTATGTGCATGTCAAGGTGCCCCAATTTGCGTGCGAATACGTGGGAAAAGCTCGCTGGTGATTTACAATACGGCACCTAGTATAGTGGTCGGTATTGTTGAGGAAAAAAATACTTTGCGTAAAAACCAAAAAGAGTGAGGAACAAGAAGGGGAACAGAGATGGCAAATCAACAGGCGACAGAGAAAGGGTTGAGGGTGCTTCGAATGTGCAATACCCGCGGCAACCAGTACGAACATGAACGAGCCCGGGGGTCGATCCCTCCCCGAAGGTTTACAGTCACCTCCGCGAAACAAACGACTTCACGGAGTCATCGAAAGTTTTTGGCCGACGCGGCGATTTTCCACGAGGATTCGGGAAATTTGCCGGCACGATATGCATTTCACTTGGATGTTGGCCACGGTAATGGCAGGCACGTCTGTTTCGAATATAGATCATGCTTCACGATCATTCTTTCATTAACTTAGAAGACAAAAAAAATATAGTAGATTATTTATTTGCGCGTTGCCGCAATGTTTCACGATATTTTACAGGAAGTTTGTTCAAATGATCATCGGAAACACCGCTGTTCAACCTCGCAGCCTTTTATTCAATATCACTATTTTAACCGGCCATTTGTCGTGCATTCTCGTTTATTCTATCGGAATTCGTTGGCTCGCGGCAATTAAACTTTTCTCCGTCAGAAGTATGCAATTTCGGCGCACCTATCCACCCCCGCCTCGTCATACGGTTCATAATCGAAATTCGGGTGGGTCGCGATGGTTTTTCGGGCTATTAATCGCGACCACACGGTCCGAGCAAACACGACGATATTTCCAGGTGGACAAAAAAAAAAGCGACGGGAGGTGAGTCTAGTCACGGCAACGGCGACGATAAATTTACGTCGTTAATTCTCCGGTAAAGCGGAATTGTTCTGCCTTTGTTGCGGCCCGCTGCCACCGGCAATAAATTTCACGATTCCGATATCGGGGCTGCTAAAAGGTTACCGGCAAATTAATAACCGATTGCTCAATAGTTATCGGTCTGGCATTGCGGTACAATGAGACTCGCAATTGTATCGCTCGTAGCACGACCCTTGCCTCCACTTATTTCCTTCAACACTTACGATTCGCCTCATTCACCGCGATTTTCTAAACGAACGAAATCTTTACTCGCATCACGAACAGATTAAATTTCACGGTGCCTACCGTTTCACCGTAAAACACGGATCGTTCCTTTCGTACCGTTAAATATATCTGGCAGAGCGAAGAGAATGTCGTTCAACTGAATATGGAAATAAGGGTACACGTTCAGCGAAGTTTTCTCGCAAACGCAAGACCTTTCCTGGAACAGATTTAACCGCGTGTCCATTACCGGTCGCATTAATTATCGTAAACCGTGGCGCCAGCTTTAACCGTGAAACTTATGGCTTTGCTCGTCGTTAGCGATTGCGATCCGAATTACACATAATGCCGTGCGACAGTTGAGAGGATTAATAACGTCTTAACAGCAGACGTTCAAAGACGTTGCCGCGACAGCATGGAGAAGTTTATACAGGGTTTCCCGTTTCTGCTTCGGAAACGGACACTCAAAACCACTTCTGGGTACCTTATCATTTACGGCCGCGTCGTAAATACCACGGACTGCTTTGCAAACTCAATATAATAATTAGAACCGCCCCTCGAGATCGCGGCGGCGATGAAATGATACAGTAGAATCGAGTGTCCTTTGCTCAGTAGGTTAATTACTTCCGTGGTGCAATCGATTGCAAGTAGAACGAGTCAGCCATTGATCAGCCGCGCCGAGATTTTCAATAATACGGGAATTCAGCCGCTTTTCTCATTCTTTTCTTCTCTTTTCTCATTCTATTCGTGCATTTCGCGCCGCTATTAAAGCTCTATTAAGCTTTTTATTTAACTAAAACATGCCAAGTATGTATGCAATAATATAATTTATATTTTTTTATTAGAATTCGCCCGTTCCGGAAACATGTGGTTACGAATCATATGGATACTTCTGGATCACGAATCCAAGAATTTCATACCCTTCCTTCACTCCACGACCTTTTTCTTAATAAACTGCACACCGTCCGTAAATAAATAAGCATCGTTGCAATGCGGTGCAACACTTTTATAGAATTACAGACCGAGAAATCGTGGGATTAGTTCGGTCATTTTCCAAAATTAGACAACTTCCTATATCTCGCGTCCATAAAGTGTCGGCCGAGTCGGGAGAAAGCAGATAAAAGTAAGGAATGGGGAACGGAAGCGGACCGGTATATCGGGTGGTAACGGGGATTCGTTCGCCGTACGTCATGTACAATCGCGGCAGCAGTGCCATTTACGGATATTGCATCGATCTTCTGAACGATATTGGATCGTTGGCGGATCTCGATTACACCGTCGGAGAATCTTTCGAGCAACGTTACGGGTGCCAGGATCCAAGTGCGGGTCACTGGAACGGTATGATCTATGAATTAATGAAGAATACGCCTGACATCGCCGCGGGTCCATTATGGATAACGTTGAACAATGCTCAGGTATCTATTGACTTTTTCTAGGCCGAGGAATAAATGTTAAAACGTTGACTTCGTTTTGTTGATAAATTGAAAGGTTCTAATCGGATTAAACATCGACTTTATTATATCGCTATTGTTCCATATTTTATTGTTGCGCTGCCACGGAATTATCCTCAAAGGTTTTAATATTTATACCGGGGCTGTTTCACAAAGTTCTCTGCAACGTAAAATAAAAACTGAATACAGTATGATCGATTTCCATTTACTTTTATGAAAGAAACGTTTGGGCGCAAAAAACGAATGATTGTATTGAAATTTACTCATCTACGAGACGTTAATAATGCAATTCTGTCTTGACACGTAGTCGAAGGATCTTCGGTTCGAGTATTGCCACTGGTGATTTCAGACGTAGACCCAAATGTACTCGTTTTACAAATCATTTCCACGACATCGTCCCGTTCCCCACGGTAGTCGCTAATGATTTTGCTAGTCGATGCGACTCAACGATCAATAAAATAAAAAAATGAGATCGCACGACGCCCAGGTGGTGGACTCCGCTATTCCCTATCAGGGCCTAAACGGTTTCACGATAATGATGCTGAAAAAAAAAAACAGACATGTCCCCTTCCTCGGGTTCCTAATGATCGTAGAGATTGAAGTCTGGATTGCTTTCGCGTTCGCCTTTCTTTAGACGATATTTCTATTATATATTCTCGAGAGGTACTCGCCCTTTAGCCATCGGAATAATCGCGAAAGGTATCAGGATGCGGCAGACGATCGATTCTGCTCCCTGAAAGGGTGTTTTTGGTTCGTGTTCGCGTCGATCGCTTCTCAGGACAACGGGGGCATGCCGATAAATTTATCTGGTAATCTGGTGACTGTAACTTGGTGGCTGTTCGGTTTCGTGATCGTTACTGCTTGCACAGCTAATCTGGCGGTCTATGAAACCCAAGAACCATTAGAGGGAAACACCGAATCGATGGACGACCTCAGGAAATAGTGTATCGAGTTCGGTTAACCATTTATAGCCCATCCTTCGACCTATAGGTAGTTTTTCAGAATGGAGAAAGTAGCATGTTGTTTTCGTAGGTAAAGTGATCTTCATTTTTTTGGTTTGCTCGTATAATTGTTTAATGGCGTTACAGATGGGAACAGTATTTTCTCAATGAAACTTTGGCCGGTTTAATAAATGCAGAAAATGTGTGACGAATTCATGAGTTGAGAATAAAGTTTTTGGCGCAGGCTTCGAACACGAATGGTGCTGGATGAGAATGCATCGGATCACAGTAGGTCTGAGTGCATCGTAGGGGATTGTCCTCTGGGGAATAAAATTCATGAAGACGTATTCGGCGACGGTGGACGCACGGGATTTGTTCGGCACATGAAGGAAGCGGTCAAGATGGTGCGAAAAGTAAACCGCACTTGCGAGTTCCCTTTTACAGCGAAGGCTATGATCATAAAATGTCTGGCGCTGACAAACCCCTAGCTTGAAGCAGGTCGGAGAGGAGTTCGATAAGATATTGTTCGCATTTTCTGTACAGAAAAATCCATCGTTTAAGAATTGAAGAATTGAATTTAATCAATGGTCACCAAAAGTCACCAAAATTAATATTTAATTAAAGGATTACACGCTTGATACTTGAACAGAGATTAATCGTTATGGAGAAGAAACTTGGGTGGTTCGACGATCCTTTGAAAGCGAATTGCCCACCGGACAAGAACTTCAATGCGGTTTTCGACCTCGACAATTTGGCAGTTACATTCCTGCTGATCTTCCACGGTATATTAATAGACGTTCTAATACTTTGCCTGCAATCTTGCTGGCATTGCAATCGGCTAAACCGAAGAGCTGAAAGTGTACGTCTCTTTACGAGAACGCGATTGACTTTTCCGTAATAATAAAGAAAACAGTAAAGGGAATATCTATGAAAGAGCATGAAAACGCAAGCAATCCATACCTGAGCAACGGTGTACGTTTGCACTCATTAATTTGCTGTGCACCAATTTCAATAAATATCCTCGCGGCACGAGATGCCGTTACTAATCAAAAGAAAATAATGCCAAAGAATGAACGTTGATCAATGTAAAAGCTTGTTTCCCTCCGACGCTCTCATTTCCCCATCGACTTCTCGTGTCACGTTATAGCCAATCGTTTCGCCCAAAAATAACGTTCCATTCGATTGCTGCCAAATGTATTCAGCTAATTCTCCGTGTTGTCCCTCGTATTTCGGGGACCGCTATTCCATTAAGAGAAAGGGGTACTTCACCCTTTCTTAAATAAATAATTGCTGCCGCCAAAGAGGCATCCTAAAGACACGCAGACAAAGAAGATACGTTCATTTCATACCATAGAAAAAACACACAACTTTTACGTACAATTACGTCTCATCGAAGAATCGTGTGCGCCCCTACCAAGTCCTTTAAACAATTTTCAAAAAAAACAAAAAAAGAACAGCTTTCCCTGTTGGATACATATGCGCGCGGCAGGTGTTCACGATGGTGAGTCAGGGAAATATCGATGTCACATTGAAATGAAAGTATCAAATGGTACACATATGTGTGCGTACGCATGACGGGGAAAGACTAACGATCGATTGGTCAATTACGAGATAACAGGATCGCTCGGCACGCGACAGGCAAATTCATCGCGAAGCGATCGCGTCCTTTGCGTTGCTCGCACCGTATGTACCGATTGCTCTTGTCGTCACGCCCCGACCTATCGATGACGATTGAGAATTTGGACGACAAAATAAAGGGGGTGGAGAAGAAGAGGCAAGGTGCGTTGATACGGGAAATTGATTAGGTCATCCCCGCGGCAACCGATGGGCAAACACAAATGGAGCATAGTGAAAACGGACTACGGGTTTCGAGACTACCCTTAGTTGCTTGACCGATTTCCGCACGCGATATCCTGTCCTCGAGACGCAACACGTACGTACGTGATCGAAACGAGCCCGGCCAATTACATATTGCACCTAAAATTAGCCGCAACATCGTCGACAATCTTTGCTCTGTCGCATAAAAGACACGTATTGCTCAGGAGAGGGACGAAGAAATTTAGAGGACTTGGATCTTTCTAAAATTGATCAATTATTGCGGTATTCTCTATTGGATCGTTAAAATGAAGTTTATTGGATTGACGATTATTGTATGCATTTTGCTTGGGCTCTGTGGTGAGTCTGTGGTTTATGGAGAAAGAAATGTGACAAGTGTAAAGGAAACCGTCGGGTCGAGACCTGTCAATCTTTGTAAGTAAATGTTCCAATTAAAGTTGTCAATTTAAAATGTTGCATCTAATGCACCAAATTTGCAACATTCCAATCCTTCAATTTCGACGCCCCTTAGCTACTATAATCGTTCGTCCCACCAACTTGTCTTTCAGTCATAATCAACGACGAAACGAACAAGGTAGCAAACGGCAGTATAATTGCCGCGTTGAAGGCGATCAAAGAGAAACATCCTACCTATTTAGGCAAGGTGTGGACCGTGCAAATTAACGAGTCTGACGTAAACGACACGTTGGATCGCATTTGCAACGCCTGGGACTACACTCTGGGAAAAGGGGGCACCAAAGTCCCTGATTTAGTGATAGACACAACGACAGCTGGCATAGGGGCCAAAATATCTAATTCGTTCACGGCGGCCCTTGGTATCCCCACATTGTCAGCACAATATGGCCAAGAAGGTGATCTTCTGTATTGGAGGAATTTAAATGCAGATCAACAGGATTATCTCGTTCAAGTGATGCCTCCAGCAGACTTAATACCAGAAGCAATCAGACATCTGGCGATTCAATTGAATATCACGAACATAGCGATCCTCTACGATCACAATTTTGTTATGGATCACAAATATAAAAGCTTGTTGCTGAACGTACCAACGAGACACGTGATCAACGAGGCCCCTCAACAAGTGACGGAGATGAGAAGGCAGCTACCACGATTAAGAGATCTGGATATCGTGAACTATTTTATTCTGGGCGATGAAAATACATTGAACGTAGCATTGGAGGCTGCGGAAGGTTTAAACTTCACTGGCAGAAAGTACGGTTGGTTCCTGCTGACTCCGGACGCGAACATATGGCCAAGGTGCGAGTGCAGAAATATGTCTGCGCTTTTCATGAAACCGGAGTTCGAGCAGGCAAAGCCGGGTCTGGATGAAATTTTGCCAAAACCAGTTGTCTCGTCCGCGTTTTATTACGACTTGGTGCAACTCGGTGTTTACGCGATGAAATCGGCATTGGACCAGGGAGAATGGCCGCTGGAACCGAGGCAAATTACGTGCGACGAATATAATAACACGAACACACCTGAGAGGAGGCTGGACTTCTTCGGTAAATTAAAAACGGTGTACGAGGATATGACGCCGACGTATGCTGGCATTAAATGGGGTGAAAAGAACGGGGAGCATCGGGCGCAGTTTAAAATGTCGATTCATATGGTGAATATTGAGGATGGAGTTGTATCGAATACGATCGACAGTGGATCCTGGAACGCGAGCATTACGGCTCCCGTGGAGGTAAATCAGAAAATTGACACAGAAGAGTCCGTGATAGGAGAACATTAATAGACCCTGACGTTTGCAGTTTATTGTTGTTGGATTTATTACTGTTGAAAAAGCGATTTTAAAACAATTGGTGATCGATAACAGAGATGCAGAGAATTTATTTAATATCCAGAAAGAGCACTCGAGAAATTTTAAAACAGTCGAAATCAAAGGGGCAAATTGATATCGGAGTGCACGTGACATTACTAAATGAAATTAGGTCGGTTCTATTGATCTGCGAAAAAATGATGGTGCTTTTGAGTCACGCGAGGATCAGGTTCTGCTCGATAATCGAATGTCACAGGTCGCCTTTAATATCGTATCTAGTTAATCAGTGCAAGTCGCAATATTGTCGCAATTGAAATCAAAATGCGTGACCAACAGTCTATGTTAATCTCACTATTTAATCTATCGAAAAAAATACAAGTGCCCGACGATCAAAAAAACAATCCACCATCAAAAATTCTAAAATAATATTACACTCTCGCGAATAAATTGTTCGAACGTCACATTTTTCTTTTTTAGTCACGACCTCAACCACCACGTAACGATAACTGTACCCTTGACACACGATCGTTGCATTTATTCACATTCATCGCTGATAACCACGGTTTCAATCGTGATAGCGCATGCAACTTTGTTTAATCAAATACGTAACGCGAAACCCATCAACTATGTAATTTTCTCCTGGCACTCGCGAGTTTCGTATCGTACATGCTCCTTCTATATTGAGAAAATCACCCTCGATTATCCAACTTGAAATCAGTCTGCATCCGAAGTGCGCTTATTCTTACACGGGATCATTGTGACAAACCGAATGGTCTATACATGCGCCCATTGAACAATCTCTCAATACCGGTATCTCTAATCAATTCAATCCACCTAATTGCATTCTGTGTGAAGGTGACCAACACCGACGTGATGAACGCAACAGCGGTGAAAAGCTACCGTGTGGTCACCGTGATACATCCACCATTTGTGATGTACAACAAGGAAACCAGCGAATACTACGGGTTCTGCATCGATTTGCTGAACGAAATCAAAGGAACGTTGGGCTTTCAATACGAGATCAGAGAAGTCGAGGATAAACTGTATGGAAATCTAAGTCCGAACGGTAGCTGGAACGGAATGATGAAAGAATTGATCGAGAAACGAGCGGACATAGCGTTAGGCTCGCTTTGGGTTACAGCAGAGAGAGAAAGGGTGGTGGATTTCACGGTCCCTTACTACGATTTGGTTGGCCTGTCGATTATGATGTTGAAGACAAAGACTTCAACCTCGTTGTTTAAGTTCCTAACCGTGTTGGAGAACGAAGTGTGGTTCTGCATACTGGCAGCTTACCTCTTCACCAGCGTTCTCCTATGGATCTTCGATCGTTGGTCGCCGTACAGTTACCAGAACAACCGTGAGAAATACAAGAACGACGACGAGAAAAGGGAATTCAGCCTGAGAGAGTGTTTCTGGTTCTGTATGACCTCGTTGACACCGCAGGGCGGCGGGGAGGCGCCGAAAAATCTCTCTGGAAGGCTGGTTGCCGCAACCTGGTGGCTATTTGGATTTATTATCATCGCTTCTTACACGGCGAATTTAGCAGCGTTTCTGACGGTCTCCAGGTTGGAGATACCGATAGAAACGCTGGAGGATCTCAGTAAGCAGTATAAAATACAGTACGCCCCGGTGTTAAATTCGCCAGCATATATTTATTTCAAGAGGATGGCCGCTATTGAATGGAAGTTTTACGAGTAAGTCGGCGAGAAATTGACAAGTTTCAAAATTGAATTTTAACAAATGGAAAATGTTTGACCGTGCTTGTACGCGAATTTTAGCATCTGGAAAGAGATGAGTCTCAATGATAGTTTGTCTGACGTGGAAAGGGCGGATTTGGCTGTGTGGGACTATCCTGTGAGCGACAAGTACACGAAAATGTTACAAGCTATGGAGGAAGCAGGGTTCCCGGCATCGACGGAAGAAGCGCTACGACGTGTTCGACGTCTCGATTCGAACAACGAGTTCGCATATATAGAAGATTCGACGACGATCAAGTACCTTATACTGACTAACTGCGACTTGGTTCAAGTGGGGGAAGATTTTTCGAGGAAACCGTATGCAATCGCTGTTCAACAGGGATCGCCTTTGAAGGATCAGTTTAATAGCGCGTACGTAATCGTCTTTCTAACTTTGTCCACCTTGAGAAATTAATTAGCGTGTCATTTTATAACACCATTGTTCGCGTTTTTGTTCGACGTAGGATTTTGATACTGTTAAATAAAAGGAAGCTGGAGAAATTGAAGGACAAGTGGTGGAAAAAGAACCCAGACAAAAAGGACTGCGACGCAGAAAACAGTCAAAGCGATGGGATAAGTATTCATAATATCGGTGGAGTGTTCGTTGTTATATTCTTAGGGATTATCTTCGCCTGTTTCACTTTGGCATTCGAGTATTGGTATTATCGGCATCGTACGAAGATCACGAAGATCGATCGAAACAGCCCGACGAAAGGTAAACTCACGAAGGTAAAACCGCTCAGATTCAACCTGCAGCCCGCTCCGACCCACGCGTTTCAGAATGCCCAGTTTAGATCGAGGTTTTAAGTGAATTTTCGCGAAAGGAATAAGAAGCATATACAAAACGGTGAGCCTTGTCCCTATTTCGATGTTTGCTGTTCTGTTGTATTCGATAAGAATAAAAATAGAAAAGCATGATCGAAAATCTGACTAAAGAGTGAACGGTTGAAAGGAAGAAGTTGGAATGGAGGTATAAATGGTATGCAACTTCAGCGTCTGCAATGCCTTTATTTACTTACTCCCTTTGCGTACATTGTTTCGCGCAGAGAATACACATCAGGATGTTCTTTTGTATTTTTTCTTTCTATTTTGTTTCATTTCTTTTCAGATCGCGATTCATGTACAACATCGTTCGTCATATTAAATAACAATCTTTGCATCGTGTTAACATTATTACCACGTTCCTCAATAACATTTTACCCACTCTCTCTCTCTCTCCCTTTTTCCCTTTCATGTTAAAAAGGCATTTATTTTTTCTAATAACACTTCTCTCAAGTCTCCTTTCTGCCACCCCTAGCGAGGTAGGTGTAGTATTTTTTTCAAGTTATACGTTTCTCCTTTATTTTTATTTTTTTGTTTTATTTTTTCGTTTTTTCTCACGTGTATGTTCTCAATAATATTTCCGATATTTCCTCTGAAGGAGCGTAGGAAAAGCATTGGATACTTTGGGTTTCTTTAAAACATGGGATTGGTGGATGATGGTTGACAGGGTACAGGGTATTAATCTCCTAGGAAGTTAAATTATAATTAGGGGGATATAATTAAGATAATCCATTAATAATTACGAAAAAAAAAAACAACAAGAAAGTAGAATAGTAATTCGATGGTTCTCGATTTTAATGTCGTGCGGCACTTTTTTCTTATCCCCTTTTGTTTATACTTATAAGTACTCCGTCCACGAATTTTAATTCTTTCGACATACTTCTTTCATTTTTCCCTCTTTTAAATAATGTCATTCTTTTTTTTGGCATTTTCTCTTCTTTACAACATTTATCTTCACTTCTTCCTCTCTTTCCTGCAATGCATCCAATGCAAATATGCAATGGACGTCTTTGCGTTATCGGATGAGAAACAAAAAAAGGAAAACTGCACGCTACAATTCCTAGAAAATCAGCGCACTAATTGTATGTATATATATATTTTTTTTTTCGTTTTCGTTTCTTTCTCCTCAAAAAAGTTCACATAAAATTATCAACAAGCTACAAACGAAATCTCATGGACTACGTTCTCGATACTTCTTTCCCCGCTTTCGCGCTTTCATAGTTAAACGCTGCGATTAACATATACACCTTTTATTCTCTCCCCCTCTACCTCGCTCCATACCCTTTTTTTATCTTTGTATCTGTCAAAGAGTTAATAATAATAATTATCTAAATGAACTTGTTTAATATTCTTCTCGTCACGCTTTGCTCGCAATGCGACCGTTGTATTTTTTTTCTTTTTTTCATTCTTCGTTTAGCGACAACGGGGGTACATTTTTTTTTTTTTTTCTTATAATGGCAACCATCTTGGATACATGCATAACAAATTCCACATGCCAAGAGGTCCCCCCAGTGTCATACACCTTATTTATTTATTTCATTTGCAACAATTTGCGTCTTCGTCTTGAAAAAAAAACGTATAGCTAAACCACAAACTCTCCAGTCATATAGCATTTTTTTTTCTAGCAGCTCGTATTTATCCAGTTCATAAGGTCAACGGACGCAAAGTCGTCAGAGGCTGGCATCCGAAGCTGCTACTGTGCCTTCTATCGGAAAAAAGATATTAAACATGTAACGTTATAACTGTAACCCGAAGAATTGGAACTAAGTACACAGACTATATACATTCTAATCTACGCACGTCAAGTCTCGCGCTTCGAATTAAAAGCCGATCGATGTAGTAGCGTATCGCGAACCAATCTCTCAAGTGCCGTTCACGCTCCGCAAAACGTTCTACAGGATAATGTCTCAATTCCGCAACGTATTACATACCATGTGATCGATGTTACGTATAAACACAAACGTACATACGCATCTATTAATTCCGGATTACATAACGGGGAGACGTAACAAAAAAAAAAAAAATGTATCTCTTTCGATGTTCATACAACACGAGGGCCCGACGACGTATCGATTAACAAAAACTTCTATTCGATTGCTCAACCAATGATCTTTGGTTTTATCGTAGACTTGTACCTCCGAACAAACGAGAAAGGCCTAAACGTTAAAACATGTATCTCTACTCTATTTCTACTAACATAAACACAACGGTCAACGTAATTCTAGCTATTCTGTTTCTCTTTGCCGTATTGCAACGTGAACGACGTTCGAACGGAGATATCCGAACAGCGTGACGAAACAAAGCATTTAAAAAATAGCAACAAAAAGAAAGAAAACAAGAAAAACTGAACATTCGACACGTAGTATGGACTTCTAATCGTTTGGTTTCTTTTTCTACAGACATTTTATTACCTTTTCCTATCATTGTGCAGAGGTACATTAGATCGTATCCAGCCCAGTTGACCCAATGCATAGCAATCTTTCTCGACTTTCTCCTCGTCGCGAATAACAGTATCTTCCACTCCGACTGGAGTATAATGAAAATGATCCTGTTCGGAGAGAATTCTGCGTTTGACCGGGGATCGAATGGGCTCGGTTTGGACGCATTTGTCACATTGACGCACCCTGAATTTCAACGTTAAATTCGTCGATACTGGCGGAAGCGGCGAGCCATTCTCTCGGTACTCCATATAAGGACTCTCTCCACCAGGAAGATACAACAAGTTTCTTGACTCAGATCTGCGATACGCGACTCGCTTTAAGGTATTGTTTACAGGAAACGTAGTCCCATCGGCCCACTGACCATCATCCTTTATTGGACGAAAGTGTGTGCGAGCGGAAGTAAGCAAATCCTCGTCCGGTTCTGGAAGGCTGTTTACTTTCAGATTTGAACGAGATTCTTTGCGTGTTCCAATGGGGGTCTTACGCGGTGCGACTGGAAAGAAGCAGCTACCTGTCTGAGGACTGTGGCCCAATGCAGCTAAATTACTGCCAATCCCTTTCCAGCACCATGATCCATCCATAGCTGAATCAGACCAGTTAACATTGTTCTCTGAAATATTATACGGTCGAATATTTATTTACCTTCTCTTTATATAACGTAATTAGCAACTAACTTTCGCACGTATATATGACAAAAATTAGATTAACACATAGAGTTACGACAGGACACAAATATAATGGCGTACTACTACGTCTACACTTGATATACTGTTAATTACTTACATGTAGTAAGCCATGTCCTATCCGTTAGATATACTTAAGTCAACATTACTATATCGTTATACCGTTAAATTGCGTACACGTAAAATACTGACCTGCTTTATTTTTGTTACTACATTCATCCGCATAATCTTCAATGCTGATTAAATCGATATCCCATGGAATGAGCGGCGAGTCGTCAACAATAGATTCCTGGTATGGTGTATCAGTAGCGTAGCCATTGTCTGAGGTGGATAAAGTAAAGATTGTCTCGGTAGTGTCTGTCGGCCAAAGGGGTCCTGAAGGAATAGAAAGTGTAGGTGCTGCCCAAATCGAAGCTGTGTCCTGTGCACTGCCTGGTCCTGAATCCCATAGTGCTTCTAAACTTTCGTCAAACTTTGCTTGCAACTGTGCCAATCGGAGTTTATCCAATTCCACTTCGAGCTCCTTTTCCCTTTCGCGTTCCATTGATTTAGCAAATCCAAAGCTTTGTTTCTCCTCCGATCTCCGTGAGTCGATACTCTAGAGAGAACATACCGATTCGTGACAAACTAATCGTAACGATATAACAGAATAGATACTTATGGTTGAACCTTATTACGTACAATGGATATTTTAGGTTTCTTATTGCGGGTTTTATTGTTGTTCTTATTATTATTATAGTTGACTCCGTTGATTTTGTTGTTGTTATTGTTACTGGTGTTTCCAAAATTCCTATCTTTCCGTTGAGAGAACTTCTTGAGAGTCGTAGGTTGCAAAGCAGGGAATGCCGCATAATATCTAAGAGCTCTGTCGCGAGGTGTGAGCGGCTCTAGATTCGTTTTGTTTTCACCATCGGATTTCTTGAACTCTTCTTTCGTTTCATCCGAGCCACCTCCTTCTAGGTCTCGAAGTTTCATACATAATTCGTCGACCAGCGTTTCCACCCCACATTTCTACAAAATTAGAGTGCATTGCTATAATAGAGAAATGTTTAAAGCGTAAACCGATTATATAAAATAGTTAATCCCACTCACATTATCAGCAGCACTTGTTAAGCATTGCACAACAGCACGTCTTTGCTCTCTATCTCCTTGCGTAGGCAGTTTTGCTTTAGATCGGGTCCGAATACGACGTCCTCCGTTTCTACCGGTACCTACTGCTTCTTCTGGAGGGCTTAGGGCCGAGTCGGGGCAGCGCAGTAGGCTGAGCACAAATCGCGAGTACGCAACTGGGTCTATTCCCAATGCGTCCAAGCGTGCCTCAAGCCACTGGCGCAACTCCTCCTCGGCCCTTGTACCAAACACTTCGCCTCCTCCAGGGGACGTCGCTATCCCGACCAAGCGCAATGCTGGATTCCTCATTTCCTTTTAATAAAGCTCCTCCTAGACCCAGGAACTTTCAGAAACTCCACTACCTCCAGGGTGATCATCTCTCCTTAAAAAAAAACAAAATTACATAAAACTCATCGTCATACATTATATACCAATATCGTCGAAGAGTAGTGAGAAAAGCATATGACAAATTAAATTACCTATTTACAATAGAGTTGTAGTATTATATTATTGTCCTTAAATGTTTCAATTTTCACTGAATCCACCACCTTGACATTTACTAGCTTGATAAATGTGCTCTCGTTTCTCTTTGTTACTTGTAATTTCTCTCTTTTAGTTTCGTTGGCCACACGATCAAAAGGTGGCGCTTCTTGTGATTTCAGTTACGTCGATTAAAAATTACTTAGTTCTTGTGCACAGGTGGTGGATGTTTTGTGGAAATGAGGCTGGCAGGTCTTAGCGAAGGATAACAAATATAGTCTCCTTCCCATTTTGACACTGAAATTTCACAATTTCCAAATTATTCTCCTGCACATTTTGAGTATAAAAGAAAACAACAGAATAGTCCGTAGAAATAAATAAATACAGGGTGTTTTTCCTATCACTTTCCTTTATTAGATAATATGTTAAGAATATATATTCAACAAATTATACATTCAATAGATTACTTAAATATATGAAAAATTTGTTAATTAGGCACAAACAGTTCTTACTACTGTTCTTACTATACTTCTATACGTAGGCATCGTTGAACTAGCAATTGCAAAACTTTCACTTTCATACGTTCTATGCAAATGTTAATGCAAATACATGAACAGCTTAAACACAATGCTACGCACAAAATAATATGCACAAACAATAAACATTGATCGAAACACAACTTATACTACGATTACCTATAACAAATATGATTATTGTCCCATGCATATAGCACGTTATAAGAAATGCAAAAGGAAACAGGCCACAGATATTTTAATAACCGATGTCTAATGTAATTTTCAGACAGTGTATGAAGTTATGCCATGGTAGACTGTATTTACTTCAATTTCACAATACAATACAAAATATCCTGCCGAAGTGTGGGTAACTACATACATTAAACA
This sequence comes from Nomada lathburiana, assembly GCA_963667235.1. NCBI lineage: Eukaryota > Metazoa > Arthropoda > Insecta > Hymenoptera > Apidae > Nomada > Nomada lathburiana. The sequence goes on along the minus strand of OY763903.1, from coordinate 13,632,244 downwards.
TCTTAGAAAAACAAACTCCTTAAGCCTAAATAAGGATAGTATTTATTCCAAGGGCATAAAAAAAAAAAAAAAAGTGTAAATGTACACGAAGTATAGATTTGCTTTTACAAAAACATGGTATGTACATAATTCTGATATTTCTGCCCCAAATATCAAAACAATACATGCGACCCGCGTTAACGTAAATTCTGGAAGGTTGTATACTTTTCACGCAAAATGCAGTTAACGTGGTAAAACGCAGTTAGAAATGTATACGTTCCGTGGTAGAGGCTATTAAGTCACGTTGCACGCGAAACGTGGAGCTAAAATATATGTTCCACGTCGTGGCCGTTAGTGACTAGCTCCTACTGTACGAGCAGGCAAACGAAAACAAGCTACGCAGGATCGGTCGTAACGGATTGACAGCGTTATCAACGTTGTCAAAAACGCTCATTACTAGATTACCCGTGCACGAGCAAACGGACGTAACACAATAAGGACATTTGAGTTTTCCACGCATTATCAACCAGCCTCGTCCACTTGATAGATGTCCCTCCGCACTGGTGCACAAAAACAACACTGCAAATTCGAGCGCATAAACGTTGCAGCTCGGCTGTCTATATGAATTGTTGGCAAAGGCATTTGCCCGAGCAATGCGAATAACCTTGTCGATTGCGCTATGCAGTTTCGCCTGAGTCATAGTTCTCTCTTTGGTAAAAACGATCGAATGCATGACGTTACGAAATAATAACAAACCTGCCGTCGCGTGCGACGCACTGTCAACTTATGTCAAGCATGGTGGTCGCGTCTACCATGATGAACGAAAATTTTGAAATTTTTGACATACCTGCATGCCCCGAGAGATGATTTTCACCCCGGCCTCTTCTACACACCCCACTCAGAGAAAAACATGGCGGCTACTAAAAAGCTTTACTGGCTCTCCCCCTTCCATCCGTTGGCATTCAGTCAGTTATTGCACAAGATTTTTCGGTGGGTTCCAAAATTAGTCTGCCGCCCAATTGTAAAGTTAAATCTTCATTGATGATTATTGTCTTTCCCTTAAGGTTTCGTTTATTTTCAGCCTGTATAAAAAGAACGCGCATTTCCTATGATATTAAAATCATAATCCGCGGTTGCAGTTTCATTCGTCTTTTTCACAGTGATATAGACTAGGGATATCAAAACGAACAAACCTACGTGGAATAATAGATCGATTTTAATATTTTTCATATAATTTAATACGTTTCAAACTATCCATAAGAAATGGTGACGGGACAAAATTGTGAATAATATTGTTCCGCACGTGAAATCATTTAATATCGTTGATAATTATTAAATAGTTTATAATATAACGTTAGCGAAGTTTCATTGTTTAGTTAAATTTATGTTAGAAACACTACCCGCATGTGTTTCAGTAGTTCGTTTTAAATCAACAAAATAGTACATCGCAAACGAATTGTGTATCTGAAATTAATTGCAAATATATTTGGGAAAAGCTGAATGCCTCTGGCTAATTACGAGGAGCGGTAAATCGGCATTGAATTGGGATTACAATAGTAGTAGTATACAACCAGCTGATCTTTGCACTATCATCGCTATGTTCAAGTCGGAAAATGTGTGATGGTGAGGTATTTTACCACATTGCAGATAAAAACGGCACCGATAGATTACGAAAATTGCAAAAGAAATACTGTAATATAAGATGAATTCATTAATTCATGCGAAGAAAATGGTATCCGGCCACAGAACAGCACTTCGCCGTATGTACAATTAATTCTATTTAATTATAAATCAGGATAATAATTAACATTTTCGAATACATGCATTATAGATATTGTACACGTTACATTTATATAACGGACTAACTTTACAGATAGAGCTATTAATACTCTGTGACACATTAACAATTTTTCCACCTTGTGTTTTTACTTTGTTGGTGATCTCCATTCTTATTTCGATCGTAGGTTAGGTCATGAAATAAGTATTATACAAGTGTTATTACAAGTTCCATGACAGCACCTTGATCTTCATCAATGAAATGATGTTTCATCGTTCGAAGAAAAAAACAGAAAAGAATCATTGCAATTGTATCTTATATTGGAATGTAATTTTGAGTATCTTACAAGGTATATCTGTTGCAGATTATTGCTGTTTTAAATTGTGGTACAATACCAACCAAATAAATGGCAGTTTGGCACTTATCTACATGGGTAAAAGAGATCCCAGGAATGGTAGATTTTTGTTTAACTCTACGATACCGGAGAACTGTATTAATAATAATTCCAATAATTTATCGCAAACACAATACCGTACACTTTATGTAACACCAACATGGAGAGGTCAAGAATCATCGTCCAAGGTAGAAGATACTGTAAAGAATATCAAAGAACAAAAGGAGCTCAAAGACAAAGCACAAGGAAGTGTTGTACAAAGTACTCAAAAGGCAGCAGTAGCCAAGGTTTCAATATGGCAAAGAGTGAAGAACGAAGTGATACATTATTATCATGGGTTTAGATTATTGGGTCTTGACATGAAAATTTCAGCAAAATTGGTATGGAGAATTTTGAAGGGTAAAGAATTAAGTAGAAGAGAGCACAGGCTTGTAAGTTTCAAAATGATATTACGTAATATGTAATTGGCAATTGATTATAAAACTAACAAATGACTTTTCAATTTATATTCTTAGCTGATAAAAACAACAGGAGACGTGTTCAGACTTATTCCTTTCTCCGTCTTTGTAATTGTTCCCTTTATGGAATTTTTACTGCCGGTTGCTATTAAGATTTTCCCAGGTTTGCTGCCGTCCACTTTCCAAACAGCCACAGAGAAAGAAGACAAACTGAAGCACGCATTCAAAGTATATATGTTTCTTCATAATTCTTCTAACGCATCTGTTTGTTTTTTTTAATTGCTGACATATTTTTCTGTTTTAGATAAAAATCGAAATGGCTAAATTCTTACAAAAAACATTGGACGACATGGCAGTACAGTCATCTGATTACAAATCGAAAAAAGCCAAAGAATTTGCTGAATTTTTCTATAAAGTTCGAACCTCTGGGACTGTAGCGTCAAACGAAGAAATCATGCAATTTAGCAAACTTTTCGAGGACGAGATCACGTTAGATTCCCTTACACGACCTCAATTAGTTGCATTATGTAGAGTATTAGACGTGCAAACCCTTGGAACGTCGAACTTTTTACGATTTCTCCTCAGAATGAGACTCAGAAGTCTTACTGCGGATGACAAAGTAACGTCTCCAATCATACAGTTTTCCTTCTTAAAAACGACACATGTACAAACGTTAATAATTGATATTCATTTTACAGCTAATTGAAAAAGAAGGTATAGATTTACTTACTAGAAGTGAGTTACAACAAGCCTGTAGGGCACGTGGAATGCGAGCATACGGTTTACCCGATAGTAAATTAAAGGAACAATTAAACCAATGGCTAGATTTAAGTTTAAATAAGAAAGTTCCACCGTCGTTGTTACTTCTTTCGCGAGCGCTTATGGTTCCAGAAACGATACCTATGTCAGATAAATTAAAGGCTACTATCTCAGCCCTTCCTGACACAGTTGTTGCTCGTACTCAAGGCGCGATTGGAGAGAAGGAAGGTAAAATGGATCACAAAACGAACATTGAAATTATTAAAATGGAAGAACGCAAAATCGAAGAGGAGCGACAAGAAAAAGAACCGCATGTCACTATATGTAGTGAGAGCCATAAACCTGACGAAATAACGAAGTCAGATGTGAAAGTATTGGAACAGGCATTGGATTGCCTTGGAAAGGTTTGTAATAAGCACATTGCAATATTAGATCAATTGTAGCTGTATTTGAAATTGAATTGTTGTTTTTATAAAGGATAAGAAAATGTCCGTGGAGAAAGAAGAATTAAAAGAGCTGAAAGAAGAAATGGCCGAATATCAGGAAGATATTAAAGAACTTTACGAAATCAAAGCTGCTGCTAAAGGCCAGAAAGATATCGAATGCATTAAAGTGTCTAAAGGTGCTACACGCCTGTTCAACAAAGTGAATAAGATGATTTGCAAGATGGACGCAGTTTTAGCACAACTTGAATCCGAAAAACAAATTAAAGAATCGCAAAAGGCGGATATCGTTGACAAAGAAGCTTGCACTCCTTCAGAAACAGCGGAAGAATTGGTTAAAATAGACGAATTAATTTCAGCGATTAGAAAAATACAAAATGTGCCTGACCAACATCGATTACAACGGATAGCCGAAATTTTAGGAAAAATTGACGACGATAGGGATGGGTCCATTAAAATTGAGGATGTCCTAAAGGTAAGATAACACGGATTGAATAAAAAAAAAAACTAGCAATCAAAATGTGGAATAATTTTATATTTTCATTTACAGGTGATAGAAATAATTGGAAAAGAAGATATTAAATTAAGCAAAAAGCAAGTCGATGAATTACTCGAGCTGATTGACAAAGAAGAAATTTTGGAGGTGGAAGAACAAATACAAAAGACGTTACGAAAAGATTCGTCTGAACTTAAAGATGGGAATTGTACGGAAACGAAATATGTTGCGCCTAAATCACCAGTTCCTGCTACACCGGTAACTACTGAAAAAGGTTTCGGTAAGGAAGAATTAAATGAAGATGTTGAAGATTCGAAGAAATGTTATTCTGAACATTCGTCCGATCAAGAAAGAGAAAAGGCAGCAGCTGTTCTTAAAAGTAATTCCAGTTCTGGTTCAGTCAGAAATCCCCCAATAGCGCCCAGCGTTCCACCGCATGCAAAAAAAGCGGAAGGCTCTAAGCAGCTGTGATTACTGCACAATGAAATAATTATTAATATATGTAATTATGAATACAAATGTTTTTATTGGGTACTGATTTAGAGATAATACACTGTCATCTGTAGATTATATTTCTACCTCTATAGTATAATATTATTGTAATCCTTTTTTATTGCGAAACAGATTCATATAGCAAGAAAAAGTGTTTGCAAGGCAAACTGCTGTAATGGTTCCATGTATGTAGTAATGCATTTTACGGTAAATGTTGTCCTTACATACATGGCCATTTATAACATTTGAGTAAAAGTAAAGAGTAAATATTAATATAATTTTTGTATTTGTGGCTACAACAGATTCTGAATTTTTAAGACTGTGATGCATTTAATGGCATCAGTGTGTTATTTGCTCTATAAATCGTGAAACAACATGTGCTGGACACAGAAACATTTTTCATGTAAATTTTCAATTAATGTAAAAACTGTTTTATAAAATTGTATGTGGAAATATTATTGTTAGTAATAATGATAGATAATAATGATATACGGCAGTAATATTCAGTTTTTATTTCAATAAAATCTAATTCCAAAACGTTGTATTATCATGGGGAATCATTCCATCTATTCAATTATTACCTGCAATTACAGAATTGTATTACATAAATTATAGAAGCTTCCAGTTGACGACAGAATATATGCGTCTCTGTAATGGAGGTTAAAATATGTACATTTATAAATAAATAAATTAAGTATGAAGTACTCAATAGAAATATAACTATTGCGTTTATGTACTTATTACATAAAATGCGATTATGTAATAAAGATGGAAATTCTAATCACACATTACATCAGAAAAATGTACATTTATAAAAATAAGTATTCATCGATGGTTAATTAGAATTTAAACTAAATGAAATATAATCTTTACTGAGAATAAACGTATGGCACAAAGAAAAGTAATGCACAATTATTGTTAGCCGGAGCTACAACTTTAGGGTCGCGCTTGCTGTACTTCTGCAAGTTATGACTAAGTTTTAGCTGAACTTACGACCCTAGTGTCTTTACTGGACCTATATAGATTTAGTTCCCAACAGATTGTAAGAATATGGCATCTGTGGTTTAAAAGTTATAAACAATTAAGAATTCGTCAAAACTGCGATCCGGGTACTTTCAATTATCTCGACTTCTGGAGGCGCTAGATTACTAATCGAGGGCTTAAAATGTAGGTAAAGGATGCGGCTACGCGGCAATAAACGATTTACAAATTCTCCGTTCGCTGTCTATTGTTTATAAACAATTTAAAAATGGGTTTGAGAATTTCACAGTAACTATACATGAGGGTCGTTTTAAAGCAGGAACAGGTCATCCCTGGAATGGAGAACTTTAATTTAAGTTGTCGTTGATTATAATCGGCCCAGTAGAATGCAAGATAATTGAATTTGTTTAAAGACATTATAAACAAATGCTATTATCTCGTCTTCCAGTCAACAGATTTTAATCAACAACGTCTTAAATTAAAGCTCTTGATTCAGGGGACAATCTCCTATAGTTTAGAATAGCTTTCGTGTATAGTTACCGTGTAATTTTCAAACAAATGTTCAAATTGTTTATAAAAAATAAGCAGCGCATGGGGCATTCATAAATCGTGTATAGTCGGGTGGCAACGAGTAAGGTATATTGTAAATTAATTTTGATGAACGCTTTATAAGTAATATATAGCTCCTAAGTGTATAATTTAAACAATTATGTAAATTGTACTTTGTAAACTAGTTTGAATAAATATTCAATGAAAGAAATTAACTGCTTTTGTTATTGACGATTCCTTTAATACTACAATGTCCAATTCCTATTCCTTAAACAAGTTGAACCGCCACTGAGACGGGAAACTTGTAAAAACAAACCTAGTCACAAATAATCAAAGTACTTGGACTTGAAAGCTGGGAAACGTCACGTTCCAGGAATTTCCGAACGCTTAAATTTCTGAGTTTCTGGCAAAAATATCTCGCTGAAAATCGTGGATTTGTATCAGGAGAATATGACATGCGAGGAGGTATCCGACATCATTTCCAAAAATTGCCGGCGTCGGATACCTCCTTGCACATCATATTCTCCTAATACAAAGTCCAGATTTCCGAGCGCTGAAATTTCTGAGTTTCTGGCAAAAATATCTCGCTGAAAATCGTGGATTTGTATCAGGAGAATATGACATGCGAGGAGGTATCCGACATCATTTCCAAGAATTGCCGGCGTCGGATACCTCCTTGCACATCATATTCTCCTAATACAAAGTCCAGATTTTCGAGCGCTGAAATTTCTGAGTTTCTGGCAAAAATATCTCGCTGAAAATCGTGGATTTGTATCAGGAGAATATGATATGCGAGGAGGTATTCGATCTCAGCAATTCTTGGAAATGACGTCACGTTCCAGGAATTTCCGAGCGCTTAAATTTCCGAGTTTCTGGCAAAAATATCTCGCTGAAAATCGTGGATTTGTATCAGGAGAATATGATATGCGAGGAGGTATTCGATCTCAGCAATTCTTGGAAATGACGTCACGTTCCAGGAATTTCGGAGCGCTTAAATTTCTGAGTTTCTGGCCAAAATATCTGCTGAAAATCGTGGATTTGTATCAGGAGAACATGATGTGCGAGGAGGTATTCGAACCTTAGCAATTCTAAGAAACGACGTCGTATTCCAGGAATTTCTGGGCGCTTAATTATCTAGACATTTGCCAACCAATTTTGCGAGAAGTGAAGACTTAGAATTTGCCGCTTCCAAATTTAATAACGTGTAGGGCCATTTTTACAAGTTTCTCGCTTTAGGACTTTGCATTTAAAGTCCGTCCACGTTACTTCTTGTTTAAGGAATTGGAATTAGGTTCTTTCAAGGATTGTTAAGGTGTAAAAATAAAAAGAGCACTGAAATCCTTTGCATTGAACATTTATTTAAACTAATTAATGAAGATACAAGTTACAAAAATGTTGTAATTCTAATTTACAAACAAATACTTATAAACTATTCTTTTATATCTAATTACAATCTAATTACATCGTACAAGTAAAACTTGTATCAATACTGAACTAAGAATAATGTTCGATTTTATATTTGGCACATTCAGTAGAACTTGTAGTAAAAGTAGTATTAAAGTTTATACAAGTTCTACCGAATGAACTGAATATAAAATAAAATATGTAATACATATACATATCAATCAATTACACAATTGTTCTAAATTAATTAACTATAACTAAAGGATAACTATATAAAGTATGTGGCAAGAGTGCTTCTATCTTCTTTCTTGCTATTACGCACAATGAGAAGTGCCGGTCCATGCTCTTCATTTTTTGTCCATGAAACCTGCACACACAAAAAATATATTAGTAAGTATAGTAAAAAAATGATGAAGGGATGTTTAGAGGAAAAAGATGGGGGGAAGGTTATACCAGGAGCATATGAGAAAGAGAGGATTATTTTAAAACGAAGGGAATGATTCTCGCAAGAATGATATCGATGAGAGCGGAATATTATCAAAATACCATGAGAAATACCACAAAAATCGGCCCAGTAGATCGCGAGATAACTGAATTTGTTTAAGGAAATTATAAACAAATGCGTTTACATCGACTTGCCGACGAGATACAGGAATGACCACACGACATGAATTAAAGCTTGGGGTATAAGCTACTATCTGCAATAGGAGTGAACATTATTCCATGTAAAGTTCGTTTGTTATAAACAATTAAATAATTAAAATTGTTATTACGGCCAACTGCATATAGTTACAGCAACGGGGTGCTTTTTTATCGTGTAGCTTACTCGTTTCCCTTTCATCTGAGACGTCGTTGATTATAATCGGCCAAGTAGAAGCCGAGATAATAATTTTTAAATATTTTGTCGGTAACGATACGTCGATAATCGTGTATGTGGCGCCATCTCGCGTTTGCGGCCTTTTTCGCAGTTTGCCGCAGCTTCAAAACCGAATTCCTGGATTACATCGTTAATTTAAACAATTGCGTTTTTCGCGCCTTCTACTGCGTATTTCTTAACCGGACCTGTCTTAAATTAAAGCTAAGAACCTTAGCTATCTTCTCCGGTAGTTGCAACGATATGGCATTTGTGGTTTAAATGTTATTAACAATTGAATAATCGGCAAAAATGCACTCCGGGTCACTGCAATGATCTCGGCTTCTGGAGGAGCTAGATTAATGATCGAGTGCTTAAAATAAAGGCAAAGGGTGCTGCTACATGACAATGAATGATTTACTAATGCTTCATGCACTGTTTACTTTTTATAAACAATTTAAATATTTGTTTGAAAATAGCACGGTAACTATACACGGGAGCTATTCTACACTAGAAAAAGATTGTTCCTTGGACAAACAACTTTAATTTAAGACTTCGTTGATCAAAATCGGCCCAGTAGATCGCGAGATAACTGAATTTGTTTAAGGAAATTATAAATGCGATTACATCGACTTGCCGACGAGATACAGGAATGACCACACGACATGAATTACAGCTTGGAGTATAAGCTACCATCTGCAATAGGAGTGAACATTATTCCATGTAAAGTTCGTTTTTTATAAACAATTAAACAATTAAAATTGTTATTACGGCCAACTGCATATAGTTACAGCAACGGGGTATTTTTTGTCGTGTATCTTACTCGTTTCCCTTTCATCTGAGACGTCGTTGATTATAATCGGCCAAGTAGATCGCGAGATAATTGATTTTGTTTAAGGAAATTATAAACAAATGCGTTTACATCGACTTGCCGACGAGATACAGGAATGACCACAGGACATGAATTAAAGCTTGGGGTATAAGCTACCATCTGCAATAGGAGTGAACATTATTCCATGTAAAGTTCGTTTTTTATAAACAATTAAACAATTAAAATTGTTATTACGGCCAACTGCATATAGTTACAGCAACGGGGTATTTTTTGTCGTGTATCTTACTCGTTTCCCTTTCATCTGAGACGTCGTTGATTATAATCGGCCAAGTAGATCGCGAGATAATTGAATTTGTTTAAGGAAATTATAAACAAATGCGTTTACATCGACTTGCCGACGAGATACAGGAATGACCACAGGACATGAATTAAAGCTTGGGGTATAAGCTACCATCTGCAATAGGAGTGAACATTATTCCATGTAAAGTTCGTTTGTTATAAACAATTAAACAATTAAAATTGTTATTACGGCCAACTGCATATAGTTACAGCAACGCGGTATTTTTTCATCGTGTAGCTTACTCGTTTCCCTTTCATCTGAGACGTCGTTGATTATAATCGGGCCAGCAGAAGCCGAGATACCAATTTTTAAAAATTTTATCGGTAATGTATGTCGGTAATCAGCCATGTGGCGCCATCTCGCGTTTGCGGCCTTTTTCGCAGTTTGCCGCGGCTTCAATACTGAATTCCTGGATTACATCGTTAATATAAAGAATTACGTTTTTCTCGGCTTCCAGACGGTATTTCTTGACCGGACTTGTCTTAAATTAAAGCTACGAACCATAGCTATCTTCTCCGGTAGTTGCAACAATATGGAATTTGTGGTTTAAAAGTTATTAACAATTGAAGAATCGGCAAAAATGCACTCCGGGTCACTGCAATTATCTCGGCTTCTGGAGGAGCTAGATTAATGATCGAGTGCTTAAAATAAATTGACAAGAAGGTAGTCCCATAATTAAAATAAATAAGAAAGCTGCGAAAGCTATGACTCCCGTGCCCAGCAGATTTCAATAATTTATTATTGCAAACATTCTTCGTCCTTATTAGTTTACTTTTCTCCTGCTTTGCATTATACTCACTCTAACACCAAATATAGTTTTATATGACTATCAAAATTTCAATCCTACTTGGAATTTGCAGACAGCACTGTACTTAGTACAAAATGCTTACGGGCGATACACGATTTCAATTCGTAGCACATGGATGGCTGTAGCGTGAAATAATTTATACTACCGGTTACGTTGGTATTTCTGTAAAAGGTGGAACCTTTGTGTGCGGCTAAACATAATGACTGCGTTAAGTGGTTTTATGGAATTTTTTCATAAAGGAAAGGTAAATATAAATAATCATTAATATTACATTTATTTTATCTATAACGAAACTTCTAACCTCGTGAAAAATACTACGAATAAATTGTTGTCTGTAAATTCTGCACATTTCACGTAGAACTGTTCACGTAGAACAGAAAAAATGATTAGGCTTAGGAATTGAAATAAATGCTAATTCATCTTCATTATTCTAATCTATTATATTCAGACATATCTCGAAGAATTATTCGAGCCGCTCGTTGGCTAAATTGTTTAACTCCGCAAAACCAAAATAAGGAAATTTATTTTCAATACAGAAAGTTAAGAGACGATCAAATGCTTTGACAATAAAATATAAAAAGATCCAAAAGGTGGAGTGAACCAATTTCGCTAATGTGCGGCTGGTTTCACGATGGGTTTTAAATTTTGTAATGTTTCAGACATTTAGATCAAGAAAAGAGTTTGCTCGTGGAACATTGCGGTATTCCTTGCATAAACAAGCACAAGCTTCATTGAATTCAGGAATTAATTTGAGGGCTGCCGTAAAATTACCTCCCGGTGAAGATCTGAACGATTGGATTGCTGTTCATGGTACTTGTATAAATTTTTGTAAAAAGTTGAACAGCAATAAGGGAGCTGGAGAAGTATTATTTTCACGACTAACAACGCAATTTCAGTTGTAGACTTTTTCAACAGAATAAATCTGATATATGGTATTGTATCTGAATATTGTGACTCTGCATCTTGCCCAACAATGAGTGGGGGAGCTCGTTTTGAATACTTATGGGCAGATGGTGAAAAATATAAAAAACCTACTGCATTACCAGCGCCACAGTATGTTAGTCTCCTCATGGATTGGATCGAGGCACAAATTAATAACGAAACTATCTTTCCTGTATTAACAGGTATAAAGCTGTTAGAAATTAATATTAGTTCAATCACTGAATATTCTATTGACACACAATTTTTGCTATAGATATACCATTTCCAAAAACGTATGTACCACTATGTAGAAAAATTTTGACGCGTCTCTTCCGAGTTTTTGTCCATGTTTACATACATCACTTCGATCGTGTTGTAGCAATAGGATCAGTAAGTTTCATATCTAAGTATGCTTATTACTCTACTGTTTGCACCTACATACACTTGAGTATAATCGAACATTGCATACTATTGAAATTAATGTAATTTAATTGCATTTTGCTATTTTAGGAGGCACATGTAAACACATGCTACAAACAGTTTTACTATTTTGTAACAGAATTCGAATTGATAAATTCAAAAGAATTGGAGCCTTTGGCAGAAATGACTGCAAAGGTTTGCAAAGATACTGTATCACCGACGCAAAGTACAGCACCGTCAAGTACTGCCAGATAGTGCTAAACCTACTAAGCACGATATCATACCTACATTAGAACAAGGTGAATTCACCGTCGAAGTAAGTAAAAGCACTGCAAAGCTTTTTGTATTGCCTCTTCAAAAAGCATGGCGAAATATTTATTACTAGGATACCACAAAATATTCGCATTATTTCTATTCTTATTTGTAACATTCGATAAGAATCTCATTGAAAGCTTTATTATGTATAGTGCATACGTCATTTAATTATTAGTAGTAAGAATACTTTGTCCACGACGGGATAAATTATTAGTATATCTTTTTCGTATTAATCGTATTAAATATCAAAATAAGCATTACATTCTTTAAGCATCGGATATATAAAGTACCGTAAATGTAAAGCTTCCAAAACGAGGCAATAAGATTTTCATACGCTTTTATGTATCTTGTAATGCCCCACCTTTTGTAGGAGAATAATTGTAGCAAAAAATTGTTTTTATACGCTTGTATATCGAAGCGTTTTTTTTTTTAAATGAATTTTTTTAAGAATATGATTTAACATCTACATGCGGATTATTTTATAAAATAAATTAAATAATGTTTATAGAATTAATTTATAAAAATATATAACTGTATATATAATTTTGCGCCCTTACGATAATCCTTTAATATTATTGTATACTGTATTGAACATTAAAAACATTTTGTATGAAACTAAATAATGCTGTTATAATTTCTGAAATGGAACATCATATATTATAAAGAAGTAACAAGTACAAATTGTTTGAACGATAAAACAATAAAACGAATTTCACTACAGAAATTTGTCCAATATTTACAATAAAATGAATATTTAAACAGAAATGGCTACTAAAAACATGATTCCAAACAATTTCACCCCAAACATTACAATTTCCTTCATACTAAATTATAAGTCCAAAAATGAATTTTCTAGGGATAGATTTATTATTTTTAAGCCAGATACATGTTTGAAAATGAACTATTTATAGACTCAGATTAAAATGAGGCAGTAAAATATCGCCTTAAACAGAGAACAGTTTTTCTTCAGCATAAATATTATGAATAGATCGAATTCTAGTATATAGATATCAATATTTGTGTAGTCTCATTTTAATCTAAATATTTTTCTAAAGATGATGTTGCACCTTGTGTTAAAACTCATTAATGGAAATGCGTTTACACTCGTAATCTATACATCCCTGAACGAATGATGACATAGTCGGGCAATTGCTCGATAGGTCCAACTGCTGCGACAACCGGACATTGATCGTAAATATATTTCATACAAACTTCGTGTACATTTTTGGCTGTTACGTTCTGTAAAGAATATCATTGGTGCGTACACTCGCTCGAAAATACTCGAGAATATATTTAAATATTACTCACATCTATCCTGGCTTCAAGCTCGTGAAGTGGTATACGACGATTATAACAAAGTATTTGGCGACCAATGTCTTCACAAATTGCCGTGGTACCGTCCAATTGAAGTAGCATATTTGTTTTAAGAATATTCTTCGCACGTTCTACTTCTTTCTCGGTAACTGTCGTGCACAACCTCATCCATTCTCTGGATACGTTAAACACAAAGTCGTCAATCTCCAATGGTTCGCACACGAAATATATGCCCCAAAGTCCTGTGTCCTATAGTGCAAACAAAAATTATTAATATATGCGAAACTACATTTATTTACATAATAACGTAACTCAATGATAAGTACTTTGTAACAAGTATTGAAACTCTGATAGCTGTGGCATAGTCCATCATGTGCAGAAGCTTCAGCTAAGTAACTTATATTGTTTACACCTCCTCCTTGACTACGATCCCATGCTCCCATAAGAGTATTTGCAACCATAAGAGGAATATTATCAGCATCAGCCCAACCAGCACCTTTGAAAGAATTTTTTGTTACTGTATTTTACTGTTAACTTTTTTATACAGCTTTACTTTGTAAATACCTTCAACTGCGATGGCAACATGAGCAAGAGGAATATTATCATCGCGGACTCTTATGTCTGACCCCGTGTAACGGCATGGTTGCAAAACTGGTGGTATTTCATCATAGAATGGTCCCTTCATTTGACCAAAATGTTTCTGTGCCAAATCTACTAGCGCCTTGTGATTCACACCGCCTGCGCCAGCTAAAACGAATCTGCGGAAACAATTCAATAATTGTTAGATACGAAAAATTAAAACACTGTTTTGCAAAATATTAAAGGTTCATACCTAGGTGGACCATAGTATGTCCTAACATATTCAAGTAGATCTTTACGTGTAATGCTCCTAATGTTTTTAGTCGGGCCAAGAATCGTCCTGCCCAATGGTGTACCCTGATAGGCGCTAGCATGTAAATGGTCGAAAACAACTTCCTGGAGATTCGTTTCGACCTCCTGCATTTCTCTCAAAATAACGCCACGCTCCCTCTCAATTTCGCTTTCACCAAGCTTTGAATTCTGAATGATATCGCTCAAAATTTCTACAGCTTTGGGAACATCCTCTGCCAAACATTTCGCATAAAATACTGTTTGTTCCCTACTTGTATACGCGTTCAAATGAGCGCCCATATTTTCAATCTCCAACTCTAAATCAGTTTGCGAACGTTTAGTCGTTCCCTGTTAATAGTTTTGAGTTTGAGCAAGCTTGCTATATTTTTAATAAATGTACACACAATGAATGACGCTCACCTTGAAAGCCATGTGCTCCATGAAATGAGCAACTCCATTGTTCTCGTCGGTTTCGAATCGACTACCAGAATCGATCCAAAGGCCTACTGTAGCCGTAGGAGCTCCACTATCTTCAGTGGCGATTCGCATGCCAGAGTCTAATGTTGTGACATGCGTTGATGGTTGGTTCATCACCAGCTCTCTTAGAGATGGTGCAGTGGATCGCCATTGCTTTTGTACCTGAAATACATATAAATGAAAATGTGGAGGAATATTTTAATCTTATACCGGTTAAATTGTAAGATTCTGCAGTATAAATTGGTTTCAATAATGCTCTATCTGTCCAAGAACTTTGAACATTAAAATAAAAGTTGAATGATATTGTAAATATAATTTGCGCGACTATGAAAATGATCTAATCATTTGCAGGTAATATACAAAGTGCAGTACCTGTCAAAATTATAAATTTATCGGCAAGATTTATTACGTGGAATGTCCAACAATTGTTGAGGTTATGATACCATGACATACGTGCTCCCATATATACCGTGGAACTCGATCCATTGAATTTTATTTGTTGCTGATTAGTAGCAATTTATAAGGATTCATTTGTTTTTGCAGATATAAAAAAAAATCATTCCTATTACGTAAGGAGTAAATGGAGCCAACGATATTTCTCCTCAGAAAAGTAATACAAATATGAATATAAACCATTGCGAATCACTAATAATATACCTTACAGTAGTACTCGTACACTAGAACTTTGATTTTCTTACCTTCACAAGGCTGGTTTTGTTGGAATAAGTTCGTAATGCGGAACTAACTTTAAGCAGACGAGTCGCCATTTCTTCGAGCCTACGCAACTGCACAACCTAATGACAAGAAGGATGGTGCAGTTCGAACTAACGCTGAAATGTAGTTAGAAAACTCATTTTGATATTACATATATATGTATATACAGATATGCATACAGATATAAGCAATATTAGTCGAATAAAAATGATGGACATCAATCTACTAGAATTCCGATTGATTTATTCCAAAATTTCATGTAACATGCATTAAAGAAATTAAGAAAAAGCCGATAGCTTTAAAATAACGCGATCGATGGAAGATAATGATTCAGTTATGTTTTGTGAAATATTTGTACCATTATTATCTATCATTGCAAGCACAAGGTATCACGATGAAAAGTATTAGTTATGAGATATTAATAAACATATTTTCTTACAATGTGAAATATTTTTAACAATGATGCGTTTCTTATTTGTTCATGAACTTTCTACCGCATGCTTATGTAGGGGAATTTCGACCATCGCGAAAATTCCCTACCCTATTGGTGGTAGCCACTATGAAATTCGAAAACCGGTATGATTGCCAAGCAGCACGCGTTTGTAAATATTAAAGTTTTGAACGTTACATGTAATATCGACCGGCTGTTGTTAAGTCTTTTAAGTTTCAATTACAAAAATGGATACCCTAAACGATACCACCGAAAGTTTGGATCGATCCATTCAGGTGTTCAATCAAGAAAATGCCAAACGAAAATCGTTTCTAAGGTTAAGCGGGAAAAGTACAACACCCAAGAGAATGTCATTGCAAAATACTAATTTCCGAAAAGATTTGGACGACACGAACCAGTTGAACGACACTTATAGTCCCAGGATGTTGGGCAAGTCCTATACTCATTCAAGATTAATAAAGGGGCATGATCTTCTAGATATTGACAGTTCATTAACACTTGCTCCACATGAAGTACGAAATATAATGGCAGCTTCTGAGAAGGGTGAATTCAGTTTGAGAGAAATGATGGAAGACAGTAGCTCAACGGGCATAATTTTGAGATCAAAAGATCCGTGGAGGGAGATCATGTCAAAACTCTACTACGACTTCTTGCACAGTTTACAAATGAACCTTTCGGAGACTCAGGTGTTCGATACTATCGCAGATTTTATTCAAACTTGTGCAGATACATTGGACATAATGAGAGGTACATGGACAGCTTTCCTGTATTTGTTACTTTATCTTTTCCCGTTGAGCATCGAGCACAATGATAAATGTTGTATTTTGTAGGTATGCAGGCAAAGGTGGAAACTAATGAAATATCAGAAGAAGAGATTTCTTTAGAAAGCGAAAGGAACACATGGAGGCTCATTTATTGTTTATATCAAAACAGAATCAATAGCCTTAATTTTCCTACACCAATGGAGGATGATTCGGAAGAAAGTAATATCTACATATCGGAAAAAGTTGTAATAGATAATCTGTTTAAAACTGAGAGTTACATTAGAGAATATCAATTAATAATCGACTGGCTGGAGAAGAATGCATTGGACCAGGCAGACAAATGCCCAACAACTGAGCACTTCACAGATAAAACACTTGCATGGGAGAATACTGTGCGGCAGTTACTCATGTATAAAGACAGAGATCAAATTCCGTTTTGTTCGTCTAGACCGATAGTAACATCGCTAGATCCAGATGCACCAATAAGAGAAGGTAAACCTCTACACGATTTGGACAGAGAAGACGATGCAAGACTCGAAAAAAGAATGTTTATAGAGGTATAAGATACTCTAACGAACGATTGAATCAAAAGAAATGTCCAGAATTAATAAACGATAATTTCGTTTAATAGGTACGTTGCGGTCGTTTGCAAAAAGCACAGGCATTAGCGGAACACTGCGGACAACCTTGGCGAGCTGCATGTTTATTAGGATGGATACCTCATCATGATCCGAATTACCAGAATCCACTGGCTGATACTAAATTACCTATCAAGGGAAATCCTCACAGAAGTCTTTGGAAATTATGTGCCTGGGAGCTCTCTGAAGACAAACGAATAGGTGAACAATTTTGTTCTTCTTGAGACTATTAATTAAATGCTATCCGAATGATATTTCGTGATAAACAAACAAATGTTCTGATATCTAGGGCAATTTTATCGCGCGGTTTACGCTAGCCTTTGTGGAAACGTTCAACGAATGCTTCAAGTGGCCTCTTCATGGCAAGATGCACTGTGGGCTTACATGAAGACACTATTAGACATTAAAGTAGAAAAGGAAGTGAGAGACCTTGTGATAAAAAGTTTCACGGACATGCCTGAAGATTATTGGAAGAACGATATCACCTTGAGAGATGTATTTAAGGAACTGCACGCGTCGAAAAACCCGATTATCCAGGCTCAAGCGAATGAGCCTGTACACTTGATTCAGAAATACTTGATGCTGGATCAAATACCGAAGCTAATGAAAGAAGTAGAAAGCGTGATAGATAAGGCAACCTGTGATCCTCAGTTTTTAAGGTTCTTAGCGCATTTAATATTCTTCTTCCGCCAAATTGGGCAGAATACGAACGATAAAATAGGCGACAAAGTCTTATTGGCATATGTTCGCGTTCTAATCGACATGGACGACCCGATTTTGATTGCTTTTTATACAGCTATGTTACCTCAAGAATATCAAGTAACGAACTACGCTAGTTACTTGGAGAATATAAAAGATTACGAAAAACGTAGAAAATGTTTAGACGCGGCGGAAGACGCGAATCTTAATGTAGAAGCGATTACAAAATTAGTGGTGGAGAGGATACGCTCGAAAAATGTTGATGTCGATTATACGGATCTAAAAGGCACTATAACCGAAGCAGATATGGAGAAAATTAACGCACTAGATTGGCTAATATTTTATCAAAGTCAACGAGAAGAAGCGCTGTGGCAAACTGATGCCCTTATAAGATTCTTCTTGATGAATGAAAAAATTGATGCGGCCAGGAAAGCATTTAATAAGGTATATTTTTATTTTATTCCATCATAGCTTTTTATTTCAGAAAATAATCAAGCTACTTTTAATTTATCTTTCGTTTAGATCCCAGCGGATTCTATTGAATCTGTTATGTCTGAATATCCAACTATGGAAGGCACGTTAACTAATTTAACAATGACGAATAATTTGTCAAGCAGAGCTTCGTCTGCGATTCGAGAGTATCTTTGTTATAAAACATACCTCGATGCCCAAGAAGGTTTTGCCGAATGGTTTTCTCATTACCATCACGGAAAACCTACGCCTTTAGAAGAATTACCGGCGTACGCCACGTTCACTGAAAAAGTTGCATACGAGCATAAAAAATCACAATATAACGTAGAAATGGAAAGGTGGAAGGCTACGATGCAACATCATACTAAGGTCTGCAAAAATCAAATTTCAAATAGTTTTAATACGAGAAAAAGACGTCTTAATGTAAAGAGTTTATACTTTTATAGGCCGTGAAGCAGTTACTGTTCAACGTGTTGCTATTTCCGGACGGTGGTTGGTTGACTGTCTCCTATAATGACGGCGATGAACCGTCCACACCGGATGAAGTTTCTCGTGAACATCAAATGAAGAAGCTACGGGAGTTATGCATTCCCAAAATCACGCTTCTTTTGCACTCGGTGATGTGTGAAATGAATGAAAATGCTGAATGTATACAATTGGCGGATATTCTTGCCTCCGAGCAGTATAGACTTTATAAAGTACGTTTTTATACTCTGCTCATGCGGCACAATTGATGCGATTCTGTAAAAGGGAACCGCAGATAATATTATTATTATTACTCTTTTTCAGGTATTCCAAAAGGGAAGATTACGCGAAGTGTTCAAGAAAATTTGCGAATCTTCCCTTGTGTTAATGGATCAAAAGAAAGATCCTTGGGGCTATCCAAAGTGAAGCATGTAGTGTATTAGGAAAAACATTGATAAATATATATATTTAATTGCGTGTGTGTAACGCAATGTACTGCGGTTCGAACACTGAACAAATTTGTATAAAATGCCTCTATGTTTTTTATAAAACCAGTTTATTGTCAACCACAAGAAGTGAATATAAAATTTGATACAATGTTCAATAATTCATAATCATAATATATTATATACCTCATGATTACTTAGATGCTCCTTTTACCCAATCGTTAATAAATGTAGTGCTGTCAAAGCTGTAGATTTAACGCGTAAAACATTGCGGAGAAACTCAGGGACAATGAAGGAGACACATTATCCTGAGATATTTTCATTTCGAATAATAATCATCGTAACTCCACGATCTTTTACTATACTTCAGCCATATCTCAATCTCTTACACATCGTCGATATCTTTCGGACAAGGATCTGCATACAATGGATAAATACATACAAACATGTTTTTTCTTATATAAAATTTCAACAAAAAATTTTTCAAAGGATCTACGCATCGAACCGAGAAAAAAAAAAGAAAATATTTATATACACGATAGAGAACGAAGGTATTTGTAATGCATGGCGTACATGGGACTGTCTAGAACTAGTTCCATAGGATTTTAATGCTTTTTGCCGGCAAGAAGAGCAGTCTTTTCATATCATCTTTTTCGTCAACAGCGATTTTCTCTCTTTTTGTCTATGGTTTGATTTATGTTTGCTTTATTTATTCTTCGTTGAAAAGGAAAGGGTGGCACGAAGTAACATTTCAACTGAACCTTCGCCTGTTCGTGTACAGTATATAGAATACACAAGAAAAATAATACTCCACAATGATCATCTTTTTCTTTGTATTAAAAGCTATCAATTCGTGTGACATTTGCATGTTTCAACTGGTGGATCGTAGATTGTTCAAAGCAGCAATTTATTTACCAACGAATCGAAACTAGATAGATGTGTCACGGAATAATTAATCGAAACATAACATATGTCTGCTCGATGTTCGCCTGAATTAATTCTGTTCAACTTCTTGGAGCTCTTTAGTCGAATAAAAACTTTTAAATATATTATTCGTCTGCTTTCTTTTATAGTCAAATGAAATCTAAGAAACGCAAAAGTACTGATTGAATGGTACGTTATGTTTCGCATACTTTTCAACTCATTTCAGAAAGCTACAGTTTAGCTGGCAAGTTGATCCATTATTCTGTACTATAATTAGACAAGCAGCAATTACCTGCGAATTTTGAATGAAACAAATCTATCTGAAGATAAAATGCAAACATTAACGTCGTAGCTTTGTGAAACAAGTTTTCTGAGCGTTGGTATCCTTACGATATCTATTTCTCGATCGAAGTACACAAACCGTTTAGATTCTTGAAAACAGACAAAACGAAGAGAAATAGAAAGGATGACAGGTGCAACATTATTACACATACATGGCTTAAAATGCACTATACTGCATCGACATCGAAATTCAAACTCGTATACATCTTTGTATGCAGTTAGTAGGCTTACGCTCTGGACCAGAGCGATTTGAATTCGCATTGACGATGACCATAAACTTCAGACACGTGCGAGTAATTTGTTGCCTGGCGTGTGAAATGAATGATGAGAAAGCTTTCAACTATTTCGAAATTATCCAATCAATGTCAGCCAAGTATTTAAACTATTTCTCCTAATACTCCATTGATAAAGTAACAAAAAGTACGGAAGTACACGGTGAAGAAATAATTGAAATGTCGATATGTATTGGAATTTGGAATTATGTTCGCACATGTCTCGTAAAAACACGAGGAATCTTGACAATTGAATCGATTTTACAGTAATACGAATACACGATTAATAGAGTTACTTTGTTGATTAATCTAGTCTAACACGTAAACGTTGAAAAAAACGGTTGACAATTGTTTACCATTCTTGATAATGCTACATTTTTTTTCCCTTAATACTCGAGGGTTGTTTTTTAACGCGAGGGCCTTGATAAATTCGCCGAGACGTTTCAAACAGTTATCGCGTTAGCCTCGTTCCCATTTTCTGCCTCCTCTAGACAGATTCCCCGAACAACAGTTTAGTCGATAAATTTTTCTTCCCTTTGTTATTTTTTTTGTTTTGTTTCGTTTCTTCCCTTAAGATTCACAAGCTAAGTTATTCCCTACGGGACGTTCTAATTGCTAATGGGTGCATGTCAGCATGTCCGAAAACGACTTATCTACGTATATTTGGAAATGGATTTTTATGAAGTTCTCCCCCTTCAACTCTTCGCACTCGCGTCCGACCACGAAAGGACTATTCTACTGCGCCCGATCAAATCCAAATCCGTTTCCTCGTGATATCTTCTCTTAACGATAAAACATTACAGCACTCGCCCAACGAATATACTCGTCGTTTAAAAATAGATCCTTAAAATTTGTTAAACACAACTCAGGACGGTCTATCGTAACAAATTAACTCTTATCAGCATACCACTTTGTACGTTCTTCGTATTGCGCTCGTGAATGAAATTCTTTTCATAGTTTTGTCTCTCCCAAAACACACGCACTTCCTTCCGTGTACCTCGATATACATGTGCGTTAATCTTCTTTACTTTGTTCCTCCTTTATGCCTACCACCATGTGTACACGTATTTTATTTATTCGTTTAATAATCAGGGAATGAAACCGGAGTGTACCAAGAGTGCAAAGAGCTGAAGCACTGATATACCGTTTCTCCCTTTTTGTCTCGCTCCCTAACAACGTCGTGTTATTAAGTGTGAAAATATATTCTACCATGAGGATAAGATTCAGAAAGTATCCAGCTTTAAAAGCCTTCGAGTTACCTCTACGATATATCGTTGAAACAAGAAGACCTTTGTCGTTACATACATATTGACAGTGTTATACATCCGCTGGATTAATCGACATCATTAAAATCGTATTTTTGTTCTTTGCTTATCTCTACGTTTCATCACTTTGCTGAATGTTTTCCTGTTTCCCCTCTGGATCGACGTTTATTCTCTCCCCCGCAGATCGCCTACGACAATTGATTCACGATTATTCCCATGCTTCCTCTCCCTTCGTTATTGTCCGACTGCTCGAAATATTCCTCAGACGGCTTTTAAGAAAGAAATTAGAGAAACAGGCACCGACCTCGAGGACACTCGACAATTCCTATTTAATCTTCTTACGCTTAACTCGAGCAGTGTCTGCTGTTTCCGTTTACTTTGCCAAATAAAACTCTTAACGTTTCGATATTCTTACATTAGAGAGATATGTTCGTGGGGATATGTGAGCAGATATCATAAGGGATAAATTAATTATTATAAATACAAAAGCGTTTGAAATTAAGGGCGAATAAAAAAAGGGCCACGCAAGGATGAAGCAATTTTCACAAATATTCGTACACCCAGACCGAATTGAGCGCTAACAAGACAGAATCATATTCCATCAATTCCTTATAATTCTTTCCCTTTCGTCCGAAATCCCTTTGAATTGATCGATATGCGTGTGTGCGTCGATTTCCACGAGAGGATCGGCACGTACGGAAGAAAAGTTATTACACGAGTAAAACGCTAACTGGACTACGGATACGAGGGACACAAAATTGAAACCTGTTTATCCGCTATAAGGTAATCGCTAACGATTCGAAATTCACGCCTGCCTATCGTACATCGAAACCGCGCCATTCTATTGATCCGTCACGATCGATGGCCAAATCGTTCTCAACCCTAGTGAACATCCTTTCCCTCCTGCATTTAAATTACACGACGATACAGCGAAAAAAGATGGTTTCTCACTTAGCGTCTAAGCTTGCTCCTTAATCGCTAACAACTTGAGGGATTATTTCTCGGGCTGCTCCGCGGAAGTATAAACGTTCAAAAACAGCTTATCTCTAATATCCTAAAGGACGAAGTGAAAACGAGAGACGAAGGTAGAGGAAAGAGGCGCGCCGTGATAGCACGTAGGAAGAGAAAATGGATTGCGAGATTCAAAAGAGATGGTTCTTAGATCGCTACCCACGACTTTCGTTCGTTCTGTACATTCGATAATAATTAGCGCCTCAACATTTCCACCTTTGTACACACACTTACACCTCGAATAATTGATCCGTACAGATGCACGTTTTGTCATCTAATAAATCGTACATATCCTGTCCCGCGACGGAGAGTCATTCTCGTCGCCCCATTATTACACCAAATGGCTGTCCCACGTTATTGTCCGGCGTAAGTGATTAACATGATCGATCGTCGATGTTTGCACCTGGTGCGATCAGGTACGCTTATTGTCCGAATCTAAGTTAGAAACTGGAGAACGGTGAATCGTGTCCGTGAATATTGTCAATGGTTTCAATTGATTTACGTGGACACGCTTCACGATCTACCGGCGCAAAATATATATTTAGAACTAGAATATACTTTCTTTTTCCACGACCAGTCGCGTTTATTGTCCGAGTTACTTTGGCGAGTAGACGATCGATCCTTTTGATAATACATGGCGCGTTTATTGTCTCGACTTAATTGTAAGCCTCAGACACGGGACAGCAAACGTACACGAGTCGAAGTGTGCAATTCGCACGAGACAATTCCATCCCCTCGACTCGTTTGAAGATCGCTCGACTCCTTGGAGCAGCCCTTTAAATCTCCAATCCGGCAAGTCGGTATCTTATTATTGTCATTCACAGAAGTAGGAGTTTTATATCCGCTTACATGCTAAGATCCGCTTCGTGCTCTCGAAGGACTCGCTTAGAAAAATAAAGATAACAACGCAGAATCAGATTCGATGGGAAGAAAAGAGGGACGAGCAGAAATGACGAGGGGTTATGCATACGCTAACAAGGGGCGCGGACACGAAGAAAATCATGTGGGAATCCATTGGAGGATCGCCGCCGAGTATTGTTGGCAAATTGGAATCCAGACGTGACACGAGTGTCAAGCGAATCGTCTTCCCCGTTATTGTCGCTTAATTAACATTCGAGACGCGTGTAAAACGTATCCCTGCTTAAAACACACCTGTTCTCCTTGTGCATTTCACGTGTACGAGCTACGACCGCGTTCTCCAATGTATTCGTGTGTAATTTATTTCCGTGAATCATTTCAATTGATAGAAATCGATCGTCTGAACGTCGCGTTTCAAAAAGCAGGGTATATAAATAGATCTTCGTCTAATTGTTATTGTCATGCGGTTATCGTGGTATGCATTTGTAATAATTAAATACAGGATTGGAGAACGTTGTCGTCAGCTGAACAACGTAAATCCCCGAATTTTCTTTCCATGTGTATGCATGTAGTATCTCATGTAATGTACGTATGTTTAATATATATGTATATATATATATATATGTATATATTTAATGTTAATGTTAAGTATGTATGCATATGTAGTTAAATACAGACTGGTCTTCGTGCGATAAGCAATCGGAATTGCAAAGAATTTTCATTTCGCTGCTGGCAATTTTGTGGACACCCCGTTACTTAGAATCTGGACACAACAGAGCTTTCACGTTCACATTTAGAAAGAGTGAGACAGAGAGAGTTTGCTAATTTCATAAACTCTAAGTTTCTAAAGTGATTATGTATTTTTCTGACTTCTTGGTTTCACGAATTTTTTTTATTACTTGCACGTATCGCGTTGCTTGTCTGCTTGTGGAGCTTTCCCGTTTTTTTTTTGTTATATGTCAGAATATCAGGGAAATATTATTTCTTCTCCGTGGATATCTTTATGTATCAGTTCGGATTCGGTGTACCTTTGGAAGTTACGTTCAACGCGCAAGAAACCAGCTCCTAAGTACTACAGGGCATCTCTTGTCCGAGTGGTTCCTAATTCGTGTAATTAGAGAAGTTTATTATCTGTACCCAAGGCACATTTTATACTTTCATTTCGTTTTAGGAAGGTCCACTCTATAGTATGTACATATTATAGCATTGTTACACGTATAGGGGATAGTTTGTAACTGTATCACCCTTAAATTACATAATATCTGACCTTATCTTGTACATATTTTCTCGTTTTTTCATCAGCGATTCCTTCGTCGTACACTACCCTACGTATTATTGTCAAGTCGACAGCATTT
The DNA here is from genome assembly GCA_963667235.1 of Nomada lathburiana. NCBI lineage: Eukaryota > Metazoa > Arthropoda > Insecta > Hymenoptera > Apidae > Nomada > Nomada lathburiana. The sequence continues at coordinate 13,606,687 of OY763903.1, read as the reverse complement.
ATAAATGTATACCTTAAGTGCTACTCGATTTTTAATGTTACATTATATTCAACTATAGCTTTGTGCAAAATTTACATTGTACATGTACCACGGATACTTTCCTCATTTTCAATTTTTTTTCTTTTTTTGTTTGTTTTTGATTTATCGATCGATGCCCGGTCTATTCGCCGACAAATAGCTCCGATTCATTTTCACGGCGAACAACACACGTTTCAAGTTATTGTCAGTGTTATATCCACGTTTATTACCCACCTCCCCAATTATTATTATTGTCAGAAATTCTTTGCCTCCTTTTCCTAAGTAGTCTCTTAAATCCTTAAACGTTAAAAATCACCTCGAATCTCGTTTTCCTCGTGTGCCGTGTTAATATGTGTGTATGTATGTATATAATATATATGTGTACATAAATATATATATTTATATGTATATGCACACACATATATATATATATATATATATATCGTATAATATGAAATATTGAATCTGATAGATCTTAAAAATATTCTGCTAATCTTTTACATACGATTAAACCTTACAGCATAAGTACTTTCTTACAACCTTGTATCGTGTTCAGCCGATTTTAACAATAGCTTTTTGTTCTTGTGTATCACCATTGTTATTTACGCGAGTATCCTTTACAATCCATTCCCCATACACCCCCCGTTTACTGGTTATTCCTAGCCACGCCGTTATACGTACCCTATATATCCTTCCCGAAATATTTTCAGCTAGACGATATTTAAGGATTGATTCATCTTAAGAATTTTAACATACTGACGACGAACGTCGTTGTGATCATCGACAAAAGCGGCACGGCCGCGTGTGCGCTGCTGACAACGTGGATCTTCCAGCCCAAGTTATTGTGCGTGTAACACTGCGGGGAAATAAGATATTGACGATGGAGGAATTCAATCGAACGAAATTATTTTTTCCAATTGTATGTTCAGTCTATAAGTGTTACCTGGTAGTAGACTAAATCGGGGGTATCTTCAGTCACAGTCCAGACAAGTTTCGCCGGTTCACCTTTGTCGCATTCCAGCCTGAGGGTCTCGAAGAAATTCTGGAACGTCTCCATGTCGGAGCTCATGTCCACTGTTTTGTGAACCCATTCACAATAACGACCAGCCGCCGTTGGATAGGGATATCCGTCCTCGTCGTACTTCACACCGGCAAACGCCCTTTGGGCCATTTGTTGTTCCTCGGTCTTCTGACCGAAACCACCCTCCGGACTGTCCGTGATATATAAAGGGTGGTACCTGCAATCGGAAATAATACAAATGAACAATTGAAAATGTTAAACTATTTGCGAATACATTCATCGTATTATAATAAATTTAATTCGACGATGTCATCGTTGCGTTTAATTAACGCGAAAATTCCTCGGAAAGTTGGAATCGAAAGACCACGAGGGCCGCGTAATTAACGTACATCGAAGTCCCATTGAAATCAAGGGAACAGAGTATAAACTGGGCTATTAGCAGTTCGAAATTCCAACTCACCTAGCTGGATTAGCTGGGTCGTTCCCGCCCTCAACTATAAACGTGTACGTCTGTCCCCTTTCCACGGTAAGTTCCGGGATCAGCAAGTCGTTGATGTACCACGCGATGCCCCACGCAGGTTGTCCTATTGTTTCGATTTTCAATTAACGATACACAGATGCTACTCGAAGAAATAAAGCTGAATAATATGGGTAAAAGGGACGAATGGCGGCAGGAAGGATACCTGTGATTCTCGTGTAACCCCTCTTTCCACCAGCCGGTCCGATCCTCACGCTGAACGTAGTCTCGTTGGTGATTAGGGCTGGTGGCCAGGGTTTGATGTCAGACATGTCTGGAAGGTTGTAGAGGGAATTTGTACACTCGTGGACGTTCCTCGACGTAAAATCAATACGTATGTCCTCGGTCGTCTTGTCGAAGCTCTGATGTGCATTCGCCTCCCCTCTCAAATTCAGAGATCCTATCGCCGCGATCACGCTTGTCTCCGTGTTCGGGATCATTCTATCTTTGACTGGTTCGTTGGTTCTCAATGGTCTCATATAAGTGACTGAAACAAGCATCACAGAGATATTAATATTTCTTACAATGTATTCAATAACCGTCTCTATTAGAGTTATTAAAGAGAGGCATCCTTACCTGTTGTAACCCCGTTCCTTCGTTCTCCGTGCACAAGGACGGCGTCATTTTTCCCTCCAACCCTTTCATCGGGGCAGACACCCTTTCTGCCATCGCACTGCGCGTAGTCGGACATGTAATAGTCTTGAGCGATGAATTTACCGGTTCTGTTGTTATAACCGATGACCACTATGTCTCCACCGATCATTTCGGATTTTCCTTCGCGACCCGACAAACCGAACGCCACGTACTGGTCCTCCCTGATCCTTCCGGACACTCTAATCTGTACATCTTCGCCCATCGTCTCCCATTGCACCTGTACACGACCCTCGAGCATCTCCTTGCAGTTGGTCAGCTCGTGTTTCGACAGAGGTGGCGACGGTGTGCTGCTTGTCTGAAAAAATATTACGCAACCCTTTTTATTTAAGAATTCGTTTTGCCTTTTTTGGCGGACGAATTTCTGAAATGTCGACATTATTATTCGTTCGGTACATTCTGCGTTACTTACAGGATCGTACCACCAAGGCGGCTATCCCGATAAAAATATATTTAATAAATGAAGCGTTACTTGATTGATGGATGCTATTCATAAGGAATTTCTCCGTTACCTCGTTAGTCATTTATTTTTACCTACCGTGATTTTAGTTTGACCAAGGGCCGGCGGAACGTCGAGGTCCTTTGGTATAAGAACATGTCCGAAATTGTGTTTGTATTGCACGCACCACACCGAAAGCCAGTTGATGTCGTACACGGTCAAGTTTTCTGGCAGAACGATTTCGATATCTTCACCTTGATAGCCCTTTAACGGTGCTAAACTATAAAAATAAAAAAAATGAAAGAAAAGAAGGTACTCGACAGTTTTGGCACACAGAATTTATGGAAAGTCTGACACCGTGGAGGGGTAAATTACCTTTTTCTTTCGTTGGGCACTTTGATGCCAAAGGTGTTGGGCTCCGAGCCATTTCCAACCCAGAAGTAAGCGTCTGGACCGGCACCATCGTAGTGTAGATTCGGGATGTAGAAAGTTTTGCTATCTAAGATGGTGATAGTTCCGCTACGTAGTCCGTGCGCAAGCCTGGAGAATTCTGACAGTACCCTCGCTTTCGGCACTTTTAAGTTCGCGGGGATGTAAACGTGGCCGAAATTCACCTGCGACAAATCAAAGATACCCTACATCCTTTCTGCGTTAATTTATCGCCATTAAAAACGACAGCTGACTGAAAAATATTGCGGTGAACTTCCCCGAATTTATTCCGAACGTCCCTTTGAAAATTTCTCACGATTTCAACTTCCACCAATCTATTCTCGCTTTCGTTACGTTCTTTTCGAGGCTCCCGTCTAACTTTAACTCTGAAAAAATTCCAGGACGGTTTGATTTCTTCGTGAAGAGGTTTCCGGCATCCAAGTGGAACCGTCTCATCAAGCTGTCTTTCAGAGACCGCATATTTACACCCTGCCAGTCGAAAAAGTCGATCTATCATTCCTTACCCCCTGTTGAGGCTGACATGCCGATAGGGGCTGGTTTGAGGTCGTTTATATTCTAAGTTCCGTCAAACGTTCGAATAAGTGAGACGAGAGAGGGATAGTGACTGCTGGGGAGAGGGGAGAGACGTGAACTGAGGGGTTGAGTACGATAAGGAGAGAATGGGATGGAAAACGGTGAAAGTAAAAAGAGAAAGATCTCAAGCGGGACCTCGTAAAATCCGAGAAAAGGATTCCATCCCGTATACAGGGTGATCTAGTCGCTTAGCCCCAGGGGAACGTTTTATGGGAGAAAATTCAGTGCTCGCGACGATTTCTCAACTCATTCCTTAACCCCGGACAAATATATCTCGCGTACGATACATTTTATACACTTCCTTTTTCTCCCCTTTTTATTTCCTACCGTTCCGTCTAAACTATTCATTGAAACCTACTTTTTACTGGTACTCTCCTCTTCTTTTTTTTTTCAATACTGAATTAAGAAAATTTAACGAATAATGGGTAGAGTAATTTTGGCTTAAAATTATGATTAACTTCAAGGAAGGTTTTCTTTTATCTTTTGCATATTTCAGTAATTGTTGGCAGCATCGAGGATTCTTGCAAGTATATACGTACGCGCACATATCATTGGTGTGCACCGATTAACCGACTCTGTCGGTCGCTATTTTTCTATTGTCTTTTTTATCGACTTCTCGAAAAGTGTGCCAAGAGTCGAAGATTGAAAAGTCGGTGAATATCTTCGACGTCTTCGATATTCCGCTCAAGGCTACTGTATACGTGGCCTGATTCCGCCATTTCGAGATGTTCTTTGGAAGCGGCTCCCAGACTTTTGTCTACAAAGGAATCGATACGCGCGATACCTTGAACTGACGATATGAGTTTCCATATCAGGGTCGTTCGATTCGTTAAACTATTTGCTTTTCCCTTTCAGCGGGCCTTTACACACGGAAACGTCGCATCCAACACGGTCCGCGAAATACCCTGGAAAAACGAATCTTCCTTATTCGTCGCCGGAACTTCGACTTCGTTCGGGTATGGATTCGTATCGCCGTTCCAAGGAAGGGCATCCTACGGAAATTCTCCATGGGTGCGCGTGTAAGATTTAAACGCTGGCAGACGTCGAAAACGTTTCGCAAAGGGAGAAACTTCGAGTCCCCGTTGACAAACACCTTGGATGCTGAAGTTTACGCTCCGGGGGAAAGATCGATTGATAATTCTCCGCCAAGACCCGGAAGACAGCCGGCCGGGAAAACTTCTTCATTAACCGAAGCAGCACGGCTCAAAGGCGACAGTGGCGAGACGGGCACGCTTTTAAGAATTAATCATCCACCGATGTACAGTCCTCGCAGGCATCCAACCGGCAAATTAATGCCGATCCTTGTTTCCAAAGTATGCCGCGCCGAAGGTATGATACTTTTCAAGAAAGTCAAATATTTGAAAGAACTAATTGGAAGGAGGAGAAGCGAAACGAATTCAATTCTCTGTCCATTATTTTTGTCCGGAGAGTAAAGCCAGCTTTATAGGGGCGGTTAGAAAATGGAGTGGTTCTGATTCCCTCTGAGTTCTCCGCACTTCGTCGAATGCTAATTCCATCGTTAATAATAATGATTATCGGTGAGCAGGGCCGACGTTATTTCCCTCCCCTACCTACGGGGTACGAGTTCGAAATTTGCACGCGCATTAATCCCATTTCGTTTAAGGGCTCGTCAATCATATCCACCCTCTGCAAGTAGCTGTGCATCGCACGCGTACTTGCTGGGAGAGAGAGAGAGAAATATATAGAAGGGGGGGCGGTGCAGAAACGGAGAGATGCTGGATACCCAATGAACTAGGACTCCAAGCTTAATGGTGTTTTGAGTGGGCACGATCTGTTCAAAATTGGTCCTCGTGCGAGCACCCGAATCGAGGATCCGGCCGACAGTTTCCACATTGAATCTCGAGGCGAACGAATTGAGTGTAGATTAATTTATTATTAACTGCGGTATTCGAACGGCGCGCACCGCAGTTTATACGCGTTTGGGGGGAAGAAGCGAGAAGAATACGCGAGAACAAGTAAGCAAATTTAATAGCGCCCACGGCTCTCGATATTGAACGGCTAACCGTTGGCATTAAATACTCAGGCTGTCAGGCGAGTACGTCCCGTGCGATCGCTCGCGCGATTTGCCCTGAAATTTTTACACGAACACCGTATGAAATTTCATTTGACCATCACAGAATGGCCCACGAAGGCGAACCTTTCATCGAGCTTTCGAACGTCGATTTTTGCCCGAGAGCCATCACGTGCCCTCACCAAGGGGTCCCATTGTTCTCGAGCAAATTACGAGGAGAGTACCGGAAATTACGATATTTCGACATTAATTACCAAACGGATTACGTGACGTCTACGATATCGTCCGCGGCCGATAATTACGGGTTCTTTGCAAACGAACGTTGAACAAACTTTCGACTTTTGAGAACGCCGACGAAACTTTCGCCATGCCGCAAAACTTCTTTTGCAAGACGAACAAACGATCCTTGATTACAACCACGGGCGATTAAGTTTCAATCATTAGTAATCAATCTATCGAAAACATTGATACTTTCTCGACGTCGAGCTTCGTATATTGCAGAATGCTAGGAAAATCGAGGGTCTCGTTGTCGCATCGATAGAATCGCGTATAACGAAGATATCCAGCCGTTTATAAACTGTGATGCGACAGTGGCGAGGGTGCCTCGTCGATTCGATACCTTTGATCTGGTCGTTATGTGCCGCTCGAAGTTTCAGCGAGGGTTACTGCAGTCCCTAATAGACTGTTTATCTCGTAAGCCCGGATTTAGATTTGGATCGGCTTCTATTATGCGTACCGTAAATCTATGCACGCGACACTTATCCACCGATGCGTGGTGGATTAAAACTAGCCCTTTTAAAACTGGCTTCACTACGCGCTCGAATATGAGGTCTCAGTAGCACCGGGTAAAAGTTGACGAATGAAAAGATTCACAAATTTGTATTTGCGAGTCACTAAATGTATGCATTGTCGAAAATAAATTGTTCATTCGATTTCCTGCAAATGCACAGAAGCGCACAAATATTAACATCGACAGCAGGAAACGGGAAAATAATCTAGCGTCTGTCATTGTTCCTATAGTATTTAGGGGGACAAAAATATGACTGACTCTACGTCCCGTTGATCAGGATTAAGATCCGCACCGTGCCACCCCATGAACACAATTCACGGGGGCGGTCCCCGTGGACGGTAGCGATACGGCCCATGCTGATATACTCGTTACAGCGTAGGCGGGGGCTCGAGCAGTCGATATTCAATCAAATAAATCCCCCTAACAAACTGGAGAGTCAGAGATAGCATCGAGAAACAATCACAGAGAAAGGGAGTCGACTGTGCAATCAACGATCGACGAATCTAACAATTTCCACCTGTAAGTGGGGAAAATACGACATTCTCTATCACCTTTGCTATCTTTAAAAAAATCCTATTCCTTCTCAGCCTTACGCGGTACCTTATTAAACCATAAATACCAAAAATTAACACGATCTCCGTTCCCCGTGTCTTTATTCCCCGCCTGCTAATACCTGCATTTTATTATCCCGTGTTTGCTGATTATTTCGATCCCCCGGAGATTATCTCCGCGTGGGACGTTAACGATCATAAAAAAAAAGGAAGAAGGGAGGAACGGGACAATGATCCATCGAGAAAAGACTCCGGCCTGGTCGTAGCTGTATATTATTTTCGCACCTTATCAGCCCCATATCGTCCCCAGTCAGGCCGGCGTTCCCCTTCACGCTGGTCAACCCCCGTTGCGAGGCGCCGGTTCTTACGGAAATTGAGACATCGAGCCTCGTTAGGCGCGATAGTAACGCCCCTTATCCTTGTTCTCTATCGGACAAGAGCGAGCCCACATTGCGTTGCACTTTATTGCTTGCCGGGCCAGCGGTCGTGGTCTCTCATGATTATCGTTCGACGTCGTTTTCAACGGACGATTAAATTAATAACGCAATCGCGGCGTTGTCTTAACACCGGCAAGCTAGAGATTACTTTAGAAACGTCCGCGAGTTCCGTCCACTAACGTGATTCTGATATTGTTCTCGTTCTCGATTCGAACGAGCGATTCCATTTCTAGATCGAAGCATTTATTCGATGGCAATATTTATAGACGATGCGACAAGGGCTGCACGATACGAGGATTAGTCCGGATTGCCAGAGGGTTGCTTCTAACAAGGTCAAGATGCGTCCGGTTTTTGACGAGGCACTGGTAAAATTCCGACTCGAAATCTGTGCAATTGGCTGAACCTGGAAAGCGGAGTTAAAAGGATCTCCTCCTTCTCGAGGAGCGTTCGTCGGACTTTAAGTAGGTGATAAATTAAATGAACCTCCCTTCCCCCGATGCCTCTATATCGTAGGTGGCAGATTTAATGGAACCGTTTTTTTTCTTCAATGAAACTTTATACTAACCCGGATAAGCTCCGGTTAAATACCCCCCATCAGACTAATTACACGGATTTCTCGCGTCATTTCAAGCTTTTCTTCTGGTCCGAGTCGTTTTGCTCACCGCTTGAGATTGATACCCCATTCTTTCCGACGAATCATCCGAACGCTCTTAATCGTTGAACGCTGTGTATCCTTGAGTAACCATTGAAGAATAATTGAGTTGAGATGCAAATGTTCAAAGTCCACGGCCAAAAAAAAATTGCATCGCATCGCCAGGCCACATGGTCGACGTTCGCGGACGAAATCCTTAGAAATTTAATTAAACCTTAAAGCCAGAGGTTAGCAGAAAGTCGCGTGTACCGCGATTTCTGAATAGAACCGATCAATTGGCAAGGTATACAGCGTCGCTGGTGGAGCAACATCAGCAGCAGCAGCAGCAGCAGCAGATTCCCTCCCTGTCCTGCACAGAATGACGAAACTTTCCCGGCTGCCGGAGGACCGGTGGGCGGTCCTCCGGGATACCTGGAACTTTCGCAAGCTCTCATCCAATCGGCAGCGGGAAAGATATATAGAGGGGAAACGGATGACAGAGGGTGCGAAAGAGAAACGAGCGGCCAGAGAATCGGGCGGAAAGAGAGCTGCCGCGGGAAAGAGACGGCGAAAGGACCGCGAGAAACCGTCGAGTGGGGTGAAAGGGTGAAAAAAATGGGGATGAGAAACGACGGAGAATGAGGGAAAGCGAGAAAGGGAACGGCGAACCGATACACAGGCGGTGAGGCTAGACATGGAAAGGGTTAAAGAGGAAGAGACGAGTTACGGGGCCAGGAAGAGAAGAAAATTATAGAAGTTGAAATACAGGGAAGGTGGACGACCGGGGAAAGGATCGGGGGAGGGGGGGGGGGGGCAGGTGAAAAGGCAGAAATAAAATTTACAAATGAACTGGAGAACGAGTGTCACGCGAGACAGAGTTCGGTTTCTCCCGTCCCAACGAAATACGTCACCATTTTATTGAAGCACGTAGACGGTCAGACGCGAGATACCAACTTCGTTCTACTTCGCCTCGTTCCACTCGTTTTACCCCTTTCGTTTCCTCCGGTCATCGCTACCAACGGTGTACTCTTTCCGCGCCATCGCCGGCCAACCAACCACTTTGCCCGGTATTTCATTTCCACGTCTACTCGTGTGTACTCGGCCACTTATGTGTACCCGAATGCTGGCTACGCGGGTACTTGTTCATATATGTACACGCCAGCGAAATGCTCGGTCGGCCGTCCCCGTTCAAAAGGGGTCGGCCAGACAGTGAAAAAGTACGCGGGTGTTTCGTACGCGTGTTAATTTTCCACTTTTCCCGATGTTGCTCGTATTTTGCGACGCGCGATAGCGCTCTACGCTCGTTAAATACTCTTCCGCTTGAACCGGAACAGAAATAAAATGTGCACCACCTGAGCCAGGCAAAGCGGGTGGATTTTGCCGGTTCTGTGTTCAAATCTCGATGGCGTACCAATTTTTTTTCTCTAGCGACAGGCTAATTTTATACAGTTTTGGCGAAGTTCCAGTAATACTTGCCGGACGATGTGTGTGTGTGTGTGTGTGTGTGTCTGTGCACGGCTTTATACGCGCACTGCAGCATCCCGTGCATCCGATGCACCGTTGTGGCCGCTTTGAAATGTGTGCGGAGCTTTGGGGTGGCTTCAAAATGGCGTCCCGTTACAGTGCACGCCGCCCTCCGAGTCACGGGTCACGTTATGCGATTATAAACGAGTTTCCTTCGCGAAAATGTGCAGCCGCATAATCGCCGCCTTTTATGCGCGGCTTTTATCGAACTTTCGATGGTTTCCGTGGGACCGCCGATGCCGTGGAAAGATGCTCGTATCGCGAACTAAGTAATTGTAACTGATTTTCTTCGCCGTAAAAGGACGAAGCTTTCGTCTGCGGAGTGGAGGGAATTTATGCAGCCTCCCTCATCCCCCTTGGCATTGTACACTTTGTCGGCCGCGCATTGATGGCTCATTTTTTAAAAACCGACCAACAAGGAAGGTTCGATAAGACGCCGCTTTTCATCGGACGTTTCAGCCGCCGCGAAAATCCTTGTTAGCGATGCCGCGACATCGTCCCTTCAATGCTCAAAGGACTGCTCCTTTTGCAGCTCCACGATCGAAGTATCTTCGACCTTTCCGTGCTTCGTGCACGGTCCTCGAGGTGTGTGCGTGGCCACCGGCCAAGTCTGTACAAAATGGCGACTCCTTGAGGTGGCGAGGACCACGCGGCGCACTGAGAATAGAACAATGACCGCGACGCGAAAGATAATCGCCCGCTGTCAATGAGTATAACGAAACGGGGGAACGGAATGAAAAGCGAGACCATCGAAATGTCAGAAATCGTAAAGAGCAATGAGCGAATAAAGGAATGGGGAGCCGCGGGGGAACGAGCCTAGACGTAAGAATGAAAACGAGGAAACGGCGACGAAACTAAATAATTCTCCCCCCCCCCCCCCCCCCCCAAAAAAGAGGAAGAAACGGTCGGGTTGGAAGGGTAGGAAGGGTTGGAAGGGGGTGGGGTATCTCTGCAGATACAGCAGTACAAAAGGAGGAAGCGGAAGTGAGCGCGAGAATGGTGGCGACGAGGACGGCGGGCAAGAATTTTGGAGGGAAAGAGGTGGTGAAACGGAGACAGAGGGTGGCTAGGCTAAGGGTGGAAGGGTGCGAACCGGAGGACAGAGCGCAGAATGGAGGGAAGATAGAAACGAAGAGAAAGGGGAGAGCATCCTCGGCTGGCAGCCGGCAGCCAGTCAGCCAGCCTCGGCCAACATCGACCCGGCGAGCTGTTCTCTGCCCATGCGCAACAATCTTAACCGCGACTAGTGATGGGCCCGATCCAATTCGCGACTTAGAACTTTGCATTACCCTTGCAAAAACAATATCTGTCCGCGTCGTCGTGCAACAAAGGGCTGTCAAGCGAGCGTACGCCGGGCATTCGATGCAGCGGCTGGAATTTTCGATATTAAGGGTCCGCTGGTGTATCGTTAATGAGAGATAAAGCGGGGAAAAAAGCTTTTTAAAAATGTTTCATTCGGCCCGACAAAGTACCAGGTCGAACTTTTCAACAACGATGGTACATATGTATGTACATGAAAGGGGAAATTTTGGTCGGATGTTTTATTCGTATGCTTCGTGTTTGGCAGGAATTTGGTTTTCGAAAATATATTTCTCATTCCTGCGCAAGAAAATATCCTCCGGTTTGCGAACGTCTTTTCCCTCGTCGATGTACGCCGTATTTAACGATCGGGCCAGCAGTAAAATATTTGGGGACGATATTAACGGTTTCCGATCGACGATTAGCGTCGACCGGCTGGGAAGAGTGACACGGGAATGCCATGGAACGTTTCCCGAGGAATCCTTAAACGTGACTGGAAAACATTTGCCGCCCCGGCACAATAGATACCGTCAATGCAAACGATTCGTACGACTGCCTTTGCTTCGCGTTTTTGACCCGCTGTTCTCGCGTCACATTTTTCTATCGGAATGACTGCGTATTTTCTAACATTTTCTTTCAATAAATACAGAACAGATATATTCGTTGTTTTAAAACGTCCATAGAAAATCGATTTTCTCGGTTGTACAATTACTTTTTTCCCAGGGCACGTCTGCGAAGAAAGCTATTCCGGGAACAGAGTACGTTAAACGGGCTTAGAATCTGTTCGAAACGGTTATTAATTGACGTTCTCGCGGGCTCGGCTCGTCCACTTGGTGCCACAAGCAGTCGTACTTCGTCATCCCACCCCGAAAACTATGAGGCGTTTAATTAACTCCAGTGTTCGGGGAAAGAGACGGAGAATTCAGATGCAAATGCCACGACACGCCCACAGGACGACCCTTTCTACTATGGGTTAAAACACAACCATCACCGAAAACCGGCGGTTGAAGCGATACCCCGGCTGATAGAATTTAAACGCGCCCCGAAGACATAATTTGTCGTTTACGGGATCGTATCGAAATACCCTCAGAATTTATCGTAAAACCCTCGATAAGGTATTACAAAGATTTCCGTCGATCTCCCCCGAGCGTCGCGTCGTCGGGATTGAAATCGAAAGAATTTAACCAAATATAAATTAATCGCGATTTATCGTTGTCGCGCATTGAAGATATTGACTACAATTTGCGTAAAACAATTTAAATTCCAAGTTCGTTCCTCCTCGCTTTCCGTGAACTCGGTAGTTCCGTACACCCGGTGATCGTTCGAATGGTACGATTAAAGATTAAATTCGCGCCACGCGAACCGTGCACATAATGCGGAAACCACGTGCGAGATTCAAGGATAAAGCGATTCCATACCTTTTTGTTCTATATCCCCAAACGATTCTTCCCTCGCGTGCATTGCACTTCGCGCGGTCACGCATGCCGCAGTAGTATGCGCCGCTCACTGGTCAGACAGCGAGCGGAGCGTCCGCGATACGAGTATATACCACTGGCAACGAATCTTGCAAGGATAATCGCATTCCACGTTCGAAAAATGTATCGCTCCCACTTCAAGGGGTAGATGCACGATCTAACATCGCGTATACTTCTTTGATCCTTTCCTAGCGGATAGTCAAACAGAGCATCGCGGTGATCACCGGAGCAAAGCAGTATCGAGGAGGACCAGGAGAAACGTAAAATAAAATGGCAAGAGGAAGACAGAGAGGTACGAAGGGAGATGAAAGACCGATCAACGGCTTTAACGTTTTGGATTCCCCGAGGAAACCCCGCGGATAAGATCTGGAAAGCCAGAGGCTTCCCCCCCAATCGCGTGCAAAAGCGGCGACACCGTTTTGGACGCTGGTCTGCCAGGGGACGGGCGTTGGAAAAAAAAATTACTAAATCCTATCTGAATCAGTGGTCCATTGAACGTCGGTTTGATATCGGGCAAGAATATCTCCCGGAGTCCTTTTGAAAGGGAATCCAAGCATCGCGGGGATTGTGGTGTATCTAAGGACGCTAGGAGGACCGAAAGGAGAAGGACAAGCGGAACAAGAAGAAGGCTTATTCCGACAATACAACCTTCGAAGAAATGCGAGGGTGTGCCGACTGACAGACAGCTCCTGTCTACCAGATACCCAAGCAAAACCTATCACTACCCTTGCGTGTATCGCCCACCCCCTCTGCCCCTCGAGAGATCGGTACACCCTACCGGCAGCTTCGAATCTTCTGTGAATCACGAATAGACGGAGGAGTGCGTATCGAAGGGAAACAAGAGCTGCTGGGGGATGGGTGAGATTTTTAGTCGCGTTAATATAAACACAGTGCGTCAGGGGATGACAGTACGTTCACGCTTTACAGGATCCATGTTTTAAAACCTACGCGGCTGCGTGTAATGGTTTAATATTAACACAAATTCTCTACTTGTCAATACTTCCATCGGGATTTACACGCTTTCGTCTTTGATGGCGCAGCGCCGTTCCTTGCGACGGCACAGGGCCCGCTTTTCATATTTCTATCGCTGATTCGAGAAAATCACGATTGCACATTTGTCGCGCACCGCCGTTGGTTAGACTGCTTTCCACTCACGTTCCCGATCGGTGCACTCAACGGGACAGAAAGGGATCGATTTATACGAAAGTCTCGATGATCACTTACTGAACGTAACGGGACACCCTGTAGAACGGAGCATAGGCGGCGGACAGCGCGTTTTGCGGTGACAGAGCGTGTCTGATGGAGGGTTGTCACGGTATGGGAGCACCCCTCAGACTTCGATATTAAAGCCCTCCTAATATAAGAGCAAAAGCTACGCTCTCTCTCTACCGTCGATATGCTCGTTTCAAACCTTTTCCGCTCCCTATGAAATTTCCAGCAAGCGATACTGACTTTCGCACGACCGACCGGACGGCACTGGAGATTTGTGGATAAGCGTGTGGGCGTGCAAAAGGGTGGACCGTGAAAGGGACGAACAGATTTATTAAGCTCGACGATATTCCCCTCGGCCTGGTGTAAAACGGTATTGAATCGCGAGAAGTGTATACAAAATTGTAACATAATTGAGATTGCCGTTAATTACTAAATGGTGCACATTGTCGCATGATAAATTCAGTCAGGGGAGCATAGAGAATTGGATCGTTTGGAAGAATCACGGTGAACGTCACGACTCGTCCGGTCTGGGATTAACCGTCGAGTTATGGGGTCCCAAACCGGCCGGAAAAAATAGAAGACGGGAAAGGAATGGGGTGTGGAAGGGAAACGACTTAAATGCACGCTTAGCTGAGTGCACCCGAGCAGCCCGTTGCACGCGTCCACACTTATGTGTGTGCGAAAACGCGTGCACGCCCCTGATCTCAGCTTCCGTATCCATCTCGCACGCACCATTGACCACGAATGCGCGTCCGATAGGGTGGGGCCTTCTCAAAAATCAAGTTATCTCCATTCTCCGCGCATCGTGGGGTTTCGAATAAAACGTCGCGTCATGGGGGTTGGTCCCGTACAGCCGATGCCGTTTTCTCTCCACCCCGAACAAAGCGAGCCGAGTGCGCCCGACAAATTTATCGGAAACGCCGTGCGCGAGATTACAGCGGATCGTCGTTTCATCATCGGATAGAACGGCGCCGGAGTAAAGTTTTAAAATCCCCTTAAGGCCGTTCTTAACTCCTCAGCGACATCTATTCGCTACAACCGGCTATCCCGTAAAAAGATACGATACACTACACGCGTATACATGGTAAACAGAGAAAGATCGGATATGTGAAATCGTTCGGCTACACTTACGGTAAATCGACGGCACCAAACGCTCAGCCAGTTGATGTCCCGTATCCGTTTCCCGTCAGGCAGCTTCAGTATGATGTCCGTATAGTTGTAGAATTTAAGCACCACAGGGTCCCTGCGCAGGCAGAGCGCAACGAAAAAAAAAAAACAGAAGAAAGAAGGATAAAAAAGGGGAAAGCTCGAAGGATTCAGCGCGTTCCATTGTGATCGCAAACTACTCTAATAATGCCGCGTTTCCCGTTGACCAGTTTTCAGCGACAAGTTCGCCGGGATCGATTGGTCGAGCGACGCGTCGACGATTTCGGCAAACAACCGTATCGATCGTGTTCGAGCGCGGAGAAGCAGACGGGCCCGATGAACAGGAACAAATAATCCCGCCAACAGCATCGTCGTCTAATAATCTTTGTTCGACTGCATCCGACGACTGTGCGGAACGACGTGGTTATTCTACGCTGACGCTTTCCATGCGGGAAAGTGAGAAAAACTCCCCCGGAATTTTCCACCGGGTCTCGACGGCTCGGGTCACAGGGACAAGCGACAGCGAGTCGAAACGTAATAAAGTGCTCGCGCGGATGAAATCCGAACGAGATCGCTGTATAATTCCCGTTTTATTAGCTGCACCCCCGCGAACCGTGCCGTACGTCGTCCCGTCTGTTTTCATCCCCTGTCCTACCAGCGTCCTGGCTACCCTCCGACGTACACAACAAGCTCTTCGAGTTTCATTTCATCCCTTGGTTACGGTATGGCGCTTACGCCCAACAGCCACCCCCGTTCCACATTTCTTTCGTTCCCTTTCCTTTCAACGTTTCCATCGAGCGTTAACCCTGACCGCATACGCAACCCCCCCTTTCACGGTTCTATTTTTCGTTCGCGATTATTCGCGTCGGAATGGCCACTCGCGTTTGCTCCTCGAGTATCGAGCGAATGCGTCGTAGGAACGAAACCGTTGACACGAAACGAAGGTGAACGACGCGCGGCGAGTCAACGACACTTACCTGCCCTTTTCCATTTCCGGATATGGGACGATGTAGCCCTGTGGATTGGGCGCGGTGCTGTTGCCCACCCAGAAGAACGCGTCCGGTCCGGTTCCATCGTAGCAGAATCCTTTTATAAATATCGTCGTGTCGTCCACGGCGTACGCGTCTCCTTTAATCCCATGGGCGAAGTCCTGCAGCGTTCCGATTAGTTTTCCATAATAATTGGGTCCGTTGTTTGCATGGCCTGCGAAATATAACGAAACGTTCGGTTACGAACGAATGATCAAACTCGAGGCTCGTCGTGTCGCGCCTGCCTCTTAAATCACAATTTTCTATCACAGCGTACAAAGTGCAGCTGAAGGGTTGCACCGGAGCAACGAAACGCATGGAAACGCAATCGAGCCTAAATGACCGAGACCGCGAAAAGACGCGGCGGTGGCCGGGACTTCATTTGAAGCGTGCTACGTTCGTGGCTGCAAAGGGGGAAGTACGGTTTCACCCTCGTGATATAGGTTGGACGCATCGCCGCCCCGATACAAAAGCGCCGGCGGACCGGTCGGCCGTGCCGCGATTTGCATGAATTTCATTTCATTTGCCCGACAGGGCCCGTAAAGTCGGACGGGCGAATAGATCGGAAGTGCCTGCACGGTAATAAAGATCACCGGGACCGTTTATACCGAGGAATGATTTCGGACGTGGAACGGATCGCCTCGAAACGACCCGAGCCGCCCCCGTTTCAAGATTAGCGGTTGCGTTTAACAGCGCATACCACGGGATCGAAGGAAACGGACTCCGCGAGATTGCGAGCGATGGATGGAATTCATTCTCGAGCTTACACGTGTACGCTGAGAAAGACTGTAAGACGTTTGCGAGCTACGGGTGGTCGAGTTAAGTCCGGTTTGGATTATCTCACTCGTAGAATGATTCTCGCGGGGTTAGGTTTTAGGAGAGCTTTGTGTTAGTTTTGCAAATGCATTTTCTACGTGCTGTAAGTTCGTGAAAAAGAAATCGCACAGTTAGCTAACATAAGAAGGCTTCGGAGAAAAAATCAGTAGGGCGAGAGTAGACGCTTCGCTCGTTAAAATGACTTCAGGTAGACTGCCCTATGATTTTTTTCTCTGCGAAGTTCCAGCAGTTCAAGAATCGACAATTTCTCGGTCGGCAAAGTGCGGTGTATTTATTCGGAATTTATTATCCGGCCAATATTATAACCCAGCACATCGTCGGGTTTATTTATCGCCGTTGCTCCGTAATCTTCCCTACGCAGTCGCTGCAATAAATCGATACTAATGCAACTTCTAATATCCGCAACGGACCTTCCAATGAATTACGCATCGCGCGGCAACTAATTCGATACAATGCGTCTCTCAATCCGTTTAAATGACGGCCCGACGCCCCGGGCTAAACTCGATTTTCATGATACGTTAACGTTTCGGGAAGCATTCAAGAGGATGTAACTGTCCCATCGTTGCATACACATATAATCCGGCGCCGCGACACGATCAAGGCCCACCTCCAATTAATTTCCATTGAACGTTCGACTTGTTAGCCTCGCGATTTTTGCGCGGCGCGAAATACCAGCGGGATAATTAACACGTCGCCAGTGTGCCGGTGTTCAACCGAAACGCAGACTCGAGGCTTTTAGTCCACCCTCCATTCCCATTCACCCCGTTCACTCGTGGTTGTATTGGTGAACGACGAGGTTCCGGCTGGCGTTTTTCTCGAGCCGTCCTCTTCGCCCGTCGTTGTCGTCGCACACCCCATCGGTATAGCAGGATATTACGGTGATGCGACAATGAACGCGGTGATCGCTATCTGGCTGGTATTGGGGATGCCACCCCATTGCTGCGTGGCCGCAGCAGCGCGCACAAAAATCGGGCCCGGAACGGTTTAGACGAATAGAGAGGAAAAACTGGGAAATTACGGCGGGAACGAAGCCAGAATAAGGAAAAGGAGGAACGGAATGGGGATGGAGCGAAATAAGGGGGGCAAGGAGGGGACGCGGCAGAGACTTTTGGACAGGGAGGGAAACGGAGAGAATATCTACTGGTAAACAGGCGCACACACCGGCGTGACAATACGCCAACAGGCGAAGGCAGGGCACGTACACGCGTGCCTACGCGCCACCAGCTAAACTACCCCCGACTGGTGCTTAAACTGCCACCCCTTTTATTATGGGCCACGACGGTTATTGGATTGTACCGTGCTATTTGTTGCCTGCCACGCTAATGGATCCATAATCACCGGGACGAATTAACGCAATGCGACGTCGCCGAGAACGGTCTACTACTTTAAACGCAGGCCAGACACCGTCTCTTCTTCGCGCCCGCTGACACGGCCGATCTACTCTCGGTTCAACGAACTCGTGTCGCGTGTATCGATCGTTCAACATTTCGACAGTCGTGCACGATTCATGTTCAGCGAAGCCGATCTATCCGATACACGGACGAACGGTGCACCGTTCGCACGTCCGAATCGTTGGACAGAGATCGCGACGTACATCTTAGCGAGGCTCGCTTGTGTGTATCCTAAGAGCTCCGACTGAGAGCAGGATATGATCCCAAGAGTGGCGAAGGGAGTTCGGTCAACATTTGAGGGGAGTAAACATCCCTTGGCCGTGCTTCATCCTTTCGTCCTTCCTTTATGCATCCTGACCCTTGACGCCGTCGATGAGACTTCGAATCGCTGTATGGATCCTTCGAGCAGCCTCTCTCTCCCCCCCCGGCACACGTCGGTCTTGGCCCGGTGCGGGGCCACTGCTGGGAATACCTTTGCCTCGGGCATCGTGACACAAAGCATATTGCATGTGCTCCAAATACACAATCGCAGGCGGCCGGGAGCGTCAGGGTTCGTTACCTTCTGGCGTCGATGGTCTTTGCTCTTTCGATCGGATTCAACGGATCCTCCACACGCCCTCGGGCACCCGTTTAATGAGGATAGTCGTAAAAAATTCACTCGTTATCTTGCTGGGAGAACAGTATCGCGCGACGCACCGCAGACGACCGAGGAATTAAAGAATTGTCACGCTCTTTTTCTCCTAGCTTGTTTTGTTGGGAGGAAAAAGGGAAAAGTAGGACTCCAGGTTGAGCGAAGTAATCCAGCGGTTGAAACGAACAGCAGCCGTGTTCCATTTTAATTCAACCAGGCATCGATGGAAATGTTCGCGCCAGATCGATCGAGATTTCTTGTTCGCCGCAACTTTGTTCACCTTTTGCGTTCCGACCTCCAGCGAATTAATTAGGAGCAGAAATGTCTCCTGGTCGCGGCGAGCACTCGACGGTTTATTTTATGGCTTCGACTGCCTTTGCCTCCCCCTCGCCTTCGGGCGAACATTCAACGGGGGAAAAGTCTTGGGAAATTCTCTTGTCGCGACGCTTTTGAAGAAGCCGCGTGTACCTCTCTCTTTCCGCGGCTCGCGGTCCTCGCCACGAATTTCACTGGAAATATCATTGCCCTCCGCGCGTCGATCTACTTCAGATTTGCAAATCGCGAATAACGCCTGCAGTCCCGGGGCGCGTCTCTAAGAGTAACGTACATTTTCATGCGGGATATAACCTGATTAGAGAATCAATTAGCAACCAATACCTTTTTGTTCGAGCTCGTTCCATCGGACAATTACGCAAAAACAGACAAGAAAATCCGATCCCGTTTCATTTTTCTCATACCGCGCGCGTGTAAACTGACGGTACAAAGAGAACCCGGATACAATAGGCGGTACATTCTATTCAAGGTTCGCGGATAATGATCCAACCTGTCCAGAATGCTCCAGTCGAGGCTCACCTTTATTTACCACGATGATCGTAACGATATGATTCGCTAAATAATGAATCCTTTTGTGTTCCGTTGCGTTAAGTGTTACGCGTTAACGGGCGCAATTCTTTTTTTCTCACACAGCGGACTTGCGCCACGACGATTTCTAATTCGACGTTTCAATTAGCGCTCGTTCGAGGCGCGTTCACGTCGGCAGTTGCGCTAAAATCAAACGCTCGCGTCGATTTCGCAACGGCTGGATCGTTTCGTGTGACCAGTTTAACCCGTTGGGACAACGCCGAATAATCAGGGCACGTGAAATTAATACGCTCCGATTTAACACGCGAACCGGTCAACAAGACTTTTCCTATTGGATCGCCGGGCGATCGAACGTACCTGCAGACCCGTCCACTTTCACTTTCATTCGATCGGCCGGTGTCTCGTTCGATAATGAACGGGACACCGTGAGATCGTGCTAAGAAACATAGAAACTGTTACGATTATCCGTTCTCGATGGCAGCGCGTCGATTTATCGCCCGAGGGGATCAGTTTTCACACCCTAAAGGGATAACAGACGACGGCAGAAACAATTGTACGATTTCTTCTGGTGGTAAATTATTTTTTCGAGATGTAGCAATGCAACTCTCAAAAGGACTAAAAGGCAAAATTAAAAGGACGAAAATGAGAGTGGAAATGAAATTTCCGTAAGAGTTCGTCGAAACGAAGAAGCGAGAATCGGAGTTCTGTCGCGAGCGATGATCCCAATGACAGAGTATCTGATATTTTCGTTCAATCAACGCCGAGGGAACCGATTTTTATCGAGCACGCGTTGCAGCAGAAGTGGCGGTGCAAGTTATCGAGGAAGCTCGACGTTCTATTGTCCTCGAGAGGAGAAAGTGGCGCCGAGGAAGAAGGTTGAGAAGGTGGCTGAAGGAGCCCCGGTGACTTAAGACGTTAACGAGACTAACCGGATTCATCGCGGAGGGGTGGATCATGGTGAGAAGGGTGAAGAAAGGAGAGCACCGGGCGGCACTGATTTTAATCAAGATATGGCCTGGCAGCAGCCAACGGCGGATCAAGTGAGCCAGAGCTTATCGATTTTCTAAGTGCTCCCGACCGGGAACGCGTTGCCGCGACACTACGCTGTGAATTTGAAAGTAACGAAACCGGAGGGCAGGCCGTTGTTGTATTCGGGAAACAGCTGGGCGTTCGAGGATTCTGCAGAATATTCGATTAATCGAATATCATTCTCTGTCGCTCGTTTAGTCCGACAGGGCACGACCACGTCTACTGCGCACGGGGACAATTCTTCGATTCTGACTTCTTGAAACTGTCTGAACCCTATGCAGCGCGACGCGAGACCGACTTTGTGTAACCGACTGTAAACATTTTAATCGATAGTGTCTGTCGCTTTCGACTGTTCCTACGGTGCTGCCCCGAACTGCGTTACACAATTGCAAGAAATCGTTTTGTAGTTTTAGCGAGTGTATCAATGGGCAGATTCGGCACGCCCCGATTAATCCGGATAATTGTTGTAGACAAGGCAATCTCCTAATTGATCGGTCCAGACAGTCTCCGGTCGTGTCTCGTGAGAAGAATGCGAATGATATTTGTCTTGTCGCTTGCCCGTTAAGAGATTAAAGCCAAGGGGTCGGTCGCTTCGTTTTGAGGACATTATACTCCCGGGAGAGGGGACCTGAGTTGCGCGAAAAGCGAACATGAGAACAAGAAAGTGAAAGACAAAGGGCCAGGTGAATGAAGGCGGCCTTCGAGGAGGAAATGCGGAGGAAAATCTCGAAAAAGGGATAACGTGAGTGGAAAGTATAAACGGGGACGGAGGAGCGGCGCAAGGAAAGGGTTGGATGCGACCAACAGAGAGAGAGAGAAAAAAAAGAAGGGTAGACGCAGAGAGAGATCTCGGCATCGATTGAAAGAGGAAGCAGGAGAGGGAGGGAAGAGATTTCGGATCGAAGAGAGAAGGAAAGATAAAGGAGAAGCGAGTGAAAGAAAGGGCCGGCGGGAAAGGGAACGTAGAGGAGAGAGGGCATGCTGAGCTTGCAGAAAGGGTGGCCGGTGATGCGTACCGTAGCTACCTCGACAAATGCATTAAGACCACCCCCCAACCCCACCGGCAATATCGAACTGACTGTGCGACCCGTTCCATAATCAGGATACACTTCGATTTCTCGCGTCTCGTTTGCTCAAACGCGAGGTACTTTCGCGTTCCTCGATTCGCGACGCTTTCGCGAGGGGTGAAAAACATCGTGGAACACCTTTTTGGCGACGGGGGGTTAGCTTTCTGCTGAAAAGCATACCCTGGATCCCGGGGAAATAGAACTCGTGACGAGGAGACGGTCTCCGTGGCTCAAGGTGTTCAGCAAACAAACCCAATGCACGAAATAAAGGCATGGCTTAAGGAACCCTTGTAAATAGACTACCGTTTTGCTTGCTCTGCGCGAGCAACCTTCTGCTCCTTCTTTTTCGCTTTGTCGTCCTTCCGTTTGATTCGTCGCGACGTGTTTGCGCTCGCTTGCACTGTTTCGATAAACACGTCCCACTGTTTGTTACTGTTATTCGCGACATTACGATAATGGAATGCTATCTTCGATCAAAGAGTCGCCCATTAAAAGCCCGCACCGGGTAACGGCGAATCGGAAGGGAGCATTATCTCTTAGATGGTATCGCGGACGGTCTCTTAAGTGACTTCGCTGGTTAGGGGAGTAACAGGTTAGTAATGTAGCGACGAGCATCGGTGATAAGTATTCGAAAAAATCATTCGATATTTCGTTCCGCAACCGACGCCAAGGAAACCGGGGCGAATTAACTTTTAATCGATCGTACCAGAAGATCACGGGGTTTCGTGAATTGCGCGCACAGAATGCACGACGCGGTTCAATTCGAGCGCGTGACAAATGTTCCGTGCCGACACCATTATCGTCAAGAAGCGATGGTGACCATGTCACGAGCCGGAACACGATTCACGGTCGGCTCTCTCCCTCCGTTTGGAGGCTACGGTTCCCACGAAATTCGCGTTGCGGCGTAGGGCCGTTTGAAACGGGACGTGAACACACGCAAACGCAGGGTTACACGTGCACGCGTAGCTAGCACCTCATTCCAATCGATATGCGACAACACCCCCATGGGGAGACATTCATATCGCGGAGTAACTCAAACACGAACCAGAGACAGGCCACTGTAATATCGTCCCCTTCGGCCTGCCTGATCACTCTGCTATCGATATCCCGAGTATTTGGATGCCAATTTCGACCACGATTCCGTCCGCCTCCTACTTAGCTGTTCCAAAAGTGCTGTCCCCGTTACCCTTGAACGGTGGCCGTTTAATTATTGCGTTCCATATTTGATCGTAAATTTTGTGCGAGGCGCACAGACGCATAGAGAAAGCAACAGGGGGTGTATTTTATTTGCGGATCACCTATCTTAATTTGTACAGTCGCGTGGATGGAAAACGAGGCACAATTGTCGAGGCGGAGAGACACACGAGGACGGTCGATAATGACTCCGTGTCGGGGAACGTGTCAGCCGTTCATTTAATAACACATTATGCGGCCCCGAAGACGTGCAAATTGTACCTGGCTCCAATACGGTCGACAAGAGGAAGCCGATAAAATACATCGTCGCCTTGGAGTTAACACGTTCTGTTTGTTCCTGCACGCGTATACAGGACGTCTACGCGGAAAACATTTCTCCCGTCGATTAAACAAAACACCCACCAATGTATTTAAAAATCAGATTTACGAGCATTCGCTCGGCGTACCGTGAATACATGCTTTCGTTCGCCAATCAAGATACGGTCCATGGCGAAAGCAATAAAAAAAATTGCAGTACCCGGTTGATTCGAGTGCTCCTACGAGACGGTATCTTTTTCTCTTCTCTCTCCTCTTTGTATCGGTCGATAACGATCAATGCTGTCGTCGGAAATCGAGATCGTGCACCGATAAGAAAAACGACCGACTCGAGTGTCGAAAGATGCGGATAATATGACACAAAGGTGCGGGTGTGTACGTCGACACGATCATAGATTTCTACAGGCAATACCGTTCCATTAGTTAAATTGTTTCCCTGATACGTTCGCGCTCTTTGATTCCGGCTTTCATTTCGCTTTGCCATCGGATAGGCGTAGCTACGATGCAATTCCGGGTTATCCTCTCCCTGGAGGAGCCGATAAGAAAATAGCATGAAAGGAGAGAAGGGGATCCCTCGGGGAGATGGGTGATCATTTGATTGCGGATAGATTAAGGTACAGGGGGTTGTAGCGCCTGACAATGCAAACCGAACGTTTTATATCGACCACCGGTTAATACGCCAGACTAATCCAACAATGGAATCGGACTTTTTTGTGATCGTGAAAGGACAGACTCTCCTGAGACACAGTGGAGAAGAGGGAAACCTATATATATATATATATATACATATGTATAGCGACGTCGTTCATCTCGAAAGTTTAATAGTAACTGAACTGGCAGTCTTGTGCTTTGATTATGAAATCGAGACTGCAAGTTTAACAGTAACTAAACTTGCAGTCTTACGCTTTGATTATGAAATCGAGACTGCTCGTCGCGGAGTCGTCTATTAATAACGAGTTATTGCGCGGGTGGCCACAGGTGGGACAGTTAATCGATTACAGACATCGCCGATTGAGGAGTCCCTTCAACTCCAACCCCGAATTAGTCGTTTACGTCTATTAACACCAAACCACCAACTTCGAGGGTGGTCGTCGTTTGCTCGTCGTTTCGAAATCATCGCTTAGGCTCCGCTGGGAGCCGCACATCTGGCGGACAAGCAACAAGTATTCGCATTAAATGTACACCCGTTACCGACTCCAATTACTCCAAGTACCCTGTCGCCACGTGCACGTGCACATGTGATCCTCTATCTTTGATTACACGCTCGCCTTTGATTGCTGTTCAATTTTAATTATACAGCTGCATAAACTTTCTTCGTCTTACATAGCGACGATGGGCTGTGCAAAACGTTGGGTGGATTTTGTTAATCGTACAAATCGTTTGTACTTTGAATGTCTGATTTTTAAATCGTGTTTCAGCCGGCATTTGAATCGAACGTTTTCGCCGGGAGCTGGAACTACAGATGCAGAAGGTTTTCTGCTAATTGGGCATCGCGTCAGATCACGTCAGTGTTCAAGAGCGTCGCAATTTTGCGCACAATCCAGATCACGGACAAGAGAATGACGTGATATTGAATTCCAGAACACTGCGTGTAATAACCATGGGACGCCAGGTATTCCTTTCATTTGTATCAAGGTATCGCACTCGCAGGAACTAACACCGTACACTTCTCTCTCCCGAGAAGATAGCCAATTCTGGACATTATTACAATTTACTGAACACAACCGATTTCTCAGGAACGAAAGAATCTCTTCCGCGTTATCTGAAAATGCATAAGCTTCTAAGTGGCGAACGTTTATATGCACCCTTCGTATTAATAAACGCCACGAGGGCGAGCCCAGGGAAATGCCTCAACCGCAAAAGTATACAGAAGAATCGAAAGTTTCAAAATGTATAGGAATAATCGTAACTATGAGACTGATTCAGACCGTCCGGCTGACCTATTCCACTTCCATAGCAGCGTGCGGCTAGTGGGGTGCTCTTTGCACAGTGGGGACGCCGCTGTCTGAACGCGACGCCTCCCTCTACTGACAACCGTCACGGAGGGGACGCCGACGTCTGATTGAGAGCGTCGAAACGACGCTCCCCACTTCTGGCGTCCTAGTAGAAAAGCTACTACGGGATACCCGACGCCCCCCGCCTCATTGTAGTTTTGACGATCGACGAGAATGGGTTTCTATATTCCATTTTTTTCTTTTTATTCACTACTATAACATTTCGCTGGAATCAGCATCAAACGAAACTGCGAAACAGCCTTGCAGAAATTATTCGAGAAATTATTATTACATTTTTGAAGAGCGACTATGCAATGACGATCGAGGTGTTCGAATCAAAGAGTCGACTTCAATTACCGTTGCACTTTAATAAAAAAAATTATTTTAATCAATTTCTGCTGCTTCCCGTTCTTCCACGCTCTACACTATTTCAGGTATCTTGTGCTATATCGTAATGCTAATGTCGTCGGAGATACGACGACTTGTATTCGATCAAATTGATTCGCAATCGTTAGAAATGGCATAGCACAGTTCCGTCCGTGATATTCATCGAACGTACACCAACGCAGCCACTTTTCCATCGAAATATGCGATCGTCGTTACGCATACGAGCGTCTCCGTCCGTACCTGCGCACGCGTGCCCCAAGTTTACATACTACACACGTGTTACTATAGATGTTACTACGGCGAGTACTCTGTAATCTGGCACAGAGTACGGAGATTGAACCCCACTGAGCGTGACTCGTTGAACCGGAAGTAATCCCACGGGATAGCAGGATAGAAAAAAAGATTTTAAAAAAATTGCCCGATTATTTGCGCAGCGAATGGTCGCGTGATAAATGATCGACCGACGTGAATGTCTGTGCTCGTTCGCGGTTTCCATCTCCGCGACTCATCGTCTTTATCAACGTATCGGATCGGTCGTTCGCGGATCAATATAGTTATCCTAATGCCTTCCGTCGAATCTGTGCCACGCAGACTTTCCCGCTGCGGCGATCTATTTTTGCTATTCTGCCGGTTGCCGCGGCGAAACGACACGCGTTATCACGGTGGAAACAAATTTCCGGCGAACGCGGCCGGACACAAAGCCAAATACAGAAAGCTCCCGATAAAAGTATACCACAGTGGGGTCGTGTCTGGCGGCTTATTTTGTCGCGAACGTTGACACACACACAAAAAAAAAAGGAAAAATAAATAAAAAAAAAAACAGGTAAAGCTAGAGAAAACGAGGAGAACCGTGCAGTAGAAAAATCTGTGGATTACACGGGATACGCATCGCGTTACCACGAGGCCAGTGTACTGGGTAATCTGTAAGCCTGGGAATTCAATGCAATCGTGCTCGACTCTGCTGGCCCGGAAGTAATCCCAGCAAAGAAGATAGAAAATAAAAAAGATAATCGTGGCTTGGCTATTTGTACAACGGGTACCCGTAACCGCGCCACGCGGCATTACCGCCCCCATGTAGATGTACACTCGAGAGGCCTTATGGGTTGTTTCAGATGGACGTGCCATGGGGGTATTGTCCGATTCGAGATTCGTCGAGTGCCGATCGAGCACTCGCGCGAGGCTTTATTGGGAGTTACATGAATGTTCCCTCTCTGTCTATGTGCATAGTGGTGTGCAGGGTGCCTCAGAAATTCAAGACATTTTTTTCGTCCATGTCAGTCATAGATTGCGTGAGGAATTTAAAGAATGAGGATCGCGCACGTCGCGATTCTCCTGGAGAAAAATATTGACTGGCAGTCGCAGCTGGCGATGTATTTATAATACGCCTTGTAAGCTGGTCACGGAGATAGGGTGAAAAAGTCGTCAGGTGAATTGCTGGTGGATAAATATTTCCAGTACAAACGAATCGCCACTGTACAAATATTATTCGAGAGTCTGGTACTCGCGCCATCGAGAAAGAAGCCCGCGGAGCATACAGAAATCCGCGTCGAACGAATTCCGATCCACGAATGTGTGCATACCGAGTTCACGAGGAAATGTCTGGTCGGTTCTAAACGCGGTGTAAAATTTAGGCGAGGCAGCACGATCGGCCTTGAAACACAGCAGAAGCCTTTCAAATTATCCACGAAGTAGGTCAAACGTTAAACGTTCATCTGTGTGCACTTGCACGCAAAGAAATAGAGCAAATATTGCACTCTGTAATCAATTAACGATCCCCGGGCGAATCGATGCGCGCGTACAAACGATAACGCTGCCTACCCGTTTCACCGCGACTCATTAAACGTGCCCCCAGTTTGTACTCGGAAATCGTGCACGAGTCCATTCCTTTTCCCCGCCGGATTTACGCTTCCTCCGCTTCGCTGGAATTATTTCCTTCGCGGCGGCCGAAGGCAGCGAGTAACTGGGCTACGTGAAAAAACGAGAAGAAGGAAATAAAAAAGAGAGCGCCTCTAATCCTCTCCACTGTTTAATCCTTTTCGTGACGGCGGAAGGGAGGAGAACAGAAAAAAAAAAAAAAAAGATCAACCGGCGAGGAGAAAACACGGCGAATTTCGAAAAGCGCGAACCGTCCGTCCGTTCCGCGTTTTTACCCCACGGAAAATGCTCCCTCAGGCCGCGCATGGGGAAACGATAATCCAGATAAGCTGCTAAATGCTAGCAATTTGAGCGGCGGGATCTCCAGAAACAATATTCCGTACTTGAAACCGACTAATGCCGGCTAACAGCCCCCGGCCGGTTCCTTGCGTACCGGGTGTCCCCTTTCAATCGTATATAAAGTTCCCAGGGATCGTTAAAATTCATCGCAGCGAACGGTATCGATCTTTTCCGGCCGCTTAAGTTCGTCATTAAAAAAAAAAAAAAAAAAAAATGGGAAATTCTCAGGTAAATTGAAGTGTAATACGAAAATAATAGCGCGTCGCGACTAAGCGACCAGAAACCGACTGCATCGGGCGAAGGAGTGGGACGCAGCAGATATTTCGATGAAAACCGGCGGGCAAGGGAAATAGAATGGCGACGAAATAAGGGAAGGAAGCGCGGAATGGAATAAGGAAGGGAGAAACAGATACGCGTAGAAGAGGGCATAACGCGATAGACAAAAGGAGACAAGAACGATGAGAATAAGAGGGAGAGAGCGAGAGAGAGAGGAGGGAAGAGTCAGTGATGCGGAGTGAAAGTCCTCAAGTAAAAACCAGGCCAGGGCTTCGTATCTCGACGTGAACACACCAGGGCCATTATGCAATTACGGCGACGCATTTGCTGCCGTCTTTCCACCGTCGCCCGTCCTGCCGCGTCCTCGTTTCCCTTAGCAATTTACCTTCTAAATCGCTCAAAGTTTTGAAATTACCATAACCACCGACGTCGATACGCGGACGTTATTTCCGACAATTAACGGCAGCCCCATTTAATCGACGCGTGCCAACGACCGTCGTGTCGAAATCGGGCCGGCCAGATCGACGTTCAATTTCCGGAATCTTCTTAATTCCCGTGTCACGATCCCGCGATCGCGCGAAATGTTAAATCGACGCTTGAGTACATCGAAATGCTTTTCAGAGGGAGCCGAGGCTCGAATATCGAACCGCAACGATTCGTGTCGAATATCCCGCTTGCATATGAACACGTGTTACGTAGCCTATATTGCACTTTCCCTGTGGGTTCGGTCTCGACTCGGAGAAAGCTGAGATGCACAGTACTTTAACTACCGTACGAGGTAATTTCGTATTCAATTTTTGTCTATCGTCGTTGCCGGCTTCGCAGAGAATTTTGTTATCAGTGAAACAAAGTTTTGGGGGTTGGAGAATGGTTAAGTTGCTCTTTAATTTCTTCTGATTCGAAGCTCTTCGAATGATTCGATATCGTGTAAAGGGGTTCATCGGGCGACCAATAGTTATTCAAATTTTGTCTATCAAACGAAATTTTACTATGGGAACAAATAATCGTTTCTTTCATTTGTTTTGCGTTTCTTGTAACAGTGACCAAGATAGCAATTGTGCAATTTTTCTCTGGGTACTCGATAATTAATAGATCGTCCTTAAATATTTATCTACAATGAGGATTATCGCTGCGCAATAATTATTGTCGGGTTAATATTAAAAACGGATACCAAGGTTCGCGGTAGGGGCCCCTGTGACAAATGTCTTTACCGGAAACAGGTCGATTTCCTGTCACGACGAGCAAATTACGCACACAGTCGTACACATGCACGCACATAAAAGGAACAGCTAGCTCTATTAAGTAAAACGACTTACCAAAGTGTGACGTGGTGTATGCGAACAAGAGAAGTCCGGAAATGAGTCGCAGTGACGTCGCATCCATTTTTTAGTTCCGGCTCCTGGTTGCCCGAGTCCTCTTCTCTCCTGCTTATCGTTCACGCAGAGGATGGCACATGTATGCACACACGAACCACACGCGCGCACTTACGTTTGATCTGGAATTCGAAAGGAACACTGTGTGAAGCCTTGACGATCCTCGGGAGAGTTTCCTCGACAGGGGTTTCGCTTGTTCTACCCGTTCCCCCTTCCTTATCACGTGTGCCTCGAGCTGTCACGGTCAGAATAATCTTTGTTTTTTGGAACGACCAAGCACGGGGCTCGAGGAGCCTCGTGGATCTTTCGTTTTGGAGTCGTGAAACGTCAGCGTCTCAACGGGGCAATAGGTTTTATACCGAACCTCTTCTCTTTCGAACGTTACACGAATACGTTGAATTACAATTACACAGTTGGTAGATTAAGAGAGAAATGAGTTCTGAAATCGTAAAGATGATCCAGGATTCGAAGGAAAATTAGTAAAACCATCGAGTGGCTCAGCAACGTACAAAAGAGACGAATCCGCAACGCTAAATAAAATACAGTTTACGAGTAACTAACCGGAAGGTACTGCACCAACACCGATATCGATTGGCTGAAAGAAACTCGGTGGCAAATTGAACGAAAGGCGACAGGGTCCTGTGGAACGTGTTGTCTATTGACCGAGACAACGTCGACTGAACAGAAATTTACCATCGCACTGCCGGCACACGCCTTTCCCGTAACAGTTTGCATGACCTCGTGAGCCAACGAAATGTTTCGATACTTTCTAGCCACGAGCTACAAATATTTCCCCCGGGCCCGCTAATGTTACCGTGTACGCGTTGCTTCTTTTCACAGTCGCTTTGGCACGCAAGAAAATTGCATCGAAAAGCGATTCGTATTTCACGGGGCCGTAAACGGCCGTAAACCCTTTCCTGAGCTGCAAAAATTGCAGCGTTCGCTCAAAGATACGATTGCCACGCGGCTGAAACGAAACTTGGAAGGAATTTATTCCAGCTTGGTCATCGACCGGGAGATGTTACCACGAAATAATATTCTGCTTATGACGCGTGGTGAAACGATTAGAAATCATGTTACGGGCTCGAAATTCTAATTCCACAATTCTCGGGACTGTGCAATGAGAAATGTCGAAACCGGTTGACTAATCACGCCGAAATGGTTCCGACGATAAATCACTGGTCGCATAATATATTCTATACCGATGCGAACGAAATCGAAGGAGAGAGCGAAACACGCGACGCAATCGTGGAACAATTAAAATGTTCTCGCACGCCGCATCTTCAATTGCACCGTTCATTGTTTAATGAATACCTAGAGGAAGACGGACAGCAATCATGCTCGCGCATCGATCGGAACGCAGGTTCGTGTGCCAGCCCGTTTCCGTCTAAGGTGCATGCAGTGTTTCGTTGCATCATTACCGAGCAGCGTTTTCGATAATTGCGTCCCCTTTGCGCAATTCGAGCCAATGGAAAGTACAAATGAACCGTACTAGGTCAAGCTGCACGCGCCATCTTCTACGAGCGTTAAAAACACTTTGGAGAACGAAATTGTACAGTGATTTACGGTCGCACAGTCGTTACGATAATTGCAACGAAAGAAACGAGAGTTGCAATGTATTTCGACGAATACGCATCTGATAATGGATGCATCATACATAGATATTGTATAATTTATATTTTCCAAGGTTTCACGGCATGACCGCGATATCTTCCCTTTTTGTTTGCTTATCGATGCTCGATTATTATTAATGCATCGATTGTGCAATGCATGCACGTCATTGTGTATTTCCCGTTGGATGCCACCGTGGCCGTAATCTCTTTCTACCGCCCGAGAGCACAGGAAAATCGACTGGCGTTTCCACATCGGTTGGGAAGACAATTCCAATCGGCGCGCGATTCTCGGTCGAGTTGCTCGAAATGCAATACTTATTATTTCCCTGGCAATTCACCGGATGCTTCTCGATCTCCCGATTTACACATATACTTTACAGATTGCTGCACCGAAATTTCTCCCGCTACGTACGCCTAAATGCCAAGTCGTTGGAAATGCACCGACGCATCACACCTCAACTGCCGTGCACCCGCACGACTTCTTGCGAATTACCCCGCGCTTATCACCTCGATACTCCGAGATATCAGTATAAAATACGAGACATCCGTCGGGGAGCAGCGAAACGAACTTCTGCCCGAACACCAAGTTACTCGCCCAGAGCCCACTGCATACGATATTGATACAACCGAACCCCAACAATCCTTTCGCAACACCAGGTCCACCCCCCTCGGTAACCGTAGAGTCAACTCGGAAAATGATAACGGAAAACTGCCAAGAAGAGTTTCACCATAGATACCGAACATTGGCGGCCGTATAGATGGACGAAAAATCCTCGTAAAAACGAGAAACGAAAAGAAAAAAGAAAAAACGAACAATTGTCAAGCACAACGTTTCTGCAGATGTTCGCGCTAACCTGTTCAGCTACGCTGATCGCAGCGTAGCGCGGCAGAGAGAGAGCAGGGAGAGCCCGCGCTAAGCTCACTCGCACCGGGTGCGTAGAGCGCGCGTTTTCGGACGTGGAAGGACTGACTGGGTTTACGCACGTAGCGTAACACGGGTCCGGGACATGTATTGGCAGCCAGGGAAGCTCCACCTATCGCGTGCCCGAGTGGGAGGGTACAGGACGACCTCGAGCTTGCGCCCTCGACCGGTTCTCCGTTCGTAGTACAACCCCTTCCTTGGCTTTTTCCCAACTTTCGAGCTTGCGGTGCACCCCCGCACAGAGCTACCCTTTCCCACTCCCGGCCCTGCTAACCCCACGGAATCTACCAGCCAACGTAGTCACCATTACCGACGCCGGTTCTGCGCCCAATCTCACCCCCCACCATGGATACCTGAAGAGCTCTAGCCCGACACGGTCGCTAGCGATGGGACCAATACCCTCGCGATGACTTATCGATAGATTCGAGACGGTCGATCGGTATCGCGGCTGGTTTTACTCGAGTCGGGAGGATCGCACGAGAATGGGCTTGTAACAATGAGAAGGTGTAAAGGATGTAATGTGACGGATAAAGTCAGAGGGGGGGTAGTCTGTTAGGGGTTGCTTTTAAGTTTAACCTTAGGTAGGAGAACCGTTCAATGCTCGACTTGTCATATGAGCTTTATTTCGCGCGGACTGAAGCAACGTCCCACGCGATGTCAAGGAGGAACACCCGTTCCACGTGCACGTCGCAAAGTATTCAACGTTGCCATCGCCACCTACGTTCTCTTCCCGATAGGTTAAAGTGCATCGAGGAGCATTATTTTAGGGGCCACTTGTGGGTGGGCGAGATGCAACCTACACTTGTCTGACGTTACACAATAGAATAGGAAAATTTTGTTCAAATATCGTCGCAGCACGGTGGTCATAGTGTTTGGTAGGTTCGAGCTCGGTTGGATCGTTGCCATCGCTAGAGGACACGGACGAAATTTGGACCGGGAAGAACGGACCGCAAGCACGTCGACGATCGCGCCACTGCGCCGGGAAGGGAGGTCAGAGCAGAAGCGGATGGGCGCCGTTTGCTGCAAGTTGTAGATCGTTCCTTCTTGTTGCAAACCGCGGTTGGAATGTTCCGTTCTTACTCCGACGCGTCGCAGCCGACAGCGACGCTCCTCGTCGTTCCTCCCTCGATACGTTTCACGCTTATACACCGATCCGTGCGCCACCCTCCTCGCCCACCCTCTCTGGTGTTTTATGTTCTTAGCCGGCTCCGTAGGCTTTAATGAATGTAATACGATTTCGTTGTCGTCGGCAAAGAATTCGAAATCAGCTCAACGGCTTTATCTGTTTCCCTGCTCGTGTTGGGTTGCCGGCACGGCGATACGGGGAAAGAGACGCGCGAATCGAGGGTGGAAAGGGATACGAAGAAACGAGAATGCGGAGGATAATAATTGTAAATTTCTTTCTTTCTGAGGTAGAAAGACGAGTATCTTATGATCAACCTTGACCGCCTCGCGTGAAACAACGGGACGGCCAAAATGACAAAAGGTGTTACAGAATTGAATACGAAACTAATTTAGGATAACGATGGAAAATATGCGAAAATACTGTCCAGACAGAAATGGGAGTGTCCGGTGTGGCTTTTGGAAAACGTCGCGACGCCGCGCGCGCGATAGCCCTTTCGATCGCTCGAATCGCGCTTCAAACCCAACCCGCCTGTAATTTTCGTTTTCGATAAAATCGCCCTCCCTCCTTTTCCCTGCCGCTAACGTGCCGAATCCGTGGATTTTCACTCTCGTTGCCGGCACCCCTCGTCGCTATCCGCCAAAAAGAGAAACGCGCGTGAAACAAGAGACGTCGAAACGCTACATCCCCGAAATGTTGACATCGCGACGTTTCGATTGCGTCCCGCCATTGTGCAACGATCAAATGCTGGCCCGTCAGTTTTCGGCAACAGTAACTCGGGGGGGGAACGGATTCGATCACCGTACAATCTGTTTAACTCTTAACCGGGCGTCTGCTTAAATCGAGCGTGGCCTTGTTTACGTTCAAATAATTTCGCGCAGCAATGAATTCGTCGGCTTGGTGAATCGCGAGTCGATCGAACGCGTCGGCCGTAAGTGTTCCCGGTTAATAAGCGGATGGACGTTTCGTTATCGTCGTTGCCGTTGCCTCGACGATGCGTTTCGAACGATACATCGGCTACATGGAACGTCGAAGCTTTTCCCGGTCGTTCACGCGAGCGTTAAGTGTGTCCGGGACGAGCGAGTCTCGTGGTCGATGAAACCGTTGCTTTCGACGCGGCCCCGTCATCGTTTTCGTGGTATCACTTTTTTCTCTCTTCGTCGAGAAATCGTTCGCGATCGTTATTTGTACGCGACGAATTAATTAACAACAACCTGTGCACGGTGAATTGAGAGAGAATAAAATTAATTTTGGTAATGTTCGATTTGTCGTGGTAATTGACCACACTAAATTCAAGTGGCTCGCGGAAGAAAATCGCCCGTTAATATTATTGCCTTCTTAATTGACGAAAATCTCTCCGCACGATTTTCGTTGCATTTTTCAGTCATTTTATGGAACGAAGCGTCAAGTCTGCGGCGTTGTTTTAATGGTGAAATGCGAACGTACGTGTTCCACAGGATAGATCAAGTTTTTGTGAAATGAATGTTATCCGATTATTATGTAACGAACGCGTTCTCCCGTTTGGTAAAGCAGGGCGAAACAATAACACGCCGGAGCATTCCATCGGACAGAAACGAGTATCGAGTGGCCGTTTCGGGGAACGATGGTGTTGACAGGTTCGTTAAAATCGAGCACGTTCCGTCTGCTTTCAATCGGCCGGCCTCGATTCAATTAAATATATTTCATTATTGAGCAATGACAGGTAATAAGCGGGTAACATAATTTCTGGAAAGATTCGCCGATGCGTATTTGCACGGCGAGCATCAAATATCCCCCGAGTGGTGCCCGATTGATTGACAACGCGCCGAAGGAATTCATTTCATTTCGGAACGCGCGAGAAAGTGTTCAAATTCTGCGAGTTAATCGTCTCGCCGATTTGTAACATCGGCCGCCAGGCAGCGTAATAAAACTGTATCGAGGCGGACGATGTAAAATTTACGACGGTGAAATTTCATGCAGAGCTCGGATGAAGCATGGGGCAGAATTTCGTATCAAGGTGGAGATATAAAAATTTTTGCGCCGCGGAAATGTTACAATCGGGGATAAAACAGTCCCCCGTCGCCCCCCCGGATGGGTGACGGGGTGGTTTCATTCCTCTTATTATTTCCGATTCGGCTCGCGGAAAGTGTGCAGCACGATTTGCTTCTTAGCGGTACGCGGCACGGTCGAATTGCGGATCTTAGTCAGCTGTGTGCACGAAACGCATCGACAGGATGGAAATATGACGGTATTTCGATGAGAAATGAACCCCTTGCTTGCCTGTACTAACGCATACAGGGTGTCTCGAAACAAAGCACGCGCTCAGATGGTGCTTCGTAAAAAGAAAAAAAACAGAGGAACGAGTCGACGTGGAGCGATTTATTCTTTCTAGGAGCCTTCTCTTAACCCTAGGACTACCGAGGAAGTCAAAATGACTTGTTTCAGATTCAGATTTGATTCTTCCAACCAATAGGACTGCCGGACTGTTCTGTCCGTTTTTGAATTCGAAGAAAATAACACATTATCAATACATTTATTAATATTTACCAAACGATATCATTTCCATCGTTACTAATGTAATTGAGAAAAGCACATGTATAGAAATACAATGGTAAAAAGAGGCAGCCATATATTGTTGAAACCTGAGATGTCATTATCGGACAGAACTAACACGTCCCTGTTTAATGTCCATTCAACGACTTTCGTGTTCATAATCTGTCTAACGTATGATATCTAAATAGCGCCATAATCTATCGGCAGTTCTAGTGTTGCGATAGAAATTGATTTCTAAATTAACCGCCTATTATCAATCGCAAGAATAATTCCACGGGTATCTACGTGTCTACCCCTTGCATTTTCAAATTCCGCATCCTCGAAAACGCTGGCTCGTACGTGAAACCTTTATCCCGCGGCCACAATTTATCTTTTCATGCAGAATCGTCCAGTTACACCATCTATTACTGTGCATCCTCTGTGTTCGCGTTTCAGTCACTCGTCCATCCGATTCGCTCCTGCGGCAGATTTCAAAGCTCCAATTCTCTCTTCCATTCTGTCCCTCTCGCGAGGACCGGCACACGGGGATTCGTACTTTCAGAGAGATAGAGACCTCGGGAGTCCGAGTTTCGTGAAGCTGCACGTAGCGATGCATCCTTTTTGAGCTTTTGCACTTTGACTACTTGAATTCGACGAGCGGCAAAGGGATGCACGGCTGGCAGCTACGCTCGCATCAGTATGCTATCAAGTATCAAAGATTTCGGTGCGGCAGGTTGAAATTGGCGAGTGCTTTTTGTTCCGCCCGGGTTCAACGGTTACGACTATACCGATGAAGCCCCGGTGAACAACGGCAACGAACATCCATGCCACAAAGAAAGGATGCTTAGCTGGTCGGTAATGGATAGGTAGTGACTGCGGGACCACCGTGTCGAATGGAATAGTTTCGATTCGGTCGCAATTCGCAACGGAATTGAAACTCCTTTGTAATGTCGTGCACGTAACGCGTGATTATTCATTTCGACGGAAACAAAAATTAAATTTCCGTTACAGCGTTTCACGAAACAATGAAAAGCCTCGCACGACCGATTGCACGTCGACGAGCCGACAATTCCTTGGTTCCCGCAGCCGGCTGTTCGAAGCACTGCAAATTCGTTTCCGTCAGAAGGAAATCGCATCATCGTCTTCCCGCTGTTCGTATCCGTGTCGCACGGAAAAAAAAAGGGTAATAACGCAGCCAATCCCTGTTCTTTTCTCTTGTTCTAAACGCGTTCGTGCGACGCAAGAGAGGACGAAGCTGAATTTCAAACGGGTAGCGCCGGTCGCGCGGTATCGCCTCAAGGATACGCGTGCTCGTTGCATGAAATACAAGCAAAGCCGAGATGTTTTCGCAGTTAAAGTAGAGGAATTTTTATCCTCCGGAGGCTCGCGGAGCGACGCCGTGCGTGGTACGCGCTGCCGCGAAACGAAAAATAATTATGCCGAACAACAGGACGAAGAGGACCACTGGTATTCGCAAAAGTGTGACACGAATTTGAACAGCCCGTTTCGAGAACGAAAATAGAACTCTATCTTTCTGATTCGAGCACTCCGCCACGTCTGTCCCACGCCCAGTCGTCGAATTTCATTCTCGCGTTCGAGAACTCGAGGAACCGGACCGGTTTCGCGGACGATACACCTCTTGGCGAAAGTCGAACGACGCCTCGATAACATCCGAGTCGATCTCAGGAAGAGCTGGAAGGGAAAAGAAAATGATAACGGGGCCACGTGGACGATGCCGACGGAGAGGGGTCCGAATGAAGCAGGACCGGGGCAGGTGTAGGAGGGACACAATTAAAAAAAAGCTCCAGCCACGCTTTTGTCCGCACACGAGCTCTCGCGTTTTTCCGCGCACACGACGCTTCCCTGAAAAGCTCTCACCCTATCATAGCGCACACACCACCCGGTTCGCCGGTCTGCCGTTCCTTTTCGAACCCTTTGTCTTATTTACTTCTGCCGGCAGTCAGCCCTTATTTCCCTCGCACTCCAACCCCGACACGACCGTCGCGTATGTGCGCCCCGCGTTCCGCCACGCGATATTCGAAGCGGCCGCGCGCGAGGACAATTCAAAAATGTTATTTCCCATTTCTCTTTCCCTCCAAGGGAGGAAATGAGGCGGCCTTTATGCCGGTCGGGATTCTATGGAGACGCGAAAACTGCTTCTCTCTTGAAACGTAAACGTCCGCGTGCACTTGGCTACCACGATATCGAAGAAAATTCAGCGCCAGTCGAACGGAGTTCGGGGAACGACCATCGCGGGGTAGTTCGACGATTGTTCGGTTGCCGTTTAATATTGCCGCGGTGATAAGGCGCGAAGAGTATAATGTACAGGCGAAATTGAGAGCAACATTTCGGTTGGAACGAAAGGAGAGAAATATAGTACTCGGGCATTCTTTTCTCGAGTGCTTGATGGTTGCACGGTCTCGGGGGGCGGGGACGCGAGTATTACGTTAGAAGCGTAATATCTTCCCTTCGTAGACAGTCGTTTGAAGTTCCACCGGCGGCACGTGACCAGTGTATTTGTGTAACAGACTGCAGGCAACGTAGCTGACCAAATATTTCATCTTGTCGAAAACAAGAGTGGGGCCTACTTCAAATTGTACATTCCCATCGGTCGTCCCCCCATTGAAAATTCCAAGTTTATTAAACAGAGGAAATAGCGGGCAGATTGTTAATTCGTTTTTAATAGTCTCACTGCTGGAATATTGCCGAAGGAATGTTTTTTTCGAGGTCGTTACGTCGATCGCGAGAGTTTCCCATCAATTTCGTTCATTACTCTTAATTGCGTGTCATTAACAAAAATGACACCGACAAACACGAACACAATTCGTACATACGTAGCCCCCCCCCCCATCCCCACCCCCACCCCCCTTGCACGAGACGTGCACGTACGATTCAGCGAGGAATCGATGGTTGGGGAGGGGACAGTATTAAAAAGATAATTAAGAGGTGGAAGACAATAGGCGTTCCGATAAAAAATTCAAGGCAGACATCATTGTGCCACGGCCTTGTGCTCCGTTCCCTTTTCTTTTCCCTCACTTTATCATAAATGAGCGCATTCTTCTCGCCATTAAGGTGTCCAGACGATTCTGCAAGCCCGCGAGGCCGTTCGAACGAACCGGTCGCGACCGAAAAGGGAAACGAATTCAACGAAATAACCGCGGCTCGATTTCTCGTTTTACCAACCACGGGCCTTCAATTCCCGAATCCGGCCCCCAAAGCTAACCTTTAGTTACTTGCTTACATACCTCTCGCAATTGTACGCGACGGATTTGTCTTGCTGTTGGAAAGTAATTCGCGGAGCGTCGGTTGATAATTACTCGCGGGCCGCAGGCGAGAGCTGAAAGCTAACAAGCTATCGAACGGGAGAAGCAGGAGGATTTAAATGTACTGCGGAAATCGAAACCTCGTGACATCCTGTTGTAATGAGAGAACAATGTCTCGGGAAACAAAGACGAGTAACAATTGCCACGGTGTCTGTCTGCACGAGAATTATAGCAACTGTCCGGGCGGAAAATGAAGTAGCACGAGGATGCGATTGAATTCTCGTTTCGACGAGTGCACGGTTGCTCGTCCCCGCCATTAAAACGGATAAAAGATAATCGATGTCCGTACGTAAGCGCCAATAAAATATATCGCGTCCCCGAATTGTTCATTGCCAAGCACGTGAAGCCGTCGTATAATCAAATCGTAGCTTCGAGCCAAACGCACCCCCTCATGTTGAACATCTAAGGGCGGGAGCAATATGAAATTGATCATTGGCGAGATACCTTCGGGATGTTTCGAGCAACGTATTAAGCGCATCAGTTGTACTCTGAATATATCGCGTGGTTCATTGAAAATCGGTCTGCTATTTTTCATCCGGAAAAAAATATAGCCAAGAAACTTTTGGGTAACCCCCTTTGGAACGACTAAACAGTAATCAGCCCCCAGAGGTAAGGAAAGTTCTTAGACGGCAGTCGCGGCGAATGGGGTGAGGGAGGAGAGCGAATCCTGAGGAGAATGAAGTGTTTCGTATCAACAACCAAAGTCAAAAGATCCACCCGGCTAATTAATTATCCGAGCGGCAGGGTAATTCGCAGTACTCGGTCGGCCCATTAATGCAAGCATGCAGTTCGAAGAGTCGTAACTGCTCGCCTAGTTACGTAAGTAGGTGCAAGGCAGGAGCAGCAGGCTGGAGGCGAGATCGTAGGTTTATTGATTCGGTTTTCTCTCACGGTAGAGTTTTTTTCCCTCTCCCGCCCCTAGATCCACCCAGTCCTTATCCTACCCGTTGCTTTCTGTTGCACTCCCACCCGAGCATCGCGACGTTGGAAGTAGGACGCAACCTTCAGGGGCTCTTTCCTTCCCCGCGCGACCCCGACTGACCCATAACGCTATGAAATTAGTTCCCGTGCATTTGCGATTGTCCTGCGGTACTCCTTCGTTCGATGGTGTACGGCGGTTCCTCCTGTACGTGAGAATAATCCTGGCTACGTCGAGTAACCTTGTCTCGCTGCTCGCCGATAGCAACACCTGCCCGCCGAAACGTCGGTCGTATCGTCTGTTTACAATTGTCCTTCACGTTGTACTTGTGCACGGAAAATTTCGACGGACGACACAGAGGAACCGTACGCGGTACAACGACAAGGGAACTGTAATAAGCGATCGCGGATATTTTTATCGCTCGACGATTTTCGTGTAGGAAATTTAATAGCCCTATTATCCTGACGATACAATGGCATTATACAGCACGGGGCCTCCTCGCATAACAATCCAACATTATAAAGAAGATTTCTCTTTCGGAACATTGCCGTAATACGACGCCTTACTTCCATTCACCGTGAAGTCTATTCTGTCTTGCGAGCGAGTTATTAGACCCGGTCGTTCCATTTCGAGAACAGTTTGATTAACGATTTTCGCCGCGGCTCCAATATAACGACCCACGATCCTTGAACACGATCCCGTCGTAATTTTCATCGTAAATATCGCCGTTCCTCTTCGCCGCCTTTCCTTTCTTGCCGCACGGAAATACATTCGGAACGGTTCGTGTTTACGCTTCTTACTTGCACTCACGGTAACGCCCCATGAATAATAATACGAAAAGTTGACTTAAATTCCCATTTGAACGTCGGTCGATCCCGCTGGAACGATGCAACCGGAAACTACGTTTACACGACGAGGGTAAAACTGGAAATACCGGGACAGAGATGATAAGGATCCTGCATTGTCACGAGACGAAACGAAGATAATGTAATATTTCCAATCCGACGTCGAGGCTTTAGAAACGGGATAAAGGAGAGCACCGGATACAATTAATCCTCGATTCCCTCTGTACACGCAGCATATTCTACGACCCTCCGTACGCGAATGTACTTATATTGCACGCGAGAATCGATGGAGAAACCATTCGTTCATGGTGCTCTGATCGAACTGAATCTACTGTTTACACCGGGGTTAGCTCCATTCGTGAATGGTTACATTCTCTTTACCCACGATAGAGAGCCCGCTGTCGGATAGCTTGTGTTGCACTTTAAAGGATATTTTCTTTAAATCGCACTACGACGGCATTGCGACACGAATATTTAGCTGAATAGTTCGCAGTGCTCGTGAATTCTCGCAAGTGCAATCATTGTTTCGTTGCTTGAATAAAAAGCCCTTACTATTTCCTTGCGGCCGAAATTATCGCTGATAATATTCGCGTACAAAAACGCGCAAGTATTTCGAACAATGCCAAGCGGAATATACTACCCTTGATATACTAGTACGTTGTGTTGCAACGAAAATAATTCCCGCGCCCTACGAGAACCTAAGCGCTTCGATCCACCCATAAATCTCTGCTCTGCTATTTTTTATCCAAGTTCGGTAAACAGTTTAGGATTATCGCGGTACCAGAAACACGGTTGCCAGGATGTACGAAAGTATGGAATCACGCGTCGATATTGCGTGGTCGAGGGTGGCAGTCGTTTAAATAAATCGTGGCTAAAGTCTATCCGTTGGAACGGATCAGGGGTAGGAGGCAGATTCGAAACGAAAGCTGTTACAATTCTCTTACGGGGAAACGGAATGACTCGTGATTTGCCAAAGTGTTTCTTAACGTTTGGATATATTTGACCGAGGGCCGGGGAGTGTGCATAGATCTCCCGTAATCCACGCAACCTCGCGATCCTCGGCCCCCTCGAAACAAACTGACAAGCCGTCTCATCGTTTCGGCGCGTTCACGAATGATCTTGAAAAATGTTGGATCGAATGTCTATCTGTGATCCGTTCGACGGGCAGCTTCCATCAACGGTAGAGAAATTCTGCTAGATGAAAGCGAAGCTCCGCCCGTGCCCGATATCGTGTCATCTTTTGACGTATTGCCACGTAATCAGCCTGGGGCATTCTTTCCTCCCAAAGAAGAGATAGGAGAAAAGGAAGAGGAGACGGAAGAAGAAGTGGAAGTCGGGAAGTCATCGGGGTAAAAATAATTCTAACGTCCACCCACGTTATAGGTTTCGAAAGGTCAGACGAAAAGAGGAACTTCAAGCGCCTTCGTGATATTTTTTCCCTCTGTTCGAAGTGGAATTCATTCGGTCGATCGACGCGTGAGACATTTGTAAAATATCAAAGATTTGCATACGCAATAAATGGGGGAAAAAAGGAGAGAAAATGGTTTAAAGGAATCAATAAACGATGCTGTGTGCACGCGAGAACCATGTATAACACAATGGCCTCTTTAAACTCTCCTTTGCAGTCTACGAAAGACGCGCGACCCTTAAATTGCATTTGAATAAAGCAAT
The DNA here is from genome assembly GCA_963667235.1 of Nomada lathburiana. Taxonomy (NCBI): domain Eukaryota; kingdom Metazoa; phylum Arthropoda; class Insecta; order Hymenoptera; family Apidae; genus Nomada; species Nomada lathburiana. Next base: position 13,564,397 of record OY763903.1, on the reverse strand, counting down.
TTGCGCACGCAGCGTAATCCAATTCGGCCTTCTTGCTAGTTTTCGCTACGCGAAAGCACCGATAAATCAACCAGTTGCGCCGCGCGTCGAGCTGAGCACACCCCTGCGATATAACCGTATGGCTTAATTTTATTTCTTGCGACCAGTAATTTTCAACCCCCTCCAACCGCACCGAAAAATAAACGCCGCGTGTCCATGGCGCAACAACTGCGCCTAGCATCTAATAATAGACTTGGTTGCAAATTATTTTTCAACATTTGTGTCTAATTACATTACACTTGTTCTTCGTCAGAACCCCTGTGTTGCAAACGTCCCGGAATAGAATTGCTGCAAAACAGTTGCATCGCGCCCGAATCGTGCAATAAATAGAGCAATACAATGGTGCAGTTTAGAACAGCGGGAAATCAATAAAAGATTAACTTTTGCAATATCTCAATTCATCTTTCAAACATCGCTAGATTGCTTTTGATCTAATGTCGAGTTGTCGAGTTAATCGGGAGACCGTTTGAAGAAAACTGCGAGGAGAAATCAATAAGCCAAATCCCCGGAGCTAACGAGGTCCGAAATTGTAACATCTTTGGCTTCTGTCCTAAACGTGTGTACGGCTTTCGTTGAATTTCAGCGTATCAAACGTGCCACGATGGTTTACGTGTTGTTAGTAGTCGGCTATGAAATTAGAGAACAGGGGAGGAACGGCGCAATTAATCGGTAATCGTGTTCGATCGGGTCCACTCAACGAGATCTGGTGCCCACGCCACCAGCACAAACGTTGGACAATTAACTTTTGTGACGATTTTTCGATCGTCCATTAGAATCTTTATTGAGATCAAAGGTTGTGTGACATCTTGCGGAAATGCGTCACGGAAAGGATGGCGAAAATAAATACACGGATGGTTTCGTTTCGAAAATCGAGAAGCTCCCGTGGAGACATATGCATCTTGTAAGGGAAGCAGAGATAAAAAATGGAACGCAAAGGAGCACAGATCAAGGCAGGTGAGACAGCTATGCTATGGAACAGCGCTAAAAAATACACCGAACAGCCAAGAAACGTAAAAGATTGCAGTCGTGTACACGTATATACATAGGAGCCTGATAGTCAGGAACAGCTCAATTTCTATCTATGGTAATGTCATTGGAAAATGTGTTGCCTGTTCTGTAATCGCAGTGGAAGATAATTTGCCCGTGTTTTTGTTTCTTTTCAAATATTTATGTTAATTACTAATTCAAAGGACTCAATTACGTGTTGAATCGATTCGTAAGAGGATTACTCGAAGCATATGAATTATCAATGTGCTTTGTATGTACGAATTTTTCCCCGTACAAATTCGCAATCGACCAGGCAATGACTAGTATTAACATATAAATACAAACAGCGATGCTATTGATAGAATCAATAGAGGACATCAATGGAAAAGTTAAATACGAAATAGACGTCAAGCAATGTCCATGCTTTTGTCGTTTTGTGTGAAATTTTGGTAAAATTATTTACTTCCGGTTAGCTAGATTATAATCGAGCTGGCCCCTGATGCATCGCAGCATTGTGTACATCGATGCATGATATAATGCACGTTGATGCGTATCATGGGTTACAGTCGCGAAGGGGTTGTGGGATATACGTGGTATAGAATTCGGGGACATCTATTCAGCCGAACATCTATAAAAAACACCAGATAAAGAGAAGGAAACAGAGACAGAGATATAATAAATAGGTAGCAGAAGACAGAAAGAGAGACAGCCATCTCACCGCCCGCCACAGCTCAAAGCACTCGCGAAATTTCACGGGGGAGCACGACAAAAATAAAAACAGGGCACCGTTGCCTTTTTCGCGTGAATATTTTACTATCTCTACTCGGGGATACGTAATAGATTTCCGTGTTTTTATAACCTAGAAGAAGCGATCGCACTGTTCCGTATTGTACAATGCGATGTACCCGGACCGGTGAACGCCGTGGTGCCACCTGACAGACTCCGGGAAATTTGAGAAAACAGGATTTCCTTCGGCCCATGCGCGAGAACTTTAATCGAATTTTGGCGTTACAGTGCCGACAACGGAGGCGCCTTCGCCTCACTGCACTTCGTCCATGCATTCGAAATTCAAGTTTTTTCCCACTGCGATACCGAAACGTATTCGAGGAACACTAAACGTCCGTCGATTTTTCGATTAACGCAATGCGCATCTCTTTTGGATATAGATCTTTTGTTTTAGGATATTGCTAATGAAATCAGTCAAAGTATTTAAAAAATGAAATATGTTCCCTTGCGCGGTAAACTTCAAGCGCATGACGAATGGCGAACGGTTGGCGTAGCGGTGAATACGAAGTTTACGACCTACACTATGATTGCGTAAAATGCTTCCTGAGTTGTATTTAGTGGCTTAAGCGACGTATAAATGGCATGCAAAAATGCTTTGTCTAATTCACTTACCCTTTCGTTCGGGATGACGACATTTTTTGGGGTTGGAGAGCTTGAGCAATTAGCACTACACTATAAACTAGATACTCGCGCACCTAACGAACCACAACTGATTGCCCGACTGGCGGGAAAGCGGAATCGTGTATGGCGCGCCACCTGTGGACAACTCATTGAACTAATTGACATGATTATCTTCTCGTAGAATTATTACGAAAATTATTTACAATATAATAAAATGGTGCATCGACATTGTCATAATGTTGTCTTTTATGATTACTTATGAGCATTGAAAACATAATTTGCCGTATGTCCGAAAGTGTATTAATTTAATATACAATTTATAGTAAATTTCAGGCAATGTTGTTCTCTAAAAAATGCCGTAAAAAGTTCATTAGTAATTTTTTAACTGAATAAAAAAATGTGACATGTAACATAATTCTTGGTTGCATCATTATTGATTAATCCACTTATTATTTTTAAATGTCCTCAGAATTGTCGAGTTGATCCAGTGTCACGTGGTCCAAACCCGGCTGAACCGTCAGTTTGTGATAATGGCTGCTCCGGTGAAAAAACGTGATGTTCAACGAAATTCCGACAGCAGGAGTAGCGATGACGATGATCGAAGTTCGTCAAATAGCCAGGATAATGAGCAGGAGGCAATGGATGGACAGGTATGTGGTTTAAACTGCAGATGCAGTTTTGTACGTCATTCGTCATACTTAACCCTACTTTCGAGCACGCGGTCGTTGATACAATTTTGTTTTAAATCATTATTCGAAACAACTGATCTTCGATTATTAAAAAAAAAACATGATAATTAGGATATTGTATACATTTGAAAAATTGCCAAAGTGTTTCGATCATCTATTGTCGAGTACAACGGGTAGTCATTCTACAGGCGCATTTTGCGAAATTTTTTTGCAATAAAAAATAATAATTTTAAGTAAGTGTAAGCTTTGGAGAGGATCATTGAAATAATTAAGCACCTCTGAAATGAAAAGTGCATATGGAACATGAATGACACATTTTAAATTGCATTCTGCATTCAAGTTAAGTAAATACTTACAAATTTAATCTTGCTCTTATAATTAATATACCATAGAATAATGGTGAACGTTAGTTACTAATTAATATAGCCACCTTCTAATTAGGGAATGGAGATTCAAGTAGACTTCGAGGGAAGAAATCCGTTGGACTCAGACTATCATGGCATTAGGACTCTTTTACAGCAATTGTTTTTAAAAGCTCACCTTAATGTAGGAAGTCTGACAGACTTAATTATTTCACAAAACTATGTAGGTTCTGTTGTTAAACAATCAATGGATATAGAGGGGTCCGACGACGAAGACAATGATGTTAATGATGTGTTTGGTGTTACTACTGTAGTTAATTTAACTAATGAACAGGTAGGGATATATTGTACAATATTATTTATACAATACTGATGATATTTACTCATGCAAAATTATTATAGAGTCAACCTTGTATACAACAACTGAGAGAGTTGTTAAGACAATTGGCAAATGAGCATGCAACAGACGCAACAAATAACATGATCAAGCATGTGCTTGAAAATGACTCAGAGGCATTAGGTTTATTGATAAACGAGAGATTTGTCAACATTCCAGCACAAATTTCTGTGCCACTTTTGGAAAATCTTGCTTCTGAAATAAGGAGGGCAAATACGAAAAAAATGCCTTTCAACTTTTCGTACTATGTATTGATATGCAAGCTATATAAAATGGATGATAAGAATGCGGAGAAGAAGCTTACAGGCAAGAAGAAAGCTAATTCAAAGGAACCAAGTGTTCTGTGGAGTAATCCAGAGGAGGAAATTTTTGCGGAGGAAGCAACAGTCAGTTTCGAATTTTCAGTCGAAAAAGAATCAGACAGTGGTTTGTCTGGAACATGGACAGAGACAGATGACGAAATGATACCTTACAGGAGAGTCCTTTTATTCGAGGCTAGCAAGTTTCAATCAATTATTGACAAAATAAAAAGCCAAGTTTCTTAATAAAATATAAAGGACTAACGTTAATTCATATTCCTAAAAAAAACCCTTCCTTTTGTGTATTAAAGGAAGGTGTACGCTTTTCAAAGATAATGTCTTTGACATCTTTTTGTACAATGAACTGTATTTTATATTAGTACGTGTAACCAGCTTTTTGTAATACACCTTTTCATACTACATACTTACTGCAAACTGTCTCCTATCACTTGCCCTTTAACCAACTATCGTTCATACTTGTATCGAAACTTACTCGGGAACACTAAATGTTCATATCATATTCATTGGTAAACAAAATTTATTTCTCGACTAAATAAATAATATTATTGCAATCAATATTCTCATAGAACAGATCTTCGTTGAATAAAAATGTATCGCGATAAATGTATTAACAATAATACGTAACTTGCGCCTGAGAGAGTATAAAAGAATCTTTTACGTCGTACTAATAATATCTATCTTTATGTTGGTGAATCGGTGGTCTTTAAATTTTGCTTGGCCGGCTTGGCCCTCCTTCTCATGGTACCTAAAATATTCAGCATTTCCGAAACAGCGGGTGGTGCGGTTTCCGCTTCTTGTCGTCTTTTTCTCTCCTCTTCTCTTTGCTTCTGCGATAGATTATTGCGACAGAAAAGTTTAATTACCCACTCGCAACAAAATTTTATAACAAAAAAATACTTACATCCGTTTGCTTCAACGTGAAGCGTCCTCCTTTTATCTGATTAATAATATCGTCAATAGCTGAAAAGTTAAAAAAAAAATCATGCAATTACGCATCGAATATATTTAACACGTTTGTTCGACGATCACGAAATCCGATTACCAGGCTGTTGTGCAACCGTCGGCGTTTTCTTTGTGATTCCAAGCATGTTCTCCATGTCTGTCACCGCGTTGCATTCCGAATTCATTTTCTCTTTTGTCAGCAATTTGATGGACGATTGTCCGCCGTTGTTGAACATCGGTGGCGGCGGGGGTGGTGGCAGTGGCGGTGGCGGCGGTCTAGAGAGCTTCTCTTCCATTTCACTGATTTTCACCGTCAAACTTTGAACCATGCTTTCCAGAGTTTCCACACACTTCTCTGCCCTCTCTGCTCTCTGCGTCACGACTTCCAATTCCGACTCCGCAAGCTTTAACTTTTCCTCCACTATTTCGAATTCGACGTTCGACTCTTTCTCCTCTAACTTATCTTCCAGCATTTGTATACGGGAAGCGTGGTTCTGTTGTTCTTCCTCCAGCAATCTTTTCAGGGATTCCACTTCTTGGAGAACGGTCAATAATCTTCCATTGGGATCGTCGCCTACTTCCGCCATCAGAAGTGCACTCTGATGGGCAAGGACGTTCCTTTCTTTCTGTGCCTGTTGAAAGAACAATGTAAATTTTCGGTTGAGCTATTCAATGATTATTTTAGAATGCCCAATTGAATATCGATCTTACCCTTTCCGCCTCGATCTTCATGATCTTCGCGTTCTCCCTCTCGCGATCGCATTGCGCCTTCAACGCCTGCACTTCCTCCGCAACCATTTTGCTGACCCTTTCCATATTTTCTTTGTGCACTTTCATCTCGTTTACCTTTTCCTCACCTGCGTTAAGAATGTTGTTATTAAACGATCGTGCACGATCATTCCCCGAGAGCATTTTTTAACTTTACATTTTTGCCTGTACGTTCTCTCCTCCTCCAACTGCGTGGTGAAATGCGTCACTTGTTCTTGGGCCTCGAATTCTTGGAGACGAGCTGAATGCAACTCCGTCTGTAGCCTCGCTATCTCCTTGCTCAGTTCTGCAAATTACTCGCTCTCATAAGCAGTTGGCATAATTAATAGCGAAACTGAAAGCTGGGGATCACCGTTTACCTTTCACCGTCTCTCTCAATTGATCGAGATCCTCGAAGTTCGAGTCAACTTCGTCCAACATCTCGAGATCCAGCGATCCATCCGGATTGGATTGCAGAAATTTCTGCGCTATTATCTGAGATCTTCTCTTCAGTTCGCGATTTTGCCTGTACCACTGCAATTGATGTCAATTTGTAGAACCACTAGCACGAATGCAACATCGAGGATCGATTGTTTCAAGTTTTACCTGAGACGCCTGTTGCATAGCTTTATGCATCGCGTTCGTTTCGACGTCATATTGGTGTTTCAATTGCTCGTATTCCTTGCACACAGCTTCGGAAACTGAAGGGCGAACACAGTGTTGACGAAAAATGAACAAAACTTTGAACCTAGTGAATCTTACAAATAGCTACCTGTTCGTAGTTTATGAAGCTTCTGTTCCTTTTCTTGAACCTGCGATTGCAGAGTGCTATTTTGTTTTTGCAATTGCTGATATTTCTTCTCCAGGTCCGCATGTTCCTTATTTGCTGTCGGGAAAAGAGCGTTTCTTTTTTCAGTGGGACGTTCGGTTGTGATTGCGCTCACGCGCGCAAACGTCACGCACCCCACAGCCGATATTTTTATTCCAATCAATTTATAATTCGATCGCGTACGATCGCTGACTAAGAAAACGTCACAGAATTCGTTTTGCATGCAGGAGTGAATCACGGCCGAATGATAGTCGAGTTGCAATACAGATGATTGACCGTGAACTACAATCAAGCATCAGCCGCTTCCCTTTCTCTATAGATCGTAGAATAAATTCCAGCTACATACGATGTATCTTACTTTACGTAAGCCCTTTACACCTTGATCTTTCTCGCAACAGCGAGCCAATCGGTTCGTAGAAACTCGGCGTCCACGTGTCAATGGCAAATTAATCACCGATGACAAAACGGGAGGAAAGAATCGTGAAAGAAAGAAACGTGGCGTCAACCGAAACATAAATTTCGACCGAGAAATTCCTGAAAGATGTATCACAGAAACGCCGCGCCGACTTCGCCGTTCCATATTTACCAAGTTCCTATCGCAGCTGTTTAATCAAATTTATGCACGCGGCGGGAGAAGAAGCCGTGTTTCGTCACTTCGTTAATGATGACTAATGGAATCATCGTAAAGTTCCTTAACGACTTTAGGCGGCCCATACAAACGCTCATTACGCCACGAAACTTATTACTAATCACTAATTACCAGCCTCGCTCTTCTGCAGCAACAATTTCCTCCTCTTCTCAGAATCCTCGTATTTGCTCTTCCACTTGGTCTCCAGGCTGTTGCTCCTGTTCAATTTCGCGACGCCGACCGACGGCGTCTCATTCTGCTTGCAGTTAGTAATAGTGGTAGTCTGTGGGCAGAGTTTCTCAGTCTCTGAGCCTCGCGTCTCGATGCTAGAGCACGACAAATTATTGTTCCTCGATCGTTGATGCTGAACGGAGGCGTCAAGCTTCTCGAAGGACGCCCTTTGAGCGGCCACCGACACACCTCTGGACAGCTTCTCGAAGGACCCCCTGCGGGGCGGGGGACACCTTTCCTGTGATTTAATTGCATTCGATATCCTCGGGACCGGAATGTGCGAGTGAATTACACTCGAGGATGTCCTCGCCGCCTCCGTGCTCAGGATGATGTTCAGTTCCGTTTTATTCATGTCGCCCCTGCGAACAGAAACATTTGCTTACGTGAGAGCCTCGCCTTTCCGATTCGTCGATCAACATCGCGCTTATTTACACGGAGACCGCGAATTTCCACGAATGTTCTAAATTCGGGGACGAATTTTCTAAATTTAAGAACGCCGGTAACGAAAGTGTTCGGATGCCGGTGAATGATCCTATGTATAGCGATCAAAGGAAGGGCATTTCTATCGAAGTGTACGCAAACGGCAGAGGGTTAATAACATCGTTTCCTAAAAATAAACGTATCGGTCGCACCCCCTGCAGCCACAGAAGCAAGTTAGAAATAGCTGCACCGTCAAAACGTATTCGTGACTAATCTCGATTCCACGAATACGCGAAGCATGTGCTCGCGGTACCAGAAGATAAGGTGTCTTCCGAACCGAACTTACCGCGAAATGATAAACGTTACGTCCAGCGAATCCCGAATCAAGTTACCGGTAATTGTGAAGTCATTAGCTTCGGCGAGTCTAATGTTTCCCGTTGGAAAGCCACGATAGCGAACGGCACGATGGAAATGGAGTAAATATTCGAGGCAACATCGGTGCGAATCGATGGGACACTGTACGGATGGCAATTTTAATCAAACACCCGTGTAGTATCGTTAGGCCACTTCTCGCATTTGAAATGCTATTGTCACAGTTCTTACGTCACTCTTCAATTGCCCCCTATAACTGCTAACGATGTGTATTAAATATTGCCAAGCAGATGGAACTGTTCATCGAATTTTCAGACTGTTACTTTATTTACACCAGCGTTGTTAACACGTGCGAACACCGTGCGTAAATAAACGTGTGCTTACACACGGGTCACGTCGATAGATCCCTAACAGAACTATGGAGACACGTGTTGGTCTTCGTGGGAGTCAGCCGGATCTCCCGCAAGCACTACGAAGTCAATTTGTCGGAATGCGTGCGTCACTGTTCCCCGAGGAATAATCCTTAACGGGACCACGGACGTCGTCATCCTGGAGAGTCGGGTGTTTCGATCACTTTCATGATAACAGCCTTGGACAACAGCCAGGTTAACACGACTGTGTAACATCGGAACGTGGAAATCCTCGGGCCATTCGCGTGTCTAACACGGAAGCCAACGATCGTGCTCCAAACTATTATCGTGCACGATCATTGACCTTAAGTTTTACTTCCATTGAACAACTTTAACAGTATCGAGGCGAATCATTCCAATAATATTCGAACGACGGGAAGCTGCTTTTGCATAGAACAATCTCCTTGAAAATAGCTACCCCCTTTTTCCTTTCCGCGTCTTATCTACCGCACGCCGCAAATTTCGTCGCACGCTCGTCCGCTCTTTTTTTTTTTTTTTACCGGAATACGAAAAATCCCAGCGACGTGTTTCACACCAACTGCAACTATTTTTAATTCAAGCGTCTCGCGAATCCACCGACGACGGATGTTGTCAGTCGAGGAAGAGCGAAATGATAATTTGAAACGTGCCGTGTCATGCGAGCCTCCGCACAGCGGGTCGACGATCACGTAGATCGTTGCACTTTTCCGTGCCACTTGCAATTCAATTGATCACCTTGTTGGTATCGTTCGACCGTTTACGTTCTTCGATTTGTAAACGTTTATCGTTCACGCCTTTGTCCTGCTGTTCGCAGTGGCCACCGATTACGCGGGACTCGTGTACGCGTATCTTAAAAATCGACGATCGCCTCGGGTTAAAAGTGGGTCGGGAAAATAAGTCGGTCGTAATTTTACGGTCGCATGTACGAATGGCAGCATCACATGCCGAATCGCCACTACGGGAAGTCTATGAAATCCTTTCACTTTTCCTGTATCGCCCGGCTGGATGTTGAACCGTTATCAAACGGTGTTGTATATGCACTTTCTTTCGATACAATTACGCTGCATCTGTTTCGCTTCGAAAGATATTCACGGTTACGCGTGTGTGTCACTTTTTAAGGAACGCGCGTGACGCAATTGAGAAAGAAAAGTGTAGACAATGAAAAGACGAAGAAATTGTACGAGCAGAAACTTACGAGTTGCAGATTGAAACGTTGACACAGACACGCCGATAGAAATTTTGCAATTAGCCGCGTAATTGCATTTTCGTAAACCGATGGCGCATCGAGGATATCAATGAAGAGTCTCGCCGTTCAACGAAAGGTATTTTTCACCGAACAAACGATTCAATGAGCAACGGAATAAAGAGTTACGGAAAAGAGCAAAGATGGTATGCGTTCTTCGACGTTCGCGCGCGTACTGCCCGCACGGCTGACCGTAATGTCACGTTATCTCAGGAGTCAGGAGGTTCCAGACCACTCGAAAGAGCCGGAGAGTGCGTGCCCTTCCTTTCATAAGAGCCATCAATGTGTGCGTCAGTGGCCGCAAGGATTTCTGATTGTCGGCGAAGAAATCGCACAGCGCCTTTTCTTCCATTTTTTAATACATCTTCGCGATTCTTTCGAGAAAAAACATATTTGCCCAGGCACGATGGTGAAAGAAAAAGGAATGTTGCATGTCCCTTTTTATTTTCTCGCTCCTCTTCCCATACGAGGGAACGACATATTGGTATCTGTATTACTTCGATTGTTCCATTAATCGTTTTTATTGCGCCGTAATCAGCCAACAAAGACGGCTGTTCGCTTTTAATACTTTATCTGTGGAAATGAAAAAAAAAGTCGAGAATCCTTTCCTCGCGCGCTTGTCACGCGCTATCAGCGGAACTGTCAGGCGTGAAAAACTCGAGTATACGTATCGTTGCCTTAACGAAAGTGCATATGCTCACGATCTAGAATTTCCACGGGGGAATGTGCAACGTACGCGGCTGTCTTCGACACGTAACATTGCTTAATCGAAATGAGTGTCGGATACGTTCACCGCGATTTGCCTGTGGTATCAACGTTAACAAACACGAAATGTGTGTTTTGTACATACCACGTCGAATAACAGATTTCGGATTCCTTCGAACGGAGTACGTTTAGTGAACCTCAACTGGGGAGCTCGACTGATAAAAAAAGGCCACGATAATTTGATAACAAGAAAGATATATATCACGTGGAAGTCATATAATTCGCGCCACCATGTCGATATCTTCGTTCGACACTGAAATGCGATTCTATATTTTTCATTTAATTGGCTCGCAGATACCGTGCATCAGTTCTTGAATCGCGCACAAGATCGGGATAGGTGTACGTGTATTAGCGAAACGATGCAACGATTTTCATGATAGATCTGTCGCGCAGCTGCATACGTATGCGTGAAAAAAATAAAAACTGAACAAACATAGATACAGTGTCTACATATGTGGACTTGAGTCATGATTTCTGAATAATCGTCGAAGCTGAGTCTTTGTCTCCGTTCGGTTGCTATGAAAGCGCGTTGACGCCTTTGCGGTTCGAGGCTCGTACGAATGTACATATGTACATATAGTTGCTACAGAGAATTAAACAGTTTCGTCCGCCGAGGCCAGGCCCGCATTTCTACGTTTGCCACCGATAATATTCATTCAAAAGAATGATCCTCTGCGTTCCCAGATTCGAAAACGTGTAGTTTTATCATAGTTCCTTTTAAACAAGCTGTCTCGTTTCCCGTAAGAGTTATTTCATTAGCAGCGCTTATTTTCGCGTGGAAAATATTGAACGTCGACCCCGGCACTCACATAGCTTCCATTTTCCTGAATCAGCTCATTGATCGGTAACTGCGCAGCTTCGAGGATCCACTGCGCAGGGACAGCGTAATTCAAAATCCAACTTTCTCCTCAAGCACCGGGAAAAATATTTTCTTGGAAGACTAATATTTTGTCTCTCGTACGTTGTATATTATTATGTGTTAAATGTAAGATACAAGATCGTGTGTTTCGAATCTCTATTTGCACATTCAACGATAAAAATTAATTTGTTCATAAGTACTTGCTGTATAACAGAAGCGGTAACAATTGGAGTGGAAATACAATTTTAATAGAATTAACGGTAATGAATTTTGTGATACATTAAAATCGCAAAGTTTGCAAACATCGCGAAACATGCATTATTTCAAGCGCTTGGTTCAAACGGCCCCTTACGATGCCATCATTAAATAGCTTTATTGTCTAGAATTATTCCCCTGCTCTCGTCATAACTAAAGAGATGTGAGTCACGTTCATTAAGTATGTAACGGGTGGTTGTACAGTTCGCGGAAACTGGAAATGAGATAAAGGACTAGGATTTAAGATTTCGCGGCCGAGGATTCGATTACACGACCGAGCCTCTCCGGTTTCGCTCGTCTTCGACTTTTTTCTTGTTATACGTACGAGAACTCTATTTTCGTTCTTAGCTTTGCATAGTTCGTTCCTTCGTTCTACACTTTATGCGGCTAATCAATTCGTATTTTCCGTATAAATTAGTGGGCACATGCATTGCTTTGTTTTATCGTGTTTTAGTCCACGATAAAACGATGATTGAAAATGTTGTCTAGAATCTTTATGGAAGTGGAAACCCCAAACTTTCATCTTTAATATCAAATCGAAACTTAGAATAGTGTTATTTATTATATTTCCACTGAATTGTATGCAAATTATTATTAACTTTAGGGCCCAATAAAATGTAAAGGAATTAGTAGATAATTTTAATAATTATATTGTGTCGCGTAATGCGAAAGATCCTGACTTACGCATAAGTAGTGGAATATTTATTACACGTTTGCGGCAATATCATATTTAACCTCTTGGGAATATGGATAGCTAATTACATAATATTCCAATAACACTTATGATTTTTATTTGTATAAAATGTCTAAAGATTTAATGTAGTAATTGAAAAAGAAAATGGACGATAAATATCTGCGTTGGAAAGAGTGCGCCACTTTATAGTACTCGCAGTTGGTCAACCTGTCTCTCGGTAGCATTTATTACTATACTGCAGCAATAATGGTCTGCTATTTCTGTCCTTGATCTGTGATAAAGCGAAAAGCTTGTATTATTCTGTAATAAGAACAATTAATTAAAGAGTATTACATTCTTTTGCAATAAGAAAACCATACCGGGCAGGTTCAACTGGAATCACTAGCTTCAAACAAATACATGTACCTTGATTTTCCACAAGTGCCGACATTCATTGAGGTACAATCAGATTGTGTTGCAAACAGAAGCTTGGATTAAATAAAAATAAAAATAAAGTGATTCGATCTTGATGTTCTGCTGCACTGACAATCATGACGCGTCTAAGGGGCAGAGCCTCTTTAATGGTCATTGTGATGATCAGTTTTACATTGTTAATTGTTATTTATCATATTCTCGGTAATGAGGTCGAGGACATATCGACCAATAAGTTAAATCCGCGACTTAAAATCGAAGAAGTTTACCCGTTGAGTGACCTCACAGAGAATCCTCGAAGTATTGCCAGAAAGCAGAGAATTGAGGCTCACATACTCGGGAAATTAAAAAGCGGCGGCGGACAATTATTCGGCGATTTTAATTATGGCAAATCGGATACGGAAACTGTTTCCCTGTTCAGGGGGCATAAGATTGTGCATGTGGATTTAAAAGGTGCTCCGCCGAAAGCCAGTTATTACAAGTACCTGTTACGTTTGCTCAAGAATCTAGGTGCCACTGGTATACTTATAGAGTACGAGGATATGTTTCCGTTCGAGGGAAGCCTAAAAGATATTGCCGCCGGCAATTCCTATAGCAGAAGAGACATTGCTAATATTCAGAAGATAGCCAACGAGAATGGACTTGTAGTCATACCATTGATTCAAACCTTTGGTCACATGGAATTTGTTCTTAAATTGAACAAGTACAAAGATTACAGGGAGGTGCCACGTTATCCGCAGGTTCTATGTCCTACTTACAACAAAACTCTTCCATTGATATACGAAATGATCGATCAAATAGTGGAGACGCATCCTGATATAAGGCACTTGCACATAGGCGCGGACGAGGTTTATCAGATAGGGGAATGCTCTAGGTGTTTGGACACGATGGTCAAGAGACAATGGGGCAAGAAACAATTATTCTTGGATCATGTTTCAAAAGTAGCAAGACACGTAAAAAACAGATTCCCGCACCTCACAGTTCTTATGTGGGACGATGAATTTAGAGAAATATCATCCGAGGAAATAATAGACAGAGGTTTGCATTTATTGGTGGAACCTGTCGTTTGGAAGTACACAACTGATCCGGGCGCATCGTTATCGGATCAGTTGTGGGACAGCTACGCGTCAATTTGGAAAAATGTTTGGGTCGCTACAGCCTTTAAAGGTGCCACTGCTCCAGACAGATATTATACCGACATAGGTTACCACATGGAAAATCATCAACGATGGTTGGAAATTATTAATAGGTATTCTACCCAGATTACATTCAAGGGAGTTATGTTAACAGGGTGGCAAAGATACGATCACTTTAGTGTACTTTGCGAGCTTTTACCCCCTGCCATACCGTCGCTTGCTGTCAATTTAGCCATCCTACAGGCTCCAGATTTGACCGGATTTCCAGGGGAAGTACCATTGTCGGTAATTCAAGCATTACAATGCGAAGGCATAATTTCTTTAAGTATTCCAGAACCTCAGTACGGTTGGACCAAATGTAGCTATCATGGCGTGTCTATTTATGCTGCTATATTGCGATTATATTCTTTGACTCAAGAAGTTAGTAAAATGGAGCAGGATAATACATTTAAGGGATGGTTAAAACCGTACAATTTAAAATACTCTTTTTCGAATCCTAGTCACGTAGAAAGGGCAGTCGCTGATTTGGACAAATATAAAATGGAAATTATGTATATTGAGAAAGAAATGAGATCTGCCATGGAAGACGTATATGATAATTATACTATTGAAGAATGGGTGGAAAGTTATATTGCCCCTTTGAATGAAAAATTCACTCAGCTATGGGAAGCTAAAGAAAAGATTTTAGAAAAGGATGTATGGCCGAGGAGACCGTTAACAAAATCCGACTTATAGTTAGATAGGCATTGAAGTTCTCAAACTAATAGCTTCCATGCCGTGTAATAAGAGACTGAAGACCGTATTAGAATTAACAAATAAGCGATATATTAATCGAGACATTTAGAACTTTTCTGTTTTTAAAAGGACGAGTAATCGATAGTGTATCAAATTTACGAAAACTATAAATTTGCACGTTGCATGGATAGAATACACTCCACATTTTAATTCAAGTGGGTGATCAAACTCTATCGGCTGCACCGTCCGTAAATTGATCTCATTCATTCAATCGAGAACAATGAGATTTTTTTAAACCATCTTACAGACATTCGAACGAAAGTCTTTGGTAACTCGTGCGCTTAAAAAGCGAACGATAGTTTTACAATTAGCACTTCTACAATACGAATTTAAACTTGAAGTTTGTATATACATATATCGATCTCTCGGAGGAAGTGTTAATTTTAAAACCAAGTCCAAAGTTAATTAAATACTGCGTTGGTAACTTCGTGTAGAAAGCTCGAAACATTGTATACTATTTGATGAATTGTGCTATTTCCCTGATTCCCGATGAAAACATTTAACTTATTTGTTATTTATTAACAAGTTATTCCCCCGATGCTTACAATGTGCATTTTTTATGTATGTCACTCAAAGCTGATATTCCTGAGAATACGCACACATTGCGATCTTACCGATTTCTACCTGTTAAAGTACCGTTTTTTTGTTAAATGCGGTTTGTTTTCTATATATGTATTTATGTTTTTGTACATGTTTCGTGTTGCATGATTAGTGCCATTAATAATTACCTGTGAAGAAAATCAGTGAATCAACGGTTTATAAAAAATAGACCTGTATACATCTACGATTTGCTTGATGGACGTACAATTTTTCTCTGGATGCCATCGTAAGCTAAAATATCCGAACAAGAATTCATTCGGTTGCCGTCGTGTTTAACTTAATCTTACGAATATTAAATATCCCCTATGGAGCTTCGTTCATCCCTTAGCTACTTAACGTATACTCTCGATATTGAACAATCTTTTCACGAGCACGTAAAAATAAAATCGTCGAGGTCTCTAAATACAAGTTCGTGGCATGTACTCAATCAACAGTGTATGTACATTATTATAATGTATAGTATTGCTATTACTGTAAAAGTATTTTTAACATTGTTACGTCGACTCATATTAACATTGCGACCGCAAGTAGTAAGATTCTATCAATAAATAAATCTGTTTTTAAATCTACATCGAAGACACCAGTGGTTTATTGCATTGGACCCTCTAAAATATATGTAAGTGAACTCTCATGCACGATAAGGAAGTAGCGAAAAATATTCCTCTCGACATCTTATTTACATCGTTCTGCACGCTTATCGTTTCTATTCTATCAGTTACAAAATCTATTCTGTCTGGCCGCGAAAAATACTGTGCACTGCAAGGATCTCGCGTCGAATTTCATTGCAACACGCATATCGAAGATTTCGAGCCAGGTAAATGGGGATAAAGGGGTATCTGCGTTTGCTTCTTAGCGGGAATCCTCTTTACAACTTTGTGTACCATGCTCATATCAACCGTGTCTCCTATTTCCGCAATTATTATAGGCTTATGATAGTCCTGATCTGTTCTCGTTAATCGAACCCCCAGGATTTGCGCGGCTAAGGTCACTATGCATAATGAAACCTGCAAGGAAAACCTGTTTTTCTTAAAGGAAAGAAAGAGCATTGCTTTTGAGTTCATTGCTTGAAGAATTTGTTCTATTACCGCCTCTCCGGTTCTTGCGGAAACATCGTGAGACGGAAATCCGTTTTCCGCCGCGAATTTGTGCGTCCGATCTTTTTTAACCGACCTCTGGTGCTCCATGTCGCATTTATTGCCAACCACTGCCATCAGGGGTATTTCGTCGTAATTGCTGCACAATTTCCTTATCTTATTTATCCATTCCTCTAGAGCTTCGAAGCTGAAGCTATTGGTTACGTCGTAGACTAAAAGAACAATCTGTGCGAAAAATGTCTTGATAAAAAGGATGCAGACTTTTTTGGAGGGTTTTTATTTTTGCTGAAAGTGTTCTCTTACATCAGCACCGTACACGTATTTGTCCAGCATGTTTCCATGCAGCGCAAGCCCGCCGACATCCCATAAATGTAGGTTGACGTTTTTATAATACCCGACGCTGACGTTCTTCAGGAAGAAGTCGATTCCAGACGTCGGCACGTACTGCCTTGTAAACTCGTTGGTGCAAAACTTTTGGGCGATGCTCGTCTAAACAGGGATCCTTGAATTTCGGTTATCCGGAATCGCTGATAGATCAGTATAGGCCATCATTTTTTTATTAAAAAACTTATTTGCCGCTTCATGAAGAGGGAACAAACGAAGCTCTGTTTGTTTTTGTTTTTTTAGCAAATATATTCTTTATGATTAAGGATCTCGAAATCGACAGACAGTCCTTCAGGTATGCGAGCGCAACGAGGAATTTGCAACGTGGATCGAAACTCGCGTGACACGACTGTTCGTTAATTGATAGCGCATGTTGCAGGTAATTGTTCGAGAATCGGTCGTGTTAACAAATAAGCAGACCGGACAATGGATCGTGAACGGACGTGCAACAATTCGAGCCGCAGGTATTAAATTCCACGTAACATGTAATGTACATAGATTTAAATTATTCGGCATTTACCAGCATTAATATGAAGCACTTCAAGCGACAGAAATATCAGACATTTATCGCCCTCTCTCATAAAACCAGTCAGAAATAAACATCCGTAATATATTCATAAAATCTGCCGTACGTGAAAATAATGTCTAATCGCAGGAATGACCATTACGCACGGAAGAAATAAATCGATATGTACTTGGCCCTCCGAAGCTCACGCACACCGAACCGCGAAACAAATGAAGTAAAACGTACACATTGATGCTTTTCCTCATTTTAATTTCGATACGTGTACATCGATGTACTTTACTGCGCGCACGAGAATCAAATAAAATAAAATACGGTTCGCAGAATTGTTCGCGACTTTGAATTTACTTTCCAAACTAATTAGTGAAGGCATTCGAAAACTCACTTTACCAGATCCGGAATCACCGACGAGGACGATTTTCAGCTTCTTCGTGACCAGATCCTCCTCGGCGTCAGACATTGGGAAGATCAGGACGGGAGGATCGCGATGGGAAGAGAAATAACGCGCAACGAAAAGTTTCGGGAATCATGCGAATAGTCCTGGCGCCAACGACGGTTCTGCGTCGACTATAATGCAACATATAAACGGAAGGGCCTGGCATGTGGCTAGAGAATGAAATCGAGCGAATCGACCGACCAGGGCCGTGGCCAGCGCGACGTCGTCGTCGTCTACACGGCTGCATGAATAAATTAACGAATAATCGATACCACTACGTACAGCCATTGTGCGTGGCAGCCGACTTGTCAATATTATACTTGAGAAACTTTTTTCCTGCGCTGACGCTTCTATTTAATTATGGATGTCCGCCGTGTGATGGATCGCGGTCTAGTCATTCCATATGTCAAGGCTTTTTTTTCACAGGTATTTTCAATGATTACATGCACAGGCATTCCTTTGTATTTTCTTCATTTTTTTTCATTTCGTCTCCCCCGTCTTTTTTTTTTTTTTTTTGCAATACATTAGAACAGCGATATCGAACGGAGAGACTGTCGAACATCCTTAGATCCAAAAAGAAACAATCTGTCTATTCACGCTAAACGTTCGAAAATATTGTAAAAAAATATGCATCTGATTTTCTGCGCGTACTTTCTTATCGTAATACTAGAGATAAATACTCAGGTAGTCGTAGGTAGGTCCATATTTTGACGGTGTTTTGTCTCGACTCGCTACCTGTAACAGGAGGTTTCTATAAAAGCGTTCTTGAATTCCTCGAATTTCGATTATATCGCATATCGTATAGCACTCAATGTTTTACCTTCTTGTTACACTTATTCGCCTCGGTAATTCGTCGATCCTATGGAAAAACTTATCTGTAAACCCTCCGCAGCTTATGTACAAACAATTACACTAAGAATTAATTAAAAATAAGATCCTTATAATTGGCTAAGAGGTAGTAGTTGGACACGCGGCAGCACGTGGTCGTTCGAACGACCGTCAGTCTGTCGGCACGCTCGAAATTCGCTTTAACTATCTCGTAGTATCTTCCATCGCTGAAACAGAACGATTTCTTAAGTACAAAAGATAGGCATACATGCCTTGCCTGGTTCCACCTGCTTGACCAACCTTAAACTTAAACACCGTAATTTAATACACTTCACGCGTAGTATATCTATAGCCTTCTGGCTTTTATCCGAGAATCGAAGATTCTCCGGGTCCCAGCGTAGTTCTAGCCGTTCTAAGTTTGGACAGTTGTTAGCAATACCGTCCATCAACTGATCCACGTGTATGTTCACGCCCAATCGTTCCTGTGTACCCATCACGAGAATCCTGGAGAATTACATTCACGCAATTATTCTTCTTGTTCGAAAATTGAAAACTCGCTTTTTATCCGAAGAAAGTATGTCGCTCACTTTGCGTTGGTCAATATCGGCAGGACACTTTGCCACAGTTGATCGGTGATGTGAGGCATGCCGAATAAGGCGAGTCCCCATAATTGGTGGCCGTATCTCGACAAAAATTTGTGCAAACCGTCGTCCGTCAAATTATCAGAGCTGTCCAGATCTAGGGCGATCAAGTTCCGCGGATTTCCTTGCTCGGCCCAGGCTTTCAGCACGCTGTCATTGAAACCGTTCAATTGACCTGCGCTCAGAAAACGAAGACCCGGAATTCGGGCCAGCATGTCGATCAAGCATTCCGTGGACAAATCTGTCCCAGTGACGTCCAGCTCCTGAATACTCGACTTCTCCCACTCCACCTGCATCACGTATTCGCTCTGAAGATCTGAAACAGGTGTACGACAGTTAAGCTGAGTACGAAAGTGTCGTCGAAAGCGAGAAAAAGAAAATGGTCGGCTCGACGAAAGTCTAAGGGCGTACTTGTCCCCTGCATGAGAAGACATTTCAATCTTCTACTTCTCTGGAACAGGGTCTTCATGGTCGAGCCAGTAACCTTGGAGCAAAAATTCACGGCCAAGCATTCCAGCTGGATGCAGTTCGAGGAAAACGCGTCGATGTGGGAATCGTCTACGAAATTAATCCCGTACAGATTTATCACGCGCAAGTTTGGCGTCGCCGACTTCAATTTGTGCACGTTTATCACTTCGTAGATTTCTTCCTCCTCCTCCTCCACCTTCTCGTACGTTCCTGAAAACGATGTACAAATGTTGGACGCGTCGTTCCGCCGATTGCTCGTCTCATAGATGTACGAACCGATAAGATGAAGAATCTCCAGGCCGTTAATGAAATTGTAGATCTTCCTCATGAAACCTTCCATGAAGATCACCTCCGATAAACAAATGCACATGTACTTCAATTTTGTCGGGAACGCCTGCATCTCCGAGAAATCGTGAAGCTGCATGGCGGTGGAGAAATCGAGGAGCATGTGAGTTAAATTTGGGCACTTGTTCGCCAGTTCGTGGAGAACCGTGTGGGTGATCAATTCGATCGGCAGTTCGATGTACCTCAACGACGCCCCGAACCGTGTGCTATCGCCGAGTGGATATAATTGCGATGTATTACAATGCTCCCCGAATTCATACGAATTGTTTTCTGCTCGCGCATTATTTTGGCAAAGTAACGGGGAGTTGTTTCTGGCTTGAATGCCGAGGACAAACGGAAGGATCTGCCAAACAATGCGGACCGAAATTATCTCAGTATCGTCTACCTGATTAAATGCAGCAGATTGTCCAGCGAATTCACGTGCAATCCGCTGACTTCTGGCCGAAGGGATACGTGCTTCCACAGTCGCGTGTCGTACGCGATTTGCCGCCATCTCTTGCACACACGTGCCACTCTGCATATTTCACGGTGGGACAGATAGCTGAAGACGTTCATCAACACCTTGTCCGGCAGTTTCTCTATCGTCTAGAAACATGAATTTCAATAACTGTTAACAGCGGGCACGTTTCATAATTTCAACGTCTTGGTCTCGAGCTTCGAACTTGTTTCTCAAACTTTTGCTCGGCACTTCGTCGAGATTGCATTGGTCACTTACTGTCCCCGCGAAACGACTTTTAATTACACCGCCCTCGGAAACGAACATCTGAGACGTTTCCACGGCGATCTGGCCCCAGACGTCCACACCCCCGAGATCCATCTTGTTATTATCTAAGAATTAAACTCGAGGCACGGGTGGTTCTTTTTTTTTTTAGAAAGATACTATCACAAGGTATACTTTGATCGACGAGATCCTCGTAGCTGATCTAGCGGGTAGATTGCTGGTCCGACGTGACGCAACTTTGCACCGGATCAAAAGTACCGATCGAAGGGAGGATAAAAAAAAAAGAAAACGTTGGCGTGTCGATGATGTCGCGTCAGGAAAATCGCGGACCACGTCGGATTTCGAAGAACCAGAGAAGTTGTAAGTCTTCCACGGGATCTCTAATCGAATCGCGCCTGCGCGCCGTCCTAAATATAAGACTTGGAAGACCAGTCTCCGCTTTAATTTTAAACTCATCACCTGCAGCCAAGGTGCATTTCCTTGTGTTTCCCCGTGAAATGTCAGATTTCAGACGAGAGCTGGGGAATCATCCGCGAATTTACGACTACTGTTTGGGAGTCGTTGCACGGATATTAGCAGGGAACAGGACTCTGAGAATGTTTGTATAGATTGATTTGCAAATCGATTAACAATTGGAGCAAACGGTTTGGTATTTTTTTTAAATCAACACGAGATAACGTTTCGCGGAATGCTGAAAAATGTTGGGCTTGACAAAAATCTTGACATTTGCGGTTTCTTTCCTATTTTTTTTTCTAAACTTCAGTGATTATCGCGAATTTCTAAACTGCCTTGTCGGACTATCAAGCAGCATGGACTTTCTATAAATCTGCCAGAACGATCTGGTTGATGTAACACTTGGATCTTATCCGACACGAGACTCAACGGCAAGACAAATTCATACACGTGGTGCTTACACGAAGATATATGTGTCGCCGCAAAAAGTTGTCCCTAAGAGACAAGAGAATTCAATGTACCCCCCTGTGTGGAACACTCGCAATTTGTCACCTACTTATCGGTGACTTTATTTTGTAGTAACAAAGAAGTCGAGTATTTGAATTAAATAACAAGACGGAAGATCCACTTCGAAATTCCCTTTGTAGTGCACGATACAAATGTATATTTTTTGCATCGCTTAATATTAATTCCCTCTCAATACGCATCGCAAAAAAAAAACCTATTACGCTAGTGCATGCGGTAACACAAATCGATATAAATACGCTTAAATGATTTCCTCCGTCGCCACATGTCTTGTTTCTTTTCCGATAGTTGTACCATTATTATGCAATATGGAAAAGAACGCCACTATAAGACCACGTTGTTATATCAATTGCAAATAAACCGCATGCTCGATAATGCTTCACTGTATATTACTCATAAGGCCTCTCATATCGAATAACGTACAACAATCGATTGTTCTGCGCTGACCAAATAATTACCACATTCGACACAATTCTGTTTCGATAAATACCACGAAGATCCTCTCTAGATATGGTACTGGTGGCAAATTCCACGTCCAAATGTTGCCAGATGCTCATTGTTGCGATTGAAACGACTTACTCGAAGGCATAAAATCGATCCAGACAGAAATCACTACCACAAATCGTCCCGTTTCTAATCACCGACGAGTCACTCGAATTGTGTCACATTCAACAAAGACACAACTTCCGTCGTTCCCTCGTTCGTGCCATTATATTTACCACCCGATTTTAACAACAGGAGTCAGAAATGGTCCCGAGCAGGGGCCAATTTGTCAGGAGATCGCAAGTTGACTGGACCGCGCTAGGACACGCTTCAAACTGAGTATAGCTTAATTAGTTATAAATAAAGGCAAGCAGTCAGTCAGGCTCGTCACGGGATATGAATAGGTAGAACCCATTAGTATACTCTAGCAACGCGATCTAGAAAAGAGAAGTCTATATTCGAAACGTCATATTGACGAGATTTCAAAAACTCCTCGACCAGAATGCTTGTGAATAAAAGAAAAAAAAAAATGTAATTGCAGCATCCGTTCGTCACGATGCAAATGGGTGAAGTGTTGCTATATTGCAACAACGTCGTAAACGATCTTCTGTCATATCGTGCGTAGAATATGTTTTTTTTTTTTTCAAAAATTTACCGTATTAGGCCGTCTAATAATTATCTCCTTGTTGTCGTCGTCGAGATTGTTCAGCTGCTGAAGAGCAGCCTCCACGCTTAAGACGTTCCAATTGGACATTCTTCGGACGTCCATGATGAAGACACGACAAATATTAATAAATTAGGCCTCGAAAATACATATAAATATATACTCTTCGGCAAACGATGCACTGATTAAAATGACACTTTCACGTTAACACTGTTTAACTGAAGTAGAAAGAAATACACTCGCGCGATAACGTCGATAATTTCGCCCTGAACATGTGGTAAATGACGGTCGAAGAGAAAAGAAAATTTTGGATCTTGAATGTTACTCGATAAATTTAAAAATCACGAACACATTCAAAGTACAGTTATTGCAAGGATACGAGGATCGAGATTGCGTACGTTCTTCTTCATAGTTGTTCTCTGGCGAAGAACGGAATAGAAATTCAGCTGCTTATGACACTCCTTTCCGCGCAATTTTTGAAAGAATTTGTCTACGCGTACATTACGTGATTATTTTGTGGAACGTGATGCGTTTTTTAATGATGGATTTATTTTTTTTTTATTGATACTTTTCATTTGAGTTTACTGCGAACGCATGCAACCCTCGATGATCGCCGAAAATCGACCTACTCAACCATCGTGATGTTCTTGTGCTAAGCACCCTACGTTCTAGATCGGAGGTGAAAAATGTAACTAAAATAATCCTAACTTTCTGTCGATCCCTAAAATAGATTCGCTGGAGAGCTCTGCCACGCAAGGATGCACAGCCAACAGAGGGCCGTCATGGTATATTGCGGGACTTTTTGAAAATTTAATAACAACAAAAATGCCGAAATCCTTTTCGCATCACTGACATCGTAATCTATATCAGGGTCCGTTTCAACGATATCGAAGTTGCAGGAAATATGTGGGTTCAAATCGACGAGCACTTGAAACTATAAATGCCATTTCTCCTATCACTTAGACTATTGATTAAAAAGAAATTCGACCAAATGGAGAAAAATCTCTGTTTAATGATAGTTTGTTGAAATCATAGGTTTTTAAGTTTGTTTTTTTTATTAAACTGTATAAAAAAGGGAAATGAAAAAAGCGTAAAACAGAATGAAAGGATGATGATGGAAAGACTAGGAAAGAACTAAGGAGAACATACTTTATCAAGCGAAAAAGCTGTAAGTTTAATATTGTCATTTCATTGTTGTATTACAAAAATTTTGCGAATGACAAGCGCCGTGAATGCATAACAGTTGTTGAATATCTTTTTGATTGCAGGCCAAATAGGTACAATTTGGCTCGGCGCCATTAGCAATTTGATTAATTAAGGCCACATATAATGTATGTACAATCACGATGACTTATAGAATATTGAAAGACGCGTATTTACTATAAACAATTTTTTGATAGTTAGGACCCTAGGATCGTAGGTTCAGTTATAAGTCGGTCAGAACCCGTAGAGGTCCAATAGGTATGAACCTAGAGCCGCAGGTTCAGGTAAGCGTTTTCTGACCAACTTTTAACCGGACCTACGACTCTGCGGCCGCACCTACTGGATTTCAGCTGGTTCTGACCAACATTTAGTTGAACCTACGACTCTAGGGTCGTGCCTATTGAAGTCCTATGGGTTAATTTAGACATCAATAGTTTGTAATTGTAAGTGCGTAAGTCTAATACAGAGTAATTCTGTAATAAATTGTTATCTATATCTGTTATGTATAATATTTTATTTTATATTTATTTTATTAGGTTCATAAGTCAGTATTCGTTTGGGAAATGCACAGTAACTATACACGCGGGCTACTTTAAACTAGAAAAAGATTGTTCCTTGAATCGAGAGCTTCAATTTGTGGCGTCGTTGATTAAAATCGGCCCAGCAGAGGCCGAGATAATTGAATTTGTTTAATGAAATTATAAACAAATGCCATTACTTCGACTTCCAAGCGAGCTATATCAATGATCAGAGGACACAAAGTAAAGCTTGGAGTATAAGCTACCATCTCCAGTAGGAGTGAACATTATTCCATGTGGAGTTCATTTGTTATAAACAATTAAACAATTAAAATTGTTATTACGGTCAACTGCATATAGCTACAGCAACGGGGTATTTTTTCCTGTGTAGCTTATCCTCTTCCCTTTCATTTGACATACCATTGATTAAAAAACAATTACCACGAACCGAGATAACAATTTTTTTTAATTTTATCGGTAATGTGAGTCGGTAATCAGACATGTGGCGCCATCTCGTGTTTGCGGCCTTTTTCGCAGTTTGTCGCGCCTTCAAAACCAAATTTCTGGATTACATCGTTAATTTAAACAATTGCGTTTTTCTCGGCTTCTGGTGCATATTTTTTAACCGGACTTGTCTTAAATTAAAGCTATGAACCTAGTAGATCGACTCTCATGTATAGTTACTGTGGAATTTTCAAACGAATTATTAAATTGTTTATAAGAAGTAAACAACGCGTCGAGCACTCGTAAATCGTCTATTGGCGCGTAGCAGCATCCTTTACCTTCATTTTAAACACTCGATCATTAATCTAGCTCCTCCAGGAATTGATATAATTGAAGTGACCCGAAGTGCGGTTTTGCCGATTTTTCAATTGTTAATAACTTTTAAACCAAAAATGGCCCATGGTTGCAACTGCTGGAGAAGATAGCTAAGGTTCGTAGCTTTAATTTAAGACAAGCCCGGTTAAGAAATACCGGCTGGAAGCCGAGAACAACGTAATTGTTTAAATTAACGATGTAATCCAGGAATTCGGTTTTGAAGGCGCGGCAAACTGCGAAAAAGGCCGCAAACGCGAGATGGCGCCACATGTCTGATTACCGACACACATTACCGATAAAATTTTTCAAAATTGTTATCTCGGTTCCTGGTGATTCTTTTTTAATCAATGGTATGTCAAATGAAAGGGAAGAGGATAAGCTACACAGAAAAAAATACCCCGTTGCTGTAACTAAATGCAGTTGACCGTAATAACAATTTTAATTGTTTAATTGTTTATAACAAATGAACTCCACATGGAATAATGTTCACTCATACTGGAGATGGTAGCTTATACTCGAAGCTTTAATTTATGTCCTCTGATCATTGATGTAGCTCGCCTGCAAGTCGAAATAATGGCATTTGTTTATAATTTCATTAAACAAATTCAATTATCTCGGCTTTTGCTGGGCCGATTTTAATCAACGACGTATAAAATTAAAGCTCTTGATTCAAGGAACAATTTGTTTCTAGTTTATTACAGCCCGTGCGTATGGTCACTGTGTATTTCTCAAACAAATACTCATTTATCAACTACATAAAAATACACACTATTGATAACACAGATATTTTGCGACGAGCTGATTTTATTTCCATACATTTCAATATACAGTCTTTGTACAAGTATGTTTAAGTTATGATTATATTCTCAACTGGTCTTACTATTTTCTACCTGTTTATTCTTTATTTCGGCTACCAATGCTTCTTTAACATGTATTGCTATTTTCATTTTCTTTCTCTTCTTCACTCTGTCAGATTTGTTGTCCTTAGCATCCTTTGAAATCTCCGTTTTTGGTTTTTTCTTCTTCTTCAAACAACTAAGGGGATTAGGACCACTCTTTCGCTTCTTCTTTTTTAATTTTATATCTATCTTTTCGGCTATACCAGCTGCTTCCTTTAGCGCTTTAATATTTTCCTTTTCCCACACAGTTATTCCCAATCCATTCCGTATACTTTCAGCATACTCTCTGGTAGATTGCGAAGGCGCTTCCAAAGTTGGCGCTTTACCGTGTAAATATATTATTGGGACACCTGGAATTTTCCGTAAACTCTCTTGAAGCTCTCTGTCTTGCGTTGCTATAATATACCTGCAAGATATACAGAATATGTTTATACAATATTCATAATATTTTAACTTCCGTTCACAAATATTCTTTTACCATACCTAGATGAATTAGTCTTTCCAACCATTGACTGCAAACATTTGGTACCGCTGATCGAATGCCTTTCATGTCCACATTTATGTATAGGATACTGTTTAACTATTTGCATGGCACCACTGACTGCTTTTGAGAAAGAACCTAATTTCTCTGTCTCCAAAATGATACACGGTGTAGTTAACAATTTTATTTCTGATTGTAAATACTTCGATAATTGTTCTTGTATATTAAACTTAGTCTAAAAAAAAAAGGAAGAAAATAGACAGTATCGTAAATTACAATACTAAATTCGAATTATAGTTAAACAAGATAAACATAATGTACAAACCTCCAAAGCAGCTAAAGCAAATGTACCGTCGATAAGAACTTGGAATGGAGATCTAAACTTATAATTATTAATGAAAAATCCCAAATTCTTTCTTGCCTTCTTCTGTCGCGCTGTTTTCATCTTGACTTTTTACTTATTATATTTAAAACTGCAAAAATATGCTACTTCGCTATGATACACATAATGATTAAACCTCTACAAAGCGGCGATAATAAATAATGAAGCAAGAATTTTATCTTTTTCAAATTTAACTCTTACTCGTTGCGCATTGCATTACACTCCGCATAAATATCTTCATAACATGTTAACGTAAAGAATATTGGGTTATGTTAGAAAAGCGATCAGTAAACTGAAAAACACCAACGCTACTGAGCATTGTGTTGTGTCCTGATCTCAAAACGCAGTTGTTATTTTCGTTGATAGTACAACTTCGAGAAAGAAATTTTTAATCTTAATTGAATTTCCCAAGAAATACCTCCAAGATGTGAGTACTAGCATAATGTTTTCTATCAGATGAATTTATTTGCGCGTTTATATATCGATACATAACCTTAACCTCATATTTGCCGCTATTTTTACTTGCATGTTTTACAAATTATTCGTTAAGTTATCGTTAACTAATGCTTTTCTAAGTAAACTATTTTTATATTTAGGTCTGCCTTAACTAAACCAAAATCCGAAATGACACCTGAAGAGTTAGCAAAACGGGAAGAGGAAGAATTTAATACCGGACCACTTTCGGTATTAACACAGTCTGTGAAAAATAATACACAAGTTTTAATTAATTGTAGAAATAACAAAAAATTGTTAGGAAGAGTAAAGGCATTCGATAGGCACTGTAATATGGTTTTGGAAAATGTAAAAGAAATGTGGACTGAATTGCCGCGTACCGGAAAGGGGAAAAAGAAGGTACAACGTTTAAGGGACAATTTATTAATTACTCTTTTAGGCTACGTAATCTAATCTGAATTGTACATTTTTCCAACAGGCGAAACCAGTGAATAAGGACAGATTTATTTCAAAAATGTTTTTACGAGGCGATTCTGTAATTCTAGTTTTAAGAAACCCATTAGCAACTGCATCGGGGAAATAATTATTTGCATAAGTTCACTACTTTATAACGTATAAATAGGTCAAATGGATTGGAAATAAACTTTTTTCACCTACAAATGTATGCAATTTATTTAGGTTAACAATTGTACTTTGAATATAAGGAGTACTGGTCGTATATTCTAACCGTAAGTATTGAAAGGGAACAATGCATTAAGCAAGACAGAATATTTATTTGCAATGAATTATACATGAAAACATTAATCCTTTTCAGAAATTGCAGTTAGGTGCTTATCGATCTCCTGTTCTGTTAATGTTCTGAAATTAATAAGTATTACATGGATTATTAGGGGAGTTTATACAAATTATTCGTGTGAAACAGAAGCATTTAGAGTGAATATACTTACTGAAATTTCGGATTGTCCTTTGATACTACACCGACTTCTATTTCTGTTGGCTTAAAATCTACTGACAAAACAGTAGATAAACATGTGACTGCCAATTGTATCGTTTCATCATGATCATAGCTCTGTTTTTTCTTCAATTTCTTCTCAAGATAGGAATTAGCCTCAGTTTGTTTAGCACCAACAGCAATAGCTTTGTAACCACAATAATATCCTGCTGGATCGACTTTATAAATGCGCGGGCCGTTTTCTTTATCGTACGAAATCAACATCATAGAACATCCAAGTGGCCGCATTTCTGCGTTTTGTGTATACACTTGATTGATGTCCGCCATACGTCTACATAGTGCATCCACAGGAATTTCGTAATCGTACTTGTATTTAAAATGAGCTGCTTCGTATCTTGCGCGCTGCACTTGAGACCTACTGTCGGCTAAAATATAGAATAGAATAATACATTTTCAATACAAAGTAGAAAGTATTTGCTATGAAATTGCCTTTGAAATTATTCTTATTAATAACTATTTAAAGCCATCGCTCACCTATCATGCCTGTCATAAGGCAACCAATATGTTCGGTCAGTTGAAACACATGAGTAACGCTGGTAGCATCAAGTAGCTTATCCTACAAGTAAATATCATTGAATTTAATAAGCTTTAATTGTACGACTTTTTTGGAATTTTTAAATACTGCACGAAGGTATAATATTACAAACAACGAAACAAAAGGATGATACGCAACCGACTATTAAATACAAGTATAAAACGAAAGAGGTTATCTTACAGGCACTTTCTTTTGCGTTGCAAAAACAGCTGTATCAACTCCTTTCACCGCAACAGAAGTCAAACCACCCTGGTTTATCGCCTTGAATGCATATTCTGCAAAATATTCAACAATTTCATTTAAAAAGGTTCAAAATTGCAGATCACGCCATGTCACGGTTCTTACTTGGGGAATAAGTTTGTGAGTTAGTAATGTATATGGTGTTGAAAATAATTTAAACGATAATTGTTCTTTAATAGAGAATATTTGTACGCATCTTACCTACTTGGTACAGCCGCCCTTCCGGCGAAAAAATTGTAATATGCCTATCAAATCCAGCACTACTACCTCGCGCCATATTCGCAAATAATAATGCTAATGGTCGCGTTAAAAAGATACAGGCAACTTTTCGAAACGTCAAATCATGCAAGACATGCGCTAAGGCAGTTTACATGAAGCGACAGGTGTTTTAGATTTTAGAACAATAACTTATATTGCTTTATTTTTGCATTTTACGTAAGATACAATTTTGGATAGTCAATCAATTCATATTTTTGTATAGAAAGGACTCGAATTAAATAGTATTTATCGTTGCAATTCAAATCCGTTTTCTCTCTATGAATTAATTATTTCCTTCATTCTTATAAAAATTATTAATTCATAGCAAATAAGATATCATTTTACAAGATACAGATCTATTTCGTTACTTAACACAAACTTTAAGTAATACTTAAACTTTCAATATCTAGAATCTAGATAATGACTCTTATCACACAATGTTCCTTCAAGAGTGTACATATACAATTAAGTAGAAATGTTAGTACAAATTGCCCAGACAAAATTTTAACACGTTTCTGTTAAAGAAGTAAGGCAATATGAATTGATTTTTCTTTATTGACAATGCATACATTTGTCCCAGGATTTATCACACATGACGCAAACTTTTTTGATGTTCAATCACTTTTCGAACGAGTTTGAATTTAAATAATTTTGTATATGTATATGCAATACGTAATCCATACAGTACATATGTGTTACATATCGGCACTTAACACACAGCTGAGCTTTGTATTTCGTAAGCAATGTAAACGTTCTCATAAATTACTGTACTTAATGCACTTACACTAGTACGTTGTTTATCACAAAATGGAACGTACTTCTTAAATTACGGCTGATAATAGAATTTTTCCAGCACACTATTAGACCATTTATAAAGTGGCTCTTCGCTTTCTCCAAAGCACAAATGTCTACATCAACAGGTAATAACAAGATTTTAATTGTGATTGTCCTAAACCGAATAAAATAGTTTCGAAAACAGATGATAAAATACAGAAAGAATGACTTCCTTGTTCATTTATCATACGCGTTATTGATCGTAAAGTGTGTTTTGAAATAAGTAAATTATTCAATGTTATCGTCGGTCATACGATCTTTCTCAAGACGCTTTTTTTTATTTGATGTATTGCAAATTTCATATTGCTATGTTGGACTAGTAACAATATATGTATACAGTTTAATATAAATTTAATCTGATAAAAAGCAAAAAGAAATCTGTCGCGAGTGTATTAGATGTATTTTTACAGTTCAAGATAGAACGAAATCCACTTGACTATTAAAGTTTATAATTGCGATTTATATCACATAAAAACTGTAAGTAACAAGAATATGTATACTACAATTTGGAGTAGCAAACTTGTTCTGAATAACATTTTCTTTGATTCAACACTTGTGTTCAATACTCTTTATTGTGATTAATCTTAATTATATATACTACATGACAGCGAAAGCTGGTGTGGGTGGCATATTTTAAAATATCTATATACAACTATTTTTTTTTGTATTCACAAATATTTTATATTGATTTGCAGATGATAAAGAAAGCCTGCAAAATGGCCCAGAAACATTAAAGGAAGAATTTGATCCTATTGGTTAGAATTTACCATCTATTGAAGAAATTGTTTTTAATATAAAGTTCTATGTTTCAAATGTTAGATGAATATTTTATAGAACATCAACATATTCGGTATAATCCTTTGAAGGGAGAATGGGTACTAGTTTCGCCGCATCGAATGAAACGACCATGGGGAGGGCAAATAGAGCCAAGTACAGAGGAAGATCTCCCAGATTACGATCCTGATAATCCGCTTTGCCCAGGCAATGTTAGGGCTAGTGGTCAGGTAATTGTTCCTTGTAATTGCTTCTATAATTTGTTTTCCATACGAATAGTTAAATGCAGAATGATTGTAGAAATGCAAGTGCTACTTAATATCAGCTATAACTTTAATCTCTTCTAGATAACACCAATATATGAAAACACATATTCATTTGTTAATGATTTTCCTGCCTTATACGAGACAGTTCCTAGTCCTTCGAATTTAGACGATGAATTATTTCGAATGGAGGCTGCCAGAGGTACATGCAAAGTAATGTGTTTTCATCCCAAATCGAATGTAACAATAGCGCTTATGAAAATTTCTGAAATTAAGGAAGTAGTTAAACGGTACATTAATCATAAATTTATCCTATTATATCACAATGCCTTGTCTAATAGAGTGTTTTATGTTTCAGGTGGATTTTCGAGATGCTTGAATTGGGAGAGAAATGGACCTGGGTACAAATTTTTGAAAATCGTGGCTCTTTAATGGGGTGTAGCAACGCGCACCCCCACTGCCAAATTTGGGCAAGCTCATTTTTACCAAATGAAGCCAAAATAAAAGATAGATTTCTCAGTGATTATTACAATCGCAATAAGAAACCGCTGCTCATAGATTATGTGCAGAAAGAGCTTTTCAAAAAGGTACGGCAATATTTCAGTACGAGATAATGGTGTCTCGAAATTTAATTCGAGATCATATATGTCCAATTCACATTTGAAGTTCGAAATATTTTCATCGGAATTCAGTGTCAGTTTTAAAGTTATTTCAAAGTTTCATTGAAATTATAGGACCGCATTGTATTGGAAAATCGTGATTGGGTAGTGTTAGTACCGTTTTGGGCAGTTTGGCCCTACGAAACTATGGTATTACCCAAGAAACAAATATCCAGAATGCAAGATTTAAACGAAAGTCAGCAAGAATCACTGGCAGTTATTATGAAAAGATTATGTACAAAATATGATAACTTATTCCACTGCTCATTTCCCTATTCTATGGGTTGGCATGGTATAACTAAACAATAGTATTCCCCATATGTATATAGTAAGATAAGATTATTTAATCTTGTTTTATATGCAGGTGCCCCAACTGGTCCATATTCAAAAGAGGACTATCCTTATTGGACTTTTCATGGCATTTACTTACCACCTTTATTGCGCTCAGCTACTATAAAAAAACACATGGTTGGCTACGAACTCCTTGCACAAGCTCAAAGAGACCTAACACCTGAACAGGCAGCCGAAAAGTTAAGAAACCTGCCAGATTCCCATTATAAACATCCAGAAACAAGTTTAACTACTTGTGAAATAGAAAGATATTTAAAATGATTTAATTTATATATGACAATATATATTTTTATAGATGTATATGATATTTACATATACGGTATTTATAAAAATGTAACATTGGTCGTCGCATAATTATACATACATCAATTTACAATATAATTCCTACAATTAATATACAGGAAATGTATGATCGATTTTTTTGCTCCAAGCGTGAATTCCGCCAATTATATCTTTTATTTCTAAATTACTATCGTTAAATGCTTTCTGCAAACTTTTTACAGCTTTTTGCGAGTCGTTCCCCCTTCTACACATAACGTACACTATAAAAAATGAAAAAAATAATTGCAAACGATATACATCATTACCCTTCAAAAATTTCAATATATACTTATGTATGTATGTATACTTACAACTTGTTTCGCTTTGCTGTTTTTGCATTTCTTGTAATCTACTTTTTAATAATACCATTTTTTCACTGTTATCAATCTCGCTTAATGGTATATTTATAGAATTCTTTAAATGACAAATTTCAAATTCTTCGGGAGAACGAACATCAATTAAGATATGCGCGTTTGTGCCCAATTTTAGTGCCTCATCATATTCTTCTGCGGTTATTCTTTCTTCCTTTAACAGCAATTGTATCTTTTTATCTTTATCGTTTGCTTTTGCGCCGCAGAATTGCTCGTAATCAATTAGTTTATATATAGTTGGCTGTTCACCACAAACAGCACAGTTAGCATCTTTGGCACGCAAACGGATATTACGAAATCTTGTTTCTAGTCCGTCAAATAATAGAAGTTGAGCAGAAAGTATACCAGGAAGGTCTAATATGATCTTTAGTGCTTCCAATGCTTGTAAGACACCAATAGTCCCAACAGCTGAAATTAAATAAGTGTCTCCTTGTAAAATAATATAAAATGCATTCAATGAAGAAAAATGATGAATACCTGGTCCAAAGACACCGCCATCACCACAATTTGTTACTGTTTCGGGCGGTGGAGGTTTTGGAAATATACATCTATAGCAAGGCCCTCTATAATTAAATACAGATAAATGACCCTCGAATCTTAACGCTGACCCGGACACCAAAGGTTTCTTGCTTAGAACACATGCATCATTCAGTAAATAACGTGTAGCTACATTATCAGTGGAATCAATCACTACGTCGTATTGCTTTATTATCTCCAATGCATTACTGCTATTTAGTTGAATTTTATATGGAGTGATATTGATGTTGCTGTTTAAACTAAAATTAGCATACATTAGTCCATATTATTCGTTAAATATGTATATATATTATAGACTCCATGAATCTTATATTGCTTTACAACTACCGATTAAGGCTTTCTCCAGCAGCGTTTACTTTTGATATTCCAATGTTTGATTCTGCATATAATAATTGTCTATGGAGATTATTAATCTCTACATCATCGTAGTCAATTATACCGATGTTTCCAACTCCGGCAGATGCCAAATATAATGCAGCAGGGCATCCAAGACCACCTGCTCCTACAATTAATACTGCACTATTTTTCAATTTTATTTGACCTGTAAATTGAACAAACAAACATTAATACGATTAAAGAATAAAACGCTTCATTAATGAAATGAAACAATATTAAGCAATATAAATAGTGTCGCGAAATTCTTATGAATTTTCGTTCAAATAATATATGTTAATAACTATATAAATGGTAAACCTTTAACGCCGATTTCTGGTAAAAAGATTTGTCTACTATATCTTGATATTTCCTCGTTGCTTAACCCGTAGTCTTGTAAAATTTGTTTTTCGCGCCTTAGGGCCGCTAGTTGGGATTCCTTTACGCGTAACAATTCACGCAATTCATTAATTTCATCAATCAACTTTTCTTCAGACATTTTTTAAAGCCTTTTTTCTCTCTGCCTTCGTCAATGTAAGAAAGAAATTACGTTGAAATTTTTACATATATACAAGTTCACTTAATTAGGTTATGTCGATGACTAGTTAAAATACGAGTAGCAAAATGGTTAAGTAGTCTGCTGCAACTTGATACATATGTAGATAAAATTTGAACAGCCAGGCACGACGATCATTAGTATTCTATTCGTCAATTCTAATTAGTTTACAGTACTTGTGAATGCTTTGGGAAGGTCGTCTTAAAATCACTATGCTTAACTTCGTATCCAAAACGTAAGACCCGTAAGACATTTCGTATTGTGCAATACTATACATACTACGTACGTAAACTAATCAAGTAAAACATGTCGTAATTACTATTTTAATGTTTACTGTGCCAGATAAAATAAGGTTTTTATCGTTTTCGCGCAATGAAGCGAGAAGGGTAGGAACGTTCTTAGAAACGTCACCAGTAAATTTAATTAAGAAATAGTGTTTTCTTCGTTCGTTTAATTAAACTAATACGCAGATAAATTGCGGAATTCCGTTTCTTAACCTTCAGTGGACATTGAAATTGTCCATGGGGATAATGAACGTAGCTTATTATGATTAATTGGAATATTTTCGAATTTTAGACGGAGGGTCCGACTGCATAGTTCCATGAGTATTTAAGAAAGAGCCGAAAGAGGGGTCAATGTAACAAGTGAATACAGAAACGACTAGCTATAACGATTATACAGCTAGTTCGTCGAGAATTACAATGTATTCGATTGTCATGATCCTCGTGAGATCTGCGTGTTTATTCACAGTGTGTTGTGCGCAGTAAGCGCAGTACAGTCTCTTGGGCAAAGGTAGGAAGCGGATGATTAATGTCACGGCCAGTGAGGTTTTCACTCTTGACAAGTGTATCGTAGAAAATCATGATTTTCTAACTAAGTGACAACGCGTGCGTTACTTGCGAAGAACTTTAGTGATAGACATCAAGATGGTGGAGCCAATTTTTGATTATCAGTTTCGTCTGATACTAATCGGTGACAGCACAGTTGGAAAAAGTTCATTGTTAAAATACTTTACCGATGGAAAGTTCGCGGAGGTACGCAGCAATTCTAACCATTATCGTCAACAATGCTGAATAAATATTGTAATTGATTACGGAACAACGCAAACTCGTCGTGCTTTGTTTTTTAATCATTTTCCTTGTAACAAGTAAATTGTAACATTAACGATGATTAGAATTTTATTACTATTTCAAAATTTTCCATTATTGGAACAGCTCCAATTACCTGGTCTAATAATATTTATCTAGCTTGATTGCTCATATTCTAAATGAAAAGCTTCGAACGAAAGAACAACGCTATGACGTAATGTTTCGAATTTTGTTTTCGTTCCCGAATTTAGATGTTTCATATTATACGATTCGGAGATACGCATTATATTCGTTATTTCTAATTTGTAGTTTCTTCGGATATTTTAATGTCGTCTGTTTGTTAACAAGCCACAACTACAATTTTCATTCCCATTTTAAATTATCGAAAATAAATAACACGTTTTATTTCGTACGATTAGCTTTCAGATCCAACTGTTGGCGTAGATTTCTTTGCTAGATTAATACAAGTAAAAGATGGAACAAGAATAAAATTACAACTATGGGACACAGCTGGCCAAGAAAGATTTAGGTATGTTAGACTTTTTTGTTGCACGGTTTGACTGATCGTTACTTTATTGCAAAGATGCCATAAGAGAACAAAACAATGCTTTAACATCCGTATAAAGTTATAAAATGTGTTGCTTGTTTTAGGTCCATAACGAAATCATACTATAGGAATTCTGTTGGGGCACTGCTTGTATACGATGTATGCAATCGAGCGAGTTTTGAAAATATTCCACAGTGGATGATGGAAGCGCGTAGGCATATAGAGCCTCATCGTCCTGTCTTTGCATTGGTAGGTTGCAAATTGGATTTAGTCACCAATGGGGGTAGACGGGAAGTATCGAAAGAAGAAGCACGAGCGTTCGCTGACCAGAATGGGGTACATCATGTTGAAACCAGTGCGAAGACCGGAGTTAATGTTGAGGAGGCATTTCGAACAGTCACGCAAGAAGTTTATAACAGAATACAGAGTGGTGAATACAAAGTAGAAGATGGTTGGGATGGAATAAAAACTGGATTTGCAAGGCCCGGTGGGTTAGATTTTAATCTAGTCGAAGCGGAACCTGCAAAATCTTCTTGCTGTTAAATTAATATTTAATTTGTTTGAAAGAAGGTAACAATGCTTAGAATGCAGTGGTAACATTATGTATAATCTTATCTTATTTGTGTACACTAGGTACATCAAGAGATTTATATCAATTTCATTGATAAAAAGGAATGAAAACACTATTTTTGTATAATCACTGCATTCCTGGTTTGGAAGCAAAATTTCTATGAATTTAAAAGTCTGTATAAATTTTGATTAGAGATTTTTGTACATACCTTGTATAAACAAATGAGGATATATCAGTGAAGCACATAGGCATTGAACTATGACTGTTCCTTTTTTTTTATCTCACTTACGGACAAAATACATAAGTATGGAGAAATTTCATGTTCATAAACTAAATTTAAGTGTAGTGTTTCTTGTGTATTTTGCCGTTACGGCTTAACTTCGTTTCGTTTTATGTTGAAAGTAATGGCTGTGCTTCTTTATCAAAACCAATTTTTTTTACACGCTGGAACAAAACTACATCGCGAGATCCACATAGAGAGAAGCCAATTCTTTTCTATCTTAATATAGAATATTTATTTACAACAGATACAAAACAATTTTTAAATTACACTCGAAACTATCTGTAGGTCCTGCATTGTACATGTAGTTGAATCTATCAATGAAACGTTTATGCTAGTTACATTGTTTTATTTTGTTTTTAACTTCATTAGTTAATTTTTATTTGTAATGCCACAGTTCGTGATAGTTTTTTACACAACTTCAAAGTAAAGTTATAGTATATTCATGCTACTACTGCTCGTATATAAATAAATATAATTGAAACCAAACAGAATAACGAGTTACTAATTATAATACGTGAAATTGCGAGATAAAACGAACTATGGTGTAAGTGTTCGGATTTTAAAAACATCGTAAAGTTTGCCTGTATATACTATAGTCTATGTTTATGCAAGAAGGACTTGTTTAAAAATCTTGTTAAAAAATATTAGATAGTACGTATTAATTTACATAAGTAGTACAAATTCATAAACAACTGTGCTTCATTATATTCTTAACGTGACATACGAACATGCCAGTTTGAATATAATACAACAAGGTTTTCTATTGACTAGTATAATATTTTTAATATAAACATTTTTTACTGAATGGTATGTTTTACACTTTTTCATAATTATCTCATTAAAAGGAGACAAATTTTTCTGACATTCAAAATATAAGTTCGAAACATGAACATTTGCATGTTTCTAAGATAAAAACAAATTAGAGGAAGTATACCCAAGCAAATATTTGTATAGCTTGTATTTTTCATTGCAAGTACGATTAAGTAGAAAAATATTTATTTCAATAAAATAATACATATTACATGAACAATATATATGGAGGGCACATAAGCCAATCAGTGTAATCCCAACTTTCCCTGAACATGAGTTACGTAGTTCAAAAACCTCTTTATTGTTAAAACTTTCAGTTGATAAATCAATTATAAGTCACTATTTTCATACGTGAGCAATAGGTGACGGTACTAACATTGTCACTTTTTTCCAAGTAATTTGTAAAAACCTTATTTATCTAGGTTTGAATGCTAATGAATTTACACTGATTGGCTTATGAACCCTCCATATATACATAACTTTGGTTTCAAACGATAAACAGAAATAGAATCTGCATTTGTATAAATAGTGAGACAAAGTAGAACACAGATAGGATTGGTTTATGAACTTTTATACGCATTAACTGTGGCATAAAACAAATGTTGATAGATACTGAACAAACAAATGTGTATAATTTGCCACTAAATTTATATATATATATATAGTAACATTTATCTTTATGCCAATAGAAAATAATAGAGGTACATATTGTGCAGTGCAACAAAATGCTGTTTTACAAAGTGATTTTTTACATTTGAAATGTAATCTTGTTATACTATTATTATATGAAACTGTCATATGTTCCTTCACATTTTAAAATACTTTTTCTGTAAATAGATATTATGAATAATACATTGAAGTTATGAATTATTACAGAATACATACTGTTATATTGTTTTAATATGTATATGTATATATAAATATATATATATATATATATATATAAAGTGGAAACAAATATATATGTATACATATACATACTTTTGAACGCATATTTTCAAGAATTGTTTCTAAAAATGTATAACTTCGTGTCTAATTTGACCATTTTGGGGATATACACTCTTGTGCACTACACATTTATATATAACTATGTTGCAAAATAAATAATATATCATAGAATTATATATTATTTTTTCATAATTTAATGTACGTAAGTAATGACATTAATTTCTGTGATAGGATTACAAATTATAAATCACTTCTATTTATTTGCTTTTATGAATTCGATCCTCTATTTTCGCTCAAATAAATTAAATGTAAAAGAAATCCTGATGATCCTTTTTCGTTTATAAATTAGTAGGTTCTGATAAAGAGTTAAATTAAAATGTCAAAGGGATACAGAGTATTATATTTAATATATAATAAATATATAATATATACAATATATACAAGTTAATACATCTATGTCATTATACAATTAATGTACTATAATTTCACACTTTTATAAATCAAGTATTTATATCCCAAGTCTAATATTGTTTTAACAAAATTATTGTAAAATATCGTTGGCAGTTGGTTACTCATTTAAGTATGGTACACAAGCAAAGAAAAATAGAAAACTAAATTTCAATGAAATAATTTAATATAATAGTTATGCATCATCAATAATAAATGCTGATTTTGATTTACATTTCATACAATAGTTTTTTAACAAAGTAATATTTATTACTTTTATCAAATCAATGAAAGATAAAGGAAACAAATTTAATCTCAATTCTACTTGTGAAACCTATTCTGCAAATATTTATACATATTTACACTTTATAATTATTAAACGTTTTGCAAGAATTTAATGTTAATTATAATTTTCTATTATATAATAAAAAAGGATTAGCATAATTGTATAAATACGCTATATTTCTTAATTACTTTGTATACTATTATATTATCTAAGGTAGCATTGAAACGTGTTCACTTTAATGATATTATGTAATTAAATTTTATTCATCTTGAAATCATTGCCGTACATATTAGAAATGCGTAATAATTGCGCATTTAAATTGTTCACAAAATTAGGTTTCGAATAGGACAAAATTTTAGTAATGATAATCTTATATTTCATAATATTAAGTTTCGAAGATTCGTACTCTTGGCCATTATAAATTTTTATTGTTAACAGTATTTACTACTTCGAAAGTGAAGTCTAAATCATTTAATTATATTTAAAATGACTAGAAATGTTGCTATTTCTTCCTATTTGTTATTAATATATATCTCTCATTTGGCAAGAACATCGTGATGTAAATTTATGAAATTGTGAACAAATATTTGGAAATCATCCATTAAGAATTTACAATACTTATTTTCTCATACTTTCTAAAATTATTCGTATGTACATCAAGCGATTTAATGCATAGGTTTAATATTTACAAAACAATTTACTATCTGAACTATATACATAACAACAATCTTATAATTTCATGAGTGTTGTAGGTAGTGAATCACTTTGAATGTGAAATATAAGATTATTAAATATTGGTGGGTATAAATTTTCAGGTAAACTTAGCGTACAATAATTGATACTGAATTCAGATGTAGCTTAAGAGTTGCAGCATTTAAATTAAAGTATGTGTTTCTCAATTAAAAACTGATTCGCTTCGGTTAAATATTGCAGAATGTCGTTGGGACTATATCAGCTGATCATTTTTATAATTAGGTTTGTAAGAAAAGTAAATGATACAAAGGTATACAGTTGAAAACTTGGAATGGACGGAGTCTATATTGTTGGTTGTAGTAGATGAATTCGAATACAAGAAAAGAAAGCAAAAGATGAATGAAGAATTCTACAATGTAGAAATTATTGTACAGTAGGGCCTCGATTAACCGACTTAATCGGGAAACAGATAGCCCGGATACATTGAGACTCTCCGGATAATCAAGTCCTGAAGAGAAAAAACTTGAAATGTAATTTATATTCACAATGGGCATACTATTTGACAAGAAATGCATTTCTTTTTACAATACGTATATTTATACTTACATCTCATCTCATTTTGTTAATTTTGCACTGTATTTGTAAATCACTAACTATATTGAGATCAGCAGTGTTTTTTTTTATCGTCAATTGAGTCAAGCAAGGTCTATAAAGCAATGATAGCAAAGGAGGACAACTCTGCAGTCGAGAATTTGAAAAATATTAAAGAATATGATTATACGTATTCATATCCAATTCTTTTAACAAATTGTAAAATTGGTAGATCAAAGATGATACGATAAAAGAGGTGCTGAACGATCGTATGTATAGTAATATGAGTGCAATAGATATTTAGTCTACCCGAGTATTCACTGGATACATATTGGGAGCGTTAAATCCTTCCGTGTTCTTGTCTACTAAATGAGCTCCAGAACTGCGACACAATAATAAATATGAATGATATTTTTATATCGTGATATTATTAATTTAAAGAAACAAAAGCAAATATGTAATACAACGAAATATTTATAGATTGCAATTATTTATACTAACCAATATTCATTTTGGTTTGAACATTTAATCTTGAAATAATCCTCCAATCATCTATGATTATAGGTTGCTTCTAATTTAAAGGTAATTCATGAAAAGATTTGCTTCATGATGGTTTTACCATTACTTTTTCAACATTTCTTACATATGCAAAATTTTTCATTCATATAATAAGTGAGGTATTGACATTTTAAGAGATCACTTATTAGTTTTACTGTTGTAACGACTCACATCCAAATAAAACGTATTCTTCTCTTGATAACCAAAATGGATTACCCTCTATATATTCTGGCGGTGTCTTATCTAGCGTAATAATAAGAATAAATTATGTATACGTTATTTTTATGCAAATCCATTTCCTTGTGAAAAAATAGATAGTTACCAGGATGCACGGTTAAAGGCACATATGTAGAACCCATTGCAACATTCCAACTATGAGTACCAGGGCAACTTTTTACTTCCAATATTTTGCTATGTTCAGGTAATAATTCTCGTAAATCTTTAGTTAATCTCAATTCAAAACCAGAAAGATGTGTATTGCCGCCAGTAAGTAATATGTGTGAAAGACAATCGTGTAATATTTCTTCCGATAAACCAGATGTTACATCTTTTATCACTTGTGGTAAATCAAGATTAGTGTACATCATTTCGGGGGCAACATATAATTCAGAACCCAATGAAATTCTCTAAAAAAATGTTGAAATCATATTGTAATGTGATATTCTAGAAAGATTGATCAATTTTAAGAACATATATATGTTCTCTCTATATATATATATATATATAAAATTGACAAACCAAAACTTGTTCGCTATCACCAAACTTCTGAATCCTTAGTTCAAAACGCTCCCGAGTTTTTTGTCCTACTTTGTTTTCTTCATTTTTAATATTATAACTTAATCTACACTTTTCTTTAATAGGGAGAATGTCCAAATATGAAATAGGAATGTGATAGTATTCCTTTAGGTTCCAATGCATAGCTTGGTGTAGGTGATAAGCTACATGCCAACCACCAACGGGTAATAATTTCCATCGCTGTGGTATAACACGGCCGCCAATTACAACTGCTACAGTTGTACTTAGAGCACCGCTATCAACAACCACACAAGTTTCAACATCTAGCATCGCACATACTGCCAAAGGCTTCGGTACCAGGCATACTCTAAAATTTTTAATCAGATTAAAGACAAGGTATACTTCTTTTAATTATTATTTTTATAATATTTCAAATACCATTTAACAAATTTACCTTACCTTGATACTTTAACTTCTTGGAACAAGTAATGCAATAGTTGTTTCCTAAGTCTTGGATGCATAGCTAATGGTTCGCAAAACATAAGAACTGCATTAGGTTTTCTTAATGTTGGGGTTAATCTCATCTGATGGAATAAATGACCAACAAATGTTTTAAAAACAGAAAATGTTCCATCACTTAATAATGCTTGTGCTGGACTAATGAGATAGACATTTGGAATTCCTAGTGCCTCAGCAGTATCGGTGCAATATCCGTTTATCAGTTTTTCATAAATTGGATTCTGTTTTGTGTAACATAAGGGACCATTTTTCTGAATAAGCAACCTTCGTTTCTCTCTCTCTAATTGCATAGGGTTGCAAAAAATACAAAATGCACCACTGGGTCTTGGTATCTTTATTACTTCGGATAATTGTAATAATTTTAATCTCCTAGCTAATGATATACTAATACATTTTGTTCTTGTACTGCTACTTGGAACATTTTGTGCTTGTGGTAAATATGTTTCAATATTGTTCTTAGGTACACCAAACATTGAGAAATGCCTCCTCAATGCAAAATGCGGTGTAATTACCCATGTATATTTATTTCCAATTTCAATTACCACTTTTGCACTAGAACCTTCAACGCAATTTCTTTGACATGTAGAATGATTACATTGTTGACATTTTGGAAAATGAATATTTTCGCCAAATGTAACTATCCTGTATAATCTGTAACACATTGCTTTAAAGCTAATGCTTAATAGTTGCAGACATTTTATATCTGGAAATCGAAATTGTACTTTTGAAGTCAATTGCAGCCACTTCATTTTCCTAAAACAAATATTAAACTTTACTAAAAATTACCTTTTGGCCAAACGTGAAATCTTTATGCATTTCATCTAACTAAATTAATGAAAAATGTCTTTGATAAAAGAAATTTTCATGGACAAAATGTAATAATGTACATTCTCTAAAATACGATTTACTACTAATGAACTTTGACGTAACTTTGACATAAACATAACCTCCAACTTACCATAGGTAATCAGTGTCTGCTGTTATTTTCAAGTATTTGCATGTTCTACCGAAAGCAATAATGTCAGGTACATCACAATATAATAAAATTTTTATCCAAATTTCTTGA
Organism: Nomada lathburiana; assembly: GCA_963667235.1. Taxonomy (NCBI): domain Eukaryota; kingdom Metazoa; phylum Arthropoda; class Insecta; order Hymenoptera; family Apidae; genus Nomada; species Nomada lathburiana. The sequence continues at coordinate 13,520,335 of OY763903.1, read as the reverse complement.
GGGAAGATCGAGGGATCCATTATTCTTAATAAAAACGATATAAAAGATACAATTACCAGTTACTAATACAAGATTGCAGACACTCCCCAGAAATAGTGAATACGTTAGTCAAGTTCAAGGTCACGATAGTGGAAATACTGAATCAATATGTTATCAATGGAAGGTACTGCAATAAAAATTGCCATAATACATGCACGTAATGCATATTATGTTTAGTGAAAGCAAACGTCATGTACTGGTTGGATTTCAAATTTTGTAGGACTTTGTGATCGTATAGAAAGGGTACAAAGTAGAATTTAGAATGGTGGCCATAAGAATTATGTGTCGATAAATGTTTCCGGAGATTCATTTAATTCTTACAGTGGGTAGATCATAATTTAACCACAGACGAGGTATAGGAATAGACAAATCGCCTTATGGACTTTCAGGGCCCAACGTAACTGCCATACCGACTCAGAAATCCGACACTGATTAGAGTGTCCTCTGCTCATGAACAGTGATCAGTTGAAGAACTATTATTTACTAAAGGAGTGTTGGACACAGGGCATGCATATGCAGCCTCCATCTAATTGTAAGCCTTGCATTATACATGTATCACCTCCTTTTATTGTTCTGCTCTGCTCCTGCTCTTGCATTTCATAGTATCTTCTGTTAAGGCTCTCCATCACCTCCATCACCCGCCCTCATCAAAATCACTCTTGCCAGACTCATTCCACTTCCTTTCAAACAAACCTCCCTTTCTCTTAGGCTTCTACTTTGGCCCTCCCTTCTTTCTTTTTCCTATAAATATCCCGTAACAATCTTCCTCTCTCCTGTTACATACTTGCTAATATATTTTTTGTGCGTGCAGGTTTCACAAGAAAAGGGAAGGAGCATTCCCCGGCACTTCCCATCATGCATAAAAGCAAGAAAGAAGAAAGGAAACTCTTGTCACATCCTTTAGTTACAGTAAATTAATTTATAAAAATAGCTTGTAACTATTAGCCTGTTAGTTTAATTTAGAACAATTGTGTAATTGACTGTTATGTATACCTAGTATATATTTTATTTTATATTTAGTTTATTCAGTAGATCTTATATAAACTTTAATATTACCTTTACTACAAGTTCTACTGAGTGTACTAAATATAAAATAAAAGATATAATAAACAATTTACATATGCACAAGTTACACAATTGTTGCAATCTAAAATAAGCTTCAAAATAAGTATGTAAATTTGAGTATAAGTTTTATCTGTAAGATATATTGTAAATTAACTTCAAACAATAGCTTATAAGTATTAGATTATTTAGATCTTAGACTTATAGTATTTTTTGGATTACATAAATGTTAGTTTAGAATTGATACAAGATTTAGTTGTAAGATGTATTGTAAATAGATTTAAAAGAATAATTCATAAGTATTAGCTTGTAAGTTTAAATTGCAACATATTTGTAACTTGTATCTTAATTGATTAGTTCAAATAAATATTCATTGCAAAGAATACCACTGCTATTTTTACTTTCATACCTTAACAATCCTTGAAAGAACCTAATTCCAATTCCTTAAACAAGAAGTAACGTGGACGGACTTTAAATGCAAAGTCCTAAAGCGAGAAACTTGTAAAAATGGCCCTATACGTTATTAAATTTGGAAGCGGCAAATTCTAAGTCTTCACTTCTTGCAAAATTGGTTGGCAGATGTCCAGAAAAGTAAGCGCTCAGAAATTCCAGGAACGTGACGTCATTTCCAAGAATTGCTGAGCTCGGATACCTCCTTGCACATCATATTCTCCTGATACAAATCCTCGATTTTCGACAGATATTTTTGCCAGAAACTCAGAAATTTTGCGGTCGGAAATTCCTGGAACGTGACGTCATTTCCAAGAAGTGCAGAGCTCGGATACCTCCTTGCACATCATATTCTCCTAATACAAAGTCCAGATTTCCGAGCGCTGAAATTTCTGAGTTTCTGGCAAAAATATCTGCTGAAAATCGTCGATTTGGATTAGGAGAATATGATGTGCGAGGAGGTATCCGACGTCATTTCCAAGAATTGCCGGCGTCGGATACCTCCTTGCACATCATATTCTCCTAATACAAAGTCCAGATTTCCGAGCGCTGAAATTTCTAAGTTTCTGGCAAAAATATCTGCTGAAAATCGTCGATTTGGATTAGGAGAATATGATGTGCGAGGAGGTATCCGACGTCATTTCCAAGAATTGCCGGCGTCGGATACCTCCTTGCACATCATATTCTCCTAATACAAAGTCCAGATTTCCGAGCGCTGAAATTTCTGAGTTTCTGGCAAAAATATCTGCTGAAAATCGTCGATTTGGATTAGGAGAATATGATGTGCAAGGAGGTATTGTAACCACGGATTTCTTGGAAATGACGTCACGTTCCAGGAATTTCCGAGCACTACAATTTCAAGACTACCATCAAGACTTTGTATTAATTCCTGGATAATTAGCGGCGTATTTAATAATGGTCAGGTCTATTTTTACAAGTTCTCCGCTTGTGAACTTTGCATTTAAAGTTCCTGCACGGTAGTACTTGTTTAAGGAATTGGAATTAGGTCTTTTCAAGGATTGGTAAGGTGTAAAAATAAAAAGAACAGTAGAATTCTTTTCATTGAAGATTTATTTAACTTAATTAATGAAGATACATGTTACAAAAATGTTATAATTCAAATTTACAAGCTAATACTTATAAACTATTCTACGAAGTTAATTTACAATACAGCTTACAGATAAAACTTATACTAAACTTTACATGGTTTAGGTTCAGATGCTTATAAATTCAAATTACAGGAATTGTGTAACTTATGCATATGTAAACTATTTATTACATCTTTCGTTTTATATTCAGCACATTCAGTAGAACTTGTAGTAAAAGTAATATTAAAGTTTATGTAAGATCTACCGAATAAACTAAATATAAAATAAAATATGTAATAGATATACATAACAATTAATTGCACAATTGCTCTAAATTAATTCACTATAACTAAAAGATGATTAAAGTATGTGGCAAGAGTGCTTCTATCTTCTTTCTTGCTCTTACGCACAATGAGAAGTGACTGTCCATGCTCTTCATTTCTTTGTCCATGGAATCTGCACACACCAAAAATATATTAGTAAGTATAGCAAAAAATAATGAAGGGATGTTTAGAGGAAAAAGATGGGAGGAAGGTTATACCAGGAGCATAAGAGAAAGAGAGGATTGTTTTAAAAGTAAGGGAATGAATCCCACAAGATGAATTCGCTGAGAGCGGAATATTACCTGGTTTCGTTAGTTTCTAATAACCATTTACACAATTAAATTAATTTATTACGAGCAAGTGGATAAAGTTATAGCAACGAGACTATTACAGGTACATAGCTTATTTCTTTCCCTTTCATTTGCCACCTCATAGATTAAATAACAACCACCAGGAGCAGAGGCAGAGAAATAATTAACATCGCTCTTCATTATGTGTCGATAACATTATATGTGACATGGACAGCTATGGACAGTCGATAATTAGCCATGTGCCGCCATCTTGCGTTTGCGGCCTTTTTCGCAATTTGCCGCAGCTTCAAAACCGAATTCCTGGATTACATCGTTAATTTAAACAATTGCGTTTTTCTCTGCTTCTACTGCGTATTTCTTAACCGGACTTGTCGTAAATAGAAGCTACGAACCATAGCTATCTAGTCCTAAAGTTGCAACAATATGGAATTTGTGGTTTAAAAGTTATTAACAATTGAAAAATCGGGGATAATGCACTCCGGGACACTGCAATTATCTCGGCTTCTGGAGGAGTTAGATTTATGATCGAGTGCTTAAAATAAAGGTAAAGGGTGCTGCTACATGACAATGAATGATTTACTAATGCTTCATGCACTGTTTACTTTTTATAAACAATTTAAATATTTGTTTGAAAATAGCACGGTAACTATACACGGGAGCTATTCTACACTAGAAAGAGGTTGTTCCTTGAACAGAAAGCTTTAATTTGAGATATCGTTGATTATAATCGGCCCATTAGAAGCCGAGATACTTGAATTTGTTTAATTAAATTATAAACAAATGCGATTACATCGACTTGCCGGCGAACTACATCAATGACCACTCGACATGAATTAAATCTTGGAGTATAAGCTACCATCTGCAATAGGAGTGAACATTATTCCACGTGCAGTTCATTTGTTATAAACAATTAAACAATTGAAATTGTTATTACGGCCAACTCCATATAGTTACAGCAACGGGGTTTGTTTAATCGTGTAGCTTATTCGTTTCCCTGTCTTTTAATACGTGGTTGATTAAAATCGGCACGGTAGAACGCGAGATAATTGAATTTGTTTAAAGAAATTATAAACAAATGCCATTATTTCGACTTGCAGGCTAGCTACATCAATGACCAGAGGACATAAATTAAAGCTTTGAGGTTCAGCTAACATCACCAACAGGTGTGAACATTATTCCACGTGCAGTTCATTTGTTATAAACAATTAAACAATTGAAATTGTTATTACGGCCAACTGCATATACTTACAGTAACGGGGTATGCTTAATCGTGTAGCTTATTCGTTTCCCTGTCTTTTGAGATGTGGTTGATTAAAATCGGCATGGTAGAACGCGAGATAATTGAATTTGTTTAAAGAAATGATAAACAAATGCCATTATTTCGACTTGCAGGCTAGCTACATCAATGACCAGGGGACATAAATTAAAGCTTTGAGGTTCAGCTAACATCTCCAACAGGTGTGAACATTATTCCACGTGCGGTTCATTTGTTATAAACAATTAAACAATTGAAATTGTTATTACGGCCAACTGCATATACTTACAGTAACAGGGTATTTTTTATCGTGTAGCTTATTCGTTTCCCCGTCTTTTGAGACGTGGTTGATTAAAATCGGCCCAGTAGAAGCCGAGATAACAATTTTTAAATATTTTATCGGTAATGTATGTCGGTAATCAGCCATGTGGCGCCATCTCGCGTTTGCGGTCTTTTTCGTAGTTTGCCGCAGCTTCAAAACCGAATTCCTGGATTACATCGTTAATTTTTAGCCTTGCGTTTTTCTTGGCTTTTACTGCGTATTTCTTAACCGGACTTGTCTTAAATTAAAGCTACGAACCATAGCTATCTTTCCCAGTAGTTGCAACAATATGGAATTTGTGGTTTAAAAGTTATTAACAATTGAAAAATCGGGGAAAATGCACTCCGGGACACTGTAATTATCTCGGCTTCTGGTGGAGTTAGATTAATGATCGAGTGCTTAAAATAAAGGTAAAGGGTGCTGCTACATGACAATGAATGATTTACTAATGCTTCATGCACTGTATACTTTTTATAAACAATTTAAATATTTGTTTGAGAATAGCACGGTAACTATACACGGGAGCTATTCTACTCCCGCCCAGCAGAAGCCGAGATAAATGAATTTGTTTAAATATATTATAAACAAATGCGATTACATCGACTTGCCGACGTGATACAGGAATGACCACCGGATATGAATTAAAGCTTGGAGTATAAGCTACCATCTGCAATAGGAGTGAACATTATTCCATGTAAAGTTCGTTTGTTATAAACAATTAAACAATAAAAAATGTTATTACGGCCGACTGCATATAGTTACAGCAACGGGGTATTTTTCTGTGTAGCTTATACGATTCCCTTTATTTTGAGACATCGTTGATCAATATCGACCCTTTACAATTATTTTAAGCACTCGATCATTTATCTAGCTGCTCCAGAAGCCGAGATAAATGCAGTGAACCGGAGTGCATTTTTGCCGATTTTTCAATTGTTAATAACTTTTAAACCACAAATGCCATATTGTTGCAACTACCGGAGAAGATAGCTAAGGTTCGTAGCTTTAATTTAAGACAAGTCCGGTTACAAAATATGCACTAGAAGCCGAGAAAAACGCAAGTCTATAAATTAACGATGTAATCCAGAAATTCGGTTTTGTAGGCGCGGCAAACTGCGAAAAAGGCCGCAAACGCGAGATGGCGCCACATGTCTAATTACCGACACACATTACCGATAAAATTTCTTTAAATAGTCATCTCGGTTCCTGGTGATTGTTTTTTAATCATTGCGATGTCAAATGAAAGGGAAGAGAATAAGCTATACAGAAAAAAATACCCCGTTGCTGTAACTATATGCAGTTGGCCGTAATAACGATTTCAATTGTTTAATTGTTTATAACAAATTAACTCCACTTGGAATAATGTTCACTCCTATTGCAGATGGTATCTTATACTCCAAGCTTTAAATTATGTCCTCTGATCATTGATGTATCTCGCCTGCAAGTCGAAATAATTGCATTTGTTTATAATTTCTTTAAACAAATTCAATTATCTCGGCTTCTGCTATGCCGATTTTAATCAACGATATATCAAATTGAAGCTCTCGATTCAAAGAACACTCTTTTCCTATTTTTGGTCGACTCTCATGCATAGTTACTGTGTAATTTCCAAACGAATTATGAAATTATTTATAAGAAATAAGCAACGTGTCGAGCACTCGTAAATCGCCTATTGGCATGTAGCAGCATCCTTTATCTTCATTTTAAGCACTCGATCATTAATCTAGCTCCTCCAGAATAATTGCAGTGACCCGGAGTGCAATTTCGCCGATTCTTCAATTGTTAATAACTTTTAAACCACAAATGCCATATTGTTGCAACTACCGGAGAAGATAGCTAAGGTTCGTAGCTTTAATTTAAGACAAGTCCGGTTACAAAATATGCACCAGAAGCCGAGAAAAACGCAAGTCTATACATTAACGATGTAATCCAGAAATTCGGTTTTGTAGGCGCGGCAAACTGCGAAAAAGGCCGCAAACGCGAGATGGCGCCACATATCTGATTACCGACACACATTACCGATAAAATATTTTAAAATTGTTATCTCGGTTCCTGGTGATTGTTTTTTAATCATTGGGATGTCAAATGAAAGGGAAGAGGATAAGCTACACAGAAAAAATACCCCGTTGCTGTAACTATATGCAGTTAGCCGTAATAACAATTTCAATTGTTTAATTGTTTATAACAAATGAACTCCACGTGGAATAATGTTCACTCCCATTGGAGATGGTGGCTTATACTCCAAGCCTTAATTTATGTCCTCTGATCATTGATGTATCTCGCCTACAAGTCGAAATAATTGCATTTGTTTATAATTTCTTTAAACAAATTCAATTATCTCGGCTTCTGCTGGGCCGATTTTAATAAACGACGTCCCAAATGAAAGGGAAGAGAATAAGCTACACAGAGGATTCGACGATAGTCAACGTTGGTCTGCGGCTATACGTTGAATAAACTTGACAGCCAGTACTTGTATAATGCAATGCGAAGCGCAAACTTGTTTCGCAATACACACTGCCAATTGGAACATTATTTCGTCGCGTTTTGTACACCGACACGAGCCTTGTTACCTTGCAATGTTCGACATGTACATATACATATACGTCTTGCGCGCGGTGGCTTGCGATTCTTTTCGTTTTCTAATTTCCCCGGTGGTGGCAATAATCCAACTCACCCTGTAATCTTGCAACTTTGTTGTTTGTTCTGGTGTCCCCAATTCAGCAACCCTCAAATCGAATTCGTCTGCGCGGCAATATTTCTTGGATGTATTGGATGCAACAGGGGTAGATGGAGACGAGGTGAAATAATTTGAAATGCCAGTATGTTATAAGTAAAACATATTAATCATATGCAAATATAAATGGTTTTACATGGTAGAACTACCAAATAAACGGTACAATATGAGGATGACCGTTGCGCGAAAAAGCGAATAAACATCCATTGTCCCACCAATTTTCATGCACTTGAGAGACCTTCGAAGTTCATCGAAATTCCGCGAACCAGATTTATATTTTATAAAAAAAAAAAAAAAAAAAGGATGTACACCTAGACGCTGCCGCAAAAAGGAGCGAATAATTCTGTACCTTCGTGAAATTCGAGAAAGCATCCTTTAACGTGTGCTTCGTAAAACTTTGAACAGAGAAAAAATATGATTGCTCACCGTATACTCTGATCTATCGAGCACAAGAGCACGAAAAATCAGTGACGATCGAAAAAGAGCAAGTGTGGACAAAATCGAGCACGCTCAAATTGCACCGATAGTCAAACATATAGTCAAACGACGAACGACCGTCACCACCTGACCGCCCCCGCGTCGATCGCAAGCGCATGAAGACAGGTTGAACCGATAATTAAAATTTGTATTCTTTGTAGTGGCATGCACTTTTACTGCGTGCACACTCAATCACAATATATGTATGCTTGTATTGTGTTGTTACGTGTGTGTGTAGGTGTACGTGTATCGTGTGCCTGCACATATATAGATATATAGGTACATACACACATAGATCGTTCTAAGATCGCGCATGCTTCGGCGCATACATCTATATATATGCACCGTTTTATATTTCACTTTTTTTTTCGTTTCACTTTTTCCACTGTCTCATATACTTATGACAATAATGGTATATTTTACATGCAAAAACAGAAAGTTGTATCACAGTGGGACAGCATACATTCGTCGATAACATAATAATTATGTATCCATAACTTCTGCCGATTTTCTTTTGTAACATCCCCATTGTAAACCCACGCCCGCCCCTCTCGAATTTGTTTCTCAATCTACCGTCCCAACCCTCCCCAATATCCCCGAAATAGAATCAATTCGCTGAACTGATCCGTTTAATGATCAGTGATTATCGTCTGACGGCTCAAACCGCCATACAGATCATGCTTTTCCATTCGCATACAGACGCCCCGATATCCGCGGACACATTTGCATTTCACACGATATCCCGACACAGAAAACGACGAAAGAAAAAGACTGGCAAGGATCCAAATGGACGTACACGAAATCTGTCGACCGACCAGCACGATTTTAAAACGGTTTCGCGTGCTATCACCTACACTTCTCTCTCTTCTTCGCTATTTCTTTTCCGTCCCATCATTTTCACGAAAACGATCGATACGGCGAAATCGTCTTAAAACCGTGCCCCGGTAGACAGTCCAAATATCCTCCGAAAGGACATCCCTTGTAACATGCTTTTACTTAACTGGCTAGAGATCAGAGTTGGGCAATATTTTATATTCGGCGCACGTTGTCCTCGAGTCCCGATACGAACGATAGAAAAACACGCGAGTTCGTCGAACATCCGGCACGTGGCAAGAGAAACTCCTTTTTACAAAGCTCTGAACAAAAACGGGTGGCGTCAATCGATTCAGCGTCAGAATACCTACGTCCTTATTTTCTGCTGCGATACGAATATAATTGATGGTTCCTCGCAAAATAATGCCCAATTCTGCGAATTACGACTGCAAGAACGCCAGGCAGAGATGCATGTATGCTCTTCGTAAATAACACGATCGACGAATTTTCCACTTCTCTGAGTTTGGACGCAGACAAGAGTAAATCGCAAATATCGTTACACGACATTCTTATCGTACTATTATTTTTGTTCTCCTTTTTTCCCAAACGTCATTCTTCCTCGTTCTCTCTTTCCCTCCTATCCTTCAAGCATACACAAGCTTTCCATAGCAAACTCTCCCCCGCACTTGTTTCCACTCTATGTCTCGGCGCCGTTTCTAGCGCCGCGACGTCGAAGGAAAGATCCATTCTTACAATTAATTCGTTATGCCTAGGGTAACAATGTATTGGTCTACGGCGCTCCCCCGTTCTCCTTCTAATATCTATTTCCTATTGGCTTGGTTGTCTCTACTTATTGTTAGATCGTTAGCATTGACAAAAGAGAGGAATCGAATCCATGTTCCATCGGCTTCCCGATGAAAGGACGTATCGTGACGCTTAAATTACACGCTTCTCTGTGTTACAACAGTTCGTTGGGTAGTTAAATATCTCGTTAGTTAACTCTGGAACCTGAGAGTTTCGCTCGCAGCTAAACCGTCAAGTAATATATGTAATGTATATATTGCTGCCAATATTAGAAAAACAAGTCGTGAGACCACGAGCGTTCACGGGAGTCTGTCTAAAGTTCCACGGAAACCGGCGCACACAGAGACAATTACAGGAAACGCTATTTATGTATTACAAATTGCAGTTGCGGTTACGATAAGTGTTATCGATACGATTTGATTATCAATGTTTCGCCGAAACGTTTCCTCGCATCGCTGCAAGGCTCGAGGAATACCTTACTATTATAAATGAATCGTTTCTTATCAACCCTTCTGCATTTCTGCCCTCGCAGAATATCAAAACGCTGATCGAGAATCGATCGCGAATATCTCTCATCTTCCTCTCTCTCTCTCTCTCCCTTTTTCCCCCATTCCTTCATTCCCTCCCGCCCAGCCAAGTTTCATTTTCTTTCGTAATCCCCTACCATTCCGCACCTGTTCAACTTTTATAAAGCTAAGGCAACTTTTACACGTTATCTTTCCTCCCCATTTCCCTCCCAAATCGATCATCTTTTCTAAACCCCCCCCCCCCCCCCCCTTCCCCAAATCTAAAAGCGAATATCTCTCGCCCCCGATTCTGCACCTCCGTTTCTTTGATGCTCGATCTCGCCAAGATCCACCAACCACTCATTCGAATCGCCAACAAAAATTTGCGTCTCGTCGATTCGATCAGATTTCTCCGAACTCTTCCACCATTTATTTTTTTTGTTTCTTTCTTAAACACGTTTCAACACGCAACCACGAACATTCATCCCGATCGACTCGACGAGACATAGCGATCGCCGGGCGAATTATAAAATCGAAACTCGGTCGACCCGAGAATCTTCAGGCCGAACACGCATTCTGGAGTTGCTCGTTGGTCTAAAGTTCAGCTCGTGAAACATGTTTGTACCGGTCCCGCCGAGAAGCCCACACGTTTATCTCCAATTCATTCCTCCTTAATTTTGTCCCCTTTTCTGTTTATACAAAAAAGCCTCGCCGTCATAGCTCAGACACACACACACATGTATATATATACATCGTGATGCGACACGTTTTTGCATCGAGCAACGTAATTGCACGATCCACCTTTATTATGCCATAAAATCTCAACAAGGACTGGTGTCCCCTTTTCCAAAAATACAAAAGAATCTCGCGGGACGTTCACCTCCCGCGAGAACGCTTGTCGATCGTCGTCGAAGATATTCGAGAAGTCGACTTAGATCGATCGCTGGTCCATTACCAACGAAACAATCAAACGACCGAAGTGAAACGAGTCCAATGTTGAACGAATGAAATTCTTGGAACGATTAGCCCTCGACTAGTGTGGTGCCGGTTCAGCTCGCCGCTATGTACATATTTTTTTCGATGGGTTTCGTACTTCTCCGGGGATGACGCCGTGTAAATGAAATCACGACCCCAATTGTCTATCAGCCAAGCTCTGTACTGTGCAATTTCGTATTTGTCAGAGCTTGGACAAGCTCAATCCATACCGCACTGACAGCGTTTTTTCTTACGGTTACTCTGATAGGTGCGCAATTTGTCCCGCGATTTCATTACACTTTGTGACTGAACTTTATGCAGTAATGCATACAGCACACGCAACAAGAAAAACCAAACGAACATACGCGATGCGCCATCGGCCGGTTTGTGGTCCAAGAAGAGAATTGCGAAAAGGTGATACTATTGTAATAAATAAATTGTTACCACGCGGTAAAGGAAGGTATTGCGAGTTTTCATTTAAACTTCGCTACGCCGTAAAAAGGGGGAACAAAAATTCGGGTCAGTTCAAATACCCGTTACCACATCGTTCACGCGAGTTCGCCGCACTAGTCGGGGGCTAATTCTTATTGCAATTGAATTCCTTGTGCAAAAGAGAAACCCGCTCCCGTTTCATCCAACCTTCTAATCGGTAATTCCTGTTCACATTAATCCTCCAAGGAATTTCTGCTCAATTTCCAAACCATTCATCCGCAATTCTATTCATTGGGCTTGCTTCACTCCAAGCTTATATATTCAGTTGCACGCGAGCGTCCCGTGTTGTTTCTCCACCGTGTTTCACCTATCGACCGATGCTCCAAGTAAAATGGCAAGTTGCCTGATTTATCAGCGTCCACGCGTGCACGACGATGAAATGAGGGGACAGGTAAGAATACGCGAATAACGTTTTTCAAAAGTGGACGCGTATAAGTTGAAACGATTCCAGTCGATGTTGCGCCGCCTGTCTATATAGAGATCACGTTCCGATCGAGCGGAGCCAAAGCGAATTTCGTTCGCTCGCAAAAATAAGAGCAAACACGATTGCGCTCATTATCGCAACGACTGGTCGCACATAGACGCGTCGTTGAATATATTACAAAAGATTCGCAAAATGAATGCACGCACGGGATCACGTTTCTATTCTGCCGTTGCGCAACAAAATTCGTGAATATATAAAAGTTTTGCGAAACTCGTTTCCCAGGTATTTTCATTCTCTCGTTTTTTCTATATATACATATATTATATATATATATGAATACGCGATTGCCAAGGTTTATACATCTGTTCTGAATGATACATCACGATGTTACGATATTAATACATATATGTATATAACATACGCACGAATATATTATTAATAATCAATTAAAGGTTTGTTTTCAAAGTAAGTAAAAATATATAGATATATATATTTAATATATGTACGTTCGTATATGTATATATATATGTATATATATATTTTCTCCGATTTCCTATCGTCATATTTTTCTCGTTTTCTTTTTTTAATCATCACACTCCCACGTTATCTTATACATTCTCACGCCATCGAATACGTTCACGTCTCACCTAAATAACACCGCGCGTGTTATATCGCGCGTCGCGTGTGCATTCTGCCTTCCTATTCCTGAGAAAGAACGACGAGAGCGAGTCGCGAGAAACCCGACGAAAATAGAAGTGAATAGAAGATAGAAAGAAAAGGAGTGCACGGTGGTCGTGTATGCATTTGAAGAAACGTCTCCTGCACGGCATTCTTTTTGGTTCAAAATTGAAGAAGATATCTCGAACTCGTCGCCGCAAACAGTGGATCGCAGCACGTAAAAATCATCGCGTCTCCGTCATCGAATCACACGGTTCCGTGTACACCGTGATATTAATTGTTCCCGATAGATTCGTCGTCTTCCTTATCACACTAAAGCATCCATACGAAATAGCACAGACACCTGTAACACCGTCGTCGATTCTAACGTAGCTTCCTTCGTTTTATGGTTCATTAACGATTACACGAATGTTCGCCCGGTGATTTGTTCTCGGTTATCGGCCTATTATTCGGCCGTGGATCGCGGGAGCCGCATTAGAATCGAGAAACGGATGCGCACCAATGTGGATTGTCTACAACGAGAGCGATTGTTTCCCTCGGAAACGAAGTTACGCAGCTTCAAGATAGAAGCATTTGGGAGAGGTGGCGTCGATTCAATGACAACACGGTTAAACAACGATCGAATGCTGCACCTGCGCGCGATCAGACGATGAAGAAAGTCTACGTAAGCCTAACAGCGCCAGGACGCTCAAATTTCTTCTTTGTTTCTTTTTTTTTTCGTATAAAAAACCTACGCTACCTAAGTCCTACGTAATTCGAAGCTTCTAGGATGAGCAACGAGAATTCCCATCTTGCGACATTCACTTTTCCTCCCATCTTTCACGGATATTCATCATCCCGTACTGCGCGAACGAATTACACCACCCCCTCCGGCCCTTTCTTCGCGCTCGAAAAAAGAAGAAAAAGAAACTTCGTCGCAGCTCTCCGCTCTTTCGAACACGAAGCTTTTCTCAACCGTCGATCGATTCACCCGTTTCGTTTCTTCTGACTATATAGGCGGGGGGACGCGAATCACGGGAAACGACGGGAACCGGAAGAATCGTCGTCCCGTCTTGAGTGACCGCTACAAGACGGAGAATCATTTATCGCGCGGGTCGCCCTCGGTACACTTTTACGATTACGGACCGCAATGTAATGCGTAAAATTTCACGAGCACGATGAACCATCGCGATCGATTCTACCGAGATTCACCCCGTTACCGTGGTCGCCGGCGTAAAACCGCGTCCACCCGTTTGAGATCATCCAGAAATCATCGTGAGCTTTGATGTTTAAAAGGAAAAAAAAAGAAAGAAAAAAAAAAAATATAATAATAATAATAAATAAATAAAAGATAAAACAAAAACGTGCGAGTAAGCACGGCCTCGCGGCGTTGTCAAGGTACAGAAATGCACGGCGGCGAAAGAGAAAAGAGAGCGACGAAACGCGTAAAATTCCTAACACGACGTATAAAAACTACTGATTCATCGAACGTACAAAAGGCTACGTATAATAAAATCACGAATGGCTTTTGCACATACGGTCGCAATGTAATTCTTATCGTATTCGTCGTTATCGACACGCATTACTCCGACGATCACACGTTTCACGTAAACTCTAAAGGAAAAGTAAAGATAATAGTAGTAGTGTAGTAGTAGTAGCAATAGTAGTAGTAGTAGTAGTAATAGCAGTAGTAATAGTAGTAGTAGTAGAAGAAAAGCGAATTGTAAAAAGCGTTTGAAAAATAATAAACACGATAATATATATATATCTCCTTTTCTCGAAATCACAGATAATATGTTCAACTTCTCGAGAAATTATTAATATATCTATATACCTCTTTCTCTCTTTTCGCTTAAACACGTGTTCAGCCGCGCGCGTAGCCTACACAGATCTGGCACAGCACTTGAAATCTATCGTATATATTAAAAAAAAAACTCCCGCGCATCCTTGTAAAATGTGTGTATGCGTGTGTGTGTGTGTTCCATCTTATTTCTTTTCGTTGTGATGAAGTTCGAAAGTGCGACGGGCACGTTTGAAACGAAGATCGAACGAAAGTAACAGCGGTGTGCCGTCGAAATGTACCGAATCGAGCCTCTTCATAGAATTCGTTCAGCAGCGATAGATGCTACGTTTAAGTATTGTTGTAAGATCGCTACGAAAAACGATCGATAAGCATCCGAATGGCTCGTTATATATGAATCACTGTACATACTAATTACATACTCTAGTATCGCTGTTGAACATCTTACGTTTCGTAAATCACACATTGGTATATTAAACGGTGCCCGCCCGCCCTGTATCGCGCGTTACATAATCGGATGTCTGGAAAATATTCAGAAGAAAAAAAAAACAAAAAAAAAAGTATCGAAGAAGTCAGAAGTACAGCGGTCTAGAAAAGTATTCATTATCCGTTTTGGTTCCCCCGCAAGGAACGATTGCATTCGTCGATCTTAGTTGTTAAATTAGTATGAAATTTTTCTGCAAATGCGACTACCCTGATTTACCAATCGTGAAATTGCGAGTACCTTGAGCGTAGTCAGACTTATGTTTCGTTCTGCCCTATAATATTATTTTTCATCCGTTGAATTGCCTGTAAGACTAGATATATGCCTCTGTTATTCTGACGTATTCGATCGAGCAATTGCATCTCGGAGAATGTAACGTAACATATTCCGACACCTAGGCATTACTCCCTGTTTCTCTTTCTTTCTTTCTTTCTTTCTCTCTGTCACTCTCTCTTTTTTCGAACAACAAACTGACGGCGAACAAACCATTTCTGTCCCTATGGTCTTGCGCACGTGACAATATTAATTTTTTCAGTTGATCGTCGACAAGACCTTTACCAGAAGGCCTGCAGACCCTGAGAGACTAATTGTAAAACCTACGTAGCGTGTATCACTGGTCCTGCCGACCGAAGAAATTCTTTACCGCGTCACGGTTAACATTCGTGCACAGTTACCTTATAAACTATAGCGTCTGAAGATAACTATCGCTATCACTGCCAATGGTTTCCACCCCCCGCAATCAATAAACACTATATATACTCCGTTTGCTGGGAACGTTACCACCCTTTCCGTAAAAAGAAAACCAACAAAAAAAAATGGAACGATCAATTGTCGCGCGTTAGTTCCCCCCCAAGTATATACCATCGTTAACCGATGAAAATGTATAGGAATTTCGCGATATTCTCCTTGCAAGAAGTGATGCGTCGTCGGCGCATCAGTTTCCGGTCTGAACATCGACCCGAGAAACCACGGTGATAGAGACGTGAATACTTGCGTGAGCACATACACGTCCCAATATTTTCGGCAACTCCGTTAGCGGATGATCGACGCACAAATATTACGTGTGCGACACGAAGTGTTGATTTTCGAGTGGACGCGTTAGCTGTAGCTGATTCTGGACGTGCATCTGCATCTGCAGCTGCATCTGTTGAGCCTGTAACTGTGCCAGAGCCGCAGGCGAGGCGAATGCCGGATAAGCTAGAGTTGTGCTCAGGCTCTCGTTGTGTTCCTCCAGAGAATTCTGAGCGTAATGTAGCACCAAATGTTTCAAACTCTTGTGAATGTTGTATGGTTCAGCGAAGCCGAAACCGCGCTCAGTGCCATAGATTATGCAGTGATTCACTGTACCGTTACACCTGTAACGGAAACGAACGTTACCGTAATTTATTCTACATGGGATACAACGGCGAAAGGAAACTTGCCGCAAATGGTGACAAGTGTAACGTACATGATGGAAAGCGCGTACTGTCCAGTTCTTGACGTTCGTACGAGAAAAGTACCATCGGGCCGGTCGGCAAGAATGCGATCGGCATCGGAACGGGAACCTTCGAGGTAAAGCCACGTTTTCTCGTCGGAATGAACCTCGAGGTCCACCTCCTGAAGATCTCCGTACATCAGATCGCCCAGCAAAGGATTCGACAGCGAATGATTCAATACTAGCTGGTTTATTTTATTCTGTTTCATGCCATTCTTTTTCAGCCATCTGTAAAATGGAAGTAAAGAAAAAAAAGAAAGAAAAAAAAAATTGAGATCGCTAATGATTTCACAAATACACGCTACTTGACAAATAAATACCAATGGCACACGTACACTGAATGTTTATCCCTCTGCCGTACGAGCTGCAGGAGTTCCGGTTTCAATTTGTGCATTTCCCTTTCGAGAGTTCTGTTATAGGCGATCTGTTCTTTCAAGCTACGATCCAATTGTTCTCTACTATCTTCTAAGGATTTCAGTCTTCGTTTCAATAACTCGGAATTATCGGTCAGCCTGCGAATAAAAATCATAGAACTCATGCACGGGACTAGAGGAGACACGAAGGGAAACGTGAAACGTGTACTCACGTTGATATTTCATGCGGTTGGGCTTCTTTCTGGAATTTCTCCTGCAACTTCATCTGATCCTCAAACATTTTGATAGCCTCCGAAAAAGCCTCCAACGCCTGCCTCTTCAATTGAACCTCGAAGGTCGTTCTATTGTACATTTCTGTAAATTCCTTGTACTCCCTCAACGAGTCGGTTATCTCCTTGTCGAGTTCGACGTATTTCTGAGCAACGTTCGCCATATCGGTTGTGCTTGCAATTTCGTCGTCCTGAACGAAACAGAAAAACCAAGTCCGTCAAATTTTAAGAATTCTCTCAACAGTTCGAAAAGAAGTAAAATAAAAAAAGAAGAAGGAAATTACCTGTTGAAACCGAGATATAGGATACAGCAGTTTGATATCTAGCGTCGAGTTGTACTGTGCCAGCGAACAATTCCTATAATGATCCACCAGTTCGATAACCGAGTGAAAGTTATACGGCTCCGAGAATCCGTATTTTCCGTTTCGTTGACAAATTTTAATAAGCTTGTTGGTCCCGTCTTTACGTAACGTCAGGGTGTATTCCCCGCCCTTCGAAGACGCGTCGCGCACTAAGAAAGTTCCATCGGGGGAGTCGATCATTTTTTCGTTCACTTCGTCCCTAGTAATGTCGCCCCAATACCACTCAGCCTCCTGAAGCGTGCGAGGCCTGTTCGAAACAATATCAAGACCAGAAATAGCTATTATGAAAACGAAATGTGTCGCGACGGTAAAGGTGGATTAAAAATAGAGGGCCGTTTACCTGTGGGTTTGCTGTTGTTCCTTGCTTTCGGTGCCCAGAACCGATCGATCCATGGAAGTTTCATCGTCGAGAACGGGGAACGGATCCAGAACCGGAAACTGTGGCCTCGAAACTTTTCGCGGTGGTAACTGAGGCGGACTCGCGAATTGCGGCAATCTCTCGTTCCAATCGCCGTGATGTAACAGGATTTCGATTATTCTAATGTGCGCCTCGATGTTGTGAACGATTTGTCTGAATGGAAAAATTCGTAACATCGTTAAGGAAGAAGGAAGAGAAAAAAAATAGACAGGAATGGAATAAGCGAAACGAATATTGTACTAACATGATCCGTTCCCATGGAGGCCTAACGAATATATGACACAGCACTTGTATAAGTATGGTAGGTGGTTCCATGTAACCCCTTCCGTGTTGCAATTGACAGATCCGACAGAAATGCGCCATCAAGTGATACAGGGTGCTACGGTGATGTTCTGGAAGCTCCGTGACAAGCTGCATCAGTCTTGTCGCACACTGCTCGTCATTTTTTATGTCTGCACGTGAACAAAAATAATAGCTCAATAGAGTCCTCCACGGCGAGAGGTATTATTATTTAAATGAATGTCTGGTATACTCACTGGACGCTTCTATAAATCGGTCGTAAAATTGCACAGGGATCACTGGGTCTGGCAATTCCCGTAGAAACTTTTTCAAAACGCTGGCTATGCATTGAGGGCTATACGAATCTAAATTAGCGTTGCACACGTCTGAAAAGGCCAACAATCAGCATGAATGCCGGAGAATCATCGTTGCACGGCGCGGAGCAAATATCTGCTGGAAATAGATATTACCTTCATTCAACTTTTGCCGCAATTCCAACGTTTGCTCGTTAGGAGGACTGCTGTGGTAGACTTTGTACAAATCCAGTGTGCTGTCGGCAAATGCCTTCTCCTCCAAGGCACGGGTGCACCGTTCCACCAAGATCGGGGCGACGCGCGTAGAGATGTCGAATTGTGAGCACAGACCAAGGCCGAATACTGCGAACGACAAATTTCCAGTTCGATATCCAGTTGAACACGCTTGAACACGGTCGCGGTAACGAGGCGAACAAAATGGGTTACTTTTCGGCACGACGTGTCTGTCCTTTACCGCGCGGCCAAGTATAGCAACGCCGGCCATTTAAATTATTGCACGGTCCTATGCTCCGGCCGCCACGATAGCCGTGCCCCGACGGGAATCGAAATGACCGGGGAAGAAAACGGCGAGAAAGAAAAGAAACCGCGGAAAAAAAAGAAAGAAAAGAAGAACCACGGAGCTCTACCTTTCATTGTTCTAATTATTGCGCACGGCCTCTAAAGTCTAAGGACCTGGTCGCTCCTCCGCTCCGTGCGTGCGTGGGAATTTTTCAACGCGTGGCCGATAATAAAACTTTCATTTGTTCGGTACGCACGGTCGCTAACGGGGCGCACGAGTGTGGCCGCGCAAATTGTTCGACCGCGATCGGTACGCGAGTATCGAACGAACGTCGACAGCTGCGGAAAGCAACACTCGCGGGACGGGGACGGCGACGACGACGACGACGACGACGGCGACGGTGCGGAGCAACGCGCGCGTCAAAGAGGAAAGAAACGGGAGGAAAAAGCGCGTGCAAACAGGTGCACGTAAAAGAGGAGCATGGCCGAGTCGTTGACCCGGTCGCGACCGGAGAAATAATCGCGAGGCAAAATTAATTGGCTCTGTAAATTAGCGTTCGCCGGAGGAACAGCCGTCGCGAGCTGGGAACGCCAACGAGGATAAAGAGTTCCGTGGCTTCGCGAGGGAGACAAGAACGGGCATCTGCGAGAGATTCGTCGGTTTTTATGGACATTGCCGGGAAGAAAAAATTCCTGACATCTCGCAGACGCATTCCAGACGCTCGGCCAGAGGCGGGAGAGAGCCGCGTAAAATCGGAGAGGAGAACAGAGAGAACTGGATACAAGGGAACGGCTGTTCCAGCCAAAAGGCAGCAAAGATTATTTCTTTTTGTTCCGGTCGGGCAATGGTACGAATATAAGCGGGCCGAGGGGAAGCTGGTGCGTGTGTTTTCTGGAATTACGTAACGCTAAGCTATGGCCAGACATTCCATGCTGGATGTCCCCGCGAGGATCCGTGTCCTAACGAAGGTAGCGGTAGTCCCGCGAGGTAGTAATCGTGCTCGCAAAAGTGCGGGTGAACGCGATCATATTTTCGAGCAAGTCGGACAAGTCGAAGCGACTCGTCGTCGATACCGCACACGCCACTTGTACAATCGAAGGCGTGTACGCATCCATTACAAGAAAGAGACCGAGAAATAGGGTAAGACAGAGACGGCCGATGGTGGGAGGGTGGAGATAGGAGGGACAAAAAGAAGGTGAAGGAGGAAGAGGCGCAGGAGGAGAAGGTGGTTCGCGGAGGAGGAGGAGATCGAGAGAGTCGTGAAGGGTGGGGAGGAAGAAGAAAGAAATGTATTTTTACGACCGCGACAGCGACGTCTTGTTTCTTCATGAGCGTATCTTCTGCAGACTCAAGGCGAGAGAGACGGGGGGGCAAGAAAAAGAAGAAAAAAAAATTGAAATTAAAAGGCACGCTGGGTCCCGTCATTGGATGGAGGTCAGCACGGAAATTCGATATTCGTCACGGCTGTTCGATCGGGCTGGACAATCGGTTGGCTGGTCACGGGGTCTCCGTACGAGAGTTTACGATATCGGGGAGCCGCGTGGCTCGGATCGACGAACGCGCGACTGCCGCCATAGAATTTGAAACGAGGCCGTTCCAATTTTACGAGGAGTAGGTGGAAATGCTTTCATTGTCCGACCCGGGTCGCGCCCGGTTACCGCAGGCCTCACTGTCGCGATAAAACGCTGCACAGTCCCCGTCCGTCCGCTATCTTCCTCATCGCTCCAGCTGCCATGGGAGCTTCGGAAATCCCAAGCAGATCTTAACGAAACAATGGCTTTTATAGACCGTATATTACCTGGACGAATTTCATAAATAACGCGGCTGCACCGAGACGGGACGGCCCTGACCATTGGCGCCGTTCGCGATTCCCCAGTGCTCCGTGTACAGCGGTCGTGGACGAGCCTCGCGACGCGACCGGCAACTTAATGAAAGCCGTACTCTTCTCCTCGTCGCGCAAACCAATACGCGTGTATACGAACCTAGGTGAACGCGCGCCTCTCTCAGAGGACGATACCTGTATGCACCGTGGTGTCGTACGATTCCCTCGGTTTTACCGATCATATATATAGCCGTCTGCCCGCACCCGATGACAATTCCGAGAGTAGCCACGGAATTTCTCGGAAAACCGTCTACTGTCGCGCTGACACGAACACACGCGTCAGCCAACGTATGCAGCCTGTGGACGTCGGGCGTTCGAAAGCGGCGCGACGATCCTTCTCTCGATTCACGGACAAAAAGGAAGGTGAGAATAGAACAGGGGGGGAGGAATACGCTCGCGACAGGCGAAATAACATTTTTTTTTCCTCCCCCACCAATGACCGCCGGTGATTTCAATCGAAAGACGCATGAATATTTAGTTATTCAGATATTAGAGCGGCAAGTAACGCGCCACAACGTATGTCCTTGCTACAAACTTTATAATCGACAACGCGCGAGCGCGCGCGATTGCAAAGCAATTCCAACGTCAACGAACATGTTTCTGATGCAATCCGGGGATTGTCGACTAAAAGACATCTGAATTCTTAAATCGTTTCCGTGTTCCGTACATTAACGTAAGGAAGAAGTAACGAGCGTGTTACGGCCGTGCCGTATCGATGTCGCATTACGAAACTGGACACGTTAGCGCGGTTACCTGTTCGCACCGCTAGCGTGCATCACTTACCTGGAGTAAATCTGTGGACGCGATTTTCCGAGTCGACTGGCACGCAGTTGGAGGGCAAACCCGTTGCTGAACATGTCCTATGAGCTACCAGACCGCAATCTATAGAGCAGGCAAAACCACCCATCATAAAACGTACACCGAAACTTCCTTTAATCGATCGAGCGACATATCGTGACTCGGGTTAAATGTAATCACCGTGCAAACTACGTCCAAAATAAAAAAAAAAAAAAAAAAAAAAAAAAAGGGATGAAAAATAAATGAAAGATCGAGCTGCCTGTGCACGCGTATGTACCTAAGCAGAGAAAGCCTTGGTGCAGGAGTCCTCTTAGGTATTTATGGCACTTGTCGCACTTCTCCAACACGCTGAAGCTCTGAGACATGAGGGTGTGTGAGTTGCCGGTAACTGTGGCCCCGCTACCACCGGCTATCGCGTCCGTGGCCACGACGCCGCCGGAGGACGTGGACGGCGTGGCCGTGTCAGTCGCCTCCGACAACGTGGCACGCAGAGGTATACAGAGCTCCTCGATGCAAGCCAAAATGGTCCTCTGATGGAACTCATCCCTGATGCCCATATTCTGCGAACAATACAAAAAACGTTGCGTCTTAGAGAGGAACTGGGCGCCAACTGAAAGTCCCTTTTTTATTTATCGATGGCGCACGTATGCTCAGGACAGCGTTCACTTTCGCGTTACATCGCGCCGTAAATACATCACCTATCGGTACCCCGAAAGTTTATGGGGGCCGTGGCGCGGTTGCGCCGCGCGAAACGAAAAAAAAGGTGTCCACTAACGACACGGTACAGTTATGAACTCGCGCGATCGTAACCCGAGAAATATTGCGGACGTAAAAGTCGCGGCGACGCGAACCCCGGCCGTACCACCAGGGGCTCAAAGAAACCTTCCACTGCGATCCTGCGACACCTCTTCTGCTTCTCGATTCGGCAGACGCGACCACCCTCGGAACGAAAAGGAAAACGAGGACGGTAACGTTCGATTCGACGCGTGATTTGCGAGGGGATAAAAAAGAATCCCGTGGAAGTATTTCCAGCGACGCGTTTGCGAGACCCAGTGACGTAAGCCTGAAGGAGGGCGGCCGTTACGCGAGCGCGACCTCGTAAAAGGGTGAACCACCACGAGACGATCGTAATTTATACGCGCCGTAAAGTTTACTCGCGACTGACATCCCGTTTTCCCGACGCAATTGATTCCCGAGTCAACAGGTGTCAGGTGCACATGTGACTCCGCGGTAAACACCTGTGTGCATAGCCTCGACGGTACAATGGACCGCGGTGGAAAATTCAACTAGGACTCGTCGAACAAACCGAGCGCGATCTTTTGTCCGCGGGATTTCCGCGTCCCGGATGTTACTTCCGCCGATACGATTCCCGTCGACGTCTTTGAAACGTGTTCACGTATCACCGCTACAAAAATTCCTGCAAGGTACTCGACACGAATTCGAACGCGTCCACGATGGTTGAAAAATTCGCCGTCCCCCTAGCCACAGGGGGAGATGAAAGTTCCGCGAAACAGAGTCCTCGCCGCTTCCGGCAACATATGACTGGCACAGATTTTTTTCCAAATTATGGCATTCGGCTGCACGCTCGCGCGGGCTATTTTAAAATGTAGCCGGCCGCGGAGCGTGTTTCCTCGGCGCCACGACGCGCACTGGGCCAAACGTTATTTTTAGTAACGTCGCGCGGCAAAAGCGAGGTCCGATCGATGTAGTATAAACGCGTATAACACACGGAACGGATGGTTATACTACCACGAGGCTGCACGCTGATCAAATTTGACGCGTAATTAGTTTATTTGGTGGCCAGCCAGCGTACCGGGTCGACCCGACGAGAAAAGCGTCGACGTTGGTCGACGGCGAAAAAATAATTGGCCAGTTTCGAGAATGGAGCAGAGAGAAAAAAAAAAAAAAAATAAGGAAAGAAGAAACGATCGACGCGGGAATAGAATGTTTGCTGAAA
Source organism: Nomada lathburiana (assembly GCA_963667235.1). NCBI lineage: Eukaryota > Metazoa > Arthropoda > Insecta > Hymenoptera > Apidae > Nomada > Nomada lathburiana. The sequence continues at coordinate 13,496,695 of OY763903.1, read as the reverse complement.
CCAGCGACCGAGATAAGAGCACGGGGGTAATGCGTAATTTATCAAGCTGACGCCAGTCTTCGAGTGTTAATTATACGCGACGCATCAAGCCCCCGAGTTTTTTTCGACGCTACCGCTGGAAGATACGCGACGAGCGTGGTGGGTCGTTAAATTGTTGACCTCCGTCATCCGGAGAAGAAGACGCTCGTGTGTCCCCGCTCCGATGAAGTTAGTGCACGTCCTTAATTTATTTTCAAATAACCGAGGGTTCCAGGTCGATCCGCGGAGGCACGGTTGTAATGCGAAGAGAGGGAGAGAGAGTCGAGATTGACGGATCGGTTCGACGATTAGCGAAAATGTGGCGCGAACGAAATCTCCGTGGACTTGAAGTTGCTCCGAGACGCTGCACGATTCGCGGAGATGCGTTTCCCTTCGCTCGAGGCTCGAATATCCTCGCGAAGGACGAAGCAAACGGGAATCGAACGATTTCTTGCGCCGAAAGGACACTTCCAGACGATTTACGAGTCGATTAGCATGGTAATACGCGATTTACGCTCGAAGAAGCCTTGGCCATACGAGTATTTTTATTCTTTTCGCCCGAACACGACCGTCGAGACGCGTCGTGACTAAATTTGTGGAAGATCCTTGCCAGAACTACGAGAGACTGGTCCTAAGGGGACCGTCCGTTGGAAGCAAGAACAGGTTGCGGTATTGCGTCGGGGAATAAAAAGCAATCGAAGATATCTTGTTCTGTTTTTTTTATCCAAAAGAATTGGGGAGACATCAGCCCGCGTAGAAAAGCTTGGCGCCCGTGTCCAGCGTTTCTCTTTGACAGCGTGCTCGACGGGTGTGTAACGGGAAAGTGCTCGTGATAGCCGACGAAAATTCGAAAAAGGAAAAAGAAACCAGGAGGGCCCGATAAAGAGGCGACTGTGGCAGACGCTACGGGGCAGCTACAGGGTCAACGGGCCAAGGAAAACGTCGTCCAGATACTCTTGAGTCGAGGTCATCGCCTTTGAGTACTAGCCAAAGAATTTTCGACCTCCCACCGTGGACGATTCCGTTCCCGACACGGTTCCCCGACTTAAAACAAGAAAAGCGAGGTAAAAATTCGCGGCCGACTCTGCTCTCCTTGCCTCCGGTTTCCGTTCCACAAACTTTATCGACCCTCAACGTTCCCGCTATACTTGCCATCGCGTAGCCGAACAAACGTGCAACTGAATTTTTTTTGCCAAAAAAGAACAACTCTAAAAATGAAAGAGAAATAGAAATACGTTAAATGTGCATAAAAAGACGAGGCGGGCCAAAAAGACACTTACCATCAGCTTATCCCGGTCCAGGTAGGGAAGATCGCTCCCCTTGATATCCTTCGATTTGAAAACATCCGCATAACGGTACAGATTTAGGGCAGCCATCCATTCGACAACGTTTAGGGACGTCCACTCACTCACGGTCTATCGGGGGTGAAAAAAAAAGCAGAAAAGCACAGGTTGAATGAAAACTCTTGTATCATGGAAATTGTGAAAAGTCACGCTCAGGTGTCCCGTGGAACGAGAACCGTTCCAGTGGAATCCTCGTGCTGACGGGAGTATGATTAATCGGTTTTTTCGCGAACGAAATTACGTAAGGATCCGGTAATCGGTCGTTTCGAGTTTCGCGTCGATACGTATATATCCCGACGACACGATTGTCATTAAAAGAAAATAATTCGATCGCCGTAAAACGCGTAAACAGAATGAATAATTTGTATCGGCGCGATCCCTTTACTCACCGGGTACTCGCACAGGTTCGTCGACAGAAATGAAAAAAGAAATTGTCAAAAAATCTCCAGTAGCAAAGGAGAACGATTGCTCTTCCTCGTTACGAAGGCCAGACGAAACAACACCGACGGAAGTATGTACATAGATACGTTCGTCCTGCGATCCGACATGACTCAGTCTTTCGTCACCCCTTTTCAAGATTAGGATCGGTCAACGCGGTAAACGTGCAACTCGGTCGAAAGCCGAACTTTAAATTTAATAGAAGGGCATTATCAAAATATTGCTCATCCTTCGTGCCTGTTCTCCAGTCCACCACGCGACCAGTAACTCAGATTAGATAGCACTGGCGCAATAGAAACAGAGTACGAACAAGCTGCTACATACATCCAGCAATATCGGGAGTGCTGCGATAAAGCGAAAGCGTAAAAACCGGGGGAGGGGAAAGAAAACGTAACCTTCTCTCGTAACCTTAAGTCTACGATCGTGACGACACGAGCGAGATAACACTCGTATCACCCACTCGAGAAGAAACTTGGACCGATCTCCTGCGAATATTCAGCCCCGGCCTGTTTCGACACGGTGCCGTCACCGGGCAAATCATCTGTTGTTTCTTTTCTGCGATCCCGTCGCACCCCTTTGGTGCATCGCGGCAACGGACAGCTGGACCGTGCAATGCGGGAAAACGCGTCGACGTAGAACCCGGAGTTTATGGAAACGCAGCCCCGTTTCATTTTCTCGGGGGAATTCGATGGTTACGTAAGCATCGAAGCGTGATTAGAATTTCAGCGCTCGCGTCGTTCGGATAGAAATCGGAGCCGCGATTTCGACGGCACCGGCGTTAAGACGAAAATTGCCACGGCTCCGATATACCGTCAGCGATAGAAACGTTTAACCGCTTGTGTATACAAATTCGTACGCACGCTGCCGATCGCGTGTTCACCTGGATTCGTAGAGTCAATACCGGAAAACGTGTTACCGTTCTATAATTATCCGCGCACGATTAGATCGAGCCTAATCATTGGTCGGGCGTTTGAAGCCTCCGCGTGAAAAGTCTTAGATAAATCCTCTCAGCGTCCACTTCGCCGTGGATCGCCGATAAAACATTGGATAATCAGCGGCGTCAGTTTCCACGCGTAACCACATCTAGTACGGAAATTAACTCTTTCTTCTTTTTTTTTTCCCCCCCTCGAAATTTTATGCAGATTCGTTTTACGATTTAGGATCGTTACGCCATCGAATCTTGAACCGGTCTCGCTCTGATAACGAAACCCCGGCTGGTGTTTGTGTACAAAGTCATGTTCGGAATACACGCGAGGCGGGTGAAAGGGGAGAAGGCGTGTTTCATGCAGACTTCCAATGCAACGCTGCAGAGCGTGTGCGAACGGAACGGGGAGACGAAGATAAATTCGGACGTCGAACGGGGTCGTTTCACCTGCAAAAATGGGGATGCCAGCAACGGGGAAAAACGGTGAAGACAATTTTCTATGCGAACGCCATCGCGTATCTGTTATCGCGCGACGCGCAACCCCGAACGAAAGTGCTCGATCGGAGAGCTGATACCAGTTTAGCTAGCAAAGCTAATTCGGCCTCGATCGTCGATGATTTACGACGCTCCGATAGTGGTTCAAGAGAGTACGAGGCGATTAAGTCATCGGCGTGACCTTGCTCGCGCCGTGGGGACCAGACGAAATCGTAATCCTGATCGTAAACCTGAACTTTGGCTATAAACAGTATGGGCGGATGGCGAAAGAATTGAAATTAAAAGCGTAGAAGAGGAAGTCGAGAGCGGAATTGTCGCGAAAATTTCGAATTAAACGTATCCTTCGCCATGCCTCTTGGCTTCCTCTCGGAAATCGCAGTGAACCCGGAGAAAAGTCGCAGAAGGAAAGAAGGAAAAGAGAAGAAGCGATTAAACATCATTTAACGCGACTTCCCCTGACAGATCGGGGCAACGTTACTCCAATCGTAATTGTACATCAACGATGAGGATACCTATATCGTGTCACGTGAGTCGGCGAAAGAAAAAAAGCGTCGGTTAAAGTGGAGGAGTACAAGAGTGATCGTACTAACCTTGTCCTTGTCGAGAACCTGGCCCGGTAGCGCGTGACCCTTGCTACTCCACTGGCAGAGGTGTTGCCCGTTGTACTCCGCGCACACCACATGGAAACACGCATGGCACTCTGGGGGACATAGAGAACCGCACATACAGCAACACTGATTACGCTTGGCGGCCGACTCGGGGCTAGCACCTATACTCTTGACAAGGACGTACGGTCCGCCACCGTCGGCGTAGCCCCTGTGACCGACTGATTTCGAATCGACGGCTGTCTCTGCCGCTAAACCGCGGATACAATCGTTCATCGGTGGTTCTGCGTGGTTCGGCTGTTGTTGCAGACGCTCGTGACCGTCGCAAAAGCACAGGTACCGATGGAACGATACTGGCCTCGCGCAAGGAAAAAGCCCGCTCGGCAAATCGTCCGCTGTGCTTTTCGAAGCAGCAGTTTGCGTCACGAGGATCCCGCTTTGCGAGCTTATACTTGGCCCCTGCGTAGCGTCGCTCGAAGGTGGCTTGCAAACGTGATGCTTGAAGAGAACGGTACCGCTCATCAAGCTCGCGGAGAACGGCGAAGCGGTGGTGGTAACGGAACAGGAAGAGGAAGGTGGTGCAGCGTTGCTGACAGGATATGTCTGTTGCTGATTGTTAACTGAGGAGTATCGTTTGAACAAGGACGAGACGATGTTTCCTTTCGGTTTGGCCGAATCCTGGGGTAGCTGAGGGTCGTTCGCGTATAAACTTGTCGCAGTGGTGATCGTAATGGTGGTCTGCAGATCGCTGTAGGGCGCGTTACTGGTGATCGTTGATAAGTTAGCGTGGACGTTGCGCGACGGTGGTATTTGACGAGAATCACGATGCAGTTGCAGATTGGGGGTGATCGTGGCGGCGGTGGTGGTTGCGTTGGGCACCGATGCAGGTTGCACAATCGACGCCGCGACGGTGGACGTCGAAGCAACGGACGCGGCCGAGGATGCGGCGGTGTTCGCCGAACTGGCGCCTTTCCGGAGCATGTAATTGTCCGCGTCAACGGCTAGGAGCCGCGACATGGCCGTGGACTTAGCCTTAGTGTCATCTTTGGGGCTCCCTTTGGTCGATCCTTTGGTCGATTCTGTCCTGGATTTCGTTTCGGCGAGCTTCTCGTGTTCCTCCTTGTTCGCGCAGCCCGCCACCGTTATCGGGCTAAAGAGATCGTGTATCTTGCCGTGTAAGTTGACCGCAGGCTGCACCTGCGAGGCAGCAGTCGCAGCTGCGGCGGACGAACTCGATGCCCGCTTCATCGCTGAGGCTGGTCACGATCATCAAAGCTCCCCAGCTACGACTAGGTTTTGTTGAACGGTTCCACGGTGGCTCTCGAATTTGTTTCGCTGCTTTCGGGCGAGTCCTGAGCCTCCCTTGACCAACGCGAATCACCCCTCATCGTCGCCTTCACCTCGTATATCAATGTTCCGCTTGATTCCGTTATGGAACACGCCGCGCCGACCCCACACTGTCCAACTACCGGCGACTACCGTTTCTACTTCTGCTTCTGTTCGCTGCCCTCAGGCCGGAACGTTCTCGCCACCGACAGACTCTCGCGTGCTAAAAACGTGAACGCGTCGGTCGAGTCGCGTCGCAAGGTCAGTCGCATGTCGCCATCGACGTTCTCGCGATCGGTCCCGTGTGTGCTCGGACTTTCTTTTTCAAATGGAGCGGCCGCTTCAACGATTCCAATTGGAAATACGTTTGAAATGCGTTGCGTACGATAGCCGGTTCCTTGATCCCCGTTGATTCTCCTTTTTCTCACGAACAACTCCGACAGACGATCATCGATTTTCTCTGCTCCATTCGAGGGGCTTCTTCTCTAGCTGCTGCTCGGAACCGGCCCATCCAATCGTCGCATAGTTAATTACCAATCAGCCGCGGAGAAACGTGTCGTTTCGTATTCGATAGTTAGCTTATCGCCGAACACGTCGATATCTTCGGGAAGAAAAGATTCCACTCGGTATTAGCGTGAAGAGGGAGAGAGCGAGAGAAGGACAAAATAAGAGAGGGCGGAAGAGAGAGGGAGGGAGGAAGAGAAGGTCCGTCGAATTTCCAGTGGTAACCTCTCTTCGGCCGACGTGTTCCAACAATGTGATTCGCTGAGTTCTCAACTTCGTCCTTTATTATTAATATGGTTGAACTGGAAATAGACGGGCAGCGCGGGAGACAGAGATAAAGAGGAAAAAAGATACAGACGGAGAGAGAAAGAGTCGTGCCCGTGGGTGTGACCTCGTGTAAATTCGTTTTCCATAAATCTCACTCCTACCACTCTCTCGTGCGCGCACACACGACCTTTGTATAAACGCCGAGATTCGCCGAGCCGAACGGAACCGGTTTCGTCAAGCAACGACACCGAACGATTTCAACCTAGTCCCGCGAGCGTGTAGACGAGAAGAGAGATCCTCGTGGGCTATCGGGGGAGTAATTCCAGGTGACCTTATAGCAGTTCCCTTCGTCAATTGGATCGAATTATTTGACCAATGTGGTCGAACAAGGTTTGCCCGCACGCGCGCACGCTCCAGATCGAATCGGTCTCGGATCGAGCGACATGCGCGCGCCACGATTACCGATTGCTACGCCCGTTCGAGCAAACGTGTCCGTTTACGTTTATATTCTCGTTTCTTGCTCCCTTCGTGTTTCTTCTAACCTCTGCTCTGTTGCGGAAACGGTCGTGTCCGAGAAACAATCTCAAAACACAGAGAGTGAATGATGAAGCGAGGAGAAAAGAGGACGCTGATGCTCCGATTCTTCGTAACCTTCACCGTCGTTAATTGCAGTAAAACAACCGGCTTCTGTCTGTCGTCTTGATAGCGTGCGATAATTCAAGACGAGTAAAATATTGTTACAAAATAGTTCTCGTGTTGCGGCGACGGACGGACAGCAAGCGCTCATTCGTTGCAAAAACGTGCTCGCCTAATCTCACGAGTCACTAAATATCATGCGGGAGTCAGGGGCGATACATCGATTCTTCACTTTCGATCACGAATCCCACGGAAAGATTAATCTGGAACGTTTTCGTATCCTTCGTTTTTCACTTATCAAACAATCGATGTCAGTTCGAACGATCCATGCACAGATCATCGATCACGAAACGGAACACATCCACGCTTGCCCTTATCACGACCACCAGAAAACCGTGACTGCCGCGGCTCCGCGGTCTGCTTCGTGTTCTTCCTCCTCGATAGATCACTATACAGGCACTTTACCAACAGCGAGTCAACGGGTATGTCGGTAAAGCAGACTGGTACGGACGATCTTACTTCGTTCCTTTTCTCGCCACGAATATATTCTTCCTTCTCTTTTGTAGACTTCGTTCTGCCGAGTCAAAATACTTAATGGCTTTCCCACTCAGTATTTCCAAGATCACCGTTTCATATTTTCTAATTCTTCTGCACCGACACGTACGGAGCTTTGACCTTACTCCGAAAAGTTCAAATACACTTGGAACAACCCTTTCCTTTTTGCAATCGCGTATTCGGCATTGAAAACCCGTAATAACTCCGGTGCTATCCAATTCGTCCCGTGCTCAATCCACACTGAAATGCCGGCGTATACCTGTCTTACTCGTCGAAGCAGTACACGAACGGGATGGAAAAGTCCACTGGGCACTGCACTTTTTGCACCGGCAGTCTGCACCACGCGCACACCTGCACACACAACGACAGCACGTCACTTTTCTGCACATATGTGCACGACACCTATCTATCCATCTGTCTCTTGCCCCTTACGATACTCTTCACTCTTTCTCTTTCTCGACCGCTGTCGTTCCTTCACTCTTCTCTTCGCGCACTATCACACTCACTCGCACTCTCTCTCTCGCTCACTCTCTCTCTCTCTTTTCGTCCCTCACCTCTATTGTTTCTTTCTCTCACGTTCCGTCCCTTTGCTCACTCCTTCTCACACTACTCTGTTTTACACACTCGTCTGCTGGTCGCGCACAGCCGGTCTACCTACCCGACTACTAACCATGGGCCGAGGCTTCAATTTCTTTCCCCTTTTTTCTCTCTATACTTCTTCACTGTTCCTCGCCTTCCACATTCTGCGCTCTGGTCACCACCTTCCTACTTTCGGTAAAGAGTTCACTCGGTTATTCACAATTAATGAAGAATCTTTGCAAGTTATCAGCTTTCACTCGATGGGTCTCCTCAAGCCGAAAAATCAGTATCTTTCGTTTCCCTTAGGAAATGCACACCGTTAGCAGCACTACGAATTTCCCGTCCGATCAACGATCACGTACGATACTTGGCACGGACTCTCTTTCTCTCTCTCTCTCTCTCTCTCTCTCTGGCTGTCCGATCTTGTCTCTGGATTTCTTCTGCTTTTCCACCTTCGCCGATCGTTGCGGTAGTGCACGTTTTCAACAAATCTCGTCTAACAAACTCGGCTTGTGTTCCTCACTGACTTTTCTTGCTGTTGCCACCGGCCACGATCATACATCTACGCGGACGATTTCCTGCCAGAGAATACACCTCCGGCGGCTCGGCGCACAGCTGACCGGCCGGTCCGCCAACTTCGGTCAATAGCCATAGTAGTTGCAGCCTGCCGAGGGTTGCTCGTGCTCGATCGTCGGCGCTACACTTCGACCCCTTCCGCCTTGTTTCGGGTCTTTCCGTGGCCTTTATGCGAGCCACCTTCGTACATAGCGACTGTCGGACCCCGGGCTCGCGAAGCGATCGAAGCCGCTTCGCGGAAATTCCACGACCGTTCTTTACGCTCGGCTTACACGCTTCTCACGCTCAAGGAATATCGTTTTGCTTCAGTTTCGAGTAGAAATAGATGTGATTAACTGAACGCGTTACAGACTTTTCTTTTCGATCAACTATCAACCAAGACTAATAGGGCTTACAATTATCGAAATTCTACACTGTCGCTCGATCGGTTGACAAAGGTTGACAACTTTTATCAAGCAAACACGAGATTGTCCGAAATGTGTGTTAAAACATCAGGAGCGATGCCTTGTATTATCTGTATTTGCTTCTTTTTTATTTTGTTTCTTCTTCTCTATACAACAACGTAGGAAATAATCGTGACCGTTTCGTCGATGAATCGACTGAAAGCAGTTCGCGTGTGGAACATCCGAACGATTAATTAAAAATTACCATCGAATCGCAATCGGTCTGTCAACTCGGGCTTATTCTTATCTAAGACCAGCTGCGATAAAGTCTACGGAACGAGCGCATCTGCAGTTTCTAAGCGCTCGGCGGAATAAAGATCACGATTAAATTACTGATATAAGAGTTACACTCGAGAGAAACACACATTCGCTATCGTTCGTGACTATATCGAGCTAGACCAATCCCGTATCACGAGAGATACACGTTGCTCTAGACATTTGGGAAACGTTCAATTCTCCCATGATCGTTCGTGTCAACCGTAGATCCTCCTGTTGATGACTCAAAGATCCGGAATAGATAAAAATTCCATCGGTTCCCACGCGTAAAAATAAACCGGTAATAAAGCGAATCGGCCCTCGGATAAACCTCTTCTTCGAATCTTCATAAATTCGTCGAGCAAAATCGCTGACTGAAAAGGAAGAAACACGAACGCCGGTACCTCTTTTTCCATCCAAGTGGAGTAAAAGAACAAATCGAAATCCCCACCCTCTATTTTCGTGTCGTAAATGTCAATGGTGACGAGGCCAGAATCAGATTTCATTCTTTACGATCACCTATACTCTCGTTCTTATCGTGAAAGCACCGCGTGTGATACGTTCAAGTGCATACGCACGTGCTCTCGCGCGCACCAAGGGCCTTCGCTACTCGAGTTGCATGAAAGGGCTACGCGTATACTTGAAAGGGAAGAAAGGGACGTGAAAGTGAAAAGTGACTTTCCAAGGTAAAAGAGGGGCGCGCGGGGTTAGAAGGGTGCGATACAGGGATCTCCCGGACATAGGATGATCGAATCGGGCCGCGCAGGCGCCCTACCTTCAGTGTCCTGTTCAAGGTCACAGAACCAACGACGCACCGACCCTTCGCCCTCATGTGCAAGCACAAAAGGACCGATCGATTCTACAGTGGAAAAGCTGACAGATAAACCCCTTCTCGACTGTACAGATGAGATTAGTATCCCGATATCCTTAACAATTTCGTACTGTCTCGTGCTCTCATCTAACGTGCGCTGCTTTCGCGAGGATATCGTTTCAGATAAAAGGTACACGTACCAGTCGAGGCACTGCCACGACCCCTGGTAAAATGACGATGTTAATGGACAGCCGAAACGAGGAGCTATATCCGGCGCACAACAGACCGTGCAGCGTTTACACTCAGGGGACTATCCCTGCTGCTTCCCATACGACCGAAAGAACCTTCTGCCATTTTCAATTTCACGTATACATGTGTGCGCAAAGGTGTACGTATTCGTGAGAACAGAGATTTCCCAGATACACGTCTTGTCGATGTTGCGCTAAGAACCGCATTTCCTTTTGGCGCCGTACAGTGGTATGCTTTAAATCAGGTCGAAAGAGGCGCGGCGCGCTTTTTCACGCGCACTCTAACGCGCGTTACTAAATACATATCGCTATTGCACGAATCATGCTTGATAACTTTCTATTGCGCGACCCGGCGGGTCCCGTGGCTGGCCGAATGAAAGCCGGGGGACAAAATTTGCCTAATCCGCTTCGGCTGGGAAAACTTTCGGAGTACGCGTCGGAAGAACTGGCGCAAACATTCTAATATCGAACACCATACTCGAAATCGTAATTGCGTCGAATTCATCGATGCAGCGATCGCGCAATTGTGAAAATCGATTCGCAAAAAATGCCCTGACGTCATTTTTTATTTGCCGCTATTACGCACTCTACATTAAATCGAGATAGATTGGTGCTGCTCGTTTTTAACGTTGAAAACATCTTCGAACGCTAGTCATACCGAGGAACCAGAAAGAGACCTTAGCCTGTCCTTGTTCCTCGCCCGGTCTCGATTCAGAGAACCGCGAACAATGACAAGGAGGAACATAGGAAGCGTGGGCGGTAGATTCTTGGTAATGAGACGAGTTACAGTGCAGCGTTGCGTAATCGGCAAAGTTGCGGGTGCTTCGACGGCAATAATTAACAACCGGCATAATTGCTGAACGGAAAGTGGTAGCTAGAAAACGTACGTGTTCGAATCGCGAACACGATTCGCGGATCGTGTGTCCTTCGTTGTACACGTCTCTGTCTGTACCGCGATACGTAAAGATGCGAGTAAAAGCGAGGGGGCGGGTAAAAGGTGGAGCGATTCCGATGGAATGTTTCTTCTGAATTCCAAATGGAAACATCTGGAGAATATCTTTAACCCGGAGACACGTCCCCCGGATGTCAAGTTTGTCACGCAGGAAGAAACTGACGACCATTGTTCTCTGCATACAGTCGGTCGTATTAATTCAATGAGAACACGATCAGCGACGAGCGACGTCGCAACCCCTGATAGACTGTGTCCTGAAACGCGTCCTATTCTCCTCGCGTTGGCTTCATCCTTTACCCCGGGAATCCCGAATTTCCCATAGCAACGTGACGGTGCACTTCATTACCCATGACCTCCGCCCTGAGCCTGGGGGCCTCTATATCTACGAATCAATGCAGCTCCATTGCGTGCATCCCGGCTCTATATGTTATCATATACATATATATGTATACATACGTGTTCGTGCATACACGCGTGTACGTGTGTGCACATCGAACCCCCGAAATATAGTCGATAGACGGCTAATCGAAATGGGTACACACATCCGGAAAGTCACGCGATCATCTTACTAGATAGGAAAGAAGCACGCGTGATCGATTTCTCTCGCTTATTTCGCCGCGTCTGGCCACCTGCGCAATTTGCATGCTGCACGAGAAAATAGGGACAGGCCTCGAGTCTGTACGGAACGGGAACGCGCCCCATTATACCGAAAGCGAGCGCGATGAAATTCATTAGCGATCCGGGGCGAACCGCGAGTCTTGGATTTTGCGGAGTCGCGCCCCTGTTTGTCCGGAGAAAATCAGATAAGAGCACCGGCCGCTTATTTCCCATGGCCAATTTAAATACATTAATTTTAGCGCTGCACGAAGGTCGGGGGAGGATATACGTACGGATTCCAAGAGAATTCCGGAACGGTGCGGTAAAAAGACGACGAACGCGCGAGAGACGGGGGTTCTAGTTTTATCCACGACTTCCGTGAGTCACTGGAACACTGCCTGAATAACTTCGCCTCTTCCCGTCTATACAAATATGCTGCTCATAAATATGTATATATTGTAAATCGGTTATGCGACAAGATCGTTGGAATTGCATAAAAAAAAGGAGGGGGGAAAAAAGTGGAACAAAAGAGGATGATGAATGAATTTCATTGTATCCAAGGGGGCGAAAAAGAGAGCAAACCGTGATGAAAGAGTGGACCCGGCGTTAGATCATGTGCCACGGAAACTTGTCCACCGACTGCAACGACGTGGTTTATTAGAAAACGCCGGAGCTTACGGGTCTCGTCAATCCATCAATTTGAGTTTGCGCAAGATCGTGATACTTTCTCACACCACGCACATAACGTGAATAGCAAAAAAGCATAACGTTGTTCGGGACCAGAGCCGCATACTTGCCGACATTCGAGGTCAACGCCGGGGTGAATGAAAGAGAGAACGGTGAACGACGCTGCGAATCTCGAAAGAAATCGGCCTCGAGCAAGAAAATCGATTCGAGAGAAAGATTGGCGAAACTCCGGAATAAAGAAATCCCGATGAACCGTGGGATATTTTGGCAGGCAATAAAACAGAAGAGCCAGCTTCCTTAACGCTGTCGACAGGCAAGTGTGAGCCTTCCGGCTTGAAAACCGCAAAAGCTGAACGGAAGAAACTGCGGGGGAATCTTGGAAAAATGATCGAACTCCGATTCGTGCAACGACCGCTCCTTTCTCTCGCGCAACGTCCAGACACAGCGAGAAAAACGTCAGGTAACGCGTTGCACGGTCGAAAAACTCCGCGAAGTGGAAAAACACAAAGAATTATTTAAGCGAGCCGACGAGAGAGAGAGTCTCGAGTTCAGCCGGGAGAGAAAGAGTGGATGCATTAAGAAAATGCGAGGCTGATATTCAAGGTGCAGAAAAAATGCGGGAAACGTAAGGACACGCCGACTAAACGTCAGCCACGAATGAAAGACGTCTTGCTCGAAGGTGCATACTCCGAAAGAGGGAACTCGCCTGTGCTCGAGGTGGACGAGTTAATTTTAGTTTAATCGACCGACCTGATACGGGGAGCCCGCGTACGAACGCCGGTGCACGTATGCATGTAAGTAGGCATACGTAGCCGTGCTCTCGAGAACGAGTCAAAGCACGCCTCTATACATACGGAAAGGCTAGTTATATATACATACGTCGCTGGCTTACGTGTAACTTCGACAACCGCCGCTTTTCCCCGCCATGGAATTCACTTCCGAGTTTCCCGACCCTTGGACAGTGTGTTACGAAGTTCAGGATCCGGGAATCTCTTACCCGTGACTCAACGCGTGCCTGCACCGATACTCTATGCACCCGTACCATTTGCTTTTTTTTACACCTGTCACTTTGATAATCGGTAGCGATTGATCGAATCGCTGCGGATCAGTATCTCTGGAAACAAATGTTTCCCTGCGTCGATACATGGAAGTATGTACTCCCGTTAAGCTTAACCGGATGGTCGTTCGGATCGAAATCATTCAATTAAGGTCACAAGCTATGGAACAATCATCGGGTACCAACACAGAAGTGACGAACGTAGAGAAGACACTTTTCCACGACTCTCCAGGCCGTCCGCGGAATCGTGGCCGATGAAGATCGTCGATCCAGCTGGTATCGAGAGAGCATCGTACCTTCGGCGCATAGCAAAACGATGCAGGCGAGGCTAGCAGTAAGAAATGAGGAAGTTAAATGTTCTCTCGGCGATAAGAATGTGCAGGGCGTTCTCCAGAGACGAATCGAATACAAATCAGAGAAGGGAAGGTCGGAGTAGCTGGGTGAATAACGAGTCGCGAGTGTTCGAACGCGCTTAGGTTCGAAGAAGCGTGAATTTGCGAGTGCGAGATAGGCTTCCGTGAAGATACCGGAAGCGGGAAAGAAAAGATTGGTGCCTTCCTTGGTTTGCGAATGCATCGATACGAAAGGTTGGGTCGCCATTCGATGTGGTCAAAAAGTGGAAAAACTCCTGCATCTGCTATGTGCGGTAAAGCAGGGGGCAGAAGGGGGGACCGGGGGAGCCGGAAATCGAGGAAAAAAGGGGGGAAAGCGGCGGAAGGGCGAAGCGCTTGCGCGATGGGCTCGTTTCCATGGCTTCGTTCGTTTCACGTAGCAACAGGAGGACTTTTGACCCCGTTCGATTGTCCTTCGAAACAACTCAGTGCCTCATCGTTTTCTCCGGCTTTGTCGGCCCCGAGAAGTGAAACGCATCGTTGAATCGCACTTAGGCTTCACTCTTCTTCCAGCTTATCACTTGCACGGTCCCACGAACGAAACTTCTTCGTTGACCGATGTACGTACATGCATACTCGACTTACAGTCATTGGCGAAATGAATTCGACGCTACAGATGCATAGTACGGCCAGCAAAGACAGCTAATGTGGGCGATTGTTGTCAGCGGAGTTTTTACTCTCCTAGCTGTTTGGATGGGCAGAGAAGGTCCTGGCGCGGATGAATTTGTAAAAACATCGACCGCGTATGACGCGCAAGTTTAATTTTATGAGCGGATCGATGCTCAAAGAAGACCACTACGCGAGTGTTAAATCGTCACGTACGCGACGTTCAACACGGATGAAAATTTCAACATCGCCCGATTACTCTGTACATATACGAATTATGTCTCGATCGTTTTCCTAGATAGCGTGGCAAGATTTTTCTGCGCGAGTCACTCGCGATAAAGATCGTGCGCGTCGAAGAATTTCAATGTCCCCGGACGATTCATTTTAAGTGAATATTCAAGTTCGCCTGTTTGACCGTTCGATAGGGGCACCGAAGAGCCTCACTTTTGTCCTATTGTCTACAACCACATGCCGCGCGCACCTATTCTCCTCTTTCCTCGTAATACTGTTGCCGGGCGGAAAATTCATGCGAGTCCATGCACCGTATCGTTAAAGCCAAATGTACCTTTTTTTTTTAGCAGTGCGACGTTCGGAGTTTCACTTTTACATTTCCGTCAGATTCTTCGCAGACACATTCCGGCTCAGCTTTTTATACGTAATTTAACCTGATTAGAAGATATATTTTCTCGTGAAAAATCTGCCGGCTTTCCCGATAGAATTTCTTACGGGCGAATAGAGATTGCGCTCGCGGACAACCACGAACACCCTGCCAAATCGCCAGCAGCTGTTCCTGCATAAATCGCAGCCGGTGTCGACGGAGTTCCTTTTCGGATAGAAAGAAGAATGGAATCGGCGAACAGGAGGGGGATAGTTTTTACTCGACTACTTTGACATTTTGCCCGACGACTTTGAAACGAACGTGCGCCTTTTTCAGTGGTAGAACGAAAAAGTCGCAGATTCGTTTGGAGAAAAAAGAAGAAGAAAGGGGGAATATCTTTGCATACTGAATAGCGCACGGTTTTTCTTTTTTTAGTCCGTAAAAAAAAAAAGGTGTACTTTGATGCGTGTTTTTTTAATCAGCTTCTTTCCATACCACGCTTTCCCCTGCGATTAGTGTCTATCGTAAATATACGATTGCCCGAGCTTTCGCTCATATTTTCCCCTTTTTCTGTGGAACTAAAAAGAATGATACTTTACGATGATTCTATGGTCTCGTATTCTCTAAACGTTACGCCATTTCCGTCCCACGCGCTACGGCAGGCACGCGTTCGAAAGCCACGTGGCTGTCAAAATAAGAATGCGCGATCTACTATATTTAATCCTCAAAAAACGATACAAAAATAAACAGTCATCGCGAAGTCCATGGGACCATAACCGAACGCTACGTTTCGAAGTCGCAAGGACGTATCGGGTCGGACATAGGTCATGGAAGGGTGGCGCACGTCCGAAAGCGTGTCTTCGGGACAAAAGGGGAACCCGCTTTATCGTCCCGCAATTCGGCCGCTTGTTTTTATTTTCCCTTCTTCTCTGCTTTTTCTTCCGCCCTGGCAGAAGAATGATCGATTCCGGTAGTGTGCAAACACGATGGCCACACAGTCGTGCTTAGCTGGCACGGGTAGGTGTCCCGCGTAATCGCATACACCGATTTTCAAGGATTAGCCGCGGGGGACCTACTTGGTACGCGCGCGATTACGCTAGGGAGCAAAGCAGCCGCCTAGAAGCGTGCAGAACGGCTGGTGTACACGTAACCGGGGTTACATCGAGCGTATCTCGTGGCTTCCACTTTCTTTCGTACGATTTCGTGCTAATACGGTCGAAGTCAAAAACCGTTACTACTTACATACACAGTTTCCTTTATCGAGCGTAGTACATGCAATGAAACGTAAGTAATTTCGTTTGCACAGTTGCCAGCCTATGACATCTGCTGCTAACCGATATACCCGCGACGAACGATCCGAAGAAACCTCTGTTCCTCTGCCTCTCTGCTCGCTAATTCTGTATCTTCCACGTATTCGTTGCGAGCTGTGTCTATATTCGGCATACGCACTCGCCGAAGAGGCACGAATTATCATGGAACGGTTCTGGACTTATCGCGGGGGACTTGATACAGAGACCTCGTCGATATCATTCGCATCGGAGGCGACGCACATTTGCATCGGAAAGAGCTTGTGAAAGAAAAGAATGTTCGATGTCGAGGGCCGAAGGAGGAATAAAAGTTATTTTAGAATGCAAACGATATATGCAGCGAGAGATGTAATTGACGGAGGTGGGGGTAAAAGCGCGATGTGTTTGCAGTTTTGCAATTAGAAGAGTAAATAATAGCGGTCGGGATTATTAATAGACGTTAAATCGTATCGATCCGATGCATCGAGTCAGGTATAGATGGTCGTGGTTCGGCAAATATTCAAGAAGTTGTACGAATTTCAACGGTATAGGAATAAAGTTCGTATAAAGTAGATACGTTCCTGGGTCGTACGATGACAAAGCGTCGGTGGTGGGGAACAAGAGGGACAGGAGAGGGTAGTGGAGTTTCAGAAAAGAAACTGCCGGTCGAGCTGGAAACGAACGCAAGCTAAGGAGAAGGGGGACACGACGATAGCACGCCACTTGAAATCACCGCGACTGCATGTGTTACTATGCTACGGTGCCGCCCTCGATGGTAATTGCGGGAATGACAGTGGAAAGCATTATCGAACTTTGCAGCTCGCCTTGCAAGAGAGCAGCACAGCCGCCGTGCTTTTTTACGCCGTCGATACAATCGGAAATTACCCAATTGCATTTTAAATAGTGGTAATCGTTACGTCGATTGTTTTAATATCATTCTAATACCCGACCTATTCGAATCAGTAATTAAAGATATCCCTTCGTACAGATTGGTAGTTTATCAATTTTTCGGTTTAATTGTATACATGATTGCAAGTATGCATTTGATTGACGGCACGTTTATTTTGGATCTACGTGTGATGCGAACGATCATGAAATAAATCTCCTTAATAGAAATAGAAAAAGTACTCACCTTTGCATGTGACGCCCACTCTTCCACATCCCCAAACATAATCTTCACCTGTAACCATAAATAAAGAAAAATTGGCTCGAAATTATTTCATTTCAATGCGATATCATAAGGAAAATATATAAATACGATGGGATGCGATACTTACAATGCTTACAAAGAACAGGGGTTAAAAAATATACATCTACGAGGACGTGATTGCTCTTGGGTTCTGCGTTCGCTGACTCGGTTAGATATACTGTAACGATAAAAGAAACAAAACTAGTAAATATTTTAGATATCTTATTTACGCTGTTACTATGAACTGTTATGTACCGTATGGCCCATTGCTGAGGGTTACATAAGACGACTCTTCTTCATTATGAGTGTCTAAGTACGGTGAAAAGTTTCCTTTCAGCATTAGGACTTCCTCGCGTGTACCTTAGCGACTGAAAATAACAATAGCTCTTTAAAAACTTTATATTTTTCGATCGCAATACTTTAATTTTCATGCGTAGAAAATATTTCATACCGGTACTAAGTCTTCCTCGTAATTCTGCTGCTGCCCACACAAGCACCGTATCTCTTTCCTCCGAAACGGAGCGTTATCCGAAGTTTATTGAGAAACGATCACATTAACATAGTACTTTCTCCATGGAAAAATATATTACAGTTAACTCATTTGTCAGTCATACATGGTATGTAAACATGAGTAATTTTGCACAATACTACAATCACAGAACATAATCTCTCCTGACTGTTGTGCATCCTCTTCTTGGACTTAAAACATTTTTACTTCGCTTCAGTTGTACCACGAATTGTGTCAGAATAGATTCTTAGTCGATACCCAATGTACGCTACTTAAGAGTATTTGTAATTGTTTGAGCATCATTTAAAAAACTGACTTTTACCAAAGATAGAGAAACATCGTATAGCTATTATTATACTCTTTCATCAAACTAATTTGATTCTCTTGTTGATTATATCAAACAGCACCACAATTATCAAAAACTTACAGTAACTCTTGTTTAAGGCTATTCGGTTGTATACATAGAATTGTATTTAAAAATCTTGCTTGCGTAAATATATTTGTATATGTATGTATATGAATAGCAACATATGTAATAATGAACTATGATGAGATTTCGAGTGTCAGCTTCTCTGAACACATTAAAATCTATCAAAGTAAGGTGATATGAACACAATGATAACTAGTCATGCACGACAATGTGATGCATCATGATTTTATCATTCTTTCTTGCATTTCTTTCGTGGAGATCCGCAGCTCAAATGTACCTCTTCTTTTATTTCGATATTTATATCATTCCGTTTCATATCCACAATCACCTTATTTGGCCTATCGCAATTCCTGCAACACAAATTAATATTCATGAAGTTTAATTCTAGTGCGCAATAAATATTTGCATATTGTCAAATGTTTAAAAAATATACATTTATTTACATAAAAATGGCAAGTATTTTTAACGCATTTTCGTAAATAAATATAGTCCGAGTAAACGATCGACAGACTCCCGTGATTCGTAATTCCGATCGCACAATAAAGAATACAACGCGATGCAAGTACCGGCAGTGACTGATATATTACCGGCATATAACAGGCTAAGATAAAACATTCACAAATTAAACAAGTATCGTAGCTTCGAACAAATAAACGGCACGTCCACAAATTTTCATAAAGCACAAGTAGCTTTGTGCAAAATTTCTAGACACTTTTTTCTACGATAAACAAGAAACAAAAAGAGGCAAAAAAATATCATATGATTATTCGAACCAATGACACGATGGCGTACGTAGTGTTTGAAAGTAGCGAAGTTATTTGTCAACGATATATCAAAAACTCGTAAAACTTTTTCCCTCTATGCTACATAGTAAGACAAAGCTGCAAATATCACGATCGTTGCGTTTTAATCACATGGCGACTTCTGCACAAATAAAATTACAAAGAGCACGCCTTCGATGACGAATAGTTCTGGCGAGGTTTACACGCGTGTTAAGTAAATAATCACAAATGTAACGATACTTGCACTCCCGTGAAGCGTTCATGTCTTATTTTTACGTAAGCCGTATCTTTCGTGTAGCGTGAAATAAAATGTTTCTAAGTAATCCGGGAAAGATTAGACTTCTTACGAGTCAAGAAACTGAACGGTATGATCGGTGGGGATGCCGTAAACGAGAGTTGACAATACAGATTTCACGGGGCCCGATCAAATATCGAAAACACTACCTTAACACTTCGTTATATCAATTTCTCGAGACTTTGAGCTTCACTTGTAAACGGATCGACAGAAAAACTTGAAATACAAAATGATAAGTGACAAAGAATTGTTTCCCTTGATCGTAACACGTACGAACACGGTTAGGCCAGGCTAAGCAGCTGAGGGCGCTACCATTGGTCATTAGTTACATTTCACCAGGATGAGAAACCTATTCTGCAAAATTTGCCCCCGTTTTTTTTTCGCCATCTTATTTATCCGAATTGTATATTTATCTGCTTTATCATTTTTAATGCATTCTTACGTGCAATTTCTCTAATATAAATTCAATTTTTCAACTAAGAATAATTACAATTTTGCGAAAGGCCGGTTAATATTAATTGCAAATAATTGATTGCACGTAAATATTAGCAACCGTTTCAGCGTTTCTTTTGTTGAATTGATATTTTAATGAATTATAAAGGATGAATAATAAATTAAAACAGATCTAATATGGTAGGGTCCCTAGGTTTATCCCCACCGTTGCTTAATCAGCTCGCGATAGGTGCATTGTAGAACGCTTCGAGATTGACATTTACCTTTTTGTTCTCACGTGGAGGAGGCATACTGTGCTCTCGCGAGACGGTGATCATTTCCTAATATAGAGATTCAGGACACGGTGAACAAAGGCACGGTGTTATCATGGTTCGCACAATTAGTCAGGAAACGTATGATGAAGTCGTTAATGAAAACATGGAAGAATTTTCGATGACACCTGAAGAAGCTATAGACGACGCGGTAAAGCAATTTCAAGCGCAGGTACGCCAATTTGAATACTTGTTTTTTTCTGACGCGAAGATAAGCCGAAAGTTTTACTCGACTCTCTAGAAATGTAGGTTAAAATTGTGTCGTTTGTTGCACAAAAATATTTTAATAAATTTCATTGTTATTCAATATAGAAAAATTGTAATTATAATCAGTTTGAACGGAGCATGTAAATTTTTTATTTTGACGTGTATACATTTTTCCAATAATATCATTCATTCCGTTTTTGATAAATAAATCGCATCGCGACACTATTGAATTCGAAGTATTTTGAAATTATGCAGAACCAGTGAACGTCCTGTTGAAGTAGATGTAAAAATATATTTGCAAATTTGCAGGAATATTATATAATATTAATTGTGCATTGAAAAATTTGATGCAGGAGAATGAATTAGAATCCCAATAATCTAGAGCACATTGCATAAGTATGGCATTGCGCCATGGTTGTTTTTATCATCTCTA
This sequence comes from Nomada lathburiana, assembly GCA_963667235.1. NCBI lineage: Eukaryota > Metazoa > Arthropoda > Insecta > Hymenoptera > Apidae > Nomada > Nomada lathburiana. Next base: position 13,475,888 of record OY763903.1, on the reverse strand, counting down.
TTTTTATAGGGGGTAGACTTGACCAACATCATTAAAGATTTGATTCTCAACGATGACAATGATTTAATTGAATCTTACTTGGCACAAATTAATAACGCTTTAGAGGATCAGAATTATGAGAGTGTGCCACAAACATTAGATAAGTTGAGACACGAAGTGGACAAAGATATTGCACGCAGAGTGTATGCTGGAAAGAAGGGAGCCTATAATACTTTAATAAAATTAATGAAAAGTTGTCCGAATAACGCCACAGTGCTCAAGGCAGCATTGAAAGCTATTTCTTCATTGATGACCGGTAATCCGGACTTGTTAAATGACGAGGGAATTGCGTTGCAGATACAGTAAGAAATTATTAATAGGTATTGACCACTGTTAAGATGCTTTAGCTCTTTTCATGTACATCATTCCGTTTCTTAGGATTTTAGACACACATCCAGATGTTCCAACATTACAGTATCTCTTACTTTGGGTAAGAGAGTGTTGTATAAAACATGAGCTTAATAGGCAAGGTATTTTCAAAGCAGATATCTTTAATAAACTTAAGAAAATCTTAATTCGAGATGGTGCATCTGGTCCCGAATTGAGGGATGCTTGCGCTGTGATTAGAGCTCTAGTATTAGACGACGATATCAGGCACGAATATGGGAAAGCTCATGAGCATGCAAGCATTATTGCGAAGGGTGCTCTAAATGTTCTTACCGGGTTGATGCCAAGTAAATACTATTTGCTGTTCCATTTATTTCAATCAAAGGTCAGCATAAAATTTTAACGCACGAATTGTATCGAATATAGAATACAAAAAGGACAAAGGTGTGGTGGGTGATTTGATGATAACATTGGCCGCGCTGATCGTGAGGAACGAATTCTGCCAGGAAGTAGAGGACGCAGGGGGTCTGAAATTTGTTATAGAGGTGATGATTGATTATCCGGATTCGGAGAAATTAAATTGGCAGGCTTTGATATTATTGAAAGCTCTTGCTGGAAACGATAATGTGAAGTCTCACATTATCACATCAGGCTGTGGCCCTATAATTGTGTCCGCTATAAGTAGGCTCAAAGTAAGTTTACATTCGTGTGATGTTTTTCTTCTTCTGTGAAATATGCCGTGTCTAGCCTTTAGTCTAGCTGTTGTAGATAGAACATTTTTTTCTGCTACTCAAACCAAATTGTTGATCCTATCATAGGAGTCTGAGTGTGTTGTGACCGCTGGACTTGCATGCGTTTCCGCATTAACACTGAGGTGTTCCTCAAATGCTGGTGTGCTATACGATTGCGGAGCGCCGCTTGTAATCATAGACGCAATGAAAGCTTATCCTAAAAGCGTGAGTGTGTTGAAACAAGCATCTTGGGCAATACGAAATATGTCCGTGCGAAATAAACCGGAGTGTCCAGAATTTATTGCTCATGGTGTAGAGGATGTATTGGCAAGTGCCCTTCAGCTACACGGATCTAAACTTGAGAGTGACGTGAAGGCTGCTTTGAGAGATCTTGGACTGAAAGTAGAGTTAAAAGAGAGGTGGACTGGAAAAGGAGCGTCCATGAACAATGATTAATTTGCCGCAGTGTTCAGTTGGCAAACTGTTCTAAACATTTTTATATCATTTGCTTGCAAAAAAAAAAGGAAACGATGAATAAATTGGCGACAATTAACACCTAACATTAGTATGGTTCGTATCTTACGCTAATATTTATATATATATATTATATGTACATTGTTTTTGTATCTTTTTTTTATATATTCGTGTATATTTATATGTTGTGTATTAATATAGATTTATAATAAACTTTTATCTTTAATACGATAAAGGAGATTGGCGACTCTCGGTCACACATAAGAACCATTCGCTGGAAAATCGGATTTCCACAGTCGTATATATTTTTTCTCTTTTATTGAACAAACATGCGGAATCGTTCTCGTCAATAGATGATCTACATATTTTCGAAAATTTCTTTAGTCACAGCTATGCGAAAAATGTATCTTATTTTCTAAACATTTAAGAGAAATTTTAATTCGGTTTTCAATTGATTTCGTGTAAGCTCGATTTTTATCTCTGTCCTGGCGAATATCCAAATTCCATTTGAGCAAAGTCAGGCGTTCGATATACATTTACCCGATTACTGGTAATAATATTCGCGAGTACATCCACGTTAATAACACGTAACATCCATGTTCGGTAGAACAACATTGAATTCTTTGAATCAGTCTATACTCTCCATTTTTGTCCACTCATGACGTAATCCTTTGAGAAGAAGTTTTCACAAAACCACCCCTTCAAATATTTCAGTACCAAGTGGCGAATGAGCCAGAGATAATCGGCGAAGTTTTCTCCAATAGATATCATCAGTAAGGGTTTCAAACGCAATCAATCGTGCAAAGTCTGGTTCTTTATTCTCCGTTCATGCGTGACATTCATAAGTATGCGTATAGGGTTCAATTTATGAAAACTTCTCGTGTTATAGACAATGTTCTTCGAGTATCATAGAATACACATTGACGATAAAAAAAACTGCGCATCGAACGCGACAGTTTTTACATCGATTAATCCATGGTTAATAATTCTTCGTTGTACTTCACTCCTGCAAGAGACTACGATTGTATCACAGTCTTTGACGAGATCACATTTGCTAGCGAGCACTACAGCGTGTCTCGAGCGAATGTGACAATACAATAAAGAGATATTTATTCACAAAAGTGGTGACACGCAAAGAGCTTGAAGAACGAAACGTAATCACAGTAGAGTTCTCGGCCTTTATACTTTCATAGTTCAAAGTGTACTTATAATTATAGAAATTGTGTGAAAAAATATATTTCTGTACATATCTGAAAATAAACTAGGGTGCAAGAATATAAAATCTTTCCAAAAAGAAGATCGATCTGCCCCTATCGGTTCATCTATCCTGGCTGCGAAAATTAATTTCGATCCGTGCAGGTGATAATTCTAAGCGAAGGAAAAAGAACGTGAATGGTCGTGTAAGTATATGTACATGGTGAAATACGGACATCGCTTGTATCTCTTTGAAACGCATACCCCCCCTTCGTAAGGTACTTTAAAGTCTTTTCAATGTCGCCCGACTACTCCTTTTCTATCCTTGCAACACAAGTCAGCACTTGCTGGCTATTTAAATAACACATTGTAGGGGGGTGCCCTTCGCCGAGACACGTACATTTACCATTCATGGTGTGCGTCACAGCCATAAATATTAATACTCGAATAATAAATGGTACACGGTGCAATTGTACGTACATGTATCTACCGTAAAAGCTGACGTTCGATTGACCAATTTTTTCTCAATCGGGCAGGAATATCATTTCCGACGTGTAATCATGTAATTGGTTGCAGTTCGATCGTCAAATCCACGACGAGGAACTGTTTTCTACATGCACCCAGTGTATGAAAAATGAAATCTAATAAATAATAGAAGGAGAATAATAAAAAGAGGGATGAAAGGACAAGAGAAAAGGTGAAATTAAAATCACTTATCGTGTACAATAATTTGGGAATCGACACTTACCTGTTGATCAAGCTGTGTCGGTGTAAAGTAAAGAAACTATACAAGGAGGAACGCAAAAGTTTATTGAAACGAATTATAATTGCAACAGAAATTAGAACGGCTTCTCGAGGGACACAAAGCGGATCAGAATGCGGTACGATTCGACGGTCGCTGTACTTCCTTGGTGCCGAGAAGGCAAACCGGAATGCGATTTAATTGACACTGAGAAATTGATTGCCCACGCAATTTTCACGATATCTCGCATTAGTCGTTTAGAGTTTAGAGACCTATTTAAATTGAATCAACGCCCACGTAGCCAACTGAGTGGCCTTTATGCGCGATTAATTCGCTGATTAATAATACATAGAAGACCTCCCACGATTTCTGCCGGGGCGCCGAAAATTATATTCGCTCTACGTATACGGTATACCAGTGACTTTATGCTTCCTACACAGCAAGCGTACATTTGATTCGACACTATTGCTACAGCTATTGTACTACAACTATGTTCGTACATTAATATTAGACAGATCAGTTCACATCGACCACATAGAACACTCGATTCGACCGAGCCCCGTACAGAAATTTGCCAGCAACCGAACCGCGTCTCGCAGCCCAATCCACGCGATAAGCATAAAAAGGGGGAAAAAAAGGCTGGATACGCGTTTCCGATTGTGGTTGCCCGTGTCGCGGATGAATTTCTTAATAACTCCGGCTCGTAAATCAACATAGCCGGATCCGTCCGACTCGATATGTTAATTAAATGCTACGTAACAAAAAATGATCGGTGACTCGTATCCATCGTGGCCAAGCCAGCCGATACAGCGAGCGCTCAGACGCGATAAATAATGTTTTGCAACTAATACAGCCTACCTATCGAGGTGCATACAGACCGAGAGCACATGCAGGCGTATCGATCGACACGCTTTGCTTCTTCTTTTCGCGACAACACCAGACAGCGTGTGCCCGTTCAGAGCTTGTTTCGCGTGGCTACGCACGCTTGTCGGTGTGCCAGCTCGCAGGTTTACCTATAAGTGGCTACATGGGCGTACAGGTTTAACGCCGAACGCGCATGCAAATCGGGTCGCAAATTATCCAGGGGCGTAACAATGATAATCCCTCGTACCTCGCAGACGATCGGACATGTTTATCGAGTGCTACATAATTCACGTTTACCGCGGAGACTTGGTAAGGATTCAGTAGGAGATTTTCACCTTTTAGCTGCTTTATCGGTCAGCGCATACTTTTGCTGCTTAAGTTGTTCGGGTAATATTTGTAGCCGGGATATGATCTGTTGCTGTAGCCGTTGGTGTGCCATTGGCCTCGGTTTCACGTAGCAAAGGAATTGGAGTACAGAGGCAAGGCCAATGCGTTGACAAAATTACGCCCCTGTCCACGTGGCCACACACAGAGGTACATATCTCTGCCCACGTTAATGTATAACCACGATACGAGTTTCTCGTACACAGACGCATCGTACTCTCCCGTTTCACTTTCAACGACTACGATTTAAGTCTACCTCGAACGACTAGGTGCTACCTCCTGGCCCGCGAATTTTCTTCTATCATACCGCTATTCGGGCGAACGTCCGATATGAATTAAATAATCGTCCTACCGCGACGTATCGCGCGGGAATAAGATAATAGAGGGAATAAAGCTACGTGATATTATCTGGTTATCGTGTTAAATAAAATTGTACATAATACGGTCTCGTCTCTTTCGTAAAACAGTCTTATTAGTCGCCGCGATTCTCCGGTACTAGACGCGTTTACATTCAACTAAAGGGGAGAAGCTACAAGCGCGATCGCACACATAACGGCCGGGACCGTAGAGGAACGAACCTGCCCTGAAATTTGTGGTTCGTTCTCGTGATCGATCGACTACTCGCGGCACCGACAGCACGAGTACTTGTAGTACTTTATCCGGCACAAGCCATTCTTTACGACCAACGCGCAATTTGGATGCTTGTCGACGCACTCCGACGACGCTTCGTAGGCTTCTGAAATTATTCGAAATTATTGAAAATGCGACGACACATTGACACTTTTTAATATCATTCGAATAGTACAAGATGGATATGTATATATACAGCAGAGCCTAGATTAACCGGGTCCTGATTGTTCACAGCAATATATTAAGCTCATTTAAAAAAGACTAGTTTTGCGCCAGTAGTCTTTCCGACTACTTAATAAATAATGAAGACTAATTAATAGATATTAATTTATTCAGTGTTGCAGTCTCTCCCGTTTGAACCAGCTAATCGAGGTCCTACTGTAACATTCGATATTCAAGCTCACTCTTCGGTGGTCTGCCAGGCGTCGAAGGATCCTTTTTACACGGATCCAAAGTGCATTGCCGTCGGTCGCTCGGTTTCGCAGCGTCCTCGCAACTCGAGCTGCTAACACCCTCCAGAATGCAGCGAACCAGTCTGGCCTGCATGCCGGTGCCACACGTCACCGAACACTGAAAACCCACGACGGTATTCGCATCGATATTTACGTCGGTATTTTCATCCTAGAGTCGAAAAGCCAACGGCGGTCGGCCGATCGTAAATCTACGCGGTGCTTGTTCGCGATTTACCTTCGACCAGTCCGAGGTGAACCATGCCGGCGTGCACGTGGACAGCCTGCACATTTGCTCGTTCGCCGGCCTCGAGTCGTTGCAGTTGCTCTCTGGCAACACGACGAATTCGTTCTTCGTCCTTGCGACGCAAAGGACTTCTCGATACTGGGCACCCACGCCGCAGGACGTGGAACACTGAAACCATATTTGTCCAAGCATGTTCAATCGGGTTGATAACGGGGGAACGACTCGCGGTTTCGTTTTATTGCCGATCGCCGAGGGAAGCTCGACGAACCACGAAAGATACTCTTGGTTATCTGTTACTAACGAATGTCCACGGTCCGGTGAACCATTTCCCGCTATCGCAGTTCTTGCCGCCCCCGAAACACTGCCTCTCGGTTTCCGGTCTCTCTTTTGGATTGCAGAACAATTCGCTACCGTCGCCGCAAGCCACTTGCCTCGTTTCTACGCCGCTTCCACATTCCGTCGAGCACTGAATCACAGATTACACGAAATGCTTTTAACAGATACGGTTGCTGTCGGGTAGAATCGATACGCCACCTTCAATTCCTTTCGAATAATCTCACCTTGGACGACCATTCCGTGTGTAGCCAAGGCGCTCGATCCTCCGGACCGCTGTGCACGGAGTTGCACGGAATCGACTCGCAGATCGTCTGCGATTCGGGTTTGCTAAGCGGCGAACAGGCCTTCCCCGGCGTGATGCACGTGACCGTTCGATTTCGAACACCCTGTCCGCACGTAGTCGAGCACTGGGATCGCACGAAAAAAAGAAACAAAAAATTATCAAGCGTTCAGAGTGGAGCATCTCAAACCGACAAACAAAAAAAAAAAAGAGGTGTCATTTTATCAAGAACCTTGACGCAACGGAAAAAAGAGCAACGCTAACACAGCCCCTCGCCGCCGTAGCTTCCTCCCATTTCCCTAAGTGCAGGGAAGCATCAAACGTTCCTCGCGTCTATTAACAGCGGGGAACAAGAAAAAAAAAAAATGAATGGGCTCACCGTGCCCCAAGCACCGACGTCCCATCTGGGCGTGTCGTGTTGCGAGTGCATGTGCCTCAATTCCGGGCCGTTCGTGCACGCCGATTTCGTACAGGTTTCCACGGTTCTCAGATCCGGCGGTTGGACGCACGCACCGGCCGCGACTCGCATTGTTAGGTTCGCATTTAGTTCCTGTACGCACTCCAATTTACGTGCACGGGTCCCCGTGCCGCAGCTGACCGAACATTCGCCCCACGGTTCTGCCCTCCACCTGAAACCGGGTGCAATTTGTTTGCAAATTCGTGTGTGCCCGTCGATTTTCGTTCGAACCGCCGGACAACACGAATTATATACACACCTAGCAGGGCACGGGTTGTCGTTGCAGCGCAACGGTGGCGGCTGCTGCGGCTTTCCCACGTTGCGGCAACGTTTGTCAATCACGATCATCTGGTTGGTCTCGCGGACGCACCTGAAGATCGCCGTCTGGACACCTGTAAGCGGGCGTTAGAGTTCGATGGGAGTTTAGACCAATTCTGTACTTTCTAGAAGCGATCAAGAGATGACAGAAATGAGTGGCCCGTTGCCCGCGTATAGCGCACAATTTCGTCGCGCGTTGTCGTTACACGTTTCGCAATAAATCGTGGGACAAATGGATGCAGAATTATTTTAAATTCGTATGCTTAATACGCGCGGAGGAAATAATCGTATCGTGCCGGTGGCGTTTCAGGACCGTCGCATGGTATTTCGCGGTCAATTATCATCGTTGTCAGGAATGGAAATTGAGAAACGCACCGCGATAGCTGCCGCGACGTTATCTCGGCCGGCCCGTATGAGCTGTCAGTCTGAATGAAAAAAATCACGGACGTCCACCGTTCGTTCCGTGACCAAAAGACAAACGAAGAAGCGACCGCTAGAATATAATAACGCGCACGCCCGTCACGGATGTGGGGTTTCCTGCTAATAAATTTCGTGAATTGGACGGAACTTCCGTGCTGGTGAATCAAGCGTTGTGTAATCTCACGGCCCTCCGAACTCCACGATAATACCGAAACGAACGCGTCTTCCCACGCGTGCCTCCGATTAATCGGCCGCGTTCGTCGGCTCGGGCTTAGGACGAGGTTCAATTCGTCCGCGCGCTTTTTTCGTTCCATTTCCTTAAATGCTCCTTCGATTACCGTGGACGAAAAGAAAAATGAAGCCCGTGACTCCAAAGTGTGGGATCCATCGACAGAGTTCCCTATTTCACGATTAATTAACAAATCTCGTACCTCCTCCGCATTCCTTCGTACAAGGAGACAATCCGAACACCTTCCACGCGAATCGAAGTCGTTTCTTCTTTTTGGCCCTGGACTTTGGCTGATCACCGGCCATCACCGTGGTCGGCGAGTGCTTCATTTCTTCTTTCCGTCCTCTGTCATGGGACCGCGTTCGATCTTGATCGTGAATCGTCGGTGATAAATCGGCCCTCTGATTCGATCTGAAAAAGCGGAAAGCTGTTCGAGGACTAATTGCGATATTCGACGTGTCTTTTCTCCATCGGCGTACTGATTATATCGCAGGTTGCGATTATTAAAAACTGCGACTATATATACGTTTGAGGGTATTTACATTCTCGTTACTGGAATCGTCAGAGCCACTCGTGCATCCGCGTCGGGGATCTCGTTGCCACGATCGACGGATCCTACGGAAGGGAAGAAAAGCGCCAAATCAGGTTGCACTCTGCGCGCATCACGCGAGGATAAAAATAGCCCGAGACAATTGGCGGGGTTTGCGTGGAATGTTTACGATTGAGCAAACCGGACGAAAGCTCTTACCTGTCGCAAATTGTGGCGGGGCTATTAACGGCCTCCCAATGGACGCCGCTACCTTTAACGGCATCATATATTTGTAAAGTACTCCGGGGTTCATTTCCTGCGCCAGGATCTGAAGGAACGATTTAAAAGTACAATACCCGCGGACACCGTCGCGCGATATCGCGGTTGAAAGCACAATACCGGGTCGAGGTGAGATTCTCAATGGCGGAAGGGAAAAGGAAAAAAAAAAAATGAAAGTGGTTTCAATAAATTCGGGGGGGGGGGGGGGGGGGGGGGTCAGATATCAGAGGCGTTTTTATGGGCCTACCTCTAAATGCAAAGAATCGTTCAGCGGCCCGGTCGCCAAGATACACTCCACGCGGTTTCTGTCGCCCCTCTGGTATGTTAATGTCGTGCCAGCCGCTTTATAAGTGCCGCTGGGACTGTAAGCCAAGGGTCCATTCAGGATGTAACTACCGTTGCCGTCTCTCAACGCTAACACATCAGATTATCAGTTAGAAAAATCGGAAATATCGATCGATCCCCTCCAGCACTGGAAGAAAAGTCCGACACGATTGGCAATGGATCATCGCGAGTGTAATACCTAAGAAATTGCTGCTGAAACGTAGCTCGGAGATATTGAGGGACATGGCCCCCTTCGGAATGGTGGTTACGGGTTGATGACCCCGCGGCAGGATTGGTTCCATAAAAATGCCCTCGTACAATCTACAACCTTTACCCTGACCACCGCAGACACCACAAGCGTCCATCGTGACGCCGGAACCTACCACACCGTCGCAACCAACGGGCTGAAAAGAAAAATACCAATTCACGCGAACATTCGCAGACCGTGCAAATCACCGGGGTACAGGCGACGAAAGGTCGGCCGAGTCGATGTATCGAAAGTGTTCAAAAGAACAAAAACGATCGAGCCCGACCGACAAAAAGGGACACGGTTAACTAGCTGCACGTGCAATCGATTAAAACAATGCGAAGGGGAGAGAGAGAGAAAATTGTCGCGGGGGAAGATTCAACGATCGTAATCGAGGAGTGAAAGCGATTAATTTCCGCCCTCCTATGCGGGGATATGCTTTGCTTTATTCTATCCTACCTTGCATTGTCCGGCAACACAGAGCCATCGGTCTGTGCGTTCTATAGAAATTCCCGCATTATGTCCACGAAGATTCGGCGCGTCGCAGGGTGTGCCGTCCGTTACCGCCGGTTCAAGCGTTGCGTAAAAACGCTCACCGATGGCCCGGCAATTGAGCGCGCAAGAGTTTGGAACTGGTCAACAGTAATTGCAGTTAAGAAACGGAGAAACACTTTATGCGTCAGCCAGTCGAGCGCTCGATTCAAGCTAGATTACATTCTGTGGACGATTGGTGTCGCCTACATCTGTCGCGCTACGTATGCTCGTTTTCCAAATTGAAAGAGGATAACCCGAGCCAGCCTCGCCTCGATCGGGGCATGCAAGAAGCGCGGGGCTCTGAGCAAAGCTGAAGGCGATTTCAAGCAAACCCCCTTCGAAGCGTAGCAAGGTAATTACACGTTGCGCTTAAACGCTAAATTGTCGACAAAATGGCAAGACGGAGTTCGCGCGGCTTTAGCTTACCGTCCAAGAAGGGTACCCAATCGTAGCTCTCGCCTTTGTAGTTTCTTCCGTTGTACTTGGCGCATTGTTCGGCCCGCAAATCCTCCGGGAAGTTCGGACATTTCTGTTGCGAGTAACGGCTTAATTAAACTTCAGGTAATTAAGGTTCGATCGCCGGGGAAAGCGTTATGCAGCAAGCTCGCCCGCCGCTGCGGACCTTCGAAGATCTTACGATTGAAATGCACAGTTTCGAATGCTTTCGCCGCGTCCCAACGCCGGCGACATTAAATTCGCGACTTTTTTCCCCCTCGCGACGCGTCAACGAGTTTCTTTAAATTTACCTCGGAATTCCGCCCTTTTGTGACGAATTTCGGCGGATTCTAAAGGGCACCGCGCACTCGGGCGAACACGGCGAAATACGTGCACCGACGGGTACGCACAGAAGTGTGGCGCCCCGGGTAATTTTCAGGTGGAAGATTAATTACAGGCCGGTGAAGCCGTGAATAGACTCGCATGTTTGTAAACCGTCGTTTCTGGGGGAATATTTCCTCGAGTCGCGGCGCCGCGAATAAAAAAAGGAAAGGGGGAAAAGACGAACGGTTACCGTGCAAATTATTTAATTGCAACGCCGGGTTTCACCCCGTGGAAATTAACCAGCGAGCGTTCATTCGCGAACTAACAGGCAGCGCGAATTTATCGTGCGAGAAACAAGACCTCCGTCCGATGGAACATTGCGCTCCGCGTCAAGGTGCAATTCGTGCCGAACGAAATGCCTCGAATTCTACTGTTTAACGAATACGAATTCTTATACGCGATAGGCGAATTTTTCGGATGCGATTCTTCTGTTTCCGTGTGCTCTCGACCCGCATCGATCGAACAGCAGCCAACGTCAAAGGGAATTCCACACGGTCGGTTCGTCGAAGCGGCAAACGAGCACGTCGTTTCGAAACGCTTTGAAACCGATCCGGAAGTATTGCTTCCGCGAACAGGAATGGGACGACGAACGATCATAGGTGTCCCTGTATCTACGAAGGCCTAATTATCGCTATGGAGGAGCCAAGGCAGAGGGCAAAGCCGTCAATTACCGTCCAAGTCTTTAACTCAGCAGGTGGTGATTATTCTTATGAATTTTAAACAACACCGGGTACTAGCTGGCCGGCCATATAAATTACCGTCGTGCGCATCCTTAATTGGCCTGCTGCGATGATTTGTTCGCGACTCGTGACGCGCCATCGAAAAGAAACCCTTCTATCTATCTTCGATACGTATCTGTTCTATGCGCCCATCCACGATCCCGATGTTAGATACACTTGCTCGTTTCTCGCACTCGAACGATCCACCTGCGGATCCAGGTTCGTCGAAAGCGGTCGTTCGATATTTCGATTTGTCAATCGTTTTTACCAAACATTCCGGATACGCGTCGAGAAAATCGCACGCGCACGCGGGTGTCGTTGCAATAAAAAAAAAGCGTCAATTTATCACGAGCCCAGACAGGCCGCCAAGGCGTAAACACTGATTCGTGTTACGGCGCGCCGCGTTGATTTACCTGCGTGTTGCACGTGTGGTATCGCTTGTATGTGCCCATGCAAATGGGTCGCGATTTGCTCGAACCGTTCTCCGTGATAACGCTCCGCTTCCTTAACTGCCTCCTGAAACAAATCGTTCGCGTTACTCGTACCTATCGAGTAATCTCTCGTCGACGATACCTCGTTCTCGTTAAACGCGGCCGCTTCGAGTAGTACAACGCCGTGCCCGATCAGACTGGGCGAAGTGTCGGCGACCGATACTACTTCCACTGCAACGAGTCGCGTCGCGCCGTTAGCGAAATTCTTAAACGAAGCACCGTGAAATCGCCGATCGGTTAAGCCTGAATTGTTGCGAGCGTAAAATCTGCCGCTTAATAACTGCGAGACGTTGGGGGGGGGGGAGGGAAGAAGAAGAAGAAAAAATTGTTAACGGTACGGCGGGCTTTAAACTACTTTATCGCCGGCCGAGATAGCCGCGGGACCGCCGATAAATTCTACGCGAAGTCACGTAATCGGCCAGGTAGCGTTACAAAGGTGTAAATGTCAGCGACGATAACACGTTGCGGGGCCGCTCGCGCGACTCGCCGGCGTGCCAGCGTGTAATCTTCCTCTGCTACCGATCCGCAATTTGCCCGACGCTCAACGTGTTCCTCGCATACGGCAGGTGGTACGAACGTGTCGTGTATCGCCCCGCTCGACTCGTCGGGGGATCAATCGATTCGAGCGTACGAATCTCGCGGAACGAAGGAGCAACACTGTGCAGTTTGCTAAAGAAAAATCTGCCGGCTAGTTTCTCCCGTCGTTTCGCGAAATCGCGGCACGATTGCTCACGACTTTTGCCCGCGTGAAACCATAACGGTACCCGGGAACCCTGCGATCATTGTGGAAATTGATAGGGCATTAGGCGAATCCGCGTATCAGTGGTAGAACCGTGGCTTGCGAATAATTATGCGGCGTACCTGCAGCTAAGCTCCGCGTTTTCTTCCGCCATCGAATTAAGCTACCGAAGTGTGTTTCACTTACTGATACGGTACACATTCCCGCGACTGCGACTGAATCCCAGTGCCGCAGGTCCTGGAACACTCGCTCCAGGTACTCCATGGTCCCCAGCTGCCTCTTATTCGATTGTCCCGACCGAGGGAGAATTTTGTTTTCTCCCGTAACATACGGTACACCTGGAAAAGAGAACGGCAATTCTGTCGTGCTGCGATCGCGTCGATCAGTCCCGTCGAAGTTTCGCCGTTGTTTCACTTCGGCGCAACGCGTCAAAGCTTTGCCGCGACGTTCAATTAAGCAGGCGATTCGTTATTCATATTCGCGTGCGCGAGGACCTCGAGACGTCGCGTAATCACGCGCGATTCGCGACATAATTAATTTCATTGGGCGAACCTTTAGATTAATCAATCGAAGGGCGGCGCGCAGAATCACCACGACCGATGATAATCAAACGACTGGTCCTCGCGTTATAATCCAGCCGAGTTAATTACAACCGGCGGGGGGAACCGCCGCCGACCGAACAACGGGCCGGATACAAACTGTTTGTTCAATAATTAATATCGGTACTTCCGCGATTGAGATTGTAATTAGACCGCTCGCGAAGCCGTAATTAATTGAAAGACGGATCGGTGGCGCCGGCAATATTGAAATGCAGACGCACACTTCGATGCTCGTAATCGATCGCGTCCTCGGTGTACGCGTCGTTCGCTTATTGAAAATCCACGATCGGGTAGAACGAAGCGGAACACAAACGCTCCTTTCACGTTATTCGAGGCAAAATCGCTGAAACGTTGCCGGTGCACCGATGAATCTCTTCCCTCTAAACGGATAATTCGTTACGAATCGTGCTAGCCTATGGTTTTCGCGAGGCCAACTGAATTCGAAATTCGCGCGGCTTTCAGAGAATCGTTGGCCCGCTGATACATCCTCGATAGCTGACATCAACTGTGGCGCGTGAATCGCGCCGCGTATGAACTACGCTCTCGTGTGTGCACGTGTACAGCGAGATGGAAACGCGAAAATATTTCACGAACGGTGACACGGGGGCTCCGACTCGGCCGGCAGGCTGCAACGGGCTAAATAATGGAGCCGCGTTTCAACATTCTTTCCACGATGAAACGATCTTAATCTCATTGTCCCGAAAGCCTCTCAAAGGGATCCTTACGGGCGTAACGAACGTCTTTGCGACGGATAAGAAGCTTGTATTACGTGAACGTTTTATAAGAAGGGAATTACAGATAACGGCGGCCCTTTAACAATTCATCCAATTTCTCAGGATTATTCCGAGCGAGCTATTCGTCGCGCGGTCTCTAAACTCGTACCGCGGGGTCAAAGGGAACCGAATAGATTCGGGGGCAAAGGTGTTCGGGTGTTCAGGTGGCTTTCAGCGATCGACGGCTGGAAGCAACGGCGGGCTTGTTAACGGCGAGGGATTGAAATTGACCGACCGACCGATCATCACGATTAACCGGAACGATCGTTCGAAGTATGCAAGTTTAATGGAACGATAAGCTCCGTTATCCAGGTATGCCCCGGGTTCAACAGGTTGCCACCAAATCGTCGACATTCCGTGCCACCTAAATCGACCGATTGCAAATTGCGGCTCGAAGAAAGGGTGTGCTTCCAGCGCGTGTACCAGCGAGGCTTGAAATTGAGCGGTAACCTCGGAGAACAATTATTACGCGCTACGTTTCTCGTTTTAAAAGGATCGCGCGACAGCGCGAGGAATGAACGCGTCGGACGAGAGATGTTTCTACTCGGGCAAGGTGATGAACCGAGACCGTGAGCGATACCGCAATATTTTCGAAAAACAAACGATCCATTTAACCGCGATCGAGGAAGACAAGTAACAAGTATTCTCGGCGGTATTGCGCGTACTGCGCGCATACAGTGTTTGCGTTTCGCGTTAATCGTTTGCCCGGCCTTGAACACGCGGCCAGCTCGGGTTGTAATTTAGGAAGCTTCTTCAGTGTTAATTAATTATCCTCCTCGTGCCACCCAGAATAACGTCGGCGTAATTGCTTATTAATTCCAGTAAGTGGATTAAATTAATATGCACCGGCCGGTCGTGCATTCGAGATAAAATATCTTAATGGACGAGATAGCAACGATAACGTTATTATAGCCGTAAATTAACCGGCAAGGAGTTATGTATCAAATTACTCTCAAAATCCGACTCGGACGAGAGCCATCTCGCTTAAATGAACATATCCCCCAGGAGATCGGACGCGTCTCGCGTATCGACGTTGAAATTGAAAAAGAATTCTCCACCTATGGGGTTGCGTACACCGTGTGCGACCGCTTGCCTTTAATTATACCGATAAAACAAAAAAAACAAAAAAAAAAAATAACGTCGCATCGTATAACCTCTGCGAAATTACTTTAGCCAGCCGCGAGTAATAGGGACGATCGAGTAATCGCTTGTTATCTTATTCGAGTACGACGGAGACTTACTTCGATGGGATACTTGTCGGGCACGTGGGTACAGGATACGCAGGCCGCAGTCAGCATTGTCAAAGCTAGAATCGATCTGAAACAGTGATTGGGAAAAAGATGCCTTAATTAATCCAACGTAATGGAACGCCGTGTCGTTATCGCGGTTGTCAATCTGCGGGGCGATTTTCGCGAACGTCCGGCGACTGTTGAACCGAGCCAATTATCCTCCCCCTTATCGCGGAAAAATATCTATCGTTCGACTGGTTACGTGGGGTTCGACATTTCAAGAATGCGATAATCTACCTCGGACGGGTAACGTTGAATACTGCTCGGTCGCAAGATGTTCGCGGTCTATGGGACTGGATAAACGTATACACATACGCGGCCCCCGGTCGTTAATGTATTCTCACCCACTGTGGATTATTTATTAAAAGACCGGGACGTGGATTAATGCGATCGACACGAATAGATCGTGCTTAGATCGAACAGCCGAAGGACCGAGCGTGTCTCCCTGTCCGAGTCGAACCCCAGATTAATTGAACGCGCCCGATGATATATCCCTCGCGATCGCGGATTAATAACGTCCGACCGGTAATTTCGCGCAGATGTTCCACCCGTTATATTTAGAAACGCGATCAAGAATCCAGAGGTTACCGAGAATTTCGCGGTATCCGAGCGTAAACAGAATTAAAGTTGCTCCGAATAGCGAAGAAAATCCTCTGGACCTTCCCCTCATTCGGGGTACGGCGTTTTTAGATCGATCCAGCGGGAAAGGAATAGCCGAGCATGTGTTCTCGATCATCCGGCGCTCGCAAGCGTATAATCGCTGTCGTGGATTTCAGAAGTTCTCGATTTTCCTGCCGCGAATCCCGTGCACGCGTCCAGAGGCGGCGTGCAACGGCAGGCGCCCCATCCATTTCGCCATGGTAATTATTAAAGCTGCACCGGGGATGCGTCTTTGCTTGGGCAGGGGGGGGGGGGGGGCGATAGACGAGTAAGCCGGAGAAGGGGACGGCGGCGGAGGAGCAAAGGACGAAGGAACGACGTTGGATCGAGTAAACTGTGCCACTAAGCACTAATAACGTTTCACTTGTTGCGTTTTCTCGGAAAGCTTAATTAATCATTACGCCCGTGCACGACGATGGGGGGGTTGCCGGCGGGGAAGGGAAATAAAGAGCGGGAGCAAAAGAGGGACGAAAGAGGGGACCAGAGAGACGGACCGCCCGCAGCCACTGAAGTACACAGCTCGAAACGCGCACAGAGAACGCGCGTAAACGCGCGTCGCTGCGACGAAATCGGAAAAATGTCGTATCTTGGCTTTCCGCGAGATGTTCCGGCGAATCGCGATTACAGCTCCGCGGATGCCGCTGCCGCGGAAGACGGAACGAAGCTGGCAGACATCTGACAGAAGGTGAAGCTCTACGAGTACCGTGTTGAGCACGGATGGGTTGGGACGGTTGATTGGCGGATCAGGTGAACGATTGACGTTGCCGATTAAAATGTTGCCCATCGCTTGTCGGGATTAGGGTGTCGAACACTCTCGGACGAATCGTTAACGACGAGGGACGCAACGGAAATTGAAAGGCTTGGAGAGATTCCAATTACGAAATTGAACGAACGCGAATAAGAATTAATATAGCGGGGCAGATTTATACGGAAGCCGTATCGTGCCGGCTCGCACGCAGCGTTATTGTCTCCCAATTGCGACAATTAATTACCTCGTATAAACATACAAGTGTCGTACTCTCTCTCTCCATTAGATAAGATTACTCTGAATTACAGCGGGATAGTTTGTTATTCAGTGACGACAGGAGCTAGACTGTGCGTCTTGGTATGCGCATCGCCTGAGATAGTCTTGCTCGGTGCACGCGAGCTGCCCGATGAAGCATTGCTGCACTTGCTGGTCGCTCGAGAGCAATCGAGTCCAGCAGCAACGGCAAACACGTGTTCCTCGCCATTCTTTGTAACGCCATGATCGCGAGATCGTCTCCGATTCAAGGAGCGCTCGCTACTTGTCTTACACCCCTCTGCCCCGCTGCAGCAGCGAATTCTTGTTGCACGCGAGAATTATCGCTGTCTTCGATGCAGCTTCCCAACTAGACCCTCGGCTAATAACCGTTTCCTTTCATATCTTCGCAAACATTTGTTGAGGCAACACAACATTTCGCTCGGACCGAACAGCTATCGGGTACTGCACGCTTCGCGAAGACACGGATCGCGTTACCGTATCTTCGCGAAACAAACGGCAGGGGTTAATTGCGTTATCGCTTGGACAAAAAGTTTGGCTGCATTGGCAATTATTCGTGGTAGTCAGAACTGACGCGTCTGTTGCGCCCGTTCACGAAGCATCTGTGCTCGTAACTGGCGCACCAAGACTCGCGCGCACTTCTTGCTGATCGGTTTTCAGCATTCCTACGCCATTGAAAACAAGACCGACATTGTTTATCGGCTGCCGCGATAGTTGCCACGGGTCGAGGATACGGCTCTCTGCTGTGAGATCGCCCGCTATAAGGTCGATACGATAGCGCAAAAAGAACGGGCGCATCGCGTGCGAAACGCGGCCTGTTTCCCGCTGCTCGGTCGCGTTGCCGGCACTCTGACAGGGGCCCCGGAAATCTCCCGGGGACGAAACATTTCATTCGATACCGATGTTTCGTGGGATTACGCGATTCGGCACGGCTCGTCGGGGAAAATTAATTCTGGCCGGAGCAACGATCCAATAACGATCCCCGCGAGACGGTACGATTGCGGCCGATTCGCTTCTCCGAGGGATATTGCATCGCGACGGTTTAGGGTCACTGAACACGCGCCGGTGGATGGGGTGCGAATGACAGATTCGACGGGAACGATGACGCGTGCCGGAGACAATTTATCGAAATATCACCGCCACCTGTTAACGAAACGTTACGGGGATTCAATCGCGCCGCTGTCCACTTTGTTAGGAACAATCGGAAAGTGGGCCGTGCCTTCCGACGAGCGCAATAACAATTAAATCCCACTCCCGTCGGATAATGGGCAACTTTCCAATCCTCTCCGGAATTCGACCGATAAATCGCCGCGTTTCTGCCGGCAAAAAGCGGATAAGAGTACTGCATAACTGGTCTGCCGGCGCGTCGCGGGAGGCCTGCGAAATCATTTTAACCACGGTGGTCCGAGACGGGGATTTTCGTCGCCAGCAGGGGGACCAGGACGATACGTACGCGTCCGACACAAAAAGGGGATGACCGTGAAATATGATGCACGATACACGCACCGCCGCATTGTCTCGGCGGGCTGCGAGAGAATCTCCGGCGTTAACCGAAGGGAGAGGAGCAAGAAGTCGCCCTCGGACAATGGGGGCGTGAGTCTCGAATGGCTCCTCTAATGATACCGGAGCACCTCGATCGAAGCATACAAATGCGGGAGTTCGCGGGAACCTGCGAATACGCGTTCCTCTGTTTACGCGTGCGTTACCACGCGCTGCTCCTCCTCATTTTTCCCTCTGCTTTCTCCGCTCTTCTCGCCTTTTGTTGGCGTGGACACAATGGTGGCCGCGAGGTCCAAGGAATTCGCCGCACAAGGGAAACGCAAATGTGGCCGGTGACAAAGGGAAAAGAGAAAAAGAGAAACGCGTTCTTGCAGTGTTGGCTTCCTGGTGTTTGCCTGGGCATCGCGCCGCTTGTCGAGCGATCACCTCGTCGCACCGGGCGAAACCGCCTGCGGTACTATTCCCCGTGGACGCTGCGCATCGCTCGAACGCTCTTGTCTCGTTGTGACGCAGAAGACGAAAAAAGGAAGTGCGGTTACTTATTAGATAGCGGCGGATCTACACGGGACGGGGGATTTATTTAGGCCCGACGTGAGTTATTGTTCGGACGCGCAATCGGTTATGCCTAAAATGGCGCGCGTACAAGCGAAACGTCGACGTCCCCGACGCGTCGGTCTGTCAGGTGAGAGCGGAGGTAGGTGTTTCGCGAGGTTGTTGTTGCACTAGAAGGCCGTCACCGTCGGTTTCCGATAACCGAGCTGCTGTCGCCCTGCGGTTGCCGTCGTTGTCGCCCGTAAACCCTCTTTTCTCCTTTCCTCCCTCTGTTCCGCGGACACTTCTCGCTCCGTTTCCTCCACGTAGCGCACTTCGACCACTCCGGCGCTCGGTTCTCCGCCCTGGTCGCATGGACTATCGCCGCGTCTTTTTCGCTTGTTCCCCCCTGATTCATCGCCGTCCGCATCTTTCTGCGCGAGTTTGTCCGCGATGTAGGCTCCTCTGTCCTCGCAGACTCGTTCGTCTTCCTCTCGCCTCGTTACATACTCGAGAACAGCTTCGGCGGCGCCTTCCGCGTGCCGGTACACGCGGGAGGGTGCCTGGGAAACTTCTCGAAGCTGCCGCGCGGAAAATTATCGAGCACAAAGTGCCGCCTACGCGTGGATCGTCGATAACTCGCGGACGGACGTGTACCGTGTGCGGTGAGCAGCGGTTAACCGGAAACAGGGGGTACTCGCGGCGGCGATTTGACATTTCTCGAGCGATTCGCGATCGGGGAAAGTCAATTGCAGCTTGTTCGCGTGGGTGCGTCGCGAGAACTAGGCGTCGAGTCTTTTTTTCGCGACACTCCGGAGCGACGACGGAATCGTTCGACACCGAACCGATTCCGTCGTCGTTAATGTACGTAACCCAAGGATGCACGTGCTTATGACGCTATTGACGGGAAAGGCGTTGAAAAATGGCAGATGGTGCACGAAGCAATGTTTAAGACCGCACGCAACCACTGCCTCGTAACATTTAACGGAATAATGAGCATCGCGTCGCAAAACACCTTTGACAGTCGGCGCTGAAATCGTGTCGCGAAACACGCTCGGCTCTCTCTCTCTCTCTCACCTTGGCTACGAGGCATGCAGAGATCTGGCATAATCACGATTTCTGTGTCTGGCTTTCGCGAGGCGGTCGCGCCGACACGATAGTCCCGGGTGAAACGTGCCAGAACAAGTTTAACAGATGGGGATCACAATGAACGCGTACGTGGAAGCTGGTTGCTCTTTTCTTCCAAGGTCACCCGCAACGACCCTGCCACGCCGGCCTCTGGTGAATCGACCGGCTGGTTGAGCAGAAGGGCAACGCTCCAATGTTGCCCCGGTTAATTATTCCCGTCTTCGCGGCGTTCGGGAAAGGAGAGAAACGGCGAGTGTGCGTCGCACAAAGAGCGGCGCATCCCTTTCAGCGAATTTGCGAGCCGAGCTGCCAGTGAAATTGCTCGTGATCGAGCGACGCGACGCGTGTGGTCCCCGATACAGGGACGAGGATCGGGAATGCCGGGAGCCGACTAAATTGCCGAAATTCCGGGAATTTTGTCGAGAATTTTATTCCCCGTTCGAAAAAAGGCACGCGCGTCCCGAGCGTGGCACCTTCGCGCCGGAATGACCAGTGGGAACGTGGCGTCCCGATAAAAATAATTAAATTTTCCACGCAGTGTTGGAAAATTGGTATTGGAAAATTTCGGGCGTACATCGTGGCGCTGCCTTCTCTGCAGTGCTCCGAACCGTGTGCAAATATAGTACTTCCGCGCTGGTTTTGTTCGCCGGTTTATTAATTTCACAGTACACCGCGGCGGCGTGGAAGGGAAACAGGGTGAACGCATTATTCGATGCCGTTCCCTCCTTACGACGTCCCTCGAACCCGGGATGCGCAATGAAAATGACGCAGTGCGAATCGTGTGAAATGTTCGCGTCGTTTTGTTTTTCGTATCGCTGAACACAATTGCGCGTGAAAAGTGGCAGCGCGCACCCGGCGCAATAATTATCCGTCCGATTTAATTTCACGCACGATGGCGATCTATCGACGCGTTCATTGAGATCGTAGAATAGGACTCGATCTTTCGTTTGCTCTTGCAATGCTGCCGTAAATTTTCAAACGGCCCGCCCCGTTCAGCTCGTCGTTTGCCCCGCAGTTTCGCAGGTACGACAAGTTCGCCAATAAATTCTTGGTCGAGGGGAACTCGTTGCTGCTCCGTCCGCGAATAACAAACGTAACAGGATGCAGTAGATGGCTAAGTCATGAACCCTCGCGTTCCATCGATCGTTATCGATTCATCCGAGCTTTTTACCCGGCGCTAATCAGCCACGAGTTGGATGTCGAGAAGGAATGAAATATAAGAGCTCCCCGGTTGGCCTTTGTAATGCTCGTCTCATTGTCGAGTCTAATCGAATGATCTATGCATGACTGCCCCCGCGGCGGTGGAATCTTAATTCGATAGCCCTTAATATTAATAAATCGTTAACGGGCGCTGATCGTCCCGTAGTCCGACGGGCCGATGATTTTTCTGTCTCGGCACGTATCGCGCTATAAATTCGTGCGCCGACGAAACGCCATTATCTATTTTCTCGCTGCCCCTTGTTATCCGTTTCGAAGAATCGATGCACCCGTTGCATTCGATCGCGTTTAAACGAGGAGCAATTGAGCTCAATCGCTTTAGCGAATACACGTGTTCCTCTTTTCGAAGCAAAGAAACAAAACCGAATGTCAATTTTCCAGTGCCCGGGCAAAAACTTGTTTGTCGAATCGGGAGGAAGTTCGCACGGGGACGTGCATCGACGACATTTTAATCGCGCAGTGCTCGTTCGCCTATTTCGCCACTTTTCAGACCGTGGATGGCAATGCGACATGCCTGTAAATACACGTCTCTCACAGCGGTGTTATTAATAGAAGCGTGGGAGGATGCGGGAGTGGTACGCGCGACGAATAACGAAGCCGCGACATCGGCCTTCTCACCTGAGTAGTCGTGGCGATGGACCAGGTGGAATCGCGCCTCATCAACGCTGCGATCCTAAACGCCCTCCGCCCTTCGTTAACCTACATTCCGAATCTTCTCGTATATCGTAGCCTGCATTTCGATTAATTAACGACGGAATATACGTTCCTCGAGTGCGCGCGGCCCGTTACACCATTGTGTAATCGTGTTCTCGAGCCCGGCGTAACTCGAACCTCTGTACCAAATTGGAGGACAAGACGTTGATTGAAATTGATGAAGAAACGGTGCCCCCTCGAGTGGCGAATAAGCATCGACGACAAATTACAAATTCTTCGGGAGGGAAAAAGAAACGAGAGGGGAAATAGTTCAGCAACCTCGAAGCTAGGAAAGTTAGAAATCGACTCGGCCCTAATCCAAAACGCGCGCGGTCGCGCGCGCACGGTGCACTCTAGAATCTTTCCAGCGCATGTACATCCTTTCTCCATTTTCGGACTTTCGTCCATCTCGGTTTCGTCCTGGCCCGCTTGCATCCAGGCCTCTCTGTCCATCCGTTCAACCCGTTTTCGGTGTATTAGGTTTCACGTAGACGCAAGAGCCGCGTATGCCCAGTCGTGCGTGCAGTTAACAAGACACGTTCAACCTCGATGAGCCATCCTCACGTGGGTATACCGCCCGCAGCCGGCTCGCGATAACTTTATACCCTTCCTCGACGTTCTCGTCTTGCCACGGCGAATTCCACTTTTCCGCCCGCTTTTTGCCCGCCACTCGTGAACATCGTTTTCCCCGATTCACGCTCGGGCAGCCCGGCGCATCGCGAACCCGCCACGTTCGACCGCAAAATTACGCTCCGTACGAGGCCCGGGGAAAAATTGATACGCCTCGGCTTCGGACGCGAGCGGCTGGCAATTTCGTTTCTGTTCGCTCGCGGTGAAAAACAACAAAAATTCCTCCCTAGCATATCGATCGGGCCGCTGCCGGCGGCATCTCGACACGTGTGCGCTCATTAGTCCGGGGCGTAATTTGCTGATAGCTTTGGGACATTCGTTTGGTAACAGGAGTTTCGAGGCAACTGGCCGTCTCTCAACGAGGTGCTTCTTAACCGACATCGTTTTCGACCCGATCCACTTTGTCACGATTATCGTCTGTACATTTCTTGTCATCGTTCGCCTTTCGAATCTCGCTCCCCTGACCCTCCGGCGGTTGCGTACAGAGCGCGTTCAGAGAAACGCCGGGACGAGCACGTCGGGGCGAAAGAAAAAAGAGGAGAAAAAAATGATGGAAGACAAAAACGATTGGGAGAAATATCGTGGTTCAAGCGTCCGGTCGCCCGTATCCCCGGCGATCGGGGAAATTACACCTTCCGGAAAGTTAAATCGCGGTTCGTCGGGTTTGCTCGTTTCCGTCTCTGTACACTACTTAATCATTCCGCTGATTAACGTTCGGGCATGTCGCGACAGGGACCACCGTGGACGCGTCGAAACGTTCGTACAATAGTTATTAAATGGTTAACGGCCGGTAATTAGAATCGTCCGCGTATCGTAATAAAGCCAGCGACGGGGAATTATCTCAATCTTGGCTAGGAAAAATTTACAACGACCCTCCCTATCCGGGACTCCCTTAATTCAGCCTCGCTCTGAAACGCAGAACGACTCCGCTACTCTTCCTCCCCCCTGTCACCCCGTTCCTTCTCTTTCGTTCTCTTTCGGTCTCCTTCGTCCGCGGTGCCCCGGTCTTGCAGGAGAATGAGCCAGTAGCTAAAAGACAGGACCTGCACGCTGCGTCCCGACCTTCTCTCGCCTTCGTTCGTTGCACGCGACGTCCTTCTTCGCCTTCCCCGTCCTCGATGAACGTGCTGTGCACGTTTCGCCCGTCGGCCCTGCCGCCGCCACCGA
Source organism: Nomada lathburiana (assembly GCA_963667235.1). NCBI lineage: Eukaryota > Metazoa > Arthropoda > Insecta > Hymenoptera > Apidae > Nomada > Nomada lathburiana. The sequence goes on along the minus strand of OY763903.1, from coordinate 13,451,877 downwards.
GTGACGTGAAATTATAATTCCGTAAAATTAACGTTGCATATGTTAATTATTAAGAACCGGTCCGTGGCTCGGGGCCGTCCTCGAGATCCCCGTTTCCACGGCCGGGATATATTATGTACGAGCATGCGAGTTACGGGCCAGGATCGCCTCCGTGAAACGCGGCCGTTGTCTTTAAGACCGCCGCCGGGCATCGCCGATAACGTCGACGAATTCTTATTCCATCGAGCCCATTCGCGGTCGTCCCGGGTTCCGTTTAGCGAGATCGGTTTTGTGGGTCAGCCCTCCGGCCCGCGACATTTCCCCGACCTATCGAACGGTTTCAGAGTTGGGCGCCGCCGTACCCCGTCGATGTAAGGTCGATAGAAGGTACGGCTGGGCGAAATGTTAATGCGTCGCGTCGTCGAGAAAGTTCAACGCGACGACGGAACGGCGGCGAAACTCTTCTGGAAGGGACGAAACGGTTTCGGAGGCCGCCCCGGTCTTTAGACCGACGTTTATACCGATCGGCCGAACGTATCGTAATTAAGAGATTGCTCCTTTGCGAACGAGGAACGTTTGCGTGCCGAACGGATGAAGAAATTACGCTCGCGTTCAAAGGGACAAACACCCCGTCGATGTCCGTGGAATTCAGGTTAAGCATTGGCTCGAACGATTTCGCTGCTCGACCGAACTCGTGAACAGCCACTTAAATCAATTAATTTCCGCTCGTGGCGATCGATCGCCGTGGGGGCGTTAACTAGACCCGAACTACCGATAAACGGGAATTCCATCGCCTTCAACGTCCGCGTCGTTGCATTCGTACGCGCGGGGGGGATACCGGGACAGAGAATTCCGTTTGCCTCGTGGTCTATTTTTGCCGGCCCTTCAGAACCACCATTCCGTCCGTGCACACGTACGTAACGCGTAACGTTCTCCAATTTGCGCGAGGTACGAGCAGAAATAACCGACAGGTAAATGCGCCGACAATGTTCCGCGTTTCGAACCGCTCACAGCGATTACCGATCGGCTTTTCTAACCGCGGCTGAAACTCCGTGCAATCGCCGGCAAAACGAACCGATTTTCCGCCGAGCGTTTCAACCATCCCGGCACACTCTCTCGGTCAAAGTGTTGGCTGGGAATCGCGATCTTTTCGGTCGCAGCTATGAAAACGTGTGTACGTGCACGCGCGAATAATCGTGCTTTTCCAGTCACGGCTATTATTTACACCGGGTATAAACGGTCCGTTTTTGTGCCGCACGGCACCCTCTCGAATCGTGCGCCGCTCTTTGAGCCGGTGCTCGAGATTTCGAGCGAAACGGCGGCCCGAGATTTTCAACGGCGATAAACGAAAAAGGCGAGCAGGTTCGGCTGGGGTCTCGTTGACGTTTAGGTAAACGAGCGTCACGGGGTTGAGCACGTCGAAACGAATAGAGAGGGGAGAGGGTGGCGCGACCGCGAACAAAAAAGGAAAGACGAAAAAAGAAGGAAAAAAAAATCAGGAGGACTTTGTTCGAGCGGCGAACCTTCATGGCGCACGCCTAACGAGGAAAGTACACGAGACGCCGGACGAACACGTTTTCTCGAAATATCGTGGACGAAAAATTCGTTGGAAATAACGAGACGGGGCGGAATTTCGCCCGGGGCGTCTGACTTCGCGGGGCAACGTAACGTTTTCTCCGCGATCGTGAAATAGAGTTTGCTTTCAGGACTCGAGGGCAACGGGAGCGAGGGAGTCCTAATTTTATCTACCGTCGAGGATCCCTTGCTTCCGTCGTTATCGGACCGCCAAACTGATTACTCGTTTACGCCGCGCGGGAGCGTCCCGTTTAACCGTGGCCGCTCTTGTCGTCGGCCATTAAATCGATTAAATCGAACGGCCGGGCGCCGCAGAGGCCGTGCATTCGGCGCTCGATGCACCGTGTGCACCGTGGCAACCGATCTCCACGGAACGCTTTTTCCTTTTCTTCCGGCCAGCTGGAAGCGTCGTAAATAATAAGATAAGGAAGTCACCGTCTCGGTGGCCCGTTATCTAGTCCCAGAGTAGGAGAAACCACGGGCACAAATTCGCCGCGCGGCGTCGTTCCCGGCCGACGAGATCGATCTGTTCGTATATTTCCTTCGCCGAACTAGACCCGGGTCGGCCGCAGCACCGTTGAGTCCGCTTTCGCAACGATTCATCGTCTACGATTGCACGCTCCTGTACTTGTCGTTCTTTTGTCCGGGGAAATTGGGCCCGGCCGAGCGTTCGATGTTCCGCGAGGATTAGGATTCGCGAAGGGGAATAGGGCCGGCGCGGTCGGACTTCGGGGAAGTCTCGAGGGGATTCAATTCCCACGTAGAAGCCCGACGCGGCCGAGCTCCTCTTGACCCCGAAACACAGGATAATCGCATCGTCGGGATGCAACGGATGGAAGCTGTAATACGAATGAACGCTTTAACAGCAATTACGCGTGCATTTGATCCGTGGAAGACGAGCATGCAGAGCGACGCGGGGCCGTGTCGAGTCTTTGAACGCCGTTTAATGACCGTAAATTTCCACCTTTCGTCCCCGTAGACGGGATCTCTCTCTGTCTCTGGCGGTACACGCGTCGGGAATGTCACGTACAAAGGCGCCGATCCAAGATAGCGTGCCGGAAAGGGCAGCCGTGCGGGTTGCGCGCTGCCACTGACAATCAGACGTGGAAGTGTGAACGTTTTAATGTCACACCACCTACGCTCTGACATAACCGGTTAACCTGTTGCCCGCTGGGACGCCCGGGTACGTTTCCGAAAAAAGGACCAACCGAATATTCTATGGACCCGTGTCTTTGCGAAAACACGGGGGAAATGTCTCTGATAGCTGGGCCGCTCCACAGCTGTCCAAACGTTCGCGTATTTTTCTACTCGATCAACTTCTCCCCGGCGAACGAGGCCGCGATAAAATTGTACCTTTTTTCCTCCCGACATTCTTCTCGCCGAGAAAGCAGGAGGCTTGAAGCCTCGAAATTTCGCGCACCACGTAGCCGCAATTGAAATTCCGCTCGGGATCCCGTTCTTTGCGCGGCCAAAGTCGACGAATCGAACGCCCCCGCAACCGCTTCAAGGTAACGGCACGAACCCGTAACCCCACCGATAACAGCTCATCGAGGAGGATTAATTCCTTGGCGCAGCAGGAAATAATTAGCCGCGACCGGATATGATTGCTGGGTAGGCGGTGGCATGGACAGCGGGGACAGTCCAGCCTGACTCTCAATCGACTTTTACGCCGGCGCTCGAACCTTTTGCTATGCCTCGCGTGGCCCTTTGATTCGCTCGCACACAATGCACGTAGCACGAGACCATTGTTTTGGCGGAACAAGCGCGTTTCGCTCGTTTAACGAACAGCGAGCACGTATGTCGGAAAGCTCACGTATACCGTTTGTTTCTGGCTCGGGAACGGCGGAAGCTACGCTATCTCGCCTCCTGTTGATTTTGATCTCTCTCTCTCTCTCTCTCTTTCTCTCCTTCTCTCCTCTCAGCCTCCTCTGCGTTTTCGCGTTTTCTCCCCGGTCTGTTCTTTCGCCGGGCGCATGCACATATATCTCGTCCAACCCGAACGGGGGTGCCTCCGCACGGGCGGAAAAATTTCACGGGAACAAAGAGACTTTACGAATACAATGCCCGCCGCGCAAACGACGAGACGAAATACGTACAAGTGATATGGAATTACAGATGCGATTACGTTTGTTCGAGGCTTTATCGTATATCGATCGTTCCCTTGCCGGCCTTTGTTTTCATAGACTTAATAAAAAAAAAAAGAAAAAACGACCATCTTCCAAACAGAGCGACGAGCAACGAGTACAGCGTTGCACGTATTCGCAAACGCGACGGGACTTGGCGAGCCAATTATTTTTCCACGAGCGAGCAAGCGTTTTCTGCTTCGGCGTTCATTTTCCATCGCGACCGCGATACACGCGGCGCGCAGCCGATCAAACGAGCAAGCAAATAAAGAGAAAAAATTTCTTCAATTTCGAGCCGCGCGCCGTTTCGCGGAATGAAATATCCGGCTGCGTTCGGATCGCAAATAGTCAATATAATAACATCGACGGAACGGCGGAAGCTATTCGTCCCATATATATCTTGATAACAGAAGGAGGATGTACAGAGGAATCGGAGGGGAGAGAATCAGTGTAAAAAACGAATAGGCATACGTGCAACGATGCCAGGAGCGCCATACGTGCCACGATATCTTGCGATACCAGCGCGTCCGTACCACCATCGATACTTTTGCTACCAGCCACGTGGAAAGTACGCGAGTAAGCCCCTGATCTACGGCTTATTTGTGCAATTGCGAGTACGCGCACGGACTCGCGCAATGAAACTCGCAGTCGTGGCCGCGTTCGATCCTTCCGTGGAACTCGAAAGCGCCACGAACCGAAGGGTTGCTCGTTCGTTTCCGCGGATTTTCTGCACGCTGGTTTACGAGCGGTGTCGCGAGCCTGCGTGGGCATGAAAGACGCGCGGCCAACTCGACGGGGACAGTAACGAATTTCAGAGAGGAACTGCGACGGAGGCGGATCGCACGATGGTATTTATTCGAGTCCCTCGGGGCTCTGGGCATTAGAAACGCTAGGTTCATCCGTGGAAGAATCGCGACGACGCTGTCACGATCACGCGCACAACCTTCTGAACTCGCCCCGGCACCACCAAAGGCGAGGATATTTCGCGGGGTAAACGGGAGGGGTCCGAACTCTTTTCGCGTGCGCCACGTCCGAGCGAGATAACTGAAATTCCAGTATTCTAGCGATACGCGGAGCTCAACGGGGTTAAGTAAACCCTGTCGACTCGACGGGGAACGCGGACGTGGCTCTGCGAATTAAAATGAATTCGCCGGCATGAAATTTCGCGGAGGAGCCCGGCCAATTCTTTCCACGCGTGCCGCGCATTCCACGCTCATCTACGGCTTTATTAAACTCGCGGAGGGACCGTGACCGTCGTAAATCTCGCCGCTCGGGGGAGAGATTGTACAAGGCAGCGGACAAGCGCTCTAGGATTCCAGTCCCGTGGCGGGATTCTCGACGATTCGACGCGATTAGTCAAGGAAACGTTTTGTCAACGGCCATTGTCGGGGAACTCGTTTGCCGCGTGCTTTACGAGTCGCGAGCCGTGGCCCCGTTATTAATCATATTGTTTGGGACTCTCGTAAAGTGAACAGCTTAATGGGACGCACGGTCACCGGTCACAGCCGCAATACCCGATGCAGAATAGAAAACGATCGTTCCGGCCTTCTCCTTCTTCATTTTTGCGGCCTTGGCGTGCGTGAAAGAATGGCCGCCATAAATATGCGGGGTTTCTGCACGGTCGACCTTTTTCCGTTTGCAGCGATTCTAACTGTGAATCCCGGTGATCGTCGTGCATTTTCTAAATGGTAGTTGTCTTTTGACCCACGTCCCGAGGTATGCGTAAAAACGTCGATTTAAAATTCACCGCTGGCTCACCGGTCGTCCCCTGTTCCCCAACGGCCGGGACTCTCCGCGAAGATATTCGCCAGTGCTGGCGCAACGCGAACTTACGCTGTTTGTTATGTCCGTCGACTAATTATAGTACGAACGCTGGCTGTACAAACGTCGAAACGTTGATCGGGCGTACACAGCTCGACGTTCCAGCGAGGTCTGCCTCCGCATCGGGCAGGTACGGTGAAATTTCGAAAGATTTTTCCGTTCCCACGGCGAAGATTGTCCACCGACTCGAGGGGCAAACGTTTGTCCGTGTCCGAGTACGGCCGCGCGAGTCGCATCACGCGCAAACGCTTCGATCGCGGTCGCGCACGTGTATTTGCACGTAGATCCGCGTGCAAATATGTGCGGAGGGTGTGTGTACACGGGCCGCGTAATTGTGAGCGAACTTGCGGGCCCGCGGTGTAATCGCGTTAAAACTGTGCCGGGAAAAGGGTGGACGACACGGGTAAACAGAGGCGGCCGGGCATCGCATTAACAGTTGTTTGTTCGTTAATCCTCAAAGCGGGAAAACTCGCCCGTCCACCCCCGTCGGCTTCCGGCCGTTGCCGGTAAAGCGTGAAATTAGCGGTCCCTCTGTTTCGAGTTGCCCGAGCCGACTTAGGGGCGTTTTGAAACCCCGAAAACTGTGACGGCAAGAAGGAAATTTTTCGTCGTGCCTGAAAGAGAGGCATCCTCGCGAGAAGGGGTGCCGCGACGAAACGTCGACAGCTGGCGCATCGCGGCGTTGCGTGTTGCGTGATTCCGTGTCACGGCACGAAACGAACGGTGAACGGTAGTTTCCGGTAAAATGCTAGATCGTGGAGCGTTTATTTCGAGACGGCGATAATAATAACGAACGATGACGTTTTAACGACACATTCCTGCAGCGACGTTTACCGAAGATCGGTAGCTGCGGACCTCGGATCGGGCCGATCGGTTTCTTGTACGCAGGTCTGGTCGACTGGCGAACCGAAGATCGAGAAGAACGTACGATGGAAACGCGATGAGCGTAATGCCTGGGATTTGTATATTGACCCAAGTGCGCCGTGTTTTTGGAACAGTAGAGATCGAGGTGAAATCGGCGATAAAGTTCCGGATAGTTCTCTGTATTGGACCGAGCGTAAATAATGTAGCACACGCAACGATCCCTTCTGCAAATGTTGTGCATCAGGAGAGCTTCATCTTTTAAACCGGTAATGAAAATTTCTCGCAGCGCAAGGGGAACAGCAACGGTTCCGATGTGTGCGGTTCGATCCGTGTTATTTTAACACCCGAAGCTGTAGCCTGGCAAGTTCGAGTCGATTTCAATTAATACAGCTCGATCGATCGTGTCGGTCGAGCGTGCAATGGCTAATTAACGGTTCTGTTTCTACGTACTGTATAATAACAGCGTTACCCTGATGTATAACACAGCTTGATAATCCCCGAAGCACTCCGAGCAGCATCGCCCATAGGGAAACGGCTTTTGATATCTTGTCGATATCACGCGCGCTACGCTGCCCGCGTAGAAACGGACGGAGTCGCGCGCACGAAAATGTTTCGTTCAATCGGAAACTGTCAGGCCCACGGTGATAAGTGGAAATCGCTCGTTCCCGTAGCGTGAATTCGCGCGTCAATTAAACTGCTTGTGCACTTGGAGCGTTCAACGAACCGGCTCGACGTACCTGCGCGCATTTAACAAAATTTCTTCGCGAATAAATTTTATCGCGCTGCGCGCGTACACTCGAAGATCCGCGAATGTCATCGACAGAATCGTCCGGACCACACGCGAATCGAGTCTGCCAAGTGAAATCGTCACAGGCTCGTCCAGACCCGGGCGGCAAGTGAGATAAGGTCGAAACGGCGAAATCGAAATTGCACTCGCGAGCGTGCAACGAGGCTCAGATCTACTCGGCTCGCCCACGATATTCGTTCGAAAGAATAATTATAGGTTTCGCGTACACGTAGGGTAGGATACTGAGATGGCACCGCTGGCGGTAGCGGTGGTTCACGTCAAACCACGCTATCTTGCGCTCACTGAAAAATAAACGAGGAGGCACCGTTTAATGCTGCTTTCGAGCGGTATGCCTTCTACCCAGTCAAGGAGTTACCGAGACCTCGCGAGGTCTCTTATCTGATGCATCCGGTATGCGTCCCGAGCTTGCACCGTGCACAATACCTAGCCGGCTGATGACTGCCGGCCATGTTTGCAACACTTCTTCCCGGTTTTCGTAGGGACAGAAGTTGCGGCGCGAGAGACGAATCGTTGGAATCGGATACGGCAACGGTTGTCCCGATTTTGGAATTTCTTTGGCGGCGATCGCAAAATATTGCAACGAGGTCGACCCCTTATCAAATACTGCCCGGCCGTCGCGCGCCGTAAACGCTTCGACGCGGCAAGTTTAAGCGAAAATGTGTAACAGTGGAACGATTAAATTTAGAGTTCAGCGTGCCCGTTCATTTCGAATCGCGCAACGAGCGGGCAAGCTCCGATGCCCTGTAAATAGCTTATTGTGTAATGATGCAATTACCAAGCACAATGGACGCCGATGGTAGCGGCTTTTCATGCCGCCTTCATTCTCGATTCTCGTCAATGAAAACGCGGGGCAACAAAGCGTGGCACACGAGCGTATCGCGAATGAACGGTCGTTCGCGTGATTTGCTCGCGACCCTGCTTATAGAAACTCCAACGTTGATAGATGCGTTATCGTTGGACGGAACGTTGGGGGATATTCGTCGAGGCATCGCAGAAGACTGAACGCCACCGATAAAAGATCGTGTAACCCAATTTTTCCGTCGCTATCTTCCCGCGGCGGTCCAAGATATTGTACAATAGAATGGAGAACGTTGTTCTATCTGGCGGCACGCGGAAGTTTACGAGCGTTAAACGGCATTTACACGACTCCAGGCTGGCCGGTGATGTCGGATCGTTCTGTAAGAATATTTATCGTATTGGTACGTTGACGCATCGACGTTAGGGGAAGCGCAGCTATTCACCGTTCAAACGAATTTCAATGGTTTTTCGTCGAATCATCGGCCGGCAAACGAGATACCAGACGACGGACCAAATTAAGCGGGCCGAGGAATAGGGAAAACGAGCCTCGGGGGACCTCGACCCGCTATCAGCAGGTCAAGACCATCAATTTACCGCGCAGTCGAAGCAACGCGCTCGAACTCGGTGAACGTGGAGCCGCTCGCGGGGCAGGCGTTAACGGCTTTACTTATGCGTGGAATCACGAGCAGCTGGGAAACCACTTCGTTTCACTTTCGAGCCAGCTGAAACGAGTGCGCACGGGGATACCTGCAACACTCCCTCGGCTTCCCCGCGACCGGGACGATCGCGTACAGCGACGACAGGCCTTCCATCAAACAAACGGACGTCGATGGGAACGACCGTACGCCATTCCCCTTTTCGTCGTTCGTTATTTATACGGCGATTCGTGTTCAGCTTCCTCGGGCCCTTAATCACTCGGCTCTACCTACGAACCAGGAAACTCCGAGAGTTTATCCTCTTAATTCTTCAGGCAACGACAGATATACCCTGGAGAGGCTTGCTTGGTTGCCGTTGAAGTTCCCCGAAGGGGAAACGAAAGCAACAGGCAGAGAGAGAGAGAGAGAGAGAGAGGGAGAGAACGACTATTGCGAACAGTGGTATCGTACGCAAAGTGGAAGACAAGTCGAATAGAACGACGAGGGTTTGGCTGGCCGAGCGACGATGATCCTTCGAATGCATCTTTAATTCCACGCACCTCGATATCAATTGGAATCTTGACCGTCCAGCTCTGATACTATATGGCAAAGGGGAGAAGCTTTGTCCTTGCCGACATGGATCAACCGTTGTCGTTCATGCCTTTCTTCTACCTTTCCGTGCCGCGTTAGAATAGCGACCCGCGCATAAAGGCCATTGTTGCAGAAAAGGGAGGACGATCACCGATGTTTCTCGTACGGCTTATTCAGCATGCAGTTGCCGAGGTTATCGCGCTCCACGGACGTTGATAGAATACGCATCGTTGGCCGGGGTTGTGGTGTAGTGGCAGGCGTTCGTGGCTGTCAGCGCGTCTCGAAACTGTCAAGGTCCCAGCAGCGGGGCCCGATTCGAATCAACGTCACCGACTCGTCCGCCCCCGCGTTCACCACCCTCCAGTGTCCACCCGGTATCGATACCTGCGATTCACCTTTGGCAATCCTCGTCGTTCCTGCAACGACCGGGACCGCTCGAGCGTTCCAGCGCTGCCAGAGAATCGACGAATCTTAACGGAAGTGCCCGTTTCGTCCTGCGTCCTTTCACCTTTCGCGCCTGTTCGGCAGGTAAAGAAAAGAACCGGGGGGGGGGGAGGGTTCGCTTTCGAGCAATCAGATACGATATCTCTGCTGTACAAACACGGTTAATAAAAGAAAAGGGATGTTTGCACTCGAGGTTGCTCGTGGGTCACAGTGTTGTAATCACGGTACTGTTGAGCATCAGAGATATTTTAGGTAATAGCATTGAACGCCCCACCCTATGCAAACGTTACGGATCACTGTTTCTTAATAGACGCTTGAGATTAGATTGATATTGCCGTCATTATACTGGTGCTCTTTATGCTGTTTATACAGAGGGTGGGCCAGTTGTTGGTGAAAAAGTTACTCCAGATTTGGTCGATCTGGGGTCACGTTCATCTATGTAGGTCACTGAATTTTATGATGAATTATCGTTCGAGATACCTCGTCCGAGAGACCTCCCTCTCTCGAAATGTTCTTCCTGAAAAGAATATCGAATCCCAGACGATTGCACGCGATTCGAGGATACAAGACGCGTCTTGTCTTCGCGTTTCCTTTTCAATCGAAAGGTCTTCGTCTTTTCAAGGATGGTATCGGCGACGCTTAAGAATAGAATTGCGGAAGACACGCCACAATGGCGAATGAACCGTCGAGGGCCGAAAAAAAACTCTGACTCACGAGTCTGCGCCGAAAGAATTCGCGCGCGTCTCGCGCGAGAGCATTTAAAAATATTTCATCCGTGAATTGGGCACTCGAGAAACGTCGGTATTGACGCGCGATTCGTTCGGGATCGTGCACGTTGCACGGGCGTGTCGTCGTTGCGTACACGCAACCCGTAGAGAGTGCGTACCGTCGTCGTTGGGGATCGATGCGAACGAGAGTCAATGACTCGCTACTGGTCGTGCAGTGGTACTACCGCAGTTAGGCGTAATGCGGTTGCTAATGACAGAAAAGAACAAACCGCTCGCGTGCGTCAACGGGCATCGTTTCTGAGATTGATTTCAGCCGGGGCTTTCCGTTGCCGAGGAAACGCGAGGCTATAAACTTCGTACGCCACTAAACGATAATTGAACATTTGAAAACGATACAACGATACGAACAATGCGGTTGTATTGTAAGCAGAAGTACCGCGGAATCTGTTGTCGGACATTTTACGAAGTCCATCGTTCTTTAACGACACGTGAGCTGGTGATAACGGTCCTCGATTACAAATTTCATTTCGCGCCGTCACCTTTGGTCAGCCGGAAACACGTAAATTACTCGCGTCCAGCGTGACGAAATGGTGTACGAATCTAAAGAACGAAAAAGAACACCAAAGTGTACGCACTGTTTGGCGCAGCATCGTGCGGTGAAACGGGACCGCCTTGTTGGGACAGCAACCTGTTTGAGGGATGCACGGCAAAACGATCAAGGCTTGCTTTTACGAGCTTCGTCCATCATCGCGAGAATAATTTGCATCGTTTTGCCAGGGCGATTATTGTTGTTGAGGCTACCGGAATTGCGCATCGCTAAACGCTTCGTAAGATTTTTCTGAACACGAGGACTGAGCGAAGGCGATCCTCTTATCGAGGAGGAAGTAGCAGTCAGAGTAGGCCCCCCAATTAGACCGTCTCCATCGAGGATCGATCGATACTGGACCACGGTAGATAGCCCCGGTCGAAAGTGACCCCTTTAATAGGGCCAGATAACGACATGGAAATTGACTTGACGAAAACTCGATAACCAATTGATCAGAGGTATCGCGGGGACAATTACTCTTCGCGGGCCCCGCGGCTTCTCGAAGCTGTTGGCGCGGTACGTGCATGCGTGTGTCTCGCGTTGATAAACGAACCGAAATAAAAATGGAGGGCGTGGAATTCTTAATACCCACCTTCGGTTCAGAAGAAAACGTAATTGACAGTGAGCAATCCAGCACGACGGAAGGCAGCCGAGGAGGGACGAGATATGTACATACATACATCGGGCGAAGTGGTCGCATTCAGAGCGTCGCGTGACGCGCTCAAATCAGCGGAAACGCTTCGAACATGTGCGTACATAATGAGCTTAATTGTGAGCCTCCGCGAAGAAGAAAAGTCCCCGGACGAGAATTACGAGGTGGTCGAGGCGCCACACTCACGAGCGGACTCGCGGCCCTTAGCTTCGCCCGGCTTATGAATAGTACTCGTTGTGTGTACGTGAGTGGACCGCGTTTATTGCTGCCTTTCACAGCAATTCTATCTTCGGTTCCGAGATGGGATCGCTCGGTTGGTCGCGAGCCTCTCGATACGTACTCGAAATAAATCGATCGGGACACGCGTGTTCATACGCGCGGGCCACTTCACGCACGGACTGAAACAGCTGATCCGTAATTTAAACGAGACCCTCCGTGCCACGGAGATACGTTTTTATTTCACCTTCGATTCGAACCATGCCGTTCACCTCGCCTCGCCTCCCCTTTAACCTTCGACGCCGATCGACGACTCAATACTGGAATCGACGAAGGGGGGAGCGGGAAGCCGTGTCACGAAACACCGAGTCGACCTCAATTGAACGGGCGATAAGTGGAGGACCCGTGCAATGATCGTCGAGCAATCCGACCATTTATTGTGAAGCTTCGATTAGCCCATCGATTCCGTCGCCCAGCGGTATGCGTTCGATAAGGGGCCCCTCGAATATTCGTCGGCAGGGCAGCCGCGCGTATCGTCGCCACGGATTTCGAACGGAAACGCTTTGACTGGCTCATGATCGATCGCCCTACGTCATCGAAGACGAACGACCGGTCGTTCGGCACCGATTAACAGTACCGGTACTCCAGGTAACGACCAGAGGACACGTGCGTACAGAACACGACGGGAAAGGTACAGAGAAACGGAAAAGAAAGGAAGAAGGCGAGGCTGTGCGACCCGTTGAGATGCATTTTCGTCTACTGCCTAATGGCGTCGCGGCGCCTCGTTTCGCGGTGAAGATCAAAGTGGGCGTTGGATCGAGCGTCGAACCAGCCGCTCTTCGCGTCGCTGACACGTTCGTCTTCGGTCGCCGACTAATGCACATTTATTTGTTTGCCCTTTCACCCACCCCCCCGATGTCGCCATTTCCGTGTGGGATCGCTCGTCTTCCCGACCACACGCGCCCCGCAAATGTTTGATATTCGAATCGATTCGCGCCTCCGGATCCGATGTAGTCGTCGGCGGCCGAGGAAGATATTTCCAGATCGCTTCGGGTTATCGTTCCCTTTCGTTCGCTGTTGCTCCCGTTTCGATACACGCGATACACAAAGCTGCGCGGCGGGGTGTGATGTTTTACGCGCTTATACGGACCGTGTAATGGCATGCATTCATAGGCGCACGCGAGTGTATTACGCGCCACTCCGAGCCCAAAGGGTGGTCGATAAGTTTAGCTGGTCCGTTTTGAATGGGAAACGGGGCTTGCGACACGGAAACATTAACGCTGTCTTGTAAAAACAGGTCATGGTGGCTGACACGATATCTCGGGATCCTGTCGGTCGATTGACTTGAACAAAATATGTAATGCAGTTAAAACATTAGCAACCACGCGTGCAAAAGGCCACTTCAAAGCGGTGCTCTGATTTAAACCAAAAAGAAGTAACGTTAAAAACACAAAATATCCCCTTAATCCAGGGAAAACTACTTGCAACACTTCGCTATCAAAGTTGCGCGAAAACGAGACATACAGTCGTCTGGGAACCGCGCCAAGATCGAAGCAGACAGCTCGTCGGAGCTCAGTATGCACGTTCGATGGGAAACAAAAAGACGGGCACAATTATCAGCACGGAGGGCGTCGCGACGAACTTTTCAAGGCGAGCAAAAAACTTTCTCGCACGGCGAGTCGTATTTTTCCGTCACCCCGTATTATCACGCACGGGAACGAACCCGTGCACACGCCAGCCGCAGCAAACTCGACCACATACCATGCGTAATGCATACCGTATGCCGTATGTGATCCACGGAAGGAAGGGATACGTGTGCAATCGTGAAGCGTGTGTCTAGACTCAACATAATTACCGTACATGTCCGCTACAGATTGCTTATTGTTCGCGTGGCAACCCCTTCCCCCCCACGTCGTGCCTTTCGGGAGCGCACCACCCTCTCGACAAAGGGATTAATGTCACGGGGTGTGATGCACGATAGTTACTTTCACGGTTATCAGGGAACGCTGCAGACGCGCCGCCGATTTCATCCTATCACTGAGAATGCCCCGCGAAGATCGGCGAAGAATCGCGTTACTCGAGACGATCTTTAATACGTGGGCCGTGAACTGTTTTTATTTGAGAACTTTCGAAAGATCGAGCGGTGAAAAATCGGAGCGCCTTTGCAGTGTCTTTGGTGTAACTTTGCAGCAGTTCGGAGCAATTAACACCAGTGCGAGCAAGGGGATGATCGTGACGCCGCTTTATAATGGAAAGTCGAAGCGGAGCGCCGCGAGTGACAATCGTGACAATCGTGCATCTCGCGAGTGATGCGAACAAACGAACGAAAGAAACGGTCACGATATTGCGGTAAACGTTTCCCAGCACGGGCGGGAAATCCATGGCGCACTTGCCGCGGTCCATCTGTAATCGAAACCGGTAATTATGCGCGGGCATTGGCATGCATGCCGTACAAAGGAGACTGCACGGATAACAAGGGACCCTCTGCCTGGAGCATCGAAAGTAACGAGGGCAAGGATTGATGTCCGTTCATTCGGTACGATGTACATCGAGAATTATTACGAGGTGTCTGTATTAAAATAAACTGCCGGTACCTACCTACGGTACGGCACAAGGGAGAGAGATATCCTCGTTAAAATGACGAGTTATCGGGGGCCGATCGTGTTTCGACCGATCACGGATGCACTTCTTTTCTTTTCTTTTTCGTTTCTTTCTTTTCTTCTTTTCGTTTTCCCTCGACGAACCGCACGCTTGCGGTCGCAGGCATCCGCCGTACAAATCGTGTACAAATTTCGTGTCGCGCTGGATCGCGCGCTTCGCACGCTCGTTCGAGTATCGTGTTCCGTACTAAACACTTTAACCGATCTCTAAAGAGCGGCCGAGCAACCGAGAACCGTTTCGATGTTTTCTCTTTTACCAGGCCAGACGCAAGGTTGAGAAATGCATAAACGTTAATCAAGATCGTTCGCGAAACAGGAGCGCGAAACTTGGACACGAGTGTACGATCGGAGCGATCGATTTTAATTGCACAGAAATGAGAAGCCGGTGACCGGGTCGCGTTAGCTGTCGCGACAATTCACTTGCGATGGAGACATCGAGCAACCCCCATTACGTATTTTATCGCCGTTTAAGCAACAAAATGAAACGCCCCGCGTGCGTGTATTTCGTTCCGAATGCGAGGCAGAAACGAACCACGCTTGGTTCCCGTTCGGTGGCTCGTTTTTACGGTTTCACGTTTCCAAGGCGATAACGCGTAAAATTTTTAAACAATACGACGGCCCCCCGATTCCGCTCCAAGCGTTCGCACGAGCGTCATTCGCAACTACATAGCTGGTCGAGCAACACGCGCACAGAGCGGAAGCATTCTATAAACAAAGATTTTGTCATGCGATCTAGCGTGTCGGTTGACCATCGGCGAGAAAATCCGAGCCGACATTTTTGGTATTAAATACGTCACGCCCGGAGTGCTCAGGCGTCTACAAATCTCTGGGCTCAATTAACTCTAGCGTCCCATCACAGTTTCTTCTTAAGGCTTTATGGATTTGCTCGGTCCGCGTCCCATAGATCTAGCCACGGGGACAAGCATCTAAATCATACGGGATAATGGAACGGGCCGTTTCATTTACTAAGCCCATTGATTTGCCCAACAGCCGCCGACGTAATAGTTTTTCTACACAGTGTTTCACTTACCCGAAATTCTTGACGGTGATGCGGCCGGGCCCAGGCGGATATCGTCGTCGCAACGGCATTTCCACGCGACTCCGCGGCGACCAATCATTTCTCGATTTTCGTGAACGATCCATGAAGATTTGCTCCGAGGCTCAGGCCATCCTGCGCATGAGAAACGTCGCGACACGTTAAAGCCAAAGCTCATTATCAGCTGAATGATATAGAGCGTCAGAAGGACGCCGTGCAACAAATCACTGTGCGCCGCGGACGGAAACGCGAGGGGCGCCTTTAGACCGGTTAACGTTGATCGCCTTAAGTCCAGGCAACGCTAAGTTTTACCTTCTCTCGTTGTGTAATAAACCCTTGCAGCGCGATCTGCCCATCGAGAGGTGTTCGATAATTCTACGTCGCTGGCTTTTCTTCGCCTCCGCACTCTCGGTGTCCTTTCGTTAAAAACGATCGCGGACTCGCTGGTGATCGCTGTCGACGGGGACGCAAGACGTTCGTGGAAATCAATATTTCAAGTCGGCCAGGACATAGATAAGAAAAATGAGCAATGAATTATGTATATGTGTATCGACGAAAGCGTCGTTGGACAACGAAAGAACGGGGCGGATTTATTTTTTCCGCGCGGGCGTTTCGCGAT
The DNA here is from genome assembly GCA_963667235.1 of Nomada lathburiana. Taxonomy (NCBI): domain Eukaryota; kingdom Metazoa; phylum Arthropoda; class Insecta; order Hymenoptera; family Apidae; genus Nomada; species Nomada lathburiana. The sequence continues at coordinate 13,435,742 of OY763903.1, read as the reverse complement.
CGCGACCTGCACGGAGGAATTTAACGTTACGGGAGTTCGGGGATAAAAGTCCCACGGAGATGATTCGCGGGACGATATATTAAGTTCGCTACTTGACGGACGCGCGTGTAAAGGGGCATTTATATTCACTGTTTCTTCTCCAGGGTAACGCGTGCGTTCTGTTGTACGAACAGCTGTGAGGAATGCGCCCCGTCTCGCGTTCTACCGCGGCACGGAAACGCGCATCACCGGCGATAAATTGCTGGAAAATCGGATGGAAATTTGTCGCGGCCCGTTTCGTCCAATTAATTTTACCCAGCTCGACGTGTTCGGGCCGAACCGTGTAAAACGTGCCCTCGAGGGGTACACGGGCGACAAAAGAAAATATTTGTCTACGTTAAAGCTGCTTTGAAAATAGATCTTTGTGTCGCGCACGGTTGCGCAATCTCTGCCGTTGCGTGTCCAGTGCACGAAAAAGTTGGAAACAAACAATCGCCGGAACCAGGAGAATTTAGCAAACACTTTGACGTACCGTCGTGCCTCATCTAATCCCATTCAGTGGACGCAGCAGGTGGACTCGCGGGCACACCACACGTGGCACACATTTCCCGAGAAACACGAATCGCCGGCGGAAAAGTAAACTCGATCGACGTTCTCCAACGGAAGAGGAAGGAAAAGCCAACCGAAACGGGGCTGAGAAAAACGCGAACAGGTAGCAGCAAATTCCCGCGTTCTCGATGATCAAAACCAAGCTCGTCAAACTGTTCCTCGGGAACCGCTTCGAAATCACACTCGAACAAATTCAACGAATTCAACGTGTCACGGTGTCACGAAACTGCTCCGTTTCCCCTGCGGAAAATTCACGGGCGAGAAGGGGCTGCAAACGAGGAGAGTAGACAGGTGTTCACGCGTAATCAACCGGCGAGGAAACTCCAAAGAGGAAAGCCGAGAGCGGACTCACGTTTGCGCGCTTACGGGCTGGCGCAGCCGCGACAGGAATGATAGTGGCGAAAGTGGGAGACCCTCCGGGAAATATATAGGACCGTGCAGGGTGGTGGTGGATCCAAGGAGGAAGGAGGCGGTGGTCCGTCAACGCATCCCTCGGCGCTTGTGTGCACGCACACGAGCTGCCACGCACGTGTTCACGCACGGAGCACGACCCGTCACGATGCACGTGCAGCAGCCGGTGCACGGAGACGCATCCCCGGGGAACGACTCGAAAAAGAAAGAGTTCTTGCGGCCACGATCGCGAGTGCCCTCTTTTTATTTTTACGACACCTCGCACGCCCGTTTTTGTTTTTGTTTTCCGTTTATTTCGTTTTCTATCCCTCGTGTTTCATTAATTTTCGGCTGACTCCGTGGCGCTCGAATTGTCGGATTGCGCAGCGCGGCCATATCGTTGTAAATGTTTTATTACAACCAGGGTTGGTTTTCCATCAGGTACCTCTTTTAAGAAACAAGTTTCCGTTCAGACTCGATAATGTCATTTTTATGGTGAACGTAGTGGCGAATGGTTCCGTCAAATATACTTTGGCCACGGATGACGAGTTAACTGATTTTCTTCGAGTATCTCGGATTCGATTCGAATCACTCCCATTCGTTTTCCCTTTTCGTTTTCGGCACGCGCATAAAGATTCCTCCGATAGAGCAACAATAGGCGCGTTACGCGCATGTGAAATAAACGTCCTGAAATAACTGACACCGTTTGAGGAACTTAACTGGCGCGATCCTGACAGTTTCCACCGGTGTAACCCGGTTCAACGTACCAAGAGCACGCTACGAACCCTCGTAAAATTCCTCCGGCAAGATTAGCTTAGCGGTTTTTCCTTGGTTATCGATAGATGCAACGGTGCACGGGCGTGCTGCCACGGATACTGCACCGTCAACGGCGTGACGCCCCGCAGCCACTCGCGGCTCCGTTCCGTCTCGATTCCGCTTTTCGTTTTCATTCGTCGCGGATCAACCGCGACATTTCAGTCGACGTTCCAGAGCGGTGTCGACAGCGAAAAATCAATCTCTAGACTCTATACGGATATCTTATTATTATTACGGTCAACGTTGGAGATAGAATATCATTTACGGAAGTTACGGAGTTCTCACGGCAGCACGTCGTCGTTGCAACGGCCCACTTTTTCTGTATCGCAAGAAGAACCGATCGAAAGAAGAATCTCGGATACCAATGACACGAAAATGTACCGTGTGCTCTCCCAACGCGTGTGCGCAAGCAGCGGCACGCGATAGAATGCGCGCGGAAACTCGCGTAACCGGTAAATGAAATCGTCGAACGTCTTTTCCGTGCACTTCCTTTTTCCACGATAGATCAGCGAATCTGCGCGTTAAAGGTATGCGTGAACGTTCGATCCAAGCACTTCCGACGCATCCGTTCGCCACGAAGGCGTGCCAGCTCTCTCGCGGTGTGCCCGAGACATTAGTCTGGCGCCAGCAGGATCGTTCTCGAGAGGCATCGTTACACGAACCATGGTAAACATATTTTCCAAACGGCATTATATCAATTCCTGGGATTTACGATCGGTGATGGGCCGCGTTGTATCCAGGGAATAGAATGAACGACGGTTTAATTAACTTTCGATCGAGCTACTATGCAGATCAGCGCGGTATCACGCTCGACCTGCAATCGTTGCGCGCGCTGTTTGCCCGCGCTAAATATTTATTGAAATATACCGATGCCGCGTATAATTCATTAGTTTCGACAAACACCGCCGCACGGCATTCGGCGATCGGGCTTTAAATAATGTCGGCCCGACGTGCGCCACCGGCAGCGAAACTCGACGATGCAAAGTAAATACGCGTTCAATGACGATTCAAGGAAGGCTCTCGCGGCGCTTATTTATTTTCCCATCGCTGCCCCGTTTAATATGCCGCGTACATTCGGAGGAATACACCGATAGAATTGCAGTTGCGAGCCCGCTCGTTGATAGCGGAACGCATTCGCCGGGTCCCCCGAGAGTGCCGCGCCGCGTTTGCAATCGGTGCACTGGAAACGAACGGAGAAAGACAATAATTATGAAAATGAAGATCGTCGACGGAGCGTCCCCTTCGTTCACCGTTGGTTCGTTCCCCGTCCAAGGGACATCGTTTACGGTATCGCGTGCCAGACTTTACGATCGTGGTCACCCCGCGACAGCAATAAAATCCGATTAATTAATTTATGCGAGGTTGTTTCGCGATCCTCTCTAGAGATCGTCCGGCTGTTGTCTCCGCACGGAACACGCTGGTCGTCGAGAAGCCTAGTCGAGACCGTTCTATCCTAAACGATCCAAGGAGTCCGTGAAACGGCGCGCCTAAACGAAACCAATAATCGATTCGGCCGTTTTGCGGCGGTCGGTCGAAATCGCAGTGGAATTCAGCTACATATCCAACTCGTTGCTATATTCCGCAAAAATACTTCCACAGCCCATCGACATTTCCAACTCGCGCCACCCTCGCGGCAAAGCGTCCGAACAACAACATCCCCGACGACTAATGGATCGTTTCGTGGCGATTTTTCGTTTATTATTTCGCGCCCCGGCTAGCTCGACCACCGCGAGCGCGAACACGCGATTACGGGATGTCAACGTGAACCACGGGCAATGCTAAGCAATCAGGGCCGTCGTTTGATCGCCGCCAGCCCCCCCGAGTCATTCTATTACTCACCGAGATTCGTTCGTGGAATAACACGCGGGTCGTCGCGACGCCGTTGCGGCGCAATTTCGACTTCGCTTGCATTTTATCGGGTGCTCCTCGCGCCCCTTCTTATTGTACACCGTGGAAATCGTGGAACAAAGTGGAGGCCGTAATAAATAGGACGCTTGAACGGCGAGCTTTGGGAATGAAAAACCGCGCGTGCAATTTCAGTCTATTCTCGGCGCTGATTATCCGCGCCGTTAGCTTTGTGGCGCACTAATGAACGACGGGGACGGTATTGACGATGATTAATAGTAATTAAATGATCGCTCGCGTATCGCGGGACGAGCCGGCCGGCTACTCGAGCGGGCGTAAAATGAAAGGAGGATAAAAAGTTAGTTAAGGGTGAACGAGGCGATAAAGTGTTGGCAAGACGCGCGTACAACGAGCAGTTATTGTTTCGTGGAGCCCGCGTTGCGGTTTGAATGCCGTACGCCGGCCCAATGCCCCCTTAACTGGAAGTGGTTATGTCATAGTGTTTCGGGCCGTTTCTCATCCCATTCCAACCTCTGTCGACGTTCGCACACGGGAATGGGTGAGCGCGTTTTCTTACGATAAGTCACGGCACCGAGCGATAATTCGACGGAAGAAAAGGGAATCGCAACGTGGTAGCGGGTAACCCGACATCGTTTAATTTTCGCTTCTTTCTCATCCTCCGCGCGAACGTGAAAAGATGTCTGGCGGGAGTCGGGCCGCAACTACTTACGCATCGCCAATCGATCAGACGTGCCACCAAACCTTGGGAATTTCATGCGCGTACCTTTAAACCGATTTTTTCGCCGGATATCGTGTACGGGAAACGAACGCATATTGCAACTATCGCTGCACCGCGTGTGCCAGCGAACCAGTGAAACTTGAAGAAAAACCGACTGGTTACGACTCCCATTAACCTCATTGAGAGAAACTTATGAACGCGGTCTGGTAAAGCCCGCCAGCGTGGGTATTATCATTTTCTGTGACCAGCATAGCTGACGTGCGTAAACGTTCTCCAGTAACGTGTCGTGCAGATATATCGATACGCGCTACGTTCAACGAGATGGCCATTAATCAATCGTGGAATAGCAATTGCTATCATTCGGAATCACCCTTCGTTTTCGTCGTTTCGAGAACGAACGCTCTCGCGTCTTTGATTATTCGCGGTTCACTTTTGCGGATATCGTTATGATCGACACGGCGAGGAAAAAAGTTGTTTCGCCGCGCGACGGAAACAAGCACAGACGGACGGACAAGCGATGGAAGAAAAAGAGACACGAAAACGTATTCCCCGTATGCACATATCTAAATGCAGAAAGAATGGGTCCTCGTGTTCTACGGTTCGTTACTTTTCTTCCCTTCTCTTTACTTTTGTTGCTATTCCTTTTTGGCGAGGCACGACCCTGTTCAACGCTTCGTCGAATTATATACGCCATGACCTATAATTTGGACACTATTTCACGTACCGTAAGCATGCAATCACGAAAAGGTGTTCCCTTTGGTAAGTGGTTCCACCTAGATGAAGAATTTATCGGCTAACAGCCCTTCCACGAGATTATAATACACGGTACATATATGATCTGATCGGATCTGCGTGTACTCGACGGTCTTGCAGGGCGTCATAATGCACCGAAGCAACTTTCTTCCTTCGTCTCCCCCTTGTCATCCCGCCCCATCACGCAACACACCCGTCACTTTTATTTTCTTTCCCTCCGTTGACCTCTCTCCGGTGTAAAATTTCCATGATTTCACGTAACGCCGACGAGCAAACACTTTGTTATTCAAATATCGTGCCGTACACCTCCTGTCGAATTTAATCCCCCCCTCGAGCTTTCTCGTACAACGATCATTCTGGGAGGTATTGTCGGCGATAAAAGGGATAACGTTACCCCTATCGGTGACAAATAGCCCAATCGCGTCAGTTAAACGCGGATCACGAATAGACTTACCTTTTCCACCTCGACCGCGACTTCGTTTTTCCACAGATCTTCCATGGCGTTGATCCGTGGTACCGATGAGGAGACGCCTTCGTCGTGTGAGGTCCCACTGCCGTCTTCCCGACAGCTTTCACAATTGTTCTTTGTGAAATTGTAGCCGGTATCGCCGAAGAGGACCTCGCAAATTCGAGCGGCTCCGAAGCGGGAAGGGGGTAACCAAACAGCCGACTGCAGAGACATAAAAATAGAGGAAAGCCATCAAGTGGCGGTCTTAATACGTTCCTCGAACAAACGTCGAGGAATGTACGAGCCTCGATATCGAGCGCAATAAAGTATGTATCGTTTCGCTTCCGACCGGTTCACCGCTCAAGTAGTCAGACATTTGTTTCGCGGACGCGTGCGTTTCTCTCGAGAATATCGTGTCCCCCTTCGAATCATTTCTGCTTCTTGCACGACGTAGCCTGCGCTCACTTACCTATGCGTGCACGTTTCCCCCCATAAATGATACGGTGGTGAACAATGATGCGCGAGAACATTTTTACGAACGCGACGCAACATCTCGCCTAAACAGTCAATCAGTCGTGAAAAACAAGAGGAAATTGACAATCCACAGATACGTAGGATGCCCCGGCGGCGATTGGGCCGGTCGTTTACATAAACCAGACGCGCTCCGAAAAATCTTTCACATTTAAGGCTCGAGCTAAGGCTAATCTTGACGCGGGCAATGCGCTCGGCGTCATCGCCACCGAATATCCTCTCAGCTACAGTTTCTCGCAGATTCGAGATGCGTCTCGTCTCCCGCGCTGTCCACCCTTCGCTGCTTCCTCGAGCACCTTCTTCCCGGAGCACCGATTGCTTTGCTTTCGTTCCTGGTCCACAGTCTGAATAATGATCGCGCTTAAACGTTCGTGCAAGGAAATCGCTGGATCGTTGAGCTGCTCGTCGCGTCAGCTCGAATATCAGAACAGCATCGGATCGTACCCTCGCTAATTTTCGCGTGATTTTGTAACGAGGTGTAGATACACCGTGGCCACGGTCGCAGTTGCAGTTCCTGGCACGAGGAGAGGGCAACGCTTCGGCACAAGGCCTCGGTCGGCCCGATCGCACGCAACAAGTACTCATCTCAATTGGCGATTACGGCCCCGTAAATTCATTTTCAGATCAAGTTGAACGAACACGAGGTGCGCCGTGCCATCTCCCCGTCTTCGGGTTATGCCTCAATCCACGGCCCCGTTTACCCGCGATCGTGTTACGCGACTCCGTCGGAACGACAATTAAATCAATCGCTTCCGAAAACGATTTTGTCCGGCGACAAGTCGACGGTCGTCGTCCAAGCGATTGTGTACCTTGGCCCTGGTTCCTTCAAATTCGATCGATCGGCAGATCTTTCTCGTATTCACATACCGCAAGGTGCGGTGCGAAATTTCGGAGAAGTTTCTTCTGTCACGTGCCCGGGACGATCCTTCGCGAGTCGACAATATAAACTCGTGTAACGAACCACACGGTGACCATTCCACCGAAGGCCAGTTAATAATAGCCCGTTATCGGCGTGCTGAAAACTGATTAAAATGCGTGCCGGCCAGGATGTCCCATTAACGAATTAGCACGACAAGCTGTTTTAGATAGCGGCGTTGTTACAATCGCCTTATCTGTCTTCGTCCACCGAAAACCGTGGCCACTGTGTCCATCAATGACCATAGTTCCAAAAATTCACCCGTCAACCTGCTCCATTCGCGACATCATTGGAATCGCAATTTTCACAATCGTCGCACAATTCCGTTCATTGTCGCGCGAAGATACTATTATTGAGGTATACAATCTCCAATGATCCCTGGACCAATCGATTCCGTGTGTCCTGCCACGTTCGATCAACCCTGTTATCTACGCTTTCCATCGTCGTCTTAAAAAAGTAACAGATGGTCAATGTTTACGCGTGTATCGCGCGTTTATTCTAGCAAATTGTAGCTGCTCTTATGTAAAGCTCGCTTCGGCAAATAGCCCACGCCATTATCCTATCGGAGCGAGTTGAACGTCGCGCCAGGACCGACGTCCGGGCAAATCAATATGTACCCTGCCCGACTGGCTACTGCTGCATTCGCTACGAATGCAACCGAGATTCCGCTATGTAACCAGATATCGGACCCGTCCAGCAACCGCAATAGTACGTTATCGCCGATACGAGGCCCCTCGAAAGAGACACTTATTCAAGAAAGCGGTATGGATTACCGACAGGCTTACGGAGGCGCGAAACTGAAACGTCTTCGACGGTCCTGCGACTTTGTTCCGCATCTTCTTCCCGCCGAAGTGTACCGGCAGCGCTAATCTCGAGCCGTACAACAAGGAGGAGAGATCGCAGGTTGACGTTCGGGGAGCTTTGCAACACGCTTAGATAGAGAAGACTTCCGGACTTATCTCTGTTCGAGAATCATCCGCATCGTCGAACCACTTATTTTGCCGAACATGCGCGCACTCGATTATCCGCCGTATTCCTGCGTCGTACCTGCGCGAGGACAAATGGCAGGCAGGGAGCAGCGAGGAGAAATGCGGAGCAATTTTACGACGATCTCATTTCAATCGGCGGAATTGTGGACGCGTAATCTCGACGTGTAACCCGATGCAAAAAAAGATGTTCCGGTCGATCTCGGGCCTGTTTCTACGGCCAGAACGGAAAGCGTGCACTCGATTTTCCAATAAATCTCAATTTAAGAGGATCGTCCGTACGCGCGCATAACCATGCGTTTCATTTGCCAAAGCAATTTCGTAATGACGCTAAAATAACGATGATTGCCCGCGGACGCGGTCCACGTTGCTCTTGCCCGGGCAGCGCGTATAAGTAGGGCGGCTTTAAGCCGGAGCATTACCGTTCACGATGAAATAACAGTGATTACGTTGCCCGCGGTACATACTCGCGACGCCTATCACGGTCCAATAGCGAGAACTTAAAAAGAATCTGCTCGAATTGCCGCTTCCTCGTTGATTCCTCTTCCACCCCTGCCTCTGCGTTTCTTTGGATCTTTCCGTTGGTTTTCTCCATTCTTGTAAAGAACGGTTAATTGAATTTCGTGTCCACTGGCTACTCTACCTAATCTACTTCTACAAATTTGAGGAACCCTCAACGACAAGAAAGCCTCCGTCCCCAACACAAAACTGCCCTAATCTCTAATTACATATCGCCATTTCTTAACCGCGTCTTAGAACTTTTCTCAACCGTCGGACTCGTTGATAAGGCTGTCTTCGCCGCACGGACCTAAGTAACGGAATCCTGAAAAATATCGCAATCCCCGCAGCGAATTAATTTCGCGGCGCATCGCAAGAATCGGAGACAGAGGTGGATGTGGATCGATCCGTAACGATGAAAAGTTCCGTGGGCCGGGAGCAATGCGGCCGCGATTCTCCGACGAGCCTTGCTGACTCGCGATCGATCAAGCCGGCCCGGGTGCCTTCAATTAGTCGGCGGGGCTAATTAATTAACGACTCTGATCGCGATTTACATAATTAGATGCGACGAGCGAATACTTCGGCGGGTACGCTTTTCGAGAGTTTCATAATTACTCGCGTCAATTGCATCGCTTACCGCTCGCCCGGCCATTCCATTCTTGCTGCAGCGAGATCCGCAAAGGTAAACTACATCTCTCAATTACGCCTGCGTCTCCTCGCTCGCTTCTGGCAACGCGAAACGAGACGGCATCGAATCCAAGCCCCCGATTGCAAGTCTCTGCGAATCTGTTTTCATCATTTGCACAGAATGAAACTGAGCGCACCGTTGACAATAAGATGCTTACAGCGTCTCCACTGTGCCCGGTTTTCTCTGTCCACGTGTACGGGAAGACCGGAAAGCAGGAAGCAATCCTAAAGGTGCTATGAATTGACGAGCTCCACCGTAGTATAAAGAGGGAACCATTAAGTGTACAGAAATCACAGGCGAGCCTAGGCGTGGGAGGATCCTCGTGGCTGAAATACGGTCCGTTCGTCGAGGCAATTTCATTGTAACGTGATTTTACGGGCAGGATTCAGATTTCCCACCCCTGGCCCCTCGACGCGATGCATACGCGGCCACGAGGTTTTTAAACGCGGTGACAAATCCCGTGACGACAAAAAAAATCGTTTCGGGGCTCACCTCGACGGTCCTGACCGCTGGATAAACTGACGGAAGTGTTCTTTAAACCTTCCAGCGTTTCAGGTAGGCGGTGAATATTCTCTGAAGGATCGGAGACTGCGAGTTGCTGGACGTGTAAGGGCATAAAGGACCCTGGTCCTGACTACAATACTAGTCCGGCGTCAGTCTGACAATAAAAATGAGCGCCGTGTATTAAAAAGCTTTGCGACTCGAAGTTTGCTACAAATATCACCGATGGAACCTATTGAATAGCTTTCGTCAACAGGCCACCGAATTGGAAATTCACGAATATTTGCGCTCTCGAACGGTGTATTCGGCGTAACGGAAACATTCCTTTCTTTTTTTTTTTTCCTCGTTGCAGGGAGAGAAAAAAAACCGATACACCGGTGTGCACAAAGGACGGATTTTCCGGAGCGCGTACAGAATCGACGGCGGCTAACAATGAAGACGATACACGATGTGACTGAAACACGAACGGGCCGGATATTGCGTCACGTGAACGAGGGCAGTAGAATTTTTTTTCCTAAGACCTGGGCGCGTCGTGCCCGGTGAAATCGAAGGTTCATTCTTTCAATGGAACCGCACGCTACCTCGACCCGCAAATGAGACGCATAAGTCGCCTTTTAGGAACGAAGAAAGGTACATGTACGTATACTTTTTACGGTGGAAATGATCGTCACGATCAAGTGGACACAGGGGCCAATATAGACATTCTGTAACGATACTAATTTGCCGTGCAATTAACGGATAACTATATCACGTGAAAGTGTAAAGGATTCGCATCGATTTCACGTGATACGCGGACGTTGAGAATTATTCTGATTGAAATCGATATTACCGTTCCGCCATTGTCCCGATATCATCGATAACAGCAGTGCACGCGATGAGCAATCGAATTATTGGGCAAATGAGCCGTCATAAATCGCGTTTCGGTAACGTTCCATCAATGAATGCGAGGCAGACAAGAACGAACAGCGGAAGAGTCGTAATCGCGAGGCCTGCAGCGCACGGAAGAATTATTTGACGGGCAAATCGTTGGAACAAGAGACGGTGCCTCTATCATTTTTCGTGCAGAACGTCACGTGGAAAGATAAGCAGGGAGGATCAATCGATAAGTATAGCGAACGATGCATTCGCGTTCAATCGATGGACGATTGAACGCAATTCTATGGGATGGGAGTGGCCAACGGTGTTCTTTCCGAACGGAAAAGGCGCATCCTGTGCCCTGTCAAACTGTTAGTTGACAATGTACTGGGTCCACGAATGGCTACGGGGACGATCAACCCGCACCCACGCATTTTTCGGCGATCACGAGGTCGCTTGCGAGATCTTCGCGCGTAAACCGATTAAACAAACGCGAACGATGTTCATTCGTTGGAGAATGTTGCATCTCGTCGTGCAAACCAAGTAGTAGAGATATTGTAGATCGCACCTAATTCCATATACCAGTCATATTCGTGCGTATGAATCTTTGACATAATTTAATCTTGTGTACGCGCATAACTAGGTAAACGCACAGTGAATGCAATTCGAGGCCGGCAGCAGTCTACGCGATGCTGGACGCTCATTTTCCACATGATGTGCGAACGGGGTCGCATCGGCTCAATTAGAAGCAACACAAAGTACAAAACCGATCTACCTACAGAGTGTACCCCTATTAAAAGTGTACAATTGTTTGCGAGTGGACGATTCAATGACTAATCTTTCGGGGTATGAGTCATTGTTCAAAAAGGATCTCGCATATATCGCGGTCTCATGATCGATCAAAGGATACCAATAAGAATCTATCCATCGGACAGATTTATAATCTCGTGTACACAAAGGTATAACAAGATCGCGTGAAATCGGTCACAGATATCGTAGATATCGAAAGGTATACGAGGTCTGCACCATGGGGTGTACTCGATTGAAACGCAAGGGGATGCTAGTAGAGGGTAAAGTTGACGCGAAGAAAAGAAAGTATTTGGACCGCCCGTTGAATCGCGTATAGATGTAAATCGGACACGACTGAGATAAATCAGTTCTCGATAGCCGCGGCATTCTTCGGCATTGTTAGGAACAATGCTCCTCTGGACACGTGGACACATATTGTCCACGCACGTTTTTTAACGCTCATGATACCGGTAATAATGTCGATCAATGAAATCGGTAACTAAAATCGTAGACATGATTTGTTACGATTTTGTAACATGATTTTGTAGTGCCGACAATAACTATTATAGGGCTCGAATAACAAAATTGGGAGGAACGAATAATTTTCTTTGCAGATCAAATGCAATTATAGACACGGGTTAGTTACAGGATTTAAAAAAGGTGCAACCTAAGTTTTTCAGTTAATTCGTCAGTTTTATAGTTAGTAGTAATACTAATTTCAATTTTATTTAATGCTGTGAATTTTATCAACTGTGCTATCATCTGTGCTAAAATGTTTATCTACATTTGAAAGCACTCCGGAACTTACGTAGTAGTGGTGCAGAAATATCGATAGTCAGCACTATCGATAATTTCCGATAGTTGGACCGTCGACCATCGATAGTGATGGAATGTGATATATATACCTAGTACATACATAAGTAATGTAAGGAAGAGAGCTCTCTCTCTGGCAGCCAAGGGAGTAACGCTAGGCGTAGAGGAAGAGAGCGCCCTCCTGAAAGCGCGCAGATACAGTTCAATCATGAACAAAGGATATAAACCCCTTTAAATTGCACATTCTTTCGTACGCAAGATCACACAGAAAGCCAGTCTTTAGTGACAAAATACTATCGCGATCGTCAGTTATAGAACAAATGCCTATCATCAAATAACTAAACATTTTTAAATTCGCGGCATTACGAATATCAACCCACATTTTCGATAACTATCGCTAGTTTTCGATAGTGGCAACCATCGATAATATCGATAGTGCCATCGACATTTCTCCACCGCTATTACGTATCCATATACAGGTGGCGGTTCCGTCGCCTTGCAGGCAACGAACTCGTTGTGAAACCTGTTTTCGTGTTTCTGGTAAATTTGTGAATTTCATTCAGGAAGTGTTGGAATATGATAGGCACGTTAATCACCAATGCTTACCAAGCGCTCCCGTATGTAATCGTAATCATTTTTCTAACTTAAATGATGTTACATGTGACTTCGAAGAGGTTATGCTTATTTTACAGACGACTCGCGGCATTGAGCCAGACATGCTCCTCGATTTTTAATACCACAGCAATAACAAATTCGTGGAGCCTTACAGTAAGCAGAACCAAAATAAGGTATCATTTCCCTCATCCTAATGAACGTCGTCGTATCAAACGTCACGGTTGGGAGACAAGAATGTCAACTCCTAACGGAAGAAGGATTCTGATGAGGAGAATATTGAAAGGCAAATATGTACTCAGTCATTAAATATTATACGTTGGATCATTAATAAATAATTATTGTGTTCTATAATATTTACACTTGTTGCCTTATCTTATTCCATTACATATATATATATAAATATGTATTTAACACATTCCCGCTGGCACGTGCCACCAGTGGTACATGCATGGTGGTCTCATCGGGTGGCGTGTTCCACCAGTGATACAAATGAAGCAATGAACTTGTATGTTTCTTTTTCTTAAGGGAAAAAGAATCTTTTTCTTAAGGGAAAAAGAAACAAGTTTGAAAGTGGAATGAATAGATGAAATGATGGAATGATTAAAGACAATTGAACAATTTTAAAGAGATGTTTTAGTCTCATGAATTTGATTGAAAATGCGCCGCCTCGCAGCGAGGAATAGAAATTCCAGCGCCAGTGGCAACGTGTTAAACACTATGTTTAAATAAACTATATACATAAAGCAAAAATAAAAAGTCCTTCAACATCGAATAATGTAATACTACATGTATTATAAACCAGGAACAGTGTTCTGCATGAAATATTTAAATTCAAGTTGCTTACATGTCCAGTCGAAGGGTGGCATCAATGGAGCTTCAATTGTTACATCTTTTTTAAACAAAGATGGCAAAAACACTGATCTTAAATGAATATGAGCAGGAATCATAGTTTGCTGTTTCGGCTGAACATCCAACAACTGAAGAAGTTTTCTGTCCAATTTCGGTGGCGCAGGATAGGCAAGAAAAGGATCAACCTTCAGATACGTGTTGCCAACTTTTTGAATTTGTGAAGCGCAAATATTATCACCCAGTACTGGACAATATAGAAACGTAGATGCAAACAGCCTTATCGCATGCCTATTCTCAGTAGATGCTTTCATTTCGATCAAGGAACATAAATTCAACATAGAGTTGGATAATACGTTGTAGTCTACCTTTAATATTTTTATTCTATTATGTTTTTCATCCTGTTTGGACCACGTTTCCGTAATGATTGCCTAAAAATTATATTACAATAGAAGAAAACCTATGTGAAAAGAAATCATAAAATTAATGAATTTACCTTTTTCTGATTGAATGCCGGATTCGATATTAATTTCAATGCCAAACGATGTTGATTCTTTAATTGCTTAGGTACGCCGACTGTAACTATCCAATACGTATTTGTATGAAAATGAGAACGAGCAAATGCAACCTGTACAGCTTCTTCTATGCTAAAGTCTGCTGCTAAAAGTGTGGCGCCACTCATGTACCTATGTTAAAATTTCTACATATGCTCAAAAGAGAAAAGTCATACTGAACCAATAGAAATAAAAAATGTGCTTACATTTCGGGACTTCGAAATACAGATAAATTTGGATAGTTTAACTTATTACGGATATACGGCAAAGCATCTTGTAAAGTGTAATGTACACCGTTTGGTACATTATTCCACAAATTACTATCAGACTTATATGAACCAGTGCGTTTTATGCCATATGGTTTGTTCAATACCACTAAACCGTCTATAGAATTAAAGCTAAAAGTTAGAATTCGAAAATGATATGTAATCATCTCTATTATAGCACTACCTTCATTGTAAATTATATTGTTTAAAAGATCTTCCGAAAATTCTTGTAACGACTTCCATGGATGCATTTGTTTGTAAGGATGTATTTTCGACGCTAATGTTTGGTGGGCAGTGTTTCCTAAATAATTTCTTTTGAATATCTTTGCACAACATACATTCGCGCACGCATGTTTAAATGTACAAAACTTAGTCATTAGAGTCCTCATTCTAGCTACGTAAAATTCGATATTACTTCTCTTTCGGTTTTATTCACAGGTATGTTTTTTACTTGACACTACGTGTAGAGATCACGAAAAATATAATATAAAGTGCTTAAGAAAATGCAGGTTAACCACAAACACATCGTAACATTATTTAAAATAAGGGCAGTTCACAATTGTCCCAGGAATAAACAGTTAAATAGTAAGTAGTGTCAACAGAGGTGAAGTAAGTGTGTTCATGTTAGGGATTTCGTTCTCCCGGGGCAAGTGCTTTCTGGCGATTAATTCTAACAAAAGCTAGGAAATAGTATCGTCGATAAAAACGGACACGGTGCGCTAAAATTACTTTCTATCATCGGTTAGTCTATCATTGGACAAGACCACCCAAAGTGGTCTTTAGTATTGCCATCTATGCAGAACTCCTTGAAACTATTCGCGCCTGCTATGGTGTCGCCATCTATACAGAACTCCTCGAAAATACTAGGGCCTCTGCAATATCTACACTTAAGGCACAGACGAGATATAAGAATAGACAATCCATCTTATGGACTTTCGTGGCCCAACGTGACTGACATACCGACTCAGAAAAACCACGCCGATTCGAGGGTCCTCTGCACATGAACAGTGATCACTTGAAAAACTATTATTCACTGATGTAGTGTTGGGGGCAGGATTCATGCGATTGTGTAAAAGCTACTTCTCGGGCAACGTTTCGGTAGAAAAATTAAGCTACGGTGCCTGGTCGGGCGATGAACGGTTCGGCTCGACTTGAGTCGAAATCACTTCGCGATGCATCGGGGCGATGAAATTGACAATGAGATGCGTGCACGTCAATCGTCCCGCCTGTGGTGTCCCGCTTTCATTGCGCGGCAAAGAACAAAAGAATGCTTTAACGAGGATCGTAGGTCCAGCTAAAAGTTGGTCAGAAATAGTAAAAGTCCAGTAGGTACAACCCTGGGATCGTAGTTTCAGCTAAAAGTTGGTCAGAAACAGGGATAGTAGAATTTATGGAAATAGGGAATACCACCGAGCGCAGCCGACGCGCCGGCGCGTCGCTGAGTATGGTTGGCCGTCGCGCGGCGCGCGCCCTGTCAGTCCCGATAGAAGCGTCCCAGCGTAAGGTCGTCTATGTAGTTGAAGGCTAGCGACATACCTCACTCTACAACACAATAGCTCCTCGGGCTTTACTTTACCATCACGTACGCTTGATTATTAGCTTCTACTAATTAATACGCGTTTAACTAACAATCGTTCTAATATCGCAACAGTATATTAAACTTTAATGATTAAAATCTTTCTTGAGTCTCCTTTGCTGGACGAATGACTGATCATCCAATTGAGGATGGACGCGTCTTTGTCTGGCTTCGAGATTTTTTTAATATCAGATTAAGTAGTCGTTTGTTGTAATATCGCGTTAACTAATTTATTAGTTTGACCGGTTCTTCGGGTCTTTATTATATTTTATTATGCGATTATTCGGATTCAATGTAGTGTTAAGGTTGCGTTTATTTTGTTTGCCATGACACTTACATACCAATTTCGATTCTGATTTTAGCACAGGTTTATCACGTTGCTTTTCTCTTTGTTGCAGGTCCAATGGATAATTGGTTGGTAGAGAATAATATATTGAGGCTGCAGGAATGGAGTATTCAGATACAATTACTGCGATGCATAACAATCAGTTCGATGCCATATGATGAAGGACTGGTAACATTTAACTTATTATCCCAACGGTTTATGTATATCTATTGTTAACTGGCGATTGGTTTTCAGCTCAAGCTCGTTTCCTTTGGTTGAAAGTTATTGAATACTTCCATTATTGTATATAGATTTTAATTAGGCAGGGTTTATACAACCAAAACTGGTTGGCAGGTGTTTCAGTCTGTTCTAGGAAACCATGGAGCACGATATTAATATGGACTAATTGAAGAGGAATTAAGTATATACATACTTTTATACCTACATGAGTATGGTAAAGTATCTATTACAGTCCTATGTAGGTAAGGATATTATTGAAATTGTTCTTTTAATTGAACTCTTAGATGTTATACTAGGTAGGGTCATACTAGTTTTAAGTTAGATCTTTAGTCAGGCAGAGCGCATTTGAATCTAATGTAGTATTTAAGAAGGGTGGTATTATTTTTAAGCTGTGTCTTAGTTCTTAAGACAACAGTGTTCACCACTGCAATAATATTTTGTTGTCTAGTTTTTAACATTGTAGAATATATTTTTTAGAAAGTTTTATTTCAGGAAATTGCCGTGGCTAGGATGGGTCTCCATGCGCAGTAACCTCCACGTGGTGAGACCTGGGCAATCAATTATTTACTGTATAATTATTTAACGATTTTTTACACAATCTCACAGAACAGATAAGATACGTTTGATAATTATATGGAAAATAATTCGAGCGAATAGACTGCGTATTGTACTTAGGATACAAAGTACAGTAGTGCCCGCTTAATGTTCGTTCTTTTCCCCAATTAATGTTCGCGGAGTCATCCCCACCAATTCTTGGACCTGCTCCGATGCATCGCGGATGGAGCGAGCGTCGCAGTTATCTCAAATTGTTATCAGCAATAGAACAACATTTCCTGGAAAATCGCATCCCCGGATACCATTCGGTAAGCAGCCCCGAACCGGCGAACATTAAGTGGGCATTATTGCTCACTATAGCTATTTCATTGGACACAATCTTAAGATCTTATTGCAGTTACTTTTGACTTTTCATTTCTATTTTTTATGTATTTGTAGTAGTAAATATTCTGCATTATTTATTGGCCTACTTCTTATGTACATTCTTCTGTTTTGTTACGCTTTAGATTTAATTCTACAGTAAGATAATTTATGTTACGCCTTGGGAATTAAATTTCCTTATTCCCCGAGAAGCCTTCTTTTTTATGAATGAAGTAACCACGTATATATTTTAATTCATAAATTAAGTACTATCCGTAAAGATATTCTTGAAACTGCGCGGGTCGATAAGGATCTACAGTGCAGGCTATGTTGTCGCCATCTATACAGAACTTTGGGAAACTACACGCGCGTCTTACCTACCCTAAGTGTAGTTGAGGTAGAGACCCGAGTAGTTTCACTCACATTTGTATAGATGGCGATACTAATGACTCTAGATAAAGCAAACATACTTGTAGTTTCGAGCAGTTCCTTATAGATGGCGAATCTGAAGCCACTTTGGGTGTTGATAAGACAGGGATACGAACGGTATGTAATTTCAAACAGTTGTTTATAAATATGGGTACGCTTAGCTTCGTAGAATTTGATTATTTATGTCTTCATCTATAAAATTAAGTTAATAATGCTCCCAAGTCGGTTCATACTGTCATTTACATATTAATTAAGTGTTAGCAAACACGGTATTACAATCTATAATAAAGTTAATGTGTAGTAACATTGTCGGTAACAAATATTCCAGCATGCAATAGATACAGCAATGACAGTTGGGCTTAATGTACATATAACCTATCTTTACAATACTATCTTAACTCTTACACTCTCATCTTCTGTTCCGCTCTTCCTTTTCATACCTTCTTTACCTTATGCATCACACTATTTCTTGTCCCTTTATCTTTATATTATACATCTTTTCATTTCCTCTCTGTTTCATTTCAAATTCCTAAGTTATTTTTGCGCTATTCACTGCTGACCCTTTCCTGTTCCCTCTTTACTTTGGTACTGTGGTACTGTTCCCGTTTTAATATACTTAAACCTTTTACTATATTTTACTTCATTCATTTTTCTTCCAAGGTTCTCTGTTATTACGTTAAGTGCTCAGTTGGTCCCTATGGACTGGCATTTCATTTTTCGTTTTCTCTGTTGTGCATGTCCGAGATTTAACTAAAGGTTTTAAATGAGTATCAAAGTAAGTATCAAAAATCAATGTAATTTATTCAAACAATTTAAACATAGATTGTCATTTGCCTATTCTTCAGGTTAATTGTCGTGTGGCTTGAACAGAAAGCGAGGCAAAACCAGGTGGGCACTTAATATGTTAATCCATTTACTTTGTTCTCATCATATTCACTATTGTTAGACTTGTTCCATTCCATTTAAAAGAATCCCCTGTTGCTCTTATTCTTCAAGTTTGGCCGTCTCTTCCCCCTTTTTCCACTAAATATCCTTTAACAATCTTTCTCTATCTTTTGTTACATACTTACTAATATATTTTTTGTGAGCACAGGTTTCGTAAGCAAAGGATAAGGAGCATTAACCATCAATTCTCATTGTGCAGAAAAAGAAGGAAGAAGAAAGAAGAAACAATAACTCTTACCATATACTTCACTTATAGTAAATTGGTTTTGTGGGATTGGAAGGTTTATGCAATGAAGGCTGATGTAAGTATAATATGAAATATTTGTATTTGATATAACAAGGGGTTCAACTCTAAACTAAACATATACGTCTTAATTTATTCTACACAAGCCTACACGGTTCTACACTGTTCTACACTATGCTGCTTCACTCCCAAATCCACATTACCCTGTTGCTAAATCTACCTTCTTCTGATCCTCTGTCTACACTGTGTAATTCCACTCGTGCATGCAGGCCATTGCTATTCGTCTGCATACCAGCCGTGTCCCAGGTGAATAGTATTAATCTTTATTTCCGTCTCGCAGCACTGAAAGTTGGACTTAGTGTACATATAACCTACCTTCACAATACTATCTTAACTCTTGTACTCTCATCTTTTGTTTCCCTCTTTCTTTTCATACCTTCTGTATCTTAGGTATTATAATATTCTTATCTCTTTATCGCACATCTATCATCTTTATTTCTGTAAATTCTGTTAACAGGTGTCCTAACGTTTGATATTTTTGTCTTTCGCATCTGTCACCTGCACTATTAATTGCTGATTGTGCCGTCTTCCGTTTTTACTTAGGTGCTTTAGTAGTGCTTCTTTTCTAATATATTTAAACCTTTCATTATATCTCG
Source organism: Nomada lathburiana (assembly GCA_963667235.1). Lineage (NCBI taxonomy): Eukaryota > Metazoa > Arthropoda > Insecta > Hymenoptera > Apidae > Nomada > Nomada lathburiana. The sequence goes on along the minus strand of OY763903.1, from coordinate 13,415,975 downwards.
CCTCTCCTATTATTCTGTCTCGTTTCTGTTGTTGCATTTCATAGTCCCTTCTTTTAAGGTTCTCCGTCAATTCCTTTATTTCCGTTCCCATCAAATTCACTCTTACGAGACTCATTTCATTCCTTTTTAATTCTGTCTTTCTCTTATGCTTCTAGTGTGGCCCTCCCCTATTTCTTTTTCCTCTGAACATCCCTTAATATTTTTTCTCTCCCCTGTTACATGCTTACTGATATATTTTTTTTGTATGCAGGTCCCGCATACAAAGAGTAAAGAGTAAAGAGTATTGGCCGGCACTTCTCATCATCCATAAGCGCGAGAAATGTAAATATTTTAATTCATTAATTAATTAATATCTGTAAAGATATGCTTGAAACTACGCGGGTCTCTGCCATATCTACAGTGCCTGCTATGGTCTCGCCATCTATACAGGACTCCTTGAAACTACTCGTGCCTCTTACTTACCTTAAGTGTAGATATAACAGAGCCTCGGGTAGTTTCATTCACATATGTATAGATGTCGATACTAATGACCACTTTGCGTGTAGGTAAGACAGGAATACGAGTGATACGTAAATTCAAGCACTTCTTTATAAATAGTGGTATGAATCGTTCCGTACTGTCATTTACATATTAATAAAGTGTTAACAAACACAGTGTTACAATCAAATATTAATATTAATACGTACGGTAACATTGTAAGTTCCACTGTTCACTTTATTCTACAACAATCAAGATCTTTAACAAAGGTAAATACATTTGTGAATATTTTTCCCTTTAGAGACATTTTCCACCATGTTATAAGTACATACTAATAGTAGTCTTATTCTTTATTTCCGTCTCGCATCAAAGAAAGTTGAGCTTAGCGAATATATAACCTATGTTTACAATACTATCTTCACTCTTGCACTCTAATCTTTTGTTCCGCTCTTCCTTTTCATACCTTCTCTACCTTACGTATTACAATACTCTTATCATTTTATTGCAAATCTATTATCATCTTTCCTTTGCCTCCATGTCTCATTTAAAATTCTAAAGGCATTTTTATATCCTCTTATCTTTATTACCATACATTCTGTTAACAGCTGTTCTAGCGTTTCAAATTTTTGTCTGCACAGGTCATGTCCTTTATTCTTCTCCTTCACCTAATATTTCTTCATCCGTTAATGCTTTCGCATCCGTCATCTGTATTATTAATTGCTGATTGTGCCATCTTTCATTCGTACTTAAGTACTTTAGTAGTTTTGCTGCTGTAATATATTTAAACGTTTCATTACATTTAGCTTTTTATTTAAGACAAGTCCGGTTAAGAAATACGCACTAGAATTCGAGAAAAACGTATTTCCATTGGGCCAATTTCAATCAACGACGTCTCAAATGAAAGGGAAGAGAATAAGCTACACGATAAAAAATAGCCCGTTGCTGTAACTATATGCAGTTCACCGTAATAACAGTTTTAATTGTTTAATTGTTTATAACAAATGAACTGCACGTGGAATGATGTTTACCCCTATTGAAGATGGTAGCTTATACTCCAAGCTTTAATTCATGTCCTGTGGTCATTGTTGTATCTCGTTGGCAATTGGAATTAATCGCATTTGTTTATAATTTCTTTAAACAAATTCAATTATCTCGCGTTCTACTGGGCCGATTTGGATCAACGTCTCAAATGAAAGGGAAGAGAATATGATACACGATCAAAAATACTCCGTTGCTGGAACTATATCCACTTGACCTTAATTACAATTTTAATTGTTTATAACAAATGAACGGCACGTGGAATAATTTTCACTCCTATTGCAGATAGTAGCTTATACTCCAAGCTTTCATTCATATCCTGTGGTTATTGTTGTATCTCGTCGGCAAGTCGATGTAATCTAAAGTCATTTTTAATCCTATTATCTTTATTTCCATACATTTTGTTAACAGGTGTTCTAGCGTTCCAAATTTTTGTCTGCAGAGGTCACGTCTTTTATTCTTCTCCTTCTCCTAATATTTCTTCATCCTTTAATGCTTTCGTATCTGTCACCTGTACTATTAATTGCTGATTGTGCCATCTTTCATTCTTACTTAAGTACTTTAGTAGTGTTGCTGTTCTAATATATTTAAACGTTTCAATATATTTAGCTTCATAGTTTCTTCTTTTATGGCTCTCCGTCAATTCCTTTACTTCTGCTCTCATCAAATTCATTCTTATGAGACTCGTTCCTTTCCTTGTTAAATAATCCTCTCTTACTTTTACGCTTCTGGTTTGGTCTTCCCTTCTTTCTTTGTCCTTTAAATATCGCTTAACAATCTTTATCTCTCCTGCTACATATACTTACTAATATATTTTTTGTGTGTGCAGGTCTCGCAGGCAAAGAGTTAGGAGCTTGACCGACATTTCTCATTGGGCACAAAGCAAGAAAGAAGAAAGATTAACCCTTGCCACATACTTTAGTTATACTAAATTGGTTTCTAAGAATAGTTTGTAACTATTAGCGCATAAGATTAATTTAGAACAATTGTGTAAGTAACTGTTATGTATACCTAGTATATATTTTATTTTATATTCTCTTCATTCAGTAGATCTTGTATAAACTTTAATATTACTATTACTACAAGTCTACTGAATGCGCTAAATATAAAATGCAAGATACAATAAATACTTTGGGCTTCACATATGCACAAGTTACACAATTGTTGTAATTTAAAATAAGCTTTAGCATATAAAGTAAAGGTTTATCTGTAACATATATTGTAAATTTGGAATTAATACCAGATTTAGTTGTACGATGTATTGTAAATAGATATAAAAGAATAGTTCATAAGTATCTGTTTGTAAATTAGAATTACAACATTTTTGTAACTTGTATCTTCATTGATTAGTTTAAATAAATTTTCAATGAAAAGAATTCCACTGCTCTTTTTATTTTGACACCTTAACAATCCTTGAAAGAACCTAATTCCAATTCCTTAAACAAGAAGTAACGTGGACGGACTTTAAATGCAAAGTCCTAAAGCGAAAAACTTGTAAAAATGGCCCTACACGTTATTAAATTTGGAAGCGGCAAATTCTAAGTCTTCACTTCTTGCAAAATTGGTTGGCAAATGTCCAGAAAATTAAGCGCCCAGAAATTCCTGGAAAGTGACGTCATTTCCAAGAATTGCTGAGATCGAATACCTCCTCGCATATCATATTCTCCTGATACAAATCCACGATTTTCAGCGAGATATTTTTGCCAGAAACTCAGAAATTTTGTGCTCGGAAATTCCTGGAACGTGACGTCATTTCCAAGAATTGCCGACAGCGAATACCTCCTCGCATATCATATTCTCCTGATACAAATCCACGATTTTCAGCAGATATTTCTGCCAGAAACTCAGAAATTTTGTGTTCGGAAATTCCAGGAACGTGACGTCATTTCCAAGAATTGCTGAGATCGAATACCTCCTCGCATATCATATTCTCCTGATACAAATCCACGATTTTCAGCGAGAAACTCTGCCAGAAACTCAGAAATTTCAGCGCTCGGAAATCTGGACTTTGTATTAGGAGAATATGATGTGCAAGGAGGTATCCGACGCCGGCAATTCTTGGAAATGACGTCGGATACCTCCTCGCATATCATATTCTCCTGATACAAATCCACGATTTTCAGCAGATATTTCTGCCAGAAACTCAGAAATTTTGTGTTCGGAAATTCCAGGAACGTGACGTCATTTCCAAGAATTGCTGAGATCGAATACCTCCTCGCATATCATATTCTCCTGATACAAATCCACGATTTTCAGCGAGATATTTTTGCCAGAAACTCAGAAATTTAAGCGCTCGGAAGCTTAGCCATTCTAAGAAATTGTGTCGAATTCCAGCAAGCAATACCAAACAAGAGTCAAGAAATGAGGACTTGGAAAATGATGTTCCTCCCAAGAATTTCCTGCTGTCAAGTTTAATAACGTATAGGGCAATTTTGACAAGTTTCTCGCTTTCGGACTTCGCATTTAAAGTTCGTCCACGGTACTTCTTGTTTAAGGAATTGGAATTAGGTTCTCTCAAGGATTGTTAAGGTGTCAAAATAAAAAGAGCAGTGGAATTCTTTTCATTGGAATTTATTTAAACTAATCAATGAAGATACAAGTTACAAAAATGTTGTAATTCTAATTTACAAGCAGATACTTACGAACTATTCTTTTATATCTAATTACAATCTAATTACATCGTACAACTAAAACTTGTATCAATACTGAACCAAGAATGATGTTCGATTTTATATTTGGCACATTCAGTAGAACATGTAGTAAAAGTAATATTAAAGTTTATATAAGTTCTACCGAATGAACTGAATATAAAATAAAATATGTAATATATATACATATTAATTAATTACACAATTTTTCTAAATTAATTCACTATAACTAAAGGATAACTAAAGTAGGTGGCAAGAGTGCTTCTATCTTCTTTCTTGCTCTTACGCATCATGAGAAGTGCCGGTTCATGCTCTTCATTTTTTGTCCATGAAACCTGCACACACAAAAAATATATTAGTAAGTGTAGTAAAACATGATGAAGGGATGTTTAGAGGAAAAAGATGGGGGGAAGGTTATACCAGGAGCATAAGAGAAAGAGAGGATTATTTTAAACCGAAGGGAATGAATCTCGCAAGATTGAACTCAATGAGAGCGGAATATTATCAAAATACCATGAGAAATACCACAAAAATCGGCCCAGTAGAACGCGAGGTAATTGAATTTGTTTAAAGAAATTATAAACAAATATGATTACATCGACTTGCCGACGAGATACAACAATGACCACAGGGCATGAATGAAAGCTTGGAGTATAAGCTACCATCTGCAATAGGAGTGAACATAATTCCACGTGCAGTTCATTTGTTATAAACAATTAAACAATTGAAATAGTTAATACCGTCAAGTGGATATAGTTACAGCAACGTGGTATTTTTTATCGTGTAGCTTATTCTCTTCCCTTTCATTTGAGACGTCGTTGATTGAAATCGGCCCAGTAGAAATACGTTTTTCTCGAATTCTAGTGCGTATTTCTTAACCGGGCTTGTCTTAAATAAAAAGCTAAATATAATGAAACGTTTAAATATATTAGAGCAGCAAAACTACTAAAGTACTAAAGTACTTAAGTATGAATGAAAGATGGCACAATCAGCAATTAATAATACAGATGACGGATGCGAAAGCATTAACGGATAAAGAAATATTAGGTGAAGGAGAAGAATAAAGGACGTGACATGTGCAGACAAAAATTTGAAACGCTAGAACACCTGTTAACAGAATGTATGGTAATAAAGATAAGAGGATATAAAAATGCCTTTAGAATTTTAAATGAAACATGGAGGCAAAGGAAAGATGATAATAGATTTGCAATAAAACGATAAGAGTATTGTAATACGTAAGGTAGAGAAGGTATGAAAAGGAAGAGCGGAACAGAAGATGAGAGTGCAAGAGTGAAGATAGTATTGTAAAGATAGGTTATATGTTCGCTAAGCTCAACTTTCTTTGATGCGAGACGGAAATAAAGGATAAGACTACTATTAGTATGTACTTATTACATGGTGGAAAATGTCTCTAAAGGAAAAAATATTCACAAATGTATTTACCTTTGTTAAAGAGCTTGATTGTTGTAGAATAAAGTGAACAGTGGAACTTACAATGTTACCGTACGTATTAATATTAATGTATAGATTGTAACACTGTGTTTGCTAACACTTTATTAATATGTAAAGAGAGTACGAAACGATTCATACCACTATTTATAAAGAAGTGCTTGAATTTACATATCACTCGTATTCCTGTCTTACCTACACGCAAAGTGGTCATTAGTATCGGCATCTATACAGATGTGAATGAAACTACCCGAGCTTCTGCTATATCTACACTTAAGGTAAGTAAGAGGCACGAGTAGTTTCAAGGAGTCCTGTATAGATGGCGAGACCATAGCAGGCAACGTAGATATGGCAGAGACCCGCGTAGTTTCAAGCACATCTTTACAGATATTAATTAATTAATGAACTAAAATATTTACATTTCTCGCGCTTATGGATGATGAGAAGTGCCGGCCAATACTCTTTACTCTTTACTCTTTGTATGCGGGACCTGCATACAAAAAAAATATATCAGTAAGCATGTAACAGGGGAGAGAAAAAATGTTAAGGGATGTTCAGAGGAAAAAGAAATAGTGGAGGGCCACACTAGAAGCATAAGAGAAAGACAGAATTAAAAAGGAATGAAATGAGTCTCGTAAGTGTGAATTTGATGGGAACGGAAATAAAGGAATTGACGGAGAACCTTAAATGAAGGGACTATGAAATGCAACAACAGAAACGAGACAGAAAAATAGGAGAGGCGAGATATAATCAAAGGTTTAAATATATTAGAAAAGAAGCACTACTAAAGCACCTAAGTAAAAACGGAAGACGGCACAATCAGCAATTAATAGTGCAGGTGACAGATGCGAAAGACAAAAATTTCAAACGTTAGGACACCTGTTAACAGAATGTACAGAAATAAAGATGATAGATGTGCGATAAAGAGATAAGAATATTATAATACGTAAGATACAGAAGGTATGAAAAGAAAGAGGGAAACAAAAGATGAGAGTACAAGAGTTAAGATAGTATTGTGAAGGTAGGTTATATGTACACTAAGTCCAACTTTCATTGCAGCGAGACCAAAATAAAGATTAATACTATTCACCTGGGACACGGCTGGTCTGCAGACGAATAGCAATGGCCTGTATGCACGAGTGGAATTACACAGTGTAGACGGAGGATCAGAAGAAGGTAGATTTAGCAACAGGGTAATGTGGATTTGGGAGTGAAGCAGCATAGTGTATAACAGCGTAGAACAGTGTAGGCTTGTGTAGAATAAATTAAGACGTATATGTTTAGTTTAGAGTTGAACCCCTTGTTATATCAAATACAAATATTACATATTATACTTACATCAGCCTTCATTGCATAAACCTTCCAATCCCACAAAACCAATTTACTATAAGTGAAGTATATGGTAAGAGTTATTGTTTCTTCTTTCTTCTTCCTTCTTTTTCTGCACAATGAGAATTGATGGTTAATGCTCCTTATCCTTTGCTTACGAAACCTGCGCTCACAAAAAATATATTAGTAAGTATGTAACAAAAGATAGAGAAAGATTGTTAAAGGATGTTTAGTGGAAAAAGGAAGAAGAGACGGCCAAACTTGAAGAAGAAGAGCAACAGGGGATTCTTTTAAAAGGAATGGACCAAGTCTAACAATAGTGAATTTGATGAGAACAAAGTAAATGAATTAACACATTAAGTGCCCACCTGGTTTTGCCTCGCTTTCTGTTCAAGCCACACGACAATTGACCTGAAGAATAGGCAAATGACAATCTATGTTTAAATTGTTTGAATAAATTACATTGATTTTTGATACTTACTTTGATACTCATTTAAAACCTTTAGTTAAATCTCGGACATGCACAACAGAGAAAACGAAAAATGAAATGCCAGTCCATAGGGACCAACTGGGCACTTAACGTGATAACGGAGAACCTTGGAAGAAAAATGAATGAAGCAAAATATAGTAAAAGGTTTAAGTATATTAAAACGGGAACAGTACCACAGTATCAAAGTAAAGAGGGAACAGGAAAGGGTCAGCAATTAATAGCGCAAAAATAACTTAGGAATTTGAAATGAAACAGAGAGGAAATGAAAAGATGTATAATATAAAGATAAAGAGACAAGAAATAGTGTGATGCATAAGGTAAAGAAGGTATGAAAAGGAAGAGCGGAACAGAAGATGAGAGTGCAAGAGTTAAGATAGTATTGTAAAGATAGGTTATATGTACATTAAGCCCAACTGTCATTGCTGTGATACCGCTCATTAGTATGTATCTATTGCATGCTGGAAAATTTGTTACCGACAATGTTACTACACATTAACTTGATTATAGATTGTAATACCATGTTTGCTAACACTTAATTAATATGTAAATTACGTACTTGATTTATTCATTACTGCTTGAAATTACGTACCGTTCGTATCCCTGGCTTATCTACACCTACAGTGGCTTCAGTTTCGCCATCTATAAAGAACTGCTCGAAACTACAAGTATGTTTGCTTTATCTAGAGTCATTAGTATCGCCATCTATACAAATGTGAGTGAAACTACTCGGGTCCCTTCCATAACTACACTTAAGGTAGGTAAGAGGCGCGTGTAGTTTCCCGAAGTTCTGTATAGATGGCGACCACATAGCCTGCACTGTAGATCTTTATCGACCCGCGAGGTTTCAAGAATATCTTTACGGATAGTAATTAATTTATGAATTAAAATATATACGTGGGTACTTCATTCATAAAAAAGAAGGCTTCTTGGGGAATAAGGAAATTTAATTCTCAAAGCGTAACAAAAATTATCTTACTGTAGAATTAAATAAAGCGTAACAAAACAGAAGAATGTACATAAGAAGTAGGCCAATAAATAATGCAGAATATTTACAACTACAAATACATAAAAAATAGAAATGAGAAGTCAAAAGTAACTGCAATAAGATCTTAAGATTCTGTCCAATGAAATAGCTATAGTGAGCAATAATGCCCACTTAATGTTCGCCGGTTCGGGGCTGCTTACCGAATGGTATCCGGGGATGCGATTTTCCAGGAAATGTTGTTCTATTGCTGATAACAATTTGAGATAACTGTGACGCTCGCTCCATCCGCGATGCATCGGAGCAGGTCCAAGAATTGGTGGGGATGACTCCGCGAACATTAATTGGGGAAAAGAACGAACATTAAGCGGGCACTACTGTACTTTGTATCCTAAGTACAATACGCAGTCTATTCGCTCGAATTATTTTCCATATAATTATCAAACGTATCTTATCTGTTCTGTGAGATTGTGTATAGAATCGTTTAATAATTATACAGTAAATAATTGATTGCCCAGGTCTCACCACGTGGAGGTTACTGCGCATGGAGACCCACCCTAGCCACGGCCCTTCCACCCTCCAATTACGCAAAAACTAATTCTACTATCATTCGTAAGGAAGAAAAATCTCCTATTATTGTTAATTTGTAGAACGTTCATTAATTGATCGTAGTACAAATACGACAACAACAGGAGTACTTAGAAGAATCGCGACCGCGAGCTAAATTGAATATTCGAAGGAAACCTGAAAGAAAATCTGCAAGAGGATCCAATTTCCTGAAATAAAACTATCTAAAAAATATATTCTACGATCTTAAAAACTAGACAACGAAATATTATTGCAGTGGTGAACACTGTTGTCTTAAAAACTAAGACACAGCTTAAAAATAAATCCTCCCTTCTTAAATACTAAATTAGATTCAAATGCGCCCTGCCTGACTAAAGATCTAACTTAAAACTAGTATGACCCTACCTAGTATAACATCTAAGAGTTCAATTAAAAGAACAATTTCAATAATATCCTTACCTACATAGGACTGTAATAGATACTTTACCATACTCATGTAGGTATAAGTATGTATATACTTAATTCCTCTTCAATTAGTCCATATTAATATCGTGCTCCATGGTTTCCTAGAACAGACTGAAACACCTGCCAACCAGTTTTGGTTGTATAAACCCTGCCTAATTAAAAGTCTAATAATAATTTCAATTCGTGTAAAACCTGCCTGTTTAAAGATCTAGGACTGTGTATTCAAATGAACCCTACCTACATAAGGAGCTAAAAGTATTGTTCGATTTATAATTGGGCCTGCCTAATTAATTATCTAACACCTGTAATTAGTTAAAAGGGCAGGGGCAGGGGCAGGGGCAGGGGCAGGGGCAGGGGCAGGGGCCGGAGAGGGGGGCGGGGGGGATGTGGTTACATTATACGTATTTTCATGAATCCCCTTCTTTCGTTAATTCTTTTCAATGCTTCTGAAACAAACACAAACTCGAAATAATTAGTAAAGCATTATAAAAATGTATTCTTAAACTCTCCGAAATTGGATCGACGAGGCTGGCTCTTTGATTTGATAGTTTCCGATCGTGTCTTTGATAATATTTCTGGGTTTGTATTGTATACATTCCACTTTTGAATCTCTGGCGTACTTGCATTTGTTTAATATATCATAATTGGATTCATCTGTAACAATCTCATGCATTGGATTAGTAACATCCCCAAGCCCCTCCATGTTATACTGAAATGAAGCTGCTTCTAATACGTAATAACCGATTTTTATCGAAGATAATAAATCCCAATTGATATGAAAAATGTAGCTACATTTTAATAACAATTGGTAATTGGATTTCGGTCAAGTTGATATATTCTTTTCTACTTTCTAGATTAAACTGAATGGTAGTATCAATTTCATTAAAAACCCCAAATTGAAGTAGTCACATTTCGCTACAATTGATTCTATTTTGCTTCTACAAAGAAGCGACAAACGATTATTCGGAAGCAAAATATCAAACTTCCACTATCACCATGCCAAGGTCCAAGTACAGCCAAGAACATTTTTCGTGCAAGGATTTTTGTTTAAACATTTACGGATATCGCGAGTGAATTTCAATTTGTGCGAAGCAAGCTCGAAAAGTTATAACAATTGGCTCTACTTAAAGAAAAGGGTGAAAATAAATGTGCAACGATTAAGAGAAAATATTTTGAAATTAAACTCCAATAATGAACAGTCACTAGTATTGACTCTAATTGAAATCTACTATCTCGAATTATTTCTTTTTTTTTCTTTTCTTTTCTTTCTTTTCTTTCTTTTCTTTTCTTTCTTTTCTTTTTTTTCTTTTCTTTTCTTTCTTTTCTTTTTTTCTTTTCTTCTTTTCTTTTCTCTTATTTTTGTCTTTTTTTTTTATTTCTTTTCATTTCGTTCACACCGTAACTTACTATTATGTATGCAAATTTTTAGCAGTATTTCCATCAACAGACATTCCAGATGGTATAATTATTAAGAAAAAAAAATAAAAAGAAAGACAAATATAAAACACTGAAAAGAAAAATTACACCATATACAACAAGAATGGCCAAAGAATTGGTCAGCCATGATCTTTGGCTGACGATGATGTGCCACCCTCCAGGGTGGCTCAGGAACAGGCTTCCAATTGGAAGCAATTAGGGACTGGTATTCGCAACTCTAATTAAAAACGCGATCATTAATCAACGCAACACTAACTGGAACTCGCGGTGTAATCATTTCGCAACACTATTTATTAAGACCGATAGAAAGCAAACATTAAATTATTTGTAATATCAAAAAACAAGCTAATTGAAGATCCCCTGAAAAGTTGGCTGAAGGCCCAAGACGCGAAAATAATTTCCGCAACACTAGAAACTTTATCATACGCAAAATATATTATAAAATACTACAATTCAACTAACAATAAGAAGGGCAACATTGCAAGAACAATCGCGACATTGTTGCGCAACGCTAAATCAATCGCGATTTTCATTTGCTCGCAACTCTAATTAAAAACCGCGTGGCATTTAACGCAACTCTAACGCAACGCGATATTTTTGGGAGGGCTGTATCGTTGGGCCGGAATGTGCGTCGGCCAAGTACAAATAAAAATTCTACAAATGAAAATGCAAGCACAGTGACAAAGTAGTAACATAGAATGATTCCCCATTCTTAAAAAGAATGGAGAACCATTAGTAGTTGCCCTCTTGAGTGACAGTTTGTCGGGCCTCTTCGGCATATAGCCTCTTCGTTTCTTCGGACGTAATGCCAACCTGAAACTTAATCTAGGCTCGAGGCTCTAATCGGAAACCAAGGAAAAACTTATAAATGTGAAATAAAGAGTTTAATTCGCGGAGCTAAGTGGAACGCACGCGACCGAATCACGACCAAATAAAATCGTAAAAATTGTGATTGCGGAAAATCGCAAAGATTACGATTAAAATTGTAATCGTTCTTCGTTCACACGTGCAGCCTCGAGCATAATGTAACACGTTTCGTTTCGAGGCCTAAATCGCGACCACGACCGCGAAGGATTCGAAAAATCGATAGGCAAAGCCAGAGGCGAACGCATTTTCGTTCGCGCCACAGCTTCACCGTCGACTTTTCAAATCAGATTTCCTGAAACAGGTTGAACACGCGAAATAGTGCCTACCCGATCAGAGACTGTGTCAACCTGCCCGGCCCTACCTACTTATGTCTATCAATCACACCAGAAAGTATGCTACCTATCCTACCTAGTCCTATATTTAAAAAATGGCAAACAGGCACACCAACACACGACACTCCACGGTTCTCAGTCAAACACTTGGGCGCGAAAGCCTACACTAGGGAGGCGTCCCGGGACACCCCCGACACCCAAGTGTCGTCACACAACTTGCACACTCTAATGTACGTACCATTTTTCTGAAATCGACTGACAGTGGCTGGGATCTTTGCGTTCACGTGGAAAAAACCACGTCGCGGTTGAGATATTTAATAGATATTTGATAGAATAATTAAATAGCACCGATGCAAGAGGTACTTGATAGCAATTGATAAGTATATTCGATTCTCTTTGGCATTTGGCCTCTGCAACTACGTTTTAGTACGGAACGACGCAAATCCACAGCCTAACCACACACACAATGCGGATATTACGTCGTGCACGATACACCAAACGCACTGTCAGTCGCCAACAATAAATCATTCAATAGCTTATCAACTAAAGAAATATCATCGTGCTCTACCACCGTTTTCCCACCCAAGTAGCACAGGGGCACGTGAGTGGGATCCGGGCAGTGAACACGGAAAGGGTTAAACCTGGAAATCCTCGTCTAAAGAGCTGATAAAGACATAATGATTTTCTAACGGGCTAAATATATATTTGTATATTCAATGACTCTACTTTATTAGAAAAATTAAGCAATGACTCTACTTTATTAGAGAATTTAATCAATGACTCTACTTTATTAGAAAAATTAATCAATGACTCTACTTTATTAGAAAAATTAATCAATGACTCTACTTTAATATACTTTGAATTAAATTCAAACATCCTCGGGCGTTCTCGTCATCAAAGCATTGCTTCTAAAACGCAAGGTTGGTTTTAAAGTAGATTGCCTTGATATCGAGATCTACCCGTTCGCGTATTGTCTTCTTGTACATTTAGGTTTAATTAATATTTTGTACGGAAGAAGTGAATTTATTGATATTTTTATACGCTAAAGACGAATATGGATATCGAATAATACAATTATTCGATAGTTCCAACAAATTGACAAGGTATATAAGTACCTTTACATTATATTTAATCAAAGTAGAAAAAAGAAGAAATACTACGTTCTTACTAACAGCAATCGTTATGCATATTATTACAACTGTGCACTAATTGCAATTGACAAATTAACGAAGTCGAAGGGTATTCGACTTCTCCACTACAAACTAATGCACGTACGATACTGGACGTTACTTTATATTCATTTAATAATTAATAACTATTTAAATATTCGTTTCATACGTATTCAATTAAATACTCTATTATAAAAAGATGCATAACGATATATTTTATACTAAGTTTCTCTCTTAAAATTCTCAAACTAATTTTAAACGCGTTGTACAAGAAGACCTATCCTCATATAATATAAAACAGTAAAGAAGTTACTACTCATGAGTATATTTCCATATACCCATGGTCACTGTGCTTGCAAGAAAAATCTATGTAATTACAACCAATCACTCGTGTCGGTTCGGACCTTTCGTCCTGCGACATGATTGAGTGACCAGAGGAACTTTAAAGCATGCCACTCACCGGTTGCAGACTCACCAGGGGCGCGGTCAAGCTTGTCGCCGTCGAAGCCGTGGAAGCTGCTGAAACATTCAAGAAGAGCAGAGAACATTAAAATCTTGGTATTTTCAGTACTATTCGAATGTGTTAATTATCAAAAGTTATTGCAATACAAGATTAAAGAAATAAAGAGATACTTACTCGTCAGGTTGATGGATGAAAGCCCGAACTCGCCGAACAGGACACTGACTCTAATGGAACACTTATGATTGGCAAACAAAGTGATTCTAATCTCGCGAGAGTATTATTTCGGAGCAAACACTGACTCTACTTTCGCGTCTCTTTACTGTTATATACGTTTAATTATTATTAAGAGCGGATGCGCTCAAAAAATAATAAAAAGAACTTTCACGGAACAAGCACTGATTCTACCGACCGCATTGCGCGCGGCCAACAATATCGTTATGATGATACCATCGAGCCCGAGGCACCTTCTGAAACATTCAAAATAGCAGACAACATTGAAATCCTTGCATTTTCAGTACTTTTCGAGCAGGAAAATTATCAAAGACCATTGCAAAATAAAATTAAAGAAATACAGAGATACTTACTCTTCGAGTTGATGGATGAAAGCCCGAACTCGCCGAACTGCACAGGTGCTGACTCTAATACCGGAATACGTATTGAGAAAAAAGAATAAAAAAATAAAAGACTACTATCGCGCGCGTTTATTAATTGTGATCGACGAACAAAGTGACTCTAATTTCGCGAAAGCAATATTTCGAAGCAAACACTGACTCTACTATCGCGTATCTTTAATATTATTTATATTTAATTGTAATTATCAAGAGCGGTTGCGCTCTAAAAACAATAAAAAGAACTTTGACGGAACAAGCACTGACTCTACCGACCGCATTGCGCGCGGCCAACAATATCTTCATGGTGACACTATCGAGCCCAAGGCACCTTCTGAAACATTCAAAATAGCAGACAACATTGAAATCCTTGCATTTTCAGTACTTTTCGAGCAGGAAAATTATCAAAGACCATTGCAAAATAAAATTAAAGAAATACAGAGATACTTACTCTTCGAGTTGATGGATGAAAGCCCGAACTCGCCGAACTGCATAGATGCTGACTCTAATACCGGAATACGTATTGAGAAAAAAGAATAAAAAAATAAAAGACTACTATCGCGCGCGTTTATTAATTGTGATCGACGAACAAAGTGACTCTAATTTCGCGAGAGCAATATTTCGAAGCAAACACTGACTCTACAATCGCGTATCTTTACAATTATTTATATTTAATTGTAATTATCAAGAGCGGTTGCGCTCTAAAAAACAATAAAAAGAACTTTGACGAGACAAGCACTGACTCTACCGACCGCATTGCGCGCGGTCATCAAAATTTGCTGAAAGAAAATCTATACAAGTTAGTAAATGGGGTGAGGATGTAGAAAGTTAAACAATATACATTTGATTTTATTTGTCTTTTTATTATTTCTTCATCCTGTCGAATGTCTGTTGAGGAAATACTGCTCTTTTTTTTTAATAAAGTACTACCGTATTAATATTCAGATTCAATTACTATTAATTGTTTACAAGATAGATTATTATATATTAATACCGATTTATCAAAAGTGTACTGTGACTGTTCTTTGTCAGAGTTTTAAAGATAATCATGATGCTAGTAAGTAAACAATATCGCGAACATTTATAAATTCTCGTAGCTGCTTGTAGAAATTAAGACTCAAAACTATTTATCATGCCTCAAGAACATGGCAACAAGTACGTAACTACGCGGACAATGCTGCGTTGAAAATACAATTTGACCGTACTTGGGATTAAGTCACAGAGATAATAAAAGTGTCAACAAGAACAATAGTGAAGCTATAATAGAAATCGCGACCGATATGCAGCGAAACATGAACGTATTTCGATTGTTCGTTTAGAATTAATGAAATTTACTGACTCTAGTTCCAATCATGAATGGTATATTGTAAGTTCTATTTGAAGTGGTTTCATTATTTAACGAACATAAATATACGAATAGAGAGAAGTAAGTATTGAAATCTATTTACAATGATGAAAGTGTTCAAGAACTTTCAACCGAAATCCAATCGCCAGATATCAAGAGATATACATAAATGGTTGTGACAATAATTTAAATGTTACGACTCCTTCATCATAGGTCATCGGACTGATTTTTATGCGTCGTAGAAATTGTATCTCAATACTCCATTCCTGCAGCCTCAATATATAATCCTCTACCAACCACTCATCCATTGGACCTGCAACAAAAAGAAAAGCTACATGATAAACCTGTGCTAAAATCCGAATCGAAATCGGTATGTAAGTGTCATTGCAAACAAAATAAACGCAACCTTAACACCGCATCGAATCCGAATAATCGCGTAATAAAATATAATAAAGATTCAAAGAACCGATCAAATTAATAAATGAATTAACCCGATATTTTAATAAACGACTAGTTATCGCGTATCAAAGAATCGATGGTACCGGTCAAGCATCCAGCAAAAGAGACTCGATAAGGACTTTAAAGTACATCCGCGATAGTCAAACGATTGTTAAATAAACGCGTATTAATTAATAGAAGCTAATAGTCAAGCGTATGCAGTGGTAAAGTAGACCCTGAGATATTATTGTATTGTAAAGTTATGTATGTCGCTAACCTTCGACAGTACAGACGACCCAAGCACTGCAACGCTTCAACTCATACTGACATCGCGCGCGGCCCGCATCAAGCAAACCCTGCCGCGGCGCGCAGGCGCGTCGGTCGCGCTCGGTGGTATTCGCAATTCTCGAACTCTTCGAAGGTCTCCGGCAGCGGTCGCGCGCACTACTGTACTAAGGTCATACGTACTCAACTTTTGCGGCTTCTGACCAATTTTTAGCTGAACCTACGATCCTACGGTTATACCTACTGGACTTTAGCAGGTTCTGACCAACTTTTAGCTGAACCAACGATCCTTGGGTCAGACCTATTGGCCTTCTACGTTTTCTGACCAACTTTTAGGTGAACCTGCGATCTTAGGGTTGTACCTACTACACTTTTACATTTAGCTGAACCAATAGGTAATGCTAGCTAATTCTAGCTAACTCGAGGTACAATCGCATCCCCCTTGATCACCCTATTTCAGTAAATAATAGTTCTTCTACTGACCACTATTTAAGATAAGAGGACGCTCAAGTCAGTCGTAAGATTCCAGGTCGGTATGGCAGTCACGTATATATCACGTTAAAATGAATGCCATCTAGCGTAAAGAAGAGGTGTTCAAAACACATATTCTGTAATGAGAAAATGCTAAACACAGGGGATTAAATATATATGATTGCTTTGATCTAAAGAAGCTATTTCATGAGTCATTTTTTTAGATCGAAATAGATATTTTCAATCGAAACAACATACGTTTTATAAATCTTATTTACGCGCTACATTATATCACGATTCACAAAAATCAAAATCGTCGTCGATTATTACGTTCACCGCAAGACTTCTGTTAATCAGCTGGCCTGGTGATATGATATTGTTGACAATCTCCTAAAGTGAAAATAATAACGTTATATCTGTCATTTGTGAAAACAATGATGTCTTCTCTGAACAAGCAATGACCAATGCTGTTTTACCAATCTGAAAGTGGTCGTATTGTACATATGGATTAACATTATTTTTTCGACAAACACTTAACCTTATTCAAGTCGCTCTTTCTTCTTATAGAAAAACCATACTGTCTTTTTATTGTATTTATAGAGTAACAAAGCATTGCATCCTTATGATACATTGAGGGATTTTGAACAACATAGATAGTATTTACAAAAACTGTGAAAATGGACAGCCTTTTCACACAAAACGTTTCAGACGAACCAGAGGATATACCACAAACAGACGAGCCAGTTTGGGTTCTCGGGAAAAAATACCATGCTATAAAAGGTCTACTAAATAATTATCATAAAGGGGTTTCCAATATATTCTACATTTAAGACCTTTCATTTCAGAACTTGATACAATCCGTAGAGATATAAGGTCCAAATTATGGTTCACCTATCGTAAAGGATTTATACCAATTGGTGATTGCAATTCTACATTTACATCTGATAAGGGATGGGGCTGCATGCTCAGATGCGGACAAATGGTTCTTGGTCAAGCTTTAATTATATTACATTTAGGTAATTTCTTATTCCAAATGTGAATAATTCTACTCATTTTGCTACAAACATTCAACACTTTTATTTCTTTTAAATAGTTTGTAATTAATATATCAGCAATGTTTGTTGATAAAGTTATTTTCTCATGTAAATGAGAAGTCTAATTATGAAGAGCAACAAAAAAAAATATAATGTAAGAATAACATTCAAAAATTAAATAAATTGTTATAATGTCATACAACACGTATATAAAAATAGGTAGGGACTGGCAATGGTCACCAGAAACTAGAAACAACACGTACCTGAAAATTCTTGAACGTTTCGAAGATACAAAAGCGGCTGCTTTCTCTATTCATAAAATTGCATCAACAGGGGCATCCGAAGGAAAAGAGGTTGGGCAATGGTTTGGGCCCAATACTGTAGCCCAAGTATTGAAGTATATATTTTCTTGTATTTTAAATATTTATGCACATGATATTTGATCTTTTAACAAATTGTAACTTTCAGAAAATTGGTTGTGTTTGATGAATGGAGTTCGATAACGATACACGTAGCTTTAGACAATACGTTAATAGTAAATGATATTTGTAAGTATACATAACTCAAACTTGTTATTTTAACATTCTATTTCTATGTTGATTTACTTTTTTCATTTGGTTCTTCTACATTAAAATCTATTGTTTTAATTAAATATCTACAGTAAAGCAATGTAAAGTAGAAGGAGGTACAACAGCAGAAGCCGACGGTGATATTCCATTAAAAGCACCTAGCCAATGGAAACCTTTATTACTTTTAATACCCCTTCGCCTTGGATTAAGCGAGATTAATCCTATCTACATTAATGGTCTTAAAGTAATAAAGAAATAAATGTCTTGCATGAGTGGCTAAAGTTGGACAGAAATAGAAATGAGAAATGAAGGATAATTGATTCATATCTATAATTTTTCAGACTTCATTCAAAATTCCACAATCTCTAGGAGTAATAGGAGGAAAACCCAATCTTGCATTGTATTTTGTAGGATGTGTTGGTATGTTATAAATTTATATCATAAAATAATATTCTATTTAAATTCGAACAATTTGTTTGCAGGAAATGAAGTTATTTATTTGGATCCTCATACAACACAAAGATCAGGTAGTGTCGATAAGAAGATAGAGGAGGAAGAGATTGAAATGGATGCTACCTATCATTGTAAATCTGCTAGTCGTATTCCCATTACAGGAATAGATCCTTCTGTAGCACTTGTTAGTAAATGATTATGTTCGATATTGAGAAATTTATTGTGATAATAATAGAAAATGCATTTCTCTAATGATCAAACAACAATCTTTGTTCCAGTGTTTCTTTTGTGCAACTGAGAAAGACTTTAATTCTTTATGTACATCTATCCAAGATGAGTTAATAGCACCCGAAAAGCAACCTCTGTTTGAATTATGCGCAGAAAGGTTAGCACAATGGTCACCAGCTGAAGATCTTGCATCTGAAGCAATAGCAGCTTCAAGTTGTAAGTATCTTTACTTTTATATTAAATTAATAAAGGGTCAAACTATTAACAGAGATTGAAACAAAAATATAATACTGAAATTATTTAATACTCGTGTACAAGTAACGTTTATTAGTAAAGACGTTTAAAAATTTTGTTGTATTAAATTTTAATCAGCTGGAATTTGTCGCTCATTTTAGCAAATTTTTATAGTTGTAGTTTTCGAACAAATAGATCAACAATATGATACATCTGACGAAGACTTTGAATTACTTGGTTGACACTTAATCTTCAATTAACAACAGCCTGCAATATAAATAATGTATATACAACAACAAGGATGGTCCATTCGTATATAAAATACAACTATTCCTTTAATATACATACCTGACTTAAGTTAGTGCTACTTCAGTACTAGGAGTTAAATAATACAATAATTTATGAATAATTAAGATATTGTATATATTACCTACATGAAATTTTGTGGACATGAGTGCCCTATGCTCATTGTTGATACATATAAATTTTTATATAAAAGAGTTTATAAATATTCTAAATAAAGAACATGTAACAGTATTCCCTTTTACATATAACACACAATATGTACCTATCCTTGCGTACCAATTAAATTAATGTTGTCATGTATCCCGTAATATAAATGCATAAATTTATCCAATGTTTTCTATGAAAATAGTAATATTTACATTTAATTATCTTACTTGCTAATACTGCTAATATGTTTTGAGTGTTATTGTTAAATTAATGAAGTTAAATGTGTGATCAATATGGATACTCTACATTTTACACTTATGTATTACATATAAAAAATAAATTCAATATTACTAACAACGTGCAATGTATGGTCCAAAGTTCAATTTACATGGCAGTGAGTATGTTTAAATAGAACATCTATAAGTGATACGTCTACATTTTTATAAAATTTAAGAAACGTATTATAAATTAAATAGTCCATATAGCTTCTCCCACTTTTGATATGTCTTGTTATATCGAAAGTATGGAAAACGATTGATTATCTTGTGATACTTAAATTTATATAAAATTTCAAATTTTAAATTAATCTTCAATGAAGCAATATTTTGTGGTATAATGTATATTTAAGATCAATTTTGGCTGTACTTTACAAACAGCAAATTGTATTTATTCTATTAGTATAAAACATCCTGTATTTAGAATTTTATACAATAAAGCAGAGTATAAAGTATTATATGTTGTGTTTCTATTATAATTTATGAAGTTTCCTTACCTTGAGTGTTGGAGATGTTAATAATAATTTTGTCATTATTTATTAGGTACTAGCTTGAGTTCTTATCTGTATAGTATAATAAATTTAAAGAACTTGTATCTACGTATATTAGACCTTTATTACCTATTACTTTCAATGTACAAATTTTTTGACAGACTAATAATGTTTTTTGTTTTAAGTATAAACAATCATGTTCAACATCAATAATTACTTAATTTAACATATTTAAACGTAGTTTATCAGATTGCTCATTTGCGACTTTTATTCACCCAAATTGGTATAAAAATAAGTATTATATGTTCACATTTGTACATCAAAGTGGTATCAATCAAGGATTTAATTTTAGTAGGTAATTATATATTTACTGTAGATATATATTTTGATCATTATTACAATAATGCACGCTACGCGCAGGAATACATGTATTAATCTCGTATATTGCTAGTGAAATAGAAAAATGGATATTTCAAAAGGTAAGCAATACGATATTAGCAACAATGTACAGGAGAATATTTATCAGGTTACAAAAATACATGATATCAAAACATATTGCACTTATTTAAACTCTGTTAAACGAAAAGAAACATACTGTAAGTACTGTTTAACGTGTAATTGCATAAAACATTATATACAGAAATGTATAGCTATAAATCACTACACATATAATATTTTAATACAATTAAAACTAATTCTACAGGGACGAAACTTCAATAAAGGCTGAAACATCATTTTTTTCGTATTACACGAACAAGAGTACATATTCACTTGCCCTCAGATTTGCATTTGCTAGCCGTTAATATGCAATTAATGACTAGAATATCTTTGGAAAAAATGTATAAATTCGTTGTATAATTAAAACATTATTGACTCTTCTTGGCCTCTGATATGCTGTATTTACGATCCTTTAAATTAATTACAACTACAGTAATATTGTCGAGAGACCCCCTATGATATTAAAGAAATTAGTAACGAAATACTTGCACAAATTGATGAAAATATTATAATGTTAATTTTGTTCTCCTACCTGTAATAACTTTGTAGTGTAATGCTCTTTGCCCCATAGTGAGGTTCGTTTATACGTTCTTTAATGAATGCCACAGCCTCTTCGTTTGTGAAAGTATCCCACAAACCGTCCGATGCCAAAACAATAAACATTGGGTTATGGTCGCTAAGATCGAAAGTTAAAATATCTGGATCTGCAATCACTAATTTTTTATCCTTCAACGGGTAGTCTCCTAATGCCCTAGAAGTTGCTAATATACCAGCAACCCTCCACACACCATTAAATATGACCAAACCGCCAGCTTTATTTATTCTTCTTCTTTCCCTTTCCTAAACATTATTGTTACATTAAGCAACGCACATCCATTATATACAATTATATAAAAGCTAAATATTCTATTCACATAAATATATGCATACTTGTTGAGGTTTATGGTCAAAAGATAAAGGTATAGCATTGCCCTTTCCATCGCACATTACGCCTCTTGAATCCCCAACATTTGCTACAATTAACTTATTGTCCTCTAATAGAGCAATAAGAGCAGTTGTACCTAAAATAACAAGGATATTACAAGAGTTCTCTCTAAATAAGGGGATAGAGGATAGTAAAACCCAAAGAAAACAGTTACCAGCTACATCCATGTTTTTCTTAGCAGCCTCAACTAACAATCTATCCACTGCCAACACTTCATCGGTTAGTAGTCTGCCATAGTTTATTTTATTTCCATCGAGGTAGTTTGTAATATCAACTTTTGCCAACTTTTCCGTTGCTCTACACGGCCTTACCTTGTGGTTAAAAACAAACATTTTGTATTTCATATATTTTTCATGGAGTACATTATACAATTATCATACCTCTCTCGTAATTGGCCTTGGCAAACTGTCCAATTTGTCAAGTAATTCCGGATCGGTTAAACCAACATTTTTTTTCATACAATCATCTGTTAGAGATGTGCTTACAGTTTTACGAAAGGATTTTTTACGTTCCGGAATGCTGGCATCAACTTTTTCGTCCTTTTGCTCAGTTTCTTCTTCTTTCCTTGTCTCCTCTGCTAAACACGGTGCTCTACCAGCTATTATATCTTTCAATTCAATCACCTTTTTATTAATGTTCGGAATAAGTTTATCTCGTGCATAATTTGCTGCAAACTATTAACAAATAAAAATGATATATTAATGCTTTAAGCTCGCAAATAAATATAAATAGGAAACAATATGTTATGGGCGATACACCTAGTAATAACTTTAACGTATTTTGTGGCGCTATTTAATGTAAAAATGATCATAGCGATATATTACATAAGTTTTAATAAATGATCTTATCGTAGTTAAAAATAATGATAATGGTGTACTACAATTGTAATAGATATTTGTAATGCAAATTCACTATTATTTATGTATTATTTCGTTGCTTACTAAAAATAAACAGTGTAGAAAGAAGATAATTTCTCCGTAAAATTCATTGCATGCACTACTTTCACTTTTTTCAAATACTCCATAAATAAATATTGATACTATTATGATTGATAACAATCTCTCTCTATAAAAACTGAGCAAACTTATAAATAATAGTATTTCATGTTCATCTCTATTGATGATCACCTAATAAGTGATACATATTAACTTGTAAAATATATAAATGCATAACAGATGCATTAAAATGTCATTCGAATCTATTTTTATCTTGGATATTCCTTTAATTTAACTTTAACTATTATTTTATTATCTCTATACAACTGTACCATTTAAGAAATCTTTTACCTTATCCCCGTGCTTTTAATCTGTAATTTTGGAAGACAATCATCATACAGTATCGTACATTTAATACATTTTTTTCTTTTAAACTCTTTTGTTTACTGGCAATTATTGTATTGTTTAAGTTCATGCGCCATGTAAAAATCGTTTTGATTCTTAATTATTATCAAACATACCTCTCCACCATGTCCATCGAACACTGCAAATAATGATACACCAGTATTATTGATATTTTCGTTTACAACAAAACGATCTTCCATACGAGCTCTATGACCTTGAACAGCATACGCAGCAATATGTCCCTGCTTCAATTCCCAACTCAGTTTTACTCCATTATTTACAGAATCATTGACTAAAAATTGTAGCTTTGATACCTAATTGAAATTACAAAAAAATCAATTAATAATCCCCATTTCGATCACTATAAATCAAATAACTAAGTAAGTATTTGTGTAGTTTTTATCAGTGAGCACTGATAATACTCAATTATTATTATATAATTTTGTATTTAATTTACATACTTTCGACGTGGTACGGCCAAGCGTATATTGGATTTTTCCTAATAACGAACGGCTCCATACGTCGACAGCTTGTATATAAAACAATATTACAGCCAAGACTGCTCCGCAAATTAACACTTCTGGTTTCAATGCGTAAGCCCTCATGATCCTCCAAAAATAGCCCAAAGGTGTATTCAGCCCAGCGTTTAATCCAGTGGGAATACCCACAGCAAATTTTGACACGAGCTTCATGTGCGAAACATATGTCTGTTGTACAATTATCAAAAATGTTAAACTTTTTTCACAACGATAAGACGTGACTATAGGTAACAATTATTCGAACATGCAACGACTGATTGAATATTGCTGTATACTACTATCATGTCGATGAAACTTAATTTCTACTTTGCAGTATGTATATAATTACGAAAATTCAACAGCAGCCTATTGAGACTATTTTTGAATTACGTATCACGCGATGCGGAAATTGTAGATTGAATGTAAATTACGTATTCCTGTTCTTAAGAAAATTTTCATGAGAAATATCAAAGAACATTGTATTCAACTGTTCTCGTGTCACCTGATACAAAATCCTGTCTTCGAGCTCGTCATCCATAATCCAATATAGGAAACACTTTAAATCAAGCCAGTTTCTTCGTAATTCAAGTTGTCAGTAGAGTATTTGAGAATTATTTAATATAGCACAATTGAGGTAGAGCACCAAGTATGCATAAGAATTGTTTATGAAAATTCACGAAAATTCGTGCAGTCGTTCGTTCAAGATGTTTGAAAAAGATGAGGTAAACGGAAATAATTCTCTGGGCTATTTAGTATCTGCAGCAGACGATACCAAATTACATACACGTTACTATAGGTGGACGTTCGAGTTCACGCCGCAATATTAGGCCCGCAACATTATTGCCATTCCATAGTATATTATTCACATTCTACAAGTATCATATTCTATTTACTGAATCCTTCTTCAAACTTGTATTGAGATCTAAAAGGCTGAATTAAATCTCAATTCTCCACTAATTGTTTTTCCAATACAGTCGCCTATAACATTTCATAAAATATTTTTAAAAAATCGTCATACTGAAGAAGACATCAATTTAAACGGGAAGCAATTGAATATACTACAATTCCACATGATATAATTGAAACTTACTGTGCTAAAACAAATACCATAGCAGTAAAAAAAGTATATTCTATACGTATGATTCGTAACGCATGCACATTACAAACTATCAGTGAAATATACTAAAGATATAAAGAAACATATATTCATAAGGCATTCAAATCATTCCATTTTAATGAAACAAGCAACTATCGAATCACGTTTGAAAGTGTTATCTAAAAGTAACAATAGATAGGATTATCGCGTGATTAAATAATATTTTTTATACACATATTAAGCATACGTATCGGATATACAGTTGCGGTGTAGCGATTACATTGCGAGCAGCATAAGGGATAGGGAGAGCTGTCATGCATTACATTACCACGACGTGAGCTTAGAAGCCGCGTAAATATGGCCGCGGCAATAACGAACGGTTTGTATTGTCTGTAGTGTGTAATGAGTACTCGTGATGATCGTGATTGTTTTTGTTGGTGTACGGTGATGAGATCAATGTGTCAACGGCAAAGATGAGCGAGAGAAAATTTACCCGCGGCCTGGGTAAACCGGGAATGGCCGCACAATTACGAGAGACCGTCTCTCAGGTAGTACGCGAGAGCACTGTACAGGTAAGTTCACTGACATCCTCGACTCGACACATTTTGCCGCTGGATACTGTTTATACAAATTGTTCCAATGTTTCTTGCACAACACGCATGAATGAATTGATATTATGTGAAAATACGTTCCTTCAGCAGTCACTTATTACAAAGTTTGCACTATCGTTAATTCATTATACATGACAATTACTGTCATCTTCAATACATGACTTAATTTAAATATTTTCAATAGAAATAAAGATGTAAGAATGTTTATACCAAGTGTTTCTTTACGTTTTCTTCTTCAATACCACATGGGTTGTTTCGTTTTCCTTACAAACTGGACAGTGGCAATGAAATTCTGCTTTTATAGAGATAATGTTATTCACACATTGAAACATGACCATTTATGGAACCTTACAATACCTTGACTCATTGTTCGTTAATTATTGCCTTGAATCAAGAATGAATTGTGTTAGCCTTTCAATGCAATTATTTATTTTATTTATTGCCGTTTGCAAGGGGCTGATAAATTAATGTTGGCTAGGAAAGAATATTGTAAGTCATTTATTTAATTTTGTATGAGCTGTTCACTTCTGTGAATTTTTTTAAGCCTGTTTAACTGGAAAAGCAAGATAAACTTTATCAGCATATGTATGTATAGGTAATATTCTTGAATATTTACTATTTATCTTATGAATATGTTTTTCATTTCAGAATAAACCGCATCTGGTAGAACCGATAGATTTTGAAACATTTGTATTGAAAAATAAAACTTTATTACAAAATGATCCACAGAGAGAACTTCTATTATATCCACAGGACGATGTTTCGGTGAGTTTTGACACAGTTTTTGCATATCGTTTCTTATCTATTTGTCAGAACTTGCATCCGTTGTACGAGTAGATAAATTATTAGGTGGCTCCATAAACAGGATGTTCATAAAGTTATAAGGATTTGAAATAATTTTTCGACTGTACTTTAAAATTTCTTCTTTCAAATAACTTTAACAGGGACAAGATTTCAATAGTAAGTTATTCGTCTTAAATTATTTCTATGATGATCTTAATAAGCATTTCTTCTAATGCAGCAAGTGGTATTACCTAGAAGATATCGTACCCTTGTACCAACAGTACCAAAAACTGTGGATAACGAAGAAGGTGGAGAGAATCTTCTTACCAAGGAGTGTCTGCAAAGTTACACATCTAATTGGAATCTTATACATTACAAATATTCTGCATACAGCGGGACTTATCTAGAATTACCCAAGTATGGTTTTGAGATTTCTATTTGCGTAATTTCTGTAAAAATATATTTCAATTTATTAGTAAAGTAATGTTTTACTGCATTAACTTATACCTATTCATTTTTTCAGAATAATAGCAAAAGCAGATGAACTGAAAGATGAAGTATATGAAGTTGATACAGAAGTAGATCAAGTTGATGAGGTGAAAAATTGTATTTTAAATGTTAGTCGTATGAGAGTTATACTGTGATTGATTCATTAATATGCATGATTAGATAAAAATAGATTTAAATCTTAATTCAAAAGAGATATCAATTTTCTCATTTATTATAGTTATTAAATTGTTAATAAATATCATTATAAAATGTTATATAAATATTTAACATCACCAGGAGCTAACAAAAAATAATGGAATAACAAAAGAAGGATATTTAATGAAAGGACCCGAAATCGGTAGCAGCGATCGTATGTTTGCCCATATTGGTTCAAAATCGTTTAAGAGAAGATTCTGTCACCTACGACAAGAAGTAGATGGCACATACATCCTTGAATTATTTAAAGATGAGAAGAAAGGAGAAGCCAAACTGACCATAGTTATGGACTTTTGCACCGAAGTCGTCAGGAATTCAAAGCGTGGAAGATATTGCTTTGAATTAAGAATGAGCGGGACTCATAAGTCGTATACTTTAGCAGCAGATAATGAGGCTGATATGCAGGATTGGTTATTAAAGCTAAGTTCAGTATTGCAGCATTACAAACAACAAGAAGAGAAGCGTGCTGCTTCATTAGAAAGAGCATGCAATACACCTCCTCCTTCTCCTCAACCTATGCAGGTATTAAAAATAGAAATAAGCCCCTTGCATAACATCCAAAAATATCATAGAAATTGTTCTTTAAATAAGTTTTACGATATACAATGTAATTTGATGGTGTTCTTATTATTTGTAGGTCTATGGAACATTGAAGGGTTTAGAGCAAAGTATGAATCCACAGCTAATAAAGTATTCCAGAGAAACCGATACTAGTATAGCATTAGCCAGACGAGAAAATCGTAAACGACTATTTAGCATTTATCCTCATATACCGCATAATAAACAACAGACGGGCAACTGTAATGAACATAATATTGATCCATATAAAGAGCAATTTGGGCAAAGAATATTTGTAAAATGCGAAAGTCTTAAATTTCGATTACAAGCACCAATAGATGAGAAAGAATCATTGTGTCAGGTGGAACCATATCAAACGACATTAAGTCTTTACGACGCGAGAAATGGTAGAAAGCTGACTGAAAATTTCCATTTTGATAATAATCATGAGGTTGTGCAAGGAATGGTTAAAGAATTAAGTCCTGTCGGTATTATGACAGAAGCAACTGAAGATGTGAATCTACCCGGCGATTTGAAAAATTTACCATTAGATTGGATTAAATATCCAAAACAGGTTTGTATTTTTAAGCAAAGTAATTGCTGTAATTGTTACTAGAGGTGCCGCTTCGTATTTAATTAATTACTTGTAAATTTTTAGGCCATATTCAGTATTAGTAATCCCCATCCAGATATATTCTTGGTTGTAAGAATAGATAAAATATTGCAAGGGAATATATGTCAAACTTCTGAACCATATTTAAGAGCTACAAAAGATCCACGATTGGGTTTAAAGGTCCATAAACAAGTTCGAGCATGCTGCCAAAGGTATTTTTCTGCCTGATTATATTTAATAAATATATTCTTTGCAAAAGCTTATAAAGACTTTATCATTGATTTGTTGTTTATAGATTGGGTAATTATAGAATGCCTTTTGCTTGGGCTGCGAGACCATTATTCAGACTATATAGCAATGAATTGGATACAGCTTCAGAATTTCCGGCAATATATAGACAAGAGGGAAATAAAATAAAGGACGAAGAATTACTCAAACTTCTGTCAGAATATAGAAAGTATGCACCGTAAAACGAAAACCAATATTGAGTTCTGTACGACTGCTTTTTAATACGTTTTTTCTTCTATTATTGCAGGCCTGAAAAACTTAGTAAATTGACTGTGATACCTGGTTGGTTGAAAATAAAAATTGAGTCAATTGCAGATTTACCTGAAAGTATGTAATCTGAACATAGAAGTTAGTCTAATATGCCAAGATACGAGTAAAAGAAAAGGGATTAATATCATTGTTCTCATTCTAGATACATTGTCTACATCGCTAGCAGCTTTGAAGCCATTTCCATTACCACCAACATCTGAACCAACTCTTGAGATTGCAGAGTTTGAGAGTACTTCAGAGAAAGATGTTCATCCTTATACCACTTACACGAACCATCTTTACGTATATCCACAAACTCTTTGCTTCGACACACAGAAAATATTCACAAGAGCTAGAAACATTGCATGCGTCATTGAATTACGAGATGATGATAGTGAAACTGCCTCGCCGTTAAGAGTATGTATAATATATATATACATATAATATTTAACTACTCTAATAATCTAAACTCATCTTTGTAACAGTGCATATATGGAAGACCTGGATCATCACTTTTATGCTTACGAGTGTCGTGCGCAGTTTTACATCACAACGCTGTACCTGTGTGGTACGAGGAGATTAAAATTCGGCTACCAACGAAACTTCACGCTAAACATCACTTGCTTTTTTCTTTCTATCATATAAGTTGCGATATGAATAAGAAAAAAGAAAACGGGGTGGAAAATTGCGTTGGTTATGCCTGGTCCCCCTTGTTACACAAGGGAAGGTGAGATATAGTTTTATAAAATAATTCGCCAGACGATATCGTTATAGTATATTTTATAGACAAAGAATATTGTTCTATATACATACATATGTTGGATACAGATTAAATGTGGATATGGATATGAATGTACAAACACTACCTGTAGCAACACATCTGCCACCCGGATATCTTTCAATACAGCCTCTGGGTCTCGGAAAGGGGGTAAGAATAAAATTCTACCGATACTTTGTATAAACATATCTTTGATACAAAAAAATTGTAGCCACACAGATTAAATAAATGCTTTTGTATTCTAGAATGCGGGACCAGAAATTATATGGATCGATTCTCAACGGCCAGTTTTTACAATGGCATTTCAGTTGATTTCAACTGTATTCACGCGCGATGTACACCTGCATAATTTATTTGCTCACATAGAACGCATACTGGATACAAAACTGGGCGCAGTACCAGCAGATTCTGAAACGTGTAAAATATTAAAAGCTGCTCATGCAGTGCAACTAGTTACTGTTATCACGTTTCTACCAACTATACTGAATCAATTATTTACGCTATTAACTTGCACTACTAATGAAGAAGTTGGGTTGTATATTATAAGAGTGTTAATACATTTTATAAATATGGTACACGAAGCAGGCAGGAAGGAAATACTTCAAGCTTATATTAAGGTAAATATATTGCTAAAAATAATTATTTAATTCTGAAGATAAATGCTATATTACTATATTTTACAGTTTGTATTTGTACCACCTTCTCAAGGAAATGGTAGTATAACGGTTCACGAACAATTAGGGAAACATCTTTCAACGTTGCTCCAACCAAGTAATACTGACTTTTTAGTAGTAAATAAATTTATGCACCATTCTAGTTTCTTTTTTGAGATAATGATCAAAAGTATGGCACAACATTTGCTTTCAACGGGAAGAATAAAAGTAAGCACCACTGATAAAATATCTATAACAAAACAATGTGATTTGGAGTCACCGAATTTTAGTGAGTCATTCTAGTACGATTTATGAAAAGAAGACTTAATTCAATTAAAATTTATTCTATAGATGCATCGAAATGAAAGATTTTCGAAAGAGTATCACGAAAAAATTCGACGTTTAATTGACGATATTATGCCTTACCTTATGAATAAGTATAAAGAAATGTCAGTCGAAACTCACGAATTAAATAAAAGCCTTGCACAATTTTTAAAGGTAAGTTAACAATACACCATCGCATATATTCAACATTTTTTCACTCAAATAAGAACAGCAAATGCAAAATATTCCCTTCTTTGTTTTATGTTCTACAACAGCGGTGTCTTACATTCATGGACCGTGGATTTGTTTTTCGCTTAATTAATTCGTATATGGATAACTTTTCTCCAGGAGATCAACGCACACTATACGATTTCAAATTTACATTCTTGCAAATAATTTGTTCGCATGAGCATTATGTGTCTTTCAACTTACCAATGATGCAGTCACGAGTTACTTCCAGAGGTAAAGAAAAGAAAAAATTAAAAACATGCTATATTATATTTTTATATTTAATACCTCGTAATATAATTATTTTATGCTTTATTTAGAAGATACAGAGAGTGATCCAGAATGTGATGGTATGTTAAGTCATACACTCTCGTCTTTATTGTGGTTTGTTACAGTAGCCATAGTGAGTGGGAGTTGCACACATTTTTCTCTTATTCTTAATCACCATCGATCAGTAGATGTTTAGAAAATACATTCATGGCATACTTATTATGTTGCTATGCAAGCCTGTTTCATTATATCAATTGCACCAAAAATTTAGGAAGCAGAATTTTACTGAATGGCAAATGTTTTAGCAAATTAGAACGTATACGAGATAAATCTGTACACACACGCACAACATATACACGTTTTCTGTTATATCTCACTTTCTTGGGCAAAGTGTTATACATTTCATTGTGCATTAATATTCACAGTTTGAAAACCGTGTATAAAAACTGCATGAATTCGCAAATACCTTTGAAAGATCTGCGTATAGCTGATAAGACAAAGTGATTCAGTGATTCACATATATCCATTTCAAGCGCAGTGAAGGCATCTAACAGTTTATAGATATTTACAGACAAAGAATTTTAATCAAGCTATTTTAATTTCGTCCTTTTCTCAATATCTTTAGGTGGCCCTTGTATGCGCATATCTATCTATTCTCGTACGATTTAAAATAATAGTAAATTGAATATATTGTTTAATTCGATGTATTCGTTGCAGATTTGCTGAACGAATATTGTTTATCAGAAGACTTCTGCAAACACCATTTTTTAGTTGGACTCTTAATGCAGGAAGTTAAAACATCATTAAATGAAATTGTACAAATTCGGAAAGTAGCGATGGCAACAATAAGAGATTTAATGGCTAAGCATGAACTTGACGATAGATATCAGAATAAGGTAAATGAATTTTCATTTATTTTCTTATGTCAAATAATTAGCAACTATTTTAATACTATGATATGATTTCATTATTCGCAGGGCCAATTAAGTAGAATAGCATCCGTTTATATACCTTGGCTTTGCATCGTGCTGGAAAATCTGAATCGATTGCAATCTGTGCATGACAGTAGTAAGAGCGAAGTTAAACAGAATGGTACAAACAGAATATCGACCAGCAGTTCATTTTTAGCAAACAAAGACACTGCTAGCAATACTACCGCTGCGGGGACTCCTAAGTCAATTCACAGGTGAGCTTTATATAATAGTATATTGTACAATTAGAGGAATAAATAAGTCAGAAAATAATTTTGTTGACTATATGTACAGGCTTACAATACATGTGGATACACAGTCTCCAATACGGGCATCCATGCATCTACGAGATTCTACATACTTCGCAGCTATCGCTGGTCAAAGCTTAGTCAATGGATATTCGTGCACTAGCATAGAATCGGATACGTCAACTATATCTGGTGTCTCTCAATCTAATATATCCCAAGAAACCACGATCATTCGTGAGCCTATCGAAAATGGTACCGGAGAGAAAAAAAGACATTCCCGTTCATTGAGCGTTACACAGTCATCGCCCAGATGCGATAAATTACAGTCGTCGGAAGTCAAAGATATTTTGCTCTGTTTCTTATTTGTGATCAAATATTTGGGCGATCACCAGGTTATTGCTTGGTGGCAACAGTGCAGTGATTGTGAAATTCTAAGCTTCTTCACAGTAATAGAGTAAGTGGATATTCCATTAAAATCGTAGAATAATTGTGAAATTTCCTTTACCGTAGACTATATATGACGATTCTTTTTCAGGATGAGTCTTCATCATTTTAAATATGCTGGGAAAAGACAAATATCTACGAATGCAGTAAATAATTCTGGAAAGCCACGAACAGTGAAGGCAATGACCTTACCAGCCAGAATGGCACCTCCTGATTTCACTAATGAAAGTGCTGCAACCAGCACTTTGCAACCCCATAACACTACAGTCAGGGAGAATCTTGCTGAAAATGATAGCGGAAAAATGCATCAAGCTTTATTAGAAGCGAATATGGCAACAGAAGTTGGTCTCATCGCGCTGGATTGTTTGGGATTATTTTGTATTCATTTTAAGGTATAACAAGATCTGTAGACGTTTTGCAAATCTTACATATGAATCATATTTAAAACATATCTGTGCTTACACTATTTCTCATTCCTTGTATAGGATGTATTATTAGCAGCAGATGGCGATAATCCCATAATGCAGAAAATATTTAGTATATATTTATCATTCCTGCAAGTTGGTCAATCTGAAACTTTACTACGCCACGTATTTGCCAGCTTTAGAGCGTTTTTAAATAATTATTCTATAATACTTTTCCAAGGTATGAATATCGTGCACATTTCCATTAAATCGAAATTTAGAAATTAAATATTTCAGAATGCAATATCGATTTTAATTAAATAAAATGTTATTAATTCTACAGGAAATGCAGTTTTATGTGGACGTTTATGTTACGAACTATTACGTTGCTGCAATAGTAAATTAAGCTCCATCAGGCAGGAGTCTTGCGCTTTACTTTATCTTCTAATGAGAAGTAATTTTGAGTTTACTAGTAGGAAAGGATTAACTAGAGTTCACTTACAAGTAAGTTCTTACCGTGTCATTTTACTTTTTCAGACACTATTAATCGTACTCACATTTTACATGATACTTATATCCAAATATTCATAAACAGGTAATAATTTCTGTTTCCCAAATGCTTGGGAATGTTATTGGATTAAACAATTCGAGGTTTCAAGAATCGCTTTCGTTAATAAATAGTTATGCTTCGTCCGACAAGGTGATGAAAGGGACTGGTTTCCCAGTTGAAGTTAAAGATCTTAACAAAAGAATTAGAACCGTTTTGATGGCAACAGCTCAAATGAGAGAACATAACAATGATCCTGAAATGTTGGTGGATTTGCAACATAGTTTGGCTAATTCATACGCCAGTACTCCAGAATTGAGACACACGTGGCTAGAAACCATGGCCAGAAATCATGCAAGGGATGGAAATTTTTCGGAGGTATAAATTATTATTTTTTTTTATCCAAACAAAATGGTTTTATATAATAACATTGATTTTTAGGCTGCTTGCTGTCAATTACATATTGCCGCATTAATGGCCGAGTATCTAAAATTGAGAAAAGTACACACATGGGGAGCAGAAGCCTTCGATCAAATTTCCGAAAATATTTCTAGGGATGAATGTAGTCTCAAACTTGATGCCGGTGAGATTTGTATGTTTTGCACATGTTTGTATTATGTTTCTCTTATTTTTATTTCTATTCTAATTATTCCCATTTCTTAATCGTACCTTAATGTTTACTACCATCATAATCTATTTGTTTTTATTTTGTGTCTTTGTAATTTCATATTTATTACTGAAATTTTTGCAAATTTCATCTTGTTCCTATTTCAGGTGTGCAAGACATTCATTACAACGAATATATATTGCTCGAACAATTAGAAGTTTGCGCCGAAACATTAGAGAAGGCAGAACGATTTGAACTTCTTGGACATTTGTACAGATTAATAGTTCCTATGTATGAAGCGAAAAGAAATTATGAAGCTTTAGCAAATTGTTATTCGCATTTGGCGCAAGCTTGTAATAAAATTGTTGAAGTAACGAAATCTGGCAAAAGACTTCTTGGACGGTTTTATAGAGTAGCATTTTTCGGTTCGGTGAGTATTATTTAAGTACCTAATATAATATTTCTTCTTACGTTTACATATATATGACTCATATTAAATACATTTTTAGGCGTATTTCGAGGATGAAAATGGCCAAGAGTATATTTATAAGGAACCAAAAGTTACATCCTTATCAGAAATTTCAGAACGTCTCCATCATTTATTCTCTGAAAAATTTGGCGCTGAAAATGTTAAAATGATCATGGATTCTGTACCCATCGACGTGACCGAACTAGATCCAAAAATAGCATACATTCAAGTGACGCACGTCACGCCATATTTTGAAAAATACGAGTTAGAAATACGGCAAACAGAGTTTGAACAGAATCATAATGTATCGTGTTTCATGTTTGAAACTCCATTCACTAAGGAAGGGAAAGCAAGGGGTAGTCCAGAGGAACAGTGGAAACGTCGAACAATTCTTACCAGTATGTTGCGCTTCAGATGCATTTTACATATTATTGTTATCACACTCATGCTTGTAATGAATTTTACAATTTTTAGCGCAATATTCATTCCCGTACATTAAAAAACGTATCTTGGTAGTTGAAAAACGAATAATGGAACTGAGTCCAATCGAAGTCGCTTTAGACGAAATGCGTCAACGCGTCCAAGAATTGGAAGACGTTGCTCTTATAGGTCCAACAGATGTAAAAAAATTACAATTACGACTGCAAGGAAGTATATGTGTTACAGTAAATGCAGGACCGCTTGCGTATGCATCCGCATTTCTAGATCCTGCACTTTCCCCGCAATATCCGGATGACAAAGTTGAAGAATTGAAAGACGTCTTTAGGTATGATTTTCATGAAATAGTAGACATTGTATCGATGCCCTGTTTAAAATTGATCTACTAGAACATTTTCTGCTTTACAGGGAATTTGTTAAAATATGTTACACAGCTTTGCAAATAAATAGTAAATTAATTACATCTAATCAGCACGAGTATCAAGAAGTGTTACGTGAAAATTATCAGAAACTTTGTCAAAATTTGTCGTCGCTACTTGGAGAACCAATCTGGCCTGACGAGCAAGTTGGAAATTTTAAACGTAATAGCGCTGCTTTATTTAGCGCTATCAGTGGTGCTAGTAATCATACGAGTACAGCCTAAAGGTGGGAGATTATTGATATGAAATCATCTGCAATTGAATTAGCTTTACTTTTAATAAACGCCCTTGTTTAAGAGGATGGTACAAACTGGGTTACATATAAACCCACCAATAATTTGCTTATGTTCAAAAGCGTTTATATGTTAGTATCGGTAAATTATTTAATATTGCCATTACAACTGTAAGTAAATCTATTTCTGCGTGACTACTTAAATTTTTTCATTGTTACAATTAGAGTTATTTTTTTCTTCCATTGCACTGTGTACGTATTTATGTATTATTACTTAATGTAATTTTTTTCATTTCTGAATGTTGATAAATTTCGCGGGTTTATCATACGATTCATAATCACGTTTCATAAAATGTGAGTATACATTACACTTTTTAATCGATATAGAATTATCAATATAGTATTTTCTTGAGGCCTAATTGCAAAGTTTCATGATATCCAATCACTGCCATATTTTCATATATTTAATACATATAAAGTCTTTTTTAAATACTTGCGTCAATTGAATATTTATACAAACTGAAAGATAAAATATAGAAATAATATTTAGCTATTTTATTTCCATGAAAGATTTACTACATTTTCCTAACTGCAAGATTTATAATTGTCTACGTCGATATACAATTTCTATGTATTAAGAATCTTATAAACATTTAAATCTAGTTGATTGTAGTATATTTTAGTGTCAGGCACCTAAAGGGGCATTTATATATATATACGTACATATTATGTAAGCATTCAATGATTTGTATATTGCAATATGTTAAATGTGTAGAGCTTAATTTGTATATATTTGTATAATTTATTCTATGTATATCTAATATGTAAAGGAGATGTAGCTGGCAATCATTTAACATTTATGCACAAATTATGATTGTTTTGTTATTTTACGTGCAAATTTTTTGAATTTTCTATAATTGGTTATGCTTTTAACAAACAATAACATGTACTAAATAATTAAATTCGAGAAATGGCATAAGTTTTTCTGACGATTATCCACATGCTATCAACATCTTTTATATGAAATTTGAATAGCAATCGTAATCCCTGAATTTGATTTATATTATAAATATTTGTTCGAGTATGTACTTAACGAAAAGTTATTTGATATTATATGCATATCTTCTATATAGAATTTTCTTGTGATAAATTTCTCATGAGAAATAATGTTTTATCGTATTTGCGTCTAATACGGTCCTCTCCAAAATTACATGTAAATAAGAAGATAACTACTAAAAATTTCATGTTATACGTAAAATTAAGATTACTAAACATTAAATATGTCAAAATTTTTTATTTTTTACGTTATTATATGTAATATACAAGAAAATGGAATGTAATACGTGGAAATTTTTATATTTTATACAAATTCTATTTTTTAGTTAAATTATGGATAAATTTTGCTCATGACTACACGTAGAAAATGAAATAAATGTTAATCACATTACAGGTTTTAATGTGAACAAATTTCTGTAGCGTTTATATGTGCTACTGTACGCAATCAATTTATATAACTGTAATTAGTATACATAGAATTATGTATACTAATAACTGAATATTGTTATTTATCATTATAAAGATATTTTACTTGATATTAGAGTTCGTCTCGAAAGAAATATTTTATTGAACATATTTGCAAATTATATTACGTGCTTTATACACTCGCAATTTTCGTAGTACAAAACTGCATATACGATATTTGTGCAAGTAAAAGATAGAGTTTATAATAGATGCATATATAAATAATGGTAACAAAATAATTGATCTTTATTTTTAGTAACATTTTAAATCATTTTATGATCGTGCTGAAACAATATGAACTTTAATTATATTCCGTTAACATTAAGAAATTGAATGGTTTGGATTGTTAGGAAAGTTTGTTGTGAAATATGAGATGCATTCGAAGACAGTATGTCTGTTAATATTTAACATATAGTGAAATGTCTAACATATTTGTTTCATTGGTTTTTTATGATTTACTATGTAACTCATGATCAGTATCATAAATTAGTTCCAACAAACATTTTATTTCAACAAGTGGCAGGAATTAAACTTTCCTAATTACCCAACATAATGTATGATTTCTTTTAGTTAGTCATCAAATAGTTTAGCAAACTCCTAAGTGAATTATATTTACAAAATTGGTGTGTGGATTAACATACCCTGATTATGCAAGAAAAAGGCTGAGTGAAAGTTATACGTTGTAACGTGTAAATTAAAAATGCTAGGCTTATTACAGTAATAAGGGTGTAGTCGGGAAATGAATAAATTTTCGAAATATTCATATGTGACTGCGAAAGTTGTAAAACTTGTGTGCCATGGCATATTATTTCTTTTATTCAGACCACGCATAGTAGCTACTTACAATGTAAATTAGTATCGCACAGTAATGCGTCTGAATATTTGGAAATATATGTTGTTATTTGTATCTTATATAATTAATGTAACAAACGATTACTACTATAGAAATAGGAAGAGTTATGCTTACAGGAGTATGACTCACTTGTGTCTAAGAAGTAACTATATTTCATATATATATATACTTTTTATGACTTAATAATTTGACAACCAAATTACTTTATGACTGAATAATTTTAGCAGAGCTTATTGACTTTATTAAGTGCAAATTTAAATAAATCGGATAATATTTACATTTTTGTAATGAAATTTACAGTGCGTAAATTACACATATATTTGTTGTGGATTAAAATTCTGAAAAGTATATTTTGAAATACAGTGACTCCTTAGTTGCAAAATTTTGATAAACGAAAGTCAGGATGCTGTCCAATAATATGTTATATGTAATAACTTGGATAATAAATAATAAGTCTGACCATGATGTAATGCTGTATCGCGCAAAACATATTGTAATAATTTACATCGATATAGACAATTAAAAAGAAGACAGAAAACATGAAATCAATTATGAATATATGCGAGAGAGAGAGAGACAATACGTGTTTGAATTCGATAATAAAAATGAATGGTGCATGAATATAAATGTTATAATTATGTAAGTCATGATAAATTAGTCTAATCAATAATTTTAATCGATATGACATTAAACCGAGCACTGCATTGAAAGTATGGAATCTGAGTTCTGAGTTGTTTTCATCTATTAAACATGTTATAGGTTTGTAAAGTGACGCAATGGTATCTTTATAGTTAGCAACTGACTAAAAATCGTATTGCAAATGTTGAATAATTTGTTTATAATATTGAAAATGTACTCCCATGTTTTGGCTTATTCTGCAATTAAACAGCTTTAATCAAACAACATTACTTGCGGCATCGATCAATGATGTCATAATTACCGCTGTATCGTAATTATAGAAACACTGTATTTATTTAACCATTGTCATTAAATTAATAAAGCAACAGATAATAGGAGAAACATTATTCAGACAAACATGTTTTCCTGCGCGATAAAGTTAATTAATAAATAATTAAACACTTTCTATAATGCATCGTTAACGCCAGAAGAGCAAGACCAGCGCCACAATCTTTCGTACAATACATTCGGAACACTTGAATTCCTCCCGCGATTCGTATCGACATATCGATCGATATATCGATCGATGATTTACATCGACGACCTCTAGCGGGAATTTACGATATACAACACGAGTGTATATGTTGCATTCTACTGATATAGGATCAGCAATGTTTTGAAAACGGTTAAAACGTATTTAAAAGGACAGAATTTAATCAAGCTGCTTGTTGAAAGGTTTGTGTAATTTTTGAAGAAAATGACTACGGCCGCAAGACCTACGTTTGAGCCCGCAAGAGGTGGGCAAGGACGCGGCGAGAAAGATTTGAGCGCAATATCAAAACAATACAGTAGTAGAGATTTACCATCTCATACGAAGTTAAAATACAGGTACGAAACTTCCCTTGAAAACATTTCTTACATATATACTTAGGACATTATAGTCCTGTTGAAAAAAACATACCATAATTTTCATTTTACTCTGACCAATTAAACATAACCTTTACCATTCGTGTTTATTACACTACCGTATTCCCTTTTTAGAGAACATGGCCAAGGAACCGTAGAAGAATTGCGCAATCGTGATTTTCGCAAAGAATTAGAGGACCGTGAACGTGAAAGAGAAAAGGAAAAAGGTTCCAATCGTCGTATGATAGAAGCGCCCAGGGAAACTTCCACCAGCAGCGCTAAAAGACAAAAAGTTGATCAGGTTCCTACGGCAAGCTTAGATGCGGATGATCCCCTTGACGACGACGATTCAGAGTCAGAAAGTGATGAAGACGATACTGCTGCACTGTTAGCAGAATTACAGCGTATTAAGAAGGAAAGAGCCGCGGAGCAAGCTAAAAGGGTAAAACCTTTATGTTATATTAAGTCTTTAGTATGATACTGTTTTATATAGAACTTTGCATTATTAATATTACCATCTAACTATATAATTTTTATTTTGTAGGAAATAGAAAAGCGTCAAGAAGAAGAAAGGATAAGAATGGAAAACATTCTTTCTGGCAATCCTTTATTAAATTATTCCGCTCAGAGTGGAAGAACAGATATGAAAGTCAGACGACGATGGGACGACGATGTTGTATTCAAAAATTGCGCTCGTTCTGAACCGAAAAAGAAGCACGACGTATTCATAAACGATTCGCTAAGAAGCGAATTTCATCGTAAATTCATGGAAAAATATGTTAAATGAAGAAATTGCCACAAGAAGTATACCTTGTCTGTATATAGTTATAAGTTAATCTTATCGTATTAATTGTAAGTGTTTCCAAGCTATACCCAGCAGTAGAGATAAGCTAAGAAGTCAATCAATATTCTTGCAAATTGAACAAAAATCCTGCGAAAAATAGACTGCCTAACATCGTGTTATTAAATCATCCATTTACTTTTACATGCGTGCTCTTGTATGCACAACTGCGAATGAGTTGTACCACAAAATCCATGGAATTAAAAATCAAGCAACTAAAAAACAATCATCGTACGAATTGAATTTAAAAGCAGTAATCATAATCCGAACCGTGAGCTTCTCTTCCGTTCCCAAAACGTTATCCAGTAAATCCTTTGTGCCCGAAATTCTGCAACGACACACGTGTTCCATACGTCTCCAGGTGGGCTACTATATTATATCTCGTCAAATAAATCATTAAATTCTTTATATGTAAAAATAAGCATTGGAATATTCGATGCGATAAGGTGGAGGCAACGTTGGGTGAGCCAGAGGTACATCTGTCTGACGAAAGATCGTTGATTGCGCGAAAGAGAAAACGGTACAAGAGGAAGGAAGAGAGTTTGTCCAAGCAATGTAGATACGTGTTTCGGTAGCGGCGCGATCTGGCATCGGCGATGGTGGTGCTGGCGGTGGCAAGCGCGTGTAAACCGCTGGGTCAAGTATAACCGGTCCCAGGGTCCCTCGAGCAGCCGGAGGCAGCAAGCAGTCTACCGGTACGACTCGCAGCTGGTTATCGCTGGTAGACTCCCTGGCACCGACCTGGCCAACTAACGCAACAGGGACACACGAGGGGCCGGGCTCGACTCGATGGAGAGGAGAGATAGAGATAGAGTGACGACCGTTCACCGGTAGATCGCCTCGAGATGATTTCTGGGAGGAGATATGTCGTACGTTACGGTACGGCCGATCGGTTCTCAGCGCGGCTGAATTTGTCATCGGGTATCGCTGCTTCTATTCGTCTCTTCTCGAGCCTTCAAATTAGTTAGGGGCAACACTGGCGATGTTCGAATGCCATTGTCTGGAGAATCTAGTCTGGACCAGGGGATCTGTTATATGGTTCATTGACTTGAGTGGCCTGTAATTAGCAGACTGCGGATATTTAAGCAGCTGTCATTGGGCAAAATATGAATATTTTATTTTACTGCGACTTCAATTACAATTTTCAAAAGTGTGTCTTTGTTTTATATTTCTGTTTGTTGATTGTAGATCGACGCGTTGCATTCATAGTCCATTAATGAAGCATTCAATTTGATATTCTTTGGCAACTTCCTTGTGTAAGGAAGAATTAAATTCAATGCGGAGCAGGCAGTTTTATCGCTAGCTCAAAAGCAATGACATAATCAACAAAAATTGTTCACAGCCTTATTTTTCAATTTACAGCGCACAGCGTCGCGAATACGCGGTCTCGAAAAACAAAGTTAAAGGAAAAGGGACGCGCGCCCAAAGGTAGTGCGGCGAATCGGCATACACTAGGTCGATTGGCGTGTTAAAAATGCACATTCGTCGACTTTTCTTCACGAAGATAATCTCCGAGGGAGGGATTTCCCCGGTGAACGCACCTCTGGATTCTGCAGCGGCCGATGCTCGACGGGAATTCGCCCCGAAGGCACTCTCCCTTCCTCTCCCTCGCCCTTTCTCATCGTTCCTCTCCCTTTTTCCCTTTAACTGTCCCTCTCTTCTCTGCTCCCCTGACGTCCCCTCGTTCCTCTTTCTCACACAGCTGCCACATTTTTTATTTACCTCCTATATTCCTTTGTTTATTTTATTTATCTGTAGCTGCTGGTCAGTAGAGAAAGAGAGTGTGTCGAATGAGGGGCAGAGAGAGGGAGAGAGGGAGAGAGAGAGAGAGAGAGAGGGAAAGTGAACTGCACATCTCTTGCTTTTCTCCAAGAGTTCCATCCAGGGACGTGCAGAATAAGTAGCCAGGGCTTGTAAGCTACCAACGTTTTATTGGGTGAGCCGGTATGCATCGATAATGGAATGCCCCTCCGGAGATGCTTTCAAGATTATCTCCGTGGAATTGAGACCCGAGCATTACGGAATAAGTGGATGCTGTATAAGCGTTTGTATGCGTGTGCATGCGTGTGTGTCCGACACCTGTAAGAGGAATGCCGGTATGTGCTCGATCCTTGTCGCGTACACCGGTCGGGTTGCTCGTGTTGTAGCAGTGGGATTTTAGTGTGGTCGCTATGAAATTTAGTTATTGAGCAATACGTTTAGTTTTGATGCAATTGAAACGTGTCATTCGTTGAGTTAAGTAATTACGACAGAATTGACTTTATATTTTGTGCTTGCTGCGTTTCACTAGGTCAGTGCTGTCCAACTTGTACGGGCTCTGGTTCGATGAGCAAGGCAATAAAACTGTATGTTTAAAAACTCTGGAAGACGAGGGAACAGATGTAGGAAATACGTGCCGCGTTTTGCACGCGACAGCGGACAGTATTAGAAAAGCATCACGATTTTTGTTTTATACCGGAGACAGAATGGTATTTAAATCGTTTCGTAGTTGAGAGGAAAGGCTTTACGATAATGCACGCGAGATATTGCACGGTGCGAAAGTTAATGTTTGTTCCGCTTTAAAAGATTTTCATGATGTTTGCTTTGACGACAACGGGAACCAAACGAAGTGTTTGAAGGATCTTCGTGAAGTACGTTTCGAGCCTCGCCATTAGAGTAGGATTAAGCATTTGTTCCTCCCTTGAAAAATTGCACGACGCTTGTTTTGATAATACAGGAAACAGAACGAATTATTTAAACAATCTTATCGAAGACAGTTCGACGAATGAGATATTGAATATTTTTTACGGAAAAGTAAGAGAGGCTTGTACGACTTTCCTAATTGAACGAAATGTTGAACGAATAAAAGCGGACAGAGGAACCATTGGCAGTTACCTCGAGCCAAGTAGCTTATCTTAAATTTCATTTTT
Organism: Nomada lathburiana; assembly: GCA_963667235.1. Taxonomy (NCBI): domain Eukaryota; kingdom Metazoa; phylum Arthropoda; class Insecta; order Hymenoptera; family Apidae; genus Nomada; species Nomada lathburiana. The sequence continues at coordinate 13,372,454 of OY763903.1, read as the reverse complement.
ACATTCGGAATGATCGTTCGTTGGATTAATGTAAGAGGATGTACAAAGGCGACAAAAAATGCAAAGAGATATGAAGGAAGCCGTAGAATAAATAAATGACCAAAGGTCTGTAAGAAATGGTTCTGTGGCATGTGAATGTGTAAAGTTTAATCTCAAAGCAGAAGCAAAAAGTCTGTGTACAGAAAATGTTGGCCTGGAAACAGAAGTACTTGAAACAGAAAACCAATTAAACTTAAATTAGCAAAACTTCTCATCGCCGTTATAATAAAATATATTGCACGCCGTAAAACGGCAGTAAAGAAGAGTGATAAAGAAAGTAGAAGGACAGCTAGCCTATCGTAAAGTCTCAAGGAATATTTGTATAGGATAAATAGGTTGTACAGAATTAATTCAATTGTGCATAATTCACCAAAAGTTTCGTGATTTTTTTGTTAACACAAATGAAGTTCGAGGGATGATGTGCTATTCTATTAACTAATGTAAGAAACTCTGAAAGCAGCGAGACATTTTTAAACGGAAAATGGCCTCTTCAAATTCGAGAATAGCTACCTATTCGCATGGTAAAAGTCTGAAGGCTGATGGACGATGCGGATGTTCTTAAGAAAACCTGAAATAATAGAAAGGACCGACAACCTTGCGGAACAGCAAATTAGACGACACTTAATCTGTTATAAAAGCAGTATTCCTGGCTGGTCCAAAAAGTTCTAAAACAAATGCTGTCGATACGTTCGAAACGGCTGAAATATTTTCATTTCATTCCTAGCAATCGTTACCATTGATCAGTTTTATACTCATCTGTACTAGCTACCAATGATCCGTTTGTAATTAGATTTTCAATCTTAATTCTCAATCGGAGAAACAATATCTTCACTGCGACTTACGATTACATTATCGAGAGCATAAAAAGTTTGGCTCCTTTCCGTGGCCATTTATTTTATTGTCTCGTATCTTGAAAGATTTTTACGACGCGTAAATCACCACTTTCTCCTGTTTTGTTTATTTTCAACAGAAATATGCAACAACGTAATGCACGCTAAGTGATCTGCAGCAAGCATTTTTGTTACCACATATCTTACCTTACCGAATCCAGCAACTGCTACATGGTTACAGAGCTGTTGCGTGTCTCCCTCAATGACTTTGTCGTCTAGTATTACTTTCCCAGTGCTAAATGTAATTTACTATCCACTCTCCAAGCCGCGTTAAAGGAGGAGTGAAAGCCATGGTTACTGTATTTACCATCATCGGCACTTGAGCGATTTCACTTGGTAGTGCGTCTACCTCATCTGCTAAACAAAACAGAATACATGCAAATTCACCTTGCGCAAGCAGAAACTCATTTCGCGCGGCAGGTGCATTCTTGAACCCCAAGAAATCACGACAATACACGAGGGATTGACGTTTTTGAAACGGCAGGAGCAGTGTATAATAAATTAGCGAACGAGTAATAATAGCGCAAGGTTTCACGAAACATCAAGAAATTGTTACACAAACGATAAACGGCATTGATAGCGTATGCTGTTCGTGATGTTACTAAAAAACATATTGTCACCGATACAAACGTATCGATTTGCTCGAAAAATGAAAGGCGAAATACGTATAGCCGCATTCGGTCCTCCGTCAAAGTCTCGGAAGGAACAATTGTAAAATCGCATCGAATCCTTGGAAATATTTGAAAGAATGTTGTTTTACGGATTCTCGTATGTTGAAAATGTTGTAGCAAAATCGGGCATCGCCAAATGGTGCCCACACGTTGAAATAATAAAAGCGGACATTCGCAAACAGAATCCCCGCAGTTCGAAATGCGGTTTCGTCAAATTCTTTCCCATCTCCGTCCCGTTCCCTGTTCCATTATACGCCTTGCACAAAATTCAAATCATTATACTACCACGACGGCCAACACCGTCGCCGAAATCATGCAACAAGAAGCAAACCAAAAGCTCCGAAACCCCGGATCCTTTCGCAACTTCCAACCGATGAAAAAAAACTTGCGCTCCGCCAATTCATTAAATCGAACCGCGCAAAACAGACGCTATCCAAATCGTTTATCGGCGGGCACGAAAGTATCCAAAAATAAATCCCTCGAAATGCTGCGCGCCATCGAGGCGCTCCTCCTCGAAAGGAATTTTGTCGTACGGCCAACTTTCGTGTGAACCGCTGCATACCGTCCGGCCGCGTTACCGAACAGCCTGTAAACAAATTCTTCATCGCGTCGGTGCATTACTCACGGCGATGTCCATTTACGCACGATCTACTTGCGTCCGCGGGCTTTTAAAACCGATCACCGACGTGCCCCGGGCGCTCGCGTCCCCGTGACCGGAAACGGGGGGACAGTCCTCACCGGTCGGAGGTATGCACCGGGACAGAGTTGCACGGCGGTGCGCGGGTTATCGAGCGGAAGTTGCGCGTAACTGGTCTGAATGAGACGCGCCGATAAAGATCCAGGGGGTTGAAAAAGTGGAAGAATGCCGAGGTTCGGTTGGCCGCCATCGCACGCCGTTTCTTCGCTAACCCTGATCTCGGGCACCGCGTTAGAGAGCCGAGTAATGCCAACGATCAGGGCTGGTGAACACCGCCTACTTCTTCGGCAGGGGCGGTCCTATCTCTATGACCCAGGGACGTGCAAATGCCTTCGAAAATTCAGTGGATCGAGCTGGGAGAAAATTCTGTTGGAGCGTACACGAGAAGGAATACGTCGAACGTGTTTCTGTTTCTCTGTGTTTTTACGTAATTGATCGTCCGGCGGTATATTTATTTCATTGAATCTACCGTCGTTTTAGTGTTATTAAAATTTTTTTTTTTTTTGTTGCTTCTTCTTGGCGAACCCAGATGGAAAGTTTTCTTCGACAGTTTTACGGTCGTGTGTCGATCGTAAAAAGGAACGAGGAAAAGTGAGAATAAACGAACATTTAATTCGACGAGTAAACATGCGCGCTGCCCCCCCCCGCCAACCCCTTTCTCTCTGCGCAAATCCGTTCGTGCGGCTCAGACGAAAGATCTTATTTGATTTTGTTTCATTGCTTCTGTTTTTTAACGGTGGTCGTTACACTTAACCGAAAGTTGCGAGTCCGGTCGCGGAGAGGCGAGGAAATTTATTTCCCTCGGTGAAAGCAACGAATTCGTCCGTTTTCTCGATTCGATTTGCATTCCCGAATTTCCTAGCGTTTCAATTAATGCACTTCGCGAAACGTGGGAACATTTTTCACATTACAAGAAGCGGCACAGGTGCCTCCAGACATTATAGTTGCGTGTTATCGTAGAATAAGGGACTATGGAGAATTGCTGTCCAAGAATTGCTGGCATCGGGCAGACTGTACAGACAGGCAAATATTCATGTATGCAGGTGTGACATTTCAAAACGTGGCAAGCATTTTTGTAAAAAAGAAAAAGAAAAACAAAGAAGAAGACGCCGATAAATGTACGAAACAAAATGATATTCGTTGATTAGAAATCGTCGTGCATCGATGGAACCGATCAATTAAAGAGTCATAATCATTATCCTCGCAATCGTTTCCCACTTTCGGCAATTGTGCCAGGCGCAACGTCGATCGCGAGCGATCACCAGTGAAAGTAGACGAGATTCGCAATCGCGTTGGATTCGCGGGGCCGTGTTGAAGCAAGTGGTCGAAGAAATTTCGCGCGGCGGCCGTGTTGGATGTAGATCGAATTCCGAACTCGAGTGTGCCCGCCGTGTACAAACGACGCCGACCTCTCGTTACGCAATAATTACATTGTAACACACGTTCTCGAACCTCTTCGGAACCTTGCAAACATCTGGTATTGCGTGCGACATTCCGCGAATACCGCGTTAGGCGTAAGACAAGCGTGTTGCACGGGCAACTGTGCGTGCATACATGCCCGGGTGCACGCTCCGCGAGCATGAATCTAATCGCGAGCAGAACCACTTCACTTTGCACCGGCTATCCCTCATTTTCGCAGCTCTCTTTATCACGGCAATCTCTGCGACGCCAATATGTTCTCCCCTTCGCGGATATCGAACATTATCGCGACACGACGTTCGTAGAACGGTCGAATACTTTCCCCTTTTCTTATTCAACGCGTCACATGGACGCAGGACGGTGTTCGAACAGTGTTCTGTTACTTAACAGCAGCCGAACGGATCGCGATTGGAAAATTGTTTGCAACGAGATTTGCGGATTGATTGTATTGGCTGTCGCGGGAACGAGGATTCGCTGATGCGGCCGGTAAACAGCGCGGAATGGAGGTATCGCGGAGACGAACGTGGTGCAACCAAGTTGCCCTGTCCAAGGGGGTGGCACAATGGCGAGCCCCGCGAGACTGTTCAAACAGTGCACACCGTTCCCGTGGAGTGTGCCAAACGAGGAAAAAGAAAAAGGAAAAGCAGTGCGAAGCCAGGCTAACGATTACCGAAATTGCTTCGAAAAACGGACCACCCGTTCTCCAAGTAATTCACCCTTGGCAAACAAGCGTGGCGCATCCGTTCGCCAATTAAATATCGAAAGGAACCACACCAACGCGTTGCGCAGCGCAACAGCCGCGAAAAAGCACCGCGTCGGGTGGCGAAAAATTGGTCGCGGTGACAATGCAGCTTCTCGCGAGCATCGCGACAGCCCGTCGGGGAGACAGAAGCGCGGAGAGAGTGGCAGAGGATTGCAACGAAACGATCAGAGGAAGAGGAGATGATCGGTAATATACGCGTGGCTACCGGCGTGGTAAAGGCAAAAGCGATGCGTGGCGAGGCGAAGCGAGTCGCGGCGGGACGGGGCGCGGCGCGGTTCGACGAGGCGAAGCGAAGCGAGGCGAAGCGTGGCGAAACGAGGCGACGCGGGAGCCAGAGGCAAAGGCAGAGGCAGAGGAAGGTAAAGCGAGGCGTGGCTCTGTTGGAGGAGCGGTACGGCCCTGGGAGGCGGTGGTGAGGCCTCGCGGAGGAGCAGCGACGACGAGGAGGTGCACGGCACGGGCCAGACAAACAGACTGGCACTGGCATCGCGGGAGTCGGCGGCAGTGGTCACCGCTGGTCACCGAGACGGTCCCTCTTTTTGGAGTAATCCGTGCGCGTTTCGCGAACATGCGCGGCGTGTATCGTTTACGTTTAAATCGCTCCACGATCAAAGTGCGCGGCTCTACTGTGCGTCGCTTCGATCCTCGATCGTACGAAGAGAAGCAGGAACAGTCGGATAAGCCTTGGAAACTGTGAGACCAGTGGGATACGTCGGGGAAGAGAGGAGCAAAGCCGACCCGGGTGTGCATCGAGGATATCGGCGGCTGAGACGTACTAAACACGGACGGGCGAATCTTCGAGGAGACTGTACGCGCCCGTTGAGATCGTTGGATCGATCGATCGATCGACGAGGATCGTTCGAGGCCGGTGATAGGAGAAGATAAGCCAGAAGGCGGCGGAAAATTGTAAAACGGAGTAACGGTGCGGGCGGAAAACTGTACTAGATAGCTGGGGGACTCTGGCGGGGTATACATTTCGTTGAGTTCCAGTTTGGATAATAGGTGCGGGCCGGGATAGTTGAAGAGAGTGCGCGCGGTGTCGTTCCCCGATAGACGATCGATCTTGATCGATCGATCCCGCGGTTGTTGGATCGCGGCTCGATCGCCTCGGCGGCGGTCCCGCTTGGCGTCCACGTTGGTGGTTCGATAGGAACGACGACGACGACGACGACGTCGTCGTCGTGCGAACGCCGACGTAGGAGGAGGAGGAGGCGGTGGCGTAGGGGAAGGTGGTGTTGGTGGAGGTGGTGGTGGAAGCGGCGGGAGGTAGAATGGTGCCTTCCGGTCCGTGTCGATCTCGAGCGGAAAGACGCGCCGAGATGTCGCCGCGCCGTCTCGCGCCTCTGCTGATCCTCGGGACGATCCTCGCCGGGCTGACGAGCACCGCCGCCGCGGATAGGATGAGCGGCCTCTACGTCGACAACGGTTTCGACCAGACGATCGTCCATAGGGTGGTCAGCCAACGGGAGAAGCGCGAGGTCGAGCACGAGATATTGAATCTTCTTGGACTGCCGGATCGGCCGAGGAGTACGGCTGGCAGGCCACCGCAGGTCAAGAGGTCGGCGCCCAAGTTTCTCTTGGATATATACAAGAATGCTCTTGGCGAGGACGAGGACGAAAAGCCGATCGTCGAGCAACGCAGGACCGGCGAGTTCGACCTCACCGGTCAGGATCTCAGGGCCATCGACCAGAGCGACGTCATCATGACCTTTGCCGCGCACAGTAAGTCATTATTCTGCTCTCTGCCTCTCTTTCTCTGTCGCTTTCTGCGCGCACAGTAGAACCTCCAGTAGTATCCGAATTAGTAGGGAGACGTGGAGATTGTCGGATGACCGGTGCGTTTGGCATCGTTTCGTGAAGATTTATCTGTTGCAAAAGAATCGGACGATCGTGTGCACGAGGCTTCTATGCAATCGTTCGACGATACGCTTAATCGTGTTTGCGATGGATTCTGGCTTGACAACATCTCGACATGTGTTCGACTGAAGTTTCGGTGAACAACAGGTAGAGAGCTTCGTGATAGATTTGTGCAACGATGTTTGCATTCTTCACGCGCCGCTGCATTTCGTCTTCGTATCCTATTTATTCGTGTGCGCGAAACAATGGGAATCACAGTGCAAGTGCATACATCAATATTGCGAAACATGCACCCCCATAATATATCTAACTATTCATAAAAACCTATTATTTCTATCACGTAGGACATACGTCCAATACAATATTTAGTTAAGAGGGCTACCACAGTTCATACCCACACATCTGCCAGTTCGTGTCATCGCATTTACGCGGGTTTAGTCGTCATTATTCGGTGCATACGCGCGTACCTATGTACATGCAAAATACGAACGTACGTGTGCGACGGATAGACGGACGGGAGGGGCACACCGTTGTCGTCAGCAACGACGTCGTCGCTGTAACGTTCGGGATGTTCCAAGTGACGTTTCCAGACCCATGGCGTTCCAACCACCGTCGGAATTCATTGGAATCGGTCAGAATGAATTCTCTGCTCTCGGCCTCGGAGGTTAACAGGTTCCGCGAACGCGCTTTCCGATGGCATGCGTCTAGTTTGCGCGCCGCGCGGGCTGCGATTTTCATTTCACGCAGCCTCCGCGGGAACGCGATTCTTGTTTAGACTGGTGCACTTCGGTCTATATGCCTCGCTGTACCGTTTTAACTACGACCACTGTATTCGCAATTTGCGGGCCAAAAGATCGAGATTATAGCGCAGTCCACGTTTCAAGGGACAATAGCATAATAAAAACGTAGCAATTACTATTGACGTTACTACTAATCCCTGAAATACCAGATCTGGATCATTGAAGATATAGCGGGAGCACTTTCGATGGTGAACAGTGCACTCCTTTCGATTGTCCCGCAATTTTATAAAGTGCAACTGGCACTTTGCATCGAGTATTTCTGGGCCTTTTGGGGAATTTAATTAGGCATGCAATCTCGTTTGCAAGGGAACTCAGAAATACGTCTTTTACGTAGCAACGTCCACGTCGTTTTCAATTTTAGACCAATAGCCAGTAAACTTTTCCTGCGTAACGCTACTGTTAACGAAGCCCAAGCTCGAATGGCAAATCGGTTGCGCAATGTGCACGAAATTTAGTTCAACGTAGAGTATCGTGCCGAAAGAAACGTAACGACAGAGAACTGTCCCGTTCAGATGATGGAAAAAGGAAAAAGAAAAGGAGAACCGGCGGCCGCGAGAAACGGAGGAATCGGTGCCGGGACTGGTTTCTTAATCGGCGGATTTAAATTCAGAGACACTTTGAAACTGTTTTCAGCAGCGATCGATATAATTAATGCACTGTACGAGTTTACTTCGGGATTATAAATCGGTTAACCAACTGGATTCCACCGGTTTAGAAGCAGTTCTCGTGGGTGCGAGCATTCTGCGGCACGGAATGCTCGTCTAGCGTTTCTTCGGCGACTTTGGCAGGTCCTCTGTTGGCTCTCGAATATTGTTCGGCGAACGTCGATTTCGATTATCGAAGGACGGTCTATGAATTTTACACGATTCGCATCGTGAACGCGACCAAAGTTTGATTATATTCCAATACCTGATTATTCTAACCTCGGGTTGGTCAAAACGTACGAAATATCTTGGGTGGTAGATGGAAATTGATCGAAAATAACAAAATATACAAGAATTGTATCGCCTTCTATGTTTGAATAATAGTTTCTGATAATTAAAAAGCGGCACAATTGCGCAACGAGCATCGCTAGTGTGTTTATGGAAAATTGGAGAGAACTTCGTTGCCGCTCTCGTAACGCGAAATGTAATATCCGACGGTGGGAAACGTAAGAGAAATTGTAGCGATTACCATCGATATCCTTCGAGACTTCGATATTACGGCTAGATTCTACCAGTTTAAAAGTAGAACACCGATTTCCGTGGTTGTTCTGCGGGTTCTCGTCCCATAATATCCGCCAAGGCATAGTAAATTGATCTGCGCCGTGTGCTCTAAAACTGCGAAATACGTCTGCACATTGCTGGATATTTAAATCGTTGTCGTGAAAGAACGTTTTCGTTTCCTCGCGTTGCCGCAATCGTCCGAGCTCCGTTCACTCTTATCTTCTCCCATTTTTGCAATTTCGTCAAATGCAATACAGCATCGTAACACCTTTGTGCATTCAACGGTATCTGAGTTTCTAGTATCGCACGTATAAATAAATACAAATTTTCAACGTGTATACTAATGTTTCCTTTGAGGTGCGCGGATTGTGTAGAATTTGTTTATGATTTAAAAATAGATTCGAGATATGCTGTATTCGGTGTTTGTTCACGTTCTATATATAGTTCGACGGTATAGATTTTCGAAGGTAGTTTGTTCACGTTACATGAAACGAAAACAAGAAAAAAGAAGGAAGCGGATTTCCATTAGTCGAATCCCAGTTTACGTTCTTCTGTTGCCGCATTCTCAAACGCGAACCTGTTTCTCGCAAATCTGTGCTTCCGCATGCATATTCATCGAGAGTCGAACATAATAAAATTTGAAGACATATCGATTTCTACGAAACGGTGACGTCACGCGAAAAACCGTATAATTTCACAAGCAACGAGTTAAGAAAACACGTCCAGTCCCGTGAATTTCATTAAAGTTTACAGGAATCTTGCGAACGGTCTAGCCGGGAGTCGATATAAATTGGCAAATTTATATACAACTGATCGATGAGAAAAAAAACTTCTATAAACGACAGTGTAACGATAAAATATGGCCACCATTTGATTCCCGTTTGATTAACACACCTGGATTAAGAAACACGTGGAACGCCTGGTAGAAGAATTTCAAATCGCGTTTGAAACGCGGCGGAGGCGTGTCATCGAATTCACGAGCGGGGTTGAACTTTATCGTTAAAATCCGTCTAAACATAATTCTCCAAGTCGCAGTAAAAAAAAATCGTACCCACCATAATACACAATTGTCGACGAATTATTAATTAAACTAAGAGTACAAAAGACAAAAGCACCCCACAAAACTCGGAAATGTTAACATATTGCTAGCGAGTGTCACCGTCGAAGTGATCCATCAAATTTGTAGGATCACAGAAAAATCGAAACACCTGGAGAACTTTCTACTCGATAAGATATTTCCCGTAAGGTTCCAAACAGCTAACCGTTCATGCAGACCGCCCATCGTGAATTCTTCGACGGTGTCCCGGGCATAATTCTTCGGTTATGTCACGAGCGTTCAGGTGATCGAAATCGGTGCGGATGCTCGTCGAAAATCGGCGGTGGAGAACCAGGAGGTTTCCACTTTCGTTGCCGGCGACTTATGCAAATGTCGCCCCATCATAGAACTTTCTACTCGGCCGGAATCTCTTTTCGTTGCTGTTTCATTGGCCGTCGTCCACGTTGCTGACTCCGAGTACCGTGAATTCTTCTAGAAAGTTCGAGGAAGATAAATTACAAGGACACCACGAACACGTTCCCGATGTGTGATATCAGACGGGGAGACGACGTGTTCCAGGCCGGTTATAGCGGATTCGTGATCACGAAAACGATCCGAGTCAATCGAGGCTTACGCGTGAAATTGCCACGTTTCTGGTACGTTTTTATTAGGAGACCGGGCCATCCTGTGTCCGATTTAAACGTCCGATTTTTCGCCCTCCGGTCCGTGGTCTTCGTTTAAATGCCGTTCGGGACACCCGACGCGGGGCTACTCTGCTTGGTAGAAATTGATTACGCCCGAACGTTTTATCCGGGTGTAAAAGGGAAATAGTAGATGCGTTAGGGATGCGAATTTCCTTCGAATTTTATTATTACGATCGAACAGGTTCGTGCTTCATAGATCTTTGCGATATTTAACGAGCCGAATGCATTAAATAACCGGGCATTTGCATGCGTTTCATTTTTCCTCTCCAAACGAGGAATAATAACTGGTGCAACGGTATGGTAACAAGGTAAGAAAGTAGGAGGTATAAATTGGGAAGCCGTGTTTCTCGCCGCGAATTTTCCTCGTGCGATACTTCTTATTTCTTGAAGCTATGCCACATCAATTATAAATTGAAATCAATTTCGGTAGCCGTTAATCATTTGTTTGCCTTCAACCAGAACCGCTCGCGCAAAATGACACCGTCTGATTCATATTTAATTCATATTCCAAAACCTTTGTATCACCGTCTCGTCAAAGAACCCGAGCGGTTAATTATCATTCCGCCGCAGAAAAAAATTTCGATCAATTAATCAAATCGGTCGAGCTTCTGCCTCGTTATTTCGAACCGAACAGTTGCTGTTCGAACAGCAATTATTCAGAAGGATCGACGATCGCGCACGTAAATCGTGGCAACGTGTTAAAAACTGGAGCGTTGGCTCGCCGCTGTCGTTTCATGGTATAGTTGCCCGCGTTGGCAGCAAATTATTCATACGGGATAAATCTCGCAGTCTGACATATTCGGTTCAACGAACCTTGCAAAGGGGAATTCCCTACCTCGGAGGAGAGCTCCTTTCCCGAAAGACGGCACAGTGGCACCGTAAATTGTTCCGCGTTCGGTCGTCGTGACGCGAGTGGAACACGGAGAATGGTAATTTGTGACGAGTGAATGAACGAAGGACAGGTATTTCTTGGAATTCGGCCTTTCTTCGATGCAATTCCGTTCTGTTTCCGTTCTGCTTAGGGCCGCGCCTCGCGAAAAACGTTCGTGGTTCGTGGGCGCACGAGATAGCACGGGGATTTAATTGGGCTAATCGGAGGACGCGATGCAAATCGTCGAGACAAGATTAATTACCGATAATATTTTATTCATTGGCTATTGTTGCAGGTGTATCCCCGTTGAGGTGTATTTATAGTTGGGCGAATCGATATCGATATCGTGATCATTTTTTCCGCGGATGATCGACGATCTGTCAGTTTGATTTTAATAGAGAAATTTCAAGCGAACGTTGGGCAATCGATTTTCAATTTAACCAGACGTATCTTGAGACGAGGAATAATACAACTGTTCCGGGGGCCGAATCTGAAAATTGAATATTTTCCACTGCGTTTGAAATTCATTTCCCCAGGAGCGGTTCCTTCGAAAATCCGAAGAACGGTATGGATAATAAATTTTCGCTTTGCATTTCATCCCGACATTGTCCAGCACGAAACACAAAGTTTTCACGGTACTTTTACATTTTCTACTACGGTACTCCCCAAGGGGATGGTTAGGGAATACACGCTTCGGAAAAGGCGATGTTTCATCGCCTGTCCGCTAGGTAGATCTAAGGAAAGATAAGATTTTACCTGGCGTATAATCCACCGAAACTGTTAACCACGTTCGTAACTGAAAACATCAATAGAAAGAACCGCCGTTCGTAATAAGAATGAAATACGGAGGCTATCGTGTTGGCTATCGCAATTATTTTTCATTATTTATTCGCCCCTCTAGTCGAATCGACGTGCTCCGGAGAATTTAGCTCGTTTACCTACCGTCCGTGAAATCCATTGTTTTAATACCAACGAATCGATGGCAATTATTCTCAAAGAATTCATCCGATCACAAATATTTCATCCGTGAAAAATCCGGCAAAACCATTTCGCCCTGTCGAAAGGAAACGAAATTGCAATGAACACGTTTACGAAGAACAAACTGTTCACCGTATCATGTTTCTACTGGAAGGATTAAAATACAAACTGAACACTTCGACATCATTATTCTTCGAAAGACTTATCAATCTTCGCTACCTGTCCACATAATTTCGACCGTGACTGCATCGCAAACACAAATCCCGACGGAAACGTGCAAAATAGCTGTCTCGAATCTTGTCGACTTGTTACACGAGCAATTTGCGAAAACCAGTCCGCTGTTATTTCTACGATTCGCGCTCATTAGACGGCAGCTTGAGTGTGTCGTGCTAATTGGTGCACCCGAAGTGACACACTCGCAAGGGGACGAAATAGCTTCGGCAATTTTTCCGATTGTGCCAATTTATGCGCGAACAGTTCCCGGTTCTTCACGATTCGAGGCAGGCTATTTTATTTGAATTCCTTCTTGCTCCAAGACGAGCTCAGGCCGCGCAGAATCGAGACGCGAATTGACAAAATTGTCGTTCGTGCACAGTAGTGTAACTAATGATTTTTTTTCATCGCTGCATCTTCGTTACACGACCTTCCCCCTGCGCCGCGGTACACATCGCGATGCAAATGCGAACGAGTTTACATGCGAGCGTTCGCTCGAGTTCGAGGTCGTATGAATAAAGCGAGGAGATCAACACGGAAGGATGGAAAATTAATAGTACATGTAGTTGGTATCGGTACGAAAAATCCGTGGAAATTGTTCTGTAGCGCGGCAGATAAAATCTGTGCGTCCGTGTACGCGTGCAATCTTGGCACATATTGCCGATAGGCATCGATAAATTGAACGGTAATAATACCGTTTGTGGATCTTGCCGATGGAGTTGCAGTTAGGTGTTGCTGCGCGTTTTAAAAGGTGATTGTTAGTTGTTCGTTGAATTAAACGGAGCAGCTCGAGGTGTTGAGATGGAGCGATAAGCAGTGAATGTTTGGAGGAATGGGAAGTTTCTCGAGTGCAATTTGTAGGATCGAGGAGGTAGAATGTGGGCATGTAAACTGGAACGGAATTGTTCGGGTTTGCGTTCGGGCCGAGCGAACCGTCGAGAGAAAGAGAAACTTCGAGGAAATGCACTCACGGTCGGATAGGCAATTGGGGAAGAAAGTTGAGGGGAAAGAATGATTTAAATGTAGGATTAATCAAATTGTCCGGCGGAATGTGGAGACGAAAATTGAGAGGAGCCTCGACAACTGAATACAAGGTGATTGAATAATTCGAACCGCTCGGAGTGAATCGGAGATTTGAGTAGAAAATTGAAATTACGAATACCGCGCCGCCGAGGGTAGCGAAAAAGAAACAGGAGAATCTAAAATTCTAACACGCCTGCGGGTTGCATGAAAACTCGAGGTTCGAGGAAGAAAACGTCTACCGGGGAATTAGAATTCTCCGCAAGTGCAATCCGTCAAATCGCGGTGATAGAATAAATTGAAGGGGTTGGGGAGGGGGGGAGAGAAAAACGTTGCCCCTCGCTAGCAGGAACGCGAAGATAATCCATAATTCTAACATGTCTCAGGAAGTGCAGCGAAAAGTCCATTCACCGTGAATACATGAATTCCCGAGAACTAACTGCACGGAGAACAAGAACTCTTTCAAGGACTTGGAATTCTCGTCGAATTTAATTGATAATCATAAATATAGATTACCTCTGCAGAGAAAATGATCAATCGCTTGTTTCACGGAACGGATATATTTAAAACACAGCCGTTCAAACTTTCGCACATTTTTCTTGAATGGAAAGCATCATTTCTCTGCAATTGCAAGAACAGAAAACGAGCGTTCGAATTTTCCGATACTTAAAGGACACAGCCTCCCTGTCCAACTCCGACAAGTGTCAGAAAACATAGTGATAACTTGAGCCACTAATAGGCAGGCTACTTACAATTAGAATCGTTACTCACGGAACGAGGACTTGTACAAGGACTCGGAGTAATTCCCTTGCCATTCATTAAATTATACATGCAACATACTTCCGCGGGACAAAAAGAGAAAGAAAACAAGAACTTGATCCGACAAAACGATCCCTCAAAGTTGCAAAACATCGCTCTTCCAAACGAAAAGCAAAACCCCAGGCTGGAATTTTATAAAGAAAATGGGACGAAAAGTTCGTCAGATCACGACATCAGCCGTTGTTTCTCGCCGCGAGATTTCGGCGACGATCCAGACCGGCGAAGTCTGCAAGGTGTGCAACCGAAAACAAACACAAGGTGTATCCAGCGACTACTATAAGTATAAGGAATCGCGTCGTTCGCGAGGGTGGCAGAAGAAGCGCGGCCGAACAGTTCTCGGAAAGTTCTTGGTCCCTCTCTTTCTCTTTCACGCTTATCTGTCCTTCCTGCTTTATCTCCGAGACGTCTCATGCCGTGACTCGCGGTGAGAAACGTTCTAGGCTCTTCGACGCGATATGCGGCATGCATATAAATTGATACCCATAACCATAACTTATTCGACATATGTACCCAACCCAGTACTGGGAACTCCGGGCGTCCGATAAAAACCAGCATAAATTAAAACGCCTTATTACGTTATACGACGCCCGGCGAGTCTTAATTGATTGCCATTGCACGCCCCCCTTGGCCCCCACAGAATCTTTGCTCTTTTCATCTCTCTTTATGTTTTACGTTCGTTCGCTAGTTTGCGCGTTTATGCCAGTTCTCGTATTGTTTGTTGCACGGCCGCGTCACGTCGAGCCGATTGAATCGGAATCGTTCGTGGAAGAATATCGATTTGAACGCGATGTGCCACTGTGGCATCGTTTGGTTCCCGGTGATTTGGCGAGGGGATGCGAGGAGGGCGAGAAGAATTTAATTGAACGGGGGTTGCACGGTGTTTCGATTGGAGCGTATAAAGGAGTTCCTCGTTCGCGAATATTTTTAGGGCGGAAAGTGGCGGAGTTGTCTCGCGAGACCCCTTGACTGTAGCTTAATGTGGATTTGATGAAAGGGTTGGATCTACGCGATGGATTGATATCGAGGTATAAATTCCTCTTACTATTCTTGGAAGACGTATCGTGCAGTTAATTCATTTTTATTATACGAAACGCAGATTTTCACTCGCCAGTTATCATGATACAGAATTCGCTGAATTTTTGCGTTGAAAAATTGGAATTTAAGTAGGACTTACCAATTATAGTTTGAGTTGCGGTTGTCGAACATTATCATGCGACGCAAACTCTGCAAATGATTAAGAAAGAATTATAATAATATTCGTCGAATTAGTTTCTCTTGATAAGGCATAGCGTGTTTAAGTAACATATTGGTTTGTATCATCGGCCTTCATAAATCCAGAATACATCATCGATTTTCTCGACGGGCGCAATGTCATCGATATTTGGAGACAGATGCCCCCTCATCATTTTCACACTCTGTTTGTTCTTGACCTTTTTATACGGCTATCTACGAGATCGTTTCGCTGCAGACAGATTTCGAATGCAAATTTCTCGGCAGACGTACGAAAATAGGAACGCTATTGCGCTTTCAGTTAAATCGCGTCGATCTCGTGAAAGGGGACGTCGCATAAATAATTATACAAATCTCTCCATACGAATCTGTATTCAACACGTTCGCAGTTAACCCCGTACAAAATGAATTTATTCCATCCAAATCAGAGAGCCGATTAATTCATAAGAAACTGTTGAATTAACTCTGCATTTAATTAAGAATTTTATTCTACTTAAACGATTATTAAACGTCTAAGACGTGCGCACTTAGCGCGCTAAATTCGCTTCTATCAGTAAAAATTAATTTTCACGCTGAGAAAGCTCTACGTTTCGTAACACACGAAAGCTAAACGTTTCGTGGGAGGTATCTTCGCAGCCCTCCGCGTCAGCCCTCCATTTCGCGATCTACTTTCTACGAGACGGCCCAATTAAATAATTATCCGCCGTCTACTCGCAGCTAAACAGTAAACCTCGATGCGTCTACTGAAAAAGAATCCGGCCCGGAGATATTAATTGTTCGCATAATTAGTCCTCATGATCTTTCCATTTGTCAGAGAGGGTTCGCGTACTCCCCTAAAAAGTATCGTCGAATTTATGGCCCGCCCCGGGCCGATCCTTTCGGTACGTGCATCTGGACGAATTTTGCGGGCGTGTGCTCGCACGTACGTGTGGAGTCGCTGTGCGGCCCATATATTATACAAAGTTTCCCCATCTGCCTTCTCTGTTCCGCCAAATCGTGCGGATAGCCGAACGGGGAAGACGAGTCAATATCTCTCCCCACGTGAAGCCGCGGGCAGGTAAAAATGTCTCAACTTGGGTGCCCTGGCTCGTCCTGCCAGCTCCTTTTGCTTCTTTCTTCCCAGGACCTCCTTCTCTCCCTATCTATCTGTCTTCCGCCGAGGGCGGCTCTTTCATGAGCCAGACAAGAGGAGGAAGGGAGGACCGGTCAAGAAGAAGTAGAAGAGGAGCAGGAGGAGGAGGACGAGAAGGAAGAAGAAGACGAAGAAGAGGAGGAAGAAGAGGAAAAGAAGAACAGGAACATGCCAGAACGAGATGGATGAATCGCTCGTTCTTTCTGGGCGTTGTGCAAAAGTGGCGAATGCCGCGAGCACTGTTCCCTCCGCTCGTAGTTAGACTAATGATTAGGCCCGACGTGTGCGACGGCTGTTGAGTTTCGGTTCCTCTTCGTTGCCTCTATTTGTTCGTTTCTTTACGTCCGCCCTTTAAGGGATTACGTACTAGATGGAGATCGAGGTCGCAAATGCGATTTTATTTGAAAACGGATACGACTTTCGGGGGGTATATTTGCTAAAGATATTGGAATTATTTCGAATGATATTGCTGTATTTCTGGGCACCCTGACTTGTGCAACTGACCGCGCATTCTTTTCACCTCGGGCAGCATTGTTCTGATCGGATTTCGCGTAGGTTAGAGAATAGCGTGGGTGGGAATTAGCAAGGTTGTTCAATGAACATGTAGCGAAATTTTGATGCGGTTACAAGGAAATGGGCCTCGACAAGAGTCTGCATACAGCTTAAGACTAAACTATGCATATTATTATTGACTTGCAACAGGGGACTCATTTGTATATAACCTGGAACGTTCAATCTAAATTCTATAGATCCGTTTATGGATCGTATAAAAGTCGTAAATTAACAGAAGCACCCTGTCTGCTTCTCGATTGAGAAATAAAATTCAACCGGGTCCGGATTGCTTGCTTTCCGTCCCCTTTATCAATAGATTTCATTATGTACCACTTTGATTCCATTGGACGTTAATTGATATCGAATCCACCGGAACATCAGCTACGATCTATCCGCAGCCTATAAACGCCGCATCATAATTTCGTTCCTCGTCCCCCGAGACGATCGATCGATCAGCATTTATGCAAACCGTGCGTAAGCGTCTAAACGTGTAGCATCGGCGTTTCACAGAGGGAAAGACAAGGTATTCCCACGGTCTTAGTGTTCCAATGACCCAAAAGGAGCATCTGGTCGCTGCGTTACTTCGAACTAATAATCCAGCGAGAGTGGCGGTCGAAAGTTGTCGAAGAAGCCGGGGCACGGGGGATCGACTCATCGTCGATCAGCCCCGCGAAACAGCGGATCTCCGAGAAACAGCTCACGGATATTTCCAGGAAAATATCGCAAGAACGGGCAGGAGCGTTCCACGAGAAAAGAGGTGGTTCGTTCTTGGCCCGTTCTCTTTTTCTCTTTCCGAGTTCTCGCGTGCACGTTGCTCGCGGAGGGGCCAAGAAAGGCTTAGAGGGAAAGAGACGAGGCGGTGGATCGACTAGGGCAGAATGGCGTGGGAGTAACGGAGAGGAGGATACGAGAAGAGCATATTCGTAGGTGTACAAGAGAGGATTGTCAGAGGAGGACCGAAGACGTAGAGAAAGAGGAGTTTTGGTGGGGTAAAAAACAAAAGTCCAGTCGGTCGTGGAGCGGTCCAGGATGGTCCCAAGCTATTCGGGACCACCCCGAGAGCCGAGGGGTCCAGCTCGGCTCGCGGCAATCAGGTGCCGTTGGAATGCGACCGTCCGAGAGAAAAACAAAACAAATTTTTATGCCCTCCCCGTTCGCCTGTCCCCTCTTTGCCGCTCTTCTTCTTCTTTTCGGCTCTCGTTCGCTTTGCTCCTCATTCTAGTCCCCCACCTCCGTGAGTCGGCCTCCTCCGGAGAAACATTAGGCATTACTTAAGGGGCCATGGTCCACCGTGGAGGAAGGGTACCTACTGCTGCTTCCCTTCTGCTCTCCGTGGCGCTCGCTTTGGCGGCAGAAAAAAGGACGATTTCACGCTGCGAATTGTCCACGGCTCGTTCTACGGGTCTCTCATTTACGAGGGTAACGATTCCCTTATCGATCTCGTGCCGGAACGAGGATAGCTGGTTATCGGTGTCGGCCATAGAGACAGCCTATATACGCCCCTCTGTCTTTCGACGAACGAGCCCCGTTCAAATCGTCGGCCAGCCTCCGGCTCACGGGATTAAGATGTGACTGGAACGAGCTTGGCTCGTTGTTTCGGGGAAAATTGATTTGCTGGCAGTTTAGCGTGAACGATGGAATTATATATAGATATACTGTTGCTGCTGGTGGATGGCGGATTCGTTGGAAGCCGGCTGATCGATATTTGCTGAAAGTCGGATTGCTACTTGGAACGGTGCGACTTCTTCTTTTTGCCCGAGTGGTCCCCCGTGTGGGAGGGCTTCGGTATTATACTTGGCATCGGTCTTATTGTTCTTCTATTTTCTTTTTCGGATGAATAATTTGGGGTTTCGTAATCTATCGTGTGGGACACGGAACGATTTCAATGTGCGTACGCTGGTACGGTTGTATAACTTTGCGAGATTCGTTTCAATGGTACTGTTTGCTCGATACATGTTTGGTACAGTAGTGCGCGAGCTATTTTCTTTGCAAGGATTTGTAATGATATGGAGATTTCGGATTCTATCGGTACCGATTGTTTTTTGAACGGAGGCAAATCAGCGGGGGAAAATATTTGTCGTTCTTGTATTACTTTGTCAAGGAATGCGTAACAGGGGGGGGGGGGGGGGGGGGAACGGTAATCTGGTGGGTGCACTTAAATTCGACACTTCGAGAAGGAAATGGCTGTTGAGTCATTCGGACAATCTGTAGGTAGACAATTAGTAGGACGAAGGTCTTGGACGCCGGTCAGAAATTTATCGTAAATGGTTGCTCAGTTTACCTCGGTTTTACCTTTTCGACTGTCTCCAGAAATGTTACCTCTTATCGTCGGACAGAGAGATAACGGTTAGCGGTGATCCTTCTCGAAGTAAGAGAATCAACCTTAGCCGTGGCATTTGCAGAAAAAAGTTTCCAAGCCATTTAACGAATTGCTATTCGCACAACTATTTACACAAGACTAGTGTCCGCAAAAAATTAAACTCTATGAACTTGATTGCGTCCCCCGATCGTCTGTCCTTCCTTTGCTCATATCCCATGTACTCCAACCATTCAAAGTCTGTTGCTGTCGAAAGTCACAACGGTCATAGTCGAACGGAGGGTAATGAGCAAGAATGTTTTACTTCGGGTGAGCAGGCTAATTGGCGCTCGAAAATCCTGTCGTAAATCTCAGTTGGCATCCCATTTCGCTTGTTGTTTACTTTAGCCGTTTAATGAGACGCTTCTCCTCCACTTGCAGATCATCATGTTCCCGGAGTGAGGCATGAACGAGGTAAAAGGCTCTGGTTTGACGTCTCCGAGGTTCCACCTGGGGAACATATAATCGGCGCGGAGCTCAGGCTGTATCGCAGCATGGACGTGAAGAATCGGAGGAATCGTGGATCGTACATGATCACGGCCTACCGTGTATTGAGGACCGAAGATGGGTGAGTCTTACAGTGGGACATGTTTGCATGCGATGTGATTAGTTTAACCCTGTTAAGGTAGCGAGGTTCTCTTCAGCTGTCCGCAACTTTCGTTGTGACAAGAAAAGTCTGCTCGCCGGTATAATTATTCGGACCAGACAGTGCCTTTTATTAATGAAGGAAGATTATCTTTTTAACGAAACAGATACTGCGCAACGCTTTGAAGACGTGTCGGGCAATTATACTGCGTTAGGAAAATATTTGCCAGGCATTTTACGTATGATTCTCTTTCGTCGAATATGAAAGATACTCGGCAATATTTTGAGCAAGTTGTTACTTAAGAAGCAAAGGTATTAAATTATTTTCGTGCGCGTGATGTAATGCATGCGTTTCGTAGAAACGAAGCACAGAGGACGACTGACGTATGTGTGCACAACAGATTTATAGAGTCATCCTTTCGGAAAGCAAAACAACTTATTTTTGGAGGAAAATCATATTTTCCTCTGTGAGCTGTCGATCGGGGCATGACCACGGCGTGAGGATAATTAAGTCGAACTAAGGAATATTGAGTCATAGCACATATTCATATTAATATATCGAGATGGAAAACCTCCGTTACGAAATGACTAATAGCAAAGAAATTAATGGTATTGTTCCCATTTGTATAGTTACGACAAAATTCTGCCCATTCACAATTGTTTGCTTTCCGAACTGGCGAGGTATACTACCGAGTCCTTAAAAGCCCAACTCAAGTTTTCCCATTTGCCCGTTATCCCTTGGATCCATGGGGATCGCATTCAAAGGTGGCGAATTGCGTGTTTTTCCTGGCAAGTTTGCAATGATTTCTCTTCCCTTAATGCCATTGTCGTGTCGGCAATTAGGGGGTCCGGTTCCCGGAAAAGTCTTCCAGGTATTGCTTCTACCTGCAGTCAGTTTTAGCTCGCCGCTATTTTAGGATGAGTAAGGGTGGCTGATAGTTTCGAGGTGACCTTTAACTACTACGTGGAGGGCAGGATGGGGGGGGGGAGCGTCATGGAAAAACGGTACTCTTTCTCCTCTGTCTTTCTTCGTTTTCGAGGAGGCAGGATCCGCCCAGGTGGGTGGCTAGACCAATTTCGTGTTCCTTCGGGCAGAGTCCGTGGTTTTTGACATCGTCATCGTGCCTCTAATTAGGCCGTCCTTAAGTCGCCGAAAAAATCTCAGGTATTTGTTCTACCTGTGAGAGTTTCTGGGACCAACCCACTGTCTCCGTTCGATTCTATCTTTCTCATTCATATATCCAGGGCCGTCTAGCGGCGCACGAAATAACGACCCACTTCTTTCTAGAAGCAGCGACTTTGTTACGCCATATTTCCGATCGATTTCGATCTCCGGACTTACGGCCACCAATATGATACAAATTAGTCAAACCCGTGCGCCTCGCATTCTTGCTTCACGTTGTTCGCCTATGCCGGTGAGGATATCACCCTGGACGAAAATGAAATACAAGGTGCTTCTTTCCGTGCCTTATAAATTGGTCTTCTACGAGGAACGAGTACAGACAGGTGCAAGAGAGAACCCAAATGCCATCTCCTTCGCTTTACTTAAACCGTCGATATTCTTTCTTTCGCTCGCGTTCAATCGTACCCATTCTCATTCAATTATCCCAACTGCTATCGTAATCGCGATTCCAGTACATCCCGGTCGCCGTTCACCCGAGTCTCCCAAAAGACCGATTAATCGACGGGGAGGAACGCGTACGGACGGTCTGCACCGGCCGACACGAGCTGGTCGTTTCGAGTCCACGTGTCGGCCGGGACGAGGAAGACGGGTGTGGTGGATGGCGACAACGTGTCTAGAGCCATCCCTGTCTGTGATACCTCCGTAGACTTTGGTACTGCGACCTGACCGATATACAGACCCCGACAGGAAACGCTATTCCGTAAATTGAGGTAAATTAGCTGTGGAGACGGGCTCCGAAGCGAGGAGTTAAGAGCACGAGTTACTTGGTGTGCCTACGCAGTTACACGCACGCAGCTACTCCACCTCCTCTTCCTTCTCCTCCTTCTCTTGTCCCACCTCCTCCTCCTCCACCTCCTTCTACTTTTCTTCTTCAGCCTCTTCCGTCAAACTCGATGCGTGACGCATCCTCCTCCACCTCTTTATCCTCCTCCACCTTCTGGTCCAGCCGAGACAAGCTGGCGACTCTGGTTTCTTACGTGTGCGCGCCAGGTTTCCATAAGAGTTATATACCCGTGGTGGTAGGGATACCAGCGCGTCAGCTGTCTGTGGCCCACGATAAGAGGACTTCTCTGACGAAAGTCAGACAGTGACACTTGCCGTAACGAGCCTCAGGGTCTCGTGCTTTTACACTCAATTAAGGATTCATGAATTTTTCTCCTCGCTCGCGTTTATTAGCCCGCCGTTCTCGCAACGTTTCGTACGGTACCATGGCGATGTCTATGGTACTGGAATTTATTACAGAGCATAGAGATGCTTGTTACGGGTCCTTGACTGATTGTACATGTTATTTTATGAATTACCAGGGTGTTGGTACTTGTGGGACAACATTCTTTTAGATAATTTTTCTCGTATTTAAGTGAATTTAGATCATTTGTGACAAATGATGTACTTTATAGTTATTTTATTTTAAGTTGCAAGATGTACGCGACCAAATTTCCGTAGCGTACGTTGTTGTATTCCATTTGTTTTCCCATTGACGGTTTACATTCTACAAATTGTTCAGATTCAATCAGTGTTCGTCATAGAGTAATGAGATTCAATTTGCCACGGAAATACTGTCCTGTTTGTTGCGATGTAACGGCTGTACTTTGAGATTCAAATATGCATAACACCTCAGGAAAGCTAAAAGTTGATTGATAATCGCTTCGACTCCTTCATCAATTATTTCGTTTATGAATGCACAGCTGCGAGGCTGGAATTTATTCAATTGTGGACATTGGAATTCATTAATTTTTGTTTTCCAATGAAAGCACTAAACAACATGGAAGCTGTATATGTATATTGGATAAATATTTTTCAAGATCTGTCATAAAAATAGTGACAGTCTCAGAATCAAATATTGTTGCCAATATTAAAACGCCAGAAGTTGATACGACAGCAATAGAAGGACTTTATATGTCGGCAAAAACGCCACGCCTGCAGCGATTGCTGTTGATAAAATTATCAAAATTATCTACCAGACCATGCAACACCAAAAACGGCGAAGAAACATCGTCTCGTTCGTATCAGGATAACGCGCAAACATCTAATGAGAAATGTATGCGCGAATGTCGAGGTTTCGCTACGCGTTTATTTACATTTTTCACGATTCCAATTATTCAATTACGGGAACCATTATTAGTCCCGGGTAAGAGATAAATGCGCCGCTTGAGGAATGTATTCCTTCACGCGGGTCAGAGGTGAGCCCAACTGCTCAATGAACAATGATTAGCGTGTTTCACTGAAATCCTATTTACTCCAGCCACGTGCAGATAGATTTACACGAACCGACAAGTCACGATCGATGGAATCACGGCGAATAGTCGCACAGGCCTCATCACTTGCGATGTGGTGTACCTCGGTTAGTCGTAGTTATGTAAGATTCAGTGGTTTTCTATTGATCGATTTTATCGACGAGTTGCGCGACTCGAAGTCGCGCATCGATTCCTATTAGCGAAAATATTCTGGTTTCTGTTAATTAATACAGCTCGCTGTGCGTACATCTTGTCGATTGCTACCGGCTGTAGAAACAAATGTATATTCTTGGTCAACAGCACGATCCTTAATTTATTAAACGAATTGTACGTTCTGTTTTGGCAAGGATAATGATTTATTACAATCGATTCGGGAGTAGGTTCAAGTATCTGCGAAGCATGGAAAATATCGCTTGCGAATGGTAGAATGGGAACGTGTTTGTTTTGATCATCATAATTTCCATGTGACGAGCATTCTTCTATTCGCTGTCCACACAATTGCGTGTTAACGCGATGAGTAATGTGAGTTTTCCTGGATATATGCAAGGAAAATTGCGGGGATATTAGTGACATCGAGCGAACGTCAGAAGTGGCTTTTAGCGTTTAATGCGTTGCAATGCTTGTGCCTTATTAATAGTTAAACAGACGCGTTATAACAAAAATAGGATGTCTAATGTATTTGGTTTCGTAAACATTCTGTTTCACGTACAATCCCACCCAAGTACAGTACCTACTTGCCATTACACTATCATACTTAATATTGTATCTTTACTGCTACCCTTGCTAAATTGTCGTCGTATTTTTGTATTACAGAACGAGGGAGTTGCAGTACATAGATGCAGTCAATACGACGACAGGAAAAGAGGGGTGGTTGACATTAAATGTCAGCGAAGCCCTCGACCATTGGGTGAACAATCCTGATGGAAATAAAGGACTGTATCTGTCAGTGCATCCGGCGGATCGTTCTGGTGAGTACGAAAAAAAAAAAAAATTTGATATTGAGAATATTAAAACGATTCTCCTACATACTACAATTCCCTTGTCTACCCGACACCATTTTAATCTACCTTGCGCATCAGTTCCTACGACGGTGTTCCTCGACAGTAATCGTAGTTGGTGAAAGTAATTGGAACAGGAATTATTTCCGATATAGCCTAGGAAGGCTAATTTTAAAATGTTTTGTCTGTGATTCCTCTTTCGATAGTCTGCGGAACATCGCCGAAGCACTACATCCCGCGCCATTTACCAAACCTCGGTGTTTAGTGATCGACGTGTTGTATACATAGCAACAAGTATTTTACATTTTGGGAAAATCTATCATTGAACATTAAACATCTATCTCCGCGGTATTACTATCTTTCGAAGGTTCGAGTAATAATTGTTACGTCTTTGGAACAGATTCGAAATACGAGATTTCAATTGTTTCGAATAATTATATACTTCATTGCAAAAGAGTATATGGAACAAAACCAGCGAGCAGAATAGTGAAGATAAAATTCAATTGTACGAACACGTTTATATGCGATTCGGAATTAAGAAACGATCAGCCTGCGCGTACTCGCAAGACGGAAAGAAAAATTATCATACAAACGTTGCAACCCACCGAATGAAATCAACGTGCTCTCATCATCAATGACGAAAGCCCGCCTGTAAATCGAAGGTATCACGGCGCACAATCGTGCGGGGACATGCCTGTAGAATGGTGTACGAGCCCCATAGACGCGGCACACGCTTCGTATTGAGCAACGGATCGTGGTTAATAAACGCTTCGGGGTCAGAAGTTCGACGCGGTAAATTCCGGGCGTTTCTTGTACACCTGGCCCCGAGAAGGCAGCAGCCTCCGCGGCTGCGTATAGCTATATGCTTTCTTGAGCGTACACCTGTTCCACGCTCTCACTCCCATGCTGAAAAGCGTTCCTCGTTCTCGCACACCGTGTCTTCGAGCGTGTATACGCGAACGATCGACTAGCGATGGCTTCGTAACAGGCCTTGCTGCTTTTCCACCTTTCCGGGTCATTTTTCTGCCCCGATGCTTGCTTAATGCACTCGATCGGTCTGTTTCGTAGAACGTACAATTATTGTGTTCCGCATTTGCCATATTGATACGCGCGGAACGGCCAAGGAATTGGCCAGTTTATTGGAGTCGGGCACTTCTGTGGCTGTTGCGCAATGCACATATTCGATTGAAATTGATATTGGTATTTAGCAGAGGGGGAAAGGACGCCGTTTAATTGCCGGACATGCAGAGATTCAGTTGCGATTTACAAATTATTTAAATGGCAATGGGACGTGCGTTGGGAAACGAGTATTGTGCGTTTCACTCCCGGCCAACGAGTGCAAATCGGAGCCGAATATATTTTCAGCCGAGCGAAGCGAAGTTCCTACGTACGTCCACTTCGTCGAGGAGTGAAAAGAATCACAGGAGATTGTATTCGTCCCGATAACCGACAGACTAATGAAACCGCGATAGAATGATGCGAAGTCCAAGGAACAGGGAGGGAAGCGTAGGACCGCAAATCTGGGACAGGTATCTTGCACGCGGTTCGATGCTTTCGTGCGCCACTCGAGGTCCTTCCTACCAGCAACACGAATACATCATCAACGAGAGGCCAAGCCGTGGCGTCGTCTTGTCTTCCTATACTGGCCAGAGATGTGCGTGCGTGGGATACAGCCCGAGGAACAGACGAAGCCAGACAGCAAGGCGATGCAGAAGGAACAGGGAGAAGAAGACATGAACGGAACTGGGACCCAGATGGTGAGATAAGGACGCCCCTGAATCCAATTCTGCCACCGAATCTCAGATGAGAATCGTCGCGAGACGCACGAGGGAGGAGGAAGATTACCTTGATTCGATCCTCCAGATAAGCTACACCTGTTGGCCGACCTCAAACCGATGAGCTTCGGATCACCGATGATTTTCGTTTCCATCTAAGGACATTCTGCTAGATCTTCCACCCGGGCCTGGGAACGTGGTAGCCTTGCCTGATTAAATCTCATCGGGATAAGGCACGAAAAACAACCGGCCACAGGAATTGGGAACTAATATTCCCTGCGGACACATGTTCCCCGGCGTATTCAAGTGCTATGAAAGCGTCAAGATCTGTTAAAATGATCTTTATATTTGGCTTCCATGAGCTGCTGTAGGAGCTACGTTTTTGTGTAATGATAACATACGACGGGCGATGCGGACGATTTGGCGATGGATTTTTATTTACTCGCCCCGTTTGCAATGAATTTTATTAGTGCACGCTGTCGAACGAATCGATCGTATCTGGTTGCGCTCGATATTCACAGGAATGAGAAATGATCGAGATACCGTGCCTTGGATTACCGACATCGAGACTGTAATTGGATCACGATTGTTGAATAATTGGATAATAATGCCAGAATGCTTTTTATCACGTTCCACCCAATTTTCGTTGCAAAACTTCTGCCAGCCTAGCGGAGATATTCGTTGCGACGTCGAATGAAATTATCGGTTCGGTGAAACAATTACTCCGATTCTAGCCTGGACCGTATGTACTCGCTGGCCGGAATATTGAAATCCGTCTCGTCTTCCGTGGAACTATTAAAGATTATCCTTTCCCCCTACGACTGTTAATCGGAGATTAAGTTTCTCAAGTAGGAAACTCTGTTGACGCGATCGCACGAATAACTATGAGAAAAACTTTTCCCGTAACACATTAGCTACCGTATCGAGTTCAATGTGAACCAAATGAAAAACTTCGAAATACCAGTGCTGCTACTTTCTTTCCTCCCACTCGAGTTCGATACTGAATGATACACGCATACCAATGGACAGGTATCAAATACTTGACACCCGCGTCTACTTTGCATATCCGACCCTCAAGATCCCTGAGAAAAGCGTCAAGAAAGACGTTGAATACTTCGCCTCGTCACATTTTTTCCTCGAGCGCTACTTAAAATACACAAATCGTCCAATTGTCGAGGCTCGAGGACCGTTCCCTCGGCTAAATGGAACTCGTACAGAAACAGAAAGGAAGAGGACGAAGAAAGGAGAATAAACGTCGAACGGTGGCGGTAACTGACAGACACCAAACGATCCACCATTTGATGTCTCAGTTTGGATTCCAACCCGAAGAAGTCAAACACCATGACAACGTCTAGCGTTCTGGCCTGTCCGATCTACCAGCCCCAAGTTGTTGCCGGCCACGGTAAGCTCGAAGAGCAGATCGAGTCGCGGTGACAACCACTGGTAGCGTTCTTCATGATCGCCGAGGAACGGCGCGTGTCCAACTTGTAATCCTTGTATCCTCGCGTGGTACTCGCCGGTAACACCCGAGAGGCCTGCTGTAACGACATCGTGGATATAAACGAGGCACGTTTCAGCCCGAGAACGAGGCATTGGGACGTACATGTGTACGCGAGAGCTTGAAATGCTCGCGTATGCGTGCGTACAGTTTGTTGTTTGCCGCGCCTAGATCATTTTGTTGCTTGCCTCTCTCACCTCCGTACTTCACCTTCTCACCGGTTTCTCTCTCCCCCGTCGATCCTCCTCTCACCCTCTCGCTGGCTATTCCCATCTCCTTCGCTCCTCACGGTTTCTCTACGCCTCTCTCTCCCGCGAGCACAACCGGTTTACCTTTGATCATTCAATATAAAACACAAGATCGGAGGCGCACACCTCTGCGCTCGCGAGCCCGCGCACCTACACAGAGATAACTGTTGCATACATCGAAAGCAACGATTCCGTTCCTCAATAATTCCTCCCCCTCTTCAATTCTCTTTCTCTGTTCCCCCGATCACCGTGGTCTCATTCCTCCTTCAGCTCGCTGCTCCCAGCTTCGTCTTCACCTTTCCGTTCGATCCTTCGTTCCCTCTCGCTCTTTTCCCTGGAGGCGCGTATCTCTTGCGACACGCATTCGCACGCATACACTCGGCCCCCCTTTATACGCCTTTCTGCTCTTCTCTTCTGCCTCTTCTTCATCTTCCTCGCCCTCTTCTTATTCTTCTTCTTCTTCTTCTGCTTCTTCTCGTCTGGTTAAGAGCCCTCGGTTTGTTTGCACTGGTTCGCCGTCACGCGGATGCGAGCCTCCTCTCCGTGCTCCCCTGCCAGAGGAAGTTTCCTCCGGTTGCAGAAAACCAGATGCTTTCGAAAGTACGGCCGCGGCTATCTCTCTGCCTCTAAAGACCGGCTACACACCTCCGCGTGATACGCCCACGCGTGTCTAACTGCGTGCTCGCTGGCTGCGAGATCGCTTGCTCGCTCGCTCTTGTGACTTGCGACACCTTGCTATCACCGCGAACGAGAACGAGCCTTTGTCAGATGGCTTCAGAATTATGATTGCTGCCCGGTTGCACCGGTCGCTCCGAAATTACCGGGGAAAGCTCCTGGACCGTGCTTCTGGACGGGGGGCGTACAGCGCGACCGGGAATTCTTCTGGA
This sequence comes from Nomada lathburiana, assembly GCA_963667235.1. Taxonomy (NCBI): domain Eukaryota; kingdom Metazoa; phylum Arthropoda; class Insecta; order Hymenoptera; family Apidae; genus Nomada; species Nomada lathburiana. The sequence goes on along the minus strand of OY763903.1, from coordinate 13,343,794 downwards.
TTAAATCGAACTTTTCGTATCACTTTCCTGCCGCTTTTCATTATTTTCGTACGGTCGATGCCGGCGTGGTGAACTTTTGTTTTGGACAGCTGGTTTATATTTTTAATGGTTATTTGAAAGGCGAAGCGTTAAAGCGTTTTGCGGTTTTCTGGCTGCTATCTGCGATATTTGTTTGAACGGTACTATGATTAAACTTCAAAGCCAGCTAATGCCGATTTCGCGCCGAACACTACGAATCGCGGTGAAATTTCGAAATTGTGTTTCGTGACTGCGATCGGTAAGTTCGAACAGAAATTTATTTATCCATCCTGTGAAACTTTAACTTTGTTCGAAGCAGAATGAGGGTTCCAGTTTAATTAAAATTCGTTCAACGACGTGGTTGAATTTGAGAATTTTCCACGATGAGTGCTATGGTCCCGGGATTTTAATTGCGTAACGTATTTGCCTGGATAATAACAATATTTGCCCACGGTGATGTTAGCTTATCAACGGTTCACCGATCATTCGTACGAGTGTTTGAGAACAGGTTGTTCTTGGGCAAATAAATGTTTAGGGATCGTAGTGCGTATGCATTCGTCGGGAATGGGCAACTCGAGGTTGCGGTTGGTGAAGATTCAAGAATACCATGCTCGACATCTCTCTTCTTCCGGTGATCTTTACCCCGGGTCGAGATAGCAGATTTTATGCGCCGTTTGAGAGAAATGCCCGCGATCGTCGTTTTATTGGACAATCAAGATATTGAGAGAGACTGAGAGGAACTATGCTAAGAGAAGTCCAGAAAACTTAATGCTGCGCGTTTCACTCGTATTTATTGCGATAGTAATTCAGCGGTAACGGAGTCGCCATCGGGCCGCTAATAGAGCACTAACAAAGGTATTTGTCCGCTTGGAAATAAGTCGCCGAATGGATGCACCGATACTACGATGATATTATTTGCGCGGGTTGTGGATAGTGAAAAAGTAAAAATTAAAAAACGGAGAGGTGGTTGTTCTTGGTTGAACAAACTGATTGACGGGTTAGTAAAAAAATTGTTCAATCGGTATGCGTATCTACGTTGAATCCTAGGACATTTGGGCGTCACGCAAATCGTCCTTGGAAGTTGATAATTTCGTCAGACGAAATAAATGGCAAAATGAACAATGTTACCGGTTCCACGTCCTTGACTGTCGGAAGTATTGCGAAAGCGTTGTCGGCTGATCTAGGACTGCCCCTTTGTAGGAAATCGTTTTATCCTTGAACCTGCGGCACGAAGAGGACACGGGCGAGGAATCCCTTTTTTTTTATTACTCTTGATACATGAAAACTGGATCATAACGATACACGGATCGAAGAATCCGTAAAACACTTATAATCAGCGGAGCTTCCGTGGAATCACGCTGCCACGAATTTCACACGATTTCTGTGTATCATTATCATAACTCTTCGTCATTATACAACCGTATCGTAACCCTGCATTTCGCAGTTTTATCGCGGTTTTTAACGCCGAATAACATGTAACACGTATAATTTACGAAATCGTTTCCAAAGCTATGAGAAAATAAGTTTTCGACGCCGATCCCTCTAAAGTCTTTCACTTTTATCTGGAATTCAACGCGAATTCGTGCGCATTAAATCTCGAGCAACAAAACTTGTCCATGTTCGACATATTTTGCGATGCAACAATTAAAATGTACGCCCACCGTTCGTCGAAGCCAACAAAAACCGCCCCAAGAAACGTTCATCGTGAACGATAACATTGACGAAATCGCAAAAATCGCGGCACACGTATCTCCGGCCTCGAGGTTGCGTGAAATTCGTACAATTCCGCGAAGAGGAACGATCAACACGAATCACGTATTCCCGCGATCCAGTTTCCACGTACGAGACGCAACAAAAGATGCTTCTTATAAGCGAATTCCTAAAAGCGTTACTTTAAATAGACTTCTCTACGTTTTATCCGCGGCAGCGCGCGGCGAAACGCGTTCCTGAAACGAGGCACGGCGTAATTCAATTGAATTCACCACGTGCATTCGGTCGCCGGAGGTTTGTCGACAGGTTGGTAGCCAGTCGTTTCTGTAACGGCGCGGCAAAGTGCAGCAGCAGGTGTCCGCTGCAATCACGGCGAATGCGCATTCCTGCGAGCCAATTTACTAGCTTTCTCGAAACCCGGCACGGTCGTGCTCGTAAGAGGGATCATTTGCATACGCGGCAATGCGAGCCCGCGAAGACGATTCCCCGGCCACGGGGATACACATACAATGAGACCGTTTGGATTGCTCGCACGTACCGAGTGTCCTTTCGTACGAATTTCGATATTGCGCGAGATGCACGCGCTGCATGCGAATCGATTTCTCTTGGAAAAAAATCCTCCCGCGTCGCGCCTCTTCGACCGGACGATTCTGCGCGTCGGCGTTGTACCTTCTGCTTTATGGTTTTTGCTTAATATCGGTGCACGCGGATGATCGAAGCATAGAAGCGGATATGTTTCCGTTTTGTTGGAAGCGATGGAGGGATCGTTTGTTGAGATCGATTTGGTGAAGCTGTGGCCCAGACGTGGGTAGTTATGGTTGGTGCAATGGTATTCTTTTTATCGGTATTCCTCTGTTGCGAAATGAGTTTCGTTCGTTGCGCGTTGCGTGCTATAATTGTTGTTCGATCGCGCGACATATTTGTTATTTGTTGCTCGCCGGGTGTCTTGCCAATAAAATTCGATATATTCTGATAAAATTGAATTGATATATTTGCAGTTGTATTCGGTGATAAAAAGTGTACTGCCGTATGGATTAATGCGATTGACTGATCATTAATCTCAGTTTCGCAGACACATCACCGTTTATGTCGCGTGAACGTCTCAATTTAAGATGCTGCGCGGGGTGAAAAATACGAGCCACGTATATCAAGTGCGCATGGTAATATTTATAAGCAAGGATCAGAACTGTTCTGTTTCGAGCAGAACTTATTAAATAAATCATTGGCCGGGATGCGGTCCCGTTTGTCACGTAACTTGTCTAACAAAAGTGCGACGAATTGCATCTGGTAAACGCGGTGATGTTTATGCACGATGATATAAATTGTACAATTCAATGGGTCGATATAAAATTACTATCTTCTGTTCACTCTCACGAATCGAAATTCGCATTTTCTTCGCGTAGTGTAAATTAGGTCTGGCAATGAATTAGATATCTTAGCTTCGAAGGGAGAATTTATCGGCTAACATTGCCAGCTGTTATTCTGCAGACTGTTCCATCGATGATTCAGTTTATATTTCGCGAACGCGAAATATTGAAATCATATCTTCCAAAGAAACATTCGCCACCAGTCTGCCTCCTAGAGACAACAGAACTTTAACATCGACATCCCCGGTTTGAAATGAATACGATTAAGAGCACCGTTGTTCACCGTCCAAGGTGCGAATTTCCCGCTGAAAATACGATCCATACTTTCACGAGGGTCCAGCTCCTAGTCTAGTGTCACCAACGCGCCATGGAAATAATATTCTTGACATTAATATGACCAATGTGCAGAACCAGCTTGCGACACTTCATGCAAATGCATGTAAAGCGACTCTATTTTTGTCACACTATAAACTGTTAAAAGCGGTATAATTATTTACCGCATGAATAATTAAAGCGGCTCGGATAATTATGATAAACAAGTGTCATAACTTCTTCAAGTTCCGATTATATTACGAAACGTGGCCGATCTGTCGAGTTTCACGCGTTTCGCCGGCGTACCCTGAAATTTCTGCCCGCCCGCCCCGTTTACGCATGCCGCGGGACGATAATTAAGAATAATCGATCGATCGGCATGCCAGCTGACGGAACGATCAATTAATTAAACGGGCGACGGTGTAGCGGTTGACTTAATTGCAGGGCCAACGTGTTGGGAAACCATGAACTGTCGCCTATATTAGCGAAGTGAACGGCTCTCGATATCTATCGAGAGAGCCGCCTGACACACGGCCGAGTTGAGATTCTTAAATAGTTAATATTCCTGAAGGTTGCCTATTAATAATTCCAACTGGCAGGCCATTCTAATAAACATGCGCGCAAATCGTAATCGTTGCCGCGTGCATTCCACTTACGGAATCAAACGGACAATTAGGTGTATCCGAATTGAATGGGGTCCCGCGGCATCTTTGTACCTAATTAGCATGACGAGCTATCTATACAATATACGCGCAACATAGTTCGAAAGTGAGTCATAAGTGGATCCCAAGTGGGATACGAAAAAATCAAAGTGGACGCTTTAACAATCGAGGAATTTCGGTGGAGGGCGTTAGAAAGCATCGAACGAAACAATTCAAAGAAAGGGTTGGAATCTAGAGCGGATACAGTAGAAACGAATAAGAGTTCGCGATACGGGAGACGATACCTTGAAAACCAAATGATCTTACGAGGGGGGAAAAACTTTAACTGCGGTTACATATTACTATCGTTAAGTAGATTTGTAAGAGAAACACAAATCCTCAATTATCGAAATGTGCATTGCGGTTTTCAGTGCACGAAATGAGACCGGAGGACGTCGGAATTGTCGGATTTCGTGGCGATCCTGACAGACAGCCGTTCATGGTCGGTTACTTCAAGAGTTCTGGCATCAGGGAAAAGAAAGTGCGACAGAAACGGGATGCCAGAAGAAGAAAGAAGAGCGAATCCTCGAGTTTGGATTATAGGAATAATCCGTACACCGGTAAGTCTGAAAGGTAACGTCCACTGAAGCAGTGAATGTATCAATTCTATTTTAACCCTTTGTGCTTAAAAATGGGAACTAATTGATCTCGATTAAGAAAGTTCTAAATTATAAATGTCTATACCAAGTGTAGGTTAATTCTGTCCTAATTATAACTCGCAGTGAGATACCTCGTAAAGTAACGAAAACCGATTAATCTAAACGTCTGTTGCACCTGATCTTGATTGCGAGTCGAAATCGTTTTTGTCCCCATAATTCTCGTTATAAATTGAGCTAGCGTAACTGATTCCAGTTAGACGTTTAACATCAGCGTTTAATGGTCGCTCCGTGTAGTTCGTTTAATAGTCTTGTCGACTGTCGGTGAACATAATTTCCTAACCCGTTCTTCCAACAAGAACAACGTGCAACGAAAATTTCTAATGGCACCGTGGGCAAAAACACGCGAATTGCCAATACAACCAGCGGGAACAGTTGAGACTTGTTGAAACAACAAATCTCATTTCGAAAGTGCAATAATACGTATGCAAGATCTGCAACAAATGATCAACGGGGTCTGTAGCGAACGAGTACGTATAAAGGGTTAAAATGCCTCCAGTGCATAGCGGCAAGCGTTAATTCATCGCGTGCTATCAATCTGTAAGCGATAACAGATGTGACAAATATGTTAAATACATAGAGTCGTTCATTGTGTTCTTCCAGACCCCGGTGTGCAGTACAACTCGAGGACCTGCAAAATCCAAACGTTGTACGTCAGCTTCAGGGACCTCAAGTGGCAGGTAAGTTACGCCAAGAGGCGTAATAATCCATGCATTCGATGCAATCGTGTGCGGCACGATCAACAGGACTTCTAGCTGATGTGAGATTATCGGCTAATCGATGAATATTAATATTCCAGGACTGGATCATAGCACCGGACGGGTACGACGCATATTACTGCAGCGGCGAATGCAATTTCCCTTTGAACGCTCATATGAACGCGACCAATCACGCGATCGTCCAAACGTTGGTGCACCTGGTCAGCCCAGGTAAGGTACCAAAGCCCTGCTGCGCGCCTACCAAGCTCTCGCCGATCTCTGTGCTGTATTTCCTCGACGAAAGCAACGTTATACTGAAGAAGTACAAAAACATGGTCGTCAAGAGCTGCGGTTGCCATTGATCGTCCGGGATTAGAGCAAGATGATACAGACGCGTGCGGACAGCGCACACGAATCGAAGTCGAACGTAAAGACACTGTTCAGTTGAACCTTGCGAGTCGATCACGACCGATGTAATATGTATCCCGATTCGATCGGCGTGGAATTGTGCACGCGAATTCTAAGGTATTCCACGGTCTGGATATACAAAGTGCTGAATGATCGAGTTATCTCTCCATTGTACTCGTCCATTCCCGTGCCATCGAGCGATATTACCTTGAACAATATTTTTCCGATACGAAGTATAGAGTCTTATCTGGACACGGAGTATCGATCTTTGGATTACCCGGGACTAGAAAAATCTATGCACCGATTGATGTCGCACGCGGTTGCCTGTACTCGACCGGGGCAAGCAGAGAAACGTTGAACGAGTTTCGAATTCTGTCCTCGTGCTCGGAGAAACTTTGATTGTATTATATTTGCTTCGACTATTGTCTGATAATATCGACAATAAGATCGTGTTCTCGAGCTTGCAATATAATCAACCACTCGGAGCGTCTATTTCGGCGTCGAAAATTTAAGTATCATGATCCGATCGGGCTCGATTCTTCACGCTTGCGTTCGGCGCGAACGTCCAACGCCGATCGATGGTGGATTTTTAAGCGACGTAGAAAATACATCGGTCGTCTGGTGCCAAATTTCGACTAGTAGATAGTGTAATTCTCGAAACAAGTGCTTCCGTACTAAACGATCGTAACAATTTCGTGGCCGGCAGACGTGAGCTGGGAAGAATTGATCGACGAACGCGCGTGTTCAATACGACACGCGATTTTATCCGGTTTTAGTGGATATACATTGTAATATACATACGTAACAAACGGGGTTATTTATCGATACTCCGAATCGTTTCTTTCTACCTGTATAATTTTTTTTTTTTTTTTAATCAACTCAAATATCTCATCTAACGTTCAAACGTTCGGTCGGTTAATATATCGTTTAGTGATATTAATTTAATGACTCGAACTTTCGATATTATAGTCTGAGAAGAAAGGAATGATAGAAGAGGGGGGGGCGATGTTCTTTGGAGAACTTCTGCTTGTTCCGTTTTGTTAATTCGGAGAACACGCTCGCGTTTGCGTTTTCTAACTCGTCGAAGGTATCGAGTGTAATGTGTATGTAAACATATGAAGGAAAAAGATATTTTTTTCTTGTAATTAGACTTATTTATGTTTGTCAGTAATGTGTCTGGTCGAGCGAATAAGAACATTGTATGTAATACTCGTAGCAGATTCGTGCGTGTACAGGCTGTTTCATAAGATGATAGGAATCTAGCAAGTGAAAGATTCCTCTAGTAAAGGTGAATTGATTCTTGACATTCCTGTTAGACTCATCGCTCGTTAATTTGCGATCGATGAACGATCGCGTCGATGTCTCTCATTTACGAAACACCGTTTATCCAGTGAAACATTCTACGGGGTAGTCTGGTAACTAGCGTCATCTTAATATTACTTTTAAGCTATGGTAGGTGGGAAAAAATATCAGTATAAGATAGGAAGAATTGTTTAGCATCGCGGCGATATTAGACGGCTAATTTTATATATCGCATTATCAGGCTACTATAATTTCCATTCGTGTAACTTGTTAATTTAATTATCGGAAAATTATAATGGATCCAATTCAATTTCAAGTATTTTAAGATGGTCACAGTTACCAAACTACTCTGCAAATACACAAACGTGTAACTTGACTTTCTATGTACATGTATGTAGAGTGTCAATGTATTTATACATGTGTATATAGAAAGCATAAAATTCTTTTTAGTACGATTTTGTAGTCCCGCGATTACTGTACGAAAATGGAAACAGATTGTTGAACAATATCGTAAGGGTATATTTTTTTTCTTTAGCGGATCAAAATGTTACGTGCAATAGGATTATTAATTAATTAATCGGATGATAGTCGTACAGTGTTTTTGTTCCCCTTTATTTTCTCCATCTTTTTTTTTTGTATAGATTTCTATTTTTTACAAGCTCGTAGGAAATGTACGAGAGTTCATATAGTCATAGTTAATCGACGCGTGAGATTAAAGATTTAAATTATTTCGACGCGAAATTCGAACATGCTGCAGCTGTTGCTGCTAGAGAAATGTGTCAGCGTTGTTTAAAAAAAAACGTTCAACGAGCGTTTTACCGTGTGAATGGGAAATTAAGCATTGTTTATTTTAGCTCATGGGTGCGTGAATGCGTTCGTATGCGGTCAAATCAATCGATGAATATATAGTCTGTGGTATCAGTAACACAACTTTTGTAATGACAGTGTAAATATATCGTTGTAAATACGTTCTATAATACATACTATATGTATAATGTGTACAATGTACTTGCGTGGATTTCTTTATTACCATGCACAAATTTCAATTTAACACTAATTATAAGAATATTTTTAATTGCCAATATTGTTAATCGATACCTCCTTACCCGATTCGATGTAAGCTTTTGTAGAGAAATTCAAAAATTAGAGAAGAATATAGTGAATATATTTGATATGCAGAACTTAATGAGCTTCAGCATTTAATCGTGAAAATATTCAGAACATTGGAAAACGAAACTATTGTTTAAGTATAATTTTTGCTAATGGATAGAAGTTTTATATGGAATTAGTATTTATATTTCTTTTCCTAATATAAGTTTCAACTATGATTCGAATATGTAGTTTTGAATTTAAATTGGATGCGCTGTATAGTTAGTGCATTCGCTGGAAGATGGCACTTCATATACGTATCAGAATAATGCATCTCATGTAGCGCTTATTCAAATTTTTAATTTCACGTATGTTATTTAGAAAGGAAGGATATAAAATCTTATTTTTATATGAGTGATTTAACATATAATATATAATGGGTCAGATATCAGCAAATAAATAGTAGTTGGTGTGTTGGCGCGGTTTTATAATGTTGCAGTAAAATGTTTCACATACCTCAGGCTAACTTGAAACAGGTTTTCATTTTGTTGCACCGTAAAATGTATACAGCAAAGATGTTGCAAATTCTTGAAAGAGATCCAAAGGAAACCAGGTTTCACCAAAATCTGTCTGAGTAGATTGTTTAGGTTGGCCCACGATTTCAAGCTGCTCGCCAATTAATAAGAATCAATTCCACGGCGTTACACACATTTCAAATTAATTGATTTTCAATTAATCCACAACTTGAATTGATATCAATCCTCCATGAATGTTATAGAAGATATACACTTTTCACACTTTCAAATATAAAACACCAAATTAACTTTGTCACAGTCACTCTACGATCTCTTTGATGCGAATTGATTCGACCGGGAAGAAACATGGCGGTTCGTCTCGAACATGCTTCGATGTATCGCGGCGCGATTATCTCGCTTCAAATCGATGGTCGTTTTCACGATGGACGGCGAACGTGCCGTGGACTTGGAGTTCGTGCGAAATGACAATTTTTCGTGCTGACAATGTTTTCTTACTTGAAAATATACGTGCATCGATACATGCGTTCGTGATTTTCGACGTTTCGTGCGGGAAGTAGATAGTAACGATTGTGAATAACCAACGAATCGTTGGTGGTGCTAGTGCGAAGCTTGTGCTGTGTACGACAGTAGTCTTCTCGTGTGGTTTCGTGCCGCTGTCAACGAGTCTGGATACCTGGACCATAGGTTAATTGCACCGAGGAATTTGAAGGAACAAATTAAGAAATACGCAGCGGGGTTCAATTCCGGAAACGAGGAGATCATTATTTATTTCAAGGAAAAGGAGTAACGCGAGGTACGCCCCTTTTACAGGTGCCAATAACATTTTTGCAACACCCATCGAGAGAATCGACCACCGCAGACCACCTCTCGAAGAAGCTGTATCGGAACGCGTCCCTGTATACACTATACAGAGATATGCTTCTGTAACATTGAATTCGATGTCTACATCCAGCTTTTCCTCTGTTTCGCGCAAAATCGATAAGAGAAGCTCGCACATTGTCCGCTGAGTAGTGCGGAACGCGCGAGGAGTGTTGCCCGACAAAAATAGCAGAGTCCTCGGTGAACACGATAACCCTGTGTCCTTAGTTGCAGCTGCTCGTCCTTTATAGCATTCTATCGTGTGCCGGCATTATTTTGGCTGCAACTGTTTCAGAACGCTGCGCACAGCGTTGCTCGTCGGTGGAACGCTGCACGCAGTTTCAAAACATCGTGCCGTTCGTAACACTGTGCGCTTTCCGGCACGAGCCATAAAAATTAGCCTGTGATCATTGAAATTATCTCCGCACTGTTTTCATTGCTAATGTTCCGAATTAACCCCTCGTGCGCGCGTGTACGCGCTGAATGAACTGGAATCTGAAAACGGTGTCGCTCAATCAAACGTAAATAATCCTACACGTAAACGCGCCCGAACGCTCTCAACGCTGTACTCTAACCTTACTCCGTGCAACATTCAGCAGTCTCTACGTGTTACCTAACCTTCGCGTTCATTCGAACGGGCTGTTCGAATTTGCTTGAAGCTGGTTAATATTAGTGCCCGATGAATCCGTGACAGAGAAAGGATATGCACCCACGTGTCGTGCGACACGAAATTCTCTGAAAATATTATCTTGCCGGCTATGACGAGAACGAGGACCCGTTCGAACGGATTGTCGCTGCAGCCGTCGCGGATGCTGTGATTTCATTGAATGTGGAGTGCGATCTCGCGCCTCTTCGTCAAGGGAAAGCCAGAGGAATCTGCCCCGAGGACGGAGGATCGGACGTGTGACGGCGTGTCCGATACGGTCGTCCATGTTTTCGACGAAATGGATCGTAACGCCGGTGACGATCGACGTAAAGGCCCTGCCGGTGAGCAACAGCACGGCGGAGCCGAATTCGAACACTTCTCCGACGCCTACGATTCCCGCCAGGTATGTGGACATTTGTCATTCTTACTTTTAAGTCCAGCTGTATCCACTGGTCGCTTATGAAACACTTTGCGCATGGGAAGCTCCATGCGAATGCTTCCTGTGAAGTTAGTAAGCTGCTGATAAATGATAGAAGTTTGTACGTATTAGTTGTAACTGCAAGTAGTGGCAGTATATTGCCGGAGGTACGGAACACATTTAACGAGCAGTTAAAGAGACTGCGGCGTTGATTATACTGTGTATTGATGATCTGCGACACGGTAGCAGAGTTAATATTCTATGAGCCTTTAGGTCGGTTCGATTCAAAGTTAAATTTCTATCATTAGTCAAGTAATGCTTTAGTTATTGATCGTTGCAACAAGGTTTCCTTGTGCATATTCATGTACGTTGGATTACATTTAGGTGTTAGCATTCAATTTCTTGACGACGAATGAGGTATTATCATTTAGTAGTTTGATACTAAGGACTAAAGCTATTACTTCTCTGTATATATTTTTGATTTGTGTTTGGTTTTATACACATTTTCATAATTATCAGTGGATCTTCATTTTCAGAAACAATTAGCAAATAATTTTATTCGTCTGTTCAAAATATAACAGACCAATTATGGATTCACTACACATTTTTATATTTAAAATACCATGTTCTTATGTTTTGCATATTCATATCTATGTAATATTGTTAGACTAATGATTTCCATGTATAAATATTTGTTTATTCTCAGAACTATTATTGAAAATTTCGTCCTGTACGCTGCGCATGGTTTTAGTAAAACAGTAATTAATGTATATAAGTAAGCACCTATTACTGTAGGCTGCAAATATGAGTAAAATTATTTAACTTGTAAAGACACAGAGTAAGGAAATCGTCATCAAAAACGGAAAACGATACGTATAATTGATTATTAATTACTTCATCATCAAAACTTTGGAAAGAGTCAGAACCATTTAATAGTTCAAATTTCATTTAATCCAACAAAAATTGGCTAAGTGAAAATTATATTCGTATCAGTTAAAAAAAAGTTGCATTAATTCCATAGTCTATAATTAAAATAAATATACATGTTCAGATGGATCTTGCAGCACGATTAACAAAATCTTAGAACATGCTACTTATATATACATCCATGCTTCTATTATTTCTTATATTTCAAAGAAGAACAAAACCCACATAACATAAATCAGATTGTAAAATTTCTTCGTCTGAATATAACATACCCGTTGCTGTTAATTAACGCGGATTGAATTTACATATGGAAATCATTGCGTGTGATATTCACGAACAGCTTTCACGTGGAGTTTTTCTACTATTCGGTCCATTTATTCGGGTTGCAATGTTTGATTAGTGAGATAGTGCATTCTTTGGTACGTAAGGCCATTCGGTGACCCACGGAGAAGTATTCGTTCTACTTGTTATTTTGATCATCGATATATGTATTATAGGAAAATACATATTTCGCGGTATGTTCGCTAATCATACAATTAGTTTTACTGTTCCCCCGATAACATTTATAACTCTCCGTCAAAAATTCGCAACAATGTAACCCGTTCTTAAAAAGAAAAACATATCTCTGCACACGGATGGCTTGCGTGCACGTTTACGGGTAGTTGTACAGACGACAGTACGATGTAAGTACGAAAACTATTCCCGAGCTGCGACGCTATGACGTATATGGCGTTCGTTTCCTGTACGCAAGGTTATTTATTGCACGGTAAAACGAGCCCCGTACCTGCGCACAGAACCACCTCTCCACGGGTGACTTTTTTGGCACGGTATGCAGGATCTCCAGGAATCGCGACGCACGCTCGTAATTATCCGTTTAATTACACCACTCTCGCTGACTTCGAATGAACCAGCTCGAGAAAATCGTCCTTGGAATCACGCTCGGAAACGTCATGTTTCTGGAAACCTGACCCCTTTGGTTGCACTTACTGCACATTACACCGTGGAAGATGGTTTGTTGCAAGTATATGTGCGACATTTAATTGCACTCCTTGCAATTAAAAACGTACAAGAAACGTATGGACGGCTGGGGTTAAATATTGTTTCATCGCGTTGAGGGGATAGGTTTTTTAATAGAACAGCAGTTGCTGGTTTGAACTATTGATAATTGTTGGATCTGGAAAATAATTGGATAGTTTGTGATCAATTAATTGCATTCAATTGCATGTCTCTAAGGTTCAAAATTCTACGAATGTTACTACGATAATGTTAAATCAGGGTAATTTTACACAATATTTTAGTAAATTTGGTACCTGCACTTTAGTCAACATATTTATGTACTTTAGATCCTACAAAAATAATAATCGTTGAATTTTTTACTTTATTATCTGAAATACAAAAATCAGTGATTTGATTCGCATGCCATTCTTCGTACAAAACAAGTGTTCAGCATAGAACAATTGCATACAGGCCCCAATTTATTTATCGCATTGCCATTTACGCGTACATGTACATACGGGAATACATACTGGGTTACTGGGTTGCGCAGACACGTCGAATTGATTAGAATTGTGTTTCACAGTGATACGCGAGACTGCTAAAGAGAAATTACCAAATTTTAAGAGCACACATTTTTGTGTTAACGGAGTAAGATAAGTTCGAACCATAAATCCATGTGGCTTAGATAGCGCTTCGATGTTCTTATCATGATTTATTTATTTCGGTTGGATTTCTCCGGCCCAAGCTTTAAATATAATTTAGAAAATAAGTCGTCGTAGTCTGTGCTAAGTGGTTGTGAAACTGGTTCTAAACTTAGCAGAGTTTGCACGACCCGTTTGCTTTCTTTTTACGTTTCCTCTTCGAGTGCAATAAAAATGGAATTTTAATGATTTGTAAACGAAAGGATGATGGACTTAGGACGGAATATACAAATTCTGAATAGACAACTGAACACATAAAAGGACAGTCGATTCTCGTAATAAGTGAAATGGATTTAAAATAAACTCCAATAATTATTCCAAGTATGCACCTCTCTTCTAAAAAAGAAATTTCTTTTTTTATTTTCTGCAGAATTTCTATCTTACATTTGAATGAGTACAAACTCATCGAATACTTGTTATAAACATTTGTAACGAGAACAACGATATAATTCGCCTTCTGAAATATTCCTTTCATTATTGGCACTGTTCATTTTGCACAACGTCAGTGCGTTTCGTCGTTTCATTTGCACCGTTAATCTTGGTACCCGGTAGCTAGCGTGAACCCGTAGCAATAAACAATCAATATGTAGGCATCATAGCGACCTCGTTATCGATGGTCAAGTTTGGCGTGTGTCCAAAGAGACAACCGTGTACTTTTGGTTCCGTCGAAAAAAGGTGTCAGAAATTTAAGTGGCTACTGCATGGAAACGGTGATGAATTGTTGCCAAGTAATAGGTCTTCCTTACGTATTTTATTCGAAAGAAATCACTTTTCAACACTTAATTTCCAGTTCCTTATACGTTTTTCCTGTAAATCGTATTGGCACTTGTACAACAAAATCAGTAAGAAAAATGGTCTGCAAATCGACTAGTGATATACTATACACGAAGGATCACTCCTATATTAAATTATGTTTTGTCGACACTGTTCTATTTTTTGGAGTAACTCAATTTTAATATTTAGTGCTATTTTTGCCAATGTACTTCTGTACCTTTTATTGACCAGTTCCACTCCTCTTTACATATTCGTCGTAATCTTTGGAATAATCTAGAATCTAGGGTTTATGCAGGTCGCGTGATAACGAGATCAGAGTTGAAATTCGAGGTGCCGAATTGGCCCGACTAATTCACTAACGCGATGATCGCCGATAAAGACATTATCTGCACACAAGCATGTGCCTTCGGGTATAGGTTTGTCACAATAGAACAGTTAATTATTCATTGTCTAACAGCTGTAACTATTTTCTCATGCACAGCTGTGAGTATCAAGGAGTTATTTAGCCGTCGAAGGAAGAGTATTAATCGCTGTGTCCGTTTCTGTGAAAATTATTCATTAGCGCGCCGACTTATTTTACGTTATTTAATATAATTATCTCGGGTGAAAACTGTGAGAGAACACGTAGAAAAGCCTGCAGTGCCGATGGACTATCCCTTGACACGCGTGCACTTCATTCTGAATGAAGAGAAATTAGTGGAAGAAAGCGAATTTCACAAGATCCTTGTACATACATATACCTAATCACGAGATTGCCCAATGTATCGAACTATTGTATACGTATCATGCTTGGTTGTTTGTGATAATATTTCATATTCCAGAAATTTGTTGAGCCACATGAAAAATATTATGCTCGCGATCGGTTTATTATATGCAAAAGTTATCGGGGAAGTGTATACCTTTTTTGAGATATTTAAATATAGGCCATTGTTATATATGCTGTTGCGTGTAGAAAAACATAAGATGCCATGAACGATGTTATCGACAGGGATCTTCAGGCCTCAAATTGTTTCCGCCGATTAATGTTGCGGAAACAAAGTACCTAATCTAACAATAAGGTGTGTCGCTTACTTCTGCGTAGCGTTAGAAAAAAGTATAACAATGCCGCGAAGCGTAGCAGTTGCTATTTTTACTGAAATTGAAAAATGTTTGGCTCGTAGCATTTGCATTTAATAACATCAGTAACAAATTAAAATAGCAGGAAATATAATCTAACGCTTTAGCCAAAATTTATCTCTGCTTCATATTTCATATTTCGTTTTACGCATCATTTAATATATCGATTCCAATTATTTGCCGGAAGATTCAACCTTCTAACTTCGATCGCGATTGAAATTTGGTGCATTTCATCGGTTCCAATTACTGTCATTATTAGATCCTAAATGCGCTTGTTCAGCAATCACTCGGGCTCGGGAGATTCGGAAAATGTATTCGAGCTCGAAGCTCACCGCCGATGTTTATATTTGTTCCACAAGGAACAATGCATCCGCAAATAGAGAGCAACCGCGTGGACGACACGAACACGCATTGCATCAAATACATTCTGACGCAGTGCATGGAAAGATGTACGAAAACAGGCTGCAAGTAAAACACGGGGAATTATACTTGGTCGGACAGGAAAAGCACGGCTGCGAAGATCGGTTAGTCTGGTACTTTTAAGTTGCAGTATCTCACGAACGATTCAGTCGGGAGTAGTTGTGTAATCTGGGTCATCAAATTCGTTGGGATCTGTTCAGCAGTTTTCGTGAAACTGGGAAAACATGTACATGCATAGTTCCATTTCGAACTGGAGTAGCGTTGACAGCGGGAAGAATCTCGTGAAGCTGAACACGTCCGACTTGTACAATTCGAATTTTTTAATATTTCACTTGACAGTTCATTTCGGCAAGGAATCCCTTTGAATTTGGCGTTACGTTATTGCAAAATTAGAGGAGCATAATGGGTTCAAACAATTTTCTTCGCAACTCGAATCATCACGAACTCGAAGATTGGAAGGATTTTCACCAAAGAATAGCACCTTCGGGTTTCTACTCCGTTTTCTAATATAATAGGGCCTTCGAAAAATGTAATTCTGGGCTGCGAAAGTGGGGGTTTTAAAATATCTTATATTACGTTGCCATTCGAGTGAACTAAATTTGTTCAGTATGGCTGGAAAGGTTTTCGAAAAAGCGTTGAAAGGAGTCAGTATCAGAGATCGTTCGGTTTCGTCTCACTGAGCATCATCATCGTTTCACACGCTCGAACAACTTCGTCCAGAGCTTGGAACGCATTCATCCTTCGTTTCCTATAAATAGCCTTCGCCATTTACTTTCTGAGAATTTTTCACTCTTTCTACTAGGGAATAAATAACAGAATGACTCGTCATCGTACTCTCTATTAACCCCTTGGAACATTCCACGTGCAAAACAAGTACATATATACATATTTTAATCCTTTCGAAGAATGTTGTTAAAAAATTCTATAGAACGTTATCAGCCCGTAGATCAGTTCTCTTGCTTAATTACGACTGGTCGGCGTCACTGTACTCGCCAGCCTGAATAAAGCTGCGTTTGCTCCAGTGATCTTGACAGATCGATCGTCTTTGGTCACGACCAGTGCACTCTCTAGGCTAGACTACTTACGATCGAGGCTTTTCCGGGACGCTTGCATTAACATCGCCTCCACCTAGGCCTCTAAAGCTATTTTACCAAGGGGAAAATCGCCGCGGCACACCTTGACGATACCTTATAGGGTAATCGAAACGTTCATGATGTATGCCTCGGATACCTGCGTCGGAGTCGTTAGTCACACGTTACACGACGCCGCGATCTAAATTGCATGATTTAATCCCCGTACGATGCAATTTGCGTTTAATAATTACACAAGGTAGTTTTGAATGATTAAACATTGATATCTCAAAAATTATTTATACCACCTAACTATTCATACCAAACAGCTATTGTAAGAACATTGTTTTCATAACTTTAATCTCTCGCGAAAACTCCCACCGTTCCCAGTTCCATACATGGAACACCCTGTATTTCGACATTCATCATTTATCGTTAAACGACGCGGACGGACGTCTGAAACGCCACAGAAATTTAAAATTCATGCTTTCCAACAAAATCGCAAGATTTAAGTCTCGAGGCTGGCCTTTCTTTTCAATTTCGAAATCCGGTAAATCGTGACAGAAAAGAAGTAGCAAAGGTGGCGTGGGCAGTGAAGGCGAAAGCGAGAATTCGACGCCACGGAGAACTTGTAAATGGTGGAGGCGTCGGTGTATATTATAGCCTGTCGTTGTTATATGGCCTGCACTTACAGTGCTTAAAACATCCTCAGTTAGATAGCATAGCTTCGGGTGTCGCTTGATGATAAATCATTAGGTTTGCACAAAGATCTACAACAACGTGCACCTTTTCATGCGATCGGTTCAATTAAGAATCGAAATTTCTTTCCACGTGATAAATGGACGCCTGGTATTGGCAGGAGAAACAGTAATGTTTCCGTGTAGAAGTTTATATGGTTTATAGAAATAATAGAAATCTAATCGTGCTGGGAACTTTCAAGTTTGTATAGTTTCATAACGTTGCCAATATCTTGATTGGATTGATCGTGCAATATATTTTATTGGGAAAATAATATCATTAGAGAAAATTAAGTTAATAATAGTTTTGGTTAGGTTGTGTAATTATTATTTTGCTTTAATTATACATCATTGCCACGATGTGACAATATCGATAGTAGTATATTGTGTAAGGAAACTACATAATCTGGCCTAGTGTCGTAACCTGGTATAGCATAGGTTTCTTTGGTCGTGTAGTTTGTACCTGAGGGCTATGCTTCCTTCGTCTTCACGATAATCCTGGTTGGGTGAACGAGTATTTAGTTTACGAAACTTGTCGCAAGTGTCTATGAGAAGTTTAATAGTATGTATACAATTTTGTGTTTGGTGAATGGGCGGAATTTCGTGGCGATAGATGTGAATTATGGGTGTATTTAAATAATCACCATTTCATTGCTAATCTTTTTTTTAGTATCGTTTTTTTAGTAATTTAATTCTAATTAAGATAGCACGAAGGTATATTAATAGTTTATTTATTTATTTATATGCATGTTTAGGTGTGTTTTAATTGGCCTCCATTGGCCCACTCTTAAAGCCGTGGACGATCGTCATTGTAAACATTATACAATGCAATTCTCAAGGGCGGGAACCATTGTTAACAATAACTGACTATTTTACCCAGTTGCTAGTACATAGTTACGCATTCCATTGAGCGTATTGTGCAGTAACAACGCTCATTCGTTCCTTTTCAATGCTCTCACATTTTCCAGTTAACCATTTCCAACTCTCGTTTTACATTTATCATGGAAACTCCATCTCGTGTTAAACAAGATTCATAAAAATCGTGATGAATACAATTATTGAATAGCCAATCTTCGTTACCCGATTGGCCTATCTTCGCATGATACAAAATATTATTTTCATTTTACGCTTCGCGAACCATACTCGAGTTAGAATTTTATTTTGCTGGATCAAATTAGAGATATTTCATTTACATGTTATCATATTTAGTAGTAATTACAATGCTCGTCAAATAAATTTAACATGCAACAATACTATTCTTGTTGGGTCTTCGTTTTGAGTCGTTAAACCTAAGCGTTTCATACTATTTAAATTGAAAATTTCACGATGCTTCAATTTTGTCGTGTGCAAGTAGCTTTCGGCCTATGACACACATCGTAAGTACTGGAAATGATAACATATCTTGCGAAGGAAGGCATAAGATTATCCAATTATATGGAAATTGCGATAACTTAATCACGATTCGCGAGATTTGCGATTTCACGTTCAAGTCCTCGGCAGCGTTTCATGATAGTAAATCATTGGGACGAGCTCCCATGGGACGGTGAAACGTGACGAGATTAGATAAGTCGTTCACGCTTCCATCCAAGGTGGAACGAATACACGCATCTATGTATTACATGTCGTGATTTTTTGCTCAAAATCACATTAGTCCCGTATTTTATCCAGCATAGAAATTTCTCGGATAAAATATTAATTGAAGAAAAATTGCCCCGCTTTTTTTATACCTATATTTATTAAACCCAGATGTTGCAAGTGTCGCGCGAATAGGTGGAACAATTTATATGTATGCTAATATTGTAGCCCACAAAGCACCATTGTCTTCGATTTCACGTGTTTCGAAAGCACCGTGCGAGATGGTTTCCGGTAATAATGCAACTGCTTACAAAGCTCCCCGGATTTTACCAACGAAATAGTTAATTACAGAACTTTCGAAGTTTCTCGGTAGCAGAATAACTAATTGCGGTGCACACAGAGTTCCTCGGAAGCGACGGATATAACTAATTGCAGCAACTAACACTTATTTTCTGCCAACTTTGATTCACGCCGGGTAGCATAATTTCTATCGACTATTTAAGGAACGTTGTGCTCACAAAGGGGAGGGTAACAGATGTATTTCTATTAACTGAAAGCCATACGGTGCTCACGCCTCGTTTATATCTTCGCCTATTCAATAGTGCACGCTCGATTCTTGTCGATGGAAATACACGTATACACATGTACATGCTATGAACGAAATCGAAGGTTCCTCTTTATAAATTGTTACAGTCTGAGCAATTTTCCTCGTTCATCCGTTTTAATGAAATTCCGCATTTTTATTGCACTACAAACAGCTCCGAAGATTCAGCGCACTCATTTATCTCAACGGAAATCAATAGCTTGAAAATTTATGCATTTCCACGGTCTTATTATCCCCTCGCATTCCGATCTCCCCCGCTTTTCACACTTGCCCACAATCTCGCAGGTGCATCAAACGAGGAATTAAATTCATAAACCTTCGACTTTACGCGAGACATCGGGCTAGGGAGCCTCCCATCACTATTCCAGGGTAGACGCGTTCGTTGCAGTTTTCCTCGAACTGCCGCCCCCACGCTTCATTACTGTCTCTCAATTAAGAACGATTTTCTCATTTCCTGGTGTATCTATTACACTTCCCCTGGCGTGCAGCTAACTAACTTCTCGAAGCGAAGAACTCGTACTGCCGCGACCCTTCGTGAAAAAATGCATCATCCTGCAACCACTTGCTGACTTACATGAATCATAATTACTCACGTCTCCCCTGTGATTTGCTAGAAAAAAAATACTTCATATTGTCCGTCGTGAAATTCCGTAAATTTCGTAGATTTCTTCAGTATCACGGACTCAGCCCTTTAGCGGTTCCATAAAATTATAAATGATATACAGAATGCGCAAGGGACGCGCTTGCTCAGTCTTCTTCTTACCCATCCAAGTTAATGCAACGATGAATCAAAACAACAAGAATAAGCACGCGATGCAATATATCAGGCATTAAACAAAGCACATCCAACTTTTTAATTCGCTCACAATTTCTCCAAAACGGTATCCTCGAAAAAAATCTGGACACGGCGAGTTTATTCAGTGTTTGCCAGTTATGCTTCCGCAAAGTACAATACATACCTTCATATTGAATATTTAGTACAATTTTGCTGCCATGCGACCACGATCGCAGAGGAAGACCTCACCCAGTCACGTTTCTTCGTGAAGAGGTATATACACTCTCTTGCACCCTACCACCGGTTGACTTACGTGAATTACAATGATTCGCTTGCCCCCCTTTGATTCCATCGTCAAGACCTAACGATCTGACTTTGTGCGAGTGCAGGAGGCTTGGTGCACACCAGCTGACTCACGCAGCCACCACTGAGAGTCCTCTCCACCGTCTCTCTACACGGTCTCTCTCTCTCTCTCTATCCTCTCTCTCTCTCTCTCTCTTCTCTTTCTCGACGTACAGAGACGGAGAGAATGAAGCCACGTTTCGCCTCTAGTCTTGTTCCAAACTCGGAACACATCTGGCATTCGCGGTCAGTTCCGTTCTCTACCGGCTCCGGTACTCCAAGCTGATTTTAGCGGCTCATTGATTTCCCCGCGGACAATTAAGCGGGCGATATTCGGGAAAGGATAGGAACGAAACAGAATCGTGAAAAATCGACAGATTCAACTGACACGGATCG
Source organism: Nomada lathburiana (assembly GCA_963667235.1). Taxonomy (NCBI): domain Eukaryota; kingdom Metazoa; phylum Arthropoda; class Insecta; order Hymenoptera; family Apidae; genus Nomada; species Nomada lathburiana. Next base: position 13,322,642 of record OY763903.1, on the reverse strand, counting down.
TTTCTGAACGTTGAGCAGTGATTTGTGTTGTGAAAAGTTTGCTGCTGCACTCCTCGTCGGATATTGAGTCTTTAGTGCGACATTTTTGTGATTTTTTTTTAACCTTCGCGATGTGTCGGACTGCGTCGATTAGGAATTGTGGGATTTAGAATGAAATTCGTAACACTAGTGTCACCGTCTGGTCTCGTTGAGCTTTGTTATTTTTGTGCCGCAGCGGCTTCTTCTTTTATTGCCCACATTTTATGCGACCGACGACGAGCGTATATACGCGGGGAACGATGACAATTGACGAAACAGTCAGGATTCCGTTGCCCGACGTAACGGCTGAATCAGTATCGCAGCGACGACTGCGTTAAAATCGGCCGCTGGCTCCATGCCACGTGAAATTTGATTCACACGAAATATATATCTAGACGGCAGATATGCACTCGTCTATGTTACAATGGAAATGTATGACCGCCGGCGTGGACGACGCCCTTTGACCATAATTTTCATAGACTTCAAACGGGAGCGGTTGTTTCGTTCTCGACGAATCCCGAAACTGACTTGACGAAGGAAACAAATAAACACGGGAAAAAGTATTTGCCGGGACTCGTCCAGAAAAATTCCAATTGTTTCTGCGCGTTGTTAAATGGATTCGAAAATTGTTGAACTGTTGGATCGCGTGTTTGAACAAGAAAAAACGCTGCCTCCGAAAGGATTCGTGATCCGAGTTTGTTGAATGTTCAGTGTTTTTCTAAAGAAGAAAAACTTCTACGCAAAGTAACACCGCGACCCGATGCGATTTTGGACAGTGTCGATGGTGTGTTGCGCACAGTGGCACTCTCGGTGACGTTCTTTCTGCGAGAGACAGCAATTTCTAGGATGGCCAGCGAAGTGATGCTGGCGCCCACCGCGGCGCCTGGAACGTCCAGACGAGAAATAGACGACGTCAGAGATATGGTTAGAAACGCGGCCGTCACAACCGTTTACGTAAGTTGCAAGATCCCTCGGTTCCTCTGCTGGGCTTTACACGAGCGAAAAGATAACGCGATTATTAATCTTTGCTCGTCCTCCCTGTCGTTTCTTGTCCGGTCGTGTTTCGGTAAACTTATCTATTATCTTCGCGCTGCAGCTCTCCCCTATCTTGTTGCACGCGCGAGATAATTCTCGAGGCTGAAACATGTGCAATACATATTTGGTCGCGAAAGTAGGAAATACGGGCGCTTTCTGGTGCCGCGGGAAATTCGTGAAATTCGAGGGTTAAAATATATTTTGACGGACGGGGGGAGCAGGAATACAGTTGCAAACTAAGGTGAATGTGCAGTAATCGGGATGTGTGTTTTATAGCCTGCGAGGGGTGCTTGGTATTTGAGGGCGGATTTTTAGATCCATGTTGAGAAGATTAATTTCGCAAACAGTAGAGGATATACTGGTTTATTACGATGCTATGTTGCGACGTAGAAGTGAATGTATTTTTATGATGTAGGTGAAAAATAAATGTTTTGGATTTCCATATAGTAATACAGTAAAGTTCAAGTGATTCCATAATGGTGGTAGACTCAGGCGTTCCATAGGCACGTCCATTTGGAAATTGATTTTGATGTTTCGCCAGCATTGCAGCTATGTCCGGCAGACAGTTAAAGACCTAAGAATACACTGTTATAGTTATTCTGCCTAAAACAGTTACGCAGATTTAGAATATTGTATTAGCTACAATGTGACAAACGCAGCCAGGTTTGCGCTTGAAAATGACAAAACAATATTAATAATACTGACTGTTTTGTTGAACTGTTTATAGGAGAGGGAACAGTTTTATTCTCCGACAAAACGATTTTATGATTTATGCATCAGTCTTCCATTATGTGAAGTTCGACTAATTTACGACTGAAGCAAGGTATCGCGAAACTAGAAATAAATCTTTTAGTACTGGAAGAGTTCATGGCCCAGTGTACTCTCCGAGGTACACACTACCATAAACAGATTTATGCGCTTTTCGGTTGAATTGACGTGCTAACATTCTTATGCGATGCTTTGAGCCAAGAATCACACGTCGCCTCCTGTATGTACATACATACTGCATGCAGATTTCATTATTGTCTTTCAACGGTAATGTCGCAGATTTACTGGTACTGCTGACTGTGCGTGCAAAGTGACGAAAGACAATAGTGTCATGAACAAGATTTCACTCCACCATGAAAGTGTCACGGTGTTTCAGCGACAAAGATTCTGGTTTACGTCATTTTCTAGCAATGTATGTATCTATATAGATACATATACATACAAGCATACTACTGAAGGCTAGTTCATTGCTGCTGGTGTTAGGAAAGTAGTAATAAAAAAATTGTTCCCATATATTCCATTCGTTGATTTATGTTTCGTCAATTAGCTTTGACGCAAATTTGAGTAAATTCAAATATATCACAATCGAACTTTCGTGCTCCGATTGAACAATATATTCGTCAGTATTTATTACTAGCCCGAACATTAAATGGCCAAGGGCCCGTTTACGTTTTCACTTATTGATTGATAAAGTTCTGACGTGACTGATAGATATGATAGGGCGATCCCGTTTGCCGGCAAATAAGGATCGCGCTTTGGAATCCTTCTCATGAATTGCCATGTTGTAATTTTCGATATGCTCCGGCTAACTTTCAATGCTC